>JAZHRO010000063.1:64110000-65360000 GCA_037157565.1 Thalassia testudinum
CGAACTCAGGGAAGTGGGGTTACAAGTCGAGTTTCTACGCCTTTCCTACAACGAATCTCTTCTGTTCGTTTATTGTGTTTTTGGTGTTTTTCTTATTTAGATTTTTTTCTGGTAATCGTTGTCCTTGAGGCACACCCTCAAAATTGGGTTCTTGGCTTTGAGCCAAAACAGAGTTCCAAAACGAGTCTTGCTATTCGCAAGACGGAGTACCTGCAAGTCAAGGATTATCTTTTCTCTTTTATATATTTTTTTTATCTTTTTACTAACAGGAAAGCGAAACAGAAATAAAGTAAATATAGTGTGTGTGTATATATATATATATTATATGTATAAAGGGGTGGGGGTGGAGGCGGAGATGGAGTGTAGTACGGTGTCGAGTCGGTCGTCATCTAAAAAGACTCAACCAACAGGACTTGGTGCCACATGGAGTATGGGATGGATGGTGGAAGATGTATGTAACCACGCTTTTTGTACACGTGTATCGGGGAATATCAGCAACTGGTGCAGATATTCCCGCGATACAGCGTATGGTAAATAATGTGAAAATATATATATATATATGTATATATGTATATATATATAAGTATATGTATATATGTAGCTATATGTATAGATAGATATATGTATAGATATATATATATGTATATATGTATATAATACTACATTGATGTCTATATATATATGTATATATATATATATAATAATATATGTATATATAGGTATATGTAGCTAGATATGTATATATATGTATATATGTATATATAGTTATATAGATATATATATGTATAAGTATATGTATATATATGTATGTATAAGTGTATATATATATATATATGTATGTATATATGTATATATGTATATAGATGTTTATATGTATATATATATGTGTATATAGACTAATACATATTTATATAAGTACTAATATATGTATAGATATATGTAAGTATATATATATATATATATGTATGTATACTAATACACAAGTATATAGGTACTATTATATGTATAAATATATGTATATATATATATATATGTATATAAATATATATATATCAATATATATATGTATACGTATATATATATATATATGTATATAATAGCGTATAGGTGTGTGTGTTTGTGTGGAAGTGTGAGTGTAGGTGTGTGTAGGTGTCGGTGTAGAGAGTGCTGTGAGTGTTGTGAGAGAGAGAGAGAGGGAGGGAGAGAGAGAAAGAGAGATGGCTGGAGGTTAAGTCGTCTGCAGATTCACCGCACCGTCTGGAGGTTCAAGCCCGCGCGCAGGCACGCACGCACGCAGACAAGCGCACGCTGGAGGGAGAGGGCGTGGAGAGAAGACACACAGTGCACCGTGCTGTGTGAAGGCTGACGTGGGCACTCGCAGGCACGGGTGAAGGGAGTGCGCGACGTAGACGGGTATGGGCGAAGGGAGTGGGCGAAGAAGATGCGCGGGCTGGTGCGGGCGACGTGGGCGGAGACGTGTAGGCGGGTGCGTGCACGAGCAAACGGCGGTCGCGGCGCGCCAGGTGACCGGGAAAGTGAGAAGCTTTCCGGTCACCCCACTGTAGCCACAGTGTCGTGCAGACTCGCATGAACAGTGGCTACAGTGGTCGGCCGCGCCTCACAACCAGGAGTGGGCGGTGCTGTGAGTGAGGCCATCTCACGGCTGGCATGCGAGGGAGAAGTCCTGCGCCGACCGGTTACGAGCTCGGAGAGCTCGCGATAGAGCATGTGGGGCTGGAGGGCGAGGGTGCCTGCAGCTTGCGCGGAAGCTTGCAGGTGCTGCTGGGGAGCTTAGGGTGCTTGGCTGGCCACTGCAGAGGTGCGCAGAGGCTGGTTGCAAGCGGAAGTGAGCGTGCGTCAGAGCAAAGAAGTGGAAGGCGGAGAGGGCCTGCAGGCGCGCGCAGAGGGCGAGGGCCCCCGTAGGCGTGCGCGGAAGGGGCTGCTGTTGCTGCTTTGCCACTGTTGCTGGGCGTGCGAAGCTTTTGAGCTTCAGACCTTGAAGCTGCTCCAATGGCAAAAGGTGCTGGAACGGAAAAAAATGCTAGAAAAGAGCCACCACACCCACCGGCTCTTTGAAGAGCTGAGCGGTGGTGGTCTCACTGTGGCGATGTGCACCACAGTGAGGGCTCCTACCCACCGGGTGTCTCCGAGGAGGGCCGGCGAATGGAGGGGAATGGAGGAGAGGACGGCCTGGAAGGAGATGGAGCTGCTGGTGGGTTTTTTGCCTGGGACCAGGCCTCTTGCAAAGGATGGAGCCGTGGTCTTTAAATAGAAGAGGAAGGCATGGCCGTGCATGGCTTATGCAGGGAATGGCAGCCACAGGGAAGGGCTGGCAGGGAGAGGGATGGAGAGCAGGGAATGGCAAGTTGCAGCTGCGGGAAGCATGGCGCGAGGAGAAGATGCATGCAGTCACAAGAAAATCAAGTGAAATAAAAAATAAAAAGATGGTGATTTAGCAGAGATGCACTTGAGGAAAAAAAGTAAATTGCAAGGCCATTTATTTATTCTCCTCTCCTCTCAATTAAATGCATACATGCATGTATTTTTACAATGCAACTATGGAGACCTAATATGCATTAGTAATGCTAGGAAATAGCACAAGATGGCACAATTGCAGGCGTATTTTTGTGGTGCAATCAGGACCTCACCCTGTGGTCAGGAGGCGATAAGGCTTGTATACTTTTTCAATTTATTCAGTTGCGGCGTGCCAACAACTTCTGAGGTGGGACTATCTTCCCACCTTTCTTCTCATGCATCCGCAGCAGGAGTCTTCGCTTGATTGTAGCAGCTACTTTGGCCTTCGAAGCCAATTGCTTTCTTGGAGCTATGCGCGAGAGAAGTCTGCTCAACCTGGGGCTTTTTACCTGGAGCGAGGAGACCTGGAGGAAGCTTTTAAGCAAGCTGCTTGCTTGCATCAATGGTGGCAGACCTCCAAATCTGTTAACATGAAAACAGCCTTGCGGCCTCGTCAAAAAGCTCAGGAGGCTTCACCGAGACACAGTGAATGCATTGTGGGGGTCGGCATGGCGTGGGGATGCCGAAGTGTGTGTGCCTAGGGCACCCTGTGTGCATGAGAGTGGGTGTGTTCGAGGGTTGTTTTGGGGGCATGGCATGGTGAGTGAAGTGAGCGTTTATGAACAGTGAAGTGTTGCGGAGCTTATGGGGTGGTTGGCGAGGCGGATGGAGGTGTGGAGCGGCGAGGACGCCTCGCCGGAGGTCTGGCCGAAGTTGGAAGGGGTGATGGTGATTGAGTGCGTCGAGGGGTGTTTTCAAGAAATAAAGAGAGAAAAGGGATTAGAAAGGAGAGAGGACTTAGCTAGATGTAGAGGGATGAAGGGGGAGGCAGAGGTGGCGGTTGGCTCATATTGCCGTCGTCGGAGACGAAGCGCTCAGTGGGGGGAGGACGGTGATGATGAAGGGGTTGTAGAGGCAACGGAGGGTGCGGCGCGACGCAGATGAACAGAAGGAAGAGAACCCTGCCACTGGTATTGTGGCTGGGCGACAAGGGAAAGAGAGGGTGGTCACAGGAGCTTGCTGAGCCACTGGCCGTAGGAGGAGGAGACAAATTAGAGGGATTCTCTGGCCAATTTCAAGCGTGGGAGTTGCGGGGTGACTTGGGTCTGCTTATATAGGCCCTAGAGGAAGGATTTGTGCTTGGAAGCCAAGCTTCCAAGCATGGCAAGCTCGCCGGAGATGGAAATTTGAAGGAGATTCAAATCTCTCATGCATTTGCATGAGAGATTGAGTATCAAATAGAGCCTCAAATTGTGTTCATACTGGAGGAGATTTCTCAAAGAATCTCCCTTTCAATTTTGAAGGGGATTCTTTGAGAAATCAAAGAGATCTTGCCCTCCAAATCTCACCAGAGTAGGATTCCCTCAGCTATATTTGTGGAGGGACCTAATTGCAAAGAATGAAGATAAAGCTAGTGGGGTTTCTACAGAGGTTTTAAAAATATAGGGGTAGAAATGTAATTGGGCTAAACCTATTTGCAAAGTAGGTCAAAATGAATTCCCCATAGGTCTAAATTTTGGTACAAACCTAATTTGGACCTAAGGAATCCAATGGTGAAGTTGGATTTTAGGTTTGATCATGTTTGACTGGGCAATTTATGGAAAAATCTAATTTAGGGAAAATATTTGTCTGAGACTGCAATTTAGGTCAAAATAGGTTCTAAGGGCCAAATTAAAGGTTCTAAATCCTAGATAAAATTTTTTCATGATTTTTAGAGGGTTTAGGTGAATTTTATCCTGACCAGAACCTTGTTAAATCATGTGGGTTTGTTTTAGGGTTTCAAGAAGTCATTTAATTCCTAGAATTCGCAAGAATCCTTTTCTGTTTGATTCAACCCACTTATTATCTTGTTAAGACCATTTGACCTGTGTTTAGCTCATGAGAAAACTCATTGTTGTACTGCAATGATAAAATTGTAGTTTTATCCCTTGTTTCTTGCTTTTCTCTCAGAATGGTTATTCATGGAATTTGGACCTTCAATTAGTTATGTGGGAGCTTTTGTTCTCTTTTATGAGTCAAAATGGGATAATTAGGGCTCATGATGGTGTTCGCATCACTAGGGAAGTTGTGACACTCATAGAAGTGTTCTTCCCTTTACTTTTCCCCATTTCAAATCTTTTCAGCATCTCCTTTGTGTGTTTTGATTGACACACAATGGTCTCGAATTCGAGTTGAGTGATTTGTAAACCCAAGAAGAACTTGATTTCACCCATTAAACTCATTTCAAGTTCTTCCTACATAATCTTTGAGAACTTTCTACAGATAGATTTATTAAAAGCACCAAAGAGAATATCATCTACATATATTTGAACTAATAAAATGTCTTTTCCTTTTCTTTTAATGAATAATGTGGAATTAGCTTCCCCTATAGAGAAGTTTGTACTTAACAAATAGTCTTTGAGCCTCTCATACCAAGCTCTAGGAGCTTGCTTTAGACCATATAGTGCTTGTTTAATTTATAGATGAAATTAGGCTTATCATGAGACTCAAAATCAGGAGATTGTTTTACAAAAACTTCCTCCTTAATGAGTCTGTTAAGAAACATGCTCTTAACATCCATTTGAAAGAGTTTAAAGCAAGGAAGGCGACATAAGAAAGAAGCATGCGAATTGATCGAGTCGAGCTATGGGAGCATAGGTCTCGTCAAAATCAATTCCTTCTTCTTGGTTGTACCCTTGTGCTACCAAACGAGCCTTGTTCCAAATGACTATACCGAATTCATTCAACCTGTTCCATAATACCCATTTGGTTCCTATTACTGTTTTCCCTTTAGGCTTAGGTACTAGATCCCAAACTTCATTCCTTTGGAATTGGTTGAGTTCCTCCTGCATAACCATCATCCAAGATTCTTCAGAGCATGCTTCCTCGACACTCTTCGGTTCAACTTGAGATACAAAGGCAGAGAGACTGAAAGAACAACTAAAATGAGATTGGGTTTTAACGCCATCGGAAACACTTCCAATGACTTGACTTTCGAGATGATCCTTTTGATATATCCAATCTTTTAGAAGATAATGGATATTGCAGTTTGGGATGTTCGACACATCAATAGAAGAATCATCTTCATCTTCCATATTAACTCGGTCAATAGAGGAAGAGTGAGGAGATTCATCAAAGGAAACATGAAAGGTTTCCTCAACTATTAATGTGGTCTTATTAAAGACCCGATATGCCTTACTATGTAAAGAATAACCAATGAAGATGGATTCTTCACCTTTGGCATCAAATTTATTTAAATTAGAGCAGGTATTCAAAACAAAGCATCCAAAAACTTTAAAATAATTGATTTTGGGTATTTTCCCATAATATAATTCAAATCAAGTTTTTCGCAACCCAGATCGAATTAAGGTGAGACTTAACACGTAACAAGTCGTGTTAACCGCCTCGGCCCAAAAGTACTTCGGTAATCCGAAGTCTATGAGCAATGTTCGAGCACACTCTTGAAGAGTATGGTTCTTTCTCTCAACTACCCCATTTTGTTGAGGTGTTCAGGGGAAAGAAAGCTCATGAGCAATACCATGCTCTTGACAAAAATCATCAAACAAGGAATTTTCAAACTTGCCCCCATGATCACTACAAATACAAGTGATTTGGTAGCCTTTTTCAGTTTGAACCTTCCTACAAAAAATAGAAAAGATGGAAAATACTCCTTTGGATCTCAAGAAGGAGACTCATGAAAACCTTGAAAAATTATCTACAATCACAGTCAATATTTGCATACACTAAGGCTCTCATATTTTGTTGGTCCAAATAGATCCAGGTGAAGTAGTTCTAATGGTCTTGATGTGGATATAACTTCTTTATTTTTAAAACTAGATTTCATAATTTTACCTAATTTGTATGAATCACAGATAAGCTCATTTAAAAATTTTCTTTTAGGAAGACCTCGAACTAGTTCATGTTTGGCTAGTTTTTGAACTAGCTTTATATGAACATGTCCTAGTCTTCTATGCCATACACTTAACTCATTATTTGCTACAAGACATTCATAGGTGCTATCTTTATCAAATTTTACAATATAAATGTCTTTAAGTCTAGTTCCCTTAAGAAGGGTTTCATTAGTTGATGCATGCATAATTTCAAATATTTTTGAAGTAAATACCACCTTAAATCCATTGTCACAAATTTGACTAACACTTAAAAGATTATGTTTTAGTCCTTTAACTAGAGAGACATTTGAGATAGGAGAGAGAGGGTTACCTATTTTACCAAGGCCAATAAAATGGCCCTTGTGGTTGTTGCCAAATGTAACCATTCCTTGATCTGTAGGTTGGAGGCCCAAAAATAGGTGCTTACCGCCTGTCATGTGTTTGGAACACTTGGCGTCCATTACCCATCTGCCTCCTTGATGGCAGTGGTCTCCTTATCTTCTTTCTTTTAGACCCCTTTGCTCCTACAAAAGATCTCCTTTGGTGATTTGGTGTTTCTTTAAGTCTTTCTAATTTGAATCGTCCATCCTTCATTTAGTATATCCAATTTTTGACATGATAATGTCCTTTGAACCCTACAAAACAAAGTAAAAGTTGTCTTTTCGGTATCCATTGTAATGTGGATCCGTATTTGTTAGTAGTCCCCTTTGGAGGAGAATCCTTTTTCGGCTCACTTTGACTAGGTTCATAAAAGCCTAGTCCAAATTTACTCGAGGAAGGTTTTTGATGGGCAATGAGCTTGTCCAAGTTATCTTTCCCCTTTGTAAATTTGGCTAAGTCCCCAAGAAGTCAATTTGATTTTTCTTTAAGGTGATTTATCTCTATGTTCATTATGTATAGTTTATCTTCTAATCCTCTAATCTCCACTCTAAGTAAGCTATTCTCATCCTTTTTAAAGGAGTTTGATTTTTCAAGCACATGGATTTTGTCAAGTAATTCTTCTTTATCTAGAAATTTTTGTTCACTCATGGCCGTATACAAATCATTTGTTAATGACTCTTTTTCAATCATTAGGTTTCCTATTTACATATTCAAGGCAGTGGTTTCTTTAGTAAGAATTAGATTCTTCTCTTTAAGATCATTGATTAATTTCTTACTCTCTAAGTTTTCTTCTTTTAGAGATTTTCTTTTAGTCTTTGCTTCCTTAAGATCTAGATATAATGAATCAAAAGCATCTTGTAATTCATCTAGAGAATAGGAGTTTACCTCAAGCTCCTTAGATTCGGATTTGGAAGCATCTTTCGTTGCCATTAGTCCCAAGCATGTTGTTTCTTCATTTGTTTCCTCCTCCTCTTCTTCTTTGGAGGTGGAGTCATCCCAAGTTGCTTGTAATGCCTTCTTCTTGAGTCCCTTGGGCTTGGAGAACTTCTTGTAGTTTGAAGGCTTCTTGTATTTCTTCTCATCATCCCTTTTGAGTAAGGGACACTCCTTCCTTATGTGACCTCTCATCTTGCAATTATAGCAAACTAGAGGTTCTTCCTCCCTTTTCTTTCCCTTGATCTCTTTTTTATTTTTGAGAAACTTTTTAGCTAATAAAATGAATTCTACGTCATCAGTACTTACCTCATCATCCGATGTAGCTTTGAAGGCTAAAGTCTTCTTCTTTGGCTCCGGTGTGATAGATTTCTTCTTTTGGTCCATTTTTTATTCATAAGCCATTAGATTCCCAAGTAGATTTTCCATGTCTAGATCCTCTACTTGGTTTAGGGTTTAGGGTTTAGGGTTTAAGCCATTAGATTCCCAAGTAGATTTTCCATGTCTAGATCCTCTACTTGGTTGGCTTCTCCTATCGCCGTGACTTGTTGCTCTCACTCAGGTTCAAGGAAGCAAAGGAGCTTGCTTTGAAGCTCCCCCTTTATAAATGTCTTTCCTAGAGACTTGAGGTTATTCATGATTAACGTGAATTGGGTGTACATGTCCCCAAGTCTCTCATTTTCCTTCATAGAGAAGGCTTCGAATTCTTGCGATAACACGTTAATCTTAGAGGATTTAACTCTAGACGTACCTTTGTGAGTTACCTCTAAGGTTCTCCATATCTCGTGGGCAGTTGTGCATTGGCTAATGCGATTGAACTCCTCCGAGCTAAGTGCGTAGTAGAGTGAGTTCATCGCCTTAGCATTCAGTCCAAGGTGATGAATCTGTTCCACCATATATCCCATTTCTGGTTTCTCGAGAATGACATATGCAGATTCACATTTCTCCCAAATGGAGAAATCGTTGGCTTGAAACCACATCTTCATTCTCAGCTTCCAATAGGTGTAATTTGTCCCTTCGAAGAGTGGTGGTCAGGTGGTGGATTACCCCTCAGATCTGCCAGTGGAAATGACTCTCCCCTACATGTGATCTTTCCGCAGTTGTTACTCCTAAAAGTGGAAAGCCTGTTTTGATACCAAATGAAATTGCACTAGAAGGGGGTGAATAGTAAATTTATAAAATATTGCAAAACAAAAATACAATCACAAAAAGAGGCACAACATTTTTAGGTGGAAACTCAAATCGGGTGAAAATTACCACCTAAGCCAATCCCTTGACTTAGGATTTTCAATCAAAAAGTGATCAATCCACTAACCACACTACTTAAACGAGGGTAGTGTACCTCAATTACAAATCCCACCTTCGATCCCTAAATGGAGGTTTCTCCCTTCACAATGAAGAGATGGGGACCTGACAAGCCGGATACCCAAACTACAATAATAGAATAAGAATGAAACAACACTTATAGAATACCCCAAAATATTAATGACTTCCTTATCTATCAAGCACAAAATGAACTCCCCAAGGATCAACAGAATGAAGTGCACCGAGAGTGTTGATTTGCCCTTTGATCAGAGTGTTGGCACAGCATAAGGGCAATAAGAAGCAAGGAGTAGTGAGCAAGTGATTGTCTAAGGAAATTATATCTCAAGGGGTGTGTTTTGCCTAAGAGGGCTTGTAGTCTATTTATAGGCAAGTTTAGAACCTTCAAGAAGACTTGGGAGAGGTCTCCTAGCCGTTGGAGGCAAGTCCCAAGAGATTGGGACAAAATCCAACACAAATCAAGGCAATTATGATTCTGACAGCAATATCAGACGTCTGATTTTTAGGTCAGATGTCTTGTAAGACATCTGAGTACAATTATGGACATCTGATTCTATTAGTCAAGCTCACTATTTTTATTGGATCGAAATAAGGACGTCTGATACAAATATTAGACGTCTAATCATAAGTGGGTTCATTCTTGTTTTAACTAGATCCAAATAAGGTTCCAGATTTTAAGGAACAGACGTCAATTTGGATGTCTGCCATGTTTTCTAGATGTCTGGAAAGAGATTAATGACATGCCTTGGTAATCTAAGAGTCAAACTTTGGTTTCTAATAAGTGTGCGCAAAATAAATGGGCAACAGCTCATTGTTAGACGTCTGGTGATATGTCCAGACGTCTAAAAGTGTATTTGCCCATTATACTAACACACCAGAGAAAAAATGGGCATTTGAGTCTAATGATTGGTTTAAGAACATCCAGGCTATGTGTTGGATGTCTAGATAATGCTATGGACGTCTGATATAAGGTTGCTTCAACTGATGCCTAAGAGGTGAGCATGTAAAGGCAAGGCTATAGGCAATTAGACGTCTGAAAAAGTTATCAAATGTCTTAAAGTTGAAAATTAGACGTATGACAGTTATGTTGGATGTCTTATTTGTGTCTTAGTGTTAGCCTTTTGTTTCTAATTTATCCTAAGTGTAGAGAGCCTAAGTTAGCTATTTATAAGTTATGTTTAGGGACTCTTTACAACATCTCTAGACTCAAATAAAATAAAGATTATAACCTTTGAAAGTTTACATGAAAAGCCAAAGACCTATGACAAGACTTATACTAATCTAGTCTTCACACTCTTAATCATCTGACTTGGAAAACTCCATGAAACCTGTAATTTTGTTATTATAGAGAAAAATATTCTATACCTATGTTTTATCTCTTTTTCTTTATTTTGTAAAATAATCAAAATGTTATTTATGAGGGGTTGAACTAACACATTTGACCTTCAATCAAACTCTGGGAAACCCTGTGATTGTTCTACAATTTAGATATTCTGTTAAAACTGTAGTTTTACCCATGTTTTCATATTTATTTCTCAGAATGGATATGCAGTGAATTATAGTCTTCTAGAGGTTATGTAGGAGCATTTATCAATTGATTATGACTAAATAAAGCTAGATATGGCTGATGATGACGTTATCATCAGCGGGGGCTACAGTGACACTTTGAATGTCACTATTGACCCAAGGACAATTTTTGGCCTTCTCCCTCCATTATTAAAGGGCCTACCCCCTCCACTTTTGTCAATCTTCCACCCAAGAGCTCCACCTCCTTGTAGAGCTAAGAGCTCATCCTTGGAGTTGCCAAGCTGCCGACGGAAGCCTTCCCCACCGCCGTGGTTGCCTTGCCTCTCTCCTTAGCGAGTTTTTAGTCTATTATTTATGTTTCTTGAGTTTTCGTCTATCATTGTAGTTGTAAAACCAATTCACTCAAGCAATAGATTCTTTATTCTGTCATCATGATTTTTGTTTCTTCCGTAGTTAGCTATTCTCGCATCATTAGCATGATTCTTTAACCCTATCTCTCTCTTTCTCTCTCTCTCTCTTCCTCTCTATTCTTTTTACAAGCGAAAAAAAAATGATGCATTTTCATGACATTGAAGCGAGTAAATGATTCAGATTTTTGCCTCCCTATGTTCAACGCTCAAACTCACATCCAAAACTTCTATTTAAAATTGACGTCGTAAAACATGCTACAACGAACGATTTTACGCAAACACGTTTCGCGACAGTCATAGGGCATGTTCCCGTTGTCAGTCTCTCAACAGCATTGGCCGTCATTAGTGATGGAGGGTCTCATTTCCAATCCCTACTTTAGAAGTATGGGGTGACACATAGAATTACTACACCTTTTCACCCACAAACTAATGGATTAGCTGAGGTTTCCAATTGGGAGATCAAAAAGATTCTACAGGCTACTATTAGACCCAATCGTAAGGATTGGTCTTCCTGACTTTCTGATGCTTGGTGGGTGTATAGGAAAGCTCATAAAACCCCTCTAAGCATGTCTCCTAATAGACTTGTGTATGGGAAACCCTATCATCTTCTTGTAGAACTTGAGCAGAAGGCTTATTGAGCAATCAGAAAGTGTAGCTTGGACCTTGAGAAGGTTGGTGATTCTAGAACACTTTAGATTTCCGAGCTAAATGAATTAAGAAATGAATCTTATAAAAGCTCGAGGATTTATAGAGATAAACTTAAGGCCTTCCATGACCATTACATTTTTAGGAAGACTTTTCACCTTGGTCAGAAACTCCTCTATGACTCTAGATTAAAACTCTTCCCAAGGAAACTCAGATCTAAATGGATTGGACCATACATTGTCAAAAGAGTTTTTGATAATGGAGATATGGAAATCTCTAAAGTTGGCAAATTTGAATCTTTCACCGTAAACGAACAAGACTTAAACCTTTCATTGAGCCACATGATTTGAGACTTGTCATCTCTATCATCTTGCCCCAACATTTTGGTTAACTAAGCACTCAAATTCTGGGTTTACACCTAGCTAAAGTGTGAAACTCCTCTTGGGAGGCAACCCATGTTTGTATATATCTGTTTCCGTTTCCATCTGTTTTCCTTCCTTTGATTTCCTTTATTTCTTTTGTGTCTATCCTTGCATTCTGAGTCTGCATTCATAGTCACCTATGTTTCTGCATTTCCGCATCACTTAGCCCAACTGTCCCCCTACACAACAATGGGATATAAAGGAACTATTTTGCATGATTTTAACCCCCAACACCCATCAATATCATTATTGGTTTAATCACTCTAATAATGAACCCATAGAATAGGTAGAATTTTGGCACTAACTCCCCTCAATTATTTTGAATGCACGTGAATCTGTCACACTTAAAGGAAAATAATAACCCAAATTCTAATCCCATTAGGCTATTCTCATTCCTCTTTGGATAATATTATTCTTGATATCTCTTTGTATCATTAGGATGAAAATGAAAATCATAATCTTTCTAAAAGAACTATCTTCGTCTTTTCTTATCTTAAGTCTAATCAAGACTCTGTGGCCACATGTGGAATTTGTCATTCTCAATATACATGGAGTGAGCTCATACCTCCGATCTGTTACATACACCTATGAAACACATTTGTGTGATCCCTTCAAGGGATTATGTACCTCCTACCCCTTCACACATACACCAGCATTCCTGTGTTAGCACCAAGGTAGGTGCATCAACTATTGGTCCACCAAATGCAAGTATTTGTGAGCAAAGATATATATCTATCTTGAGTCTGAGAATATGCCCTCTCCATGACATCATTGGAGAAGGACTTTCACCATCTCCTGTTTCATTAGCTTAACTCCTTAAGACAACCCATGTGATAGTTCTCGATTCTCCATTCGAGAACACTAATAAGATGATAACCTCTAATGAAGGTTGCCATCTCAACTCATATTGGAAACATATGATCAAATTAGATGGTTTCTTGATGTGCTATTGGATCCTCTAAACCATTCAGATCTCTGAATCAACATCAGGTTTGTTTGGTCTAGCTAAGTACGTAACTCTTGTCATACTAAGCAACCCAAATCATTTACTGAAAAATAATCAAATTCTTTATTCAGATGCAAATGTAATCTTATTATAAAAACCTAAATAGCTCACTCAAGGCATACAAAATGCAACAATTTATAGAATAGAGGGCTAGAGTGCTTAAGCAATAAAATCAAGGCCTTGAATGAGAAAATTATTGACACCCTTGTTTTGTTGTAACAAAATTATATTTTATTACAGAGTAATCATTTCAGGATTATACCATGGCAAAATGATTACCAATTGAAGAATTGGATTCAAGAAGAAGAATAGTCCTTAGAGTTGTACTAGAAATATGTAAGGAACCTCAAAATATTAACCGCTTCATTTTGTCATTCACTAGCAAACAAGTTTATAGCACTATTGATTGACTAAATATTTACCTTTAATTGACCAAATACTTTTGATCGACCAAACATATTATTTTAACCAATCAAAATCATTCAATGGTCATATCCTAATTTTACACTATACGTCGATCAAAATAGTATTTTAATCGATCAATAAGTAATCAATTAAAATATATATTTAATCGACCAAAGTCCATTTTGATTGAGCAAACATCAATTTTGTTTGACCAATGTCATTTTTATAATCTTTTCAAAACAGCTAGAAAACACCTATAAATAGGACTCATTGATGCTCATTTCAAGACACACTTCTCAGAGCAATCCTAAAGCAAAAAGTGCTTCTCTCTTTCTCATGCTTTTGTGCCTTTGCGCATACTCTCAATGCTTTCTAAAGCATGACTTTTTGAGTCTCCAAAAATCACGGTTTGCATATTTTTGAGGTTTCATAGGATATTTTGTATATCTCTTTATTTTCCAATTATTTTGATTTGGGATCTAAGTTGTTGGGTGTCTCATTGTTCTTCCTTTATTAAGTGTAAAAGAGAAAAAGGACTTGATAAGATGTTGTGCCACCCTCATTGTTAAGTGGTATAATATTCGATTTACTAGCATCAATAAGTCAGAAAATCCTAAGCTGGGACACTTACGTAGTGGTTTTTATCCAAGAGTGCTTCCACTATAAAATCGAGGTGTGATCCGTCTTACATTTGTGACTTGAATTTTTAAATTTTATATTACTTGTCCATACATTCTATTCACCCCCCCTCTAGTGTAGACATCTAAGATCTAACAAGTACTCTTAGTACTCACAAATTAATGTGGTAAATAAATTCAAGAATTTAAGAAGGTAATCAATAGCAAATCAAATTCAAATTTCAAGAATCAAGCCTAGAATCTAATGTTGGGTTGGAGGAATAAAGAGTCTAGATTATAATTTCTATTAGATTTGCAATAAAAGGCATGGGCTTGTAAGTTCGAAATAAGACCAATCAATCATTCATCTCTTTCCCATCATATTCATCACCACGTCCTTTATTTAGAAGGTCCCTACAAGAGACAAAAGCTAACAAAGATCAATTCAAAAATAAAAAATGACAATTGATACAAATTCATGCTTATTTTACTAAATAATGTTGAGACACATAAATCTAGGCATGAATTATGCATATAGATTCAAACTTATCATCCCCATTGATCAGCTACGTCGAGTAGCACTCATTGTCCACCATCCCCTCTATTTCTAAAATTTGATTAACCATAAAACCTATCATATCAATGTGCATATCAGACAACACCGATCATCATAAGTTGATCAATTTCATGGAGACTAATTGATCATTCCTGTATTAAAGCACTTGATCTTTAGGGTTTCGATCAGTTGTGAGCAAGCAAAGAGAGAACCTCTAGATGGTGGTATTCTAATCTAAGGATGAGGACCTCCAGATGGCAATCTGCATGAGTCTCCAAGGTTCGTCACCAAAATGGAACAAGCCTATTGAAGCACGGAAGTGAAGGCTACAAAGGAAGCAAAAGGCCATCACTACAAAGTGCAAGATTACCATAATGTTGAGGGTGAAACCTATGATGATGGTGGAGAAGGAGAAGGATTCTAAGGCTAGAAAGAGGAGTCAAATGAGAAGGTGGAAGGAGAACAAGGTGAGTTGGGGGTTGGTAGGGTAATGTACCTTAAGAATGGAGCAATTGTTGTGGAAGTAGCAAGGGATCCTTGGGGATGGTGAGGTAGATGAAGAGCTCAAGGGTGAGAGGGTGGTGGTGGTGTAGGGAAGGGTGGCATGCGATCATTGGGGCTACTTAAAGAGTTAATTTTTCAAAAATCCTTAGACACTTTTTGGTTACAGGAATAGTGTTTCAAGAAAAATTTTTGTAAGTGGTGAAATTAAGGAATAAGTTGATTTTGGTGTTTGTGTGTATGTGTGTGTGGAAGGGGGGGTATGGGTCAAATCACAGGATAAGTGGGTGTACGTGTTTGGGGATAAAGAGGGGACATTGTATCACAAGGAGGGGGTTAACTTTTGTTCCACCCTCCTGGAATACAATGTAACTTGGTGATGCGAGAAATATGTGGTTTATTAATTATACAAAATGGTGTCGTTGAGACGCATAAATCCACAATCAACTCTTAAATTTATAACCTAGATATTGGAAGTATCTAGGGTCATCCAAGGAGGCTAATTTAATTAATCACATAAATGGTTCTCTCTCTCACCTCTCAAATCCACACTTTGTTTTTGTGATTTTTGATTTTTTTGTTTTTATGTTTTTCAGAAACAATCGGGTTTGAGGCAACGGAATGTGAAGATTTAATTACGCTACAACTAACCCTAGGTGACAAGAATGAAGTCCTCTCTTCTAAGCTCACCCTAGGCAAGCGTGCCTAGGGTAATTAGAAGAGGGGAGCGTCTACACTACAACTATAAAAATAACATGGAAGAACACACTAATTGCAACATGAAAATTGAAAGGCGAAATTATTCTTGTATCACTAGTAGAGGAATGCTTCTATAAGAACATTAAACTACTAGCTAACAAAAAAAATAGAGTGGAAGATAAAGAAGAAGGGTTGATTTTGATGAAAGATCTAGGTGGCTCTTGCTCCAAATGTGGTTGCCCCACACTTGAAAAGAGATCTCCTTCTCTTCCTTCTTCAAGTGGCCTTCCTTCAAGCTCTCCTCCAAGGTGGGCATCAACCACCTTGTTGGCTCCTGCTTTGCTTAGCCATCCCTTCTTGATGAAGGTGACCTCCTCCTTGGCGTGGAGATAGGGTGGAATATTGATGGACCTAACTAAGGGAGAAGAGATGGGAATTATGTGGTGGTAGGGTAGGGTATTTATAGGATGGGAAGGGGGTGGTTATGGTGTTTTTTGGAGGGAAATGAAGGGGTGCTTGGATTTTTTTGGAGGAAAAAATGGGAGGGAAATGAAGAGGTGCCTTGGTTTTCCCTCTAAAAGTACCTTCTAGAAGGTATTGATTTTGGAGGGAAAAAATGGAGGGTGGAGATGGGTTTTGATGGTGGATGTAGGGTGGTGATAGAAGAGATAGTTGGCACCAAAATAAAGTAGGAATAGGTGATCTTTTTGGTGGAGCTTTGGTAGTAGGGTAGTAGGTTTTGGTGCCATGGAGGTGGACTAGCTAAGCTAAGCTAGCTTAGCTAGCTTAGCTAGTAGGGAGTAGAGTTGGAGGCATTTGGAGCTAGGGTTTTGAGGGAGAAGAGTTGGAGGTAGTCATCTTGAGCTGCACTGGAGCTGATGGTTGCTAAAGAGAGCTACAAGGAGCTACCTTAGCTGGCTTAGCTTGCTAGTTCTTTGCTAGCTACTAAGCCAAGCTAAGATGAGCTGGCTTCTGCTGATGCGAGCTAAGGTGAGTTGGGTCTGATATTCCTGGGGAGGACATAGCTAGCTAGAGTAGCTTAGGTAGCTTAGCTCAACTAAGTTGAGCTAAGTGGAGTCCCTTGGAGCTGGATTTTAGCTTGCCTGAGCTGGTTAAAGTCATCTTCAGCTGACCAGGTCTAGCTAGTTGATAGTAGTAGCTAGTCCTGGTCAGGTTGAACTTCCAGTGAACTCTTCTGAGCTAGAATAGCTGGAATGGAGCTGGGATCAACTGTCTTTAGCTAATTTGAGATGTCATCCAGTTAAGGTGAGCTGAATGAAGCTAAGGTAAACTAGCTAGAGCTACCATTCAGCTGAGATGAGCTGAATGAAGCTAAGGGTGAGTTGATCTAGCTAGAAGGAGCTGGGATCTAGTTGGGATGAGCTGGATCTAGCTAGGATTCAACTGAAATGAGCTGGATCAAGCTAGGATCCAGTTGATAGGGGCTTCTTCTTCATCTTCTGCCTTCCTGAGTGCCAAGATATGTGGGATTTGACATTCTGCCTAATCTTGACACTTAGATAAATGCATCAAAAATACATTAAAATGCAATGCATGTCTATCCTTGTAAATGCCTAAATGTAGCCTAAAAATCCATTTGTGAAGTTAAAACCCTAAGAGTTAGGTTAGTTTTGAGACAGAAGAATGATGATAAACTGACGTTTATCACCTGGGATTTCCTCCCTTATCTCAGTATAATGTTATCTAAGGATTTCAAGACCCACATGTGGAATACATAAAAAAATTATGCAAAACAAACAGTGTCTTAAGGTGCTATTTCGTAGGCGGGTTAAGTACTCCTCAACATTTAGATAAGTTTATGTCGACACACATCTAACCCAGGTTAAGTTACTTTAACCTAACGTACATTTGTTCACCTCCTATGTGTAAAAAGATTTAACCTACCTATCGTCCCAAATATCAAAAACTATTTAATTCTCCATGCTATGCCCCTCTTTCGAACAAACTTATCCCCGATACCAAATGTCACCTAAAATGAGAACATGTTATATGTTTCTTGGTGAAACTGCGGGAGACTGCGTAACTCTTTTGAAGTCAAGTTTCGTATGACGACGTTAAAAACCAAACGTCAACATGTGCGGCACATAAGTCAACATGAAACTTTTGAAATTTGATATTAGTTAAGAGGAAGTGCACGTTTGTTCGTTATGTCACTATCAGTTGACGTTTATTCTAGTTAAACGTCCATTTAGTTGCGATGTTTTCGAAAAATAAACGTCTAGGTAGAGTTAGTTAATTTGTTGCAGCGAAACATCAAAACATAATCAAATAATCTGAGAAAACATTTTTTCCCCCAAAAAAAACTTAGAAGTATGGTACTTAATTACAGATAAATAAACTGACTAAACTTTAATGGTTTTATCCCGAGAAGTAAAGCCTAAAGATCATTTAATAGAATTAAATATGAGGTCTACGTTTTCAAGGATGTTGGTGTAAATTTTCACGAATATTTTTTTTTTTCACTGAGATGTTGATCTAATATTTTTAAATTATTTTCTTATTATTCACTTCATAATATTTATTTAAATGTTATTAAAAAAATAATACTATTTTTATAATTGTTACTCCATTACCTAGAATCGTTAAAGTTCTACGATCCTCCACTCCTACTCTTGCAACCACGCTTCCAACTCCATCCACAGCAACAATCTATAACAACAAAAGCAGCAAAGCGACACCAAGCAATCAAGAACAATAACAATAACAACAAGTAGTGGAGGGGTGGACTCATGTAAATGCATGGTCTCGACACTAGCAGGGAGGGAAAGAAGGGGTGCAGGGGGAGGTGGCAGACGAGAGCGAGGAGGATTGGGAGGAATGTAGGGAGGGAGGGCAGAGGTAGAGGAGGGTGAAGAGGGTGGTTGGTGGCATCAATGAGGGGAGGAGATGGGCATGTGGTGGTGGTATAGGGGGTGAAGGGGGTGGTTGAGGATAGAAAGGATGAAGAGGAAGGTAGGGAGGGAGGAGTGGAGACGGAGGTGGGGGAGGGTGAAGAGGGTGGTCGATGGGGTCAGTTAGGGGGAGGAGGTGGCCATGTGGTGGTGACGTAGGGGGTGGTTGAGGGTGGAGAGAGTAGGGATTGAGGAGAGGCGGAGGTGGGGGGTGAAGGGGGTGGTCCAGTGGTAGTATGATGTGGGAGGTCAAGGTGGAGGTGGGAGGTTGTGATGGAGGTTCGGGTGGTGGCCATGGTGTCGTGGATGTAAGGAGGAGAAGAGGGGGAGGGATTTATAAAGAGGATAGAGGGGTGAAAAAATAATTTTTAAGTAAAAAATTAAAATAAAATTTCATTATTTTTGAATTTACAATCGTTAACTTTAATAATTTCAACTAACGAAATGTTATGAACACAGCATCTGACGCAGTTAAGACATCTGGGAAGTGGCCCAGATGTCTGGAACCCTTCCCAGACGTCTGGTATTAAATTTTTTCGGCTTACGAGTTCGCGTCTACACGCCTGCGCGCGCAGGCTGAACCCGCCACCTTCGTTCTACTCTCTCTCTCCCTCCCTGTAGACGTGCCGCTTCACTTTTCTCTCTCCCCACGCTGCCTTTATATAGCACCGCCCTCTCCCTCACCCTCACTCCACCACCTTCTCCTTCTTCTCTCTGCCAGCGCGAGCGAGCGAGCAGGTGCTGCAGCAGCGGCTGCAGCGAGCGTGTGGTAGGGAGGAGTGTCGCGGGAGGAAGAAGAAGGCTCGACAGCAAGGTGCGAGCTTGTCGGGGCAGCTAGAGCCGACCGGCGGGGGAGTAGCGGGCGTAGGGTGTCGCAGAGGAGCTGCTGCAGCTCGGGCAGCAGGCGGGCGCGGCACGGCGCGACCGTACGTCGCGGGCGGAGAGCGATAAGGTCCTCATTCTAGGAAAATTTCCCAGAATCGGACGTCTAGACCTTCGTCCAGACGACGCAGAAGACGTCTGGAGGAAGACCCAGACGTCTGACAGGTACAATATTTTCCTTCCTTCTTTTTACGCAGGTATGGCCATGCAGCCGTACACCACGTTCCTCTGCGCCTTTTCGTGATGAGAGCGGATGTGTGTGTGCGCAGGTGTTGTTCGGGAGGACACGAGGGCTCGCCTTTCCACATGAATCAGACATCTGCCCACAGTACCAGACGACGGATAGGACCTCCAGACGTCTGGGGTGACAATCGGATGTCTGGAAACTAAGGCCAGACGATCCAGCAGGCTTCTGGACGTCTGAAGGACTGCGCAGACTGAGGTACGACATGATCAACCTTTTAAGATGTCTGAAAGAGATTCCAGACGTCTGATTTTGGACAGATTCATCGTTTTTGACCCGTTTAGGGCCCGTTCGAAGTTCGTTTTCCGTGTTTCGAGTTGCGTTCTTTCCAGATTTATTTTCTCTACCTGTTTACAGTAATTGTGCACTGTTCTGAGAAACTACTTGTGTTGATCCTTGTGTTAGGTCCCCGTTCCGTTGCTGCTCTAGGGGTTGCGGAGGCGCACGGGATTGCCGACCATGCCCCCAGTACTTCCGGTTTCGCGGGTAGAGTGGCCCTTTAATTTATTTAACAAAATTTGTACAATTATGAAACAATTAATAGAGTTTAGGGCATTGCATGAACCCTAGGACTGAGAAATTAGATTGAATGATAGATCCTAGGGCATTGCATGAATCCTAGGGCTGGAAAACTAGATTGAATGATAGATCCTAAGGTACAGCATGAATCTTAGGACTGGAAAACTAGTTGAATATGCAACATTTGCAGTCTTGGAAAAGTAAAAAGGAAATGATAATTGCCTGTAAATTGGTTAACTGCCTGTTATGAATGAATAAATATGCTTGAAAACATTGGTTGCATGAACATAAAGCCGGAATGGCGAAACCTAAATTGGCTGGGTTAAAAGAGCTTGAACCCTACGGGAAATTAGGAGTAGAACTCCTGGAAAGGAAATGAAATAGAATTGGGGAAGTGAACTAGCCCTTGAGTACGGAGTACCAAGGAGAGAGACTGTCCCCTTGTTTAGTGCAAAGCGGAGCTAGCTGCCTCAGGGACTCAGGGTTAAGTTTGGCCACTTTGTACTAACTTTTGGCCCTCGCGTACACAGTACCGAGGAGAGCTACTAGTGTATGGAGAGTACTAGCTACCCCACGGGCCCCGGGGTTCTACTAGCCCACCTACACCGACTTGTTAGGCCCACTAGGCAAACCAGGGTAGTCAAGCGAGGGTGCGCGGACTATGGAGGGGCAAGACCCCTGTTTGATTACTGTGGAGGGGCTGGGCCCCTGTTACTGAGAGGGCTCTGCCCTATATTGGTTCCGTGCTGTGCTTTGGGCGCACCCGTTAACGGAAACGACTGACCGTGTGCCAGTGCAGGGTAGCTACCCAAGCGTTTATCGTGCGTGCCGTAGTCACCGTTACGTCTGTCAGCGACCTTGGGGTGGTTGACTGAGGGTAGGACCACAACGGGGGACTCTCCCAGCCAAGAGAGCACCACGTGTTACTTCTACCTTTCGGGTAGACCGCAATCAAGATCGTTCCTACGAGGAACATTCGAGATTAAGAGAAGAATCTGAGAAATAATCAACAGTGAATAAATAGAAAATATAAGGAAAGAAAGTAAAAATATAACAGCTACTGTACACTCTACTGCTTCTTTTAGCTTTTAGTTGCCACTCTATTCAGCGTTTCGCTGACGTGTCACCCTTGTTGCTTTTTTAGGACCAGGTGTTGAGCAGCCAGAGTCAGTGGCTGCAGAGGACGCTGGGTCTAGTAGGGTCCAGTAGGGTTACCTGTAGTACTTACTGCACTTTTCTTCCGCTGTAGTGAGTAGTTTTCTGTTGCTCCTTGTACTCTCTTTAATGTAAACTTCATGTTATGTACATGTTTATTTATCTACTGTTGTGGTGGTGTATGCTGTAGTATTTTCTTTCTTTACTACTGTATTTTGTTACTGCTAGTTATATACATGGTGAATGTGATTTATTTTACTGCTCTTTTGGTTACTTTCTCGTTGGACGACTAGGTCTTGGGATTAGTCGAGTCGGTCCGATTCTCGTGTCTCGTAGGAATTCGAGAATCATGTCGTTACACGAAATAATAATTATGAAATATATCACTTTTTTGATGATATTAAAAATAATATTAAAAAGTAGACGATAAGAAAGTAATTATAAAAAATTATAATAACATATAAGTAAAATTTCAAAAACGAAAAGTTGCTCCCGTAACTCAAGAACTTTTTTGTTACCTCAATTTAGGCCATGTATGGAACACAATACCCCCTTTTATCTCCACAAACACTCGTAGTTATCCCATAATTTGATCCAGCACTCCTCCCACTTCAAACATTAAAATCAACTTACGCTCCACTCTTTCATCAATTGTGGCACTTACAAAAGTTATTCCGCAAAAAACTATTCTCGCAAGCAAATTATGCCCGGCAAGATCTGGCCTCATCCGTCCTGACGAGAGATAAATAATCTCTTCGACTATTATGGGTGTAATTGCCGGGATAAATGGAAAGAAAGGTCCTAGTTGATTGGCGAGTTAAGTAAAATTATACTAGGTTAAATACTTAATTTATTACTTAATTCGACCAACACATACGTCGAGTTAAGTAAGATTTAAACAAAAATAAAATTATTTCACCATCTTTTTTAAATAACTTTAATATAATTAAACACCTAAATAAGTTAAAGTTCTTATTCTATCATTTATTTCATTTTTTCCTTATTTCTATACTTTTTGCACAACCTTATTTTCTTTGCTAAATCGAACTGAATGCTCTTAATTGAAAAGGAGTTACCACGAAAGCACCCCCTCCCACGCAAGAAACTGTGCTAACGGTTCGTTGGGAATTTTTTGATGCAACAACACATTTCCCAAACTCACATTTGGGGATTTGTTAAGCACATAATGTCGCCGGCAACACTCAACAAAACGAAGTTCGATCAGGAACGATTAACAACTTGAAATCTTCTCTCCCAACTTCCTGCACGCTACGTCGTTTGAAGATTAAAATATATCTGTGTGTCGTTCGTTCGAAGGTTCCACGATACAACTTCGTGCACACTACGTGTCCACACCTTAGTCCCCGACCACAATGGCAAAAGGAGAGAATAAGTAAGTACGCACGCTCCTCGTCTCCGTCGAACATCACAAAATAAGCAAAATTCCATGTCTTCCACGCTTCTGTGTCTCCTCCTCCTCCTATCCCTCCCCCTCTACTCGACATGCACCTCTACAGGTAGAGAGGGCATCTCAAATCTCCTGAATTACATATTCAATTTATATAGAAGACATTCCACTTACATTGCGTTCCTTAATGAGCTCCAGAGTCGTGGTCCATAAATTGTGGCTCCACCGATGGCCTAGACGAGACTTCCACCGGAATCACTTGGGTCGGAGATGGCAGCTATGCCCAATCCGGCAAGAGCTTCCCCATCCCCGAAGCCAACGGGACGCCATTCGGGTCTCTCCGATCCTTCCCGGGGAACAAGAAGAACTGCTACACTATCCCCGTGGGGATCGACAGGAAGATACTGGTGACGGCGAGATTCTACCATGGCAACTACGATAAGGTGGCGATGCCGCCCACCTTCGAGCTGATATTCGACACCAATTACTGGAGCCGAGTGGGACCTCACAACGGGGTGGTGGAGTTGAAGGTGATCTACGTAACGAAGAGGAACGAGACGAGCATATGTGTTGGGAGATTGTTTGCCGATCAGGATCCCTTCATGTCCGCCATAGATGTGAGGGTGTTGGAGCCGGAGATGTACGGCGCGGTCAACTCCAGCTTTGCCTTGATACCGTGGTGGGCCGTTGCTTTTGGCGCCAACTCCGGCATCGGGTAGGTTTTCAAACCAAAGATACGTAGTCGTTAATTATTAAGTTGTTAGTCACCGTTAATCATTAGAATTTAGATTAATTCCTCTCCGTTTTACAACAAAACATTTCTGCGCCTTCCCCGTTTGTAATTGTTCCAGCACAATTAATAAATTCATGTACGTGCGATTCTCTCTTTTCCACTGATCAGTACACGCATCCCTCCTTATTGATCCACCCAACATGCATGAGCTACAGTTGACTTGAACAGCTGCGGGATTCGTCTACCATATCTGATTTTAATAGTTAAAGAAACCAAAAAAGACTGTGAACTAGGGGTGGGAGGTTCTCAAGACTTTTTGCATTATTGTGTGTCTCTCGATTCCGAGAGCATCTATATACAAGGCATCCCACAACCTATGCACCCCTATCTATCCCATTAAATTTGTAATGCCAACTATTATATTCTATTGATCTCATGTGTTATAATTTTAAAAGTTAGAAAAAAATAGAGAAATACATATTTTGATGTAAAGAGTGATGTGAGATATTATTCTTCGCATAACAGTTGAGATATAGATTTACTTGATAATTATTATTTAATATAAAAAAATAAAAAAATATAAAATTTGTTATATTGTGATTTCTATCCCATTTAAAAAAATCACATCATTTTAATATAAAATATATAAATAATAAATAATTTTATATCGGTGATAAATTACATTATACCGATAATAATTTGTTTTAAGGTGATATTACATTGGTAGAAAAGGATTTTAGACTGATGATAAATTATTCCAAAATATATTTATACCAGTGTAATCTCATTTTTTATCGGTGTAAAATTATTTCAATGGTGATTTCACTAGTATAAAATGATTTTGCATCCGTGTAAAGTGATTTTGACTTATGAGTTTAGTATTTTGGTTTATGTAAAGTGATTTCACATATGAAAGGTGATTTTTCTCCTTATGATTTAGTGTTTAGTCTTTGGTGTTTAGGGTTTAGTTTCACTAACCTTAAGGTAAAAAATCACCTTTGAAGTGTAAAATCACATATCATAGGTGAAGAAATACTTAAAATTTAATTTTGAACCGGTATAATCTTACTTTACACCCATGTAAAGTAGTTTAAAATAAGATTGCATCGGTCAATCTTACTTTGTACCTATGCAAAATTAATTTAAAAGTATAAAGTGATTTTGCACAAGTTTAAAATAAGATTACACCTATGTAAAGTGATTTTGTACCTGTGTAAAGTAGTTTCAAAGGTGATTTGAGCAGTTTGTACATATAATAAAGTGATTTATTGTTAACTTCAACAGTGATGTATCACACCATATATCAGTACTTTTTTTCATAAAAAAGAGAGATGCAGATTGAGATCATATTCATACTAATGCACGTTAACTTTTATATAATTTTTATATTTTTCAACCCACATCTTTTAAAAATTATGTACAATAATTATATATTTATGAAATTTTTTTATTTCTTGACCATTGAAATCATTTAAATTCCTTTGTGTAACTGTAAAACAATAGTCCGTCGATTGCAAGAAGAAGAAAACTCGAGGAGAAAATTTTTTGACGTTCCGTAACCTCGATGTTGGAGGGAGTTTTTTTTTATACTTTTGAAGAAGGATACTCCAGGAAGTTGGATCAATAATGCTTGGGCCGATGGTATTATTAATTGTTCTATAAGGCATAGTGGCACGCTCTCAACTATTTGCAGGATATAGCCACATGAACGGATAATGGAGCTCTTGGATAATGAATATTATTAAGAGTATACACGCTCTTTTGTTGGGATGCAGGTTTCCGGAGGATCCTTACAATCGAAGATGGTATCTCGCAAACGAAGTTTTCGGGAGTTTGAACCATTCAACTCTGGGCAGCAGCGCCACGTACGTGAACGTGAGCACAAGCATGGACTACCCACCGGAGGCGCTGTTCAAGAACTCCGCCGCTCCCTTCTCGGGGAGTGGGAATCTCACCATCTAGATGGCCCGCCTCCCATCCCTAAAATCCACCTCCCATTTATCTAAACATCTACTTCAGCGAGGTCGTCGAGCCCATCACCGGCGACGAGGAGAAGAGATCCTTCCACATCTACATGGGTGATACGCTCCTAACCCGCGTTCATGGTCCGGTCGTGCCCCCTTATCTGTCGGTAAAGGAGATCTATGGCCCCATACTTGGAGTTACCAACAACTCGACCTTCACTCTCGTGCCTACTCCGGACTCCACCCTCTGTCCGATCATCAATGCCATGGAGGTTCTAATTATTCCGGGCCCAACGGCGGAGGGGACGTACAACAATGATGGTAATTAGTTGCTTTACCACAATCGTGTTAAATTAACCTTTTTTTTTTTTCTTATGATACAAAATCTCCTGCGGATAAAGGGAAGGAATTAACAGTCTCACGACAGCAACCCCCACGAAGTATACCTAAGGGGTAACTCATTTTTTCTTTCGGAAGGAAACAACTGGTTAAAGTTAGATCGGTTTTTCTTTGCACCCGTTGGGGCCGATAATTAAGTATGATTTGCTGCGAATATTACGGCTCCACATCCAGAGGTGCAATCAGTTAGTCACGTGTATGGATCTTGAATTTCGGGACTTAAACTTAAACCCATGAGGGTCATTAACTAAGATAGTTGACGTTGAGAAGTGGTTCCCACACAGATTATGCAGTAAATTTTCAGTTTGTGTGTTACGTGCTAGTTACTGTATCTTTACCTTCGATGCTCCAAACTCTTTAATTATTTTCTAACTAAAGTTACTCAGATATCATCTAATTGAAAAAGGTAAATTACAAACCTATATATATATATATATATATATATATATATATATATATATATATATATATATATATATGGCACCTCTCCCTAACCGCCGCTCCTCCTTCAGCCAATCGTATATGGATCTTGACTCTACGGAGTCAAGCACATGAGGGTCATCCAATTGAGATCTTAATTAGTAATTGGCATCCCCACGAATTATTTAGTAATTTTCAGTTCAATTAGGTATTAGTTAATCAACCTCGACTTTTCTTTGCTCTTTGCTTTCTAACTAAAATCAATCAGATATTTTCCAATCGAAAAAGGATGGACAAACGTAATTAGTATGCACACCCTGCTAGTGGGGAGGACAGGATTTTAAGTATTGTTGGACGGCACAGATGCAGTAACCGATATCCTTGGTACCAAGTCCTGGGAAATGATCCTTCTTTACTTGAGTTGCGTATATTTTGGCATCTAAAATGGCTAATGTCTTTTCCTTTTTACATGCACGTCATTCGAGGAAGAAAATTCTTGTAAAAGGATAAAAGATGAAAACTTTTCGTTTGACATTTTGATTTTTGCTTTCTGCATCTCGTAAGTGCTTAATTTACCCTGTTTCGGAGGTATCGCACCTGATAATTTCATTGCTATAGCTCATGACAACGGCTGTGACTTATTCTACGTTGCTCCCATTTAATTATCAGTGGAGGCCGTAATGGTGCTGCGAAACAGCTTTGAGGTGTTGCACGAGTGGAGCGGTGATCCATGCCTTCCTCGGAACTATAGTTGGGAGTGGGTTAACTGCAGCTCTGATACGCCTCCTCGCATCACAACTGTAAAGCTTTCTCTTATTAATCACTGCCATATCTCCACGTTGAAAAGCAATTTACATATCAAAATTTAGCTCCGCATGCATGCTCACTCCAGCGATCAAGAATATTCTCCTTTTCTTTCTACAATATCTTTTTGTTGCGTATTTTTTCCCACTGAACGGAGTTTATCCTAATCATAACTTGGAAACTACGGTGACCATTTTCAAGGCCCTTTTGAAAGCTAATTATTAGTCGTTTTTGGCTATATGTGCCGTTGAATATACAGATGGCTCAGTGGTTATGGACTTGTAGGAGAACTTCCTGATTTTCGTGGCCTTGACGCTCTGGAGATCATGTAAGATTCTCTCAATAAACTAATCAACGGAAGACTTACGATTACGGACTAATTATGCTTCCTTCACACAACTTGCAGAGATTTGCATTATAATAATCTTACTGAAAAGGTCCCGTAATTTCTAAGCAAATTACCCAAACTTCGAGAATTGTTAGTCTTCGTCTTAGTACCTTCATAACTTTGTAGCTGTTCACACTACCATTCTATTCATGTTCACTTTTCCTTCTTATTTTTGCTGCAAAGGAATTTGGCTTATAACAATTTCAGCCGCATTCAACTGGATCTCTTCCACGACAGCACAATTGTGAAGTAAGTGAAAATTGTAAAATTAATTGAAGGGTTTCGTGCATGCATTAAATATAACGGAATCCGATGCTTACTTATATATGGAGCTAATTTGTGCAATTCGATCGTTTACGTGATCGATTGATGTTGTAGCACTATGGGAAACCCACTGCTGGAAGCATCGCCATCACCGTCACCTTCGGCACCATCGCCAACTGGTGGAGAAATGCGCAACATGATATCTTGCACAACCACCTTTTCTTGTGTGCTACTCCTAGCCGGCATGGGATAATGTGGCCACACTTCAATGCGTTGGAGCTGTTGAACATCAGACCAATTGAGCTCCTATATGCCGGCTTTTCTATTTGTGAGCTTTGCTTTTTCATGGAATTTATTTTATTTTTTTTTTAATGACGAGAAACCTCTTTTAAGGTAAACATCGGGAGACCGCAACGTGCTCTAACTCCAAGAGCTTCGGGTAAGGTACACACGTTGGCAGACTCGAACGAGCGCTACTTCCACATGTAGTGGTATTAACTTATCATCTAATTATCAATTAAGCACCCGCGAGAGGGCTTTTCCATGGAATTCTGGGCACGTGTTTGGCCAACGGACCATGTAAACTTTCCCGTGCCTAAGAATTTACCAAACTTATGACCAATTAGAAATCACTATTAGGAATCAAACCTTATGACGGCATCCTTGCTACTGAAGTTATGTTGATCTTAACTCCATCGGACGTGCATAGCACCATGCATTAGTTTTTTTTTTATCTCAGCTGAGTCGATTCCTTCACGTATAAGCTTTCCGTGTGAAAAATGTGACAGCTGTCAAGTCGAGGAAGCAATAAATTTTCTTTGCAAAGAAATGACTTCCCATTAGCAGTCGTCCATAACAATAATATACATATATGATATAACCATAACCCAGAACATCTAACCTCAGACAGAACCCAACCAAAAGAGGGAGACAACTGACTACAGTTCTGTCAACTTAGTAATAAAAGTAAAAATGCGTAAGTATCAATCATCACTGAATGTACCTTAGTTTTCAGGAAGGCTGAATATGGGCAATGAATTTGTTTACTGGAACAATGGCTTTTGCGAACAGCCATATCTAGAAAAACAAGGATGGATAACCACTGTCAAACCATAATAGATTGCCCAATCTTCTGCTGTCAACTAACAAGATCTGTGTCGTTCAAGTGAAGTGACTGCTCTAAGTTTTTCTTATCCACTCTTGCAACCGCAGCAACCATAATATCTATTTCCCCCACCTCATCATCCAACAGAATTGACTGTTATATCACTGATATTTTTACCAAGGGATTGAATATCAAAGGGGAAGTGAGGAAATTCCCAACATCCCTTCATATTAGATCTAAGACAAAATCTTGCTAAAGAATGCGCTGGCTGAACCTTCAATCTATGAACTTTATACAAGGAAAGACCATTATTTTCTTCTAGTATAGTAGAACACCTTTGAATGGCCGATTTACTTCTCCTGATGACCCAAAATTTGCTTGACCGGATTGATAGCATCTGATAGCACAGTCACAAGAGGAAAACCTGACTGAATGGCCATTCAAAGTCCTTGCAAAATGGCACATGCCTCCGCTTCTTCAGGTGAAGATGTATCATAAGAATGAACATTGGCTCTCAAGTATTTCCTATCCACATCGATCAATACAGCAGTAGCATAGGATTGCGAGGATACTATAGCATCACCAGAATCATAGCATAGGCAGGGAAGGAATGGTCCTGCAGTTCCTCCAAAAGACCCTGCTGGCAGCTACTCATGGTCGGTGCTTCATTTACATAGCCTTGCTCTTCCAATTGTGAATAAATAGAGTAAAAAGCAACCATATTTTGTGAACTTTTAACAACAGAACTTGGGTTTGGGAAATCCCCATTCATAACCACATGGCATCTATGTAGCCATATGCAGTGCATAATATAATAAACAAAAAACTTTGGATATCCCCTATTCTCAAAGATTTGATTCATTCTTGTCCCAAAATCCCACCATGTATCACCATATTCATCGATTCTAACTCCCAGTAAGACCATACTGTTCTTGTAAAAACACATCTCATAATCAAATGATCCCCATCTTCCTCTTGCCATTGACAGAAAAGGCAAAGTGGATCTGTTGTAGATATTCTTTTAGCAAGCATTCCTTTAAATGGAAATGCTCTAACCATCAACTTCCATAGAAATAACATAGTACTTGGCACCAAACCCTGCATTGCGCAAATCTTTTTTCATTTCAATCTGATCTGCTCCTCTATAGCCACATCGAGAACCTCCTCCTTGAGCAATGTGATGTACGCAGAACTAATCAAAAATTCTCCTTTAGGATTAGGCTTCCAAATGACCATGTCCATCCCTCTGTGTATCGTAGTTGAATTGATGGCCTGTACAAGCTCCGGAGAGAATGATCTTTGCAAAATATCTTGTTTCCATATTTTAGCTAATGCATCTCTTATTTCAGCAATAGCAGAACACTGAAGAGCTATATAATCTAATGGAAACATTGCCTCATTCCAATTACATACCCATTGATCTGTCCAAATATTTATCTTTTCTCCATTCCCAACCAGCCATAAGGAATGCTTTTGGAGCAATTGTTTTAGTCCTCCTACACCCTTCATCAGCTCTAAATCAGATGGTTGTGGCAAATATTCCCAAAAAGACCCCTCTGGAAAATACTTAGTCTTCAACTATTCATATAACAGCTCCCCTTTGTCTGAGCATAGAAACAAAGGCATTTTCATCATGAATGCTTGATTAGAGAGCTTTGTTGCTCTAAAACCAAGACGCCCTAAATGCTTTGTAACACATATGGATCTCCAAGCTCGCACATACATATGCTTTTTTCCATTAGTTAAACCCTACCAGAAATCTCTCATCATCCTATCTAACTGAGAGCAAAGTTTATTGGAAAATGGAATTGCTGACAAAAGTTAATTTGGTATGGAGGATAGTGATGACTGCAACAAAACCCCCTTGCCTGTGTGTGATAATGCCTTCACTTTCCATCTAGAAAGTTTTTTAGAGAACTTGGTAACAACCAATTCCTTCAACTTGGACTGATTTGGCGTATTTAATATTGGATAGCCAAGATATAATTCATTTCTATTAGTGCCACCAATGTTGAGAGTTTCCATAATTTCAGATTGCTGTCTGGAATTAAGCCCATGGCTGAAAAATACCTTTGACTTCCCATAATTGACTTTCTGCCCAAAAAATAGTTCATATTCACCCAAAATCCTTTGTATATGAAGAGCTGCATAAGGAGTAGCTTTTGCAAACAAGATGGTATCATCTGCAAACATCAAATGACCGAGTGGAATGGCATTTTTATGCAATTTATAGCCAGATATAATGTTATTTCTTAAAGCCAATTTCAATGATCTTGACAAATATTTAGAACATAATATAGAAGTGTAGGGTGATAAGGGATAGCCTTGTCTCACTCCACGTGTCGGATGAATCACATTAGAACTTCCATTCACTAGAACTTGAAACGTTGTAGATGTAATGCAAGATAATATCAAATTTACTAAATTTGTGGGTACATGCAACTTAATTAAATAAAATTTTACAAAATCCCACTTTATTTTATCAAACGCTTTCTCTATGTCAAGCTTTATCATTATAGAGCCTTGCTTCCTTATGGACTTCATGGAATGCAACACTTCTTTTGTAAGAACCATATTGTTTGCTATTTGCCTTTCAAATAGAAATCTAGACTGGTTGTAAGAGGCTATCCTTTTCAAAATAGGCTTGAGCCTTCTCACTGCCAGCTTTGCAACTAGTTTGTACAATGAGTTTGTTAAATTGATTGGTCTATATTCCTTAGACATCTTTGGATTATGCAGCTTTGTGGCAAGAGCAACGTAAGTCTTGCTCATTGGATTCGGCATTTTTTGAGTTTTGAAACATTCCTACACAAAGTCTACAACTTCATTTTTAACCACATTCCAACTTTTTTGATAAAAAAGGCTTGGAAATCCGTTAGGTCTAGGACTCTTACAAGGCAGCATATTATAAAGTGCATACGAATTTCATCTTCATCTGGCATCTAATTGCACCAACTCTGCTCTGTCATTAAAGCCCAGTCTTGTTCATTAAATAGCTCTAATGGATTAAACTCTTTTAATTGAGTAGCATATAATGTGTTGTAAAATTGGAAGAAGCAATTCATTATTTTTCGACAATCACATGTTCCCTCTCCATTTGCACAACATTCGACACCTACATCGACGGACAGTAATCATCAGTATAGGTCAAAATGACAGTTGTTGTAGATCCAAAGAGCTATTCCGATGGTTATCTGAGCTATTCTCTTTGGAGGCATTGTTGTTGGGTATACCAATGGTAAAAATCATCAGTGTTGTACCTAGAGCTATAGCGACGATCATGTTTTTATAAGCATCTGATTTTATGATTATGCTAACAATGACGCTTATGACCATTAGTATAAACCTATAGTGCTAACAAAAGCTTTTGTTAATGTAGTGCAGAAGTTTTTTCCAATGAAAAAATCATTGGTAAAACCGTCACTATAAATAAATAAGTTATTACTCCACATGAAACATACAATAATGCTTATTTCTGTTGATGTCACCATCAATGAAAGTCCTTGATGAATATAAAAAACTATATCCCTAGGTATCATCATCGAGATGTCCTGGTATTTAATACCTAATTTTTTGTTATATATAGTACATAAATGGAATTTCCTCTTCTTATAAGATCAACTAAGTATACAATCAAACAATTAAAGTCTCAAATCATTCAATCAAAATAAGGCATATTTTAGAAACATTAAGAATTAATAACAAGAAAAAGAATTTTAACCATCAACAAATGTTTCCTTTAACTTGAAGTACATAAATTTCATGAATACTATTTATGCAAAAATTTTTCAAACACAAATTAGTCTAAAATGATATATATATAAAAAAAAATAATTCTTCACTTGAAGCAATCATCAAATCCCCAACCTCCATGAATGCCACTAATCCATGCATCTCTTAAGAAAAGAATTAAAATTAAATATCATTATTGAAAATACTCATAAAAAGGATAAAGAAAAAAATAATTACCAACTAAAGTAGAAGCAATGTAAGAAACAAACACCTTATCAGCATGAAACTTAATTGGTATATACATAAAGCAAAATCATAGATATTCATAAACAAACTTTATATCATTGGTATGCGTAATAACAATTGTATATATGTACATCATGTACATCAATAAACCAAATTTACAGGTATGCATAAAATCATTAGTTGTTATATACATAGACCAAATTTATTAGCTCATCTATATTTATATTTCTTCACTAAAAGAGAGTTCTTTTTACCACATATCATTTTTGAATGGTTTACATACTTAATAATCATTTAGAAAAGCATGAATTTATGTAGGGTGAAAGAAAATAACTTCATATCATTGCAATGGAAGCTAATGCTAACTTCATGACAAAAATTCATACTAGAAAATTATATGGCCAACTACCTACTGTAGTTCATTAAAAGGAAGTATAGCTATGTGTTGGAGAAGATTTACCAAACGGGAAGCAACTAATGTATCTATACTCAGGAAATGGGCTTATTATCCTATCTTAAACTTAGAATAAGATTAAAGTGAAGTACAAAAGTACAAACCTTCGTTAAGATTCTTGACTCCAAGAAAGTTTCAACTAGTATAAAAGTTGGTCACTATCTTTATACAATATGATGCCATTAGTAAGCATTTACACTCAGCAGATTTGAACATAACTGAGATGACTCAACAAAAAAACTTGAGAAAAGGAAAGAAAATGAAAAAAAGGGAAAAATTATTTCTATGAAATAAAATAAGCAATTTCATTAATAAAGTAGATCCTCTTTGGGAGTGCAACAATGGATCCCAATAATTGAAGAAAACAAAGCAGCTATCAGGAGTATCCAAAACCCAAAGGTAATCGTGTTAGTTCAAAGTGATTCCATTTAGAAGACCACAAGGACTATATAAAAGAACATACCTTAAGCAAGATAACCAAGCAATTCTAAACAATTATCAGAACTAAAAGCAAACAGCTTGTGTGGGGAAAAAATATAGGAGGAAAACCAAGAATTTAAGCACATAAAAAATATAAATAAAGTGATTTGCAACACTAATTAACATTTTCATGAATGTTTGCAATTAGGAAGATGCAATAAACTTCTCAATTAGGCTTCACATTAAAAGGTACATCAATACTTTTCAAGAACTTATCTTTTCAAAAAAAAATATTCTTCAAGATTTTAGATAACTCATTCAATGCAAACTTTATATTTGTTTGTACTAGCACATATTGTAAAGACCCGTCCCACTTTTAGCCTTTAAGACGTCTGAAGTCTCAATCAAACGTCTGTCCAGACGTCTGGATCCTTTCCCGGATGTCTGAAAATGAAATTTTCGTACGCACTCTGCGCTCTGCATGCGGACGACGCGCAGAACGTCTTCTTTCTCTCTCTCCTTTCCTCCCTTCCTGCCCAAACCCTAAACCCCAGCCATCTATAAAAAGCCCCCTCCCCTCCTTTCCTCTCCACTCCACACACCACCATCTCTACCTTCAGAGCAATGGGAGTGGCGAGAGGAGGCAAGCGAGGGAGAGCGAGAGCGTGAGAAGGAGGAGAGTGCGGGAGGAGGAGGAGGAGGCCGAGGTCGGAGAGCTTCGGTGGAAGCTCGGCGAAGCTCTCACGGCCACTGTGGGCGCATGCAGGAGGAGGAGAGATTCCAAAGAGGTGGCCTCGGCCATCTGCAGTGGCTGGAGCTGCAACGGAGCGAGGAGGAGCACAGCGGAGAGCGTTGGGAGTGAGTTCTGATATTGGAAATTTTCCAGTATTAGACATCTGGAGTGGAGTCCAGACGGCTGGTAGAGCATCTGGACATCTGGAGTCAAGACCAGATGTCTGAAAGCTCATTTATCACGAAGGTATGTTCTTTTCGCGATTACAGCCATGCAGGTCTCACCACAGAGGTAGTTGTCGGACCTGATTTGGTGGCTGTGACTGTCGTACGCAGGAGCAGCCTTGGGAAGGAGTGTGGAATGCTCTCCCATGCACTTTTAGACACCTGATCAGATCACTAAATGTCCAGAGGTGCTTCCAGACGACCGGAGGAGTGGTCAGATGTTTGGAACTGCCTTCAGACTATCGCAGAGGAGGCCTGGACATCTGAGGACACCGCAGGGACTTAAGGTGAGGTTCTTATACTTTTTAAGACGTCTAGACTTATTTCCAAATGTCTAATTTTGGATAGTAGACACGTTTTTGACCCGTTTGGAATCCGATCGGGATCTGTTTTACGCAAATGAAGTATCTATAGTTTTCTCGCGAGTTTCTCTACGTACTAAAAACTTTTATACACTGTTCTGAATCCTCCTTTTATGATGTATTCCCTAGTATAGGGTTTCAGCCTGCTGCGTGTTTGGGACTCGCAGAGACACCTGGGTCTACAGTTCAAGCCCCCAATACTTTCGAATTGTCTAGTAGAGTGGTTTAATGCGTTTAATAATATTCAAATAAGAATGTGTTTTAGAATTTAACTGTTTGGAACCCTAGGATGTGGCATGAACCCTAGGGTAGAGAAAGGAATGCATTGTTTGTATGGTATAAGGTACTTATATGCAAAAATTGAGATAAACTGCTAGCAATTACCTGTAAAATAATTGTGGATTGCCTGATAGAATACAAGCTGCATGTATTTAATAACCAATTGCCTATGAAATCACCTGTTGCATGTATTGAATTATGGAAACACGAGTTGCCTGCATATAAATGAGAACTGAATTGTGAATGGTGGAATCTGGGTCAGAATAAATGTGGTGAATATGAGCATGAACCCTACGGGGAATTAGGAGTAGTACTCCTGTGGTTAGTTGGAAACCTGGAATGTAGATGGGAAGTGTGCTGGCCCTTGAGTACGTGATACCAAGGAGAGCAACTGTCCCCTTTTCGTGTAGAGTGGAGCTAGCCGCCCTTGGGTTGAGACCCGAGGGTTAGGATTGGCCACTCTACACCGACTCCTGTTGGCCCTCGTGTACACGGTACCGAGGCGAGCTACTAGTGTGGGGAGAGAGCTAGCCACCTGATTGCACCGCAAAAATACACCTGCAATTGTGACGTGTTGTGCTATTTCCTAGCATTACCAGTGCATATTAGGTATCCATAATCGCATTTGTAAAAATACACGCATGCATGCATTTATTTGAGAGGGAAGGAGAGTAAATAAAATGGCCTTGCAATTAACAAATTCCTTAAGTGCTGCCTTGCAAAATTTCCATCTTCATTTTTTAGTTCTTTTTGATTTTTGACTTTCTTCCCATTGCTGCATGGCTTGACCTTCCTCCTCGCGCCATGCTCTGCAACAGCTCTCCCTGCCAGCCACATGCAAGCCTCTCCCTGGCAACCGTGCAGAGCCATGCACAGCCAGGGCATGGCTATGCATGCTTTCTTCTTCTTTAAAAAGAGCTCGGTTCTCTTCTTTACAAAGAGAGCCTGGTCCTACACCCAAAAAAAAAACCCAATGTAGCTCTTCTTCTCCAGGCCGTCCCCTCCCCTCTCCCTCTATACGCAAGCCCTCCTCCTCTCAGGAGACACTCTACGGGCAGGAGCACCTCACAGTGGTGCACAACCACCACTGTGAGTCCACCACCGCCCAGCTCATCAGAGAGCCGGTGGGCGTGGTGGGTCTCTCTCTGTTTCAACTTTCCAAGCCATTTCCGCCATTGGAGCAGGAGCTTCAAGCTTTGACGCTCAAGCTCCGCACAGTAGCAGCAAGGCGGCAGCAGCAGCGCAGGCCACCGTGCGTGCCTGTAGGCTGCCAACGACTTCCACTTCTTCATGTACGCCCGCTCTTTCCGCCTGCAACCAGCCGGCGCAACCCTTCCACGCGCACGCCAACTCACGCGCGCCAGCCGCAAGCCTCCCGCACTCACAGCATCGGGCGCACTCGGTCACGCGGCTTGCCCCGGCACTGTAGCCACTGTTCACGCCTTTCAGCGGAACACTATGGCTATAGTGGGGTGACTGGTAAGTTTCTCACTTATCCGGTCACCTGGCGCGCCACTACCGACCACAGCCCGCGTGCGCGTCCCGCCTCGCGTCCCGCTCCAGTGCCCGCCTGCACGTTTGCCAGCGCTCGCACCCACCCGCGCATCTGCCTGCCTCAGCATCTGTGTCTGTGTCTCCCTTCGTCCGCTCCAGCCCCTTCGCGCAGCGCGGTGCGCTGCGATTCACTCCCCCGCGCTCACCCCCTCCCAGCGCGCACGTCCTCACGCACCTACGCGCAGCGCGGTGCGCTGTGGCCTTCAGACGACACCTCTTCATGCGCGGACGGCTTAACTCTCCAGCCTCTTCACACAACAGGCTCTCTCTCTCTCGCTCTCACACACAGCACTCTCTCTGCCGACACTTGCACACACACACTCACACTCTCATACACACATACACACACCTATACTCTACTTTATACATATATATATATATATATGTATGTATATATATATATATATATATGTATGTATATATATATATATATATATACTTATATATATATATATATACACATATATACTTACATATATACATATATTTATATACATATATATATATATATATATAAACATATATCTATATATATATATTATTACCTATATAACTAAGTATAAGTATAGATACATATATATATATAAGTACATATATACCTATATATCTATAACCATATATACATATAGATATATTTACATATATACATATATATATATATATATATTCACATTACTTATCATACGTTGTATCACGGGAATATCTGCACCAGTTGCTGATATTCCCCGATACACGCGTACAAAAAGCGTGGTCACACTCATCTTCCATCAATCCACCTTACACTCCACGCGGCACTTCGTCCTGTTGGTTGCGTCTTTCTAGATGACAACCGACTCGACACCGTGCTACACACCATCTCCGCCTCCACCCCCACCCCTTTATACATATATAATATATACATATATGTATACTATATTTACTTTATTTCTATTTCTCTTTCTTGCCAGTAAAAAGATAAAAAAATATATAAAATAGAAAAGATAATCCTTGACTTGCAGGTACTCAGTCTTGCGAATAGCAAGACCCATTTTGGAACCCTGATTTGGCTCAAAGCCAAGAACCTAATTTTGAGGGTGTGCCTCAAGGATAAGAATTATCAAAAAAAAAATATAAATAGAAAAACACCAAAAACACAATAAACGAATGGAAGAGATTTGTTGTAGGAAAGGCATAGAAACTTGACTTCTAACCCCACTTTCCTGAGTTTGACCCTGGGCCTAAAAGTGACTAAGATAAAATCAAGTAGGCCAGGTTAAAAATTTTGTAAAGAGATGGTTAGGTCTGAATTAGGTTAACCACTATACACATTTCAACAATAAAATCACCATATTAACACAACCTATCCGGGCCCGACCAAAATCCCTTTCATGGTGCCGTTGCCTGGGAAGTGCGCCTTCAAGTAAGTTTTTACTCCATTCCTTTAATTTTTCTCTTCTCACACCCTTCTCTTCATGGGTGTCTCTGTTTTTGGTGTGCAGGTAAACCTATTGCAAGGAGAAGGTAGGCATACGAAGTCGGAGATGTGGGCAGATCCAAGGCGGGAACAAGAGCATGAAGACGCCGACACCGCACTGGAGCTCCGCACATGTTGATGAACAAGTAGGTCTTCCTTTCTTAGCAACTTAGGTTAACTTCTCACCTTAATAAAAAAAAAAATTAGAAAAACTTCTTGGGATCTCTTGGGGCAAGTGGATTAAAAATCACTTGTTTGCTTGTTTGTCATCACTTCCACCACCTCAGGATTTCCCGCAAAACTTCGCATAGCGAAGATCCAAGAATCTTGCTTCTTGAATCTTTCGCCGTGTGAAGTATTCTTTGAGGCAAATAAAAAGATTAATTGACATCCCTCTTTGCCTCACTTATCTACAATTCGGGATCACCACGACCTTTCACGTGCCTAAGATTCGATCCCGAATACTTCAACCCCAACAATTTGATTTTCTTTATCTTTTGGTTAAGCCTTGTGTGTGGAAATCATTTTGGTGATTGGGAGCACTTGAATTGCAGTGCTTTGGCTCCCTTTCACACTAATCTAAAATTGATTCGTGCATCCACACATAGAAATCTCCATTTAGGGAAGCATATTGCATTTTAGCATGCATTAACCAATTGACATTGAAGAAGGGTTTGTTGGGCTTAGAAGAAAACATGTATTCTCTCAAAACCCGGAGATTGGTTGAATTGGTAATTCAGTGAAATCCTAAAATCCATACTACTTAAGGCTAAACTCTAAAAACCATTCACCAATTAAAACTTCAAATTCGGGGAGATTTCCTCGTTGCATGCTTGGTTTACACACTTGTAAAATCAATCACTTGGGCATTACCCGTAAAAAACACCCTTCACATTCCAAAAGCACTTGATCCTAAACCTTTAACTAAAACTGGTAGTAACTTGACCCTTATTAAGGATTGGAGGTCTAACTACCTGCGTGTAGCGCCTACGTGCTGGTGAGGGTTCCCGCGTGCTATCGGGCATCTAAGACTGGGGTAAACGGCCTTTCAATCTGGCCTGGTGGTTCCACGGTGCTCGCATTTGGTTCCGTAGTTCGTGATAATAGGTAACTTAGATCTTTAGGTCTAAGGGCACACTGTAGAGGTTAAGAATTTGATTATATTGATTTGTCATCAACTGTACCTTTGCGACGTCATTTCTCTCATCTCTTTTCCCTTCGTATCCCCCCCCAATTCTTCCTGCGGTAGTGCATGTTTGGGAGGAGGTCACAAAACCCTGAACTGTGTGAATTGCCTAATAATTTTAGAAAAGAAACCGCATCGTCCTCCTCCTCCACAAACATGGCTGCACGCCCACCCCCAAATCCCGAGGGAGGAAACCACCCTCAGAACCCACCAGGTGGTGGAGCCTTTGATCCCATAACCTGCCTCCAAGCCCAAATGGAAATGTATAATGAACAAATTGAAGCCATTAGGGAAACATTGGAGGAAATGTAGAACCCTCCCGAACGGGAGGAGCCTAGGTCTCTTAGCTCCTATCAGAATCCCGCTGCTACAGAGACCATAGGACAAATTCGAGTCCACATGGGCGTGGATGACTTTGAACTGAAGCCTAACATAATTGGCCTAATAAATTTTCACTTCCATGGTCTTGCAAGTGAAGATCCTTTTCTCCACTTGGAAGACCTAACCCGATTGGCTAAAACTATTAAACCTAGAAATATCGGGTTACCTATAGTCCTCATGAAAATGTTCCCATTTTCATTGCGGGATAAAGCGTCGCAATGGTTACGCACCCTTGGGAGAACCATCCACTCTTGGGAAGAGATGCGAACAGCATTTCTCAAGAAGTTCTTCCCAATCGGGCGAACCGATGCGCTTCGCCGTGCTATCACCTCCTTTACGCAACAAAACGGCGAACAATTTCAAGAGGCATGGGAGAGGTATAATGACCTCCTCAAGAAGTGTGCACACCACGGTCTGCCTAAGTGGCATATAGCCTAGATTTTCTACTATGGGCTAAATGAGACTTTGAACCAGATTGCAGATGCTTCCTGCGGAGGGAATTTCATGAATAAAGATGAGAATGGAGCATTTGAATTGTTTGAAAATATGAGTGAAAACTCAATGAACAATGCTTCCATTGTCACCTTTAATCGTGCCAGCCTGCCCCAAAATGTCCACGAAGTTGACACGGGACCCTCCCATTCATCCATTGATCTTAGCCTTATCGCACAAAAATTGGATGAAGTCTCCGTCGTGCACAAGAAGCTGGACGAGCTTCTGGCCAACCCCACCCGTTCTATGGCAAACACCCCTACCTCACCACTTCGTCACAATTCCAATTCTTCCAATACCAGGCTTATCCTAAGAAACCCCGTAAGACCTTCCTTACTGAGTGTCATGCCAAGAGACTCAGTAAGTCATGTGGATCTGGCGTCTGCGAGCCAGTATTTCTACACGAAGGACCAAGCCTCTATGTGCTCAGACGCATATTTACATGCGGATGCGTCTTCTGGCATAGAAGACACTTGCACCCTGGGGAACAACCCGTTCTTTGCCACTTATAACCCAGGGTGGCGAAATCATCCGAACTTCGCATGGTCCAACAACTCGCAGTGCCAAAACCCCGCTAGTGGACCAATGCGACCATCCGCACCCATCATCCCAAGGGCCTAGTCTAATCCTATGGTGAATCCGCCATCAGGCCCTTGCGTACCGCAAACCGAACACGCATCAAGTCCTCTTGTTAAATTGATGCGAATGATGACGGAAATGTCAAAGTGCCATGAAGAGAACATGACCTCTCTTCAGCATCAATTGGCACAGCAGAATGCTAAGATCAGTCAACTATGCATGGCAACTCGATCTCAGGGCACTCTTTCCGCCCAACCTGTTCCAAACCCACGAAATTTCGTACCCCGTGGTCCTCAACCACAGGTACGACCTTCTTAGGGGCAGGTTAATCAGATTCTGCAGGCTCTGAGCATTCCATCGGGATTTCAGGCTAATCCCGCTACAGCACAGCACGCTTATGTCCCTATTGCGAACCCTCCTCTGCTATATGATCCCACTGGACCCACATCATCCAATGCTATCACTACGAGGAGCGGTAAGCAGACCGTCAATTCTCCTCGACCTGATCTTGGCTCGTCTTCTTCATCGCCCTCTCATTCGGGATGCGCACCGCATTCGCGAAAGGACGATACACCTAAACTGGTGTGAGAATCAGTTCCATTCCCTGAGGCTCTACTGAGGGAGCCAAAAGGCAAGAAGAAAGAGATGCAGGTCTTTGATAACTTGTGTAATTTGTTCAGGGATGTAGAAATCAAGGTACCCCTGCTCGAGGCTATCAACCACATACCTATTGTCGCCCGATTTTTCAAAGACTACACAACACCCAGGCGACAGTCAAAGAAAACCAAGAATCCGGTGGTTCTCTCGCCTCATGTAAGTTGTGCTATACTATCAAACCTACCATCGAAGCAGAAAGATCCGGGCACACCACTGATTTCCTGTAGCATCCAAGGCTGCAGTTTTAATCGTGCCCTGCTTGATCTAGGATCTTCCATCAATCTTATACCGACCATCATGCTCGAAAAATTTTCCTTGGGAAATCTGAAACCCACCCCTGTCACGTTACAGTTGGCAGATCGTTCTGTCAAAATCCCAAAGGGTGTGGTGGAAGACGTGGTGGTTAGGGTCAACAGTCTCTGTTTTCCTGTTGACTTTCTTGTTTTAGATATGGAAGTTCCTAGCTCACTTTCTGATTGTCCGATCATCCTTGGTCGACCTTTCTTGGCCACAGCCCGCACCCATATCGACTGCGAGTCGGGCTGTATTGAGATTGCCGTTGGATTTGAAAAAATCAAGCTTAACATCTTCAAGGTAGCCAAGAACTTTAATTGCGATTGTATTGAGGATGACACGTCTGACGAGGACATCACCGTCAACGCATGTATCGGACTAATGGAGACCTATTCTGACTACTGTGGATTACCTGTAAACATTGACGATTGCCTGACCGACACATATTGTGACATTCCCCCGTCCCTCCCTATTCCCGTACCTTCTCCTGACCAGACTTCTGACGAGGTTTTCTCCGCTTCCCATACCTCATGGTCAGAGTCATATCCAGGCTACTCACCGTCGGTCCACGCTCCTGAAGATCGGATTGCCCTTTCTTTCCCGCCAAATCAAGCAGATTTGCAACTCCACACTGGGACCTTGAGCCCACATCTTACTCACTGGGGCTATTCCCTTTTGGATCCATATATCCAAGAAGCCCCTCTTCTTGGCCAATCTCAGGGCCAACTTCTTCCTCCTGACCTATTTTCTGATCCGCCTGGGACACTCTCGTCCCAGGAAATGCCAGATCTTTCACCATCCACCATCACTTTTCACGCCACTATCACGATCACTTCACTTTTCACTTCACCACCCACCAACCACCCACCCTACCACCCTGTTGTATACCCTGCACCTCAGTTCTCGTTACCTGATCTTTCATCCTTCCTCTACCCTACCCTACATGCATATGAGGACATAGCATTGTTTGGCATGGGGGGGTGGATAGGCATCCATAGGATCTGGGTATTTTATGGTATCATGCAGTTTCCACCTATATATATATATATATATATATATATATAATGGTGTTTAGTAATGATCTGAAGGCTGAAACAAAAATACAATAAGTGCTTATGGATATTCAACCACTATTTTGAAGACTTACCAGGCCACAGAAGCTTGATTCGCTCAGGCTCGGCTTAATTCACTTGAGCATTGACAAAATAGATTGGAATCTCTCCTAACTTAGGATGTATTCTTGTACTTGAGACACTAGTACAGGATTCGTTGGTTTGCTTCTACTTAAGAGCCTAAGTAATCTTGGTTCACACTACACATATCAAGAAAGACTAGGTGAACATAAGATCCAACCCTAGTGTTCATTAGGGAAGGTGGAGTCCTTACCTGTGCATGTAGGTAGACTTTTTATCCCAGGTTTTAGTCTTGTGTTTAGAAGAGACTTTTTCCACCAAAAAGAAAAGTGTGCTCCTCCAAATAATGTTGTAAGAGATATACTGACAAGTGTTTCAAAAAAATAAAAAAGATGCAAATAAGTCAGTATATCTCACAAATGTCTGTAAAATCTTCCCCCTACAAAAGTTGTTCAGGGCAAGGTGCAAATACCCTATTTTCTTTGAGCCACAAATGTCAGAAAATGGGAGTTGGCTTTTCCGTCATCTTTTTAAGAGTCAATCCGAAGACACGAGCTGAAACTGGGACCAACCTGTACTTAAAAATTCGTGAAACCCTGGGCTTGAGTCTTAATGTTCATCTGGTCAATCTCGATCCTTTACTATGCACAAGCCATAATCTCTTGAGCTCTCGAGTACGGCAAAAACCTCTTGAGTCTTGAAAATCGTACTTAAGGTTTAAATATCAAGAGTCCTGGTAAGTCGAGGGATGATCTATGTCATGTGAGACTTAAAGTACTGGTAGTCTTCTCTACAATTGGTTCTCACAATATCCAACATTAAACACACCTATGTTGCCTCAGAAAAAAATCTTCCGCCTAAAGATCATTTCTAAATACAACACAAAAGTGTTTTGCTAGGGACTAGCAAAAGATAGGCATGGGGGTATGATTGCACCGCAAAATACACCTATAATTGTGCCGTCTTGTGCTATTTCCTAGCATTGCCAGTGCATATTAGGTATCCATAGTCGCATTTGTAAAAATACATGCATGCATGCATTTATTTGAGAGGGGAGGAGAGTAAATAAAATGGCATTGCAATTAACAAATTCCTCAAGTGCTGCCTTGCAAAATTTTCATCTTCATTTTTTATTTCTTTTTGATTTTTGGCTTTCTTCCCGCGGTTGCATGGCATGGCTGGACCTTCCTCCTCGCGCCATCCTCTGCAATAGCTCTCCCTGCCAGCCGCATGCAAGCCTCTCCCTGTCAACCGTGCAAAACCATGCACAGGCAGGGCATGGCTGTGCATGCTTTCTTCTTCTTTAAAAAGAGCTCGGCTCTCTTCTTTGCAAAGAGAGCCTGGTCCTACATCCAAAAAAAAAACCCAATGCAGCTCTTCTTCTCCAGGCCGTCCCCTCCCCTCTCCCTCCATACGCAGGCCCTCCTCCTCTGAGGAGACACTCTACAGGCAGAAGCACCTCACAGTGGTGCACAACCACCACTGTGAGTCCACCATCGCCCAGCTCATCAGAGAGCCAGTGGGCGTGGTGGGTCTCTCTCTGTTTCAACTTTCCAAGCCATTTCCGCCATTGGAGCAGGAGCTTCAAGCTTTGAAGCTCAAGCTCCACACAGCAGCAGCAGCAGCGCAGGCCACCGCGCGTGCCTGCAGGCTGCCAGCGCCTTCCACTTCTTCGCGTATGCCTGCTCTTTCCGCCCGCAACCAGCCGGTGCAACCCTTCCACGTGCACGCCAGCTCGCGCGTGCCAGCCGCAAGCCTCCCACACTCACAGCACCGGGCGCACCCAGTCACGCGGCTTGCCCCGGCACTGTAGCCACTATTCACATGTTTCAGCGGAACACTGTGGCTACAGTGGGGTGACCGGTAAGTTTCTTACTTATCCGGTCACCCGGTGCGCCGCTACCAGCCACAGCTCGTGCGCACTCCCGCCCCGTGTCCTGCTCCAGCGCCCGCCCACGCGTCTGCCAGCGCCAGCACCCGCCTGCGTATCCACCCACCTCAGCGTTTGCGTCCGCGTCTCCCTTCACCCGCTCCAGCCCCTTCACGCAACGCAGTGCGCTGCGGTTCACTCCCCCATGCTCACTCCCTCCTAGCGCGCACGACCTCGTGCGCCTACACGCAGCGCGATGCGCTGTGGCCATCAGACGACACCTCTTCGTGCGCGGACGACTTAACTCTCCAGCCTCTTCACACAGCAGGCGCTCTCTCTCTCTCTCTCTCGCTCTCACACACAACACTCTCTCACTCTCTCTGCTGACACTTACACACACACTCACACTCTCATACACACACACCTATACTCTATTTTATACATATATATATACGTACATATATATATTTATATATATATACTTATATACATACATACATACATATATATATATATATATATACATACATACATACATATATCTATACATACATTAGTACTTATATAACTATGTATTAGTCTATATACATACATACATATATATATATATCTATATACTTATATATATATATATATATATATATATATATATATATACACCCACACACATATATACTTACATATATGCATATATTTATATACATATATATATATATATATATATATATACACAAATATACATACATATATACATATATATCTATATAACTATATATACATATCTATATATATATACACATCTATCTACATATATCTATATACATATATTACTATATATATATATATATATACATACATATATATACATCTATATAGTTATATATACATACATACACACACACACACACACACACATATATATATATATACATCTATACATATATCTATCTATATATATATACATATATACATATATATATACATATATAAGTACATATATACCTATATATTTATAACCATATATACATATATATATATATATATATTTCACATTACTTACCATACGTTGTATCGCAGGAATATCTGCACCAGTTGCTGATATTCCCCGATACATGCGTACAAAAAGCGTGGTCACACTCATCTTCCATCAATCCACCTTACACTCCACACGGCACTTCGTCTTGTTAGTTGCGTCTTTCTAGATGACAACCGACTCGACATTGTGCTACACACCATCTCCGCCTCCACCCCCACCCCTTTATACATATACAATATATACATATATGTATACTATATTTACTTTATTTCTATTTCTCTTTCTTGCCAGTAAAAAGATAAAAAGATATATAAAATAGAAAAAATAATCCTTGACTTGCAGGTACTCAGTCTTGCGAATAGCAAGACCCATTTTGGAACCCTGATTTGGCTCAAAGCCAAGAACCTAATTTTGAGGGTGCACCTCAAGGACAAGAATTATCAAAAAAAAAGTATAAATAGAAAAACACCAAAAACACAATAAACGAATGGAAGAGATTTGTTGTAGGAAAGGCGTAGAAACTTGACTTCTAACCCCACTTCCCTGAATTTGACCCTAGGCCTAAAAGTGACCAAGATAAAATCAAGTAGGCCAGGTTAAAAATTTTGTAAAGAGATGGTTAGGTCCGAATTAAGTTAACCACTATACACATTTCAACGATAAAATCACCATATTAACACAACCTATCCGGGCCCGACCAAAATCCCTTTCACCACCCCACGGGGCCCAGGGTTTAGCTAGCCACCCTACACCGACTTGTTAGGCCCTCTAGGAAAATCGGGGTAGTCAGACGAGGGTGCACGAACTGTGGAGGGGCGAGACCCTTATTTCTGAGATACTGTTCCGTGCTGTACTTTGGGCATACCCGCTAGTGGAAACGATTGACCACGTGTCAGTGCGGGGTAGCTACCCGTACGCTTATCATGCGTGCCGTAGTCACCGCTACGTCTTGACAGTGACCTCGAGGTGGTTGACTGGGTGTAGGACTACCACGGGGAACTCTCCTGGCCAGGAGAGCACCACGTGTACCTTCTACTCTTCTAAAAAGACTGCAATCAAGATCGTTCCCACGAGGAACATGCTAGATCAAAAATATCTGAATATTTGAGAAAAATGGGTGAAAAGGAAATGCACATAAAACAAAATAAATAGAAAAGAGAATTAAACCTGTTACTTTTACTGTTTTAGATAGTATAGATACCACTCTACTCAGCATTCGCTGACTCTGTCTTTTCATAACACTGTTCAGAACCAGGAGTTAAGCAGCCCGAGCTTCCAGCTGCAGAGGGTGCTGGGCCCAGTTGAGCCCAGCCATAGTTTTAACACTTTCTCATTGTTCCTCTTACTATTGTAGTGAGTTTCAAAATTTTAGCTACTGTTGTCGTTACTATTTACTTTTGTTTCCGTTGTTCTGCTATTATGGTGGTATGTAATGGAACTACAGTTTTACTTTCCTTTACTGCTTTGTACATTTTTACTGCTTAGTTATATTGCATATGTGAATGTGGTTTACTTTCCTACTTCTGGTTATTTCTTGTTGGACGACTGGGTCTTGGGATTAGTCGAGGCGAGCTGGTCTCGGGTCCTGTAGGGATCCGGGAATCGGGTCGTAACAAGATGGTATCAGAGCAAGGTCGTATCGGGAAATGAACCAATTGGCTTAAGAATAGCCGTTCACATGCATGTAACTAGGGTAGTCACCACAACGTATCACCTTGATATCCGTTCTGAGTCCTTTTTAGAAGAAATTTAGTATCGTTGACCCTTTTTCCTATCTTTCGCATCTCCTTGCAGGAGATGCCTCGTCGAGGAGTTCTCAAGGCGGGTCGTGGTCGCGGCCGTGGACGAGGTCGGAGGGGTGGACGTGCCAGGCCTGAGGTGCCAGTTGACCCACCTCTTCTCCCGGGCGTTCAGGCCTAGGATCTCGCCCAGCTGATGAGAGATATTATGCGAGCGAGAGGAGCTCCACCAGCCTCCACGGGCACCTCTCCCTGACGACGTGGAGGGGGAGTCCTCGGTGGGATAGAGAGACCGTCGCAGCGTCGAATGAGCAGGAGGGGGAGGGGGTGGTCCTCCATCGCCCCACCGCACTTTGACACTTCTGAGCACGAGCCCTCCTTACCTGGAGGCGTGCCCGTTCCCCTACTGTAGCTGCACCATGAGCTTTTCGGACAGTTCCGGAAGCTGAAGCCCCCTTCCTTCAAGGGGGATGAGGACCCGTCTAAGGCAGAGGACTGGCTGGAGTAGATAGAGAAGGTGTTCGACACCCTTCGCCCTCCTGCGGAGTGCCGCGTGGCCTTTGCCACATACCAGCTAGAGAGCGCGGCACACAGGTGGTGAAGGGCAGTCAGAGGCCAGGAGAGGGGAGAGCTGATGTGGGACCAATTCGTGACCCTCTTTTGTGAGCAGTACTTTCCGCAGACTTGGCAGGACCAGAGGAGGCGGGAGTTCCACGCTCTCCACCAGGAGACGATGACTATTAGTGCATATCGCACGCGCTTCTTGGAGCTATCATGTTTTTCCTCGACAGCCGTGGCTACGGAGGAGGAGCGCCTGTGGAGGTTTACGAAGGGGCTCCAATCTGCTATCGGGGTATGTCAAACCCCTGAAGCTGCCCACCTTCTCACGAGTGGTTGAGGCAGCCATGACCTACGAGGAGACCAACCCGGCTGCACGAGACACCGACAGCAGATGGAAGAGGCCCTACCAGCCAGAGACTCTCAGGGCCATCAAGAGAGGAGGCATGCGGCACCCACAGGAGAGCCGTCTCATTTCGCGGGGCCATCAGTGGCCTTTGGGGGCCCCAGATAGGGGCCAACTGCCAGCACTGGACCCTCGCCCAACCATTAACAGGGACCTACCGAGGGAGGAGGTCGTGTTCTCCTCTGCTACCAGTGTGGCCAGCTAGGCCACATCAGGAGGGACTGCCCATCTAAAGCTGGAGCATAGCAGATGCTCCCTACACCGAGTACTGGAGGCCGAGCTAGTGGTCGTGGTCCCCAGGAGCGTGGGGGAGGGCAGTAGTCATGAGGAGGGTACCGACCAGCGGCTGCTTGCCCGACCCAGAGTGTAGCTACTTCGTCTGCACCGAGGATTGAGGGGCGTATCAACACCTTGACACACAGAGACGCCAGGGCTTCCGGTTCAGTGGTGGCAGGTATGGTTACCACTTTAGGCAGATTAGTGTACGTACTTTTTGATTCTGGCGCCACACACTCTTTTGTTGCTTTGAGTTTTGCCGTCAGTTTGGGGCAGGACAGTGTATTGTTAGAGGATCTGTTTGTGATCAGAGGCCTAGGTGGCTAGTTGTTGTAGTTGAGGAGGTCTACATGGACTACGAGGTCAGTATAGGGGGACACAACCTCCCCACTGACCTGATTGTGATACCGATGGAGGATTTTGACGTGATTCTAGGGATGGACTAGCCGTTTACCTACCACACCTTGGTGGATTATTTCGGGAGGAAGATCGTCTTCTCCATACCAGAGTTGCCTCCCTTTGAGTTTCACGACCAGCCGGTGGACAGAGGTTTCCGATGCATCTCTACGCTTCGGGCAGCAAGGCTTTTGAGCTAGGGGTGTGAGGGCTTTTTAGCCGATGTAGTGGCAGAGCCTTGCCTCGTGGCTGACTTTCAGAGTATTCTGATGGTTTGTGAGTACCCTGACGTGTTTCCAGAGGAGCTGCCAGGACTATCACCCGAGCGTGAGATCGAGTTTGAGATCTCACTGATACCCGGGACCAGCCCCATTTCTACTACATCATACCGGATGGCACCACTTGAGCTGCGAGAGCTCAAGTCACAACTACAGGACCTGTTGGAGAAGGGCATTGTGAGGCCCAGTTGTCCCCATGGGGAGCCCCTATTTTGTTTGTGAAGAAGAAGAATGGTACCCTGCGACTTTGTGATGACTACTGATAGCTGAATAGGGTCACCATCAAGAACAAGTATTCACTGCCGAAGATTGACGACCTTTTTGACCAGTTGCGAGATGCCATAGTGTTCTCCAAGATAGATCTGAGGTCAGGCTACCACCAGTTGAGGATCAGGGAGACCGATGTCTCCAAGATAGCTTTCCATACCCGATACGGGCACTACGAGTTCTTGGTCATGCCGTTTGGGTTGACCAACGCCCCCACTGCTTTTATGGATTTGATGAACCGGGTTTTCAGGCAGTACTTAAACCAGTTTGTGGTGGTATTCATCGACAACGTACTCGTTTACTCGTGGGATCAGGCGCAGAACGGGCAGCATCTACGGATGATTCTGGACACTTTGAGGTGACACAAGCTGTATGCCAAATACAGCAAGTGTGAGTTTTGGTTGAGGCAGGTGACTTTCTTGGGCCACGTGATCTCAGGGGATGGTTTGGCTATGTACCTAGCCAAGGTTGAGGCCGTACTCAGGTGGGAGAGGCCACGTACAGTGACAGAGATACACAGCTTTTTGGGACTGGCAGGTTACTAATGTAAACATGTTTACATTACTTAAAATATCTATTTATGCATGTTGTTAAGCATAGAATTGCATTACATACTATAAATATTGCATAACATGCATCATCTTGCATTTAGATTAGTCTGAATAAAATGGAGGTTAATTGTCTCCTTTTATGGTCAGGGATAGGTTGACTTTTTATTGGGCCCTCGTATCGAAGATCCAACCGTACAGATCTGATCAAGGCGATGATTGGAGTTCAACGACTCCAAGATCGTCCTAATCGGATATTCGTAGCATCAGATAGAGACTGAGGAACCCTAAAAGATCAAGGGCCAAGATGGTGTTAATCCACACTTCATACGACAAATCCGATCACATGGATGGATTCGGATCGACAATCGCAGCCTAACGACGCGAAAATTGACTCAATCCGATACCCGTGGCACCATCTACATCACCCAGAAGATGGATGGCCAAGATGGCGCCACGTAGCGTCATCTCGATCGCCCAACTGGTCGCACACAACCGTTGAAGCCTCTAGCACCAACGCCTCTCTACTGTTGGATCAAGATCCAACGGTTGAGAGTGGATCTCAGACCGACGCCTTCATCTTCTGAAGCCAAAGGAGGATGTTGCCTTGACCATTGGATCTCAATCCAACGATTCAAATCACGCGCCATGCAAATGCACCACTCGCCCATCCACGCGTGTAGCACAGTGGATAAGGCATTCGGCTGCCTCAAGACGCGGGATCAAATTCGCGAGGCACTGCGATTAGGCGCGGATGAGCGAGCGCTATCGACCGCACGATGGAGATCGGTCGATCGTGCGTGCCCAATCAGATCCACGCTCCATCTGATGTGGCATGGAAACGTGCCATCGCATGCGATGAGGTGCACGGTTGAGGCAGGCAGGGATGCCTTCTTTGCCGTTCGATCGTGGACAAGCGTTGAACGTGAGGAGACGAGCGGGCATGCGTGCGCTGCCCACTACGGCTACATTTAGGCCTTTAGTGACGAATTTATTCGTCACTAAAGGTCCTGAATTAATGATTTTCTACATAAAATGACCAAATTGCCCCCACTCCTTGCAACTATAAAAGGAGACCCCCTCCATACGAAATTCTCATCCCTTCCTTCTCTTCTCTCCCTCTCCAAAGCTCAAGAGAAGCTTGTCCCACACTCGAGATGCTTCTCAAGAGATAAAGATAAATTTTCGCCCCCATTTCAGAAGCGGATCCCACGACGACGATGACGTGCTGCTTCATTCCCGTTCTTCCCACTTTGCCCTCCTTCTTCCTGCTCTGTTCCCTGTCTTCTAGGCATTGTCCCATTCGACTCATTCTCCAAGCGATCGTCGAGGAGGATATCTCTCTCCATTCTTTTTATTGCTTTCTAGAGTAGATTTACTACTTTTTAGTGTAATCATTTCCCACTTTCTAGTCGTAATGAGTAGTATAACGAACAACTTTTTGATAATGAAATCCATGTTTATTCTACATCCCTTTTACTTTTATTTGTAATATTCTCTCTCTCCTATTTATTATTTGTTAAATAGTTTTCAACCAGTTATTCTGTTTCGTGACAAATAAAACAAACGCGTATTTTTAATCAAACGTCCACCTCCCTGAGTTCGACCAGGGATTTCTATTTCTATATAAATTTTATTTGTTGAACACGAGTTCTTCACTTTCAAACTACAACAAGTTTTCAAAATCAAATTCGATAGCATAGTAACTTGTAGCTTCAACAGTTACTAACGGCAATTTATCAGAGGATTCTTGCAAATTGCACATTCTATGACCCAGCTGACTCAGAAGGACGTGCCCTTTGCCTGGACAAATGAGTGTGAGGCATGTTTTTAAGAGTTGAAGGAGAGACTAACTTCAGCTCCTGTGCTTACCATCCCGGATAGTAGTGGCGGCTTTGTGGTCGACACAGATGCTTCGTTGCAGGGGTTAGGGGGTGTGCTCATGCAGCAGGGTCACATTGTCGCTTACGCTTCGCAGCAACTGAAGTCCCATGAGCATAGCTACCCTACCCACGACTTAGAGTTCGCAGCTGTTGTCTTTGCGCTGAAGACATGGAGGCACTACCTTTATGGTGAGGCTTTTGAGATTTTCACAGATCATAAGAGCCTCAGGTACTTGTTTGACCAGAAGGGGCTTAACATGAGACAGAGATGATGGTTAGAGCTCCTGAAGGACTACGACTCAAGCATCTCCTACCATCTAGGGAGGGCCAATGTGGCGGCTGACGCCTTGAGCTGGAAGGTGCCTGCCCACTTGGCTAGTCTACAGGTATAGAGTTGGAGACTTACGGAGGAGTTGGACAGTTGGCGACCCCGGGAGTCACAGGGGTATTGTGGGACAGTGATAGTGACACGGCAAACGCAACCAGAGCTGATAAACCGCATCATCGCAGGGAAGATGATAGACTTGTACTTACAGACGCTGTGGGACAGAGTGCTGTCAGGGGACCCAGGAGACTTTTCTTTTACAGACGAGGTGCTATGCATGAGGGGACGCTTGTGTGTTCCCAGGGACGAGGAGTTGTTGAGAGAGCTCCTGGCAGAGGCGCACGGACCCAGGTTCACCATACATCCCGGGAACACAAAGATGTATCACGATCTGAGACGTGACTTTTGGTTGAGAGGGATGAAGTGGGATGTTGGTGAGTTTGTACAGCAATGTTTAGTGTGCCAGCAGGTGAAGGCCGAGCACCAGAGGCCTGCTGGGTCGTTGCAACCACTTCCTATGCCAGAGTGGAAGTGGGAGAGCATCACCATGGACCTGGTGGTGGGTCTACTTGTTACCCAGCGAGGACACGACGTAGTCTGGGCGATAGTGGATAGGTTGACAAAGATGGCGCGTTTCCTGCCAATCCGAGTCACCCTGGGACCAGCACAATTGGTAGAGAGGTACATTCGCGAAGTGGTACGCTTGCACGGAGTTCCGCGTGAGATTGTTTCTGACAGGGATACCCATTTTACTTCCCAGTTCTAGGCTGAGTTTCAGCAGGCTTTGGGGACACGGTTGAGGTTCAGTACCGTGTACCACCCATAGACGGACGGATAGTCAGAGCGCACCATACAGACACTTGAGGACCTTTTACACGCCTGTGTACTAAACTGGAGAGGCTCCTGGGAGGAGCATTTACCCTTGGTAGAGTTTACATATAATAATAGTTACCACTCTAGCATCGCCATGGCACCTTACGAGGCTTTGTACGTACGGAGGTGTACTGCACCCTTGAGTTGGGTCAAGGTGGAGACCAAGTGGGAGGTTGGCCCTAGGCTGATCTGGAAAAGTCAGCAGGTGATAGAGTAGATTCACAGACGACTCCGCACCGTCAGGAGCAGGCAAAAGAGTTATGCTGACCAGAAATGTAGAGAGGTGCAGTTCGAGGTTAGGGATCACGCCTTTCTCTACGTTTCACCCATAAAGGGCTTGCAACGTTTTGGGGTGAAAGGGAAGCTTGTGCCGAGGTTTGTGGCCCTCTTTGAGGTCCTGAAGCGGGTAAGACCCGTTGCTTACCGGCTTGCCCTTCCTCCCTAGCTTTCTGGAGTGCATGACATGTTCCATGTATCCAACCTCAGGAAGTATGTTGCCAATCTCAGTCACATTCTGAGCCACGAGAGTGTCGAGATGGGTGACGACCTGACCTACATCGAGAGACCAGTGTAGATACTAGACAGAGCCGTCCGGAGTCTGAGACAGAAGTAGGTACCACTGGTGAAGGTCCTATGGAGAAGCCAGCGGTACAAGGAGGATACCTGGGAGCCTGAGGCAGCGATGCAAGAGCGATACCTGGAGCTTTTCGAGGGTACGTCTTTTCGGACCTATTTCGATCCTCTTTAAGTTTGTTATGCATTTTATGTTCCTTTTTTCGATCCCTAGCTAGTTCAAGTTTTGGGGATGAAACTTCCTTTAAGTTTGTTATGATGTAGAGACTCGTCCCACTTTTAGCCTTTTAAGACGTCTGGAGTCTCAGTCAGACGTCTGTCCAGACATCTGGACCCTTTCCCGGACGTCTAAAAATGAAATTTTCGTATGCGCTCTGCGCTCTTCGCGCGGGCGGTGATGTAAACATGTTTGCACTACTTAAGATGTCTATTTATGCATGTTCTTAAGCATAGGATTGCATTGCATACTATAAATATTGCATAACATGCGTCATCTTGTATTTAGATTAGTTTGAAAAAAATGAAGGTTAATTATCTCCTTTTATGTTCATGGACAGGGTAAACTTTTTATCGGGACATCAAATCGAAGATCCAACCGTACAGATGTGATCAGGGTGACGATTGGAGTTCAACGACTCCAATATCGCCCTAATCAGACATCTGCAACATCAGATAGAGATCGGGGAACCCTAGAAGATCAAGGGCCAAGATGGTGTGAATCCAAATTTTAAACAACAAATCCAACCGCATGGATGGATTCAGATCAATGATCGCAGCCTAACGACGCGAAAATCAACTCAATCCGACAACCGTGGCACCATCTACATCATCTAGAAGATGGATGGCCAAGATGGCACCACGTGGTGCCATCTCAGCCACCCAATCAGCCGCTACACTCGCCGCACCCTCTCTTCCTCGACGATTCTCCGCCGTTGCATGCACATCCAACGGCTGTAAGCACGTGCACACAAAACTCAAAGCGCGACACAAACGCACTTGTAGCGTGTTGGTCGGGTGCGCTTATGCGAGTGGGCAGCGCGCGTTCAAATCGCAAGGAGCGACGAGCAGGCGTGTGCAACCGCTCGATTGTGATTGAGCAGCTGCGGGTACTCGATAGCATCCATACATTATTGCACGCTGCACCTCACGCGGGATTACACGTGGGCGGGCGCACTGAAGAGCGAGCGGAGGCATGAGATAAGCCGTCCGATCGTGAACGGCAGTACATGAATGTGCATTACACGTGTTAGCAAGCGAGCGGGCACACGCGCTCCACCACACATCGCCCACGATGGGGCTTTAGCGACGGTTTTATCCGTCACTAAAGACCCCTGATTTAATGATTTTCAAATTAAAATGACAGAATTGCCCTCACTCCTTGCAACTATAAAAGGAGACCTCCTCCACACGAAATTCTCATCCCTTCCTTCTCTTCTCTCCCTCTCCAAAGCTCAAGAGAAGCTTGTCCCACACCCAGGATGCTTCTTGCGAGATAAAGTCAATTTTTCGTCCCCCTTTCGGAAGCGGATCCCGCGACGATGACGACGACGTGCTGCCCCATTCCCGTTCTTCTCGCTTCGTTCTCCTTCATCCTGCTCCGTCCTCCTTCATCCAGGCGTCGTCCCATCCGACTCGTCCTGCAAGCGACCGTCGAAGAGGATATCTCTCTCCATTCTTTTTACTGCTTTCTAGAGTAGATTTACTGCTTTCTAGTGTAATCATTTTCCTGCTTTCTAGTCGTAATGTTTAGTGTAACAAACAATATTTTTAATGATGAATTCCATGTTCATTCTACACCTCTTTTTGGTTTTTGTTTGTAATATTCTCTCTCTTACTCTCTCTCTTCTATTTATTGTAAATAGTTAGATAGTTCTAATCAATTAATTTACTTCGTGACAAATAAAACAAACGCGTGTTTTTAAATCAAACGTCTGCCTCCCTGAGTTCGACCCGAGATTTCTATTCCGGTATAAATTTTATTTGTTGAACACGAGTTCTTCGCTTTCATACTACGATGACAGGTTTTCAAAACCAAACACGTTAGTGTAGCAACTCGAGCGTTCAACATTTTGGCATCGTTGCCGGGGAGGAAATGCTCTTTGATTTTTCTTCATGTTTTTTACAACTTACGAATCATTTACCTCATTTCTCTCCTTTCTTATTGTGATTGCAGGTACTCTTTTGAGATGAGCAAATGCGATAGATCGGAGAACAGTGCTGTTAAAGGTTCTGTGAGTTATCCCCCACCTCCCACCGATTAGATTTCATTTCATCACATAATAACACAAACATCAATCAACCTAGGTGTTCTTATAAACTCTAAGGTTAGATTGTTTGTTGTTTGACACCTACACCCACCCCAACCTCCATATTTAAAAAGAAAAATTAAAAAAAATCTTACAGAGGTACACAACCTCATTTGATTTTCAAACTCAACCGGTAAACCGATCTTTGGAGCCGGTACACACATCCAAACACATAATTGAGTAGAAATCAGATTAGGTAATTACTTGGGTGCCTAATTAAGTGGTGCAACAAGCCAATTGTTTGAATTGATTGGGCCACACCACTTTAATTAAAATCAACTCATCAAGTAGCTGCCACTTAGGTTCAACTCTTAGGGATTTACCAGGCACTCCACATTCTTTTAAGTTTTAAAGGAAAACATCTTCACCCGTGCTTTCAAAACCTGGTGTGCCAACAAAACTTGTTTGAAAACACCTAAAGTTGAATCCTAAAAGCTACTAAGCAAGATTTGAACCCTAAAATTCACTGCATCAAAAGTAATCTTGCTTGAAAATCACTAGTTGTATGCGCACGCACAAATCAATCAATCATTAAGGGCACAACCCAGATAAAGGGCCCATCACATTCCAAAGCACATTCAAACCTAGCCCAAAATAAAATAGAGTAGACATTGGCCTTAAAGATTCGAGTTGCTCTTCAGAGCCCAGAATGAGATTATTTTCGATTAGTCTATTTCTACTGTTCAATCTGATTCTAGCTAGGGGAGCAGAATCAAACTATCGAGGCTGGGGGGTACACTAGGAACCGGAGGCGCAAGATGAAGGAAGAACCTTCTCCCCAGTCCCTCCTTCTAACTGGTTGGATTGAACAGACAGAGATCAAATCGTTCCTTTATCTCAAGATGGGTTTTGGGAGTCTGTAGGTCTTTAGGCTAGCCCACTTAAGGACAGGTTTGATTGTTTGTATTGTAGGGTGCCTTTCTTCCTTCCGTCTCTCATGAATCCTTCCACATATTACATGCATTCCTGCTCTTTCCCTCCTATTTTGAATTATCCTCAACATGACAATTATCCTGACTCGTACTGTAATCAACCATCAGTTAGTTGGGATAACTCGGATTGGGGATACAGTTTCGGACCTCCGTGTTTAGGGTCTAACCCTGAACACTATGATTGTGATTTCTATCCTTCTCAGAGCCACATAGATTATAGATCGTCATCCTTTCATGAACAACCTAATACGATCTACAATCAAGAAGGATACACTGATTCTTACCCATCCTCTGATTACACTACCTTTAGGTCATCACAACCTTTTGAACAATCTAAAATGACCTATTATCAGGAAGGGTATAACGAATCTCAATTCGTTAATTCCCCTGCATTGATCCCAAACTCGCCCAACCCTGAACCAACTCATTTGGTTCAGGGTAATCAGGTTCAAGATAAGATTTTGGCTAACTTGAGGAATGTCATACAATCTTTAGAAGTTTAGCCAATACCTTGCATTGAAAGATTGGAGCCCCTGATTCAGATGATTGATGATTTGAATAAGTATTTGTTGGATTGGCTCCAGGATGTTAAGGATAAGAACCCAGGTGAGTTTCTACTTGGGAAGTTAGCGAAATTGAGGATGAGATTTGTGGTTGCTTAGGTTTAGTCGTGGGATGATTTCCAGGATAGACTCCCTTCAGGAGAGCCAATGTCAGAACCCGTTCAGGCACCTGTTGGGGGGACACGTGTTACGAGGCTGACCAGATTGAATTAGTGTAACCAATTAAGGTTGATCTAATTTCTTCACCTAAGATCCCTAAGCAAGGGTATGAGGAAACGTATGTCTCCTTGGAACAGAAAGTGACAGATGATTTTGGGACATACATTAATACGAATCTTGATTTCTTTGATTCTGATGGTGAAGATTCAAGTTGCAAAGTCTCACGTGAGTTTACGGAATATGATTTTTGTGAGACGATTGGGCCTGAGGAATATGATAGATCATTTGATAGCCCAATAATTGAGGAAATTGATCTTATTGGGGCTCACATTACGGATCCAGAATTGCATTTTCTGGAGGATTCAATTCAATGCCCTGATTGTCAGTTACACCCCATTGACTTATCGATGATTCTGTTTCTGAGATAATTAGATCCAAGTCAATTCTGATTCAACCACATCATTTAGACTTGGAGATTTCAGACAGGGTGATTAATGTGCAAGAGGTTCTGGAATTTGATATGCTGAATGAGGAGGATAGGAGTCGAGAAATTTTGATTTGGGAAGCAAGTTCCAGAGGAATTAGAAGATTGAGTCGAAGGGTTCCTACTAAGCTGAAATCATCAAATCAGGACCCTTACGACATCTGTTCTGAGGATGTCCAACCTAAGCATACATTCAATGATTATCCTTTTGAACTTGAATTCTCTATAACTTGACTTTTGGTCTTGGGCTACATCCTCATGAATCCTAGGCTCGACCCTGCTTGCATACTGATTTTAGGTTTTGGGTAATTTTTATCCAGAACTTGAGATATTCTCAATTATGGGGTATGAGTCTGCACCACAATCTGGTCCACATTTGTGGACATCTGCTGACAGGTCAGAGGTTTCTAATGTTTATTCTGATTTTGACCTACACCTGTGAATTCTTTATTTCTCTTCTTTGTATAGTGTGCCTAGATGAAGTCACTAAATTCAGCACGTATACAGTTTTTTTTAGTTTCTATCTCGGAGCGGACCTGACATTCACGCAATTCAGGTGCTTTCTATTCTATTCCACTCTGTTTTATGTCTTTTTAATACAATGAGGACATTGGATTAGATAGGCATCGGGGGTGGATATTCATATCTGAATTTATCCGTCAGCTCCGTAGATTTGTTTTATTTTCTTTTATATATATAAAAAAATTATGGAATTAGGAAAGAGAACTTGGGTTTAAGAAATTTTCAATCTTAAGAAATGCTACATTATGATCTGAAAACAAAGACCCTTTAGGTCTTTGGACTTAATCAGCCCGTGTATCCATTAAAATGTGGATTTATTTTTTGAGTCCTCACCAACCTGAATTCTATTTTAATTGGAGTAAATAAGTTTAGGTGATAAGTACACGACTTATCAACCCGCCCTCTGATTTGAGGGAACTTTGAGTTTTTAGCATCTACACACTTTCTTTGCACTGACTCATTGTTTGGCGATTTTAACGGAAATTGGGTAGCTAATAAACCTTCTAGGGTGATATGGCTGGCAAGTTATCGTGGGTAACAACCCATAGGTAGGTTGTCCAGAGCCCAGTCACTAGACCTTTCTCTTTTTGCTGCTTTTAGGTAAATCGTAGACCAGGGAAGCCACCTACTTAAAAAGAGAAAAAGAAAATAAAAAAAAGGAGAAAAGAAAAAAAAAAGAAATAATCCACACTTCACCGCACATGTATGGCTGGCAAGTTGTCTGTGGTAACAACTCATCGACTGGTTGTCCAGAACCCAGCTCAATAAATGCACTGAAAATTCCCAAAACACTTAGAAAGAAACGGAGAAGTAGAATAAACTCGGGAGATATACACTAGATTCACCCTTGTGTTGACCCCATAAAAAAATAAAAGTAGGGAGAAAGTTACCAGTTGTAAAGATACACCTTTAGGCAGAATTCTCTTTTTTAGGTCACCTAGAGGCGTAGAAATTCGAAGTCCATTTTAACTGCCGGTCAACGAGTCTATCACATTCACAATAAGATGCTTAGAACTTAGGGTTCTCATCAAATCTTGGGTGAGTTGAATGGTCGTAGAAAGCCACTCTTAAACCCTAAAACTTGAAAATCCAAAAAAAAAAAATAGAAAAGAAGAAAAAGAGAAAAAGAAAATTTTCTTTGAATAAGGCAAGGGCTTGAGGAGGTCTGCATTTTGGCAGATACTCGAGCACTGTTGTGTCTTTGAAAGTTCAGATCCTAAGTAGACATTTTCTTAGTGATTGAAAATAACTCAAGCCCAAATAATCCAACCTGATTTTTTATATAAATAGCATATAGTTTTTGCTAGGGACTAGCAAAAGATAGCCATGGGGGTATGATGTAAACCTATTTACACTACTTAATATGCCTATTTATGCATGTTCTTAAGCATAGGATTGCATTACATACTATAAATATTGCATAACATGCATCATCTTGCATTTATATTAGTTTGAATAAAATGGAGGTTAATTATCTCCTTTTATGTTCATGGACAGGGCAAACTTTTTATTGGGGCATCAAATCGAAGATCCAACCGTACAGATGTGCTCAGGGTGACGATTGGAGTTCAACGACTCCAATATTGCCCTAATCAGACATCTGCAACATCAGATAGAGATCGGGGAACCCTAGAAGATCAAGGGCCAAGATGGTGTGAATCTAGATTTTAAACAACAAATCCAACCACAGGGATGGATTCAGATTAATGATCGCAGCCTAACGACGCGAAAATCAACTCAATCTGACAACCGTGGCACCATCTACATCATCCAGAAGATGGACGGCCAAGATGGCACCACGTAGTGCCATCTCAGCCGCCCAATCGGCCACTACACCCACCGCGCCCTCTCTTCTTTGACAATTCTCCGTTGTTGGATGCACATTCAATGGCTGTAAGCGAGCACACACAAAACTCAAAGCGCGACACAAACGCGCTTGTAGCGCGTTGGTCGAGAGCGCTTACGTGAGCGAGTGGCACGCGTTCAAATCACAAGGAGCGGCGAGTGGGCGTGTGCGACCGCTCGATCGCGATCGAGCAACTGCGGGTGCTCGATAGCATCCACACATTATTGCACACCACGCCTCACGCGGGCGGGCGTGCTGAGGAGCGGGCAGAGGCACAAGATAAGCCGTCCGATCTTAGATTGGATGACTAAGATTGGTAATACATGGATGCGCGTTACACGTGCGAGCAGGCAAGTGGGCGTGCGAGCTCCGCCACACGTCACCAACGATGGGGCTTTAGCGACAGTTTTATTCATCATTAAAGACCCCTAATTTAATGATTTTCAAATTAAAATGACCAAATTGCCCTCACTCCTTGTAACTATAAAAGGAGACCTCCTCCACATGAAATTCTCATCCCTTCCTTCTCTTCTCTCCCGCTCCAAAGCTCAAGAGAAGCTTGTCCCACACCCGGGATGCTTCTCGTGAGATAAAGTCAATTTTTCATCCCCCTTTCGGAAGCGGATCCCGCGACGACGATGACGTGCTGCCCTATTCCCATTCTTCTCGCTTCGTTCTCCTTCATCCTGCTCCGTCCTCTTTCGTCCAGGCGTCGTCCCGTCCGGCTTGTCCTCTAAGCGACCGTCAAGGAGGATATCTCTCTCCATTCTTTTTACTGCTTTCTAGAGTAGATTTACTACTTTCTAGTATAATTATTTTCCTGCTTTCTACTCATAATGTTTAGTGTAGCAAACAATCTTTTTAATGATGAATTCCATGTTCATTCTACACATCTTTTTGGTTTTTGTTTGTAATATTCTCTCTCTCTTACTCTCTTTCTCTTCTATTTATTATAAATAGTTAGATAGTTCTAATCAATTAATTTACTTCGTGACAAATAAAACAAACACATGTTTTTAAATCAAACGTCTGTCTCCCTGAGTTCTACCCGGGATTTCTATTCCAGTATAAATTTTATTTGTCGAACACGAGTTCTTCGCTTTCATACTACGACGATAGGTTTTCAAAACCAAACACGTTAGCGAAGCAACTTGAGCGTTCAACAGGTGGCGCGTAGAACGTCATCTTTCTCTCTCTCCTTTCCTTCCTTTCTGCCTGAACCCTAAACCCAGCCATCTATAAAAAGGCCCCCTCCCCTCCTCTCCTAGCCACTCCACACACCCCATCTCCACCTTCAAAGCTGCAGGAGTGGCGAGAGGAGGCGAGCAAGGGAGAGTGAGAGGGCGAGAAGGAGGAGAGTGCGAGAGGAAGAGGAGGAGGTCGAGGTTGAAGAGCTTTGGTGGAAGCTTGGCCGAGCTCGCACAACCACTGCGGGCGCGTGCGGGAGGAGAGATTTCGGAGAGGCGGCCTTGACATCTGCAGCAGCTGGAGCTGCGGCAGAGCAAGGAGGAGCGCGGTGGAGAGCGCTGGGAGTGAGTTCTGATACTTGAAATTTTCCAGTATCAGACGTCTGGAGTAGAGTCTAGATGGCTGGCGGAGCATCTGGACATCTGGAGTCAAGACCAGATGTCTGAAAGCTCATTTATCATGGAGGTACGTTCCTTTTGAGGTTACGGCCATGCAGGCCTCACCGTAGAGGTAATTGTCAGACTTGATTTGGTGGCTGCGACTATCGTACGCAGGAGCAGCCTTGGGAAGGAGCGTAGAATGCTCTTCCACGCACTTTCGAATGCCTGATCAGATCACCAGATGTCCAGAGGTGCTTCCAGACGATTGGAGGAGTGGTCAGACGTCTGGAACTTCCTTTAGATGATCGCAGAGGAGGCCTGGACGTCTGAGGACACCGCAGGGACTTAAGGTGAGGTTCTTATACCTTTTAAGTCATCTGGACTTCTTTCCAGATGTTTGATTTTGGACAATAGACATGTTTTTGACCCGTTTGGGATTTGATCGGGATTCGTTTTACGTAAACGAAGTATCTACAGTTTCCTCACGAGTTTCTCTACGTACTAGAAACCTTTATACACTGTTCTGAATCCTCTTTTTATGATGTATTCCATGGTATAGGGTTTCAGCCTGCTGTGTGTTTGGGGCTCGCAGAGACTCGTAGGTCTGCGGTTTGAGCCCCTAGTACTCCCAAATTATCTGGTAGAGTGGTCTAATGCGTTTAATAATATTCAAATAAGAATGTGTTGTAGAATTTAACTGTTTGGAACCCTAGGATGTGGCATGAACCCTAGGGTAGAGAAAGGAATTCACCGTTTGTATGGTATAAGGTACTTATATGTAAAAAATGAGATAAACTGCTAGTAATTGCCTGTAAAATAATTGTGGATTGCCTGATAGAATATGAGCAACATGTATTTAATAACCAATTGCCTGTGAAATCACCTGTGGCATGTATTGAATTATGGAAACACGAGCTGCCTGCATATAAATGGGAACTGAATTGTGAATGGTGGAATCTGGATTGGAATAAATGTGGTGAATATAAGCATAAACCCTACGGGGAATTAGGAGTAGTACTCCTATGGTTAGTTGGAAACCTGGAATGTATACGGGAAGTGTGCTGGCCCTTGAGTACGTGGTACCAAGGAGAGCGACTTGTAAATCCCTACTTGAAGGGGGTGAGATCAGCGTGACGTAATATATTGTGGAATTATAAATGGAACAATCTCACAAATAGACAATTACACAATGTACATAATAATTTTTAGGTGGAAACCCAACCCGAGTGAAAACCACCACCTAACCCTCTCGAGTTAGGATTTTCCGATCAACCAAGTTGATCAAATCCACTAACGTACTACTTGAAACAAGGGTAGTACAACCTCAATTACAACCACGCTACAAGTGCGAGGGTAGCGTACCTCAAATCCCTTCTCTTCACGAGAAGGATTTTGTCTCATGAAGGAGACGGGAATTCGCAAAGTGAATACCCAACACAAGCAAAGTAAAATACAAGAATAGTCCTATAGAGCCAACAAAGATATTCTTGACCTAAGCTTCTATAGGAGTACGGATGCTTCCCTTTGCAAGAAATGCGTCGAATTGGTGACGCGGGTGCGTGAACCACGCAATGGCACAATGACGCTCTCGTGAACTACGGCCGGAGAGTGGGTGCACAGCAGCATGAAGCTCTTAGGTGAAGTGAGTGCTTGAAGAGCTAGAGCTTCTTCTATAGATCAATTTGACACAAGGACGTGGAAATGCTTGTACTTGGTGTGTGTTTGAGTGGCAAAGGTTCTCCTCTATTTATAGAGGCTCTAGGAAGGCTCTGGAAGGCTTTGAAAGGCTTCCATAGCTGTTGGGTGCAAGCTCCAAGAAAATCAGGCCAAAATCAGGGTTAATCATTACACTGACAGGGTTGTCAGACGTCTGATCCTGGCATCAGATGTCTGGAAAACCAATTTAAGACGTTTGGGAACAAAGTTAGACATCTGCTTTTAGGCGGGTTTCCTTCCTAACTTAAATCAGATCTAAACGGGGTTCTAGTGAATTGTCATCAGACGACATACAAGACGTCTAGAAACCTACTTTTCTGTGGGAATGGATTTCCAAGAGAGTGCAACGGCTATAAAATCTCTAAGAAGAGATTTTGGGTCAACCGAGGCAAAAAGGTCATGTATCAGACATCTGGAGCCCTCTACGGATGTCTGATACGAGGCTAACGGTCATTTCCTTCAGTGTTTACTACGATAGCCAATGGTCCACTAATTGGATGTCTGGCAAAAACATTAGACGTCTTCTAAGACGTCTGGACTAAGGCCTGGATGTTTGATTTCATCAGACAGAACTAAGTCCAGCCTAAACATTATCGGACGTCTGAGTCGACAGTCAGACATCTTAAAAGTCATTATCAGACGTCTGATTTTCATATTAGACATCTGATAAGGCTGTTTGAACCCTATTTTGGTTTTCTAAGTTCTTTACAGAAAACCTAAGTATCCTAGGGTTGTGCAGGTGTTCCTAGGACTACTGTTAAGGTACTTTGAGGCTCTTTAATATGATATTCTAAGAAACAAAAAGAGCAAGGAAATAAAGACAAAAGTACAAAGAAAGAGATAAATAGAATTCTATCTTATTCTTCTTATCCTTCCATCTACAAGCTATCGCTCCTCGCGAAGTTCCTTTGTTCTCCATCAAGCTCCTCCAATCTGCCATGGATGCGAGCTCGAACTCCATCTAACCACATCTCAATTTGCAATTAACCTGAAATCTAAGACTTCAAGTGCAAATGTTAAATGAAACGTGTTTTGTTATCATCAAAATAAACGATCGCGGTGCTCTAGCACTGACACAACTGTCCCCTTTTCTTGTAGAGTGGAGCTAGCTACCCTTGGGTTGAGACCTAGGGGTTAGGATTGGCCACTCTACACCAACTCCTATTGGCCCTCGTGTACGTAGTACCAACGTGAGCTACTAGTGTAGGGAGAGAGCTAGCGACCCCACAGGGCTCGAGGTTCAGCTAGCCACCCTACACCGATTTGTTAGGCCCTCTGGGCAAACCAGGATAGTCAGACGAGGGTGCATGGACTGTGGAGGGGCGAGACCCCCGTTTCTAAGAGGGCTGGGCCCAATATTGTTCCGTGCTGTACTTTAGCCATACCTGCTAGCGGAAATGACTGACCGCATGTTAGTGCAGGGTAGCTACCCGTGCGCTTATCACGCATGCCGTAGTCACCGCTACGTCTTGATAGTGACCTTGGGGTGGTTGACTGGGTGTATGACTACCACGGGGGACTCTCTCGGCCAGGAGAGCACCACATGTACCTTCTACTCTTCGGAAAAGACAACAATCAAGATCGTTCCCACGAGGAACATGCAATTTCAAGAATATCTGGATATTTGAGAAAAATGGGTGAAAAGGAAATACACATAAAACAAAATAAATAGAAAAGAGAATTAAACCTGTTGCTTTTACTATTTTAGATAGTATAGATACCACTCTACTCAGTGTTCGTTGACTTGTCTTTTCATAACACTGTTCAGGACCAGGAGTTGAGCAGCCCGAGCTTCCAGCTACAGGGGGTGTTGGGCCCAGTCGAGTCCAGCCGTAGTTTCAACACTTTCTCGTTGTTCCTCTTACTATTGTAGTGAGTTTCAGACTTTTAGCTACTATTTTCATTACTATTTTCTTTCGTTTCCGTTGTTCTGTTATTGTGGTGGTATGTAATAGAACAACAGTTTTACTTTCCTTTACTGCTTTGTACGTTTTTACTGCTTAGTTATATTGCATATGTGAATGTGGTTTACTTTCCTACTCTTTGGTTATTTCTTGTTAGACAACTTGGTCATGGGATTAGTCGAGGCGAGTCGGTCTCGGGTCCTGTAGGAATCCGGGAACCGAGTCGTAACATATATAAATCAAAGGAACTCCATTCCTATACATGTCAAAGTATGAAACATTCTCATTAATGATATTTTTTCAATTATGTGTACTTTAAGCATATTTCAAATTCTTGAGTTTTATGTCACTCAATGCTATGAATTCCTTTAGAAATAAAATCTTTATCTACCTTATATCTGTAACTACAATAGTATACACTATTGTGGACAATGAGATAGAATGCATGGCAAGCAATTAGGGAAATAGCCAAATGAGCATTCATTTGATGTATTTCCTTTCATTCAACTACTCCAAACCAATGGAGTCAACTTGGCAACATGCTTGATAATAACTAGGTCCTCTAGGCCCAAGAAGGGAGGATGGGTGGGGTGGGTTCACATGCTTGTTGACTAGACTTTTTCTGAACAAAGGCCAGAATAGACTTCAGGTCAGACCAACCTAGTGAAGTAGGTAGAATTGTAGGAGTAGGAGTAGGAGCTCACAATCCATTGAGTTGGCTAAGGTGGCTTTTGTTCTCAATCCTTCTAATAAGAGCCAATGAAATGTCATATTTGTCACACCTCGATAATCTTCCCAATGGATTGAGAATAAATCACTGAGTGTGTGGGTGCTAGAGTCTCAGCTACCAAGTAGTTTGGGTTATAATTTGCAGTCCTATCAACTAGGTACACCTTAGGGTAGTTGATTTTTAATTAAATCGTAGGGTTGAAACTTGTCGAAAATCCGACAGAGTTTACCTTGTTTATTCGACATTTCCCAAAATTTGTACTTACAACCTATACCTATGCACACCACAAAATTAAAATGAGTGGGTACACCCCATATTCAACACTAAGGAGCAACATCAAAGCAATAAAACATGGGCGAAAATGGGATCCAAGAATAAAAGGGATCACAAGGTCTTCAACCATGGAATGTCATTAGGCTTCGTTGGGGTTCAAAATAACTACAAAAAAAAGACCAAAAAAAAAAATCAAGCCCTTACAATATCACTATGACATCTCAATTCCAAAGTTCACCTATCTCAAGCCTACATCTTGCATAAAATAGAATAGGTTGAGTTATTCCATTCTCACCTAAAGTCCCCTTCAATCCATTTCTTTCCAACCCACTCGACGAAGAACCAAGATGACTGATTGGAAAGACATGAGCAAAAACTTAGAGCATATAAACTAATATTCATCAAATACGGATCCTAGACCTACTCATTTTTCCATATCTTTTCTCCAACCTACTGACATAGAGGACACACGAATTCTTTTTTGAAAAGCAAAGGGCACATGAGTTCTCCACTTTGGAAATAACATAGTAATAATATTGTTAGAACTTGTACATGAATCTTGATGACATTTTATAGAACAATGACACGATGATTGAAAGATTGTCTCCCCTCTATCATGGTTGAAATGTGGATTAGTTCTAACATCAAATGTAAATATTTAGTTGGTCAGATTTTGATTCACATGGATATATACTAGTGAATCTATTGTGTTGCTTTGGTGAAGGCATAAGGTAGTTTTTGTCTTTTACACTGCAAGCATCAACCCCCTTCTTATTTCAATTTGACTCCCCAATGCTATACCTTTACAAAAGGATCGAAGGTTGTAAATGATTGAGGAAAAGATGGGCTACGCCAAATGGTATGTCTGGTGAATATCATCTCAAAAGGTAGAATCGTCAAATTCATACTAATGATAGTCTTGATACAAACACATATAAACTATATATAAAAGTGCCTAGAAGAAAAAGATTGAGAGATATAAGCAGAATCCTAAAAGCATAAGGTCCAAAATAAATAGATGGATAGAGTTGGTGGGTAGGGTTCATGGTAGCATTACATTGATCTCAACATCCATTGTTGCAACACATCCAAGCCAACCAACCACTACTAATCACTTCAATACAATACTAACAATAAACCTCCCTTTTACTAAAAGTGAGACAAGTACCCTTACCATCTAAGGGACAACACCTTCTGCTCTAATTTAACCATAAAATAAAATAGAATAGCTACAATAAGTGAAAAGCAAATGCTTAAAATTATGTTAATCATTAGGCAGTGATTCTAGTTCTTTACGATATATTTGTTTGTGCATGTTAATAAAAACTAGATTACTAAACAGTAAGTGCTATTTTAAGTCTTAGAAGTTTACCATTCTCAGGAACATGATCATCAATGCAACCTTATAATCTTTAAAAGGTGCAAAGAAATCTATTCTGTGGGACTACGCATCATAAAATTAAAATCTCACAACAAACGTGAAGAAAAAGGAACTATGTTGTAATATTTATTACAGATTCATTTGCATAACTTAGTATAATAATCTATTTTATTTTTCCTTTAAAAAAACTATTTTATTTTTACATCAGTCAGCCACCCGGGAATTAAACAATGTAAAAGGAATCAAATCAATCATAGAGAGAAAAATTGAGTGCAGATAGCTGTAAGGTATAACTTAAAGTTGACCTTAAAGAAATTTAGAGTAACATTCAAGATGGGAATGTGCCATTATGAATGGAACCACCTTTTCAAAAATTATGAATGGAACCACTAGAATGGAGTGTTGTAGCTCCCTTTAACAAATCCATGGTCCACCCATTTCCATTCAAGCCAAGAAAATTGATACACCAGAATTCTTCCCTACAATAATAAAAATCTCCTCTTTCTTCTAAACACAACAGAATTCACATACAAATCCACAAGAATCCAACCCAAACAAGAAAAAGATGTCAATCTTATTTCTCCTCTAAAATCCCAAGCCAAAATTCACAGCTTTCATGAGAACAACACCTTTCCAAAAAGAAAGAGACACTCAACTCCTATCTCCTTTCTCTTGCAAAATTCCAAACAAAAAATCATAGCTTTCACAAGAACAACACCTCCTTTCCAAAAAGAAAGAGACACCCAACTCCTATCTCCTTTATCTTGCAAAATTCCAAACCAAAAATTAGAGTTATTTCAAAACTCCTTTCCAAAATCACGCAAACACCGCCCCCTAACAACTCTGTTGGAGCGCGACTGACTCGATCGTGTTTTAACAGTTATTGCGTCGTAGTATAGGTGATCAAGCGTCGTCAACAAATAAAAGTTTTTATTACTCGAAAACCAGAGTATCCAAGGTCGAACACAGGGAGCAATCGGAATTTACTACTAATCTCAAATGTAATTGAACACTCTAATTTACTCAAAAGTTTAATTCAAATGCATTTAAAAAGTAATCCAGGCAAAAGAGTAAAATTGGACGTCTGATCACAAGATCAGACGTCTTAAAAGTGTTTTCCCTTCTTTGATTATTCTTCTTCTTCTGATCTTGCTTTCTTTCTTCTGCAGCCTTCACTTTGCTTCTTTCTTCCTTGGTCTTCTGTTTCTTCTCTGCAGCCTTTCTTCTTCTTCTTCTCTGCCTTGCTCAGCCTCTTCTTCAGAGTTTCTTCTTCTTCTGCTCCTTCTCTTCTCCTTCATGCAGCTAAGTCTCTTCTCTTCAACTCTCAGCCTGCCTGCACAAGGAGCAAAACCTACCCTGTCCCTCTACCCGCACGTCTCTCTCTCTCTGAGAATCACTCACAGGATGCTCTCCCAGCCGCGGGTAATTGGGTCGGGTAGCGCACCGGCATGAGGGTGATGCGCGAGGTGTGCTCAAATAAGGTTGGGTCGGATCCCGCCAGATCCGCGAGGTGAAACCGCGGACGAGGCGAGCGTGTAATAGGTGAGGGACCTCACCCCATGTGTGTTTGGAGCACTGAAACTATATCACAAAAACAATATAAAGCATGCCAGTGCTTTGTAAGTTACCGATGTGGGACTATTAGTCCCGGCCTTCTCTCGCGCGCGCCCGCAGAACTCTCTCCTTCAATTGCCAAGGCTGCAGACTTCGTTGCGTTGTCCACTAGGTCAGATAGCTTCGCACTACCTCCCCGAGTGAGCTACACCTAAAGCCTGGGCGTCCTAAAGCCTGGAGCTGCTTTGCGTCACCGTCAATGGAGGCAGGGGCTTGAAAACTGTCAGACACAAAACAAGCCTCTCGGCTTAATCAGATCACCAAAGGACCTTCGCCTTGTCATGGCGAAGGTGTAGGGCAAGGTGGCAGGCCGCGGGGCGGCCTAGGCATGCTTGCCTAGGTCGCCCTGTGGCCGGGTGGATGGGTATGTTTGGGGGTGCGTTGTGGAGGTGTAGTGTGGCAGTGGAGGGGCGGAGTGTGTTCAGTGTGGTGAGGCGGAACTTTTGCAACAGCTGGCGAGGCGTGTGGGGCTGCGGAGCGACGGGGACGCCTCACCGGAGGGTGGTTGGAGATGAGGAAGGTGACGGTGGACGACGGCGGTCGAGGGGCAATCAAGTGAAATATAGTGAGGAAAAGAAAGAGGGGATAGAGGGGAATGATTTTAACCTACTTAAAGGGACGAAAGGGCGTGGAGAGGCGAGCAGCTGTACCTGCTATCGCCGAAGAAGAAGATGCCCAGTGGAGGGAGGATGGCGGCGACGACGAGTTTGAGGCAGCATGCGTGGGTATTGCGCGACACGGAGGAGAATCAGGAAGAAGTCTCTGCCACTGGTTTTGAGGCAGAGCGAAGAGGAAAGGAAAGAAAGCTCGCCGGAGCTCGCTGGGTACCCTGGCCGGGAAGGAAGAGACGAATCTGAGGTGAATCCCCGGCTAGGTCGAGCTGAAAATGAGCGGTCGGGTTTGGGGGTTCTTTTATAGGCATTGGGCCGTGTGTTCAGAGCTTAAAGGGCACGTATTCATCACCGACGGCTCACCGGAGAAGGAAAGTGGGTGGATACCCAAATCCCGCGTGCGTTCGCATGAGAGATTGGGATCAAATCAGGGATCATGACTGGCCTCAGATGGAAGGGAATTCCTCAAAGAATCTCCCTTCCATTTCTGGGAGGGGATCTCTGAGGAATCAGAGAGTATTCCCTCTCTAATCCTCGCCAGAGAAGGATTCTGCCCCAATAATGGTGGAAGGACCTGATTGTAAGGTTGGCGAGGAACTTAGGGGGCTCTCTGCGATGATTTTCAAAAGATAGGGACCAAATTATGATTTGGGTGTACTAAATTGCAAAGTAGGTCAAGATGACCTCCCCTTAGGTCCAAATTTTGGTATAAACCTAATTTTGACCTAAGGAATCCAATGGTGAAGTTGGATTTTAGGTTTGACCACGTTTGATTGGATATTTTGCGTAAAAACCTATATTAGGTCAATTAATGAGCTAGGACCCTAATCTAGGTTCACAAGGCCAAATTGAGTGTTCTAAACCCTAGGGGATATTTTTCCATGATTTTTAGAGGGTTTACTTGATTTTTATCCTGACCGAAACCTTGTTGAATTAATCGGGTCTGTTTTAGGGTTACCAAATGTCATTTAATTCCTAGATTGCACATAAACCCATGTCTGATTGAATCAACCCACTTTTTATCTTATTTAGACCTTTTGACCTATGTTTTACCTCTGAGAAATTCCATTTATGTACTGCAATGATAAAATTACAGTTTTAACCTTTATTTCATGTTTTCTTCTCAGAGCACATATTTCTCCAATTAAGCCCTCTTCTAGGCTATGTAGGAGCTTTTATTCTCTTTATTATGTCAAAATGAGCTAGTTATGGCTCATGATGAGGCTCTCATCAAACTCCTATCTAAATTGAATGCTTATTAAGATATAACTGGCTAATTGGGAAAAAAACTGGCTACATGTTACGACCCGGTTCCCGAATCCTGACAGAACACGAGACCAGACCGACTCGACTAATCCCAAGACCCAGTCATCCAACGAGAAAGTAACCAAAAAGTAGTAAAATAAACCATATTCACCATGCAAGCAACTAACAGTAACAAAAGTACAACAGTAAAGAAGTAAACTACTACAGTACACACAACTACAACAGTAGAAAATTAAACAGGTACATGAATATAAAGTTCACAATAAAAGAGTACAGAAGTGTAACAAAGTTACTCACTACAACAAGAAACGGAGTACTACAAAAAGATACAACTACTGGGCTCTACTGGGCCCAGCACCCTCTACAGCTGTAGGCTCTGGCTGCTCAACACCTGGACTTGAAAAAAGTTACGAGTACAAAACGTCAACAAACGCTGAGTAGAGTGATAACTAGCTAACTAAATCAGTAAAAAGTGGACAGGTAGCTGTTGTTTTTCAATTTCTTTCTTTCTTTAACTAATTATTCTATCTTTCATCACTTGGGTTATTTATCAGGTCTCTTTCTTGATCTCGAATGTTCCTTGTGGCAATGATCTTAATTGCAGTCTTTTCCGAAGAGTAGAAGTAGCACGTGGTGCTCTCCGGGCCGGGAGAGTCCCCCATGGTGGTCCTACACTCAGTCAACCACCCTAAGGTCACTGACAGACGTAACGGTGACTACGGCACATGCGATAAACGCATGGGTAGCTACCCCACACTGGCATGCGATCAATCGTTTCCGTTAACGGGTGCGCCCAAAGCACAGCACGGAACCAGTATAGGGCATAGCCCTCTCAGTAACAAGGGTCTAGCCTCTAATAACCAAACAGGGGTCTCGCCCCTCCACAGTCCACGCACCCTCGCCTGACTACCTTGGTTTGTCCAGTGGGCCTAACAAGTTGGTGTAGGGCGACTAACTGAACCTCGGGCCCCGTGGGGTGGCTAGCTCTCTCCCTACACTAGTAGCTCTCCCTAGTACAGTGTACGTGAAGGCCAAAAAGTCGGTACAGAGTGGCCAATCCTAACCCTGGGTCCCAACCCTAGGGTAGCTAGCTCCACTTTGCACTAAACAGGGGGACAGTCGCTCTCCTTGGTACTCCGTACTCAAGGGCCAGCTCACTTCCCCATTCTCATTTCCAGTTCTATTCCATTTATTTCCAGGAGCTCTACTCCTAATTCCCTGTAGGGTTCATGTTCATGTTTCTCAGCCCAAGCCATACTAGGTTTCATCATTTCTATTTCCATTTCTCAGGTTCTACATAGGTAGCATGTAACTTTTCTATTCACATTCCAGGTTTATTTGCGAGTAGCTCATTTTCCAACATTCAATAATTCATATACAGGTAGCTCGTATTTTATTGTAAACAACAGGAATTTACATGCAACAGTCGCTAATAACAGTACTTTACATTTCACAGGCAGCTGTTATCCATTTATAGGCAATTGTTATTATTTTATTTATTCATTCAAGACTGCAATTCATACATTCCATACAGTTATTCTAGTGTTTCTAGTCCTAGGATTCATGCCATACCCTAGGATCTATCATTCATTCCAAATATGCATTCATGTTGGTAATTAAACTAGGGGAAGCCACTCTACCAGTAAACCTAGGAGTAATGGGGGCTTGATTGGCAGGTTCATGTGCCTCAGCAAACCCCAAATCTGCAACAGAACGAGGTCCTATCACAAGGATCAATCACAAGAGACCACTCAGAACATGATAAAAGTATTCCAGCAAGTAGAGGAACTTATGTGAAGAACAACGGAACCTTAATTGTGGAAATCGGACCTCAAACGGATCCTAAATGAGTCAAAACAGAAAATTCTGATTCAAATCAAACATCTGAAACACCTTCCAGATGTCTTAAAAAAAAGTCTAAAACCTTACCTCAACTCTGCGCTACTCCTCAGACATCCAGGGACTCTGTTGAACCGTCTGGACCTAGTTCCAGACGTCTGACCACCTCTCCAAACGTCTGGAGATGCTTCCTGCCATCTAGTGCCTCGCCCAGACGTCTAAACTGCGTGGGAGGGTGTGTCCCGCGCCTTCCTTAAGCGAATCCTGTATGCGCGATGCAAAATATCCTCAAAATGGCATGAAACAGTGCCCCGATGGAACGGCCTGCATGGTCGTATCCACAAAACAAGGTGTACGTCGTGGGATTTACCTTTCAGTCGTATGGAGCCTCCTCCAGACGTCGTCTATGTTGTCTGGATGTAGATCCAGATGTTTGATTCTGGGAAAATCCCAGAACCAGAGGCTGCCCTCGCCTTCTCGCACCACGCGCCGCCGCGTCACGCCTGCTCGACCGCTGCTCTGGCTGCAGCAGTGTCGGGGAGGACCTCCCCAACACAACTCTCCACCTCGCGCACGCGCCGACCAGCCATGCACTCTTCAGCGAGCTCTCTCTCGAGCTCGCGTGCTCTCCTCTCTTCCCCTCGCTGCTCCTCTCCTCCCACGCCGCTCATGCTCGCCGCGCGCTGCCTGCTGCTCACCGCTCTCGCTGGGGAAGAAGAAGGGTGGATGGAAGTGGGGTGGCGTGAGGGAGAGGAGGGGGTTTATAAGGGTGAGGTTAGGGTCCATCAGCGAGAGGAGAGAGAAGAAATGCGGTTGCGATAAAAGATCCTGCCTATGGCCATGAATGTCCCCATGAGAGACCCATTTCCAATCACAAGTCACTACACACAAGATCATGAATCACATAAAAAATAATTAATGACTAAGGCTGAAAAAATCCTAGTAATATCTGAAAGCTCCTAGCCCAACCAATTATCAAGTAAATAATATACTGAAGGCATATAGTAACTACATACGATAATATTTCAAAACTGAGATGATGACATGCACAAGCAACATACTGTATAGTTTTGAAAAAATAGTACATTGATACAATTTTGTACATATTTAGGATTTTCAAGGACAACCATTTGTATTGATTAAAATGAAATCAGATTTAGCTTTATTAAATTTCCATTCATCATTCAGTAGAGGACCATAGGAAAATGGGCTCTTTAGACCAACTCTTGTAGTTTCTAGATCTAAGTAATAGCACTCTCAGAGGGATCATCACTAGATTTTTCAATGTAGGATGTCTTTCCAAACACTAATAAAATGATTCTAAATACTTGATCTATTCTTTTATTTTGACTAGCATTGCATTATAGGACACAAATAAAACAAATATAAGAAGTCTTAAATTTTTTTTAATTGTTCAGATTGAGTAGGGCATACAAATTCTTGTATTGACATGCACAACCAAGCATTCAGAATGCTAAAATTAATATCATTCACTAGATGTCCAACCAAGATGTTCAGAAAACTAAAGTGGTAGCTAGCTTACATGTTTTTTATGTATGTTTTTAGCTTGCTAATAAATGTGGGGAAGAGGATTCATCCTATTAGTATGTTCTTTACTTGAAAAGGGGTACAATTAGACATTGTTGGTATTTAAATGGTGGCATGCTCTTAAAGTGTCAAGTCATTGATCCATTGAGGCAAGTAAAAAAAACAAGGTAATCGGCGTGAATCATCACATCCAAACCCAAGTACATCTAACTTATGTGGTTAGGATACTTTTAACTTAGAAATATCATAGTCACTGAAGATCCAAAACCTTCATTGCACAAAAATGTTAAGAACTTAATTTCCAAAAATACATCAATGTGAACTACATACAACAACTACCTAACTGATCAGGTAGGCCACATGAATAAGGTAGGTTTGACATTGCAACAATAAATGCCTGAATGAAAGTGCTGGTGACAAGAAACTAAAACAAACCAAAAAACAAACATCAAACACGTCTCCATGAGAAACTATAAATGAGACCAACAATAAATGACCAGCCCTACACTACCATTTCTTTGAACATGTTAGATGCAATGTCAAACATCAAACACAAAACACACACAAAATTAAGAGACCAAAAGAGAATCACCTTAGCAAAGTCCTTTGAGATTGAAGAATAAGAAAGAAGCAATTGCAAGCTACCAAACACAAATTTGAAGGAGGGTGTGGGTTATGGGTTAAGTATACACGTTGATATGTGATTGCATAATGAAATTAATAATTTACCATATTTGACCTCCAACAAGAAAATTTGAGATAATACAAGGTTGTGGGCATCTTCATGAGAGATCCACCTCTAATCCACTCCATACAAGATCATAGATCACTTCAAAAAAAATCACATATCAAAACCTAATACCTAACCATAAGTCAAGATAGTGAGTAAATCAATACAAATTGAAAGAGAGACCAAGCTTCGAGAAAGAGATTGAGTAGGAAAGTTGGAATGTAGTTCTGAGCTCCGGTTTGATCCCAAACCCTAATCATTCTACAAATCGAGTAACAAAGATCATAGGAGAATGATTGATTAAAGGGAATCAATGTGGATGAGAGATTTTAGAGATGGCTTTGGGAAATTATGTTGCAGATCATCTGAGAGATCGAACTTGATAAGTGATCGAGCACAGATCGTGGGAGAGAGAAAGGTTAAGATTTGACCTGTGATGAAAGCTCGCACTCGATGAGTAATAGTGGTAGTGCTTCAGGAGAAGGCAGAGCGGGAGGCAGCAGTGCACCTGGTGGAGATGAGCAAATCAAAAGGATGAAGATCCCACTGCAGCATTCTATTTACTGCCATCAGTTTGTCTCCAAGTATGAAAAATGACATCTTTTTCTTTTTATTATTTTAACAATAGCTAACAACTGAATCTTCCTTTCAAATTTTATACCTACTGTTGCCAAGCATTTACTACCTAAAAAAAACAACATTAATTATAGGAGTCATAGTTAGTGTTTCTTCATCTTTGTTTATTTCACTAATCATTGCAATTCTTCTGTGAAGAAAAAAGAGATAGAATGTTGATGATGAAGGTATTGTTGTAAAGTGATGAAATTTCCTATTGAAGTGAGATAAGACCAAAATGAAGATTAACTCTCGAAAAGAAAAGAAAAGGATGAATCCAATGTTGTATGCTAATAGAACTTCCTCCATTAATGCAGAATTGGATGGATTGACTACTATACCAAACACCTTCAGTCATTTAGAACTGAAGAATGCTACAAAAGACTTCAGTCCTACTAATAAACTCGGTAAGGGAGGATATGGTGCTATCTTCAAGGTGACTTGCTTCTTACACATCTGCCATAAACATCATTTATTTGAATCATTATTCATCATATTATATTATTTGACGAAAGTATCCTCGCCGTGGATGATGAGAGTTTCATCACAAATAGAAACATTTTCATGGAATTTTGTAACCCACTTGAAAATATTTCATTGATAATGCAAGAAACAAAAGGGAACACTTGCCATTTCTTTCTTTATAGCACAACCAACATTATTTATTGACAAAAAATTATTCCTTTGTGGTTCTTTTCTTAATTGTCCCTTAGTTGATCAAGGCTTAACCTTTCTATCATAGCATCTAATTATATTCGTAATGATGTATTATATTTTACCTCATCGTGTATGTCATCTAAGATTTTATGTTTGAAATGCAGAAATTAAACATGCCTTTAAGAAAGCAAAAGCTAACAAGAAAGCTTTTGGTAATTCATTAGTATTGTGCAATCAACTTGGATTTTATAAATATTAAGACTAATAATAGATTTTTTCTCTACTATCAAAAAAAAAAAAGAAGAAAAATATACTTTGTCCCATTATAAGTAACAAACAGAAAATCAAGCCAGAGATAAAGTATAAGGAAACAAACATGCTTTTGCAGAAATTTGAGTTTAATTGTCTTCATGATAATGGGTTATCAATATGAAGTCAAGTGAAGATAAAATATATATTTGCCATATTCTTTAGCTATGAATGAAATAAATCAACCAAAATCAGGACATCCTTGGAGCATTCTTCATCAGAATGGCATATGCTATTATGGTGAGATGATAGGATAAATCAAAGGATTAAAAACTCTATTGGTAATGCTATTTGAATGATAAGATGATAGTGTTGACAGGATTAATCATACTGGCAAATGGTGTATCTATTTATCAAAAAGCTCATCTTTCTAATAAAAAAAATAAAAAAGCTCAGCCAATACAATGACATAATTCTTTCTAATGTAGGCTATGAGTATTTCAACCACTACAATATATTGTCACAAAGAAAATAGTCATCCCCCTTCTTGCATTCATATAAGCCCCACATTACCAAACTTGACTATGCATTCTCAATCCCCATTTGTTGTATTATGGGCTCTCATAAAGTTTTTTGCCATCATTCTTCTAGGTTCTCTATTGGTTCGTGCCTTTTCTATCAATCAAAGAAACTTGAGACTTTAGAAAACCTCCCCGAACTTCATAAATCTAATGATTTGAAAGATGTGAATGCAACTTCAATGCCAAAATAATAAAGTTGGATGAGTAAGATTATCAGTTGTTTGGATATGGTAAGAAAAAATTGTGTAACTATAGTTCCTAATTTTTTCTTATCATATCCTAAGAAAATTGCCAAAATCTAACTAAAAGCTTTTCCTCAATCCCCCCACATGGACTCTTATAGTTGAATGTTTGGATATGGATGTAACTTTTGGATTTAATTTATGATTCACTATGATATTAGTTGCATTATGTAACTCATACAGTGATTGGATTATTTGAACCGTATTCTTTGCTATTACTTTCCTCTACAATTTGAACACATAGAAAAAGGTTGGTTTAGTTGATCACTAAAATAAGAGGTGCTAAAGATGGAATGGATCGGATTGGAAAGAGGAAATTAGAAAAGGAGAAAATGAGAAAAATGGAACTCTTAAAAAGACTGTAGTGAAGTAGTACTAATGTTTGTATAATCTACATATTAAGTAGGACTTGTAACTATAGCTTCTAACGTAAAACTGATGTAGAAGCTCAAATCTAGCTTCTCATCTAAGTCTACCCATCAGGAAGAGATTCTTTTCTAAAGGGTGTATGAATGTTTTATGAGTTTGCATGCATATGCAATATTTGCTGGAAAAAATATTTGGGTAGATTAGAATCCAATCAAACCCATCATATCATTCTCCCTTTATTTTGTTGTCTACAAGAAACAAGTCCAAATAGTATCCAAAAATTCACCATAGGTCTAAAATTAAATATTGCTAAAAGAAAATTCAACAAAATGAAGTAAAGATGTTAACATCTAGAAGTAATAATTAGGGTCACCTCAAGCATCGTAACTTGTATGGTAATTTACTGATTGAATGTGCCCTAACAAGGATGTTAGGATTTTAAGTGGGAAGGTTATAACACCTCAAAAATAGTACCCATCAAGAACTCATAAGAAGTGACAAGTGATTATGCCATGGGAACAGCTTGATACCTGATCTTTAAGGTGTAATTACCTTGGGAGTTAACCCCTAAAAATGAGGGCTAACCCCTATTTACCAACTGGTTTAATTGAACCCGAGTTCTAGAGAAGACAGGTTTCCCTTAACACTGATTTGAGCAGGTGTTAACTTAACCTTTATTTCCTCTCCTCATATGTGTCCTTTGTATATGGGTTAAGTCCTATTTAGTAAACACTTAGAGGGCATAATCTCCCTTCCCAGGTAGACACAAACAGGAGTTAATTTGTAATTCCAACTTAAAAACTCGAGTTAGCTAACTCCCTATGTAAACCAGCCCTGAGTACTTTAGGTGATTAATTTGGGTCGGGCCTAAATCCAATGAGTTATAAGGCCAGAATTTTTTCAATTAGTTATATGGTAATCTTCACCTTCAGTGGGCAAAGGGTGCATGTAGAAATTGGAGAAGAGGGATTTTGCATTCACTGATTCTTGGAAAAATAAAGCTTGGGCTGTAAGAATAGGTCCTCAAGATGAAACTTCTATAATTTTGGATGATTATAGAGCGAGGTAATCATCCTACCGCTTTTTTGAGAAAAAAAAAACTTGCAATACGGATATTTTCATTTCAAAGTACACTAAAGGTATTTTTTACAACATAAAAAGTAATCAACAATATAAATAACAAACATACCTAAGTTTTATATAATTTATTACAAATTTGGTCATAAGAAGCAACATTTTATTACTATAATCGGGAATGTGCATGCTTTAGCTCCTGACTAGGTTAGCAGACTTCAAGTAATTTTATTTTTAAAGAAGATTTCAAGTCCTACAAGAAAGTGAAAACATAAAGTAAATAAACTACATTGTCAAGATATAGAATGCAATATCAAAACCTAACTTGGTATTAGGATCAAATCAAAAACCTACAAGAAATAACACAAAAAATAACATCATCGAAATAACATACAGCTAGATGCCCAAGAAATTAATCCCTCACTCCACTGCATATCTCTTTGAAGTGTCCATTCAAGGGGGGGGTTAGGGGGGAGGGATTGTATAGGCAAATCCATATTTCCAGAAGATTGTAGGGATATTCATATATAGCCTAATGGTTGAAAGAAATAAATAAATGAGTTGATTATTATATTAAGATTGCATGTTTTATAGTAAGTTGGGATCGGGCTATTATTGTTACTTGTTCCCTTCTGAGAATGGGGAGGGAGATTTTGACCAACTCTTCTTCAGTTGTCCCATGGTTTTGATGGTTTGGGTTGAGGTTAACTTATCACGGGTGAACACCATATCTTTTTAGGACTTCTGGAGATTCTTTCAAAACTAATACACACTTTCCTAGCATGAGCAATACTGGTCAAAGGAGTGGGCTGTATGATTGGCATTTTGTTGGAAGAAAATATTTTGAAAATAGGGTTTGGCATGTTAAAGGCTTTGTTGAGTTGTAGGGTTGTTGTATTCATTGAATTCAATATGTAATCCTATCATTTTATTGATGAAGTAGGAAGGCTATTAACATTGGGTAGCCTTCCTTTTACCTCTTAGAAAAGAAATGTTATGTGCTTTCTCTTTGTGTGTGTGTAAATAAAATTGCTCTATCCATTAACATGTCCATATATTTCAATGTTCAATCCTAGTGATAAAGCCATCTAGACTTAACTATTATATCCTGTTGTAAAGTGTAGCATCTTATTCAGTTGTTTTCTATTTTTAAAATAGTCCAGACATTTCATGACAATTGATGTGAGTTCATCATTACCTTTAGCTATGACTACAAACAAGTTGTTTGGCTCTAATCATCTACTTTTTGTTAATGTGTCTTCTTTTGCAACTAATTTCCACATAGCTTTTACTTCTTACCATTGAGAGAATTTCCAGCATGTTGATAACTTTTTTTAGAGAAAATATCCTATATGTAGAGATCTCCAGTTATTTATTCCTCTATAAATAGTATAAAACAAATCTAGCCTCAATTAGGTTCTAGCACATTTAATGCCTCAATTAGGTTCTTGCACATTTGATGCACTCAAAGAACCTATGTTACGGCTAGCTACCTGTCAAATTAGTCTTAGCAGCCATTTATTAAATGTAAAAGATGGACGACTGTTTTCTTGTTCTTTTGTTAGCTCCAAAAGATGAGCTATGTAAAAATGGTTTTTGAATGTTAGTACATGTTGAGCCCTTTGTCACACCGTTATCGTAAACAATCACATGTCCTCACTCATCATCTCTCATTTATTCCATGATTATATCATTTTAGGATTTTTTACATATGTACCCATATGATCTTTTAAGATTTATAGATTTATCCCTGAAAAGTTTCTATTTACAAAGTTGCTCCCTAAAATGTTATTATATTATACATGTATGCCTCTCTATAATCTAGTGGTTGAAAGGCTAGTTTAACTTTTACAGATAGGGTTTGAGAATCTTACAGCTAATTAGTGGTTGAGATTTCATCCAAAATGGAAAAGAAACATTCTCCTCCATTCCCCTCCATCTCCAGCAGTGTTCCCATCCTTTCTTGCCAACACCTATTGGTTTCCCTTATACAGTCAGATACAGGGAGTTTGTCACAGATGTTGGGGGTGTTGACAGGGTAAAGGGGTATTGCATTGACATATTCACTACTGCTATAAGATTACTACATTATCTTGTCCCCTATAAGCTCATTCCATTTGGAGATGGCATGAAGAATCCAAGCTACATCGCTCTTGTAAATGCCATTACATCAAGGGTACATACGCATAAATTATGCTAAAATCTTTTCATTTATTTTCATTTGTCATTTGTAAGCCAAATTGCAGAGAATAATAAATTGGAGGCCTAGATTTATTGTCGTTTGTCATCATCTTGGTATCTTATTGATTTAGGATGGTAGCAAGGTACTTCAAAGATAAAAAATTGTCTAGCAATCAATTGGTTCTAGTAAATAAAACCTATATAGCAACAGCACAGATAACCACAAAGATGCATCTCAAGTAAAACAAAACAAAATCTCCTCTATCACAAATGGAGAATCAGACCTTACAACTTATATTTTGAAAATCTAATAGATATATATTCTTTTTCTTTTCAGAAAACATATATATATTTTGAAGCTACTACAGAACCTTAATACAAAACAAAGACAACAATTAATAAAAAATTTAAAAATTATATATATATAGAGGATTTGCAATTGGCCCCTTAATCTGTGTGGCACATGAACTTCCTTAAGGTTGTGAATGCCCCCATGTGAGATCCACCTCCAGTCAAAGGCTCCTGAGTACAAAAGAACATAAATCACATAAGTAAAGGGTTAATTTTATAGCCCTAATCCTAAATAAAATACCAGCACCTAATCATAACCTAAACCACTAAAAAGAAAGGTTAATCATGTAAACCTAACCCTAAATTGAGGTTGTCAAGGATCGAGAGAGAGCAATATGAATCAAACACAAATTGAAAAAGAGATTGAGAGAAAGATAGAAGGATCAAGTGAGAGATCTTGATGAGAGACTAATCATGACTCTTAATTAGTCCTAATTAACTAGTTTCCCCAGTTAATTAGCTAAGGATATGCCTAATACAAGGTTAATTATATTATAAGGGATTAAATAAGAAGGACCTTTAAAATAAGTTAAAAATACTAAATTAAATATTAATTAATATTATTAATAATTTAATTAATAATTTGGACTCAAATATTAAACATTTAGCTACTTATATAACATTTAAACCAACTTAGTTAATCTTATGAACTAAGTATTTAATTAACTTAAGTAAATTAATCACTTAATTAAATATAGCTAAAATAGGTAAAAATGTAAATTCAAGGTATAAATATAATATTTACCTAATTTATAATCATATATCAAAAGTTGAAAAAGAAATAAATTAAAATAATCCTAAAAACCAACTGTTTACATTTAGGTGCTTAATTTTTATGTCAATTGAGTCCTTTTCCTATAAATAGGTCCTTAGTGTTCATTGCATAGAAGTCCCTATGTGCATAGTCTTCTTCTTCTTCTTCCTTAGCTTGGATGGATGAGGAGGTCCAGTGACAGTACCAACTGATCACCTTCCATCTCGCATTTGAACTCCTCCGCCATGGTTGTTCACCTTCAGCTCACCACCTCCTCTTCATCAGACAGCTCGGATTTCCTCATAATCCTATTTAGGACTAGCGAAGAAGCGCACGGGCGTCGAAGACGACGCCGGTGAGTTAGGATGTACCTAGCCATGAATCCATCCATGTTCTTCCCCCTTAACCACTACCATCACCTATAAATAGCCATCGCCACCTCTGATTTCTCTAGTCGGCCCCCTATCCCTCTTCCCCAAACTGTGACCGATGAATAGGCTATTACCCTCCCCTCCAATGACTTCTCACCCCTCTTTCGGAGTGCTTCTGGTGGAGGCATTCATCTCCCTTACTTCATCTTCCTCTCCTGTAGCTGTGATAGAGCTTGGGAGTGCGCCATTCTCCTTCCTCTCCATTTCCTTTCTCGCCAGAGCTTGATGCGACCCCTTCATCCAAGTAATCGTAAAGTAGCATACTTCTTAGTTTAGAGTAGAATTAAATAGTTAGATTAGTTTAATTTTAGATGTTAACTTCTTCCCTGACTCCGGCGAGGTCAAGTCCAACCTCGTTGGACTTCAATCCATGTTCCTAAGCATCTGAGCACCTTTCTTAACTTGCCGTGACCTCATTTCACTTTCCTCCCTCACAATCTATTAGCTTAAATGACTAGTCCACTCCACCTCCATCGAAGACCTCCGCTATCCATGGCAGAGGTTCTCTGGCATAGATCACACTCATTAGGGGCCCTTCATCACCTCTCCACAACTTCAGGGCCCCGATCTACATCTTAATTCTCTTAGTTAACATACATACATAAAATTCCTAAACTCATTTCAACCTCCAGTGCTCGTTGCCAATGGTCACTCAGGAGGAGTTTTATCACCTAATCACTCCCTCCTTACCATCGCAAGACTCATCTGAGTCTTTTCCCTCACTCAATTGAGTGAGAGGATGAATGTTGAGTTTAGGTGAACTCAAAATCTATTCTAACTAAATTCAAGATAAATCTTTAAGTCTGTCCATTAATTGAAGCAATTAATTTGTTCTTGAAGTTCCTTGTGACCTTAGGAACCGTTTAAGATCATCTCTGTGGTGAATCACTAACTTTTCATCTCCACCAATATCACTTGGCATTCACCGGAGCTCAGGCGAGCTTTGGCGAATGAAATTTACACCTCAGCCTCTGGAACTCTTTAAGAAGCTCCAGATTGGTTCTCTATGACCTCAGGAATAAGAATCAATAGTTTAATTTGTGTTTTAATGAGAAATGTTCTCTGTTGGATTTCATCTTCTCCAACTTTGGCGGAGTTGGAGAGATGATTCTGTTAGGGTTAAGGATCTGGGGATCAGTTCTAAAGCTTGAGGAGATCACTAGGAACTAAAACATGCTTTCAATTAGGTCTGGAATCTTCTCATTCCTTTTGTCGAACAAACCTTATTTTGATCTCAGGCGATGAGCCTGAGAACACCTTAAAACCTATCAAAACCCTAACTTGGAGTGCTGTACAACTTCCTGAGGTTGAAGTGAATCCATTTAGGTTGTTGATTTGATTAGAGGATCTCTGAGTCTAAAAGTCAACTTTCGAGCTTTATAGGTCAAACCTGGACTGAATCTGAGGATAAATTCTTTAAATCTTTGATTTTTAAGTACAAATGAATATCTGGAGTGACTTGGAAGTGTTTAGAATTAATTTGAGCAAGAGTTATTGAGGAAATAGAGAGTTTGATTGATCTGTGTATTTTGGGTTAGCTCTAGAACCCAACACTATTTTTTGGAGTTTTTATCGACATGTGGACTTGAATTGCACTTAGTTGTGTTATTTGAAATCTTCTGAATTGATTTAGATTAGTTCCTGAGGCTTAGATCTTTCTGTTTATTTGATTTGATCTATAATTCTGAGCCCTGACTTGAGTCTAGAAGCCATGAACTTCTGGAGCTTCCCTAAAGCTCTGTTTATCCTAAATTCCTTCTCTAACTTATGCGAAATAATCCACTGAATCACCCCAGACCATCAAATGAGGGGTATTACTACTCTGCAGGTTGATAGACATAGGATTACACCTTCTGTAGGATTAATTAGACTTGGCAATGTAGCCAGATGTCTCTTCCAAATCCATGGATCAAATCTGATCCAAGGCCCAAATTGGGGCTAATATCAAGTAGAGGACCTTTAGGGCTTTCGATTGAGCTCTTATACGCTCGATTTAGATTATAGAGTCATTTGGAATCTTCATTTGAAGATCCAACCTGCCGCAGCATTGCACGAAGGAGATCAGGCGAACAAAGTCCCACATCAGGGGAATGCAGACGCACGCCTTAGTATAATTTATTTTTGTGAACCCAACGCTTCAGTCGACAGTGCTGGGTGCACAAAATCATACCTATTCCTCTAATATGATTGGGCGCGTGCGTGCACGTGCATGTGTGTACGCAGGCGTGTGCCTATGTGTGTGCCTGAGTGGGCGAGTGAGCGTGATGTTGGGCCTGTAATGGGCCTGAGATAGTGCATAGCTGGGCTTAAAACAATGAAAATATACCTAATAAAAACTAGGCCCTGGCTGAGTAGAGTCTTGTCCCGCCCCTTTGGGGGTGCTGTGTATCCTCGAAAGGCCTGGGCCACCCATTAACAAATTTTTGTTTATGTGTGTGTTCATGCACAGTAAAAGAAAAGGGCTGAAGTGTTATGGATAAGTAAAAACTGAGTGAAGAACAAAGGAGAAGGAACAAAGGCACAGGTGAACCTAAGGGAATAAGAGATGAAGTGTATGAGAGAGAAGGAACGAAGAGAGAGAGAGCTTAAAAGAGAATAAGAAAGGAAGGTTAATTTGAAAGAAAGAGTAAAGTTTCAATTGATTTTTAAATCATCTAACTTTTGTGAACTGACGTCTAATGGTGAAGAAGGCTGAAGGGAATGTTCTCTTTTTCTTTTAATTGTTCAAATGCATTTTGCTATACATGTAAATACTTTTATGCCTTGTAAATTTATACAAATTGTAATGAACTTCCCTCTTCTTAGATTTTATTGCAAATAATTCATGTACACTTTTCTTTTATAAATGGAATAATTGCATGCTTTAATTGTCTACTCTTTTGTGCAATATTCATGTGCTTAACATATGTTGTAATTATATGTTGTAATTATTGTAGTAATTAGTTAATTATTAATTTAATTAATAAAATTGGCAAATTGAAATTACACATATGCCTCCCAATGAATGACCTAGACTCAACCAATTCAAAAAGAACTTAAACTTAAATGTTAAGTTAACTTGACCCTATACTATACCTAATTGACATCAATTCAAGTTAACCTAAGTCATTTTTTACACGATTAATTAAGACTTTTAACCTTAATTAACTATGTTGAGAAATTACACATCATTTTAATGGCACCACTTCTGTAGAGGTAACTGTAAAATATATTCACCATTATCATTTAATTATTATTAGTTTGTAAATAATTCTTTTCTAACTAGTTTTTATTTTTTGTTGTGTTTTTTGTCTTCTTTCAGGGATATCTCTATAGGTATTCTCAGGAAGAAGGTGGGTTTTCTTTTTCTGTTTTTGTAGATTTGTTTATTGCATTTAGTGTAGAAAATATTAAAATATACAAAAATATCCATACTATCTAACTAGCAGCAGCATATCTTAGGCATACACTCCTAGGAGTACATATACCTACTAGTACCGATCTGGCTCAAGATATTTCTATCTCACATTAGCGGGAAAATTCACAAAAACCCACATAGATCCCTATCTTTGGAGTAATAAGCAAGACCATATTTTTGTTGAAAAAATCTAAAAAGTGGTCACATTTACTTCTTTCTATCATTCTTGTAAAAGATTAACTAAAAAGAGGACTTATTAAAACTCGTGACCTTAATCTATTTGCAAATTGCATGCGGGTTTTTCTCGAACACGTCTATTGCATGCTATCTCCCACATAGCACGATCACTAGAGTCACACGAGTCTATTATTTCTACCTCTCCTCTTTGCACCTCTTAGGACTTTGGTCGTAGATTAATAAGTCTGTCTCACTACTAAGAGCCCTGGGGAGCTAGTAGTGAGCGATCTCGATCCTAGACCTTAGACCGTTGAGCTTTAAGGATACGCGTATTTTGGATTGATATTATACTTGTTTGTGTCACTATATTTTATGTGTGTTCTTAGGATCTTCTTTTCCTTTGAAAAGAAGAAAAACTGGCTTTTCACGTTGTTTTCAGGTTTTGCTTTCCATTATTTTTCACAATGGTGTAAGTGTGGCTTTGCACATTTTTTCCATTTTATGCATGGGAGGCAATCCCTGAAACCACCTCTTGTATCTCCTTTGACAGGTTTACCTAGACCGGTTGCACTGAAGCAACCAATTTTCCCATTAGAATTCTCTACATTTTCTACGTTTGATTCTATGGATCAATCGCAGAACCCGAATCCTGAGATCCCTTCTTCTTCTGGTCAGGGGAGATGCTGCCTTTTGATATCCATGAGACACTCCTAAACCAGAACCTCCAAATGCTCAAACAGAATCACCAAATTAATTTGTTGATAGCTGCTCTCCAGAACCTACAGAATCTGCAGTCCCATCCTCCTCCTCAACCTGAGGCGGGTCCTGATCCACCTGATTTTGCTCTTCCACCACTCCTAGGCCTCTACTCCGAGATTACTACAATCCATCTAATGCACAAGTAGAGCCTAATGTTAGGATTCCTATTGGGGAAAATGACCTAGAATTAAAGCCAAATATCCCACACTTTCATGGGTATTCATCCGAGGAGACATTCCAACATATTGATGATCTTAAAAATCTATCACAGACTCTTGGTCCTCGAAATCAAAGCTGGGAAATCCTACTCATGAAAATGTTCTCCTTTAGCCTCAATGATAAAGCTGCTTATTGGTATCGCACAATCGCATGACCTATCTCGACTTGGAACAAACTAGAATCAGCATTTTTGAAGAAATTCTTCCCTATAGGTCACACCAATGCCCTTAGGCGAGCTATCACTACATTTACTCAAAACCAAGGGGAACCAATTCATGAAGCGTGGGAGCACTTTCATGAATTTTAAAGGAAATGCCCACATCACGACATCCCCCCACTGGCAACTCATGCATATCTTTTATTATGGATTGCAAGAGAGCATTCGCAATTTGGTCAATGCCTCTTGTGGAGGGAATTTTCTGAATCGTGATGAAGAATCCACCTCAGAATTATTTGAAGGGATGGCAGAAAACTCGATCAATAATGCATCAATGTCGCAATTCACGCGAGGAAACATGCATCAAAATCTCATCAAAACTCGCATCAGAAGGGCATTCACAAAATCCAAAACCCGTCCAGTTCAAGGGATTTAGAGATTATAGTTGAGAAACTAGACAAAGTTGACATTGTAGCAAAGTATCTCGATGAGGTCCGCAATACAATGAAAAATCTTACACCTCTACTCGCTACGTAGAATCCCATGCGTTTATCTATTTTGCAAATTCCTGTGGGGAGGGAATTTGTGAATATTCTGGATTCTAGAGATCCATCTTCCTTGGGTATACTCCCTACTCATTCACCAACCCAAGGGGGGACCTTTGTCCCATCATTCCCATCTCTTTCCCCACCCCCTGCTTTTGTGGAAAACTTGCCAAATCCTTATATTTTGTATGCCATCCAGGAGAACATTTCTAGATCAAACCCATACTCAAATACCTATAACCTTGGATGGAGAAACCATCCAAACTTCTCTTGGGTTGATCAAAACCATAGACCATAATATCCAAATCAGACCCATCAAAACCCACCTACATTGCCTTCTCAGCAACCTAATGCGAGGCCCTTTCATGCGACTACACAAAACTACTCAGGGCCAAATAGAGATACGCAGCTCGACCTGATTTTGCAAGCTGTGACAGAGAGTCAGTGACAACTACTGAAGCTCTCACTAAGATTCAAAGGCAATGTAAGGAAGAATTGGCTGATTTACGAAATCAAATCACGCTTTTGGCTGTCTCGTCAGCCAGGTACTCTTCCATCTCAACCAGTTCTGAATCCTAGAAATCTACCAAATCTTAGGCAACATCAGGGCCAAGTACATTTCATTAATCAGGCCTTTGATTCAAATCAAAACCCCCCCTCTGCGCCTCTCGAGAGTGATCTTTCAAACCCGCATTAGCAACCTATACTGTATCAAAATGATCCACCTATCATTCAGAATCAAAATTGATCTTTGCTGATCTACTGATTAATTGATTCACTTATTCTTTTTGCCTCATTCTTTAGAATTTTTACCTCGATCCAAGCAAATTTATCTTTTATGAAATCCACTTGTATCTTTCTGAGATTTTTCACATAAATCTAATTTTGGTTCTGCGAGATCTTGTTTAAGGTAAAATCAGGGCGAGTTTATTATTCTGATTCCGGGTGGTTCTATCTGTTTTCCTGCTTATTTAGCTAATTCTTCCTTAACTCCCTTGTTTTTATCATATCTATTCTTTTACGGGAGTTACATTCTCTAGGGTTTACGCCTAGTTGAAGGAGTAAAACTTAGCACCTTATATATAGTTGTTTCCTGCTTTCCATACTTTCATCTACTTATACACTTGAGTTTGTTCTATATTTGTCACTTCCTTTTTTTGTCTACTTTTCACTTAGTCCGACTGACCACTCTGACTCTTGTTAGACTTGAAATCATCCGCACAGAGATCTTTGATCTCTTCTATATGACTCCTTCTGTCACCCTACACTAAGTGAAGTGTAGAGTCCTTTTCACCCTTCTTACAATGAGGACATTGTAATATTTTGACTTAAGGGGTGTGAAGTGAAATATTAATACTCTAAGTGTATTGGTAGATAAAAGAGAATTTTTTAAAAAAAATATAGAAATAATAAAATTCCAAAAATTTTGAAATTTTTTTAAATTTTCATAAAAATTTGAAAAAATAATATAAAGCATAAAAAATATATAAATATATAAATATTTAAAAAAATAAAATGATAAAAATAATAATAGGGGGATTATGTAAGAAGTGGAGAAGAATATCTGAATAAATAAGTAAACATAATTAGAATATTTATACTAGTAATTAAAGAACTTAATTTTCTTTTTAGATCAGAAACCAAAAAAATATATTTATTTGTAAATAGTGTAAAGAGCACTGAATCCGTACTTTAAACTTTATCTTAAATATCTTTTCAAAACACGTATTTATTTAAGAATTTTGAACAGGATTTTTCTTGAGTTAGAGTCTGAAGCCCTATAAGATCTATTTTTCCTACTCTTGATTCCAAAATAAAGTAACTAAGATGCATTAAGTTTTACAAGACTTAAATTCTGGAATTAAATTGTAACTATCTTGATCAATATGACTAGATTAAATCCTTCTTATTTTTTAATATTTGTTTTTACAACCAAGTTGAGTAAAAAGACTAGATACCTAGAGTTGATTAAGTAAAGAGTTGGTAGAATTCTTAGCCATAAAGTCTAACAGGCTATAGTTAGCTTAATCAATTGAGGAAATTTGGCTAGACTTGGAGAGTTGCATTTTGATAGATCTTGCGGGATGATACTAATGGTTTAAGGGACCTGAGAGTGAAAGACTTTGCTGTCAACACTCTAGTTTGAGAGCTAAGTAACCTAAGTGTCCAAATTCACACACATTAGAATTGTCTTGTTGGCATTTGAGACCGTGAAAACGTAGAGGTTAAGAGATCGATTCTAAATCCTCTTTAGTCCAAGGATTCTGCGGGGCGGCTCTTGAAAGGGTGAATGATGTGCCACTCACCTAGAAAAAGGAATTGGAGTATTATATTTAGTAAGAAAAATGAGGAGGAGAAAAGTTAAAAAAATAGAGAGAAAAAGAAAAAAATTATATACACCCTGTAGTTAAGCATCTCGCTACAAATGGATGCTTATGTAGTTTTTTCCACCAAATAAAGCATCTCGATACAAGTGGATGCCACCCTTTCCTCCATCAATTAAAAAAACACCTTGCTACATATGGGTGCTTAACCTATAGAAAAAGATTGAAAAAAATACAGAGATAAAATATAGGAATAAGAGACCCAATGGTCCACCAAGGAGATATACACAGAAAGTGTTGACCTCAAGATAGAAAAATGGTGAGGAGAAAGCAACCAAATCTGAGTAAGGCCAAGCCAAAGGCTTGAATTGGAATAACCTGGATTGGAAATTGATGTCTTAAGATCTGGATTCTTGCAACTTTGGATGCCTTTAGGATGAGTCTATTCATGAGCTCGGATGCTTTAAAATCATAGCTACTGAACCTTTGCATTGGGCAGCGAAGCCTAAGAAATCAGGTTTTAGAGACTAGCAGTTGAAGCCTAAAGGAAAAAGATTAACAAAGCCCTAGTTCTAGAAGTCTGTCCTTGGTGTTGTGAGCTGATTTGTTAAGGATTTTTCTCTACTCTAAATTTGGTTAATAAAGGGTGTCTAGTTAATTTGCAAAAGCTGGGTTGGTAATAATTGGATTTCATAAACTTAAGGATTAAACCTATGTGTATTGAATTTTTTAGTTGGAATTTAAATTCTAGTCTTTAAGTTCTATTTACTTAGTCATCTTGACTTCTTTGGTTTTAGAATTTAGAGTGGATACAGAGAATAAACAGGTTTTCAATGTTTTGACTCGAAAGAAATTCCCATTAAGATTCTGTTTTTGCGAATATGTATTTCTGAGAAGTCTTTAGGGTTTTGAGTCCATTGTAAGTGAATTCTAACTAATGCTCTGCATATTTATGAATATTTATTTAAAAGATAAAAATTTTAAAAAATGTGAATATTAAAAATTTCTAACCTAAGCATTCCACTACTATAGAATTATTTTTTATTATTTAATCACCCTGGTGTTTAAATCATCATATTTCTTAGTTAATTTTGCTAGGGACTAGCAAAACTTTATCTTGGGGGTATGATGAGAGACTTATCATGGCTCTTAATTACCCTTAATTAACTAGTTTCCCTAGTTAATTAGCTAAGGATATGCTTAATACAAGGTTAATTACATTATAAGGGATTAAATAAGGACCTTTAAAATAAGTTAAAAGCACTAAATTAAATATTAATTAATATTACTAATAATTTAATTAATAATTTGGACTCAAATATTAAACATTTAGCTACCTATTTAATATTTAAACTAAGTTAGTTAATCTATGACCTAAGTATTTAATTAAGTAAATTAATCACTTAATTAAATATAACTAAAAAGGGAAAAAATGTAAATTCAAGGAATAAATATAATATTTACCTAATTTATAATCATATATAAAATGTTGAAAGAGAAATAAATTAAAATAAGCCTAAAAACCAACTGTCTACGTTTAGGTCCTTAATTTTTATGTCAATGGAGTCCTTTTCCTACAAATAGGTCTTTAGTTTTCATTGCGTAGAAGTCCCTATGTGCATAGTCTTCTTCTTCTTCTTCTTCTTCTTCTTCCTCAGCTTGGATGGCTGAGGAGGTCCGGTGACAATACCAATTTATCACCTTCCATCTCGCATCTGAACTCCTCTGCCATGGTCGTTCACCTTCCGTTCACCACCTCCTCTTCATCTGATGTCTCGGATTTCCTCATAATCCTATTTAGGACTAGTGAAGAAGCTCACCGACGTTGGAGACAACGCAAGTGAGTTAGAATGTACCTAGCCATGAATCCATCCATGTTCTTCCCCCTTAACCACCGCCATCACCTATAAATAGCCATTGCCACCTCCGATTTCTCTAGTCGGCCCCCTATCCCTCTTCCCCAAACTGTGACCGATGAATAGGCTATTCCCCTCCCCTCCGATGACTTCTTACCCCTCTTTCGAAGTGCTTCCAGTGGAGGCGTTCATCTCCTTCACCTCCTCTTCCTCTCCCGCAGTTGTGTCAGAGCTTGGGAGCTCACCATTCTCCTTCCTCTCCATTTCCTTTCTCGTCGAAGCTTGATCCGTCGACCTTGGATTTCGTCCTCCATTACGTACCTTTCAACGGAGATCCTCTATCCCCTTCGTCCAGGTAATCATAAAGTAGCATGCTTCTTAGTTTAGAGTAGAATTAGATAGTTAGATTAGTTTAATTTTAGATGTTAACTTCTTCTTCCCCAACTCCGGCGAGGTCAAGTCCGACCTCGTTGGACTTCGATCCATGTTCCTAAGCATCTGAGCACCTTTCTTAACTTGCCGTGACCTCATTTCACTTTCCTCCCACACAATCTATCAGCTTAAATGACTAGTCCAGTCCACTACCAACGGAGACCTCCGCTATCCATGGCGGAGGCTCTCTTGCATAGATCACACTCATTAAGGGCCCTTCATCACCTCTCCACAACTTCAGGGCCTCGATCTACATCTTAATTCGCTTAATTAACATATATACATAAAATGCCTAATCTCATTTCAACCTCCTGTGCCCACTGTCAATGGTGGCTCAGGAGGAGTTTTATCACTTAATCACTCACTCCTCACCATCACAAGACTCATCTAAGTCTTTTCCCTCACTCAATTGAGTGAGAGGATGAATGTTGAGTTCAGGCGAACTCAATCTATTCTAATAGAATTCAAGATAAATCTTGAAGTTTGTGCATTAATTGAAGCAATTAATTTGTTCCTGAAGTTCCTTGTGACCTTAGGAACCGTTTATGATCATCTTTGTGGTGAATCATTAAGTTTTCATCTCCAGCAATATCACTTGGCATTCACTAGAGCTTCGGCGAACCAAATTTACACCTCAGCCTCTAGAACTCTTTGAGAAGCTCCATATTGCTTCTCTATGACCTCAGGAATAAGAATCAATAGTTTAATTTGTGTGTTAATGAGAAATGTTCTCTATTGTATTTCATCTTCTCCAACTTTGGCGGAGTTGGAGAGATGATTCCATTAGGGTTAAGGATCTGGGGATCAGTTTTGAAGCTTGAGGAGATCACTAGGAACCAAAACAAGCTTTCCATTAGGTCTGGAATCTTCTCGTTCCTTCTGTCGAACAAACCTTATTTTGATCTCAGGCGATGAGACTGAGAACACCTTAAAACCTATCAAAACCCTAACTTGGAGTGCTGTACAACTTCCTGAGGTTGAAGTGAATCCATTTAGGTTGTTGATTTGATCAGAGGATCTCTGAGTCTAAAAGTAAACTTTCGAGCTTTATAGGTCAAACCTGGACTAAATCTAAGGATAAATCCTTTAAATCTTTGATTTTTAAGTACAAATGAATATCTGGAGTGATTTAGAAGTGTTTAGAATTAATTTGAGCAAGAGTTAGTGAGGAAATAGTTAGTTTGAATGATCTGTGTATTTTGGGTTAGCTCTAGAACCCAACACTATTTTTGTAGTTTTTGTTGACATGTGGACTTGAATTCCACTTAGTTGTGTTATTTGAAATCTTCTAAATTGATTTAGATTAGTTCTTGAGGTTTAGATCTTTCTATTTATATGATTTAATCTATAATTCTGAGCCTTAACTTGAGTCCAGAAGCCATGAAGTTCTGGAGCTTCCTTGAAGCTCTGTTTATCCTATATTCCTTCTCTAACCTGTGCGGAATAATCCACTGAATCACCCCAGACCCTTAAATGAGGGGTATTACTACACTGCAGGTTGATAGACCTAGGATTACACCTTCTACAGGCTTAATTAGACTTGGCAACATAGCCAGATGTCTCATCCAAATCCATGGATCAAATCTGATCCAAAGCCCAAATTGGGGCTAAAATCAAGTAGAGGACCTTTAGGGTTTTCGATCGAGCTCTTATACGCTTGATTTGGATCAGAGAGTCGTCTGGAATCTTCATTTGAAGATCTGACCTGTCGCAGCATTACGCGAAGGAGAGCGGGCAAACAAAGTCCCACATCGGGGGAATGCAGACGTGTACCTTAGCATAATTCGTTTTTGTGAACCCAGTGCTTTAGTCGACAGCGTTGGGTGCACAAAACCATACCCATTCCTTTGATCTAATTGGGCGTGTGCATGTGTATGCGCAGCCGTATGACTGTGTGTGTGCCCAAGTGGGTGAGTGAGCATGATGTTGGACCTGTGATGGGCCTGAGACAGTGCATAGTTGGGCTTAAAATGATGAAAATATACCTAATAAAAACTAGGCCTCAGCTGAGTAGTGCCTGATCTTGCCCCTTTAGGGGTGCTGTGTATCCTTGAAAGGCCTGGGCCACCCATTAACAAAATTTTGTTAAATGGTTAAGTGTGGGTTCGTTCACAATAAAAGCAATGGGCTGAAGTGTTATGGATAAGTAAAAACTGAGTGAAGAACAGAGGAGAAGGAACAAAGGAATAGGTGAACCTAAGGGAATAAGAGATGAAGTGTATGAGAGAGAAGGAACGAAGAGAGAGAGCTTAAAAGAGAATAAGAAAGGAAGGTTAATTTGAAAGAAAGAATAAAGATTCAATTGATTTTTAAGTCATCTAACTTTTGTGAACAGATGTCTGATGATGAAGAAGGCTGAGAGGAATGTCGTCTTTTGCTTTTAATTATTCAAAGGCATTTTGCTATACATGTAAATACTTTTATGCCTTAAAAATTTATACAAATTGTAATGAACCTCCTTCTTAGATTTTATTGTAAATCATTCATGTACACTTTTCCTTTATAAATGGAATAATTGCATGCTTTAATTATCTATTATTTTGTGCAATATTCATGTGCTTAACATATGTTGTAATTATATGTTGTAATTATTGTAGCAATTAGTTAGTTATTAATTTAATTAATAAAATTGGCGAATTGAAATTACAAATATGCCTCCCAGTGAATGACCTGGACTCAACCAGTTAAAAAAGAACTTAAACTTAAATGTTAGGTTAAGTTGACCCTATACTACCTAATTGACATTAATTCAAGTTAACCTAAGTCATTTCTTACACGATTAATTAAGACTTTTAACCTTAATTAACTGTTTTGAGAAATTACACATCAGATATCAAACATAGAACCAATCTGATCAAGAGAGACTAGATGGAATGAGAGCTCCCAATCTTAAGCATACGTTGATCAAGCAAATATTGACCTTCGATTGACCCATATCTAAGAAATGTTAATCTAATCATAGGAATGAGAGCTCGTCGTGAGTGAAATCGTTGGAGCGAGATTTAGGTGATTTGAGATTCAAGATCCAAGATCTGAGATCGATGAAAGTTTTGGAGAACGAGAGTGAGCTTGGCAAAAGTGAGTGAGAGAGAGGTAAGAGAAGAGAGAAGAGAGATCGTTAATAGTGAGCAATAGAGAGTGACTTAAGGAAGATATTGGATGAAACCTGATGTCGAGGTGAGTGAGAGATCAGTGGAGAGACCTTAATGTTGAGGTGAGTTGGGGCGATCGAGAGGTTGACACATTGGTGGAGATGTTGGAGGCACTGTGGATAGGTGTCAAGAGCAGAGGCATCGAGTGTGTGTGTCTTATGGAAGGGTGGCATTAGGGTGAGAGGCGTCAGAGGTCCTGTTTGTGTGTGTGTGTGTATGTGTGTTGGGTTGGGGTTGAAGTCCATTGAAGGTTGTGCTGAGGGAGGGTGGGTGTAGTAGGCAGCGACGTGGGGTTGGAGACGATGGGTTGTATGGGATTAAGTTTAGGAGTGAAAAATCAAGAGAGGGAGGAGGAGGGGAAGCAAAAGGGAAACAAAAAATAGAAAACTAGTGACATTTCAATGCAAACCAATAGTAACGTATTTAAAATGTTATTGTAATTCGCCGTCACTATACATCACTTTTTTTGTACTGTTGGAAGGATGATCCATTCAATAGCATTTTTCCTTTTCCTGTTCTGTGCACACAGATGATAGAATCTAGTGTTCCTGTCACCACTATGCACCCATTTTTGTTGAGAACGCTGACACCAATGGAGTTCCTCCTGCAAAAAGACCTCATCATATTGACTTTATAGATTTATTTCCTTGTTCCAATCATCATCTTCTCTTATATTTTGCTGCAACTCAGAAATCTGCCTTTGTATTTCCTCTCTCTTCTTCCAATTAACTCCAGGCCTGGACTGCCATTCAATTAATTTTTCAGCAAGCCGCTCTATTTTCTTCCAAATTGGAGACTCCCTTGACCAACCGTTAGAAATAGTCCTTTGAAAATCTTCATGCAAGCACCATTCAGCTCCCTTCCGCTATAGATATGAAGTACTCCTCTTCCTCCTTTGCAGTCTAAGAAAGATGGCGCTGTGATCACTGCTTAAGGCAGGTAGATGAAGCACTCCTGCGTTTGGAAAATTGACACTCCAACTGCCAGTAACAAAGACCTTGTCCAGCCGCTCTTTAATAAAAAAGGTTGGCCTACGTTTGTTGCTTCATGTATAAGCATGACCCGAATAGCCAAGATCCATAAGCCCCAGATTCATAACAAAAATTTTTAAATGTTAGTATTCTCTTGATGGTATAATAGAACCCCCTAATTTATCAACTTTTGAAATAATAGCATTATAATCTCCCATACAGACTAATTTTTCTCCATATTTTTGCAAGAGCCTTTCCATTCTACACCAGAATTTTCTTCTACAGTTTTGCTTAGGAGTTCCATAAATACATGCTAAATACCACGATATACCATCAACAGTAACTCCCACGAGCAGGCAGTGGAATTCAGTATAAACAGTATCTATCAATAATTCTTTCTTGTAAAGAAGGCCCGACCCTCAAGACTTCAGTATTATATCCATGGAATTTTCTTACAACCATTTCAAAATTTGCTCTTGAAAGGTGGGTTTCGGATATAAAAATAATATCAACCGTCGTAGCTCTCATTAAGGATCTTAGATGTCAAATTGCAAAGGGAGAGCCTAAACCTCTACAATTCCAGGATAGAATATTCATGGCGATCTTGGCAGCTGATTAGGCATAGTTGTCATAAGCCCTTGCTCCGACCCTTGAACATTGCGACATTTTTTCTTAGCTGTGTTATAGTCAGGATCATCTTCATGCAATATAGACTTCCTCTTCCTTGGCAGCTTCAAATTCTTTGCCTTGAATTTTTCTCCCTTGCAATTTTCTTGAAACTCTTTTTGTGCATGCCCACATTCTTTCTTGCAGCAAAGGGGCTTTCCAATCCTTGCTTTTTCCAGGCCGTATCAGCCATCATTTCACAAATTTGCTGGTCAGGCTGCAATACTTTTCCTCTTTGAAGGGGCAGAATCATAGTAAGCACTTCAGAATTCCTCTCTTGGGATTGTGCAATTGCTTCATTATTTATTAACAGGGTAGCTGTGTGCTTAACTGATTCCATCATATCATTGGAAATGTTTGTATCAACTTTCATGCTCGGATCCACCAATGCAAGGGCTAAAGGATGACTTGCCACGTCATTATTTGCTATAGCTCCTTCCTTCAACTCTTTCTTAGAATTCCCCTTTCTTGATCTTCTAAGCAAAGAAGTGCCTTCCTCCTCTTCTTTTGAGACAAATTCAACCTCTTTGTTGTCCTTATCATTAGTATACTTCTCATACTTTTCAATACAAGCATGGTCACCTACATACTCACCCTTTTTTTTGTGGCTTTTTTCTTGCACTCAAGGAATTATCAGTTTTTAATTGTATTTCCTCCACCAAGACTTCTCTAATCTAGGCAGAAGTAGCCTCATTGATTTTGCTTTCTGCCTCCAGAAAATTAACACAATCTCGATGCTGATGCCCTATCTTTTCACAAAAAGCAAACAACCTTGGAAGTCTCTCATAATGCAAAGGAATGATTATTGACCCTCCAAGATCATGTGTAAGCTTTAATTTTTGAACTAGAGGCTTGTCTTCTGCCATCTCCACTTTAATTCTGACAAACCTACGCCCTCTTTTTCCGTCCAAGTCTATATCCTTCAGAACCACAAAAGCTTCTTTAGTGCTCATGAGAACTCCTCCGCATCTATACTCTGCAGGCAAATAAAAAAGCTGGACCCATAAATATCCAGAGTATAATCTGAAGGTCCTATGCCCTTTTGACTCACCTTCATTGCAATAATGTCACCTTCAAAATTCCAATGGTTCTTATTAAGAACCATCCTAATATCATCACCATTAACGAATTCAGGCAGTGATCTTTTTTCAGCTACTTCACTGATTCTTGGTTGCTTCAAAAAGGTCCACGCCTTTGGAAGCACTTTAATCTCTGTGACCTCCAATCCAAAGACGACCTGTTAAAGGAAGAAATTCAAATCCGATGCAGAAATCAATTTTTGGCAACCATAAGCCAACTTGGTAAGGCTAACTTTGGATGTGGGATAGGTTTGTATTGGGATAGAATAAGTGAGGGATAAGTTATGTAGTGTTTGTTTGGAGAGATGGGATAAGCCACTATTAGAAAATTTGGTTTTGGTCACAACTATTTGGTCACGATTTTTAAAATCATGACAAAAAATAACCTATGGTCATGATTTTGGGTGGAATCATGACCAAAAGGAGTAAGAAGCTGATAGATGCACTGAACTTTTATCAAAATCGTGACAAAAAATAACCTATCGTCACAGTTTTAGATGGAACTGTGACGAAAAGGATTAAGGGGTTACCAACTTTATTCAACCATTAGTTGCGGTTTTCGAAAATCGTGACCAAAAATGGAGTAAGGAGCACTGAAGCTTTGGTTGCGATTCTAAAACCATGACAAAAAACTTTTGGTCATAGTTCCAAAACCACGACCAAAAGTTTTTTTTAAAGAAAAATACATAGACTCATCTTCCTCCCTCCCTTTCGACTCTGCATCCCCTCACCTACCCGCTTTCCCTCAACCACAATGAAACCCTCCTCCCCTCACATCCTTACGTTGTTGCCCCATCCTCCTCTTCCTCATCCTCGCTCGCCTCTTTAGGTCTCTATGGTGAACTCTGCTCAACAATCAAGGGGTTGGGAATCAAATGGTTTGATCTTCAATTTCCCATGGCATTGCGGAAGCATGAAACACAGGCGTTTAAAAAATTTTCTCAAAATCACAACTCGGGTTGATGCCCATAAAAACTCGAATAAGAGAAACGAGAAATATGAACAACATATGTAATCAGCATCACATGGGAAAATCTAGTATCCTCCCATTCTAGGATCCTTACGAGTAAGAACTTTAAACCTATAGGTGGTGTAGCACAACACCCCACTTGTTATGCCTCAGCAAAGAAGTCCTGCCTAAGGGACTTGCTTCATCTCAACAGGCGGATGAAACCCTTCGTGCTGAGGACAACTGATTTTGTTGCATGTAATGCAAAAAATTTGTGCCTTACAAAGTCCTTTGCAAGTGGGAATGCGACCCTCGCCTCAAAATCCACCAAGAAAGGGCTGAGAGGATCAAATCCTCACTAGCAAGTCAACCTATTTCCTTGCTTGGTTGACTTGATACACCATGAGGAAGAAATCAAGAACTTTAGCCAAATTAAGAGCAACAACCTTGCTCGAAGTAGTAGTGAGTTAACTTGCTCCCTTTCAAGAAGACTTGTTGCTTGTTGTTCTGCACAAGAAAAGTAAGATGGAGAGGGAACATGTCATGAAGAAGGGTGTCGACCCCTTCCCAACCAAGGTGTAGCAAGTTGGCTTGCTTGCCTCCAAGAAGACTTGCTCCTTTATAGTAGAAGAAGAGTCAAGAGAAGAAAAGCCAAGCACTTAGCTGGCAACCCTTCCTCTCCTTCTATAATTTCTCATGTCACGAAGGTCAATGCACCCAACCATCTAATTTGACTGATTTGATTGGAATCAAACCTAAGGTTTCCCTTTTAGCTTGGGAGATGCTCGACGCGTAAATCATGTTTTAAAAGATGATTTAGTTGTAGTATAGCGGGAAACACGTCGACAAATAAATTTATAAAATCCAATGAGTTCTGGGTCATTCGTAGGGAGGCAATCTTGATTTATGCAGAAGCTCTTCAGAAAACTAGTTCTAATAGGTATTTATATATGTATATATGTATAAAGAGATATCGGCATTCAGAAGATCAGAATTTTATCACATTCATAAGTAGTTTTTCAAAGTAGAAAGTGCTATACTAAAAGGTAGAGAGAGAGAGAGAAGGTAGATAGATGACGACGCCGCTTATGCGAAGTGCGACAGCACTTTAGATCCAGAGAGCCAGAACGAAGGGCGAAGTTGCAGAGAGAGATGGAGGATCACGGAAGAAGAGGTAGATTTGAAGTTGATATGAAGTTTTTTCCATCCAAGGGGGCTTTGGCCTTCTTTTATAGTTTTGATGGTCGGCAAAGAGGGTATTTTGGCCCTCCATCTCGTGCAACAACCTTTGAATAATCAGATCCGTCGATTAGGAGATCAACAAACCTGATTTGGCCTCAAAACACCTTCAAAATCTCCCTCTATACTCAGATTCAACCTTGTGGCATCATGTGGCATGTTCTAGAGCTTTGGATCAGATGGATCTACTTCGCCCGCGTGCACCCGTTCAATTCCTTCACTCGCCGCTGGCTCAATTTGAGCACCTCAACCTTAGATCTGATGGCTTAACTCGCACTTGCATCTCCTTCGCAATGAAGGAAACGTGTGAGTTTGCGTGTTACACATGCGTTGGATCTAGCGTTCGGCCGCGGAGTACTCTGATCACACCACATGGTTACGTCTACGTCCTTCGATCGGCATTTGATGGCGCAATTTCACCCACTCCTGATTTCATGCGCAGCGCCGCTCGAACGCGTGCCCTTTGCTTAAGGGAGAAGGCACTGATTGTTGCACTACGCCTTTGGTTTGTTGTGTTTTCATTTTAAGGCAATTTATTCTTAACCGTTGGATGAAGATCCAACGATAGAGATCTTCTCCTTCTTTGATGAGGCATGGATGGACGTCGCCTAGAGGAAGGTGGTGAGGAGCGGGATGAATGGGGATGGAGCCGGAGGACGGAGGATGGGGTAGGATGGCGTCGCGATGAGGATCTTCTTCCTGAAGGGTGGTAAGAGGACGGCCATGGGATGCTCCATGAATAGGGATGAGGGGAGGGAAAACTATTTGATTTTCTACTCTAGAGGAGCATTCCAGGCTTGGGACAAGCTCTCTCTAGAGCCTTGGATGTGGTGAAAGGAAGAAAGGAAGAGATGAAGAAAAATAGGAGGGGTAGGGGTCCTTTTATAGTGGAGGAAAGAATCAAATTCGTATATAGGACATTTAGTGACTGTCACAAACGTCGCTGAAGACAGCCCATGTGCCCATGCTATCGTTGTGCTTGCATGCGGAGTGTCGCGCACGCACGTGCAAAATGCACTGCTACTGCAGTTGCCTCTGCACGCACGCTGCGCTGCTGCGCTTGCACATACGTGCCTTCGCGTGCACGCGCGCCAGCGCTGCTGTGCGCGTGCGTGTGCATGGGAGGCCTGGGTTGCACCACGTGGCACAATCTGGGCTGTCAATCTTCTTTCCTTTGTAGGGGATGCTATAGAAGTCGGATTGAGTCGATTTTTGTGCCGTTGGGCTATGATCATTGACCCGAATCCATCTGTGCGGTCAGATTTGTCGTTTAACACTCTAGATTGCATCACCTGGTCCCTCGGCCGTTGATCTCCCTTGGATTGCATATGGTGCTACGGGACTCCGATCGAGGCAGTTTCAGAGGCGTTGGACTCCGATCATCATCTTGATCAGATCCATACGGTCAGATAGTCAATCCGAGGCTCCGAAATAAATATCCTTCTCTCCTGACTACAAAAAGAATGCAATTAACCTAAATTATATACAAGTACTCTAAATGCAAAATGATGCATGCTATGCAATATTTATAATTTGAAATGCAAATCTAAGCCTAGGAGCATGCATAAATAGGCATTTTACCCTCAATAATTGTATCTACATCAAGTGGGGGCGTGGCAGCTCGTGGACCATTGGATGGCCATCCAACCGTCGAGATTGGGAAAGGGATGGTCTTCAGAGATGGGTCAACGGTGAGGGGTGGCAGTGATGGCACTACGTGACACCATCGTGGCCGTCCATCTTCTTTTCTTTATCTAGTGATGTAGACCTCTGATTGGGTTGATTTTTGCACCGTTGGACTGCGATCGTTGCTCTGGATCCATCCGTGTGGTTAGATCTTTCATCTAAGGCTTGGATCTTTGTCCTTTAGCTTTGTGGTCTCTATTCTTCTATGGACTACATATGATGCTCTGGTTGTCTGATTGAGACGATTTTGGAAGCATTGGACTCCCACCATCATCCTGATCAGATTTGTACGGTCTGATCTATCATCCACGGCTTTGAATCACCTGCAATTTATTTCATCTCTTTTAGTACGTAAAATGACAATATTATTTATATGACTAATAAACTAGCTATTGTGCAAATTACGATGCTTATGAATGCATTGTTCCTAAGTTATGCTAGAATCTAACTTAATTCATATGATTTAGGTTGCATGATTGCTATGTAATTAGGAGATATTTATAAGGTTCTTAATCAAATCCTAATATGGTGTAAACCCTTGGATCTCAATCCAAGGGTTGAGATTAAATACCACTTGCTTTTGAATGTTTGACCTATAGCATTTTATGGGATGCTTGATTAAATATCTAAACATTAATTAATTGTAATTCAACTCTTGAATTTTGTACCTAATCAAATTAGGTGCACTTAATTGCTAAATTGAATGTGATTTAACTCTTTACATCAATTCAATCAATCCAATCAAATTGGGACACACCAAAATGATTATTGGTTTCATCATGCTAATAATCAAGGGTTTAGGATTAGAGAAATTATGGCACTATGCATCCCTCAGGTATTCTAAATACTCGTAAATGCTTCATACTGGAAGACATATGTAACTCTTTAGATTGAATTTCATATTCATTGTCCATTCTATCATAGGTTACATACTTTTCACATTCTCTTTGTGTAAGTTTGCACTAAAGGGGGGTGAATAGTGCGGTATAAAAATTTTACTACAAATAAAGCAATCACACAAACATTCACCACAATGAAACAAGTATTTTTAGGTATAAACCCAACTCAAGTAAAAACCACCACCTAAGTCATCCTAACTTAGGATTTCCCAATTGACCTACTTGATTAAATCCACCGACGTATCACTTAAACGAGGGTGATACAACCTCAATTACAATAACATTACTTTGAACCGAGGGTAGTGTACTTCAAATCCCTCTTCTTCATGAAAAGAAATTTTTCTTACAAGGAGATGAGAATTCATAGTGCGAATACTTAACAAAAAACGAAACTACAAATAACCTATAGAACCACAAAATATAAGTGTAAACTTAGCTCCTAAAGGTGAAGAATTACTTCCCTGAAATGGAAGTGGGATAACATGGAGGTGCAGCAAATTGGTGTTCTCTGATGTGTAGTGCAAGGATTGGAGAGCAAGGGCTAGCTTCTTCTTAAATCTCCTCTTAATGAGTATAATGGTCGAAATAATTATCTATAAGGTGTGTTTAGCAATTGCATAGCAATCCTAAAACCTAAATTAGCTGAATTAAGCTAATAAACTAGCTTGCATTATGTAAATAGAGCATCTATCACATGCATTGAATGCATAATTGCATTTGTACATTCTTGGCTTTAATTCCGTCATCTTATGGTCTATTGGGTGATATTGAGATTTTGTGTATGTACGACCATAAATTAGGAGCAACATTAGGGATTAAATTGATGTAGAGAAGTTATTTCTACATTCTAATGACAGGGAGAAGAAGCATAAAAGAGAGCGACCCCATGCAAACCTACCTACACCTACCCATGCACACCCTCATGCATGCTATACACACATACATTTCTGCACACACATAAAATTGCAATTACATGTGCCTACATTACTATCTACACAATTATACACATGTACACATTTGTGCACATTTATAGTATACATATTTTTCCTTATTTTATCTATGCTTATGTGGGGGTAGTAATAACTCCTATTTGGTATTTTTCTATTTTTATTTGCTAGGCCTATACACACACACACAAGTCCATCCACCTTAAAGCCCACTACACACCTAATTACCTAGCCTAAACTCTACTCTATCCCACGCCACCTTAACACACCCACCTAAACCCACACTTAGCCCCCCCACGACACCTTAACCTCTCCCTAATCCCACCTTAGATGAACACCCATTCTAGCCCCCTCTAGAATGTCATTCTTTCCTTATGTTGTAACCCTTATCCTATGCCTTAGCCTACCCCTTGGGTGCACTGTACCTCTACCCATAGTCTCTAAAAACCCAACCCCAAAGGCAAAATAGCCCCCCCCCACTTCTTCTCTTGGGCAGTAATAGGTCCATTTTAGTAGACTAATTTAGTGTCTAAGCGCATTATTATTGAAATGAAAATGTATTATGAATCATGCATTGTATAGATAAAATTAATAAAGCTGTACAATATCATTCCATGCATTTTTACATCTTAATCAAATAAATTCAAGTCATTATGGAAAGAGAAATTTGAATGAATCATACTTAAATTTAGAGTGCATCTTTAGAGATTTAATTTGTCATATAAGAGAAAAGGAAAGAAAGAAAAAAGGAAATAAATAAAAACCTTCCTTCTCTCTCCCTCACGAATCTTTCTCTTCCCATAATCTCTTCATCCCAGTTGGAGAGTTGTAAGCCATGCCAAGAGAAAAGGAAAGAAAGAAAAAGGAGAAAAGAGAAAAATAACCTTCCTCTCTTTCTCCTCCAATCTCTCTCTCTCTCTCTCACGAATATTCTCTACTCCTTTCTTCTCTAACTCTTTCTCTCCTTATTTAATATGCAGGGACGGGTCCCCCTGGGAGGCCCATCTCCTCTCTAATGAGAGGTGCCCCCTCCCAGCATCTTCCTCTCCAAGCGGAGGAAATGACCTCTCTCCTCCACCGTGTTCCACCACCACCGCGATCCTCCATCGTCGACGATTGCGACCTCCCACCATCGCATCTCGCCTTTGACGACCACCATCGTGTCTCGACTATGCCAAATCATCACCGCAGTCGGTGGTGACAGCACTGACACCCGCAACTACGTCTCCAACTTCGCAACCGTGAGTCTCCTCTCAGCCACTGCGAGCCACCATCAAAACCTTCAATCGCATGCCTGCCCCCCCATTAAGTCATCTCGGAACTCTTCTCGTACGTCTGAAGATCTGAACCGCCTCTCCATCACCGCGCCTTCCTCTCTCCTCTGTGTGCCAACACCTCTATTGTGTGCCTTCCTCCGCCAATTGCAGCAGGAGGATCCTCAACGCTCTTGGTCTTCTTCTCCTCTAGCTTCAGAGTAAAACACCCCACCCTCGGCTCCAGCCACCACGCTCATCATTCCTCCTCTATGCTTGACCCCCTTCCCTCTTCCTTTTCTCGCTTGCATGCCTACAGACCATGCACAGTAGACCAGCCTCCTCCCTCAATTGCGCCCACTCACCACCGCGACCACAGTAGCACCGTGCGCCACCTTTCCCTCGACCGCGATCGCCCCTGACAGCAACACTCCCTTGGCTCCAGCCACCACGATCGCCCAACCTCGATCTCCTCTCCTTCTTCTTCGTTCTTCATGGAAGAGCCTAACAGCGTCCACCACCCACCTTCCTCCTCGGTATCAACAGAGACCCTCCAGCGCCTCCCATCTGCCACCAGAGGTGATGTACGCAACGCCATCCTCACGCGAGGCCTCCTCGACTACGCGCAACTTCCAAATAGCAACAACAGCCCCCACCGCCGTCACACCTCCTCCTTGATGCCGGCGGTAGCTTCGGCCACCTCCCGCCATGGAAGAACTATCATCGAAAACCTCTCTGCATCCTCGACCTCTTCGAAGCTTCATGCCTCTAGCCGACACTTCTTCTCGTCACGCGAGCAAGGTGAAAGCATCCCCTATTTTGCTATAATGAAAGCTCCATTAATATTTACATTCAATGCCCTTGCCAAGAATTTGATTTTGATATTGATTATTTTATTACGAAAAACTTGTGGGAGGCCCTTCTCTTCTTGAATTATTGTGACAACAATGGAGGATTTGATTTATTAGTTAATGCACTTTGTTTTTCCTCCCATGTTGAGTTGATATCAATGGCAATCTATTTTTCTTGGACATGATTTTATGTGAAATTAATATTGGTGATATTATTGGTTCTACACCTCCCTGTGATACGACCTGAAGTGTGGTATAATTTCAGTATTTTAGTAACTTTAATCGAAGGTTTTCCATGACATTATTTACTACAACGCATTATTTTTCTGACATTATTTCTGCAAGGGAAAACCCTCGATCAAGCAGCAACACTCCCACTCCCATTCCCTCCATCTTCTCCACCTTATTCTCCTCCATGAGCTTCTTCCTAAGAGCTCTTGACACCATTACCAATGGCTACTTGTGCCTATTTGGTTTTGGTGTCTAGGTAAAGAGAAGATAGGTTTCAAGCCAAGGATTCTGCTCCCCTCCTAATAGGCCTAGTGCCCACATTGGAGAGGCCACCTAATTCTTTCTACCGCCATTCTCTTTTTACTTTCTTAGTAGATTAGTTTTAATACTTGCTTACTAGAATAACTCTTTCTTTTCAAGCATTTCCTTACTTGCTCTTTAGCTTTCTATCTTACTTAGTAGTTGGTAATATACACTCTCACACGCCACCCTCACTCACCACCAACACATACACATTCACCCCCCTTATTTTCCTTTTGCTTTGTATAAATCGGCCAGGGAATCATTACTAAAGGACTTGCTTCTTTTTCTTTCTTATTGTCTTTTCAATTCCATAACTCTAAGACAACATTGGTTGTCTCATTGATTGTTATTTTCCTTTCTTATGTGCTTTCTCTTATGTTTATGCAATAAAAGTTGTAAGGTTTAATTTTGTCGTTCTCTTATTGTTTCGTTAGTTCTTATTCCAAAAAGATAAAAAAAAGTAATCAACAAAAGACCAAAAAGGCTTAGCGTAGTTTGTAGTCTTGTTACGATTTCGTTCATAATACAAAAGATCACAAAAATCACAAAATGAAAAGAGTTGAAAAAAATATTAATAAAGATTGAGAGATTGACTTAAGTGAGAGAGTAAATTAAAATCACCTCCGTAAGGAATCGGTCGGGACTTTGCAAATCCAAGTTCAAAAATCAATTTGTGGTCTTCTTATAAAATTAAATGATTAGTGCATTTAGGTGCAAGCAATAAACTACAATGATAACTTAAACGATTCAATTTTGCACACATAGGTTCCATTACCTATCATTTTTGGCACTTTTGATGGGGAAGCAATGGGCCCGCTCTTTATCTTAGCTATTTCTCTTCGCTTACTTAGGGTCTAATCAAGCTTCCTTGCTTTGTTTCATGTGTACAGGATTTTTGGACTTGAAAACCCATGCATGCATCATCCCGAGGTGAAGACCTAAGGTATGTAGTCTATCCTTCTCTTTTTTATTCAAAAAAAGTCTAAAAAATATTTTGAAAAACATAAAAACTCAAAAATATAAAATTCAAAAAAATTTGAGCTAAAATGAGCATGGGCTTCTTTTTTGCTTACTCTCGCAACTTTGGCCCATTTCCTTTATTTTAAGCACGGACAGACTTAAATTCTCAACTTTAAAACTCCCTCCAAGTCTTTCCAAGCTCTAAAAATTCTTGAAATCCTACGAAGGGGCAGATATACAAATTAGCTTTCATTTTCCACTAAATTGCTTGAAAACTTGCAATGTAGAATTTTTAAAAATTCCTACAATGAGAGTGTATAGCACTAAAACAGAGATAGACTTTGTTTGGCTTTATGAATTTTCTACAGTACACTTATCCAAAACCTTTGAAATTAGTGGAGTTCGAAAGCTCTTGCAATCTACTATCTCCATTAATTTTTGAAGAATTTTGATAGGAGTGTAGCTATTAAGTTCTGCTACTTTTGTCTGAAGGGGTCTATTTTGCTATTATAGACCTGTCTGCACTAGATATTCATGTTAAAATACTAAAACCTCTCCAAAAATCAGACAAATTTTTTTTTCGTGACACTAATTGAGATAGAAAGCATCATCCATCATTTGAGACTCATTCATTACTGTTTCCACCCAAAACGAATTAAGAACACCTCGATTCCGCAATAGCAGCAGCATAAATTTAGGGTGTTGAAGCTTAGGAGCTCAATTTATTTAGAGACCCTACATCATTGCTTGAGCCATGGTTGAATGCATTTCTGATAGGCAAGGTTTGAGAAGCCCTCATGTATTGCCTTAGCTGCGTTGCCTATATCAATTAAAATTGATTCACATCAAATCTGTTGTTCGCTTGAAATCAGGTTTTAAATCGTTACGTTGCAGTATAGTTGAAATCTCACAAAAAATAGATAAAATTTATACTCGAAAATGCCTGAGGTCGTTCGCTGGGAGCAAGTAGGAATTCAATTCTCAAAATTGCAATTTAAAATAATAGAGATAAGAAATTGTAATCAGAAATTGATTCAGAATAATATGGCAATAAGATCCATGTGTCAGACTACAAAAAGAATGGAGTAAAATGGTGATTTGAATCATCAATTACTCTCTACAATAATATCAAATGAAACTCAATAGTTATGAATGAAATAAACATCAAGTCAGCTATCTGATTATTCAATCAGACGTCTTAAACATTTGATGAACAATGCTTTTCTTTGCTTCTTCTTTATCTGTTCTTCTTCTTTTCTTCTTCTCTTGCTTTCCTTCTTCTTCTTTCTTCTTCCTCTTTCTCTGTTCTTGTGCGGCTCTTCTTCTTCTTTCTCTATTTTTCTTTTTCTTTCTTTGCTCTTCTTCTTCCCTTCTTCTTTTCAAGAATAAGGGAAAGGTTCTTAGATTTGGCTAAGTGTTAGCCAACTTCCCAGAGAGCAAAACCCTCCCCTACCCCATGTAGACTCTCCTCTCTTTCTCTCTTTGGGTCATGCTCTTCCAGAGCCTCCAATAGTACCAGGTTATCAGGTATTCGGACCTAAAGCGCACCCAGGTCTAAGTCTACGGGCGTAGGTTGCAGTCAAGGAGTGTATAGGGCTTAGGTGGGTTATCGGATCAGACCAGATCCATGTGGTCAGTGTCGCGGGCGAGGTTGAGTGGGGATGAGAGGGACCTCACCCCTTGTGTCTGAGGCGATAAGCCCCAGTCACAAATTCAATTTATGCTGACGCAGTCATTTCAAAATGCAAGATGTGGGACTATCTGTCCCCTTCTTCGTGTGCACAGCTGCAAAGGCCTTCGTCCAATTTTCATGCGAGGGGTAGTCAACGGCTCCAATTGACCCCTGGGTTACGTTCCTGGAAGAATTTCGTGCTTCTTGGGATCGAAGACCTGGAGCTACAGTTGCTTGGAGAGGGCTTCAAGTAAGCTCGAAGCTTGCGTATTAATGGCGATGGGGGTTGGTACCTAAAATCACCAAAAAGGCCTTTCGGCTACGTCAAAATGTTCAGGAATGATCGTCGGAGTACGGTGAACTTGCTGAGGGGGTTGGCATGGTGTGGGCGTGGGTGATGAGGTCTGATGGAGGTGAACTGTGCATGTGAAGGTGGTGGTGTTTGGGGGCAAATTTGGACAAGTAATCCCCTCAATTTCTTGAGGGGTTTTACTTGGGTGGATACGGCGAAGGTGTGGGAGGTGGTAGCAGCTCGTTTGGCGGTGTGTGGTGGCTGCTAAGGCTCGCCAGAGGTCTATCGGAGAGGTGGAAGACAAAGTTGTGGAGGGCATTGGCGAGGTCAAAGCATTGTGTTGGATGTGCTGGCATGATGAGAAGTTGAGGAGTTGGTTGAGAGCGGTAGCAGACGAAGGGGAAAGGAGATGGTGTCGGTTGTGGTATGGCCGAGGTCGGAGAAGGAGGCTACTTTGGTGGATAGGAAACGGCGAGGAAGATGGCGAAGGGGGCATCAGCTGGTATGGCTCGACGCGGAGGAAGATGGGGGAGATAGCTCCGCCCTTGGTATTGCGAATGGAGGAAGAACGGAGGCAGGGGAGGTCGTCGGACGTCGAGGAGCGATTCGGCCAAGAAAGAGGAGAGGAATTGGAGGTGTTCAAGGCCAAATTCGAGTGTGGGAAGAATGGTTTGATCTGGAGGTCTTTTTATAGGCCTTTAGAGGGAATTTTGAGCTTGGGAAGCAAGCTTCCCAAGCTTGAAAAGCTTCATAGGAGATGGGATTTTTAGGATACACTAATCTCTCATGCGTTCGCATGAGATATTGGGAAGGTTTTAGGGCATGGGAATTGGCTTAAAAGGAAGGGAATTCCTTGACGAACTTCCCTTTCAAATATGAAAGGGATTCGTCAAGGAATCAAGGAGATCTTGCCAATTTTAGGTCTCTGAAGTTTGTATGAATAGCATTAATGGCGGTAGGGACCTATTCATGAAAATTATGACAAAGTTAGGGTCCTTTTTGTAAAGATTTTGCAAGTTAAGGGCATAAATGTGATCAAACAGGACCAACTTGAACTAGGTCAAGAAAATCTCATATTGGGTCCAAATTTTGGTATAACCTAATTTAGATCTAAGGAATCTAATGGTGAAGTTGAATTTTGATTTTGACCACCGTTGACTGGGTAATTTATGCAAAAACCTAAATTAGGGCAAATGTCTGTCTAAGACTCTATTTTGGGTCAAGACGGGTTTTGATGGTCAAATTGAAGGTTCCAAACCCTAGAGAATATTTTTATATGAATTTTAGAGGGTTTAGGTGAATTTTATTCCGACCAAAACCTTAGTTAATTAAGCGGGTCTATTTTTAGGGTTTCAAAAGTCATTTAATTCTCAAAACACGCAAAAACCCTTTTCTGTCTATTCTAACCCACTTGTTAGCCTTTTAGGACCATTTGACCCTTAATTAACCCCTGAGAAAACCCATGGTTGTATTGCATTCATGATATGATGGTAAAATTATAGTTGTAACCCTGGTTTCTTACTTTTCTCTCAGAATGATTATGCAATGGATTACAGTTCTCTGACAGTTATGTAGGAGCATTTACTGACTTAATTAGATCAAATTGAGCTAGTTATGGCTCATGATGGTGTTCCCATCATACCCCCATGCCTAGCTTTTGCTAGTCCCTTAGTAAAATCTCAAGGAATTTAACTCAAATTCTAGACCACATGTCTTTTTATCCTTAGAACTCTGATGTGTGCTTTCTTTTGTAGATTAGGTTAGAGTGGCAATAATAGGCCTAGAGGTACTCAAGTACCAACCCAGATCCAAACCTGACCAGCTCTAGCCTTAGTCTTCCGCGAAGGTTTCTAAGGCCTACAGGAACTAACCTAAGGTTCATTGAACTCCGTGGTTAAAGCACCCATGCTTGTAACATGTTTTAGTCCAGGTTCAGTTCACAGTGCGTTTTTGTAAGAGAGAGAGAGAAATTTTTTTTCTTTGTTTTTGGAGAGTTTTCTCTCTCTTTTCTTTTTATTTCTAGTTTTGGATTAGCTTTACAACACGGTTTGTATTGAATTCCTAGTTCCCACCATCAATCCTCACAGGGTCCCTAGTAATCGATGCTTTAGGATAGCACCGCCCATGGCAACCCCCAGAACCTTGGCTTTCGAGATAATCCCGCCCATGCTATTCTGTAGCTAAATCCAGACCCTAGCAATCAACATTTCGTGATAATGCTGCCCATGGCATCTGAACCAACACAAGGTGCTTACATGCCTCCGGTAGGATATTTAGATATCCTAGGAGACAATCACCAAGGAGACGATATGTTATTGCGCATATTTAAGGGAAATTTCTTGCCTCTCCGTGCTGGGAACTCGTCCAACTCAACTTGTGTTGATCAGCCTCCCCTAATCTAGGTAACTTTTTCATAATAGATTTAACGGATTTACGTGATTTTGATATTTAAGTGCACTGGACCAGACTGTGTGTGGATTGGGGTGCTTAGGTTACCGAGTCCCACAAACCAGAGGTCAGTTAAGGAGGCTGAATAATCCCTAACCCTTAAACCTAATACTTAAGCTTCGCATTTTCCCCAACCTCTTGAGGACTATCCAGATCTTAACGAATACTTGAATTTTTAAGCCTAGAATCATAGCCCAAGAGGCCTAAGATCAGCGTTCATACTAATCTCTTTTTATTTCTTGGCACTTTTTGTCTTTCATTTTCTTTCTTTTTGATTTGGTCTAGAACTAAGTCAATTCCTTAATCTTTTACTAATGACTATCTTTTTTTCTTTTCAAATTGTTCTCCTTTTTGTCATTTATATCACCTCCCCTTTTTCTCCCAAAAAATGATATGCAATCAGTTCACTCAAAATTTCCTCCCTTCTATTTTTGTTCTTTTTCAATTTTTTATTTTTTTGGTTTTTGGAATGTGTGATTTTTTTTAATGAAACCCTTTCTTGTGACGTGATTCTCACAGCATTTTGTACTTTAATACCCTCCCAAGCCTACGATTTGCAATGTCCTTATTGTAAATTTGGTGGGTTCGAATTTAGTTTAGAACGTACATTAGAATAGGTTTTGGATGGGTGGACGGGTCGGGGTGACTGTTGCGGACGATTTCAAGCTTGGGTACGGGTACCAGAGGTGGATTCGGTTGTTCTAATGGACGAACCTTAAAGTGCAATATGAATTTAGCAAAAGATGTGTCAAGAAGGGTTTCGGGTTTCTCAAAATGATATGTTGCCTCTCGTTAAGCGCTAAGTTTAACGCCATCAGCCGGGTGCAATGAGCTTAAGGAGAATGGAGATCAAAAGATACTCTAGCCCTCTTTGTATCGGTGAGTTCAATGAACGACTTAAGTCACTGACCATTCACAACAAAGGGCTCTGAATCAAGGCTAGGTTTATTAATTTCAATGGCTCAATTTCCAAAAGTACATCTGATAAGATATGGTCCAATCCATTTTGATTTGAGTTTCCTAGGAACAATTTGAGTTTGGCATCAAAGAGTAGGAATTTCTGACCAGGGTGCAAGATCTTTCTAGATATGTGCTTGTCGTGAAAGGCCTTAACCTTCTCTTTGTAAATTTGTGAATTCTTATACGCATCATTGCGTAATTCATCGATCTTGCTCATTTGATGCTTTCTGTGGGTTCCTACCTTAGAAAGATATAGATTACACTTCCATACAGCCTAATAGGCTTTGTGCTCCAACTCGATGGGGAGGTGACATGCCTTCCTATACACCAATCTGAAAGGAGACATGTCCAATTGGGTTTTGTGGGTGGTCCTATAGGGCCATAAGGCTTCCGGAAGTCGAGACAACCAATCTTTCCTGTCAAGTCGGATAGTAACCTGAAGGATTTTCTTGATCTCCCGATTCGATAGCTCGGATAGACCATTGGTTTGGGGCTGATAAGAAGTAGAGATTCGGTGCAACACCCCATATTTGGTCATCAGTGATCTGAACTGAGCATTTGGGAAATGGGTCCCTCCATCGGAGATAATGGCACGTGGAATCCCGAATCGAGAAAAGATGTTTTGGTGAATGAATTTGATTACCACCTTATAATCGTTGGTTTGGGTCGGAATGGCTTTGATCCATTTGGACATATAGTCAATAGTGAGAAGAATGTATTCAAAGCTGTACAAAACAGGGAAGGGTCCCATGAAATCAATCTCCCAAATGTTGAAGATTTCACATACGAGAATCGGCTGTAAAGGCATCATATCGCGGTGGCTCATGTTGCCTAAGGTCTGGCAACGAGTGCTTGCCTTATGATGATCGTATGCATCTTTGAAAATTGTGGGCCAATAAGAGCCGCACTAGAGGACTTTTGCTGTTATTTTATGTTCGGGAAAATGTCCGCCGCAGGCCTGGTCATGGTAGAAGGACAAAATGTCCTAAATATCCACTTCTGGGATGCACCGTCTGATGATCTGATCAGCACCAATGCGGAAGAGGTACGGGTCTTCCCAAATCTAGTACTTGGCATCGGAAAGCAATTTGTCTTTCTTGGCCTTCGGCCAATCGGACGAGTCTGATGTGATGCCAAGTAGTTCACTAAATTAGCAAACCAAGGAAGTCCTATACTAATAGTCAGGAGGTGCTCATCGGGACAGTGTTCTATGATGGGTTCGGAAGGGTCAATATTGTCAAAATGAAGGCAGGATAAGTGGTCAGCTACCACATTCTACTTTCTCACTTTATCACGAATCTCGAGATCAAATTCTTACAACTACAAGATCCAGCAGATTAGTCGAGGTTTTACATCCTTCTTGGAAAGGAGGTGACTTACTGCAGTGTGATTTGAGTATATGATAACCCTGGAACCCAAAAGATATGATCTGAATTTTTCTAGGGTAAATACTACAGCTAGCAGCTCTTTCTCAGTAGCTGTGTAGTTACGCTGAGCCTTGTCGAGTGTCTTGCTAGAGTAGTAGATGACCACGAGTTTCTCGTCTATTTTCTGTCCAAGCACCATAGCTACAACATAATCAGATGCATCACACATGATCTCAAAGGGTTGAGACTAGTCAGGGGACTACAGGATAGGTGCTTGGGTAACTCGATCACGTAGGATCTCAAATGCCTGAGTGCACTCCTTGGATATTTCAAAGGGGACATCCTTAGATAGAAGATTAGTTAGGGTGTGCGCAATTTTTGAAAAATTAGGAATAAATCGACGATAAAAACTGACGTGCCCCAAAAAGGATCGAATATCTTGGATTGAGCTAGGCATAGGGAGTTTGAAAATCAGATTTACCTTGGCTCAATCAGCTTGGATGCCTTTTTCAGAGATGAGATGTCCCAGGACAATTCCCTCAGGTACCATGAAGTGGCACTTTTCCCAGGAAAGAACCAAGTTCACATCGATGCATCGCCTGAAGATTTGGACCAAGTGCAGGAGGCAATCATCAAATGATTCACCAAATACCGAGAAGTCATCCATGAAGACTTCAAGGTATTCACCTACCATAACTGAGAATATGGCAAGCATGCACCGCTGAAAAGTAGCAAGTGCATTGCAGAGACCAAACAGCATCCTTCGGAATGCGTATGTTCCAAAGGGACAGGTGAAGGTGGTCTTCTCTTGGTCTTCGGGATGGATTGCGACTTGATTATAACCAAAGTACCCATCCAAAAAGCAGAAGAATCGATTTCCTGCTAGTTTCTCAAGGATCTGATCAATGAATGGTAGTGGGAAATGATCCTTCTTCATGGAGGAATTGAGTCTTCTGTAATTAATGCAGACTCTCCATGAGTTCGCTATATGGATTGGTATGGTTTCTCCGATTTCAGTCGTGATGACGGTGAGTGATGAGAGGGTTCTAATTACCCATAATTAACTAGTTTCCCTAGTTAATTAGCTAGGAATATGTTTATAAAAGGGTTAATAATAGAATAAGGGAAAAATCAATAAAGGACCTAAAAATAAGTTAAAAATGCTTAATTACAAGTCAATTAACATTATTAATAATTTAATTAATAAATGGACTCAAAATATAATTAATTAGTTACCTAATTAATATCTAATTTAACTTAAGCATAATTTATACTTAAGTATGCAACAACTTAAGAAACTTAACTCAATTAAATAAATTAAGCTAAAAAGGTAAAAACATAAATTCAAGGTATATATATAATATTTATCTAATTTATAATCATATATAAAAAGTTAAAAAAGAATTAAATTAAAAGAAGCCTTGAAAACCTCAGTTTACGTTTTAGTCCTTAGGTTTCATCGCCTTTGAGTCCCTTTCATGCACATAAGTCCTTAACTTTGTTTACACTCAGGTCCCTGTGAACACCTTTCTTCTTTGTTTCTTCTTCCTCACATGAACAACTGTCAAGCGGCGGTGAAGACACCATCTGATCACCTCACATTCGGCGTCCTTCCTTCCTCGCGAAGCTCCTAGAGCTTGCGCTCACCGTCATCTTTCCATCCCACGGGCTGGATGGACCTGAAATCCTATTTAGGACTCAAGGTTAACTTCTCTAACGTCGGAGAAGACACTGGTGGTTACCTTGAACCTAGTTACAGTTCCGTCCAGATTTGAGCTCCTTCACAGCCACCGAACCTTATAAATACCCCTTGAATCCTTCGATTTCGGTAGTTAGCTCCCTACCCTCTTCCCCCAACTGTAGCTAACTAATAGGTTATTCCATCCTATTCCGGTGAACTACCTTCACCTCTACACACTCTCTCCGATTGCTTCCACCATCTGCCAAGCTCCGCCGTCTTCCGCTGCATCTCTGGACAAAGCGATGACTTTGGACTCCACTTCTAGTCCGCGAACACACCTGCCGGACTTCTTTCTATGAACCCCTGGTTTCATCCTCCGTTAAGAGTTGTCGATAGAGATTTCTACCTCCTTTCGTCCAGGTAATAGTAGGGTTAGGTAGGTAAGTGTAGCATAGTTTTAATTTAGTAGGTTAAGTAGCTTAGTTAGGCTTTTACACTCAGTTTGTTTGCCATCTTCTCTAGCTCCGGTGAGCTCTTTGAGCTTGTCCAGAGCACTCTTTCGCTATTTTTATGCATCGATCACCTTCCTTTTCTCATCACAAATTCATAGCATTACTCTCTCATTTTTATCAGCTGTTACGCCTAAGTCATCGCCACATTCACCGGTGACCTCTGCTGTCCAGGGCGGAGGTCATTGAGGGTAGATCACACTCAATTGGGGCCCTCCATCACATATACACCACTTAAGGGCCCCGTTCGAAGTGTTAATTAAAGAATTAATCACCTATTCATAAAACGCCTAGATTCATCTCAACTCTTGAGTTCACTGTCCATGGTGAGCTCAAGAGAGTTAAAACACCTAATTAATCACACCTAGATCATTGCTATATCTTAATGAGAAAATCTCCTCAGTCAATTGAGTGAGAGGAGTCAATCTGAGTTCCAGCGAACTCAGATTGCAATTCTTTGATTTCGAAGCCTATCTTTTGATTTAATCTTTAATTGAGTTAATTGTCAACCTCTTGAGGTTCCTTATCACCTCAGGAGACTTTTTAGGTTATTTCTAGGTAGTTTAATTGAGTTGTGAACTCCATAATGTTAGTCCTAGACTCGCTGGAGCTCCGATGAGCTCCGACGAGTCAAAATTGGTCTTCAGTCCATAGAACTCTATGCAGAGCTCTAGATTGATTACTAATGACTTAAGGATTTTGTATCGATTATTAATTTGATATTTTGATGCTTGGAGCTCATCTTAAGCTTCTGTATTCTCCGACTCTGGCAGAGTTGTAGAGACACCTTCATTAGGATTGAATCCAATCTAAGAGGTCTAGAAGCTTGAGTGAAGCATGATGAAGTTAATCATGTTGATTGTTTACTCAGAGAAGCTATAATTTGCTCCGCCGAACAAACTCAATTAGGATCTCAGGCGATGAGTCCTAAACCCTAGAATTTCTGACTAAAATTACTTTTGATACTTTGAATCAATTCCTGAAGATAAATAGAACTAATCTAGGGTCTCAATTAGGTCAAAGAAGCTCTAATTCAGAAAGTCAATTTCTAAAGCTTTATGGTCAAACTCTGGCTTGATTTAGAGAATTCTTGAGTAAAGTTGATGATTATTGAGTTGAATATGATGTCAGAGTGATTATGAGGTTATTAGAATAAATTTTAAGTTGTTTTATTGAGGATTTAGGTTAAATCTTTTCACTGTCCAGTTTGGGTCATTTTTTAACCCAAACTATTTCCAATGCATTATTGATGAAATTTGAATGCCAAACCTGTTCAATTAGGATCTCTGAAACCTTCAAAGATTATTTGATTTGATACCTCTGGGCTTAAACTCTCTGTTGAGCTGTTCAGAGCTCAAAATGGAGCTCTGAAACTCTTAAACGAAGATCAGAAGCTTCATCTTCCCTGAAGCTCTCAGACCTTCTTGTCTCCACTCATTTGATGCGAAATGATTCACTGAAGGCACACAGGCCTTCAGTTGAGAGATGTATAGCCTCTGCAGGTCAATTGACCTGAGTCTCTTCTTTACAGGCTCAAATGGTCATGTGAACTTGCCACTTTTGTTTTGCAAATTGATAGATTAATCATGTTCTGAGCCTCAAATTGATGCTAAATTCTTGTAGAGCACTTATAGAGCTTTCCAACGAGCCCTCGATTTCTTGATTTGGAGTTCTGTGCTGCTAGAAATTGTAAGGCAAAGTTTGGCCTGGAAGGGAGAAGTTTAGTCCCACATCGGGAACAAGTGAGCGCACACCTTAGTATATTATGATTTTGTGCCGACGACGTTTTGGTCATCAGTGCTGAGCAAAAAGAAAAACTTGCTTATGTGTGGGCACGTGCTCATGTGGATGTGTGTGTGCATGCGTAGGCGTATGCCTGTGTGCGTGGGCTCAGGAGTGGGCATGCCTGTGTGCGTGGACCTGGGAGGCCAAGACTGTGCATTGAGACAAAAATACAAGAAATCCACCTAATAATTGAACTAGGCTTGACTAAGTAGGGTCTGGTCCTGCCCCTTGTAGGCCCTGTGTATCCTCGAAAGGCCGAGCCGCCCATTAATCAAGTTTTTTGAATAAGAGTTAAAAAAAAGGGTTAAGGATAGAGAGAAATCAGCTAAGTGTGGATTGCATTGTGCATAGTGTAGGAAATATAAGAAGCATGGTAAAGAAGAAAGAAATAAGGGAATAAAATGAGAGAGTTAAGGAAAAGAGAACAGACTGGGTTTAGATTAAGAAGAAGAAGATGAGAAAAAGAAGAATAATGGAGAGAGAATTACGGCAGAGAATAAAAGAAAAAGGGCTGAAGAGAAGAAGAAAGGAGACTTGTGATTTTTAATTCTTACTTTTGTATTTTCAATGTAATAATGTCTCCTCTAAATATTTTGAGTTTAATTGATATTATGAGGCATTTGTATCCACTTGTATAATTTTTCATGCCTTAAAATTTTGTAAAAAATTATTGTAATTAGTGAATAAACATATTTACTTGATTCTTAATGAGAGAATACATGTGTAAATGTGTTTTTGCTTAATGGAATGTTGCATGCTTTTAGGTGAATATCTTTTATGCAAGATTCATGTACTTAAAATAATCTAATTATAATTCTGATTGATTAAGAATTAGTAATTTATGTTTAGGAATTAATGGTGAATTAAGATAAGTTATGCCTCCCAGTGAATGACCTGGACTCAACCAGTTTAAAAGAATTAAAACTCTAAAATGATAGGTTAACTTGACCTTACACTACACAATTAATATTAATTTAAGTTAACCTAAGCTACTTTCTCATGTGATTAATTAAGTCTAAATAACTTAATTAACTGTGATGAAAAAATAAACAATCAGTGAGCCTTGCCTTCTTAGGCATAACTTGAATTGGACTCACCCACCGACTATCGGAGATCGGGTCATGATCCCTGCATCTAACCACTTGATGATCTCCTTTTTCACGACATCCTGCAGATTTGGATTTAGGCATCTCTGCATTTCACGGGATGGTCGTGAGCCCTCTTGAGTGTAGATGTGATGTGATGAAGGGTTGATTCCAGTCAGATCATCGAGAGTCCATCCAATGGCTCTTCGATGTTGCTGGAGAATAGAAATTAGGCAAATTTCCTGATCAAGTGGAGTCGGGAGTTGATAATCATAGGAAACGTCTGATTAGAACCCAAAAAGACGTATTTGAGATGATCGGGAAGAGGCTTTAATTCCATAACTAGGTTGTCAGTAGCAGTAGGTGGTTCAAGGTGGATTTCGAGAGCAAAGGAAGGAGCTATGGGTGTGTCTAGGTTGGGTTCAGACTCCTCTAATTGCAGATTTTCCTCTTCTTGTGGTTGACCAGAAATAGTCGGGTTTTCCTCGATACATAGGTAGTCAACCATAGCCTCGATATCGCAAATTTGTTCTATATCTCCGTAATTAATTCCTTGTTAGGCCTTAAAGATGTTGATCTTTAGTGTCTTGCTCCCAAATTTTAATTCAATTTGGCCCTCCTCACAATTGATATTGGCCCTAGCAGTGGCCAGAAAGGGTCTCCCTAGTATGATCAGTGTATTCTTCACATTTTCAGGAGCATCCATGTCTAAGACAATAAAATCCATTGGAAAATAGAAATCTTGTACCCTTACTATGACATCCTCAAGAATTCCTTTTGGTGACTTAATAGATCGGTCGGCTAGCTGCAAAGTCATTTCTATCGGTTTAAGCTCAGATTCCTCGAAGTAGTCTAGTAGGGATGTAGGTATCAAATTTATGGAGGATCCTAAGTCCAATAAAGCTCGGTCAAATTGTATATCACCGATTGCATAGGAAATCAAAGGGGTGCCTACGTCTTTTGCCTTAGGTGGGAGTTTGCTCAAATGACGAAGCTGGCTTGTTCCGAAAGTACGATTGGGTTCTCACCTTTGGTTCGTGACTTACGCTTAGGTGTACACACGTCTTTCAGAAATCATGCGTAAGCTGGTATGTGGCATATTACATCCATAAAGGGGATGTTTATATGGACCTGCTCAAAGAGCTTAACTAGGTCCTTTTTAGGTGCCACGGGTTTGGTTGTCCTTTTTCCCTTGGTCAAGGCCTCGGGAAATGGAACCTTAGATGGTTCCTCTAGAATTGGCTCAGGCTCTTGATCTGGGACGGGTGTCTTGGATGACCAATCTAGGGTTAGGGTTTGTATTACCAAGCTGGGAGTGGCTTGGATAAGGTGGGTCCTATGTTGCTTTTCCACTACGGGTAGTAACAGAATTCAATCCTGCCTGATTCTGGTTTGGGTTGGGCAAAATAGGTGTTTGCTGCTGAAATCCCGAGTATGAAGTTGAAGCATCCATCCCGTTAGGTGATGGGGCAGAACGGGCCTGATAAACAAAGTGAGCTTGGCCCTGATTTGGGTTCATAACACGCCTTTGGTTCGGCATGTTATTTGGGTTTGGAAGAGGCTGAGAAGGAAGTGCACCAGGTTGGTGGGGATTTGCCAGCTGGGCCAGTTGAATTCGTAACTCAGAGATCTCTTCTTTGTGTTGTTTTTGCATGTCAACCAAGGCCTAGAGAATTAGAGATGTATGATCTTTTTTAGGTGGTCCAGATTGGAAGTTTTGAGTTGACATTGGTTGGGTGGGCTGATAAGGTCGCAGAGCTTATGGTCGGGGTTGGAATTGAGGTCTTAGATTCGAGTTATTACCCGACCACGAAAAGTTAGGATGATTACGTGATTACATAGCAATCATGGGTCCTAATCAACCTAAATAATGTTTAATTTGTGGATATTGCACTCATATCTTGCATATCATGCATTGCATCAGTCTATTTAGAATAAAATGAGATATCCTACTATTTAATGGTTTTTATTACTATTTACAGGTAATAAAGTGACCCAGGATGGAGATAGTGGAATAAAGCAATAAAGGAAGAAGAAGATTGATCCAGATAAGAGGAGTGAGGAGGATAGCCTTATCCCTACTTTTAGAAACCCTAGGACAACCTTCCTAAACCCAAAACGACCTCCATTAGGACACCTTAGCCTCAAAACCCAAACATGGATAGCACTATCCATGTTCTTATCCACCCTATCTCTCTCCCAAACACTTAGGAACCAAAACCCACTCTCCAGCACCTTTTAAGACATCCAGACATCTAGCTGGACGTCTAATTTCTGTAGAATAACAATCCAGGAAGAACTCATACTGACACATAATTGGACATCTAATTTAATGTCCAGACGTCCAATTTTGTAGTATAAGACGTCTGACCACTATCCTGGACGTCTGATACTGCTGTCTGGTTCTTGATTTTGGTGCTAGAAGCCTGATCTTGCCTATTTTGACCTAGGAACCCCACTGGACACCCTAGGAAACCTAATTAGAGACCTCCTAAGCCTAGTCCACTATCCATAGCCCAACTTATCCTATCCCTAACCCAATTGAACCATCCCATACCTAATTGGGTGCATCTACAGTTGATTGGGTGCACTTGAGCCCAATTAGATCCACCCAGGATCTAATTGACTCATACCTATTAGGGTTACCCTAGCCTGACCACATGCACACATCCAATTAGACTTGACCTAGACCTAATTAGGTTCACTCCTATCTGATTAAACTTTCCTAAGCCTAATTAGGTCCACACCCACTTAATGTAGGTTAACCCAACCTAGATTCACCAAACCCACTACCCTACTCCAATAAAATTACACCTACACTGTAACGAATGTGTGCCCCAGACGTCTTTTAAGACGTCTGGGAGGTGGCTCAGACGTCGGACAAGACGTCTGGGATAACAAAAAGACGTCTTATAAGACGTCTGGGATAGTTTAAAGACGTCTGGAAATCTGTTATTTTCGACACACGCGAGTCGCCTGCGCGCCTGAGCGCGCAGATCGCTTTTTCTCTCTTTTTCTTCTGCGGCTGCAGACGCCTGCGGTGCCTTCTCTCTCTCCTCTCCGCGCGGCGTTAAAAGGGGCGCACCTCCCCTCCCGTCTCCACCGCCTTCTTCTTCTTCTCCTTCCTGTGCGCGAGAGCGAGCGGACGCGAGGGCGGCAGCGGCGGCCGCAGTGAGCGCGGAGGTGCGGCGTGCGAGGGCGGAGCTCTGCCGTGGGGGCGAGCTCGCCGGAGTGGCTTGGCCGGCTGGCGGAGGGCGCAGGGGGCGCGGAGCGACGCGGAGAGGGACCTGCTGCGGGCTGAGCAGCAGACGCGCGAGGTTCGACGCGGGCGGCGTCGCGAGCGGAGGCCGAGCAGGGCCTTGATTCTGGAAAAATTTCCAGAATCAGACGTCTGGATTGATAGCCAGACGGCAAGGTCGACGTCTGTAAGATCATACAGACGTCTGAAAGGTGAGTTTCCGCCTTCTTCTTCCTTCTTGTCGACTGACCGTACTGAGGGAGGGGGTTGGCTGTGCGCAGGTTCGCTGATTCGCTATCCTTTGCGAATCAGACGTCTAGAAGTTGTACCAGACGGCGGGAGTGACCTCCAGACGTCCGGAGTGACCATCGGACGTCTGGGATCTAGGAAAGACGTCCCTGCAGACTTCTGGACGTCTGGGAAACCACGCTGAACAAGTAATTCTCTGATCCACCGTTTAAGACGTCTGGAGGGAGTTCCAGACGTCTGATTTTGCACAGTATCGTCTTTTTCGACCCGTTTAGGGCCCGTTCGGGCTCCGTTTTCCGCGATTCGAGTTGCGTTCTCTTCAGAATTAATTCCTCTACTCGTCTACAGTAGCTATACACTGTTTTGAGACACTCCTTGTGTTTGATCCTTGTGATAGGACCTCGTTCGGTTGCAGTCTTGAGAGTCGCGGAGGAGCGCGGGATTCCCGATCACGCCCCCATTACTCCCGTTGTACCTGGTAGAGTGGCTTTAAGTATTAATAAAATCTGTTAAAGTATGGAACCATAACTAGAACCTAGGGCATTGCATGAATCCTAGGAATGAGAAATATATGGAATGATAGCTCCTAGGTGTTGCATGAATCCTAGGGCCGGAAAACTAGATTGTATGATAGATCCTAGGATATGGCATGAATCCTAGGATGGAAAAACTAGTGGAATGTATATTACTGCAGTCTTGGAAAAATGGAAAGGAATATATAAAGCTGCCTGTAAATTTAATTAACAGCTGCCTGTTATGAATAAGGAACATGGCTGAAATCATGGTTTGTAAGAACGTGAAACTGGAAAGTGAAACATAAGATGTTCTGAGATTAAAGGATGGAACCCTACGGGGAGTTAGGAGTGGAACTCCTGGAAAGAGAAAGGAATGGAACTGAGATGTTGTTCGTACTGTCTCTTGGGTACGCAGTAGCAAGGGAAGTACCTGTACCTGTTTAGTGCAGAGTGGGGCCAGCCACCCAGGGACCCGGGGTTAGGATTGGCCGCTCTGTACCGACTTGCTGGCCCTCGTGTACGTAGTACCGAGGAGAGCTACTAGTGTTAGGAGAGTACTAGCTACCCCACGGGCCCCGGGGTTCTGCTAGCCTCCTTCACCGACTTGTTAGGCCCACTAGGGTAAACCAGGGTAGTCAGGCGAGGGTGCGCGGACTGTGGAGGGGCAAGGCCCCGGTTTGGTTACTGTGGAGGGGTTGGACCCCTATTACTGAGAGGGCTCTGCCCTGGTTCCGTGCTGTGCTTTGGGCGCACCCGTTAACGGAAACGACTGACCGCGTGCCAGTGCGGGCTAGCTACCTGTGCGTTTATCGCGCGTGCCGTAGTCACCGTTACGTCTGTCAGTGACCTTGGGGTGGTTGACTGAGGGTAGGATCACCACGGGGGACTCTCCCGGCCAGGAGAGCACCACGTGCTACTTCTACTTTTGGAAAAGACTGCAATCAAGATAGTTCCCACGAGGACATTCGAGATCAAGTAAAGGATCTGAGAAATAAATGAAATAGTGAGAAAAATTGAAAGATGTGAATAAAGGAAGTAATAGAACATAACAGCTACTGTACACTCTACTGCTGCCTTTAGTTAGTTTGCCACTCTACTCAGCGTTTTGCTGACGTGTTACACTCGTTACCTTTTTCAGGACCAGGTGTGGAGCAGCCAGGGTCGGCGGCTGCAGAGGATGCTGGGCCGAGTAGGGTCCAGTAGAGTTACCACAGCCTTTTGTACCCCTTTTTGTTTCTGTTCTAGTGAGTAGTTTTTGTTTCCGCTGTACCTTCTTTACCTGCAGTTCTTGTTATATGATAAATGCTGTTTTACTGTTGTGGTGGTACCTACTGTAGTAGTTTCTTTCCTTACTACTGTACTTTCTTACTGTTAGTTATATTCATGCTGAATGTGGTTTATTTTACTGTCTTTTGGTTACTTCCTCGTTGGACGACTAGGTCTTGGGATTAGTCGAGTCGGTCCGGTTCTCGTGTCTCGTAGGGACTCGGGAACCGGGTCGTTACATACACATACATACACTTTCCTAGATTCCACTTTCCCATTCTAGCCCTCATTTGTTGGTCACCAACCTAGATCCTACATTGGTGGCACTTGCTATTTTGGGAGCCACCAAAAGTGGTGACCAATTTGAAATGTAGAGGCCTTCCCATAAAAACCAAGGAGAGAAGAGAGCCACAAAATTCATTCACTCTCCCATCCATTCTCCTCCCACTTGCGACACCCTTCCACCCTCCAAAACCTTAGGGCCGCCCTCCTCCTCCAAGGACCCCTCCATGGACGGCTAAAGAAGAAGCTCCTCCAAGGCATCTTCGTGTGGGCGGCAAGAAGAAGGAGAGCACTAGGGTGCAACACCCTCTTCTCCTCTCTTCACTTGGGCGTGTCCTTTCTTCTCCACAGAGAGGATGCACCCTCTTTTTCTTCTTCTTTTTGGGTGACCATGGAGGCTCACCCATAGCCTCTTGTGACTGGCCATCTTTTTTAGCAGGCATGTAGATAGGTTTGCATACCCAGGTCTAGCCTACACCCTCACACAAGGCCGATGGCCCTAGTGGCAACTTTCCAGGCGTGAGCGATTTCCTCTATTTATATGCTTTCTAGTATAGATGTTAATTGACATTTGTTTCTATGCATAAATAATATTACGTGATTATTGCTTCTATGATTGCTTGTCTTCATGTTACTTAGGCTCATTCACACTATGCACGACCACCATGGCCACTTAGATGCACGTAGTCACTTAGGTTTTAGCTAGCACATCTAGATCTAGGTTTCATTTTGTGTCTCAAAATAAAAATCAAAAAACACAAAAAAAGACAAAAATATTAGGTTAGGTTAGATTTAGGTTAGAAAAGCCGATTCAAATCTCGACTTGTTTTCACGCCTCCCAGAGACGAATGACCGGGACTCAAATTCTTAAAAGAAAAGAAATCTACGTGAGTTTCGTAATCAATTAAATATTTTGATCAAGGGTTTAGCGTGACTATACTACGATTTTCGATAATTTCAAAATGCACGAAAATGCCACTTATCATTATGCCATCTAGAGTTATAAGTGTTGGAGAAAGGATTATTCTAGATGGCGTGAAGATCCTTGCAAGTCTGAGGAGCTCCGAGATAATCAAGGTACGGGGGTTTAGAGTTCCCCCAACTATGGTGGGCTGACCCGGAGTTGCCTTCAAAGCAATAATCAGACGGAGGTGGATATGCATCCATCCTCGGGGAGTGGTAGATGTTGTGCACAGCCTCCCATCCCATGGGCGGGTGCACGTATGTGCTTTGAGGTGCAGAGGTGCTTCTGTGTAGATGATAAGTGATGTCGTCCACCTTTTTCTCGATAATGGAGACCTTGTCCAATTGACTGGCTACCAACTCTAGATCAATGGATGTGGAAAGGCCTCGGGATTTGTGTGCCCCTAGATTATTTGCCAATCCGCGGGTGGATGTCCAATCGTACGCACCCAATGACTCATTGTTTAGGGAGTTCTCGTACATGTTTTCAAGAATTTCCCAGATCATGTCTTCATGTTGACCCATGATGCTACCACCACAGGTTGCATTGACAAAGAGCTTGATATCCTCACGGAGTCTGTGGTAAAAGGATTGGACTTGTTCCCACTTCAGAACTCTGTGATGGGGGAACTTACACATGAGATCCAAAAAGCGATCCCATGCTTCGTGTAGAGATTCTCCCGCTCCTTGGGAGAAGTGCATGATTTGGTGCCGCGTTGTGTTGGTATGACCAATGGGGTAGAATTTTTGCAGGAAGGCGATTTGAAGTTCTCCCCATGTGTTGATCGTGTGTGGTTGAGTCTGAAACCAGTTAGCGACTTTGTCAGCCAAGGAGAATGAAAAGAGCTTTAAGAGTAATCTGTCTTGATTCTGTGCATCTGCCCCAAAGGTGTGGGCCAGATGTTTTAGGTTCTTCATGTGCTGGAAAGGATCCTCGAAGTTCAAGCCATGAAATTTTGGGGTCATATGAAGCATGCTAGGCTTGAGATCTACCTCAGATCCTCCCATGGGAATGTTGATTCGTGGTTCGATCTCCACCGCTATGGGATTATAGTGATCTCGCATTTGAGGACACAGCGGTGGGTTGATGATGGCATTGATTCGATTTTGGAAATCATGGAATTGTTGCTCAAGATTAGGTTGCTCTTCTTGGTGATCCATAGCTGATGGAGGGGAAGTAGGTTCTGAATCAGAGGATATGGCAATGTGATCAGGTTGTTGCACAAACACGGAAGTCGAGGCTCGACCTCGACGAGAGTGAATATCTAATGGAGGCCTCAACGATGGTCTTAAGAACCTCCTCCCAAACATGCATCGATGGATTAGACGAGAGATAGAATGTGATGGACCCAATCAAGACACCCAAAAATTTTTTGATGATTATAGAGGTTCGGGCCGAATGATAACCCCTTAGAGAGAAAGCCATCCACCTGAGAATTACCTAGGTAGCCAGAGAGGGAGAGTCTCGCAAAGACCCCTACACGGTAGAGCGTCCCCATGAGTTACAAGGTTTCCCCCACCCGACCTCTCTTGTCACTGATGATCCAGGTAGACCAGAATGGGGACTTGACCTCTTAAGTCTACCAGTTTTAATTAAGAGCAGGGGTGCTTTATGATTTCACTTGAACTTTTAAGGTGCAAAGTGACCTAATTTGAAGATTGGTTAACCCAACAAGGTGGGTCAACTTCACCTGTATTATCCTTTGAGAAATTTAGGTCCCTCTTTTAGTGTTCAAATGAATTTAAGAGCCTGATTTTAGGGTCTGCTTGTATAGATCAATTCAATCAAGGCTTAGGCATACATTGATTGGAAAGATCAATTCTTGATTAAGCAAGTGTGTCTCCAAAATCCTAAACTGGAATCCTTAATTGGCTCTGATTTGGTCCAATTTAATTCGTCCAAATGTGGTACCTAGGGCTCAATCAAGAAGGTGGTAGCCCTAGATACCATAAGCTTCAAGTAGGCACATAAGTCATGGTTTAAATGTTGTTTAAATAGAATGTAACGAACGCATGCCCCAGACGTCTTTTAAGACTTCTGGGAGGTGGCCCAGACGTCGGACCAGACGTCTGGGATCGTTTCCAGACGTCTGGAAATCCGTTATCTTCCACACGCGCGGGTCGTTTGCGCGCCTGAGCGCGTAGACCCGCATATTCGTTTATTCCCTGCGGCTGCAGACGCCCTGCCGCATCCTCTCTCCTCCTCGCACGGCCTTAAAAGGCCACGCCTCCCCTCACTTCCGTCACCACCGTCTCCTCCCTCTTCTCCTTCAGCCAGTGAGTGTGAGCGCGAGGGCGGCAGCAGCGGCCGCAGTGAGAGCGGAGCTCTGCCGTGAGGGCGAGCTCGCCGGGGCTGCTAGGGCCGGCCGGAGGAGGGCACAGGGGGCGCGGAGCAACGCGGAGGGGGGACTGCTACAGTCTGAGCAGCAGGCGCGTGAGGTGCGACGCGGGCGACGTCGCGAGCGGAGGCCGAGTGGCGCCCTGATTCCGAAAAAATTTCCAGAATCAGACGTCTGGGTTGATAGCCAGACGGCGAGGGTGACGTCTGGAAGACCATCCAGACGTCTGAAAGGTGAGTTTTCCGTCGCCTTCTTCCTTCCTGTCGACTGACCGTACTGAGGGAGGGAGATGGGTGTGCGCAGGCTCGGTGATTCGCCATCCATCGCGAATCAGACGTCTGGCAGTAGTACCAAACGGCGGAAGCGACCTCCAGACGTCCGGGGTGACCATCGGATGTCTGGGAGATAGGCCAGACGTCCCCGCAGACTTCTGGACTTCTGGGAAACCACGCTGAACAAGGTAATTCTCTAATCCACTTTTTAAGACGTCTGGAAGAAGTTCCAGACGTCAGATTTTGCACAGTGTCGTCGTTTTTGACCCGTTTAGGGCCCGTTCGGGTTACGTTTTCCGCGATTCGAGTTGCGTTCTTTTCAGAATTAATTCCTCTACCCGTCTACAGTAGCTATACACTATTTTGAGACACTCCTTGTGTTTGATCCTTGTGATAGGACCCCATTCTGTTGCAGTCTCGGGGGTCGCGGAGGCACGCGGGATTCCCGACCACGCCCCCACTTCTCCCGTTGTACCTGGTAGAGTGGCTTTAAGTTATTAATAAAATCTGTTAAATTATGGAACCATAAATAGAACCTAGGACATTGCATGAATCCTAGGAATGAGAAATAGATGGAATGATAGCTCCTAGGTGTTGCATGAATCCTAGGGCTGGAAAACTAGATTGTATGATAGATCCTAGGATATGGCATGAATCCTAGGATGGGAAAACTAGTGGAATGTATAATACTGCAGTCTTGGAAAATGGAAAGAGATATAAAGCTGCCTGCAATTTGAATTAACAGCTGCCTGTTGTGAATAAATAACGTGGTTGAGAACATGGATTGTAAGAATGTGAAACTGGAAAGTGAAACCTGGATGTTTGAGTAAAAAGGATGGAACCCTACGGGGAAGTAGGAGTAGAACTCCTGGAAGGTGAATGGAATAGTATTGGGGAAGTGAGCTGGCCCTTGAGTACGGAGTACCAAGGAGAGCGATTGTCCCCCTGTTTAGTGCAGAGCGGAGCCAGCCGCCCCAGGGACCCGGGTTAGGACTAGCCACTCTGTACCGACTTGCTGGCCCTCGCGTACGTAGTACCGAGGAGAGCTACTAGTGTAGGGAGGTACTAGCTACCCCACGGGCCCCGGGGTTCTGCTAGCCTCCCACACCGACTTGTTAGGCCCGTTGGGCAAACCAGGGTAGTCAGGTGAGGGTGCGCAGACTGTGGAGGGGCAAGGCCCTGGTTTGGTTACTGTGGAGGGGTTGGACCCCTGTTACTGAGAGGGCTCTGCCCTGGACTGGTTCTGTGCTGTGCTTTGGGCGCACCCGTTAACGGAAACGACTAACCGCGTGCCAGTATGGGTTAGCTACCTGTGCGTTTATCACGCATGCCGTAGTCACCGTTACGTCTGTCAGTGACCTTGGGGTGGTTGATTGAGGGTAGGATCACCACGGGGGACTCTCCCGGCCAGGAGAGCACCACGTGCTACTTCTACTTTTTGGAAAAGACTGCAATCAAGATCGTTCCCACGAGGAACATTCGAGATCAAGAAAAAGATCTGGGGAATAAATGAAATAGTGAGACAATTGAAAGATGTGAATAAAGAAAGTAATCGAACATAACAGCTACTGTACACTCTACTTTTGTCTTTAGTTTAGTTGCCACTCTACTCAGCGTTTTGCTGACGTGTTACACTCGTTACCTTTTTCAGGACCAGGTGTTGAGCAGCCAGGGTCAGCGGCTGCAGAGGACGCTGGGCCGAGTAGGGTCCAGTAGAGTTACCACTGTCTCTTGTACCTCTTTTTGTTACGTTGTAGTGAGTAGTTCTTGTTTCCGCTGTACTTTCTTTACCTGCAGTTCAAATTATATTATGAATGTTGTTCTACTGTTGTGGTGGTACATACTGGGGTAGTTTCTTTCCTTACTGCTGTACTTTCTTACTGTTAGTTATATTCATGTTGAATGTGGTTTATTTTACTGCTCTTTTGGTTACTTCCTCGTTGGACGACTAGGTCTTAGGATTAGTTGAGTCGGTCCGGTTCTCGTGTCTCGTAGGGACTCGGGAACCGGGTCGTTACAAGATGGTATAAGAGCAAGGTCGTCCCGAGAAGTGAATCAATTGACTGGAAAATATCCAATTCACATGTTTATAACTAGAGTAGCCACCACAACCTATCTCTTGACATGAGCTCTTAGAAGTTTCGTTAGATACCGTCTGTTTTGACGTTTTTTTTTTCTTTTCCGTTTTGTTTCTCGTCTCCTTACAGGAGATGCCTCGTCGCGGGACTGGCGAGATTGGCCGCGGGTGCGGTCGAGGACGAGGTCGGCGAGGTGGACGTGCTGTTGTTGACGTCTCAGTGGACTAGCCACCACTCCCGGGCATCCAGGCCCAGGACCTCGCCAGACTGATACGGGACATTGTACGAGAGGAGCTCCACCCACCGCCCCGAGCACCTCCTCCTGGGGCTGCAGAGGGGGAGTCCTCTGTGGGACCACGCGACGGACACGGCGCTGGACACGAGGGAGGGGATGGGCCGCTGCCGCCCCCACCACCCTCCGACACTTCTGTACACGAGGCACCTTCGCCTGGAGGTGCACCAGCACCTCCCCTACAGCGCCACTTCGAGCTTTTTAGACAGTTCCGGAAGCTGAAGCCCCCCTCCTTCAAGGGGGATGAGGACCCGACCGAGGCAGAGGACTGGCTTAAGCAGCTGGAGAAGATCTTTGACACCCTTCGCCCCCCGGTGGAGTGCCACGTGGCCTTTGCCACGTACCAGCTGGAGAGTGCGGCACACCGGTGGTGGATGGCGGTCCGGGGACAGGAGAGGGGCGAGCCGACGTGGGACCAGTTCGTCACCCTCTTCTACGAGCAGTACTTTCCCCAGACGTGGCAGGACCAGAGGAGGCAGGAGTTCCACACTCTCCGCCAAGGGACGATGACTGTGACCGCGTACCGCACGTGTTTCTTGGAGCTGTCCCGCTTTGCAGCGACAGCGGTAGCCACTGAGGAGGAGCGCCTTTGGAGGTTCACCGAGGGGCTCCGGCCTGCGATCCGGGGGTATGTCAAACCCCTGAAGCTACCTACGTTTTCGAGGGTGGTAGAGGCAGCTATGACTTACGAGGAGACCAACCCGTCCGCACGAGACACCGACGGCGGGCGGAAGAGGCCCTTCCACCCAGACTTTTCACAGGGCCGGCGAGAACGGAGACACGTGGCGTCCGCAGGAGAGCCGTCACGTTGTGCAGGGCCATCAGTGGCCTTTGGGGGCCCCCGACAGGGGCCAGTCACCAGCACCGGACCCCCGCCTAGTTGACAGCAGGGATCCACTGAGGGCGGGAGTCAGGTTCCCCTCTGCTACCAGTGTGGCCAGCCGGGCCACGTCAGGAGGGACTGCCCATCTAGGGTAGGGGGTTAGCAGATACTCCCCGCGCAGAGCACGGGAGGGCGCGTAGGAGGCCGCGGTTCCCAGGCGCGAGGAGGAGGACAGCAGTCGCGAGGAGGGTACCGGCCAGCACCTACCCGTCCGACGCAGAGTGTGGCTGCTTCGTCCGCACCTAGAGCTGAGGGGCGTATCAATGCCCTCACACACAGGGACGCCAGAGCTTCGGGATCGGTGGTAGCAGGTATGGTTTCAGTTTCTGGCAGACTCGTTTACACGCTTTTCGATTCCGACGCTACGCACTCGTTTGTCGCAGCCAGTTTCGCAGTTAGTTTGGACCAGGATTATACACTGTTAGAGAATCCGTTCATAATCAGAGGTTCAAGTGGCCAGCTGTTTGTAGCTAAGGAGGTGTACATGGATTGCGAGGTTAGCGTCGGAGGACATAGCCTGCCAGCTGACCTGATTATGATCCAGATGGAGGACTTTGGAGTGATTCTGGGGATGGATTGGCTGTCCGCTTACCACGCCTTGGTGGACTATTTTGAGAGGAAGATTGTCTTCTCCATTCCGGAGTTGCCTTCTTTCGAGTTTCACGGACAGCCAGTGGACGGAGGTTTCAGGTGCATTTCGGCACTTCGGGCGGCGAGACTTTTGAGCCAGGGGTGTGAGGGCTTCCTAGCTTGTGTGGTGGCAGAGCCCAGCCCTGTGGCAGACTTCCAGAGCATCCCAGTGGTCAGAGAGTACCCCGACATATTTCCAGAAGAGTTACCAGGACTACCGCCCGAGCGTGAGATTGAGTTTGAGATATCACTAGTACCAGGGACCAGCCCCATCTCCACCGCGCCATACAGAATGGCACCGCTTGAGCTGCGAGAGCTCAAATCCCAGTTGCAGGACCATTTGGAGAAAGGTTTCGTGAGGCCCAGTGCGTCCCCCTGGGGAGCCCCGGTACTGTTTGTGAAGAAGAAGGATGGGACCCTACGCCTTTGTGTGGACTACCGACAGCTGAACAGGGTCACCATCAAGAATAGATATCCGCTGCCGAGGATCGATGATTTGTTTGACCAGTTGCGGGGTGCCACGGTGTTTTCCAAGATAGACTTGAGGTCTGAATACCACCAGTTGAGGATCAGGGAGACCGACGTCTCCAAGACAGCTTTCCGCACCCGGTACGGACACTACGAGTTTTTGGTCATGCCATTTGGGCTGACCAATGACCCCGTTGCTTTCATGGACCTGATGAACTGGGTGTTTAGACCGTACTTGGACCAGTTCATGGTGATTTTCATAGATGATGTACTCATCTATTCTAGAGATCGAACACAGCACGGACAGCACTTGCGGATGGTTCTGGACACTCTGAGACGACACCGGCTGTACGCCAAATACAGCAAGTGCGAGTTCTGGTTGAGGGAGGTGATCTTCCTAGGTCATGTGATCTCTGGAGATGGCTTGGCGGTGGACCCAGCCAAGGTCGAGGCAGTGCTCAGGTGGGAGAGACCGCGTTCAGTTACCGAGATTCGCAATTTTCTGGGACTGGCAGGCTACTACAGACGATTCATCAGAGGATTTTCGCAGATTGCGTGTCCTATGACACAGTTGACCCGGAAGGACGTGCCTTTCGCTTGGACAGACGCCCGTGAGGTGTATTTTCTGGAGTTGAAGGAGAGGTTGACCTCGGCTCCCGTGCTCACCATCCCTGACAGTAGTGGCAGGTTCGTTGTGTACACGGATGCCTCCTTGCAAGGGTTAGGAGGTGTCCTCATGCAGAGGGGTCACGTTGTCGCTTACGCTTCGCTGAAACTGAAGCCCCATGAGCATACCTACCCTACCCACGACCTAGAGTTGGCAGCTGTTGTCTTCGCGCTGATGACCTGGAGGCACTACTTGTACGGTGAGACCTTCGAGATTTTTACTGATCACAAGAGCCTCAGATACCTTTTTGATCAGAAGGAGCTCAACATGAGACAGAGACGTTGGTTGGAGCTCCTGAAGGACTACGACTGCAGCATCTCCTACCACCCGGGAAAGGCCAATGTGGTGGCTGACGCCTTGAGCTGTAAGGCGCCCGCACGCTTGGCCAGTCTACAGTTACAGAGTTGGAGCCTTTTGGAGGAGGTGGGCAGTTGGCGACATTTAGAGTTACGAGGGTACTGTGGGGCAGTGACGGTGACACGGCAGACCAGGCCAGAGCTGATAGACCGCATCATCACAGGGCAGATGGCTGATCCGTACTTGCTGTCTTTGCACGACAGAGTACTGTCAGGAGACCCTGGGGACTTCTCTTTCACAGACCAGGAGCTACGCTTGAGGGGACGGTTGTGCGTTCCCAGAGACGAGGAGCTGTTGAGAGAGCTCTTAATTGAGGCACACGGTTCCAGATTCACCATACATCCTGGAAACACAAAAATGTACCATGACTTAAGACACGAGTTTTGGTGGAGAGGGATGAAGCGGGATGTGGGTGAGTTCGTGCAGCAATGTTTAGTGTGCCAGCAGGTGAAAGCCGAACACCAGAGGCCTGCAGGGCCGCTTCAGCCGCTTCCAGTGCCAGAGTGGAAGTGGGAGAGCATCACCATGGACTTGGTGGTGGGCTTACTTGTTACCCAGCGGGGACACGACGTAGTCTGGGTAATAGTGGATAGACTGACGAAGACGGCACGTTTCTTGCCGATCCGAGTTACTTTGGGACCAGCACAGTTGGCAGAGAGGTATATCCGTGATGTGGTACGACTACACGGAGTTCCGCGAGAGATCGTATCCGACCGGGATACCCGCTTTACGTCCCAATTTTGGGCTGAGTTTCAGCAGGCCTTGGGGACGAGGTTGAGGTTTAGCATGGCTTACCACCCCCAGACGGACGGACAGTCTGAGCGCACGATACAGACACTTGAGGACCTTTTGCGTGCCTGTGTACTGGACTGGAGGGGCTCTTGGGAGGAGCACCTACCCCTGGCAGAGTTTACATACAACAACAGTTATCACTAGAGCATCGGCATGGCTCCCTACGAGGCTCTGTACGGACGAAAGTTTACGGCACCCTTGAGTTGGGTTGAGGTGGGGACCAAGTGGGAGGTTGGCCCCAGGTTGATCCGGCAGAGTCAGGAGGTAGTTGAGCAGATCCACAGACGACTCCGCACTGTCAGGAGCAGACAGAAGAGCTACGCGGATCGGAGATGCAGAGAGGTGCAGTTTGAGGTTGGGGACCATGTTTTCCTTTGTGTTTCGTCCATGAAGGGCTTACAGCAGTTTGGGGTGAGAGGGAAGCTCGCGCCGAGGTTTGTGGGGACCTTTGAGGTCCTGGAGCGGGTTGGACCTGTTGCTTACAGACTTGCCCTTCCCCCGCAGCTTTCTGGTGTGCACGACGTGTTCCACGTGTCCAACCTCAGGAAGTACGTAGCCGACTCCAGTCACGTACTGAGTCACGAGAGCGTCGAGGTGGGCGACGACCTGACCTACCCCGAGAGGCCAGTGCAGATCCTAGATCGAGCCGTCCGCAGTTTGAGACGAAAGCAAGTACCCCTGGTAAAGGTTTTGTGGAGGAGCCAGCGGTACGAGGAGGCTACCTGGGAGCCTGAGGCGGCAATGCGGGAGCGGTACCCGGAGCTTTTCGCGGGTACGTCTTTTCGGACCAGCTTCGATCCTCTTTGAGTTTGTTATGGTTAATTGGACATCTTTTCCCGCACCCTAGTTGGCGCAAGTTTCGGGGACGAAACTTCCTTTGAGTTTGTTATATTGTAACGAACGCATGCCCCAGATGTCTTTTAAGACATCTGGGAGGTGGCCCAGACGTCGGACCAGACGTCTGGGATCGTTTCCAGACGTCTGGAAATCCGTTATCTTCCACACGCGCGGGTCTTCTGCGCGCCTGAGCGTGCAGACCCGCATATTCGTTTATTCCCTGCGGCTGTAGACGCCCTGCCGCGTCCTCTCTCCTCCTCGCATGGCCTTAAAAGGCCACGCCTCCCCTCACTTCCGTCACCACCGTCTCCTCCCTCTTCTCCTTCATCCAGTGAGCGTGAGTGAGAGGGCGGTAGCGGCGGCCGCAGTGAGCGCGGAGGAGGTGCTGCATGCGAGAGCGGAGCTCTGCCGTGAGGGCGAGCTCGCTGGGGCTGCTAGGGCCGGCCGGCGGAGGGCGCATGGGGTGCGGAGCGACGTGGAGGGGGGACTGCTACGGTCTGAGCAGCAGGCGCGCAAGGTGCGACGCGGGCGGCGTCGCGAGCGGAGGCCGAGTGGCGCCCTGATTATGGAAAAATTTCCAGAATCAGACGTTTGGGTTGATAGCCAGACGGCGAGGGCGACGTCTGGAAGACCATGCAGACGTCTGAAAGGTGAGTTTTCCGTCTCCTTCTTCCTTCCTGTCGACTGACCATACTGAGGGAGGGAGATGGGTGTGCGCAGGCTTGGTGATTCGCCATCCATCGCAAATCAGACATCTGGCAGTAGTACCAGACGGCGGAAGCGACCTCCAGACGTCCGGGGTGACCATCGGACGTCTGGGAGCTAGGCCAGACGTCCCCGCAGACTTCTGGACATCTGGGAAACCACGCTGAACAAGGTAATTCCCTGATCCACTTTTTAAGACGTCTGGAAGAAGTTCCAGACGTCTGATTTTGCACAGTGTCATCGTTTTTGACTCGTTTAGGGCCCGTTCGGGTTCTGTTTTCCACGATTCGAGTTGCGTTCTTTTCAGAATTAATTCCTCTACCCGTCTACAGTAGCTATACACTATTTTGAGACACTCCTTGTGTTTGATCCTTGTGATAGGACCCCGTTCTGTTGCAGTCTCGGGTGTCGCGGAGGCACGTGGGATTCCCGACCACGCCCCCATTTCTCCCGTTGTACCTGGTAGAGTGGCTTTAAGTTATTAATAAAATCTGTTAAATTATGGAACCATAAATAGAACCTAGGACATTGCATGAATCCTAGGAATGAGAAATAGATGGAATGATAGCTCCTAGGTGTTGCATGAATCCTAGGGCTGGAAAACTAGATTGTATGATAGATCCTAGGATATGGCATGAATCCTAGGATGGGAAAACTAGTGGAATGTATAATACTGCAGTCTTGGAAAATGGAAAGAGATATAAAGCTGCCTGTAATTTGAATTAACAGCTGCCTGTTGTGAATAAATAACGTGTTTAAGAACATGGATTGTAAGAATGTGAAACTGGAAAGTGAAATCTGGATGTTTGAGTAAAAAGGATGGAACCCTACGGGGAAGTAGGAGTAGAACTCCTGGAAAGTGAATGGAATAGTATTGGGGAAGTGAGCTAGCCCTTGAGTATGGAGTACCAAGGAGAGCGACTGTCCCCCTGTTTAGTGCAGGGCGGAGCCAGCCGCCCCAAGGACCCGGGGTTAGGACTGGCCACTCTGTACCGACTTGCTGGCCCTCGCGTACGTAGTACCGAGGAGAGCTACTAGTGTAGGGAGGTACTAGCTACCCCACGGGCCCCAGGGTTCTACTAGCCTCCCACACCGACTTGTTAGGCCCGCTGGGGCAAACCAGGGTAGTCAGGCGAGGGTGCGCGGACTGTGGAGGGGCAAGGCCCTGGTTTGGTTACTGTGGAGGGGTTGGACCCCTGTTACTGAGAGGGCTCTGCCCTGGACTGGTTCCGTGCTGTGCTTTGGGTGCACCCGTTAACGGAAACGACTGACTGCGTGCCAGTACGGGTTAGCTACCTGTGCGTTTATCGCGCATGCCGTAGTCACCGTTACGTCTGTCACTGACCTTGGGGTGGTTGACTGAGGGTAGGATCACCACGAGGGACTCTCCCGGCCAGGAGAGCACCACGTGCTACTTCTACTTTTTGGAAAAGACTGCAATCAAGATCGTTCCCACGAGGAACATTCGAGATCAAGAAAAAGATCTGGGGACTAAATGAAATAGTGAGACAATTGAAAGATGTGAATAAAGAAAGTAATCGAACATAACAGCTACTGTACACTCTACTGTTGTCTTTAGTTTAGTTGCCACTCTACTCAGCGTTTTGCTGACGTGTTACACTCGTTACCTTTTTCAGGACCAGGTGTTGAGCAACCAGGGTCAGCGGTTGCAGAGGACGCTGGGCCGAGTAGGGTCCAGCAGAGTTACCACTGTCGCTTGTACCTCTTTTTGTTACGTTGTAGTGAGTAGTTCTTGTTTCCGCTGTACTTTCTTTACCTGCAGTTCAAATTATATTATGAATGTTGTTCTACTGTTGTGGTGGTACATACTAGGGTAGTTTCTTTCCTTACTGCTGTACTTTCTTACTGTTAGTTATATTCATGCTGAATGTGGTTTATTTTACTGCTCTTTTGGTTACTTCCTCGTTGGATGACTAGGTCTTGGGATTAGTTGAGTCGGTCCGGTTCTCGTGTCTCGTAGGGACTCGGGAACCGGGTCGTTACATAGAATGTATCAAATTAAGAAACATGATGCTTAGTCTAAGAATATAGTGTAAGTAGCCCTAATTGATTTTTTCCTTTTTTAGCTTTTCAGAATCAGAGGCTTAGAAGAAATTTGGATTTATGTTTTACCTGCCCTTAGAGTGGTTGGTGTGTGGTTGATCTTCCTTTAAAGAGTCCCTAAAACATATCACAATCAAAAGACATGTAGCAAGTTGGTAACAAGTATGATATTGCAATCAAGAGATCTGAATTGCGCGTTGCTCCCCGGCAACGGTGCCAAAATGTTGTTCACTCGAAATTAGGTTTTAAATCATTACGTTGCAGTATAGTTGAAATCTTGCGAAAAACAGATAAAATTTATACTCGAAAAAGTCCAAGGTCATTCGCTGGGAGCAAGTAGGAATTCAATTCTCAAAATTGTAATTTAAAATAATAGAGATAAGAAAATGTAATCATAAATATTCAGAATAATATGGCAATAAAATCAATGTGTCATATTGTAAAAAGAATGGAGTAAAATGGTGATTTGAATCACCATTTACTCCCTACAATAATATCAAATGAAACTCAATAGTTATGAATGAAATAAACTTCAAGTCAGCTGTTTGATTATTCAATCAAACGTCTTAAACATCTGATGAATAGTGCTTTTCTTTGCTTATTCTTTCTTTATTCTTCTTCTCTTACTTTCCTTCTTCTTCTTTCTTCTTCCACTTTCTCTATTCTTGTGCGGCTCTTCTTCTGCTTTCTCTACTCTTCTTCTCTTCTCCTTCTTTTCAAGCACAGGGGAAAGGTTCTTAGATTTGGCTAAGCGTTAGCCAACTTCCCAAAGAGCAAAACCCTCCCCTACCTTGCGCAAACTCTCCTCTCTTTCCCTCTTCGGGTCACGCTCTCCCAGAGCCTCTGGTGTCAGACCCGAATAGATTGTTAATATGATGATTTTATCGTTGAAGTGTGTATAGTGGTTAACCTAAATCAGACTTAACCATCTCTTTACAAAATTTTTTTACCTGGCCTATTTGATTTTATCTTGGTCACTTTTAGGCCTAGGGTCGAACTCAGGGAAGTGGGGTTACAAGTCAAGTTTCTACGCCTTTCCTACAACAAGTCTCTTCCGTTCGTTTATTGTGTTTTTGGTGTTTTTCTATTTAGATTTTTTTCTGGTAATCTTTGTTCTTGAGGCCCACCCTCAAAATTGGGTTCTTGGCTTTGAGCCAAAATAGGGTTCCAAAATGGTCTTGGCTATTCGCAAGATGGATTACCTGCAAGTCAAGGATTATCTTTTCTCTTTTTTATATATATTTTATATCTTTTTATTAGCAGGAAAGAGAAGCAGAAATAAAGTAAATATTGTATATATATATATAGGTATATATTATATATGTATAAAGGGGTGAGGGTGGAGGTGGAGATGGAGTGTAGCATGGTGTCGAGTTGGTCGTCGTCTAGAAAGACGCAACTAGCAGGACGAAGTGCTGTGTGTAAGGTGTAGGATGGATGGTGGAAGATGAATGCGAACACGCTTTTTGTACACGTGTATCGGGGAATATCAGCAACTGGTGCAGATATTCCCGTGATACAGCGTATGGTAAATAATGTGAAAAAATATATATATGTATATATATATCTATATGTATGTATATATATATATATTTATAAGTATATGTATATATGTATGTAGCTATATATGTATATATGTATATGTATATATATATAGGTATGTGAATATATATATATATAAGTATATGTATAGATAGATATATGTATAGATCTATATATATATATATATATATATATATATATATATATGTATATGATACTATATAGATGTATATATGTGTATGTATATGTATATAGTAATATATGTATAGATATATGTAAGTATATATGTATATATATATATATATATATAAGTATATGTATATATGTAAATATACATGTATATATATATATATATATATATATGTATGTATGTATGTATGTATGTATGTATGTATGTATACTAATATATAAGTATATAGGTACTACTATATGTATAAATATAAGTATATATATATATATGTATATATATATCAATATATATATATGTATACGTATATATATATGTATATAATAGTGTATAGGTGTGTGTGTGTGTATGAAAGTGTGAGTGTAGGTGTGTAAGTGTCGGTGAAGAGAGTGAGAGTGTTGTGAGAGAGAGAGAGCGAGTGAGAGAGAGAGAGAGAGGGAGAGATGGCTCTATTAAGGCGTCTGGAGCTTTCAAGCGCCGTCTGGAGGTCCTCAAGCGCATGCGCAGGCGCGTATGCGGGCGAGGACATGCACGCTGGAGGGCGAGGGGTGTGGAGAGGAGACCTCAGAGCATAGCGCTGCGCGGAGAGCTGGAGCTGGCACTGACAGGCGTGCGTGGGCGAAGAGAGCGGGCGACGCAGGCAGGTGCGGGCGACGCAGACGCGTGGGCTGGCGCTGGCAGAACGCGAGGCGAGACGCGCGCACAGGCGAATGGCGGTAGCGGTGCGCCGGGTGACCGGATAAGTGAGAAGCTTTCCGGTCACCCCACTGTAGCCACAGTGTTCCGCAGACTGACGTGAGTAGTGGCTACAGTGTAAGGCCGTGTTGCATGACCGGGAGCGGATGGTTCTGTGAGTGCGGATGGCTCGGCGTGCACGGTGGAGTGGCTCCGGCTGCTGGCTTGCGGGCATGACCTCGCGACAGAGCGCGCGGAGGGGGGTTGGGTCGCGAGCGAAGGGGCGTGACAAGGCGTGCGGAGGCCTGCGGGTGTTGGCTGGGGTGCGCGGGAAGCTTGGCCGGCAGTTGCAGTGGTGCGCGGTGGCCGGTTGCTGAAGAGATAGCATGACAGGGCACTTGCGCGAAGAAGTTGAAGGCGAGGACAATGCGAAGGAGGAGGCAATGGCACCTGCAGGCGCGCGCGGAGGGCCTACGTGCGCTGCTGTCGCCTTGCTGCTACTGCTGTGGGGTTTGGTCGGCTACTGCAGGGCATGCAGTGGCCGGTTGAGCTTCACAGCTGAAGCTTTGCTCCAATGGCTGAAGGTGCTGGAAACGTAAAAACGAGAAAAGAGCCACCACGCCCACTGGATCTTTGGTGAGCTGGGCGGTGGTGGACTCACGGTGGTGGTTGTGCACCACCGTGAGTTGCTCCTGTCCACCGGGTGTCTCCTCGGAGGAGGGGGGCCGGTGTGTGGAGGGAGAGGGAGGAGAGGACGGTGGCTTGGAAGGAGAAGTGCTGGGTTTTTTGGCGTTGGACCAGGCTGCTGCAAGAAGGAGCCGAACCCTCTTTTTAATAGAGGAGGAAGGCATGCACAGCCATGCCCTGGCTGTGCATGCGGCTGCATGGGGCTTGGCAGGGAGTGGTGCCTGGGGCTGCAGGGAGAGGTGAGCAGGGAAGCATGGCACGAGGAGGAAGAAGTCAATCCATGCACAGCATCCATGGGAAGAAAGATTTCCAAATCAAATGGAAATAAAAATAAAGATGGGAATTTTGTGAAGTAGCACATGAAGAAAATGTAAATTACGAGGCCAATTTATTAACTCCTCCCCTCTCAATTAAATGCATGCATGCGTGTATTTTTACAATGCGACTATGGAACCCTAATATGCACTGGTAATGCTAGGAAATAGCACAAGACGGCGCAATTGCAGGTGTATTTTTGCGGTGCAATCATACCCCCATGCCTATCTTTTGCTAGTCCCTAGCAAAACAGTATTTAGAAATGATCTTAAGCTGAAGATTTTCTTCTGAAACAACATAGGTGTGTTTATTGTTGGGTATTGTGAGAACCAATTATAGAGAAGACTACCAGTACTTTAAGTCTCACATGACAAAGATCATCTCTCAACCAACCAGGACTCTTGATATTTAAACCTTAAGTACGATTTCCAGGATCTAGGAGGTTTTTGCCATACTCGAGAGCTCAAGAGATTATGGCTTGTGCATAGTGAAGGATCAAGATTGACCAGATGAACATTAAGACTCAAGCCCAGGGTTTCACGAATTTTTAAGTAAAGGTTGGTCCCAGTTTCAGCTCATGTTTCGGATTGACCCTTAAGAAGATGACGGAAAACTCAACTCCCATTTTCTGATATTTGTGGCTCACAGGAAAAACAGGGTGTTTGCGACTTGCCCTGAAGAACTTTTTTAGGGTAGAGACTTTACAGGCATTTGCGAGATATATTGACTTATTTGCATTTTTTTTTTTGAAAACACGTGTCAGTATATCTCTTACAACATTATTTGGAGGAGCACACTTTTCTTTTTGGTGAGAGAGTTTCTTTTTGGTGGAAAGAGTTCTCCTAAACACAAGACTAAAACCTAGGATAAAAAGTCTACCTGCACGCACAGGTAAGGACTCCACCTTCCCTAATGAACACTAGGGTTGGATCTTATGTTCACCTGATCTTTCTTGATATGTGTAGTGTGAACCAAGTTTACTTAAGCTCTCAAGTAAAAGCAAACCAACAGATCCTGTACTAGTGTCTCAGGTACAAGAATACGTCCTTAGTTAGGAGAGATTCTGATCTATTTTGTCAATGCTCAAGTGAATTAAGCCCGAGCCTGAGCGAATCAAGCTTCTGTGACTTGGAAAGTCTTTAAAACAGAGGTTGAATATCCATAAACACTTATTGTATTTTTGTTTCAGCCTTTAGATCATTACTAAACACCATTTATTATTATTATTATTATTATATTTTTTTTCCTTTTTCTTTTTCTTACATATTTATAAATAGGTGGAAACTGCATGATACCATAAAATACCCAGATCCTATGGATGCCTATCCACCCCCCCATGCTAAACAATGCTATGTCCTCATATGCATGCAGGGAAAGGTAGAGAAAGGATGAAAGATCGGGTAAGGAGAGCTGAGGTGCAGGGTATACAGCAGGGTGGTAGGGTGGGTGGTGAAAGATCTGGCATTTTCTGGGACAAGAGTGTCCCAGGTGGAACAGAAAACAAGTCAGGAGGAAGCAGTTGGTCCTCAGATTGGCCAAGAAGAGGGGCTTCTTGGATAGATGGATCCAAAAAGGAACAGCCCCAGTGAGTAAGATGTGGACTCAAGGTCCCAGTGTGGAGTTGCAAATCTGCCTGATTTGGCGGGAAAGAAAGGGCAATTCGGTCTTCAAGAGTGTGAACCGGCGGTGAGTAGCCTGGATATGACTCAGACGACGAGGTATGGGAAGCGGAGAAAACCTCGTCAGAAGTCTGGCCAGGAGAAGGTACGGGACAAGGGAGGGATGGGGGAACGTCACAATATGTGTTGGTCAGGCAGTCATCGGTATTTATAGGTAATTCGCAGTAGTCAGAATAGGTCCCAATTAGTTCGATACACGTGCCGACGGCCATGTCCTCGTCAGACGTGTCATCCTCGATGCAATCACAATCAAAGTTCTTGGCTGCCTTGAAGATGTTAAGCTTGATCTTTTTAGATCCACCGGCAATCTCAGTACAGCTCAACTCGTAGTCGATAAGGGCGCGGGTTGTGGCCAAGAAAGGTCGACCAAGGATGATCGGACAATCAGAAAGTGAGTTAGGAACTTCCATATCTAAAACAAGAAAGTCAACAGGAAAACAGAAACTATTGACCCTAACCACCACGTCTTCTACCACACCCTTTGGGATCAAGCAGGATTTTGACAGAACGATCTGCCAACTGTAACGTGACAAGGGTGGGTTTCAAATTTCCTAAAGAAAATTTTTCGAGCATGATGATCGATATAAGATTTATGGAAGATCCTAGATCAAGCAGGGTACGACTAAAATTGCAGCCTTGGATGCTACAGGAGATAAGCGGTGTGCCAGGATCTTTTTGCTTCGGTGGTAGATTTGACAGTATAGCACAACTAGCATGAGGCAAGAGAACCACCAGATTCTTGGTTTTCTTTGACTGTCGCCTAGGTGTTGTGTAGTCTTTGAAAAATCAGACGACAGTAGGTATGTGGTCGATAGCCTCGAGCAGGGGTACCTTGATTTCTACATCCCTGAACAAATTACATAGGTTATCAAAGGCTTGTGTATCTTTCTTTTTGCCTTTTGGCTTCCTCAGTAGAGCCTCAAGGAATGGGACTGATTCTGGCAATAATTTGGGTGTATCGTCCTCTCGCGAATGCGGTGCGCATCCCGAATGAGAGGGCGATGAAGAAGACTGGCCAGGATCAGGTCGAGGCGGATCGACAGTCTGCTTATCGCTCCTCGTAGTGATAGCATTGGACGATGCGAGCCCAGTGGGATCATACGGCGGAGGAGGGTTTGCAATAGGGACATTAGAGTGCGATGCTGCAGCGGAATTAGCCTGAAATCCCGGTGGAATGCTCGGAGCCTGCAGAATCTGATTAGCCTGCCCCTGAAAATGTCGTACCTGTGGTTGAGGACCACGGGGTACGAAGTTTCACGGGTTTGGAACAGGTTGGGCGGGAAGAGTGCCTTGAGATCGAGTCGCCATGCGTAGTTGACTGATCTCAGCATTCTGCTGCGCTAATTGGTGCTGAAGAGAGATCATGTTCTCTTCATGGCGCTTTGACATATCTGTCATCATTCACATCAATTTATCAAGAGGACTTGATGCGTGTTCTGCTTGCGGTATGCAAGGGCCTGATGGCAGATTCACCATAAGATTAGGCTGGGCCCTTGGGATGACGGGTGCGGACGGTCGCATTGGTCCACCCGTGGGGTTTTGGCGTTGCGAGTTGTTGGACCATGTGAAGTTTGGATGATTTTGCCACCCTGAGTTATATGTGGCAAAGAACGGGTTGTTCCCCAGGGCGCAAGCGTCTTCTATGCCAGAAGATGCATCCGCATGTAAGTATGCATCCGAGCACACGGAGGTTTGGTCCTCCATGTCGAAATACTAGCACGCAGAAGCCAGTTCCACATGACTTACCGAGTCGCTCGGTGCGACACTCGGTAAGGAAGGTCTTACGGGGTTTCTTGGGATAAGCCTGGTGTTGGAAGAGTTGGGATTGTGACGAAGTGGTGAAGTGGGGGTGTTTGCCAAAGAACTGGCGAGGTTGGCCAGAAGCTCGTCCAGCTTCTTGTGCATGACGGAGATTTCATCAAGTTTTTAAGCAATAAGGCTTAGATCAGTGGATGAATGGGAGGGTCCCGTGTCAACTTCGTGGACATTTCGTGGCTAGCTGGTACGATTAAAGGCGACAATGGAAGCATTGTTCATCGAGTTTTCACTCATATTTTCAAACAATTCAAATGCTCCATTCTCGTCTTTATTCATAAAGTTCCCTCTGCAGGAAGCGTTTGCAATTTGCTTCAAAGTCTCATTTAGCCCATAGTAGAAAATCTGGGCTATATGCCAGGTAGGCAGACCGTGGTGCGGACACTTCCTGAGGAGGTCGTTATATCTCTCCCATGCCTCTTGAAATTGTTCGCTGTTTTGTTGCGTAAATGAAGTGATAGCACGGTGAAGCGCATTGGTTCGCCCAATTGGGAAGAACTTCTTGAGAAACACTGTTCGCATCTCTTCCCAAGAGTGGATGGTTCTCCCAAGGGTGCGTAACCATTGCGATGCTTTATCCCGCAATGAAAACAAGAACATTTTCATGAGGACTATAGGTAACTTGATATTTCTTGGTTTAACCGTTTCAGTTAATCGGGTTAAGTCTTCCAAGTGGAGAAATGGATCTTCACTTGCAAGACCATGAAAGTGAAAATTTATTAGGCCAATTATGTTTGGTTTTAGTTCAAAGTCGTTCCCGCCCATGGGGACCCGAATTTGTCCTATGGTCTCTGTAGCCGCGGGATTTTGATAGGAGCTAAGAGACCTAGGCTCCTCCCGTTCGGGAGGGTTCTGTATTTCCTCCAATGTTTCCCGAATGGCTTCCATTTGCTCATTATACATTTCCATTTGGGCTTAGAGGTGGGTTATGGGATCTAAGGCTCCACCACCTGGTGGGTTCTGAGGGTGGTTTCCTCCCTCAGGATTTCGGGGTGGGCGTGCAGCCATGTATGTGGAGGAGGAGGACGATTCGGCTTCTTTTCTAGATTTATCAGGCAATTCAAACAGTTTAGGGTTTTGTGACCTCCTCCCAAACATGCACTACCGCAGGAAGAATTGGGGGGTAAGAAGGGAAAAGAGATGAGAGAAATGACACCGCAAAGGTACACTTGATGACAAATCAATTCAATCAAATTCCTAACCTCTACAGTGTGTCCTTAGACCTAAAGATCTAAGTTACCTGCTACCACGAACTGCGGAACCGAATGCGAGCACCGCGGAACCACCGAGCCAGATTGAAAGGCCGTTTTCCCCAGTCTTAGACACCCGATAGCACACGGGAACCCTCACCAGCACGTAGATGCTACACGCAGGTAGTTAGACCTCCAATCCTTAGTAAGGGTCAAGTTACTACCAATTTAGTTAGAGGCTTAAGGTCAAGTGCTTTTGGAATGTGAAGGGCGTTGTTTACGGGTATTGCCCAAGTGATTGATTTTCAGAGTGTGTAAAACAAGCATGCAACGGGGAAATCTCCTCGAATTGAAGTTTTTAATTGGTGAATGGTTTTTAGAGTTCAGCCTTAAGTAGTATGAATTTTTGGATTTCGCTGAAATACCAATTCAACCAATCTCTGGGTTTTGAGAGAATACATGTTTTGTTCAAAGCCCAACAAACCCTTCTTCAATATCAATTGGTTAATGCATGCTAAAATGCAATTGGCTACCCTAAATGGAGATTTCTATGTGTGGATGCACGAATCAGTTTTATATTAGTGTGAAAGGGAGCCAAAGCACTTCAATTCAAGTGCTCCCAATCACCAGAAATGATTTCCACACACGAGGCTTCAACCAAAAGATAAAGAAAATCAAATAGTTGGGGTTGAAGTATTCGGGATCGAATATTAGGCAAGTTGAAAAGTCGTGGTGGGGTTGGAATCAAATCAATTCCAAGTCTCCCCACCAAAAAGGTGATCCCAAATTACAGGTAAATGAGGCAAAGAGGTGTGGCAATCAATCTTTTTATTTGCCTCAAAGAATACTTCACACGACGAAAAATTCAAGAATCAAGGTTCTTGGATTTTCTCTATACGAAGTAGGGCGGGAAATCCCGTGGCGGTGGGAGTAAGGGCAATCAATCAAACAAGTGAATTTTAATCCACTTGCCCCAGGGGATCCCAAGAAGTTTTTCTAGTTTTTAGTTTTCTTTTTTTTATTAAGGTGACAAGTTAACCCTAGTTGCTAAGAAAAGAAGACCTACTTTTTCAGCAACGTGTGCGAAGCTCCAACGTGGTGTCGGCACCTTCACTCGCTCGTTCCCACCTTGGATCTGCTCACATCTTCGACTTCGTTTGCCTACCTTTTCCTTGCAACAAGTTCACCTGCACACCAAAAACAGAGACACCCATGAAGAGAGAAGAGAAAAATTGAAAGGAATTGAATAGAAACTTACTTGAAGGCGCACTTCCCTGGCAACGGCATCAGAAAAGATATGGTGTCGGACCCGAATAGGTTGTTAATATGATGATTTTATCGTTGAAGTGTGTATAGTGGTTAACCTAAATCGGACCTAACCATCTCTTTACAAAATTTTTTTACCTAGCCTATTTGATTTTATCTTGGTCACTTTTAGGCCTAGGGTCAAACTCAAGGAAGTGGGGTTACAAGTCAAGTTTCTATGCCTTTCCTACAACTAGTCTCTTCCGTTCGTTTATTGTGTTTTTGGTATTTTTCTATTTAGATTTTCTTCTGGTAATCTTTATCCTTGAGGCACACCCTCAAAATTGGGTTCTTGGCTTTGAGCCAAAACATGGTTCCAAAACGATCTTGGCTATTTGCAAGATGGATTACTTGCAAGTCAGGGATTATCTTTTCTCTTTTATATATATATTTTTTATCTTTTTATTGGCTGGAAAGAGAAGCAGAAATAAAGTAAATATAGTATATATATAGGTATATATTATATATGTATAAAGGGGTGAGGGTGGAGGCGGAGATGGAGTGTACCACGGTGTCGAGTCAGTCGTCATCTAGAAAGATACAACTAACAGGACGAAGTGCCGCGTGTAAGGTGTAGGATGGATGGTGGAAGATGCATGCGAACACGCTTTTTGTATGCGTGTATCGGGGAATATCAGCAACTGGTGCATATATTCCCGCGATACAGCATATGGTAAATAATGTGAAAATATATATATATGTATATATATATCTATATGTATATATGGTTATAAATATATAGGTATATATGTATATGTAAATATATATGTATATATATATATATATAAGTATACTAGTACTTAGTTATATAAATACTAATATATATATAGATATAAGTATATATATATATATGTATATGTATGGAAGTATATGTATATATATATATATATATGTATATATATAAGTATATAGATATATATAGATATATATGTATATATGTATACTAATACATAAGTATATAGGTACTACTATATGTATAAATATAAGTATATATATATATATATACATATATATATATGCATGTATATATATATGTATATAAATATATGTATATATATATCAATATATATATGTATACGTATATATATATATTTATGTATATAATAGTGTATAGGTGTGTGTGTGTGTGTATGAAAGTGTGAGTGTAGGTGTGTAAGTGTCGGTGAAGAGAGTGAGAGAGTGTTGTGAGAGAGAGAGAGAGAGCGAGAGAGAGAGAGCGGGAGAGATGGCGCTGTTAAGGCGTCTGGAGCTTTCAAGCGCCGTTTGGAGGTCCTCAAGCGCACGCGCAGGCGCGTATGCACGCGAGGACGTGCACGCTAGAGGGCGAGGGGTGCGGAGAGGAGACCGCAGCGCACAGCACTACTCGGAGAGCTGGAGCGGGTGCTGGCAGGTGCGCGTGGGAGAAGAGAGCGGGCGACGCAGGCGGGTGCGGGCGACGCGGACGTGCGGGCGGGCGCTGGCAGAACGCGAGGCGAGACGCGCGCACGGGCGAATGGCGATAGTGTTGCGCCGGGTGACCTTATAAGTGAGAAGCTTTTCGGTCACCCCACTGTAGCCACAGTGTTCCGCAGATTGGTGTGATCAGTGGCTATAGTGTAAGGCCGCGCCGCGTGACCGGGAGCGGGCGGTTCTGTGAGTGCGGATGGCTCGACTCGTGCGGTGGAGTGGCTCCGGCTGCTGGCTTGTGGGCGTGACCTCGCGTCAGAGTGTGCGGAGGGGGGTTGGGTCGTGAGCGAAGGGGCGCGACAGGGCGCGTGGAAGCCTGCGGGTGTTGGCTGGGGTGAGAGGGAAGCTTGGTCGGCCACTGCAGTGGCACACGGTGGCCGGTTGCGGAAGAGATAGCGCGACAAGGCGCTTGCGCGAAGAAGCTGAAGGCGAGGGCAGTACGAAGCAGAAGGAGGCAAGGGCGCTTGCAGGCGCGTGCGAAGGGCCTGCATGCGTTGCTGCCGCCTTGCTGCTGCTGCTGTGGGGTTCGGCCGACTGCTGTAGGGCGTGCGGTGGCCTGTTGAGCTTCACAGCTGAAGCTTTGCTCCAATGGCTGAAGGTGCTAGAAACGTAAAAACGAGAAAAGAGCCACCACGCCCACTGGCTCTTTGGTGAGCTAGGCGGTGGTGGACTCACGGTGGTGGTTGTGCACCACCATGAGTTGCTCCTGTCCACCGGGTGTCTCCTCGGAGGAGGAGGGCCGGCGTGTGGAGGGAGAGGGAGGAGAGGATGGTGGCCTAGAAGGAGAAGTGCTGGGTTTTTTGGCGTTGGACCAGGTTGCTGCAAGAAGGAGCCAAACCCTCTTTTTTATAGAGGAGGAAGGCATGCACAGCCATGCCCTGGCTGTGCTTGCGGCTGCATGGGGCTCGGCAGGGAGTGGTGCCTGCGGCTGCAGGGAGGGGTGAGCAGGGAAGCATGGCGCAAGGAGGAAGAAGTCAATCCATGCACAGCAGCCGCGAGAAGAAAGATTTCCAAATCAAATGGAAATAAAAATAAAGATGGGAATTTTGCGAAGCAGGACATGAAGAAAATGTAAATTGTGAGGCCAATTTATTCACTCTCCTCCCCTCTCAATTAAATTCATACATGCGTGTATTTTTACAATGCGACTATGGAACCCTAATATGCACTGGTAATGCTAGGAAATAGCACAGGACGGCGCAATTGTAGGTGTATTTTTGCGGTGCAATCAGCCTCCAACAGTACCGGGTTATCGGGTATTCGGACCTAGAGCGCACCCGGGTCCAGGGCTGCAGGTGTGGGTCGCAGCCAAGGAGTGTACTGGGCTTAGGTAGGTTATTGGATCAGACTAGATCCGCGAGGTCAGTGTTGCGGATGAGGCCGACTGAGGGTGCGAGGGACCTCACCCCTTGTGTCAGAGGCGATAAGCCCCAGGCACAAATTCAATTTATGCAGGCGCAGTCGTTTCAAAATGTATGATGTGGGACTATCCGTCCCCTTCTTCGTGTGCACAGTTGTGAAGGCCTTCGTCCAATTTTTGTGTGAGGGGCAGTCAACAACACCAATTGACCCCTGGGTTACGTTCCTAGAAGAATTCCATGCTGCCTGGGATCAAAGACCTAGAGTTGCAGTTGTTGGAGAGGGCTTCAAGCAAGCTCAAAGCTTGCGTGTGAATGGCGATGGGGGTCGGTACCTGAAATCATCAAAAAGGCCTTTCGGTCACGTCAAAATGTTCAGGAATGATTGCCGGAGCACGGTGAACTTGCTGAGGGGGTCGGCGTGGCGTGGGTGATGAGGTTTGATAGTGGTGAACTATCCGTGTGAAGGTGGTGGTGTTTGGGGGCGAATTTGGACAAGTAATCTCCTCAATTTCTTGAGGAGTTTACTCGCGTGGATATGGCGGCAGTGTGGGGGGTGGTAGCAGCTTGTTTGGAGGTGTGTGGTGGCTGCTAGGGCTCACCGGAGGTCAACCAGAGAGGTGGAAGATGGAGTCGCGAAGGGCATTGGCGAGGTTGAAGCAGTGTGTTGGATGTGCTGGCAAGATGAGGAGAAGTTGAGGAGTTGATTGAGAGCGGTAGCAGACGAAGGGGAAAGGAGATGTCGTCGGTTGTGGTATGGCTGGTGCCGGAGACGGAGGTTGCTCCAGTGGATAGGAAACAGAGAGGAAGATAGTGAAGGGGGCGTCGACTGGTACGACTCGACGTGGAGGAAGATGGGGGAGATAGCTCCATTGTTGGTATTTTGAACAGAGGAAGAAAGGAGGCAAGGGAGGTTGCCAGACGTCGAGGAGCGATTCGGCCAAGAAAGAGGAGAGGAATTGGAGGTGTTCAAGGCCAAATTCAAGCGTGGGAAGAACGGTTTGACTTGGAGGTCTTTTATAGGCCTTTAGAGGGAGTTTTGAGCTTGGGAAGAAAACTTCCCAAGCTTGGAAAGCTTCGTCGGAGATGGGATTTTTAGGATACCCTAATCTCTCATGCGTTCGTATGAGAGATTGGGGAGGTTTTAGGTGTGGGAATTGGCTTAAAAGGAAGGGAATTCCTTGACGAACTTCCTTTTCAAATCTAAGAGGGATTCGTCAAGGAATCAAGGAGATCTTGCCAATTTTAGGTTGCCAGAGTTTGTATGAATAGGATTAATGGCGGTAGGGACCTATTCATGAAAATGATGACAAAGTTAGGGGCTTTTTTATAAAGATTTTAAAAGTTAAGGGCATAAATGTGATCAGACAAGACCAAGTTGCAAACTAGGTCAAGAAAATCTCAGATTGTGACCAAATTTTGGTAAAAACCTAATTTGGACCTAAGGAATCTAATGATAAAGTTGGATTTTGGTTTCGACCATGTTTGACTAGGTAATTTATGCAAAAACCCAAACTAGGGCAAATGTCTGTCTGATACTCTATTTTGGGTCGAGATAGGTTCTGATGGTCAAATTGAAGGTTCCAAACCCTAGAGAATATTTTTCTATGAATTTTAGAGGGTTTAGGTGAATTTTATCCTGACCAGATTCTCAGTTTATCAAGCGGGTCTATTTTTAAGGTTTCAAAAGTCATTTAATTCTCAAAAGATGCGAAAACCCTTTTCTATCTATTCTAACCCACTTGTTAGCCTTTTAGGACCTTTTGACCCTTAATTAACCCCTAAGAAAATACATGGTTGTACTGCATTCATGGTATGATGGTAAAATTATAGTTTTAACCCTGGTTTCTTACTTTTCTCTCAGAATAATTTTGGAATGAATTACAGTTTTTTGGTGATTATGTAGGAGCATTTATTGACTTAATCTAATCAAATTGAGCTAGTTATGGCTCATGATGGTATTTCCATCAAAATCCCAACTAGTAACATCGCTTAGGCTCACATAGACACTAGAAGTGCTTAATTCAAGAAAAATACAAAACACCTGCGTTTGTATTCCTCCAAGCTCCTCTCAATCAATTAACAAGCGCAACTCAAGTAAAACAAAGACTAATTGTGGCTCAATCCTTAATATTATTGGCTTGAATTCCAAGTATCATTGATAAGGATTCAATTTCTTAACTTGAATTCCCTAAACCAAATTGAGTGTCTAGACTGAGGGGTCTGCCAAACAACTGTGATAAGATAGTACAATGGAACCCTACTAGTGAGGGGAAGAACCTTCTCTCTTATCCCCCCTTAATCAATCTGGCTCGATTAACTTGGGGAACACAAGTTAAGTGTTGATTCTTGTGTTTGGTAACTTTGAATCTCAAATCCTGATCATTTAATTAAAGCCTAATTCAATCACTATTGCACTTCAACACTCATCTTTGCCTTGCCCTTATATGCAAGGTAGGAGGTCACCAAGACCTCAACTCTTTTGGACCGTACAACATCATCATTTGAGGACTTCTTTTGCTCCCCAATTCTCTCTTTCCCTTCAGCAACCATGGTTGGAGAAAATCCCTATCTTTAGGATGACTGATCAGTGTTTTTGCATGGTTTGTAAAATTAGGGTTTTATCATTGTAATGCACAAAAATCGAGTCACGTTTAAATTTCTAATCCTAGATAGGGATAGTATCTAGGGTCGTCAAAGGAGGCCAAATGTTTGCAAAAAATCGAGTCTCTTGCTTGAAAATGGAAATCAACTTTCTTTTTGGTATTTTCAAATATATAATTTTTATGTTTTGGAATAACGGGGCTATCGCAAATTTGTTGGTGGCAAAGACTTCACTAAATTTACTATACTAACACTATGGTGACAATTAACTCCTCCCTCTAAGCTCACCCTAAGCATGTGGAGGCCTAGGGTAATTAGGGAGAGGGGGTGAAAAAGTGCTAGAAAAGAATGCGGATGCAAACTAAAGAAAGAAGGCAATTTTATACTAGGAGAAATTCATTTTACAAAAAATCCTTGTACAGGAATGCTTTTACAAAAAACTAGAAATAAAAAGAAGTAAAACTAAGATCCTCCTGATGATGGTGGTGAAGAGGAGAGAAACCTTGCTCCAAGCTTAGTGGCTCCTAGGCTTGAAAAGGAGCTCTCCAACTCCTTCTTTGCTATGCTCCTTCAAGATGGTGTCCTTTAAGGCAAGCCCACAAAGGGGGCGTGCACTATTTTCCTCCAAGGTGGATGGTACCACCTTCAAATCTTCTCCAAGGGTGGGCATGCACCACCCTTCTCCTCCAATGACTAGCCATCCTCCAAGTTGAAGAGCTTGCACCTCCTTCGCGTGGCACAAGGAAGAAGTGAGAAGGGGAAGAAGGTGATTGCATAGAAATCATAGGTCTTAATTAACCTAAATTAAGCTAAGACTTAGCATAAGTTAAGGTTATTCATGCATGCATACGCATTATCTGCATCTTTACTGCTTTCCTTTAGCTATGCATAAAATAATGTTATAATGTGCTGATTACGTGTATTATGTCGATTGCAGGCAATAAGCAGATCTGGAGTTGGATCTGGAGTAGGATCTGAAGCTGGATCTGAAATAACGGGAGTTGTGGCAGAGCTGGAGAAGAAGGCCTAGTTTAGATGTAGGAATAATAATGTAAGGGGGTTAAAGGTTTTCTATTCTATTAAGTAGAAATAAAGCAGTAAAATGTGAAGAGCTTAGGTCCATCCTAGCCCTAGGATAGCCTAGAGACTTCCCCAAGCCTTAGCCACCCTTAGATTAGGTCACAACACCCTAGGAAGCCCTAAAACCCTAGTTCCAACCCTTCTTTGGATGTCCAGATAAGTTTTAAGACGTCCAGGACCCTTAGCCAACTCCCGCACACTTCAAACCCACTTCTGCAGTGTTATTGGACGTCCAGACACTTTGTCAGACGTCCAATTTCTGCAGAATACCCAAAACAGAACCCAAAATCCTTCCTGACTCTGATTGGATGTCCAGACAACAAGTCTGGACTTCTAATTTTTGAGTATAAGACATCTGATTATATAATTAGACGTCTGATACTGCTCTCCAATTCCTGTTTTGAGATTTAAGCCTTGATCTTGGATCTCTAGGTCCGTAAACCCAATTCCAACCCCATAAGAACCTAAATTAAGGTGCCCTAACCCTAGTACATCACCTCTAAACCTCCCTAAGGACCTAATTAGGTCCTCACTAAACCTAATTGACTTGGATCTTAGTCAATTCCATCAGTCTATTCAATTGGACTCATTGAGTCCAATTGAGCCCTGATCTCAGCACACACTGTCCAATTGGACTCGATGAGAGTCCAATTGACCTAGACCTGACTTAATTGAGTTGTTTTACTCTCAATTAAGTTTCCACACACCCAATTAAACTTGTATTAAGTTTAATTGCACTTTACCTTAGTGAATTAGGGTTTATAACCCTAATTTGAGACCTACCTTGACCTAAACCCACTAGAACCCAACCTAATCAACCTAGCCACCTAAGTTTCGACCCACACACACCCATTCACTCCCTTGGCAATTGCTCTCCATTGGTGCCATTCACGCCACCTCCACTTAGCCACTCACTCCACCTCCACGAGCTCACTCCCACCACCATGGAGGACACCATGCCGGGATGCTGGATAAACCCTACCTCTCTCCAAGGGTCGGCCTAAGCTACATTGGCCGCCCCTCATTCTCCTCTCGACCACTCCAAGGCCATCGGGGACCACCCCTGAATGCCCTCTTTTCTTCTAGCTCTAGATCATGCTCTTCATAATTTTTACTACTTTCATTTACTGCTTAGTAGAGTAGTTTCTCTTCTTCCCCAATGATGCATGCGAAATCCCCCCGTCGATTCTTGTATGTAATCATTTTCTGGTAGCTAGGTTTAATTTCAAGCATTCCTGTATAAGCTTTCCTATAGATTTCCTGTACAAACAACTCTCCCCCAATGAATGAATGAAAATGCATTTATATATATCTCTCTCTTTATGTGTTTGAAATCACCATGAGCTGAATGATTATTTTATTTGCGTGATTTAAGTGCTTGTTTTTTAACCACCTATATATTGCGCACCAGAATATTAAGTAGAGTGGCTTTAAGATCGATTTCAAAAATAGAAACACGCCTCCCAGAGACGAACGACCGGGACTCAAGTCTCGTTATTTTACAAAATAATATCTTTGTTGGATCGTATTTCGCAACTATACTACGACGCTTTTATCAAAAATGCGATCTACGTTCTCCCAACAAAATGGCATCGCTGCCGGGGAGGCAACGCCATTTTTCTTAATTTCGATCTTTTACTTATCATTGACAAATCTGCCTCTACTTCATTTTTTTGATGTGCAAGATAACACAGAAGAAAAATGGGATCTACGCACACAGCGAGCGCGGTGAAGAAAAATCAGGTGCACATCATCTATCTTAGATTAGGTTTCTCTTTCTGAACCGTAGGAGAAGATTTACTTGTTGCAATTTCCTTTGAAAAATTCCTTGTGAAAAAAAAAATTTTCTCATTTTCATGAAAAAGAAAAAAAAATCAAAAAGAAAAAAAATTTAAAAAAAATGTTGATTAGGTTTTCTTTCGAATCTAGGTTGTTTTGAAAAAAAAAGAAAAAAGAAAAGAGATTTTCGTTGAATTTTTTGAAAAATTATTTTTGAAAAGAAAAAGGTGCAAAACATTAAAAAGAAAGAAAAAAAGAAGCATTTTTGGTGGAAGGCTTGAATTTCAAATTCAAACCTCTTTAAAAGCTTTTCCACCACCTTCTGATTTTCGGCCAGATTTCAAATCTCACCTAAAAATTCGATTTCCGAAAAATCCGTTAGCGAAAAATTCTGAAATTCGGGAAAAACCTTCATTTTCAAACCATCTTTCAAATTCCACCGTTACATTGAGAGAAATCCAAGTATAAAATTTTTAAAAATTCGTGAAGTGCACAGGGGTCAGATAGACCCAGATTCAAAAATTTTCAAAGTTCCAAAAGCGATTCCAAGCAATTAGCAAATTTGTTTTGACTAAAAATGGTGGGTTTGAAAGATGATTTAATTGGATTTATTTTCCATATTTTTCCCGAATTTTTGAAGATCATTTGATACTATTTCAAAGCAAAAAGCCATCCAAGGGTCAAAGTTCCAAATCTAACCCCATGATATTTAAAATTCCCTAAAAATTTGGTTGAAACAGTAAAAATTCTTAAAAAATATTCTCTGAAAAACTAATTGAAAAAGGAATCTACTCGGAAAATTTTAAATTAATTGGATTCCAATTACTATCAGAGAATCAACATTATTGTTGTGGTCTGCTGAAGTAGAGAAAAAAATCCTAGAAGTGCATGCAACTTAGGTTGAACCTTTAGGGTCAGAAATAGAGACCACACTTTTGTCTAACCTAGACTTAATCAAGTCTAGTTAGCCGGTGAGCTTGGTCACCTTGTGGGCCACTCACCACAAACCCCATTGAAGAAAACAGGTTAAAAACTAATTTGAAAACACGAAATCAACTCGAGTTCGTTGTCGTACTACCGGATGAGTTTAATCTCTCTTGCCAAACCTGGTGACTAAGTTTGCGGGGTAGTATCAAACGACCATGGCTCGAGGGTCAACGGAACCGGAGGCGTAAGACAAAGGAAGAACCTTCCCCTTAGTCCCCTTGTAACCAGATTGGCTAGGTTAGCTTGAGAGGCGGGATTCACGTTCAGTGGGTTGTACGACGAACTTATCTTCAGGAATTCAAATCCCTAACAAAAAATCTGGTCACCTGATTTATAAGGACCATTTGATTGACAGGGCCTTAGCCTTGTTCTGTGTGGCTACACCAACCCAGGGGTTGGGCAGTGTATGCACGGAAGGAGGTCACTTCGACCTCACTTGGTTGGACCTTGGGAGTCACTCCCAAGGAGGCGAGTCACCTCGCCCGGACCATCTTCTCGCCCCATTTCTTCTATCTGCTGAGCCACAATGGCTAACATTGGATCTGGATCTAATCAGGATCCAGAAGAGCTGGACCCACGAGCTTATCTGAGAGCTCGGGTCACTGAATCAGCTCAACCTTGGGATCAGAACCCAAGGTGGCGAAGATGACTTTTCGCTTCGCTTGATCCTTCTCCTCGGGTTACCGAAATGCTTAACCCATATCCTAACCCTGGATATTATGACCCATACCAGTCGGTCCCTCAAAGGATCGCATCTTATAACCCAGGATATGGATTTCATACTCCTGCTTCTCACCCATGGAACATGGGTAGACCTGATTCACCCCTTGGAACCCCTGAAGAGCTACCGGTGCATATGCGGCCACATTATAGAATACAGAGAGCTATAGCGAGCGCTAAGGAAAAGGCCGCATCCTATCTACATGAAATCCAGGCTATCATTGAGCCGAACCAAAGACAAAGCCGGATTCCGCATCAACAAGCCGTGATGGAGCTCCTTCAGGAAACAACAAAGATAACAAGGCGAATTGGACAAAATTGGAACTATTGCTTTTGAGATATCAAGTGGAAAATAGCATTGAAGACCTCGAAGAATCTAAAACAACTACGCCGAAAGAACACATAGAAGATTCTCGGGAGCAGATGCCCGAAGATCACTTAAGTGAAAAAGAATCTAGCATGGATATGAGACAGGAGCAGGAAGTATGCCGAATGGGTTCATCTGAAATTGAGGAGGAAAGGACTGATATCTCCAGGACTGAGCTGCAATCAGATTATCCTGAATCCTGGGAGACACCTTTTGGGTTAGATAACCTGATCGAGACAAGGGAAGTAGATCCAATTGAGGATATGGATCTTGAGGCAAACATTACATGCGACACTACTGATCAATCTAGACCACTTCCCATTGTAGGTTAACCTGTGCTAGAGCCAACATCTTCTGATCTGCACTCTTCTTCTTTCACCTACATCCCTAATTCAGATATTAGAGATTCTAAGATGACACTTTCTATCCTTGATCCTAACATCCAGAAACTAGAAGTAGCTATGGATAACTCGAACAAAGAAATAAATATGCTACCTGAGGTAGGAATTACTGAGGAGCCCAATGCATATGAGGGTGAAGCTTCGAGTAGAATGAGCTGGGGACGCACCTACCATCCTAGTCAATGGCTCGACCTCGAGCCTGAAGAGACAGCCTCTGATGAATCAGAGATGAGTACTGATGAGGACGAAGTAATTTCTGACGAGGATTTCAGTGACCTCCCCACAGATCTTCTACTTTCACGGATACCCCCATATGACCTAGAGCCTGGAGAGGGCATGATCTTTGATGTCAATTATCATTATGAGGATCCCTATGACTCAGATTCTGGTTCTGAGGTACATTTTGATCTACTCCCTCAGCAACTTCCTGCTGAATTGTGGGACATGATAAATCAGTTGAATCAACATCATGATCCCCCCTCTGATTATCCTCTATTTTCCACCACCACTTCACACTTTCTTATAGCTAGACTTTTTGGAGTAGGGGTGCACAATCAGCTGGTCCGCATCTCTGGACCACTGATTCTAGGAGCATATGAGCACATCTTTCTCTTAATTTTGACCGGCTCCTATGCAAGAATTGATACATCTCATTGAGCTTTCGCCTAGCTGGAGGCATTAAACTCAGCACATATAGATACCATTCGCCCCACATTCCACCATCATTTTTATACATAGCATAGTTTTGTTTTAGCATATTTCCCTTTTATATTGCATATTAACAGGTTGGCCGGTGCTGAATATAATTTTAGGAGCAATTACAGGTGATTTCTACCCATTCTCTCTCTGCAGCATTTATTTTCTTTTACATTCATGCATGAGGACATTCAAGAACTTAGGCATGGGGGGGTAGATACAGAAAAACTAAAAATTTTTTTTTGTGCCAACACTTAGGAAAACCTCAGAGTTGCATGCAAAACATACTTTAGGACCTTAAATAAAAGAACAATCGACTCCACCTCCAATGCTCGCATTGGAGCTAGAAATCGTTCGCAATAGCCACTTCTGACTCACCCGCCCACCTTTTGTTCTAAATTTAGGGTCAAGCTGATTGTAACCCGATACGGGAAATTCACGAAGTACAAATTATGCGAGGTTACATGTTTATAGCATATATAGATATTGCATTCATGAATAAGATTATTTTATTAAGAGAATGCATTAGGGATTTTATCCTTTAGTTGATTCCTGTAATCTGGAATCCAGTACAACTTTTCACACACACATAGAATTTGCAATGGATTCATGGTGAAGGCTGATAAACGTCTTCAGTTTGTCGAGAAGAAGCAGTGCTTCTTTTCCTGAACCCTTGAGCAGTGTTTTGGGAGTCAGGCTGATTTTCTTCCAAAAATCCACCAAATAGTGTGAGATGAGAGTAGAGTGTATTGGTGCTCTAAGATTAGTGCAAGGAAACTGGAATCCTAGATAATTAGGTAATGATACTCTGAGTTTAGACATAGTTTTCGCTCTCGGTCCCCGCGTATACATTTTTGGTGCAAAATTTTGAGAGCCACCGAATAAGGCAAATACGCGGAGAGCGAGTTTTCATAAAACTAGGGCTAAGGTGGATGGTTATGACCATTCTTTACAGAATCCTCGGCTGAAGGAGGGTATTGATGTCAAGGTCAGAAATACACCGTCCTATCCGTCTCTCCCGGTGCCGTGAGTAGGCACTTCCACCAAATAAGCCACCCAATGTCTCTTGAGTACCACCAATCCCTAATAATGCCTCCTTAATAAAATTCATGGATGTATGCCAGTTGTGCTATGCTGAAAAAAAAAATTGATGAAAAGGAAGAAAAATTGAAAAAAAAGAAAAAGAAGAAAAAAAAAATTTTTGGAAGAAGAAGAAAAAGAGTTTGTGAATATTTAGTATTTATTTCATTTGCATTAAGGCAATACCACCAAACAAAATTGAGCTCGACCAAATATGGCCTTAACCTATTTTTCTTATGTTTCTGACCGCCTGAATAATGGCTGAGGAATTCTGACTTAGTGTTAGGGTTATGAGAACTCAATTAAAGTGTTAATGCCTAGTGAGACCACCAAATACAGAACATATGTGTGAATCTGGTGAGGTTGTGAGCTCTAAGAAAAAGAAAGAAAAAGAGCAAGAGAGAATGAATACAAAGGAATCAAAAGGGAGCATAGTTTTTCTCGTCTTTCTCTGAGTTGAGTTACTTAGTAATTCGAGAATCTGGATTCTGTAGTACTAGTATCTATGTAGCACCAAGTGAGAATGAGCCACCAAATATACAATCCTTTCCCTCAAAGATTCTCTACCTAAGCCTAAAGCCAGGGTGGAATTCATAAAATATCTTGAATACCCTGAGGGAAGAAATCCGCCTATCCCGCTAGAATTTTTATTAGGGGTCAAGTACAGGCTTTAGAGGTGTATTAGTTTTCACTCGAATCCGTTGCAAAAGCTACATAGCTGCACCTTCACGATTGTCTGGATTTCTAGAGCATAGGATGAAAACAAAAGGGAGAAAAATCTCTATGCAAACACTTGATAAAATAACCAGTCCCTTAGGGACCCTTGTTGTAAATAATTTAGTCTTGCATTTGCTAGGGACTAGCAAGATTTAGGCATGGAGGTATGATTGCACGGCAATCATAGATCTTAATTGACCTAAATTAAGCTAAGACTTAGCATAAGTTAGGGTTATTCATTCATGCATACGTATTATCTGCATCTTTACTGCTTTCCTTTAGCTATGCATAAAATAATGTTATAATGTGCTGATTAAGTGTATTATGTCGATTGGAGGCAATAAGCAGATCTGGAGTTGGATCTGGAGCAGGATCTGAAGCTGGATCTGAAATAACGGGAGTTGTGGCAGAGCTGGAGAAGAAGGCCTAGTTTAGATGTAGGAATAATAATGTAAGGGGGTTAAAGGTTTTCTATTCTATTAAGTAGAAATAAAGCAGTAAAATGTGAAGAGCTTAGGTCCATCCTAGCCCTAGGATAGCCTAGAGACTTCCCCAAGCCTTAGCCACCCTTAGATTAGGTCACAACACCCTAAGAAGCCCTAAAACCCTAGTTCCAACCCTTCTTTGGATGTCTAGATAAGTTTTAAGACGTCCAGGACCCTTAGCCAACTCCCGCACACTTCAAACCCACTTCTGCAGTGTTATTGGACGTCCAGACACTTTGTCAGACGTCCAATTTCTGCAGAATACCCAAAACAGAACCCGAAATCCTTCCTGATTCTGATTGGACGTCCAGACAACAAGTCTGGACTTCTGATTTTTGAGTATAAGACGTCTGATTATATAATTAGACGTTTGATACTGCTCTCCAATTCCTATTTTGAGATTTAAGCTTTGATCTTGGATCTCTAGGTCCCTAAACCCAATTCCAACCCCATAGGAACCTAAATTAAGGTGCCCTAACCCTAGTACATCACCTCTAAACCTCCCTAAGGACCTAATTAGGTCCTCACTAAACCTAATTGACTTGGATCTTAGTCAATTCCATCAGTCTATTCAATTGGACTCATTGAGTCCAATTGAGCCCTGATCTCAGCACACACTGTCCAATTGGACTCAGTGAGAGTCCAATTGACCAAGACCTGACTTAATTGAGTTGTTTTACTCTCAATTAAGTTTCCACACACCCAATTAAACTTGTATTAAGTTTAATTGCACTTTACCTTAGTGAATTAGGGTTTATAACCCTAATTTGAGACCTACCTTGATCTAAACCCAATAGAACCCAACCTAATCAACCTAGCCACCTAAGTTTCGACCCACACACACCCATTCACTCCCTTGGCAATTGCTCTCCATTGGTGCCATTCACGCCACCTCCACTTAGCCACTCACTCCACCTCCGCGAGCTCACTCCCACCACCATGGAGGACACCATGCCGGGATGCTGGATCAACCCTACCTCTCTCCAAGGGTTGGCCTAAGCTACATTGGCCGCCCCTCATTCTCCTCTCGACCACTCCAAGGTCATCGGGGACCACCCCTGAATGCCCTCTTTTCTTCTAGCTCTAGATCATGCTCTTCATAATTTTTACTGCTTTCATTTACTGCTTAATAGGGTAGTTTCTCTTCTTCCCCAATGATGCATGCGAAATCCCCCCGTCGATTCTTGTATGCAATCATTTTCTGGTAGCTAGGTTTAATTTCAAGCATTCCTGTATAAGCTTTCCTATAGATTTCCTGTACAAACAACTCTCCCCCAATGAATGAATGAAAATGCATTTATATATATATCTCTCTTTATGTGTTTGAAATCGCCATGAGCTAAATGATTATTTTATTTGCATGATTTAAGTGCTTGTTCTTTAACCGCCTATATATTGCGCACCAGATATTAAGTAGAGTGGCTTTAAGATCGATTTCAAAAATAGAAACACGCCTCTCAGAGACGAACGACCGGGACTTAAGTCTCGTTATTTTACAAAATGATATCTTTGTTGGATCGTATTTCGCAACTATACTATGACGCTTTTATCAAAAATGCGATCTACGATCTCCCAACAGAAGGTACCAAGGGGGCAGGTAGGATGCCCCCTTAATCTCCACTTCTTCTCCTTCCTTGGCCATGGGTTATGGTGGGTGTAGGGTAGAATAAAACTAAATGGAGGATGATTTTTTTTATGGTAAATGGTTGGTATATAAGAGGTGGAGAGGGGGGTAGTAGGCGTGGGTTAGGTGGATGGCTAGGATGTATTTAGGTGGTGGTTGTAGGTGGTTATGTTGATCCTAGTGTTAGGAATAGTTGGCACCAATTGAGGGGTCACATGGGGGGGTAGTTATAGTGTTGTTGTCCCATAAGTTGGCGCCAAAATAGGGTTCTAGAAGGGGGCTTAGGCATTAGCATTCTAGAAGGGGGATAGGTGGATGGCTAGGATAGGTTATAGGGTTAGGTGTAGGGCCATGATGTGGGGGTGTTTTGGCGCCAAAAGGGAGGGCTTCTAGAAGGCTATTTTGGCACCAAAACAAGGTGCCTTTTGGGTGTAGTTGAAGGGCTAAGAGGTGTCTATTGTGGCGCCAAAATAGAGTAGAGGTGGAGGTAGCTTAGGTGGTCTTAGGTGGGCTTAGTTCGTGGAGCTAGTTAGGTAGGGTTTTAGGGTGGTGGATGGCCAAGGGAGCTGGAGCTTAGCTAAGCTAGCTTAGCTAGTAGTACAGTATAGGAGTAGGCATCTGGAGCTAAGGTTAGAGGAGAGGAGCTAGAGGAAGTTGTTTGGAGTTGAACTGGAGCTGGTAGCTACTGAAGAAGGTGGCAGGGAGCTACTTTAGTTGGCTTAGCTTGCTAGTTCTTTGCTAGCTACTAAGCCAAGCTAAAGCAAGCTGGCTTCTACTAAAATATGCTGAGGTGAGTTGGGTCTGATATTCTTGGGGATGATCTAACTAGTTGGAGTAGCTAAGGTAGCTTAGCTCAACTAAGTTGAACTAAGCTAAATTTTCGGGAGCTGGACTTGATCTTCTTGAGCTAAAATGAAATCATCGTCAGCTGGCTGGAGTTGAGTGGAGCTAGATGTAGCTGGTCCTGAGCTGAGGTGAACTCCAGTCAACTCAGTTGAGCTAGCTAGAGCTCCCCATGAACTGATGGGAGTTGAGAAGAGCTAGACTCAACTGAGTTGAGCTCGATCTGAGATGACTTGAGCTAAGGTGAGTTGAGATGAGCTTTCTTGAGCTGCCATTCAGCTGAGATGAGTTGAATGGATCTAGGATGATTTAACCCTAGTCCAAGGGAGCTGGAATCCAGCTATGGTGAGTTGGATCAAGCTGAGTTCTAGCTAATTTGGGCTTCTCCTTCACTAGTTGCCTTCAAGAGTGCTAGGGTTTTAAAGATCTGTCAATCTATTTGTCCTTAATAGTCCAATAAACACATTAAAAACACAATAACATATGCAATGCATGCCTAACCTAGTTGATGCCTAAATGCAACCCAAAAAGTCATTTGCAGAGCAAAAATCCTAAGAGCTAGGTTTATTTTAATGCTTAAGAATGATGATAAACTGACATTTATCACACCCCCATGCTTATCTTTTGCTAGTCTCTTAGCAAAACTTTAATTTTTACAAAATGAAATTTTGGGAATTCTAATTTTTTTGACTTTTGAGGAGAAAGAGATTACGAGACCTTGGTTGATCTAAACACGGGAGGTATGGGATTTGTAAAGAAAAACATCAGGATTTGTTATCCGGTCCAAAAATTAGATGAATCGAGATCAATATATCCACCAAAAAATTCACAGATTAACCCCTTGCTAATTCAGATGACTCAAAATTTTTGTGTTTAGGATTTTTTTTGGCTCTTGAATCTGATTTGCAACTTGCAATAACCTTTAAAACCTTGTGCCTATGCTTGTGAATAGCCAACATTTATAAGGCCGTGTTTTTGGTTTAATTTTTTTTTCTTTTCTTTTTCTCTCCCCCATGCTTATTTTTAGCTTAGTCTTACAACCAATGTGCCGGGATCATCATTCTTGTTACCAATCCTTGAGGGGGCTTTGGTGCCAGTACTTCGAGATAGCACTGTCCATGACACCACCCAGGAGCTCACAACCCGAAAACACAATGCGGTGTAAAGGGGTGCTCCAAGAAAACTCAAGCTCTTGCTTCGACACTACAGGTAGAGCACCATTTAAGACACTTAAGTTGCAAAAATGCTCTTTAATGCTCCGTCTAAAGATATGAAATATAGATATAGAAAGCAATGCCGATGCGGTAACATGTTGCCATCGCGTCCTCAAAGGAGACATTTTCTTCCTTCTCAGCAATGGGAACTCAAACCAATGATCTACTTCATACTTTTCCTAATGCCAAACAAGGGGGTTTTTCTAATTTTTAGTTGTTTTTAGGTGTTGGCTTGTGTGTGAATTTTGACACAAGAAATTTTGCACGAGATGTAAGTTTTTAAATCATAAACTAAGCTAGATACTTTCCATATTACAAAAGAGGATCAAGTCACCTGAACTATCATGAGTTCAGGTGAAATTTTAGAGAAGGATATCTGATCTAGTCTACAGGTAGACCCTGAAATTCCAATGATTGGATCCGTATCCTCATCCCTAGTTTGTTAAAGATAAAATCCCATTGTACCGTAATGTGAGTTTTCAACCTTAGTCTCGATTTCAAAATTATCCTCAAAAAGTTTTCAACATTTTTATTTTTATTTTATTTTATTTATTTATTTATTTATTTTTGGTATGAATGTAGAAAAATAAAACAAAATGACAAAAGAAAAATACATGTTTTTAGGTTTTGAAAATCCTAAATCGATCATCAAAGTTTAAAAATACCTTCCAATACTTATGATATGCAATGTCCTCATGCATTAGGAGGGAAAAAGGGATCACCTTAGTGAAAGGCAATCAGATTTAGGTTAGTCCAAACCTAGAATAAGAAAGAGAAAACGAAAGTAGGAAAAAATGATGGGTTACCTCCCATCCAGTGCTATCTTTTACGCCATTCAGCCAAGTGTGAAGGTATGCACGCAAGATGAATTGTCATGTAAGTAGTTGGACACTTGGATTCTTCTGGATCCCTGGAAAGTTGAGTGGTATAAAGATGGGGATCAAAATTTGATGGGAAATGGTAAGTGTAACCCAAGTCTGGCCAAGGTTTTAATTCAGGATGAATGCTAAACTCAGGTGGGTCTGGTGGTAGGCGTAGGTGAAAGGGGTGGGAGAGGAATGATGAAAGGTAGGTGAGGTTAGTGTGCAGGGGTGTGTTGAGAGAAAAGTGGGTGGGTTAGAGGAATAATCAGGGGGATCATCAGGAATAGATTTTTGTGGAAGACAAGTCTCCAAGTCATAGATTTCGCTGACCACTGATTCTGAGTCAGATTCCTAAAAAATTTTGTGGTCGAGAAGGGTATCTACCAACATAGTCTCCTCCACCAAATTTGAAATTTCAGTATCTAAGTCCTCAAAAAAGTTATCATCATGGAATCTCTTGGAGGATTTGAAAAATCAAGAGTGATAGTTTGGCTTGCGTAGGTGATATCCATTTTGCCTGTGTGGCAATTGACATTTGCTTTTGCAGTGGCCAAAAAGGGTCATCCAAGAATTATTGGGCATTCAATAAAGATTCGGGTACCTCAATGTCAAAGACCAGAAAGTCTGTGGGGAAGACACAATTCTAGACCTTGACTAAAACATCCTCGACAATCCTACGAGTTTTGATTATAGATCGGTCAACTAATTGAAGGGTAACCTCAACAGGTTTTAATTCACCAATCTGAAATTCTTCAAATAAAATTGCTGGAATGATATTGACTGAGGCACCAAGATTAAGAAAGGCGTGATCAAAGGTAGTGTCGTTAATAATTGCTGAAATTAAAGGTGCACCTAAATCTTTCATCTTAGGAGGCAGCTTACTTTGTATGATAGATCTTACTGTCTCCAAAAGATGTACCTGTCCTAGATTTTTGGCCTACCTTTTTGGAGTACAGATCTCCTTCAAAAATTTGGTATAGGCAGGTATATATTTGATTGCATCTAGAAGAGGGATATTGATTTGAACTTGCCCAAATAAATCCATGAGGTCTTTTGTTGTGGGCTCAGATTTCTTTTTTTGATTAGTGGTGGGGTGGGGAGCTTGTGGAAAAGGGATAGGAGTTATGTCCTGAGATTTTTGTGTTTCTTTTTCTTCCTTATGTGGGAGTTTAGAGTCAATTTGCACATGAATGTGGATTTCACTAGATTGTTGTGAAGACCTGGGATCGGTGGTGGTTTTCCCACTCCTTAATGTAACTGCATGTGCAGTTAGATTATTATTTGGAGGAGGTAGGGGGCCTGTTGTTGTGAAAACCTGGGAGGCTGCTAAGGTGATGGATTTATGGGAGGCTAGTTATGAAAGATTTGATTTCTGCTCGGATATTGGTTCCTAGGGTTGGGCATGGGTTGGGACGGAAGATGTCTTGCAGGTCTTTGAGTGGGAGTAACTCCAATTTGAATATTTAGATTTGTGATGGTGCGAGTTACTTCCATCATCTTATTCTGCATATCTTGTAGGGTTTTCATCATTTGGGCATTGATGTCAGATGGCCCAGGATGAAAGGTTGGATTCAACCCATACCCATTAAATTGATTTTTAAGTTGGGGAGGAACCTGATTGTTCTAGGAGTGGTTCGGTTAATTCTGCCAATTGGAAGAATTTTTAAATTGCTCTTAGAGGGCAGAAAGATTTTCAATGGGGTTAGGGTTTGGAAAATTGTAATTCCCCAATGCATCATAGAAAGCCTCCAAATATTAATGATAATCAGCAAGGGTAGTGTTTAGATTGTGCAAACATTCTTGTCGTGGAATGTTAGGTTGGGTTAGATGTGGAATATGTGGAGCTTGGGTTGGTGTGGTGAGTCATTCCTCAATTTTCTTTTGATTTATCAGCATTTGGTCGATTTTTTATGAGATCATTTGAAGATTGTCTTGGGTTACAGGAATAGATTGAGTGACTATTTCATGAACACCGAACTACGGATTTGAAGTTTTGCAAAATGCATTCATGGAAGCTTGATTAAATGAGTTTTCACTCATTTCTTCAAACAGGTCATAGGCACTTTCAGCATCCTTATTCAAAAAGTTGATGCCACACGAGGCATCGACCAAACGTCAAATTTGATCTTCTAAACCATGATAGAAGATCTGCACGAGCTACCATAAAGGAATCTCGTGGTGCAGACAACTTCTTAAGAGATCTTGGAATCTTTCCCAAGAATCATGAAAACCCTCGCCAGATTTTTGTTGGAAGGTCGTAATAGATCTTCGTAAAGAATTTGTACGACCTATAGGAAGGAATTTCTTGAGGAAGGCACTCTTGAGCTGAGGCCATGTGGTAATGGGTTGACCAATGGTCCTAAACCAGTAAGTGGCCTTATCTTTAAGAGAAAATGGAAATAGCCACATCAACCATAGGTCTTCTTGCACATTTCGGGAATGGGTTGTTTGTGCAAGAAGAGTTAGTTCTTCAAGGTGGTTGAATGGGTCTTTCCTAGGAAGTCCATGGAAATGTTTAATCAGGTTCAGAACTGCCGACTTGATCTCAAAGTCCCCTTCAGGTATGACCACCCCCGGTCAATCTTCATAATGCGAAGGATCATAAAAATCCTTTAGAGGAACGACAGGCTGTTGATGGGGTGGTGGGTTTGGCCTTTGGTTGGCTAGGTTTGTGATATTCCTAGTCAACAATTGTTAATTGTCATAAAGTTCAGCAATTTGCTCTGCCATCAAGGAGTAAAGATTAGGCAGGGGGGCTTGTTGTTGAGATTGAGGCAAATAGCATTAGGAAGCTCCAAGTGCGGGAAATCAAAGGTGGGGGGGTTGTTTTGGGTGGAAGGGTCAGAATTTGGATTAGGAGTGGGGTTAGAGGTGGGATTAGAGGTGGAGGTGGAAGGGTTAGTGGATCTATTTTGTTGGTTTTCCACTTTTTCAGAAGAAGACGAGAAAAGTGCTCTTTTGGCACGGGGGGCAAAATCAAATGATCCCTCCAAGTGTGGATTTTGGAACCGTCGCCTATGCATAAAATGGAAGAACAGGAGGGGAGGAGAAGAGATGGAGATGAGAGAAAGTGTGCAATTCAAATAACCAAGCCTATTCTTTCTTAAGGTTGGCTCCTTACAAACCTAAGACTTGGGAATCTAATAAGTAAGAGATTAGCAAGTGAACCTAATTCCAAAAGAGAGCCTGGCTAGACTAAAGAGGTGGATTGGGCCCAAGCATTTCCTGGAAAAACCAGGGGCTTGTGTAAACCCACACCGGTCGTTTGACTTCCCTCTAAGTCTGACGCTGTGTTGTCTAAAGGAAGTAGGAGCGCTTAGTGATCCTGAAATATTGGATATCAAGCCTGAAGTGGATAAAGTCCTTAAGTTGTCAAGTAACTACTTGTTTTAGAGTTAGGCTTGGGTGCTAAAATGTGCACGGGAATATGGAGGGCGCTGATTGGGGTAATGCCCTATTATTTCAATTTTTATAGTGTATGCAGGAATTGGAAAGTGATTCCAATATCAAACAAGTTGTCACACAGATTAATGTATTTCTGCCTTTTAGGATTTGATTTAGCTTAATGTGTTTTAGGGTTTTCTTTTTTAAAATTTCAAACAAGTTTGAAATTTGAAAAACGAAAGGAAATCAGGTTGTATCGGTGAAGATCAATTTCCTTTAATTTGTTGGTCTCTAGAAATGAATAGAAACCCTAATCAATTTAATCCTAAGCAGAATTTTAACTGCCAATGAGTTTGTTTTTGGTTTTCCTTTTAAGTAGTGGTCCAAAAAATGCAAGAAACACCACTAATGTATATAAAATTAAACAAGAATTCCAAAAAATATTTTTTTAGGATTTTAGGAATTTTTTTTGATATTTTAAAAATACTTTTCTTTATGCTGGTGTTAAAGTCCAGAAATGATACCTAAGGGTATTTTGGTCTTTCAATATCACCACTAGCCTCCAAAAATTTTTTCAAATTTATATGATGTGTAGAATTTTAGAAAGATTCCATAAAGATAAATTTCACAAAAGTTGGATGAGTATAAAAATTCTTAAAATTCACGGATAGTAACAAAATAGGAAGATTAGAGGGGGTGACCCCTCTGCAGTCCATGAATTTTTTAAAATTTTATGCAAATCTAATTGCTCTGAAATTCAGAAAAAATGTTCCTAACTTGATTTGGAATCACTGGGTGAAATTTCAAGATTTTAGGAGGTTTGTGGTGTCAGGAATTGATTTTTGAAGTCTGGACCCGAAAATCAGAACACCAACACTTGAAGTGAAGTGGTGTTAAGTAGTGCAAACAAGCAACAAGCGAGATTTAAATTATACCACTTCACTTAATTAAGATGTTTAAGGTCCTGAAAGCCAAGTTTAATATTTTTTTGATAGTTTTTAAGGCTATGTGTGACTAGAAAGAGGAACCAACCTGAATTTTCATGGGAAGACAAGGAATTGTAAGTTCTTCCTTCCAGAATCCCACTTTCTTCCTGTAGTTCCTGCACAGACGAGAGAGAATAGAGACAAGGGGATGAGATCCACATATCAAGCAAGAGAACAAATTACAGCAAAGCCATGCCTCCCTGGCAATGCACCAAAAGTGATCGGTGTTTTTGCGCGATTTGTAAAATTAGGGTTTTATCGTTGTAACGTATAAAAACTGAGTTGCTTTTAAATTTCTAATCCTAGATAGGGAGAGTATCTAGAGTCGTCTAAGGAGGCCAAATGTTTGCAAAAATCGAGTCTCTTGCTTGGAAATGGAAATCAACTTTCTTTTTGGTATTTTCAAATATATAATTTTTATGTTTTGAAATAACGGGGCAATTGCAAAATTGTTGGCAGGAAAGACTACACTAAATTTACTATACAACACTCTGATGACAATTAACTCCTCTCTCTAAGCTCACCCTAGGCACATGGATGCCTAGGGTAATTAGGGAGAGGGGGTGAAAAAGTGCTAGAAAAGAATACAGATGCAAACTAAAGAAAGAAGGCAATTTTATACTTGGAGAAATTCGTTTTGCAATAAATCCTTGTACAGGAATGCTTCTACAACAAACTAGAAATAAAAAGACGTAAAACTAAGATCCTCTTGATGATGGTGGTGAAGAGGAGAGAAACCTTGCTCCAAGCTCAGTGGCTCCTGGCCTTGAAAAGGAGCACTCCAACTCCTTCCTTTCTATGCTCCTTCAAGATGGTGTCCTCTAAGGCAAGCCCACAAAGGGGGCATGCACTATGCTCCTCCAAGGTGGATGGTGCCACCTTTAAATCTTCTACAAGGGTGGGTGTGCACCACCCTTCTCCTCCAATGCCTAGCCATCCTCCAAGTTGAAGAGCTTGCTCCTCCTTGGCGTGGCACAAGGAAGAAGTGAGAAGGAGAAGAAGGCACCAAGGGGATGGGTAGGATGCCCCCTTAATCTTTTTCTCTTCTTCTTTTTCCTTGGCCGTGGGTTATGGTAGGTGTAGGGTAGAATAAAACTAAATGGAGGATGATTTTTTTTGTGGTAAATGGTGGGTATATATAGAGGTGGAGAGGGGGGTAGTAGGCATGGGTTAGGTGGATGGCTAGGATGTATTTAGGTGGTGGTTGTAGGTGGTTATGTTGATCCTAGTGTTAGGAATAGTTGGCACCAATTGAGGGGTCACATGGGGGGGCAGTTATGGTGTTATTGTCCCTTAAGTTGGTGCCAAAATAGGGTTCTAGAAGGGGGCTTAGGTGGTGCCAACTTAGGCTTTTAGAAGGGGGTAGCTGGATGGCTAGGATAGGTTGTAGGGTTAGGTGTAGGGCCATGATGTGGGGGTGTTTTGGTGCCAAAAGGGAGGGCTTCTAGAATGCTATTTTGGTGCCAAAAACAAGGTGCCTTTTGAGTGTAGTTGAGGGGCTAAGAGGTGTCTATCTTGACAGCAAAATAGAGTAGAGGTGGAGGTAGCTTAGGTGGTCATAGGTGGGCATAGTTGGTGGAGCTAGTTAGGTAGGGTTTTAGGGTGGGGGATAGCCAAGGGAGCTGGAGCTTAGCTAGTAGTATGGTAGAGGACTAGGCATCTGGAGCTAAGGTTTAGCGGATAGGAGCTAGAGGAAGTTGTTTGGAGCTGAACTGGAGCTGGTAGCTACTGAAGAAGGTGGCAGGGAGCTACTTTAGCTGGCTTAGCTTGCTAGTTCTTTGCTAGTTGCTAAGCCAAGCTAAAGTAAGCTGGCTTCTGCTAAAATATGCTGCGGTGAGCTAGGTCTGATATTCCCGAGGATGACCTAGCTAGTTAGAGTAGCTAAGGTAGCTTAGCTCAACTAAGTCGAGCTAAGCTAAATCCCTAGGAGATGGACTTGAGCTTCTTGAGCTAAGATGAAGTCATCTTTAGCTAGCTTGAGTTGAGTGGAGGTGGATGTAGCTGGTCCTAAGCTGAGGTGAACTCTAGTCAACTTAGCTGAGCTAGCTAGAGCTCCCTGTGAACTGATGGGAGCTGAGAAGAGCTAGACTCAACTAAGTTGAGCTGGATCTAAGCTGACTTAAGCTAAGGTAAGCTAAGATGAGTTTTCTTGAGTTGCCATTTAGCTGAGATGAGTTGAATGGAGCTAGGATGAGCTAACCCTAGTCCAAGTGAGCTGGAATCCAGCTATGGCGAGCTGGATTAAGTTGAGTTCCAATTAGTTTGGGCTTCTCCTTCACCAGTTGCCTTCAAGAGTGTTAGGGTTTTAAAGATTTGTCAATCTATTTGTCCTTAACACTCCGACAAACACATTAAAAACACAATAAAATTTGCAATGCATGCCTAACCTAGTTGATGCCTAAATGCAACCCAAAAACCCATTTGTGGAGCAAAAATCCTAAGTGCTAAGTTTGTTTTAATGCATAAGAATGATGATAAACTGGCATTTATCAATGACCTAATTGGTTTCCTTCGGATAAATATGGTTGCATCTGAGTAGCACTAACGACAACAATTGGAATATATTACGAAGAACATGATATGCAACATCAACCACAACCAAGGTCACTGCAGCACTTCTATGATTTGATCACACTTAAAGTGTAGCTGTATGTGATGGATTTGAACTAAAGCCCTATGTTATAAGTCTAATTCAGTCTTATTTTCATGGCAACTCACATGAAGACCCCTTTCAACACCTTGAAGACCTAAGTCGGATTGTAGAAACCATCTGACCTAGAAATGTTGATCTTGGATTAGTTCTCATGAAGCTATTCCCTTTATTCTTAAGGGATAAAGCTTCACATTAGTTCAAAACAATATCCAATCTTATTCATACTTGGGAGGAGCTGCGCAAAGAATTCCTCCATAAATTCTTTTGGATTGGCTGAACTAATTCCATGCAACGTTTAATCACAACTTTCTCCGAATCATCTGGGGAGAAGTTGCATGATGCATGGGAGAGGTTCCAAGACCTTCTCCGGAAGTGCCCCCACCATGAGCTACTCCGCTGGCACCTCGTACAAATATTCTACCATGGGTTAGATAACACCCATAGGTACTTAGCTAATGCTTCTAATGGAGGTAACTTCCTTGCCAAGGATGAAGACAGTGCATTCAAGTTATTTGAGTCCTTGGCAGACAACTCAATGAATGCCACATCTTTGCTCTAATTTAACAAGTCCAATCATCCCAAAGCATTTGTGCTTGAGGTTCAACTTCAGTCTGTTCGTGCTGACATGAACCTCATTACATCAAAACTGGACAAGGTGGATTTATTGGATAAGAAATTGAATGAGTTGATTCAAAACCAACATATTGCTTTCTTTGCTGCACCTTCTTCTTCCTCCCGAGCCCCTCCTAATAGAACTACTTATGTTCTTACTCACGATTCACCTTCTTCTTCTTCATGGGCCATTATCTTTAGGAGCTTGTGAACAACCTAGATTTACTCCTTGTTGACCAGGGTTGTGCATATTCTCCTGAGTTGAACTCTTTTGATGGCTCCACTTCTATGATATCTTCGGCCTATGAAGATGTTAATGTGATATGAGGATATGGGCACATCAACCCATACTCTGTGACCTATAACCCTAGATGGTGCTAGCATCCGAATTTTTCCTGGGATAGAAACAACCTACAACCAAACCAATCAGCTCAACAACAACCCATACCTTATGTGACTCAGGTGCCAAGATATCAAACTCAATCACTGCAACAACCACAACAACAACAACCACAAGTGGCCAACCAAATGGAAAACATGACCAAGACTTTAATGTAAATGATGGAAGTCTTTGCAACTCATAACCAAAACATGCAATCACAGATCATTCAACTCTTCCATGAGACTAGAGCCCATGGGACTCCACCATCCCAGCCTGTCCCAAACCCTAAAAATTTTCAGAACCCGATTGCCCAACTAAGACCCAACATCCCTCAAGGACAGGCTCATGTCATAGTACAAGAACCTAGTATTCCTTTACAATCTGGTCCACTGCTGCCTACACCTATTTCTTCTCCTCCTCCCCCACCACATGGACCACATTCTACTACAAATGTTGTTTCTTTAAGTGGAACTACCATGAAGGATCCTCCCCAAAGAAAGGATCCTGGTCCATCTAGACTCCCTCCTTAGGATGGTTCTTCTGATTCTGACAAAGAGCCACCTAAGGAGACTATGACAAAAGATAAGGGAAAACAACCCATCATTATGGACCCATAAATTCTTGTGCCCTTTCCCGAGGTATTAACAAGAGAAATTAAGAGAAAGAATAAGGGTACAAAAGATCATGAGGATCTCAAATCTATGTTCAAGGAAGTTCATATAAAGGTACCCCTCCTTGATGCCATCGATCATATTCTCCTAATTGCCAAAATTTTCAAGGATTATTACACACCAAAGAGAAACACCAAAGAGAAGACTAAAGAGGTGGTCTTGTCTCAGCAGGCAAGTGTAGTTATATTGAGTGATTTACCGCCTAAACATGACCTTGGATTGCCACTAATCTCCTGTGTAAATTGCATGACGCTCCATTTGATAGGGCCTTTTTAGACCAAGGATCATCAGTCAATTTGACCCCCACAATGGTTTATGATAGTTTTCAATTTGGGGAACTAAAGCCAACTATTGTTGCAATACATTTAGCAGATTGATCTATCAAAGTACCTCGAGGTATAGTGGAAAACGGGATTGTTAAAGTCAATGGATTTTGTTTTCCAGTAGATTTCTTTGTATTAGATATGGAAGTCCTAGCTGATTTGAGGGAAGCACCAATCATTCTTGCTCGCCTATTTTTAGCGACTACTCAGGCTAATATAGATTGTGCATCAAAATGCATAGAAATGACAGTCATAGGTCAAAAGGTAAAAGTAGATATATTTAGGGCCAAGAAATTTAAAGAAAATGATTCAAAAAGTGAAATAGAAAACATGTATATGGCTCTAATCGAGTATGAATTAGATGAGCCTAATAATTCTACCTCCCCGACCATTTTAGAATTTGATTCCCAACCTCATTTGGATGAATTAGATCAAGAATCCCCCTATGAGAGAGACATACAAGAAATTGCAGAACTTTTGGGGATAACATATGATGAATTGTCTGAGGAATCAAGGAATTCAGTAGAATCATGTGATTTTGAGGAACAATCAATTAATTTAATGAAAGAAGAAAATGAAGAAACAATTATGGGGAATGAAATTTCACATATTATGGACTTTCATGGGAAAGACACAAAAAATGAATCAATTGAAAACTCCATTTTTGAGGTTGAATGGAGAGACCCTCCCAAAATTGTTTTGGATTTAAGACCTGATTCTTTGAAAATGCCCTATGTACATGGAGTTAAGTTTACATTGTCTAGTAACCCCATCGAGGTTGAGGAAGATTTTGAGAATGAGGATCATCCCTGCAGTAATTCAATTAATCATGAGAAATCTTCAGATGAGCTTATTAGCTTGGTCTATAATGAAGGGATTCCAATTGAGTTAGACCTACCACACACTACTACTATTGATTCTAATGATCTAGGGTATTTTGTTTCCACATCTACTCACACAATTGAGTCCACACCCATTCCCACCACACTTGATCCTCACACTTCTTTTCCCCTCCATCAGGGTCCTGAGAGACCCATTTCTGAACTCGATAGTTAGCAATTGAGCAGACCTACTTTTGTACCCACCATTTCTAAACCTGACCCCCAATCTCCTCTGATTGAGAAAAATGCATTATTCCTGTACACAATAGATTAGGAAAGAATTATCAACCTACAACATCAAATGGATTGCTTGAACCCGAAGAGGAAACAATCTCTACTAAGGAAGGCACACTTGATGATTCTAACTAAGGCTACTCAATTCATTTTGATGAAGATTTTAAGGCTTTCAACACTAAATTTCTGTCCTACCAGGCTCTGCCATTATCTTCGTATGACCTGCAGCCTAAAGAAATAATGACCTTCGACATGACACAACCATTTTTAGAGCCTCACATGGACCCATATGACCCTGACTCAGAATCTGACTTGGAATTAAATTTTCTTCCTCCCCTTAATCCTATTTTTATATGGAACTGGATTATCGGTATCTTCCATAACCAAAATCAACAGCATGAATCCAGTTACTGTATTCCCTACACACCTTCTTCCAATCCACATCATGGCTCGAAAAGACCCTTTGGTGTTGGATTACACCACCAATTGGTTTATATTTATGGAACTTTGATTTCAAGGCCAAATGATTACTTGCTATTGTCAAGCTCAAACTTCTCTTTTGTAATCACTGATCCATCTTCCGTTAAGCTTCACCTAGTTGAAGGTGTAAAACTCAGCATATTTTTGTAAAAAGATATATTTTTTAATTTTCTTCTCTAGGTACTGGAAGCAATCACAAAAAAATTAGAACATTACTAGGTGATATCTATTCCTCTCTTCCTCTGTTTCAGTTTTGCATGTGAACATGCATGAATTTAGGCATGGGGGTTGGGTAGTACAAAAGAGAAAATATTTTTCCAGTATCTAGAATTTGTCATTTTCTTTAAAAAAGTCTAAAAGAATAGAAAATGCTAAAAATGGAAAAAATAAATTTTTAAAAAGTTTATTTTTGAAAAAGAAAAAAAAATCCATATATACAAAAGTAGCAAAAAGAAATAAATTGAGTCATGAAATGACTGATAAGTATTAAGAGAAGACACTGACCCTGGGAAAGAGTACAATTAGGGTTTTGTTGCTCAGGCTCTTTAGGTCTAGCGACTTAATCAACCTAGGTGTCCACTATGATGTGGATTTATTCCTTGAGTCCTTGCCATCTTAAGATAAACCTGAATACATCAATAAATTTGGATGATGAGTACACAGCTTATCAACCCACCATCTGATTTAAAAGGTCTCATAAGTTTAAGCATTTGCACACTAATTACACTGACTCATTGTTTAGGAATTATAATGGGGACTAGAGAGTCATTAAACATACAGGAGTAGTGTGGTTGGCATTTAGCAATGGGTAACCCCCCATTGTTGGATGTCAACCTCAACTATTAGATCTAATCTCTTTGACCATTGCTTTTAGGTACATCTTAGACTAAGGAAGCCACCTACTAAGAGAAAAATTAGAAACACCAAAAAAATGATATATGCAAAAAAAAATAGAAAGCAAAAAATGATAGTTGAGAAAAAAAAAGAACAAGAAGAAAACTCAAAAAAAAGAAAGTACATATATCAATACGCAGACAAAAATAAACATAGTCACACTTGGCACAGGCATGGCTGGCAAGTTATCGTGGGTAACCTCCCATTGGTCATTTGTCCAGAGCCTAAACACCCTCACCCTAACTAAGGCGTAGCAGGGAAGTAGAAATAAGCACACCTATGAAAAAGTGATAGGGAGAAGCTACTTGGTTGAAAAGATAAACCTAAAGGTAGCACCTTTCTACTGGGTCGCCTGGAGTTTCAGGCTACCTAGAGTCCATTACAACCACCTTGCAATGAGTCACACTTCACTAATTGGATGCTTAGCACTTTCTAAGTCTTTTGAATTTGGGTGGATTCGGTAGTCGAAGGAAAGTTACCCCCAAATCCTAAACAAAAATCAATGAAAAAATTATATGAGAGAAAAGAAAGAAAAAGAGAGAAGAGAGAAAAATTACAAAAAAATAAGGTGAGGACTTGGGCCGTCTGTATTTTGGCAGACACCCAGGAGCTGTTTAGTCTCTAAGGATGAAATCCTAAGTACTAGTTCCCAAGGATGGTGACGATTGATGTCTAGAACTCTGATCCTTAACTCAAGATGTTTCTAATAAAGTTAAAGAAAAAAATAAGGGTTTAAATAATCATACATTCTATTGTTAAGGACTAGCAAGGTTTAGGCATGGAGATGTGATTGAATAGAAATCATAGGACCTAAATTGATTAAATTAAGCTAATAACCTAGATTGCATTATGTAAATAGAGCATCTATCACATGCATTGCATGCATACATGCATTTGTACATTCTTGACTTCAATTATGTCATCTATGGTCTATTGGGTAATATTGAGATTTTGTGTATGTAAGACCATAAATTAGGAGCAACATTTGGGATTGAATTGATGCAGAGAAGCTATTTCTACATTCTGAAGACAGGGAGAACAAGCATAAAAGAGAGTAGGAGATAAGGACATGAAAATCAGGACAACACCATGTACACCTAACTACACTTACCCATGCTCACACTAATGCACTATACACACATACATTTGTGCACCCATGTAATGATTTAAAATTTTGGCTATTTGGAAACCCATTTAATCCATCATATTCTATGATTTAAGGGACCCTTGAACCTATTTCTTTTACCTTCAATTAGGATTTAACATTTTAGGTGAGGGCTCACTTGTGAGAAATTTTGGTTTAGGGATTTACTTGCCACCCAAGTAATGGGTGGAGGGGGGTGTAGTGTAAATAGCCCACCAAGTAGATAAGGACTTGGCTTGCAACAGAAGCCAAAATGACTTCCTTTTGGCTCCATGTGAGATCGTCGGCCACACCTCTCCCTCCTTCTTTCCTTCTTTTTTGCCTCGTCAGTCTTCCACCCCTCATCTGCAGCAGTAGCTGCTATTGTTAGGACTGCTGCCGCTGCTATTGCTAGCCATGGGAAGAAGACGAAGAGATGGGAGGTGCAATGCACGCCACTACAAGGATCCCCTTCCCTTCTTCCACAGCACGCTCGCCCTCCTCCTTTCTCCTCTTGCCAACTGCAACAGGTGGCGGGGAGGGTTGACGTCGTTGATTGGAGGCCGCAGCAACCCTGCTGCTGCTGCTACTAAGCTAGGTGAGGGGGATAGCAGCCCCTGCTACTGTGGAAAGAGGAAGGCATGGCTGTTGGGTAGGGATGTACTGCTACTGCTGTTGTTGTATTGCTGCTGCTCCTGCTGCGCTGCTACTGCTGCTCTCGTCGTGCTGCTGTCGCTGCTGCAGTTGTTGTGCCATTGTCGCTGCTGCAGCTGTTGCTGCGCTGCTGTTACGATTGCCACATCGACGGCTGTTGCTGGTGCTGTTGGAGGCAAGGAGGGAAGAGGAGGAGAAGATCATTGAGTGTCATTCTCGCCGGGAAACATGACGGTGCTTTGCTGGTCCAAGAACAGGTAGGGATCTCCACTTCTTCGATCCCTTTCCATGATTTTTCCTTGAGTAGGTTGTGGAACAGGAGTATGAATTTCTTGGGGGAAATATTTGGCTTATATATTTTAGATTTGGATGTAATTAATGTGACTGCTATATTTGGAGATTTCATGTGGGATGAAATCTTGAAGATGAGTTCTAGGGAAATTAGGTGGATTCATGGGATTAATATTTGGTAGTGGTACTCCTATTTTAGTACTCATGCCTTGATCTGAATAAACTATAGAGTCTGGAATACACCAACTCAATAAAAGAGACCTCAAACGAGAAAGAAACATGGGGTTTCTTAGAGAAAGTTACATTAATGCTTTATATATATATATATATATATATATATATATATATATATATAGGGACATTATCATTTGAGGACAGTGTCTAAAAATTACTAAATGAGTATTTTGTGAGAATCATTAGATGAAAATTATACGATCAAAATTAATATCACCTATAGTAACAAAGGTGATTATGTAATACACCAATATTAATGGAAGTTAATTGTCAAAGAAAATTTGCACAGATTCTTCTATAATAAAATATTTCTAAAATGTAGGATGTGGTTACAATCAATCCAAACATACATTCTAAATAGTGAATTAATTAGTAACATTATGATATCATTCGTAATACAAAAATGATACACGAAAATTATTAATTACCAAGCTTAAATGCTATACATTCCAAAAACACAAAAATCATCCGAAGAATTTCTATATTCGAATGTTCAAAATAAGGAAAGAATACATCTTAAATTAACTAAAACGTATTATAACAACAAAGAACAATCGTTAAAACATGTTTGAAATGCATAAGTATGTGGATTTTAATAAATGTTAGGTGTTTTGTAACAAAATAGTAAATATGTTGTAACAGCAAGCATTGAATTTATGTTGCACATAATTAATTGCATAATGAAATTAAAAAACATGATTAAATTTGTAATATAAATGTGTTATACTTGTAACACGAATAATAAATGTTTAACAGTAATGACATTTAATATGAATTGTATTACTAATAAGGATGCAGGTTGAGAAATGCAAAAGCTAATGCAAAAGTTGATGTGCAGTAGTGTGAATGTGGTCCCAACCCATGTCCCTCCTTTTTATACAAAAAAGGTGCTGACACATAGCAGGGTTTACCACTATTGAAATCAACAATAAACCACTTTGGTATGAGTGTAAACCACTCAAATCACTCATGAAACCACTTTGCATTGGTACATAATCACTTTGCACGGGTGCAATCTTATTTTGTGTTTGTGCAAAATTACTTTGCACCTTCAAAATAATTTTTCATGGGTGCAATCTTGAACTACTTTACACCGGTGTAATTATAGTTTGTACGTGTGCAAAGTAAAATTACACTGTTGTAATTTTACTTTAAACTGCTTGTTAGTTCAACCCCTCATAAATAATATTTTAATGATTTTACAAAGTAAAGAAAAAGAGAAAACATAAGCGTAGCGAATTTTTCTTTGTAATAACATAATTGCAGATTTCATGGAGATTTCCAAGTCGGAGGATTAAAAACGTGAAGACTAGGTAGCATGAGTATTGTCATAGGTCATAGGCTTTTATGTAAACGTTCAAAGGTTGTAATCTTTATTTTATTTGAGTCTAGAGATATTGTAAAGAGCCCACAAACATAACTTATAAATAGCTAACTTAGGTTCTCTACACTTAGGATAAATTAGAAATAAAAACCTAACACTGAGACACAAATCAAACGTCCATAACAACTATTAGACGTCTGATTTTCAACTTTAAGATGTCTAATCATTATTTCAGACACTTAATTACCTATAGCATTGCCTTTACATTCTGACTTCTTAGGCATCAGTCGAAGCAACCTTCTATCAAATGTCCATAGTCTCATCCAGACGTCTAATAGTTTGCCTCGACGTTCTTGAACTAACCGTTAGATTCAAGTACCCATTTCTGTTTATAATGGGCAAAATACATTTTTAGACGTTTGGACATGTCTCTAGATGTCTATCAATGGATCGTTGCGCAATTATTTCTGTGCAAATCCCCTTAACAACCAAAGATCTACTCTTAGATTTCCAAGACAAGTCCTTTTTATGTTTCTAGACGTCTAGGAAATCCTACAGACGTCCATACTGTCGTCTGTTCTTTAAAATCTAGAACCCTATTTGGATCTGGTCAAAACAGGAATAAATCCACTTATAATTAGATGTCTAATATTTTTTTCAGACGTCTTATATGAATTTATCAGACGTCCCTATTTCAATCCAATGAAACCAGTAAAGCCTGGCTAATAGTATCAGACGACCATAATTGTAATTAGACCTTTTACAAGACGTCTGACCCTAAAAACAGACGTCTGATATTGCTGTCAGATTCATGATTATCCTGATTTGTGTTGGATTTCGTCTCAATCTCTTGGGACTTGCCTCGAACGGCTAGGAGACCTCTCTTAAGCATTCTTGAAGGTTCCAAACTTGCCTATAAATAGACTACAATCCCTCTTAGGCAAAATACACCTCTTGAGATTTAATTCCCTTAGAAAATCATTTGTTCACTACTCTTAGCTTCCTTTTGCCCTTGTGCTGTGCCAACACTCTGATTAAAGGGCAAACCTACACTCCTGGTGTACTTCATTCTGCAAATTCTTAGGGATTTCTCTTTATGCTTAATAGATAAGGAAGTCATCAAATTTTTGGGGTACTCTATAGGTGTTGTTTCATTCTTACTTTTGTAGTTTGGGTATCCGGCCTGTCGAGTCTCTGTCTCTTCATTGTGAAGGGAGGTACCTCCGTTTAGGGATCGGAGGTGGGATTTGTAATTGTGGTACACTACCCTCATTTAAGTAGTGTGGTTAGTGGATTGATCACTTTGTGATTGAAAATCCTAAGTCAAGGGATTGACTTAGGTAGTGGTTTTCACCCATCTTGGGTTTCCACCTAAAAATCTCATGCCTCTTTTTGTGATTGTATTTTTTGTCTTATAATATTTTATAAATTCACTATTCACCTCCCTCTAATGCAATTTCATTTGGTATCAGAGCAGGTTTTCCATTTTTAGGAGTAACATCCGCGGAAAGATCACATGGAGGGGAGTCATTTCCACTGGCAGATCTGAGGGGCAATCTACCACCCGACCACCACTTTTCGAAGGGACAAACCCACTTATTAGAAGCTGAGAATGAAGATGTGGCTTCAAGCCAACGATTTCTTCATTTGGGAGAAATGCGAATCCGCATACATCATTCCCGAGAAACCAGAAACGGCATACATAGTGGAGTAGATTCATCACCTTGGACTGAATGCTAAGGCAATGAACTCACTCTACTATGCGCTCAGCTTGGAGGAATTCAACCGCATTAGCTAATGCACAACCACCCATGAGATATGGAGAATCTTAGAGGTAACTCACGAAGGTACATCTAGAGTTAAATCCTCTGAGATTAACGTGTTATCATAGGAATTCGAAGCCTTTTCTATGAAGGAAAATGAGAGACTTGGAGACATGTACACTCGATTCACGTTAATCGTAAATAACCTCAAGTCACTAGGAAAGATATTTATAAAAGGGGAGCTTCAAGGGAAGCTCCTTCACTCCCTTGGACCAGAGTGGGAGCAAAAAGTAACAACAATAGAAGAAGCCAACCAAGTAGAGGTTCTAGACATGGAAAATCTACTTGGGAATCTTATGGCTTATGAATAAAAAATGGAGTAAAAGAAGAAATCTATCACATCGGAGCCAAAGAAGAAGACTTTAGCCTTCAAAGCTATGTCAGATGATGTGGTAAGTACTGATGACGAAGAATTCATTTTATTAGCTAAAAAGTTTAAAAAGTTTCTCAGAAATTGAAAAGAGATCAAGGGAAAGAAAAGGGAGGAATAATCTCTAGTTTGCTATAATTGCAAGAAGAGATGTTACATAAGGAAGGATTGTCCCTTACTCAAAAAGGATGATGAGAAGAAATACAAGAAGCCTTCCGACTACAAGAAGATCTCCAAGTCCAAGGGACTCAAGAAGAAGGTGTTCTAAGCAACTTGCGATGACTCCACCTCTGAAGAAGAAGAGGAGGAGGAAACAAATGAAGAAATGGCATGCTTGGGACTAATGCCAATGAAAGATGCTTCTGAATCTGAATCTGAGGAACCTGAGGTAAACTCCAATTCTCTAGATGAATTACAAGATGCTTTTGATTCACTATATCTAGATCTTAAGAAAATAAAGGCCAAAAGCAAAGCTTTAAAAGAAGAAAATTTAGAGAATAAGAAATTAATCAATGATCTTGAAGAGATGAATAAAGAAACCACTGTCTTGAATATGCAAATAAGAATCCTAATAATTGAAAAAGTCATTAACAAATGATTTGTATACGGTAATGAGTCAACAAAAATTTCTAGATAAAGAAGAATTACTCGACAAAATCCATGTGCTTGAAAAATCAAACTCCTTTAAAAAGGATGAGAATAGCTTACTTAGAGTGGAGATTAGGGGACTAGAAGATAAACTAGATATAATGAAAATAGAGATAAATCACTTTAAAGAAATCAAATCAATGTCTTGAGGACTTAGCTAAATTTACAAAGGGGAAAAATAACTTGGACAAGCTCATTGTCCATCAAAAATCTTTCTTGAGTAAATATGGACTAGGCTTTTATGAACCTAGTCAAAGTGAGCCGAAAAAGGATCCTCCTCTAAAGGAGACCACTAACAAATACGAATCCACATTGCAATGGATACTAAAAAGAAAATTTTCACTTTGTTTTGTAGGGATGAAAGTCTATTATAATGTCAAAAATTGAATATACAAAATGAAGGATGGATGACTCAAATTAGAAAGACCTATAGAAACACCTAGTCACTAACGGAGATCTTTTGTAGGAGGAAAGGGGTCTACAATAAAGAAGACAAGGAGACCATCGCCATCAAGGAGGCCGATGGGTGATGGACTCCGGGTGTTCCAAACATATGACAGGAGATAAGCACCTATTTTTGGACCTTCAACCTACGGATGGAGGAACTGTTACATTTGGCAACAACCACAAGGGCCATATTATTGGCCTTGGTAAAATAGGCAACCCTCTCTCTCCCATCTCAAATGTCTCTCTAGTTAAAGGGCTAAAACATAATCTTTTAAGTGTTAGTCAAATTTGTGATAAGGGGTTTAAGGTAGTATTTATTTCGGAAATGTTTGAAATTATGCATGTATTAACCAATGAAATCCTTCTTAAGGGAACTAAATTTAAAGACATTTATATCGTAGAATTTGATAAAGATAGCACTTATGAATGTCTTGTAGCAAATAATGAGTTAAGTATATGGCATAGAAGACTAGGACATGTTCATATAAAGCTAGTTCAAAAATTAGCCAAACATGAACTAGTCCAAGGTCTTCCTAAAAGAAAATTTTTAAATGAGCTTATCTGTGATTCATATAAATTAGGTAAAATTATGAAATCTAGTTTTAAAAATAAAGAAGTTATATCCACATTAAGACCATTAGAATTACTTCACCTGGATCTGTTTGGACCAACAAAATATGAGATCCTCAGTGGATGCAAATATTGCTTTGTGATTATAGATGATTTTTCAAGGTTTTCATGGGTTTCCTTCGTATGTTTCAAAGAAGGAGTATTTTTGGTCTTTTCTATTTTTTTTAGGAAGGTTCAAACTGAAAAAGGCTACAAAATCACTCGTATTCGTAGTGATCATAGAGGCGAGTTTGAAAATTCCTTGTTTGATGATTTTTGTCAAGAGCATTGTATTGATTATGAGTTTTCTTTCTCCCGAACACCTTAACAAAATGGGGTGGTTGAGAGAAAGAACCGTACTCTTCAAGAGTGTACTCGAACATTGCTCATAGACTCGGGGTTACCGAAGTACTTTTGGGTCGAGGTGGTTAACATAGTTTGTTACGTGTTAAATCGCACCTTAATTTGATCTAGGTTGTGAAAATTTTATTTTGAATTATATTATGGGAAAATACCTAAAATCAGTTACTTTAAAGTTTTTGGATGTCGGTGTTTTGTTTTGAATACCCGCTCTAATTTGGATAAATTTGATGCCAAAGGTGAAGAAGTCATCTTTATTGGTTATTCTTCACATAGTAAGGCATATCGGGTCTTTAACAAGACCACATTAATAGTGGAGGAAACCCATCATGTTTCCTTTGATGAATCTCCTCACTCTTCCTCGATTAATCGAGTCAATATGGAAGATGAAGATGATTCTTCTATTGATGTGTCTAACATTCCAAACTCCAATATTTGTAATCTTCCAAAAGATTGGATATATCAAAGGGATCATCTGGAAGTCAAGTCATTGGAAGTGTTTCCGATAGTGTTAAAACCCGATCTCGTTTTAGTTGCTTTTTTGGTCTCTCTGCCTTTGTATCTCAAGTTGAACCCAAGAGTGTCGAGGAAGCATGCTTCGAAGAACCTTGGATGATGGCCACACAGGAGGAACTCAACCAATTCCAAAGGAATGAAGTTTGGGATCTAGTACCTAAGTCTAAAGGGCAAACGGTAATAGGTACCAAATGGGTATTCCAGAACAAGTTGAATGAATCCAGTATAGTCATTTGGAACAAGGCTCGTTTGGTAGCACAAGGGTACAACCAAGAAGAACGAATTGATTTTGATGAGACCTACGCTCCCGTAGCTCGACTCGAATTAATTCGTATGCTTCTTGCTTATGTCGCCCTCCTTGGCTTTAAACTATTTCAAATGGACGTTAAGAGTGCGTTTCTTAACAAATTCATTAAGGAGGAAGTTTTGTAAAACAACCTCCTGATTTTGAGTCTCATGATAAGCCTCATTTTGTCTATAAATTAAATAAGGCACTATATGGTCTAAAGCAAGCTCCTAGAGCTTGATATGAGAGGCTCAAAGATTATTTGTTAAATGCAAAATTTTTTATAGGGGAAGTTGATTCCACATTATTCATTAAAAGAAAAGGAAAAGATATTTTATTAGTTCAAATATATGTAGATGATATTATCTTTGGTGCTACTAATGAATCTACGTGTAGAAAGTTTTCAAAGATTATGCAGGAAGAATTCGAAATGAGTTTGATGGGTGAACTCAAGTTTTTCTTGGGCTTACAAATCACTCAACTCGAATTCGGAACCTTTGTGTGTTAATCAAAATACACAAAGGAGATGCTGAAAAGATTTAAAATGATGAAAAGTAAAGGGAAGAACACTCCTATGAGTGTCACAACTTCCTTAGACTTGGACGAATTAGGTACGCCCATAGATCAAAAGTTCTATCGTAGTATGATTGGATCTTTACTGTATTTAACTTCCAGTAGACTTGGCATTTTATTTAGTACCTACTTATGTGCTAGGTTTCAATCAAACCCTAAACAATCACACTTAAATACTGTAAAACGAATATTTAGATATCTAGTTGACACATCTGATTGTGGCTTATTCTACCCTAGGAGTCCACAATTCAACCTAGTCACATATAACGATGCGGACTACACAGGTACCTATATCGATAGGAAGAGTACTAGTGGGACGTGCCAATTCTTGGGCGAATCACTAATCTCTTGGTTCTCAAAGAAACAATCTACTGTAGTCCTATCAACCACGGAGGCTGAATACATAGTCACTACTCTAGTATGTTCCCAAGTGCTATGGATGAAAAATACTTTGAAGGATTTTAACCTGATATTTAATAAAATAAAAATATTATGTGATAATACTAGTGCTATCAACCTCTCGAAAAATCCCGTACATCATTCCTGAACAAAGCATAGTGATGTTCGACATCATTTTTTAAGAGATAATGTACTTAAGGAAGAAATCAATGTTGAATTTATTTGTACTGAATTGCAATTGGCTGATATTTTCACTAAATCTTTGAATTATGATCATTTTAATTATATACATAGGAAACTAGGCATATATAAGCTAAGTGATATTTGAAGAATTTATTGACTTAATAGAATTTCGTTTGTCATGAACATAGGAGCCTTGACTTTACCAAGTTAAGAGCCTTCAAACACAGTTCAAACATCAAAATGCACATTCTGTGCAATATCAGACGTCTGATTAACACCACAGACGTTTTATACTTAAAAATTCGACGTCTAAAGATGTGGAACAGGCGTCGATTTTATATCTAAGAAGAGCTGATAAAAGAGCTATTTCAGACGTCTGTTATCATTCATAGATGTCTCGGCTGTCGTACAGATGTGTTGACAGATGTCTATTTTTGTGTCAGAGTATGTATTAAGATGTCTGGATTCAGACGTCTGATTACTTAGTTAGACGTCGTTTAAGTCGTATGATAAAGAAATTAGACGACAACTTGTAGCTTTGGAGTGAGATCCAGGAAGGACTGTCTGCAGAAATCAGACGTCTACTTTTAGCTTTAGACGTCAGGTCAGTCATCTGATGCAGAAATCGGACAACTTGGCGAATAAACCATTTTCTAGGGAGGTATGTCTGCAGAAATCAGACGTTTAAATTATAAATTAGTCGTCAGACAAGTCTTCTAGTAATTAAAAAAAATAATGCCATCAAAAGGGTTAAAATCCCATTGGGCCAATCCCGACGTCTGACGACATCTTCAAATGTCTGATCTGGCAAAAACTTGCCACTTTGCGTCTGTTCTCTGAATGGTTTGTAATGAAAATTTCCCCAACTTCAGGGGGAGACTTGCTCAACCCCCTGGGATATAAAATCCCACTCATTGAGGTCCCACTTGCCTCATTCTCAAAATCCCTAAGACCTCTCTCTCCCGCCTAACGGACGACGGCTGCAAGTTGGTGTTGCTCCTCTTGCCGTCAGACGACTGCTCCACCTCCTTGACGATTGGTGGTGCAGCTACTCTCCTGTGCACGTTTGGAGACCTTCCTCCGTGGGTATAACCTCTCAAACCCTTAGGGCATCTCCACGGCTTTGCTCAAGTCTCTTTAAAGCCCGCAACTTGTCTTTTCTTTTTGATGAACTCGATTTCCTCTTTTATTGTGCCTATTTTTGCCCTAGGAGCTAAAACCCTAGAACAAAACCTATTGCTTGGAACTTATTTTTTTATGTAGCATAAATGTGTATCTTTTTGGTTGATAATGGCAAGGGTATTACCTAAAGTGATTCAAGTTGACATCTTAGTGGCTTGAATTCAAAGGTATATTGCCACAACATTATGATAGGTTGTATTGCTTCAAGGCATACTGCCACACAATTTTTTCTGGTATCAATGTTGTATGCATGTATGGCACTATATAGCCACAACATTATGGTAAGTTGTATTGCCTCAAGGTATATTGCCACACAATCTTTTCTGGTATCAATGTTGTATGCATGTATGGCACTATATTGCCTTACTGGTTGAATGATTGGTGTAGGATTGTTTTTGCAGGTGTTCTATTCTATAACACCAAACCCCTCTCCAAAACCCAACCACCCAACCCACCCAAAATGCCTCCCCATCGGAAGCAAGCCGAGGGCTCTTCCACCTCCTCTTCTGCCTATTTGGCTGACCAACTACGTGGCTACATCACTAGACAACGATTTCGTCGCTTCGCAAATGCCAAAGTCAAGTGCCCTTGATTCATTGCAAGGAATGACTTTGCCCATCTAAACCTTGGGGAACATTTTGAAACCCTTCATCTCTTCCATTATTTTGACTGACAGTTCTATTCTGGCGTAGGAACTATTGGTGTGTTTCTTGATCTTATTTGACTTTTCTACGCCAACATCGTTGAAGACTACAGCAACGATGAACTTGAGTTACATACTCGTTTATTTGGGCATGAAATCCATATCACCTCTGATTCTATTTCCACTCTTCTTACCATCCCTAATGAGGGAAATGACTTCAATGATATTCTGAGGTAATATGACTCAGAATTCATCAATCAAGAATTAGTCCTACCTGAAAAATATGTCGAAAATCTTGCCACCTTACCATGCAAGAACCTCAAACATCTTCCCCGATTACTTTCTGGCATTTTTGGTTGGACCTTCAAAATAAATCGGGAGGTCTTGACCATATCTTGCGCCAACACAAGGCGCTCCTTTTTGTTGCCGTACGTCACATTCCCTTCAACTATTGTCGCCTCATTGTTCATGTTATCAATGATGACCATGGGGCTTCTCTACTGTTTGGGTCCATTTTATCCAAAATTTTTGCAAGTCATCGGATCTCCATCAATGACTAGGTGGTTGACAAAAAGATTGAGCCTCACAACCAGGCCACAGTCACCAAGATGCACATTCTTAGAGAGCATCTTGAGCTAGCTGAAGAGCCTGCTGAAGAACCCCTTCCACCCTTTTCGGATCTCCATGAAGAACATCTACTTCAAATAGAAGCTCCTCGCTCGAGATTTGACAAGGCATGAGATCCTGCCATGGATTCCCTCTCCTTCGGCATCTCTCTTTGGTTGTGACGAACCGGCGAGATGTACACTTATATGGGAAGTATGCACCGCGACATTGACGAACTTTGTTCTGACGTTCGCAATCTGCAGATGGACAAGGACCTGCTCGCCGCCGCTGCTATGATCAAGAAGACTAGTTTAGTTCTTTTGTCTGTCTTTCTTTCTGTCTTTCCATGTTTGCTTGTATTAAAGGGCCTTGACCCCATACTTATATATTTCTTTGGGAACAATAGCTAGACTGTGCTTAGGGCACATACATTCTTTTCCTAGTTAGTTTACTTTAATGCTCTGCCATTTTTATTATACTTCATCATGCAGATTTTATCAATGATCTTCGCTTTATAAATGTCATTACATAACACTTGTAGTTTAAGTATCAACCCCTTTCAGAGCCCTTCATGATGATATTCAAAAAGGGGGAGAACTTAGGGAAGAACTTAGGAAATGACATAAAAAGTTACGAAAAATCTTCTCAAAATAGGTATAGATTACTAAGTACAACTTTCAGGGGGAGAAAATAAGAACCTATAGGTATATTTTGAAAATCATAAAAAAGGGGGAGATTGTTAGTTCAACCCCTCATAAATAATATTTTGATGATTTTACAAAGTAAAGAGAAAGAGATAAAACATAAGCGTAGCATATTTTTCTTTGTAATAACACAATTGTAGGTTTCATGGAGTTTTCCAAGTCAGAGGATTAAAAGCGTAAAGACTAGGTAGCGTGAGTATTGTCATAGGTCATAGGCTTTTATGTAAACTTTCAAAGGTTGTAATCTTTATTTTATTTGAATCTAGAGATGTTGTAAAGAGCCCCCAAACATAACTTATAAATAGCTAACTTAGGCTCTCTACAATTAGGATAAATTAGAAACAAAAACCTAATACTAAGACACAAATCAGATGTCCATAACAACTATCAGACGTCTGACTTTCAACTTTAAGACATCTGATCATTGTTTAAGATGTCTAATTACCTATAGCATTGCCTTTACATTCTGACTTTTTAGGCATCAGTCAAAGCAACCTTCTATCAAACGTTCATAGCCTCATCCAGACATCTAATAGTTTGCCTGGACGTCCTTGAAGCAACCGTTGGATTCAAGTACCCATTCTCCTTCTGTTTATAACAGGCAAAATACATTTTTAGACGTCTGGACATGTCTCCAGACGTCTATCAATGGGCCGTTGCTCAATTATTTCTATGCAAATCTCCTTAACAACCAAAGATCTACTCTTAGATTTCTAAGACAAGTCCTTTTTATGTTTCCAGACATCTAGGAAATCCTACAGATGTCCATACTGTTGTCTGTTTCTTAAAATTTAGAACCCTATTTGGATCTGGTCAAAACAGGAATGAATCCACTTATAATTAGACGTCTAATATTTTTTTCAGATATCTTATGTGAATATATCAGACGTCTCTGTTTCGATCCAATGAAACCAATAAAGCCTGGCTAACAGTATCAGATGACCATAATTGTAATCAGACGTCTTATAAGACGTCTGATCCTAAGAACAGACGTCTGATATTGCTGTCAGATTCATTATTACATTGATTTGTGTTGGATTTCATCTCAATCTCTTGGGACTTGCCTCCAACCGCTAGGAGACCTATCTCAAGCATTCTTGTAGGTTTCAAACTTGCTTATAAATAGACTACAATCCCTCTTAGGCAAAATACACACTCTTAGCTTCCTTTTGCCCTTGTACTGTGCCAACATTTTGATTAAAGGGCAAACCCACACTCTCGGTGCACTTCATTTTGCAAATTCTCAGGGAGTTTTCCCTATGCTTAATAGATAAGGAAGTCATCAAGTTTTTAGCATGCTCTATGGGTGTTGTTTCATTCTTTTGTAGTTTGGGTATCCTGACTATCGAGTCCCCGTCTCTTCATTGTGAAGGGAGATACCTCCGTTTAGGGATTGGAGGTGGGATTTGTAATTGAGGTACACTATCCTCGTTTAAGTTAAGGGATTGGCTTAGGTGGTGGTTTATACCCATTTTAGGTTTCTACCTAAAAATTTGGTGCCTTTTTTTGTGATTGTAATTTTTGTCTTACAATATTTTATAAATTCACTATTTACCCCCCTTCTAGTGCAATTTCACTACTTTGTACCGGTGTAAAATTAAATTTCAAGTATTTCTTCACCTATAAAAAATGATTTTACACTTGAAAGGTGATTTTTCTACCTTAGGGTTTAGGGTTTAGTCTTTAGTGTTTATCCTAAATCTTAAATCCTAAACCCTAAGTTGAAAATCACCTTTCAAGTGACAAATCACTTATCATACGTGAAAACACTTTCCATAAACCTAAACCTTAAATCCTAAACTCGTCGGTCAAAATCACTTTACACCCATGTAAAATCACTTTGAACAAGTGAAACTACCCTTGGAATAATTTTGCACCGATGCAAAATGAGATTGCACCGGTCAAAATCGGTGCAAAATCATCTAGAATAATTTATCACCGGTGTAAAGTTATTTATCACCTGTGTGTTTTAGGTTAAAGTGGTATGGTAGTTTTTTTGAATGTGGTGGGACCATCGCGTAACAAACCTTCTGTTCTTTTATTTTTTATATTAAATATCAATTATCGAGTCAGTCCGTGTTCTCAATGCTGTGTGAAGGACAAAATGTCCCGTGTCACTTTTTGCTTCAGTACCTATGTTTCCCTACTTTGTGGCTACTAATAAATCTTCTATTACAAATATTTACCAAAAGAAAGTGTAAAAACATATATTCCAAGTGAAAACAGATCTATATATATACGATAAAGTTGTATTACAATTATTTATTTTAATGAAAATGTAATAATTTGTATTATAAGTGAAAATTTGAATTGTAATACTTGTGAAATTTTGTAATACAAATTCGTTTTAATTAAGAAGAGAGTTATAATATGATTAAGTATTAAGGTGATATGGTTACTTTCCAATGATAATTTAATATTTGATTAATTGTATTCCAAAAATGATTTATAAATAGAGTCGTAATACAACTCAACATCAATGTGTAAAGATATTGTCCAAAAATAGTATAATGATTGATTAAGTGTATTTCATATACAAAAGGTGGTTTTCTAAATCACTTTTTGACAGGTGCAATAGTTTTCATCAACAAAAAATATCATCCAATGGTTACAATGATAGGTTTTTTGTGGATGTATAAGTATAGTATTCAATGGATACTTTCCCTATATATATATATATATAATGTCTAGCCATAGGACCAAAAGATAGATATCCTTTTAAGTTGTAGAATATTCAAAGAAAATGAATTCTAATGTTCTAGGTGACAACTTATCTTGGGCACCTAATAGATGAACAGAGTAGATAACCATAGAGCTTGAGATGGTTGAGTCATCGAGACTCAGTTAAAACCATCAATAAGTTTTACAATTGGACTATGTAGTCCTGATGAATGCATACTCTTTCATCTTGTCTACAATTTGAGAAAATATAAGTGGTCAGAAAGTTGTGGCTAACTAAGCATCTGCGGGCAGAGGTCACGAGAAAACTTGTTCTGGTCAGAATGAGCAATCAACCTAAGTGTAATGTTAGCCTTATACTTGGACAAGTTTGAAGTATGTCTATGCAAATATCTTTTGGATATTCTCAACATCTGAAGAAATAGGAGGTCATCTATTTCTAATTAAAGTCTTCTTGTCTGGTGAGTTTAATGCGGACAATTACGTAGGGGGTTTTAGGCCTTGTGCATTAGGGTGCACATACATACCCTGAGCATGTACTGATTTGGGAAAGAGGGCTAGGTCAAGCAATGCGTTATCATTATAAGTTTTATGTAAAGCATTTCTTTTAAACTTGTGTAGTTATGTGGTAAATTCGTGGGGTGTACCCACTTGGTTATTTATGAAATCTAGTGGTGAATGTGAATGAACAATGGATGAGTATTTCCCTTGATTTTCTCTAGTTGCTTGTGTCCTTTCCATGCTTGTAAATACTCGGGGTAGAAGACCCGAGTTGTTGCGGTAGCTAGAGGCTACCAAGGAATCTACCTCAGAACTTGGAGTATTCCTGAGTTCAGTGACAAGCCTTGGGTTGTCATTGGTGTTTGGTTCTTGGATGTACCTGAATCTGACTCAATGCAGAGGTACTCATGACTCTAGGCTCTGTCGATGCTCACATGCATAGTGGGGACGTCAAGGTATGTGGTACTTATAGCTAGAAGCTCACTGAGCACCCATATATACGTAATTCGCTTGGGTACTGTGATAGATTGGTTGAGATCTCATCCAACTTCGAATTGAGAGAGCATACTCAAGGACTATTCTCCTATGAGGAGCCGCTCATAGCGGGAGCATTGGTGTGTCCCGACAATTTTAACCAATCGAGCTTGTGCTTCGTGATCGCAAAGTATAGGCTTGGGTAGCCCCCAAGAGCCTAACTTTTTTGACTGAGGTCAGCAACGTACTCGATACATCGAGAATGGGCTTACCTTTCTCAAGGTTTAACATACTTGGTAGCCTCTCCCCTCGCCAAGGTAAGACTATCAGGCTAGAATTCAAAGGAAAGGACGCATCTCAATTTCTTCTCCTAGTGAGGGATGATTCCCAGAATCTGATCACTGAGGTGAGTGAGAGAATAAATATTAATGTCAAATCATGGGAAAAATGGGCAACTTGATTAATGGGTATCGAACAATGGTGGTTGGTCGAGCTAAACCAGGTTTGGGAGTTGAAGCATGGGGTGTTGAGTTGGGCTAGAGATTTAACATATTAGTGAAACTTTGCACTACCCTGTGTTTTATGGTGATGCAGAAGTTTATTCCCTACCGAGCTGATTGACTCATCCTTATTTTATGACCGACTTTCGGGTTGTCGCTATTGTGAGTCGTTGACGCTCGGGATTTGTCGTTGCGCAGGCTTTTGCACATTCTATTGACAAGTAATTTTGATGCCTTGGTTTTAAAGTAAATTTTTGTTTAGTTATTGCTTTACATTATTAATGATGTGTCATCCTTCCCGTACTTTCTTCCATTCTATGTAATAAAGGGAACTCTTTAATAGCTCGACTTAGTTAGGTATAGCCTAAATTAAATAAGCCAACACCTTTTCTATTGCCATTTCTCGAAATTCCAACCCTCATTTAGGGGCTTGGGTTTTGGAGTGTGACAACTCACATAAAATTGCAATTACATGTGCCTACATCACTATCTACACAATTATACACATGTACACATTTGTGCACATTTATAGTAGCTATACATATTTTTCCTTATTTTATCCATGCTTATGTGGGCCTAGTAATAACTCCTATATGGTATTTTTCTATTTTTATTTGCTAGGTCTAGACACACACACACAAGCCCATCCACCTTAAAGCCCACTACATCACCTAATTACCTAGCCTAAACTCTACTCTATCCACTCCACCTTAACACACCCACCTAAACCCACACTTAGCCCCCCCACAACACCTTAACCTCTCCCTAAACACACCTTAGGTACACACCCATTCTAGCCCTCTCTAGAATGTTCTTCTTTCCTTATGTTGTACCCATTATCCTATGCCTTAGCCTACCCCTTAGGTGCACCTTACCTTTGCCCATAGTCTATAAAAACCCAACCCTAAAGCCAAACAACCCCCCCTTCTTCTCTTAGGCGGCAACACTCCCCCTCCCATTCCATCCATCTTCTCCACCTTATTCTCCTCCATAAGCTTCTTCTTAAGAGCTCCTTCCACCATGCCAATGGCTACTTGTGCCTATTTGGTTTTGGTGTCTAGGTGAAGAGGAGATAGGCTTCAAGCTAAGGATTCTCCTCCCCTCCCAATAGGCCTAGTGCCCACATTGGAGAGGCCACCTAATTCTCTCTACCTCCATTCTCTTTTCACTTTCTTAGTAGATTTGTTTCAATACTTGCTTAGTAGAATAGATCTTTCTTTTCAAGCATTTCTTTACTTGCTCGTTAGCTTTCTATCTTACTTAGTAATTAGTAATATACACTCTCAGATGAAATCCTCACTCACCACCAACACATACACATTCACTCCCCTAGTTTTCTTTTTCTATTGTATAAATCGACCTGGGAATCATTACTCAAGGATGTGGTTCTTTTTCTTTCTTATTAGACAATCTTGGTTGTCTCATTGGTTGTCATTTTCCTTTTTTATGTACTTTCTCTTATGTTTATGCAATAAAAGTTGTAAGGTGTAATATTTTCGTTCTCGTATTGTTTCATTAGTTCTTATTCCAAAAAGATGAAGAAAAAGTAAATCAACAAAAGACCAAAATGAAAAGTAAATTAGTTAGCATAGTTTGTAGTGTTGTCGCAATTTCATTCCTAAGACAAAAGATCACAAATATCACAAAATGAAGAGTTGAAAAAAAAAAAATAAAGACCGAGAGATTGACCTAAGGAAGAGAGAGGACTAAAATCACCTCCTTGAAGAATCAACTGGGACTCACCAAATCTAATTGCAAAAATCAATTAATGGTCTCGTTATAAAATTAAATTATTAGTGGATTTAGGTGCAAGATATAAACTACAACAACGACTTAAATGATTCAATTTTGTGCACCTAGGCTCTTCTACCTGCCATTTAGCAAAGGAGGGGCTCTAGACTATTTATAGAGGGCTTAGGAAGGTTCAAGAGGGCTTGGGAGAGGCTTCTTAGCTATTAGAACCAAATTCAAGTGAATTTGGCCAAAATCCAAAAGACATAAGATATGTACATAATTTATATTTGTAATTTACCTATCTTATGCTAAGTACTTAGTTAACGGATTACATATACATTATAATAGTGAACTATAGTCATGCATTCATAATTAGGTTATAAATATGTTTTATTTTGAATTAGCATCTAATTAAAGTATTTTGAATAATATAGGAGTACATGGTGAAGATAAAATAGCTTGGAATAAAGTTGGGAAGCTAATAGAAGCTTGGAGTGGAGTATAGCTCAAAAGTAATAATGACAAGGAAGAAAGAATGGACAAGTGATGTTAGGTTTTCTTGCATTTATAAGAAATATAGTTTTGCATTGTAGTATAGAGAGTAAAAGAACCAACATATTTAAAAAAAAAATTATATCTGGATGAGTCTAGGTAATTCTTTGGGAGGCTTAATTAGTAAAATTTCACCAAATATCCTTTAATTACTCTTTATTCTCTTCATTAAGTTAATACTAAGAATCCATTAGTTAATGAGTTGTACTTATCTTACAATACAAACGTAAGCTTATATACTTAAGTTATATACTTTACAATACATATATTAGAAGTGACTTAAGTTTAACTTAAACATATCAAAATTAATATACATATAACTTACTTTACATAATTATCTATCAATAATTTACTTAATTAATACTACCTATAAATTAGCTCTACTTAACTTATTAACTTAACTAATTATAAGTTAACTTATAACTTATAAATAATAATTACTAATTAAGATGATACTTAACTTAAGTACTTATAATTTTACTACAATACTTAATATACTTAACTTACTGCTAACTATGGACATATAACCTACTTAATTAAAATACTTAAGCTAGATAATTAGATTAATTACTTAATTATTATATCTTAGGCACGTAAATTAATTGCAAGAAATAAACATTCAACATGGTAATTAATTCCATTTGGATAACAAACATGCATTATAAACATTGAAGTGATGGGCATTCATTTGCATAAAAAAATGTTAAAATGTAGTTTTATAACAACTAATGAAGTCTTTACTTCTCATTAAATCTTAGCTAAGGTTCAATACAAATCACGTTAAGTGTTAACACAACACTTAACACTTAGAATTTTTCTTCTCAATATAGGCTCACATAAGTCCTCACTTACAAAAAAATTGATTTTGTGATACCCTAAATTGAATCAATAGCCTAATGGGCTGGACCATAGTTACATTGGTGCCACATGTCAACATATAGTGCATCCATGCCTGCAGGCCACCCCTATTGAGCTGCCCCTAGTGGGTCATGCCATATGCGTCTACCTAATGGGCCCTACCTAATATCACTCTCTCTCACACACATGCTCATTTGGGGAACCCACCCCAATTTAAGCGATAGGCTAACACACACGATTCTTAATATATGGCTTCAGTCACTTTTCCACTAGTGAGGTGAGATTAAAGAGTCCCCCTCTTCTTCTGCTCTTCAATAGAACTTCAATTCTTCATCTTCTCCACTTCAATTCTGATTAATTTTTCCACAATTACCCACCAATCTTCTTCAGAAACTTCAGCTTGACTTGAATCCTCAACTAAATCCATTAATTTGCTCGATTGACTCCTAAGATCGCTCTTAATCTTAGCTTGATCCCAATTGCCAGCCATGGCTACTTGTATAGCAACAGAGCTTTAACACTTTCAGTATTGTGCTATAAAATACCTTAAATTCTCTCTCGTTCGTAAGAAGTCTATACTCTTCAATATATGCACGAAGCATCGAGGAAAGCTTATTGAGTTAATGGAACATAACATCGTAGACCCAAAACAATAGAGGAAAGTAGAAGAGGCTCAAATTGATGTGGATCTAAATTCTAAACCTCTCAATTCATTCCAATAGACTCAGAATACTTACTTGAACATCTCAAAGTTAAAATGAACTTGAGAAATTCAAATCTGACTAATAAGGCCTATCTGTAGCTCAACAAAACCCAGCTTATGTAGAAAGATTCAAACAACAAACAATTCTAAGTCTTCCTAAATTCGACTCTAACAAGTTTATAATGACCTAATGAATGTCCTTCATCCTTTAGAAATGAAGTCAAAAGCTTTGAACTCCATGGTGACATAGGGTTTGACCAAAACAAGTATTGATTTGACTTTACACTCTAGGGTTCCTCAGATCAAACTAAAGGTTTGGATGGACTCTAAATTGACTTAGAAACTTAATAGAATCATTAAGCATGAAAATTGAGCACTAAAATAGCCTTTGCAGGTTTTGTTGCCCGAAATCTAAAGGTGTGTTGTTCATCAGAATAACCTGGAGTTCTAACAAACTAGAAAATAGGTATTCAAGACTCATTATAAGATTCTGAAGCTTATGGATCAAATTTTGAGCTCAACTGGTGAAGGATTTACTCTACAAAACTTTGCCAGAGTTGAGGGAGACGAAGATGCTCAGGGAACTCTAATTAATAAAAATCTAATAAAATGCTTGCAAATTGATCATAACAGTCTATTGAAGTGATTTAAGATCATTGAAATCAAATTTAAATTCTTCCTCTCATGATCAGAGTCGAGCTTTGGTGACTAATGTTAGTGAACGTCAGAATTCAAAACTCCATGAAACTCCATGGAAATTAATTCAGAAGCTTCTTGAAGGTCTCAAAAGGCTCACAAGCCTCTCAATTAGCTCGATGAAGGCCTAAGAAAGTATTAAGAACTCAACTTGAGTAGAATTGAACCTTGAGCTCAATAGAACTCAGAACTTGATGAAACTCTTAATAGGATGAGGCATTTTATTCTTTATGGTAATGCGATGATGGTAAGGTAGTTTAATTAAGTGGATAAACTCCTTCGACCTCTGCCATGGACAGCGGAGGTCCAGAGGCTGACGGAAATTGGGCGTTTTGTGTTAATAGGCTAATTGGATGGGGAAGAAAGTGGAAGATGGTCGTGAGAAGATAGAGAAGGTGAAGAAGGGGTGAAATTGATGAGTTGAAGGCTAGACAAGGTTAGATTTGGCCTTGTCGAAGTTACAGGAGGTGAGAAGCTTGGAGTTATATGATGCTTAACTACCTTGCTTTATTAAAAAGTGTCGTTATTGTGTTGTAGTATAGCGAGCAAAATAGTCAACATATTTTTTAATTTATATTGGTTGAGTCCAGGATGTTCGCTAGGAGGCTTATTATAGCTTAATTTCACAAGTTATTCTTGAATTTATTGTTTATTCTATTGATTAAGTTAATACTATACTTAAATGTAATACTTAAGTTATAATGTATATTATATTACATAAGTAATCTTACTTATCTTATAACATATATAAGTTACTCTATAAATAACTTCTTACTAATAAGTTAATTAGTACTAACTATAAATTAACTACTTAATTTATTAATTAAACTATTTATAAGTTAACCTCTGATTTATTACATAACTTAATTTATTCTTTATTTAGTTAATAAACTACTTAACTTAAATAACTATAAACGTAACTTAACTTATTCTACTACTTACTAAGTAATAATTACTTAATTAACTTAGTTAACTTATAATATTATATAGATGCTTAGCTTAATATAAGTACCTAAATTATTATTATGATTAGTTAGTTACTTAATTGATATAATTAGAATACTTTATCTACATGAATTAATTGCACGAATTAAGCATTAAACATAGCAATCAATTCCAAAAGAATACATGCATTGAAAAAGATTAGAAAAGATTAGTTGAATTGCATAAAATAAATAATGTTGTTTTGAAACAATTATGAAACTCTTAATTGTCATTTACACTTAGTCTTCTTAGTAGCCAAATGCCCTTCACATTTCACACTAAGTGTTAAGAACACTTAGTCTTTATTCTCAGCACAAGGTAAAGCACAACATAACTCTTTTACTCTAAAAATTTTGGACATGTGGCACTCTGAATTGAATTAAAGGCTCAGATGAGCCAAATCACAGTTACATCAATGTCCACGTGTCACCACTGGATTAATTCATGCTCGCAGGTCACCCCACATGGACCACAGATATAGCATAGTCAAGGTCAAAGATCAAATTAGGTGCACATGCCTCAGTTAGCCCGAAGGGTCATGGGAGGGCTACGGGTGAACTTCAAAATATATGACTTCAAGCACTCGTAATCCACCGATGTGAGACTATATCAGCCCCCCTTTCCTTCAGCACATCTGCAATAGCATTCCAGTGCTTGATTCTTCTCCAAGTCTTCATCAATTTGACTTGATTCTTTAGAAATTGGAGACTTAAATCTTCACAACATCTATAGAGCAATCCAATTCCTCTATTGGTCCCTCCAATTGATCAATTGCATACCCTAAATTTGCTTTATAGAGTAGCTTGCCATGGATATGCACATCAGCAGCAACTTCATACACATATACCTGCAGACTTGCCTAAAGTCCTAATCACTCTCTTTCTCATTCCTATCAATAACTCTCATTGCCTACAACTCATTCCAAGCGTCTGGAAGCTTATAGGAAAGCTTCTCAAACTTGAAGAACACGTGGAAGTTTAATTGCACGCTTAGTACAGTAGAGGCTTTCACTTTGAAATTGATTTGACTCAACCTGTGGCGATAAGCTTCCAGATTTATCCTAAGTACCTTTAGGAGGTTGAAACTCACCTATTTGGCTATAGGAAGCCTTTGAATCTGATAAAAAACTTAATGAATTTCTCCTGCTGACCTTGTCAACCCAACAAGCTTAGAAATCAGATCTGACTCTAATGACACCAAAGCTCCCTAAAACTGACTCTAACAAACTTATATCAACCTCTAAATGGCATCACAGGTTGACCAAACCCAAGTTAGAGTTGACTTTTAACTCTAAGTCAATACTAAATCAAATCAAAAGCCTAGATTGGCTCTATATTGACTCAAGAACTTATGAAGTCATTAAATAAGGAAATGGATCTATTTAGCACTTGTTTCCAGGTCTGTCACTTGAGTTCAAAAAGGTGCTTGGTCGACAAAGCACATCAGACTTCAGGCTACCTATTGAAGAGTAGATCTAAATTCAGTGAAGCTCATTAATGCTTATAGACCTAATTGAAAGCTCAAAGTGTGAGTGAATCACTCTACTTAGCTCTGACGGAGCTGAGGAAGAAGATGATCAGAGAAAGTTGATCAATAAAACTCAAATTAAATGGATGGAAATCAATCGAATGAGTCAATCAAATGAGTCTATAAAAGTGATTAAATGATATTGCAAATGGATGCAGACTCTCTTTTAAGATTGAGCCGCCGAAGCTTATTGGAGCTACGATGAAGGTCAGATATGTTCGTTAGAGTACAAAACACAACGAAACCACATAAGAACATGTCCAAAAGCTCCTCGAAAATCTCAGTATGCTCAAGAACACATCAATTCAATAAAAGCAAGCTCAAATAAGATCTAAAGCTCTAGTTATTTATATACATAAGAGCTTTAACAAGTAGCTATTCTACTTAAACTACTATATACATATATATATTACAGTATACGAATACATACAATTATATTTATACTATTTATATACATATGCTATTTATACATATACTATACATATACACACACATAGGCAAACACACGCACACAAGCACTGAGCTCCAACACTTAGCTGCTTTTGCGGTTCACTCGTTTCTTCTCATTGTCCTCAACACTTAGTCGAATTAGGGCTCTTAACATACACAATCGGTTCATTTCACTGTTCATTAACCAAAAATTGGATTTTTAGTTGGGTGGTCAGGGTATCCCAATTGGGTTCCCCCATCTCCGTAAGCCTTCCCTCTGTGGGGTGCGTAGGTTCGAGCCCACGCTTGCCCATACGCACACAGGGCCAGGCTGTGGTGTTGCCCACTGGGTGCTCCGGTGGACGTCCGAGGCTTGCGTCGTGGGATTGGCCCCCCGGGGATTACCTTTAGTTGCATAGAGGGTTCCTCGTCATCACTACTAGAAAAGTGAGAATTGGTAATGCGTATTTGGTGACGATTTTGGGAACTGTCACCAAAAGTAACCTATAGTGACAATTCCACTCAAAATCGTGACCATAGTGGGAGAGTGAGATTTGCTTTCGGCTTTGGTGACGGTTCCAAGTGGGACCGTGACCATAGGATACCTTTGGTGACGGTTCCAAGTGGGATCGTGACCATATCATTCCTTTTGGTGACGGTTTCAAGTGGAACTGTTACCATAGCCTTCCAATGCCAGTGCGCCCTCTCCCACATTTCCCTTCAGTGACGGTTTCAAGTGGAATCGTCACCATAGCCTTCCCTCACCCACCCGCCCTCTCCCACATTTCCCTTTGGTGATGGTTTCAAAATTTCCCCCTCCCTCCTGCGCACCTCTTCTGAATTTCCTTGTCGCTGACTTCCCCCAAAACCCACTCTTGCCTCCATCACCTTCCCCCTCCCCCAACTCCCCGGCCCCCTCCCCGACGACGTCAGCTCCCCTCACCATTGCCTGTCCCCTTCCCTCTCCCGACGATGGTGCTTCCCCTGACTCCCCCTCAAGATCGCTAGCAGCACCTCGCCTACCCCTCAAGATCACCACCGAAAACCAACCCCCGCTACCATTACCTTCCCCCTCCCTTGACTCTCTGACTGAATCCCCGACGACGTCACCACCCGACCATCCCCAACTCCCTTCCCTCTCCTGACGAAGGCACCTCCCCTGACCATCCCCTCCCCAGTAGCACATCTCCTCCCCCTCAAGATCGCTACCTCTCTCCCTCCCTCATCTTCCCCAGCAGCACCTCCATTACCACTGTCGCTACTACAACTAGGGTTAATCCACCACTCTTCCTTCATTTTATTTATTCGTTCATTTCATACCTCCTCCTCCAACTCCACTTCTCTTGATCTCCTGTTATTATTGTTGTTGTAGCAGTTGGTGGATCTATTGGCTGTGGAGTGGCTCAAGGAGATCTACTGACCTCGGATTGGCTCAAGGGTTTACATGCACACCAGGTGTTTGATGGTATGCCAACAAGTTTTGAAACTAGGAAGCTTTTTTTGGTCATAGACAACAAGCATTTAGGAAGCTTCTTAGATAATCTTATCTACATCATGGTAGTTTTGCCACAGGCTAGACCATTATTAGATGGTTAAACCCTCTACCCATGATGGGTTTTGTTAGTGTGGAGATGAAGAAGAGTGTGTTTGTTGCTCATGACCAAAAGGAAATCTTCTTGTTGCCTTCTTTTTTCTTCTCTCTTGTTTTCTTGAGGTCACATGATGAGTTTCCAATCTTAGGTCTTTACATGGCTCTGTGTGTTTGATTCGTTTATTGCTGCTGTTTGGTGGTGTGTGTGCATTTAAATATCTCTAAGGGGGGTTGTTGATTGGTGGACGTGGTGGATGGATGTATCATGTAATTAATGAGGTGTAAAGTAGAAGGGAATAAAGTTACAGAAGATCAACTGCAATGCGTGGGTGGTGGAGGGTCGGGGGGGTCGAAAGGCTAAGGGAGACTATGATGGGAGGAGGGGAGATCTCCATTGGTTGGAGCTGATCCCAGAGGGGAGGAATCTGGATGGTACCTCCAAAGCTGGTAATGGAAGAGTCAAACATGTTGTCTACTTAAAATGTTATGCCATTGATCCATGGAGAGACAGGAATTGAAGCTTACAACCTACAAAAAAAGAAGTGTTAGCCGTGACAAATGGAAAATTTTGTAAAGAAATTAAAATTGTTAGTGGCCTTTTTGACCATCTCTCGTGAGTTGATAATCATATGCATGGTTACTATGTGCTAAGAGGTGGGTGTCAGGGTGTGATGTCTCTATGAACGGTTGCTAAGTTGGGTGGCAGCAAGGAGGTGTATGTAAGGAATATGATTGCAAGCTTGGATACTTATTCTGTTCATTTAACTTGGGGATTGAAGGAAGATGCAGACGTTGCTGGTTTGCTCCTACAGGTCCATTTGTCATAGAATTAAAAATGAGGCATTATCTTTCACCTCAAGGGTAGTTACTGCATAAATGAATAATATATGGTATTAAGGGACATCATATCATTTTTTCTTGTTCTTACTCTCATCATCTCAAAGTATACTTTACATCTACCTTGATAAATTTCTATTACAAATGAAAACAAACATTACTTGCATCATATCCACTTATATATTGTATTTATTTTCATTAATCTACTCGTAATACAAATGAAAACAAAAAAAGAAGAATAATATAAGAATTTAATCATCACTTTTATCGTTTACTAATCCATCACATACTTCATCACTTTTAACCCTACATCTTTCTAAAGTTTGTCTAGTTTTGAACTTTAAACCTTTATTAAGTGGGGCTTTAAGTTTTTTTACTGCTGCATTCGGTAAGAGTTGAGTTTAGAATTGAGGGACCCAATTAGGGAGGATTGTATTTATTTTCAAGCTTAGATCCTTTAAAGTGTGGCCCTTCATGTAATTCCAAGCTTGGATCTAGGCAACATCCTTTGGTTGCGTCGGCAAGGTTATGGAAGAGCATCTAGACAGCAGAAGAAAAAAGACAAATTGACTTGGATCTTTTGATATGTATTAGGGTGGACCATGCATCTAATATTCTGTGTGTAAAGGGTATTTGTCTTGCAATCATGTATTGGATGCAAATGAAAAATTGGTCTTGCCTATAAGGTCTGAATATAATTTGCCCTGAAGTTCACAAAATATGATCCAAGTGTCCACTATTCTAAAAAACTTATCCTATCATTTGATACAATTCAAATACTTCTTGATTTGGTTGGATTTTTTTGGTCAATTAAAATAAAACAACTGGTTTCCTTTATTTTCTTTCCCTAATGTACATCATGAACTTTTGAAAGTTTATTAATGTTATTGCTACATTTATATTATCTCGATAGAATCATAAATGTTGGGAAGAGAGGGTGGAAGAGAGGAGCATCATTATCCAGGTTGAGTAGGATAGGTTGAGTTAGGCAAACTGGTGGCTCAACATGGATGGGCAAATTGGCATGGGAGGTGTTACGCTTTAGAGGGTTAAGCAATCTTTGATATTTTAATTTAGGTTCAATTGCCATATTATTCTAAATAAGAATCCATATAATTATCCTTTTAATAAGTAGATCTTGACCGAATCTACTTCAAATTTATTAACAAGATATTCTTAATTGCCCTTGACGTCAAAGGTCAACCAGTGAGAATTCTTAACTTTGGTAAAAGGGACTTGGGCTTCGATCAGTGCATTTGAGAGACAAGATGGTAATTTTTCCCCTTTTCTCTCACCATCACGAAGCAGTGGTGGGCCCATGGTTCTAAGTTATAGACAAGGGCTTATTTATGAGTGAGTTCATTTGACAATATAATTCAATCCCTAAATATAATTCAAATCCCACAAGATAGCCTTAAATAGGATAGGGTCATAGACTCAAAGATCTTTCTTGATTCATGTACATCCTTGGTAATGGAAATAGTAGTGATGAGTGATATCTACCTAGGAATCATTTAGTCATTATTAATGGCAAAGAGAACTAAAATATTTTACTAATTTTAATATATGAAAGTTGTAAACATGCTAGACTTGGTTATATTGATATTTAAAATTGACTAAAAAATGACCACCTAACTTTTATATTGTAATATATTATTTCCTTCACCAAATTTTCTATTTAAATGCTACTATCTTCATCAAAGATAATTACATATATACATATGGGGACATTACAAAAGACATATATACCTTCAAATGTATATGCCTATCAAAAGACATGTTACAGTATTCCTATTCTTCAGAGAAATGTATTAGAGATAATACATCATTTGTTACATTTATAAGTCCTTTAACCCCATGAGTGACAAAACTCAACTTGAATGTACCAAGATTGATAGGTTGTTTTGCAGTTAGTGTGTTCAATATCTTTACAAGTTTGTAAACTAGCAGTTCATTTCTCTATAAGGGTGTGGGATTCATACATCTTTGTGTATTCATGCATTTTTATTCCATTCTTGGTAGTAGCTAGCCAATAATTGTCGCTATTCTTTGCAAAAAATTCTAAAGATAGTCAACATTATTCCTTGATTAGTGAAGCATTAGGAATTATAACTATCTTGTTTGTTGCTTAGCAAGTTGAAAATCGATATGATTCTAACTTAACACTTTTATGGGGATTTTTGAAAAACTCTCTTTTTTTTGTGGGAGAAGGATTTTGTGGATTGCGGTTATGATTGTGGATTTTGTAAATTTTTATAACACAATATATGACTTATGTTATTACTGTTCTTTTATTTGTTAGTATTTATTTATGCAATTTGTAGATATCCACACTTGCATAACCTTAGAGGCACTTGATGACAAACAATAAGAAATATAACCCTTAGGGTACAAGTTGAAAGGGTAGGTAAAATTGTATTAATATACCTGGTCATTCAAGACTTATAATCATGTCATACAGACAATGCGTTAATGTCTGTATATCTCACATACATGCATGATGTGTTGTCTTTATAATATGCCATAAGTCTTGATCGTCCTTAGTTCGGTAAAGTTCCAACTAAGGAGGGTTCTTGAAAATCTGATCACAACTTACGTGTTACTTGTTACATATAATTTGTGTTTGGAGAAATCTCGGTGACATCTTTATGTTTTTCTCTAGTATACTAACTAAACTTAGGTTTCTTAAGCACCTTAAATTGGGTATTAAAGGAATCTAGTTGAAGTTAGTCTTGGGGGTATACTGAAGAAGAACCTTAAATTTGATCACAACTTGGGTGTTAAATATCTGATGTTTCTTTATGTAACTTTTATTGTTTGTGGGTTTATTTGATTATAGGTTTCCATGGATGAGTCTTGGATTGGTTTGAGTTATCTGATTATTTTTTATATAAGAGAAGAGTGATTTCATTCTTAGACTGGGCAATCTATGAAGATAGGAAGCAATATAGAAGAGGAGACTTCTACGAGAGAATTTGTTGTCCATGCAAAAGTTGTTTGAATGGATTTATGTATGACCATAACACAGTATTTGAGCATCTAATTTGTACCGGTTGGTAGCCTCACTACACAGTCTGGACCTTGCATGTATAAGAAATCACTTATCATTCTATTGATAACGATCTTGAGAATCGCATTGAAGATATTAGAGATAATAATGTTGCAGAGATAGAAGAGATGAAGGCTGCAAATGCTGATAGTCATGATAATGATAATATGTTTGGAGATTGTAATCATTTTTATGATGCACTGAAGGCAGCAGAGGAATCCATTGCTCCTGGAATTAATTCCATGTCAAGGTTGTCATTTCTTTTGAGAATGTTTCAAATTAAAGTGATGTATAAGGCAACATCTAAATTAATGTCTGATATCCTTAAGTTCATAGAAGAGTTGTTAAATAATCCCAAAGATTTTTCTCAGTCGTGGTATAATGCGAAGAAATAGTTTCGTGTACTTGGCTTGAAGTATGAAAATATTGATTCTTGTAAGAATGACTGTATGCTATACACTAAAGAAATTGCATGCTTGAATAGTTACCTGCAATGTTGTGGAGAAGGAAGATATAAAGAAAATACTAGTTCAAATGCACGAGGGAAGAAATGATCAAGGAAAGTATTGCATAACTTTCCTTTGATTCCCAGGTTACGTCTTTTCATGTCGAGTAAAACTGCAAAGTGGATGACATGACATCATAATAACAAATCATGAGATGGACTTATGCGTCATCTGACAAATTCTGATGAGTGGGCTGCATTTGATAACAAACACGCTCTATTTGCAGAGGAAACATGTAATGTTAGGCTTGGTCTTGCAAGTGATGGATTCAATCCTTTCAAAAATATACATCCATCATATTCAATATGGCCAGTGGTGATATTTACATATAATTTGCCGCCATGGATGTGTATGAGATCTTCGTTTATGATACTGATGCTTCTCATCCCTAGGAAGAAGGCACTAAGAAATGTAATTGATGTTTACATGCAATCACTCATCGACGAGTTAAAATTGCTATGGTATAACGGGGTTGAAACATATGATACAGCTAGAAAATAATTTTTTAAGATGCATGCAGCACTGTTGTGGACTATTAATGATTTTTCAGCTTATGCAAAGTTATTTGGTTGGAGCACTAAAGGCAAGTTGGCATGTCCTGTATGTATGAATGATACTTATTATTTGCATTTATCTGAAAGTAATAAATTGTGTTATTTAGGGCATCGTAGATTCCTACCAATTGGACATAAATGGAGACAATCCAGGTTTAAAGATAAATTTTAATGGTAAACCATGTCGCTATTCATCCAAAAATCCAAAAAATTTTCTAAGAACAAATACAATCAGTTTGTCAAGATACAAGATAATGAAGAAGTTACAATAGATTGGTAATATCTGATTGGGTCTTCTATTTCAGAAAGATCTTAAAGACTTGCGTAATTCTGAATTTAAAAAGAAAAACATATTCTTCATGGAGCTCCCTTATTGGCAAGATCTCACAGTTCGTCACAATCTTGATGTGATGCATATCGAGAAGAATGTGATGGATAATATTTTAGATATGCTAAACTTAACGGATAGTCCAAAAGATACGTTGAAGACTCGTAATGATTTGAAAATGTTGGGCATTTGTCTTGAGTTGCACGTAAATCATAAAGATGATGACAGCTATGACTTTCCTCAGGCATTATATATTTTGAATGATGAGCAATGACTGAAGATATCTTTTCTAAAAAATATCAAGGTTTCAGATGGATTCACTTTACAACTTTTTACATGTGTAAATGAAGTATTGAAGAAGGTAAGTGGGTTAAAGAGTCATGATTGTCATATTTACATGCAGATCTTGTTTTCATTAGCAATCCGTAGAGTGCTTCCTTAACTAGTGGTTGATTCTGTGACGGAGATAAGCTGATTCTTCAAGGTTATATGTTCAAAGACATTGGATTCTCAACTGTTACACTATTGGGACAAGTAAATTGTGATCACACTATGCAAGATGGAGCAGATTTTCTGTTACGACCCGATCCCAGATCCTTACAAGACCCGAGACTGGCATGACTAATAATCCCATGAGAAATAACCAAATGTAAGAAATAATTCACAACCACACATGCAATGTAGCTAAGCAGAAAGTAATCAAGAGACAGTAAAAGAAATATAGCAAATAGTCTATCAATATTACAGGCCATCACAACTACGATAGAGAAAAGTATAGCGGAAAAGTAACTGAAACAATATTACATAAAATAAAATACTTACTAATACAATAGAAGTTAGGGAAACAGTAAGAAAATGTAGCTAAGGTTGGGCTCGACTGGGCCCAGCTTCCTCTGCAGCCGGTAGTGCTAGGTGCTCAACTCCCTGACCTGGACAAAGTTATAAACTTTCTGGAGTCAGTAAACGTTGAGTAGAGTGGTAATTTAGCCATTTACATGTAATTAAGACAAGCAATTAAGTAATTATCTAGTTTCATTTAGTTCGATCAAGTACTAATTTGTTCCTTTATTCACTTAAATCATTTCTTGATTTGTCTTGTTCCTCACGAGAATGATCTTGATTGCAGTCTTTTCCATGATGTAGGAGGTACACGTAGTACTCTCCTAGTCGGGAGTCCCCCGTGGTAATCCTACACCTAGTTAACTACCCCAGGGTCACGGTCGTGACGTAGTGGTGACTACAGCACGTGTGATAAGCATGCAGGTAGCTATCCCTCTTTGGCACGTGGTCAGTCGTTTCCGTTAGCGGGTATGCCTAAAGGTACAACATAGAACAGTACAGGGCCTTGCTCTCTCAGAACAGGGGTCTCGCCCCTCCATGGTCTGCATACCCTTGTTCGACTATCTCGATTTGTCAGTGGGCCTAACAATAGTTTATGTAGGGTGGCTAGTCCTAACCCCGGGTTCCCTGGGGCGGCTAGCTCCCTTCCTACACTAAGTAGCTCACCTCAGTACCACATACACAAATGCCAAATAGAGTCGGTGTAAGGTGACTAGGCCTGACACTGGGGCTCAACTCAACGGGCGGCTAATACCCCTCTACACAAAAGGGACAGTTACTCTCCTTGGTACCACATACACAAGGGCCAGCTCACTTCCCGTCTACAGGAGTTATCCTAATTCCCCGTAGGGTTCATGCTGGTATTCCTTTTGTTTCATTTTTCAAACCTTCAGGTCTCTCTATTTACATTACCGGTTCCATTCTTAAACTAGGCAGCTCGTGATTTTCTAACTGACAAAGTATCACATTAAAGTAACCAATTCATTTGCTAGCATTTAAAGTCTTACATGCATCTCAAGTAAACAGTGTAGCTCAACCAAACTCATTTGTTCCTGCCCTAAGAATTATCCTCATTCTAGGGTTCTACATGTATCTCAAGTAAATAGTGTAGCTTAAACCATACGCATTTGTTCTTGCTCTAGGGTTTATTCTCATCCTAGGGTTCATTCAAGTTATTCTAAACATGTAGTTCATTTGTTTAGATCATAATATTAATGTAGACTACTCTACTGGAAAATACGGGAGGAATGGGGGCTCGGATCGTAGATCTTGTCACTTTCGCGGGTCCTGCATACTCAATTGGCTGGAGACCTATACAATTGACCACCACATCAAATGAGTCCAAAATTGTATACAAGTGACACTAACTCGTAGAGGAACTCAAACGAAAAACAACGGTAGTTTGTTTGCGGAAATCCAATTTCGTTTGGGTCCTAAATGGGCCAAAAACACGCACACTGTCCAAAATCAGAGTCCCAGACGTCTTAAAAGACGTTGGTACTCACCCTGGGTTTCCTGTGGCTTCCTTGGATGACCGAATCCTTCCGCGATCATCTGAGGTGAGTTCCATACGTCGGACTCTCCTTCTGATCATTTGGAAGTATGGTCAGACATCTGGCGACGTATCCAAACGTCCAAAAACACCTCGAAGGGCGCACCCAGTGCCTTTCCAATGCTCTGCTCCTGCATACACGCGTAGAGCTAAAAAAAAGGCTGGACAAATCCCTGCGGTAAGGCCTGCATGGCCGTAAACCGCACAGAAGCACGTACCTTGGTACTTAACGTGCTTTCAGATATCCAGCTTTAGCTCCGGGCATCCTTCTGCTACTCCAGACGTTTGGGAGATGCTCCAGATGTTTGATACTGAAAATTATCCAGTACGCAGAACTCTCCTGCGAGCTGTCTCCTTCGCGAGCTCTCCCATAGGAGTTGCAGGAATGCCTCCAGGGTTGCAGGAGGCCAAGGCTTCTACTCGCAAGCTCCTCCTCACTCGCACCCTCGACTCCTCCCGCACGAGCTCCTCCGAGCTCCCGCGACTCCCTCGCGAGCTCCTCCTCTCGAGCTCCTCCCACGCTCTCGCTCCCCTCTCCTCCTCCATGTCCCTTCTCTCTCTCTTCTTCCTCTCCACTCGCCCGCTGGAAGGAAGGGAGGAAGGTGGCGGTCGGCAGGAGGGAAGGATGGAGGTGGTTGCTGGTAAAGATGGGGAGAGTGGCGTGGGTGTGGGGTTCAAATAGGAAAAGGTTAGGGTTTGGGGTGAGGAGAGAGAGAGGTCCGTGCGTGTGTGCATGCGCGGAAAAAGAATAAAAGGTACGGTTCTTTTACTTTCAGACGTCCGACCCTCCATCCAAATATCTGGATAGCTATCTGACGGCTAATTCAGATGTCTTAAACAATCCAAAAGGGCAACGGGTCATTTCATTTTCCCTCCTGCATTTTTCGATATCATGGTACATCTTATACTCCATCTAGCGAATGAGGTAAGGATTGCTAGACTAGTTCAATATAGGTGTTTGTATCTGTTGAGCGCTTTTTGAAAAAATTGAAAGACTACGTCTTTAATAAGGCTAAGCTAGAAGGTTCAATTGTCGAAGGGTATCTTGTAGAAGAATGCATCAACTTTTGTGTGATGTATATGGATGGTCCAGATAATCGATTCAATCGATTAGAAAGGAATGATGATAGACAAAATAGTGAAAATGTGGAAGATTATTTTTCTGTATTTGATATCCAAGGAAGGCCAATCATACGAACGGAATTTAAACCAATGTCTGAACATGATCGAAGATTGGCTCATATATATATTAAAGCAGATTCTGGATTTTTATGATGAATTTCGATAATCTTTGCACATTTCTAGATGTGAAGAAAACTTCATTGACTGGTTCAGAACTCGTGTGTTAGAAATGAAACAAAACAATAATCCGCAATGGATAGAAGATTTTGATGTAATGATGAACATATCTTTAAGTCATGCACATTATCACTCGGATATATAATAAATGGGTTCAGATTTAGAGTGCAATTAGTTGATGATGTGAAGGCTACACAACATTCAGGCGTTATTGTGAAATTTGATGGCATACAAACTGGTTGTGATGGTTACTATAGGAAAATCAAAGAGATTGTGGAAGTTAGCTATAGTTATGATCGCCGAGTCATCTTATTTAAGTGTGACTGGTTTGATATTTTTAACAGCAGATATAGTGTTAAAGTTAACAAAGAAATTGGTTTCATAAGTTTGAACAAGGATCATACAATTATTCAAGCATCTAAACTATTTACATTAGCTTGTCATGTTGAACAAGTTTTTTACGTGCCTAATAATAGTAGATATGGCTGCATAGTACCAATAAGAACAATGTCGCATGATTATTATGATATACAGCATGATAAGGATCCTGACTTTGATTCTGAAGTATACCAAGATGTGCTACAAGATGGAGGAATATGTCATGGTGCAATGGATATTGATATTTGAGGTAAACATTTTCAATTAAGCTATTTTGTAGAGTTTAACTATTTCATTCTTAAAAATTTTTTCATATATTTTCTCCATTGCAGGTTTTTTTATTGTACTGGTTAATCTTTTACTTGCTTTGGCATACTTCTTTCGTTACAGTTGATTATATAAAAAGTATAACATCATCATTTTATAATTTGTAGCTCCTTTCTTATTTCATGTAACCAAAGTTATGATTTTTTTTTTAATGAATCAAATAAGAGTAAGCTTTCTATTTTTAAGTTTGTACTTTCTATACATAGTGGCATGAAGTATAATCAAATTGAAATTATTCTATTGGAATAATTAAAGTGAAATTTCTACAAAGTGGCATCAAGTTGGAGTAAATAAGTTGGTCACATTCAATGGTAAATTTCTATTGTAATTTTTTTAATTAATAATTTTTTTTCCATCTGTAGATGGCACCTAAGAAGTTGATGGCATACAAAAAGCATCATCTTGATATGTGCAGTGATGACTCTTCATTAAGCCAGATGACCAGGTCGAAGGACATGCAGGTGGCATCGACACCTAGCTTGAGCCCCAACATGATCCTCAACCCTACTCACAGCATGACAATCAACTCCAATTGCCTTCCCCCATGCCCAATCTTTAGACTTCGCCACTACCTCATATTCAACATGCTATGATCCCACCTCATACTCTTACAAAATCTAGGCCTTAGTATAGACCTCAACAAAATACATAGCCTCACTCTCAGCTTCCACCTAGGCACACACCCTCAGCCCTTAGACCCTCCCCTAAGCCAGTCCCAGCCCTACACCCACCCTAGAGCTAGTCCCAATAGCAAACGCCAGCTCTGCCCTTACACCTTTCCCAGAGCTAGACCCCGCAACGGACATAAGCTTAGCCCCTACACCCTCCCCGGAGCCAATCCTAGTAGTGGACACCAGCTTAGCCCTTACACCCTCCCCGGAGCTAGTCCCAGCAGCAGACACCAGCTTAGCCCCTACACCCTCCCTAGAGCTAGTCCCAGTAGCAGACACCAGCTCAGCCCTTACACCCTCCCGAGAGTTGGTCCCAGCAGCAGGCACTATCTCAGCCCCTACACCCTCTCTAGAGTTGATCCCAGCAGCATGCACCATCTCAGTTTGTAGACCCTCCTCAGAGCCAGTCACAGCAGTGGACACCAGCTCAGCTCCTACACCCTCCCTAGAGTCGATCCTAGCAGCAAGCACCATCTCAGCCCCTGCACCCTCCCAAGAGTTGATCTTAGTAGCAGGCACCATCTCAGTTAGTTGACCCTCCTTAGAGCCAGTCCCAGTAGCAGACACCAGCTCAGCCCCTACACCCTCCCCAGAGTCGATCCCAGTAGTAGGCACCATCTCAGCACGTACACCCTCCCCAGAGTCGATCCCAGCAGCAGGCACCATTTCAGTTCGTAGACCCTCCTCAAATCTAGTTATATGGCCAATCTCAGCAGAATAGTCAGCCACAGAGTCAATCACGGAGCCAATCTCAGGAGCAGAATCAAGCAGGGTCTAATGGTATATAAATTCTCACATTAATTTTCTTTGATATCAATTTATAACAATTTTATTTTGATTATTTGTTTACTGCACGTATAAAATGAAAGCCAAGGGGTATGACAAGGAATTTGGAATTGAGAAAATTGACTGAAGGGACTCGAATAACAGTTGATGTAAATTGTAGCGGAAGATGTTCACGTTACGTACCCTTTAATAGCAGGATCCCTACACTTGTGAGATTGTTGATACCCCCATGCTATTTTTATTGGAGGCAGGTCCTTCAGTAACATAATGATGGGTTCATTCGTGAGTTAGGGGTATTAATACGATATTATTGTTATGTTACTATTTGTTTTACTTAAAATCCTTTATCTATTTATTCATTATAATATAAAATGCAGGTGACGTATGATTAGGGAACAAATCCAATGACGACTACATATTCTGCAAGCAGGGAGGGCACTTCGTAGTTGGAGAGAAGAGCTTAAAAGCTAAGTAAGACATAAGCATAGATATAGAATTCATAATAACACAATAACACAACTATTTACTTTTAGGTGTTACTAACTTTTTTGTATATATAAATAGTTCTTTATTGGTAAGAATTATGAGGATGCACTGAGAGCTGGTCATTGGGTGGACTGTTGCGAATATTAGGATTGGGAAAACATGAAGGTAATTAATATTTTATATTAATAACTTCTATTCTAACAGCAAAATGATTAAGTACCAATTTCCATAATTTGCTGTTATAGGAGCAAGCTAAGAAAAATAAAGCTAAAAGGGCGAAAGCTTCGACTGCAACACATTGCTTGGGACGGATGAGCATAAGATACCTTGAGGGATACTTATCTAAGTACATTTTCACCAGCTTAATTAACGATAGAAAGATTATTGATTATAATATCTATTATAAAACTTACAAGTTACATAAATAAAAGAAGCTTAAATTTAGGATAACTTAATTCATAACCACATCTCAAATATGCAGTCAGATACCCATAACGGTTTACAACTTGATCGTGTTTCGATCTATGAGAGGAGTCATAGCAACTCTAATACTGATGGCTCCTGTGTTTGGATTGATCAATTATATCAAGAGAGACATGTAAGCTCGTTCAAACAAGTAATGAATAACTTAGTGATAAACACTTAGGAGTACTTACCATAAGCTCAACTATGTGTAGGGTCGCATGATGGAGTTGATGCATCCTTCTAGTGATGATATGGATGAGCAATCAGAGACTGGCCCATTACAGCCTATGATAGCAGAGCAAGCATTTAGGACAGTTATGCCCCCCAAGTATGGTGGTTTTGTTCGTAGTGCTGGTGTGACTAAGACTGCTACTAGTTGGTATGTGTTATAACCTGGGGCAGCAAACGTCGTTTAAGATGTCTGGTCAGACGTCTAGAAGCCTTCCCAGACGTCTGGAATTAAACTTTTTCGGTGTACGGGTTCGCGTCTGCGTGCATGCACGCGCAGACTGCACCCGCCGCCCTCCTCTTTCCTCCCTCCTTGCAGACGCAGCCTTTTCCTCTCTCTCTCCTCGCGGCTGCCTTCAAATACACCCCTCTCTCCCTCACCCTCACTCCACCACCTCCTTCTTCTCCCTGACAGCGAGAGCGTGAGCGGACGAGGGCGGCAGCAGCGGCTACTGCGAGTGTGTGGGGAGGAGGGGCTATTGCGAGAGGAAGAGGGAGCTTGACTGTGAGGGTGCGAGCTCGCTGGAGCAGCCAGAGCCAACCGGCGGGTGCATAGCAAGCGGGTGGTGATGGGGAGGAGTGTTGCAGCTCAGGTAGCAAGCGAGCGCTCCGTGTCACAGCCGTGCGCTGTAAGCGGAGGGTGACGAGGTCCTGATTCTGGGAAAATTTCCAAGAATCAGATGTCTGGACATACGTCCAGACGACATAGGAGACGTCTGGAGGAAGGTCCAAATGTCTGAAAGGTACGATATTTTACCTTCTTTCACGTGTACGGCCATGCAGCCGTTCCGTCGAAGTCTTCTGCACCTTTCGTGTTGAGAACGGGCACGTGTGTGTGTAGGACTAGTTCGGGAAGGCGCAAGGGCACGTCATTCCATATAGATCGAACGTCTGGGCACAAAACCAAACGACGGAGAGGATCTCCAGATGTCTGGAGTGACAGTCGGACGTCTAGAAACTAAGTCCAGACAGTTCAGCGGGCTTCTGGACGTTTGAGGGACCGCGCAGATCAAAGTATGACCTGAGCTATCATTTAAGATGTTTGGAAGAAGTTCCAGACATCTAATTTTGGGCAAACTTGTCGTTTTTAACCCATTTAGGGTCCGTTCAGAGTCTGTTTTCCGCGTTTCAAGTTTCGTTCTTCTCAGATTTAGTTCCTCTACTTATTTACAGTAATTGTATGCTATTTTGAGTAGCTCTTTGTATTTGATCCTTGTGTTAGGACCCCGTTCCGTTACACCTCTGGGGTTTGCGGAGGCACGCGGGCTTGCCGATTACGCCCCCAGTACTCCCAATTTTGCGGGTAGAGTGGCCCTTTCAATTATTTATCAAAAATTATGCATTTGTGAAAAAAATTAATAGAGTTTAGGGTATTGCATGAACCCTAGTATTGAAAAATTAGATTGAATGATAGATCTTAGGGTATTGTATGAATTCTAGGACTGAAAAATTAGATTAAATGATAGATCCTAGGGTATGGAATGAATCATAGGACTAGAAAACTAGCTTGAATGCATATACATTGCAGTGTTGGAAAAGTAGAAAGGAAACGATAACTGCCGGTAATTGATTAACAGCTTCCTGATTATGAATGAATAATTACGGTTGGGAACATGGGCTATATAAATATAAAGCTGAAATGATGAAACCTAAATTGGCTGAGTTGAAAGAACACGAACCCTATGTGGAATAAGGAGTAGAACTCCTGGAAAGTGAATGGAATAGAATTGGGGAAGTGAGGTGGCCCTTGAGTACGGAGTACTAAGGAGAGCGACTGTCCCCCCTGTTTAGTGCAGAGCGGAGCTAGCCGCCCTAGGGACCTGGGGTTAGGTCTGGCCACTTTGTACCGACTTTTGGCCCTCGTGTACACAGTACCGAGAGCTATTAGTGTAGGGAGAGCACTAGTTACTCCATGGGTCCCGAGGTTCTGCTAGCCCTCCTACACCGACTTGTTAGGCTCACTGGGCAAACCAGGGTAGTCAGGTGAGGGTGTGCGGACTGTGGAGGGGCAATACCCCTGTTTGGTTACTGTGGAGAGGCTGGACCCCTGTTATTGAGAGGGCTTTGCCCTATACTGGTTCCGTGCTGTGCTTTGGGCGCACCCGTTAACGAAAACGATTGACCGCGTGCCAGTGCGGGGTTGCTACCCGTGCATTTATCGTGCGTGCCGTAGTCACCGTTACGTCTGCCAGCGACCTTGGGGTGATTGACTGAGGGTAGGACCACGGGAGATTCTCCAGGCCAGGAGAGCGTCACGTGCTACTTCTACTTTTCAGAAAAGACTGCAATCAAGATCGTTCCCATGAGGAACATTCAAGATCAAGAGAAAGATCTGAGAAATAATCCAATAGTGAATAAATGGAAAAATTAATGAAAGTAATTAAAAATATAACAGCTACTGTCCACCTTATCATTTTTCTCAGCTTTTGGTTGCCACTCTACTCAGTGTTTCGCTGACGTGTCACCTTTGTTACTTTTTCAGGACTAGGTGTTGAGCAGCCAGAGTCGGCGGCTGCAGAGGGTGTTGGGCCCGGTAGAGCCCAGTAGTTTTACTTGTGTAGTACCCACTGTACGCTTCTTTCTGTTGTAGTGAGTAGTTTCTGTTACTCCTGTACTGTTTTTATTGTAAGCTTCATGTTATGTACATGTTTATTTCTTTGCTGTTGTGGTGGTGTATACTGTAGTATTTCTTTTCTTTATTGTTATATTTTGTTACTGCTAGTTATATACATGGTGAATGTGGTTTATTTTGCTTCTCTTTTATTACTTTCTCGTTGGATGACTGGGTCTTGGGATCAGTCGAGTCAGTCCGATTCTCGTGTCTCGTAGGGATTCGGCAATCGTGTTGTAACAAGATGGTATCGGAGCAAGGTCGTCCCGAGAAGTGAACCAACTGACCGGAAAATAACCAATTAACGTGTCTGTAACTAGAGTAGCCACCACAACGTTTCTTTTGACATAAGCTCTTAGACTTCATTAGATATCATTTTATATTTACGTATTTTCGTTCTGTTTTCGTGTCTCCTTGTAGGAGATGCCTCGACACGGGACTAGCGAGGCGGGCCGCTGGTGCGGCCGAGGATGAGGTCGGAGGGGCGGGCGTGTTGAGGTCTACGTTTCAGTAGACCAGCCACTGCTCCTGGGCATTTAGGCCCAGGACCTCACCCAGTTGATACGGGACATCGTGCGAGAGGAGCTCCACCTGCCACCACGAGCGCCTCTCCCTGGGTCTACGGAGGGGGAGTCCTCTGTGGGACCACACGACGGATGTGGCGCTGGATGCGAGGGAGGGGATGGGCCGCCACCGCCCCCACCTTCCTCCGACACTTCTATGCACGAGGCTTCTTTACCTGGAGGTGCACCAGCATTTCCACTGTAGCTCCACTTCTAGCTTTACGGGTAGCTCCTGAAGCTGAAGCCCCCCTCTTTCAATGGGGATGAGGACCCGACTGAGGCGAAGGACTAGCTCAAGCAGATCGAGGTTTTCCATACCCTTCGCCCCAGTGGAGTGTCGCGTGGCCTTTGCCACATACCAGCTGGAGAGCGCGGCACATAGGTGGTGGAGGGCGGTCAGGGGACAGGAGAGGGACGAGCCGACTTGGGACCAGTTCGTCACCTTCTTCTGCGAACAGTACTTTCCCCAGACGTGGCAGGACCAGAGGAGGTGGGAGTTCCACACTCTCCACCAGGGGACGATGACCGTGAGCACGTACCGTACGCGTTTTCTGGAGTTGTCTTGCTTCGCAGAGACAGCAGTGGCCACTGAGGAGGAGCGCCTTTGGAGGTTCACTGAGGGGCTCCAGCCTACGATTCGGGGGTATGTCAAACCCCTGAAGCTGCCTACGTTCTCGAGGGTGGTGGAGGCAGCTATGACATACGAAGAGACCAACCCGTCCGTGCAAGATACTGATAGCGAGCGGAAGAGGCCCTATCAGCCAGACTTCTCACAAGGCCGACGAGAGAGGAGACACATGGCGCCTGCAGGAGAGCCGTCACGTTTTGCAGGGCCATCAGTGGCCTTTGGGGGCCCTCGACAAGGGCCAGCAGCTAGCATCGGACCCCCGCCCAGCCCACAGTAGGGACCCACTGAGGGCAGGAGTCGGGTTCCCCTCTGCTACCAGTGTGGCCTGCCGGGCCACATCAGGAGGGACTGCTTTTCTATGAAAGGTCAGTAGATGCTTCTTGCGCCGAGCACTGGAGGGCGAGCAGGAGGCGGCGGGTTCCAGGCGCGAGGAGAACAGCAGTCACGGGGAGGGTACCGACCAGCAGCTACCCGTCCGACGCAGAGTGTGGCTGCTTCATCCGCACCTAGGGCTGAGGGGCGTATCAACGCCCTGACATATAGGGATGCCAGAGCTTTGGGATCAGTGGTGGCAGGTATGGTTTCAGTTTCCGACAGACTCGTTTACATGCTTTTCGATTCCGGCGCTACGCACTCGTTTGTCGCCGCCAGTTTCGCGGTTAGTTTGGGGCAGGATTGTGTGCTGCTAGAGTAGCCATTCATGATCAGAGGTTCGAGTGGTCAGCTGTTTGTAGCTGAGAAGGTATACACGGGTTGCGAGGTCAATATTGGGGGACACAGCCTTCCCGCTAACCTGGTTATGATACAGATGGAGGACTTTGGCATAATTTTGGGGATGGATTAGCTGTCCGCTTACCACGCCTTGGTGGACTATTTTGAGAGAGATCCTCTCCATACCGGAGTTGCCTTCTTTCGAGTTCCACGGCCAGCCAGTGGACGGAGGCTTCAGGTACATTTCTGCCCTTCGGGCGGCGAGACTTTTGAGCCAGGGGTGTGAGGGCTTCCTAGCTTGTGTGATGGCAGAGCCCAGCCCTGTGACCGACTTCCAGAGTATCCCGATGGTCAGAGAGTACCCCGACGTATTTCCAGACGAGTTGCCAGGACTACCGCCCGAGTGTGCGATCGAGTTTGAGATCTCACTAGTACCAGGGACCAACCCCATCTCCATAGTACCGTACAAGATGGCACCACTTGAGCTGCGAGAGCTCAAGTCTCAGTTGCAGGATCTTTTGGAGAAGGACTTTGTGAGGGCTAGCGCGTCTCCCTAGGGAGTCCCGGTACTGTTTGTAAAGAAGAAGGATGGTACCCTACGCCTATGTGTGGACTACCGATAGCTGAATAGGGTCACCATCAAAAACAGATATGCGTTGCCGAGGATCGATGCCATGTTTGATTAGCTGCGAGGTGCCACTGTATTCTCCAAGATCTACTTGAGGTCTGGATACCACTAGTTGAGGATCAAAGAGGCAGACATCTCCGAGACAGCTTTCCGCACCTGGTACGGACACTACGAGTTTCTGGTCATGCCGTTTGGGTTGACCAATTCCCCTGCTGCCTTCATGGACTTGATGAACCGGGTGTTTAGACCGTACTTGGACCAGTTCGTGGTGGTATTCATTGAGGATGTGCTCATCTATTCTCGAGATCAGACGCAGTGTAGACAGCACTTGCGGATGGTTCTGGACACACTGAGACGACGTAGGTTGTATGCCAAATACAGCAAGTGCGAGTTCTGGTTGAGGGAGGTGCCCTTAGGTCATGTGGTCTCTGGGGATGGCTTGGCTGTGGATCCAGCCAAGGTCGAGGCAGTGCTCAGGTGGGAGAGATCGCGCACGGTTATTAAGATTCGCAGTTTCTTGGGATTGGTAGGCTATTACAGGAGATTTATCAAGGGATTTTCACAGATTGCACGTCCTATGACAGTTGACCCGGAAGGACGTGCCCTTCACTTGGACAGATGCCTGTGGGCATGTTTTCAGGAGCTGAAGGAAAGGTTGACTTCGGCTCTCGTGCTCACCATCCCAGAAAGTAGTGGTGGGTTCGTTGTGTACATGGACACCTCTTTGTAGGGGTTAGGGGGTGTGCTCATGCAGAGGGGTCACGTTGTCGCCTACGCTTCGCGGCAACTGAAGCCCCATGAGCATAGCTATCCTACACACGACCTGGAGCTGGCAGCTGTCATCTTCACGCTGAAGACCTGGAGACACTACTTGTATGGTGAGACCTTCGAGATTTTCACAGATCAAAAGAGCCTCAGATGCCTATTTGATCAGAAGGAGCTCAACATGAGACAGAGACGTTGGTTGGAGCTCCTGAAGGACTATGACTACAGCATTTCCTACCACCTGGGAAAGGCCAACGTGGTGGCTGACGCCTTGAGCTGGAAGGCGCCCACACACTTGGCCAGTTACAAGTTCAGAGTTGGAGCCTCTTCGAGGAGATGGGCAGTTGACGACCCCTAGAGTTACCGGGGCACTGTGGGGCAGTGACTGTGATTCGACAGACAAGGCCAGAGCCGATAGATCGCATCATCACAGGACAGAAGGCCGACCCGTACTTGTAGTCCTTGCGTGACAGAGTACTGTCAGGAGATCCTGGAGACTTCTCTTTTACAGACCAGGTGCTGTGCATGAGGGAACGTTTGTGTGCTCCCAGAGATGAGAAGCTGTTGAGAGCTCCTGATTGAGGCGCACGGTTCCAGATTCACCATACAGCCCGGAAATACGAAGATGTACCATGACTTGAGAGGCGACTTTTGGTGGAGGGGAATGAAGTGGGATGTGGGTGAAGTCGTGCAGTAGTGTTTAGTGTGCCAGTTGGTGAAAGTCGAGCATCAGAGGTCTGCAGGGCCGCTACAGCCACTTCCAGTGCCAGAGTGGAAGTGGGAGAGCATCACCATGGACTTGGTGGTGGGCTTACCTGTTACCCAGCGAGGACATGACGCAGTCTGGGTAATCGTTGACAGATTGTTGAAGACGGCATGTTTCTTGCCGATCCGAGTCACCTTGGGACCAGCACAGTTGGCAGAGAGGTATATCCGTGACTTGGTACGTCTACACGGAGTTCCGTGGGAGATCGTATTCGACCAGGATTCCCGCTTTACGTCCCAGTTTTGGGTTGAGTTTCAGTAAGCCCTAGGGACGCGGTTGAGGTTTAGTACAGCGTACCACCCCCAGATGGACGGACAGTCTGAGCGCACGATACAGACACTTGAGCACCTTTTGCGTGCTTTTGTACTGGACTGGAGGGGCTCTTGGGAGGAGCACTTGCCCCTAGTGGAGTTTGCATATAATAACAGTTATCACTCGAGCATTGGTATGGCACCCTACGAGGCTCTGTACGGATGGAGATGTACGGCACCCTTGAGTTGGGTTGAGGTGGGGACCAAGTGGGAGGTTGGCCCCAGGCTGATCCGACAGAGTCAGGAGGTGGTCGAGCAGATTCATAGGCGACTCCGCACTATCAGGAGCAGGCAGAAGAGCTACGCAGATCAAAAACACAGAGAGGTGCAGTTTGAGGTTGGGGACCACGTCTTTTTTCATGTTTCGGCCATGAAGGGCTTGCAGTGATTTGGGGTGAGAGGGAAGCTCGCGCCGAGGTTCGTGGGGCCCTTTGAGGTCCTGCAGCGGGTTGGACCCGTTGCTTACAGGCTTGCCCTTCCTTCCCAGATTTCTGGTGTGCACGACGTGTTCCATGTGTCCAACTTCAGAAAGTACGTCGTCGATCCCAGTCACGTCTTGAGTCACAAGAGCATCGAGGTGGGCGACGACTTGACCTACCTCGAGCGGCCAGTGCAGATTCTCGACAGAGCCATCCGCAGTCTGAGACAGAAGCAAGTACCCCTGGTGAAGGTTTTGTGGAGGAGCCAGCGGTACGAGGAGGCTACCTGGGAGCCTAAGGCGACAATGCGGGAGCGGTACTCGGAGCTTTTCACGGGTACGTCTTTTCAGACCAGCTTCGATCCTCTTTGAGTTATGCATATGTCATTCTTTTCTGCACCCTAATTTGCGCAAGTTTCGGGGATGAAACTTCCTTTGAGTTTGTTATATTGTTATAACCTGGGGCAGCAAACATCATTTAAGACGTCTAGGAAGTGGTCCAGACGTCTGGAAGCCTTCCCAGACATCTGGAATTAAATTTTTTCGGCACACGGGTTCGCTTCTGTGCGCATGCACGCGCAGACTGCACCCGCCGCCTTCCTCTTTCCTCCCTCCCTGCAGACGCATCCTTTTCCTCTCTCTCTCCCCGCGGTTGCCTTCAAATACACCCCTCTCTCTCCCTCACCCTCACTCCACCGACTTCTTCTCCCTGTCAGCGAGAGCGTGAGCGGGCGAGGGCGGCAGCAGCGGCTGCTACGAGTGTGTGGGGAGGAGGGGTTGTTGCGAGAGGAAGAGGGAGCTTGACCGTGAGGGTGCGAGCTTGTCGGAGTAGCCAGAGCCGATCGGTGGGTGCGCAGCAAGCGGGTGGTGCTGGGGAGGAGCTGCTACAGCTCAGGCAGCAGGCGAGCACGGCACGGCCGTGCACTGCGAGCGGAGGGCGACGAGGTCCTGATTCTGGGAAAATTTCCCAGAATTAGACATCTGGACATACGTCCAGACGGCGCAGGAGACGTCTGGAGGAAGGTCCAGACATCTAAAAGGTACGATATTTTACCTTCCTTCTTCTTTCGCATGTACGGCCATGTAGCCGTTTTGCCGAAGTCTTCTGCATCCTTTCGTGTTGAGAACGGGTGCGTGTGTGTGTAGGACTTGTTCGGGAAGATGCAAGGGCACGCCATTCTATACAGATTGGACATCTAGGCACAGAACTAGACGACGGAGAGGGTCTCCAGACGTCCGGAGTGACAGTCGAACGTCTGGAAATTAACTCCAGATGGTTTAGCGGGCTTCTGGACATCTGAGGGACCGCGCAGATCAAGGTATGACCTGAGCTATCATTTAAGATGTCTGGAAGAAGTTCCAGATGTCTGATTTTGGGTAGACTTGTCATTTTTGACCCGTTTAGGATCTGTTCGGAGTCTGTTTTCCGCGTTTCAAGTTTCGTTCTTCTCAGATTTAGTTCCTCTACCTGTTTACAGTAATTGTATGCTGTTCTAAGTAGCTCCTTGTATTTGATCCTTGTGCTAGGACCTCATTCCGTTACGGCTCTAGGGATTGCAGAGGCGCGTGGACTTACCGATTACGCCCCCAGTACTCCTGATTTTGTGAGTAGAGTGGCCCTTTCAATTATTTATCAAAAATTATGCATTTGTGAAATAATTAATAGAGTTTAAGGTATTGCATGAACCCTAGTATTGAAAAATTAGATTGAATGATAGATCCTAGGGTATTGCATGAACTCTAGGACTGGAAAATTAGATTGAATGATAGATCCTAGGGTATAGCATGAATCCTAGGACTGGAAAACTAGCTTGAATGCATATACATTGCAGTGTTGGAAAAGTAGAAAGGAAACGATAACTGCCTATAATTGGTTAACAGCTGCCTGATTATGAATGAATAATTACGGTTGGGAATATGGGCTATATAAATATAAAGCTGAAATGATGAAACCTAAATTGGCTGAGTTGAAAGAGCACGAACCCTACGGGGAATAAGGAGTAGAACTCCTGGAAAGCGAATGGAATAGAATTGGGGAAGTGAGCTGACCCTTGAGTACGGAGTACCAAGGAGAGCGACTATCCCCCCTATTTAGTGCAATGCGGAGCTAGCCGCCCCAGGGTCCTGGGGTTAGGTCTGGCCACTTTGTACTGACTTTTGGCCATCATGTACATAGTACCAAGGAGAGCTACTAGTGTAGGGAGAGTATTAGCTACCCCACAGGCCCCGGGGTTCTGCTAGTCCTCCTACACCGACTTGTTAGGCCCACTAGGTAAACCAGGGTAGTCAGGCGAGGGTGCGCAGAATGTGGAGGGGCAAGACCCCTGTTTGGTTACTGTGGAGGGGCTGGACCTCTGTTACTGAGAGGGCTCTGCCCTATACTGGTTCCGTGCTGTACTTTGGGCGCACACGTTAACGAAAAAGACTGACTGCGTGCCAGTACGTGGTAGCTACCCATGCGTTTATCGCTCGTGCCGTAGTCACCGTTACGTCTGTCAGCGACCTTGGGGTGGTTCACTGTAGGTAGGATCACCACGAGGGACTCTCCCGACCAGCAGAGCACCACGTGCTACTTTTACTTTTCGGAAAAGACTGCAATCAAGATCGTTCCCACGAGGAACATTCAAGATCAAGAGAAAGATTTGAGAAATAATCCAATAGTGAATAAATGGATAAATTAAAGAAAGAAATTAAAAACATAACAGCTACTGTCCACCTTACTATTTTTCTCAACTTTTGGTTACCACTCTACTCAGTATTTCACTGACGTGTCACCTTTGTTACCTTTTCAGGACCAAGTGTTGAGCAGCCAGAGTCGGCGGTTGCGAGGGTGCTGGGCCTAGTAGAGCCTAGTAGTGTTACTTGTGTAGTACCCACTGTACTCTTCTTTCTGTTATAGTGAGTAGTTTCTGTTACTCGTGTATTCTTTTTATTGTAAGCTTCATGTTATGTACATGTTTATTTCTTTACTGTTGTGGTGGTGTATACTGTAGTATTTCTTTTCTTTACTGCTAGTTATATACATGGTGAATGTGGTTTATTTTACTGCTCTTTTGGTTACTTTCTCGTTGGACGACTGGGTCTTGGGATTAGTCGAGTCGGTCCGATTCTCGTATCTCGTAGGGATTCAGGAATCGGATTGTAACAGTATGGAAGAAAGGGATGGGGGGCTTAGAGAGGTTGCAATAATTACAGACACATGTGAAGACCTTTCAAGAGAAACTAAACACTGTTACGTCGAAATTGGACAAGACAAATGATATATTAGAATGACAAAGATATGAAGCACAATAAGAACGGGAGAAGATATAGGCACAGATGCAGGCACAGTTTCAGGCAATCTTAAGTGCATTGGGACGAGGTGGTGCAGATCATGCTTCTTTTCACTTCCCACCTCATTGACCTAATGATGACTGCGAAGGTTTTGGAACAGGCGGTATAGAAGCCACTACATAGTTGCTTGGATTTTTTTTATTTTCACATGCTAGTTTTATGTATACATTTCAAATCAAGTGATATATACATGTGTTTTATTTATGAATGAGTATCATGCATGTGGTGAATGATGGAATATATATATGAATGGTAGAATATATATATTTGCACTTGTGGTATATGAATGTGGAAAATAATGATATGACTATGTTTGCATTTCTAGTATATGAATTTGGGAAATAATGATATCAGTATGTTTGCATTTGTGGTGAATGTATGAGATAGGTACCATAATAATGATATAAAGAGCTCAAGTATCAAAGCTACCTACCATTTTTTCCTTCGTTCACCCTTTTTTGTTTAACTCTGATTTGTGGTGTTGTTCTTTTTATAGCGGTTACCTAATAGGTGAACAACATGGATCCCTAACTGGAAACAAAGATTCAACATAATTCTTGGGATGGGTCAAGGGCTTGCCTATCTGCATGACGGGGGAGCCAACTCTCTAGGCTCGGTACTTTCCATTGCCTTTGTGAACATATTTTCCAATAGTTGTGTATGTTGATTAGTCATATTATGCATTAGTTCACTCTCAAGTAGTGCTAAAGTAATATTCATGCTTGATCTGTTTGATAAAGAAATACTTAACTATAAACCTGCTCATGTGGCTCTGACATTTTCTTTATGCATTAAGGTACTTGCTCGGGTTGCCTTGGCTGGAGATCTGATACGTCATGGGGATGAAAAGGTCAGGACTCGCATTGCGTTGATTATATACCTTGTCCTTTGTTAAAAAAATTAAAAAATTATTACTGATATTGATATGAAGAATTACTATATCTATTGCACTTATGCGTCTGGTTCCAATACCACTAAAATGTATAGCTTCTTTGACACAGTGCAAATGCATGTTGGGTCTCTGACACAATGCAAGTCATTTGTGCACTAACTAGCTTGTTTCATTTTACCATGAAGGTCTATCATTCAAGTCTATATAGCTGTATAGATTTTATTTATATCACCATTATTTTCATTTCTCCTTTATTACTTGTTTGTATGATCTAATATTTTACGACATTGATGGGCAACATAAAGTTTAATCTTGACCTTAGATTGTTGTGGCCCCCATGCCATACAAGAGCATCCAACTCTAACCAGTTGGCTTTAGTGGAGAAGCCCTATCTATTAATATTAACCACATCTTAGTGTCTATGACTCTACATGTAACACTATCTTGTCTCTACATGAACTCTAACTAGTTGGCATGTTCTTGAATTTACATGAGCACACACTCTAAGAAGAGTAGGATTTATGACGTAAGGTTTAATTTGATAAGAGTTTTCTCTCTTGATCTCAAATAATTCATGTGTCATTGCAACCTGTAAAACTAGTTTTATAGTTAACCAAGAACCATAACATTATTCTTTTTATTACTTTGAATGTTGAACCTGAAAGCATTAATAGCCCTAGAGATGTTCTACAACTAAGTTATTTTGGATGAGAACCATTTAATTCATCATTTAATAGATTCCTAGATAAAAATTGAGCCATACGAGCTATAACATGTGTGAGAACTTAAGATTTTTCGTTTGTCCCTTGAATGCAAACAATCAAAGAAGTTGTATCACCAGAAGAAGCCTTGGGGACCTTATGGTCTCCCTCACTTCCATTTTGGCACTAGAAGAGGCATGGCTGTAATATATCCTGCTTTCAGATTTGTCTAAGAAACAATGTTGAGGTCCCTCATATTGCTCTGGCAAGCAATGGATGTGATCGCAGATTAGGCAAGAAAAAGGCACTATATAGACAATGAATATAGTTCAAAAACCATTGTATGATTGAAATGTCTCCCCTTCCAGGTGGCTGCTAGTTGTACTCACTCCGTAGTCCTTACAACTGATGGCCAGATATGGACTTGGGGTCAACGTTGGCCCCCAGGTGATATGTAAGCTTTTATATTGCAGATGACTATGGGTTATGCTTTTGATGGATTATATCTAGTAGTAATAATTTCAACTTTGGATTGTACCATGAATGCTGGGACAGCGGTATTTTTTGATTCTGCACCATGAATAAGGAGCCATTCCAGAGGAGATCCTAATGAGCAAAGGGCACTTGTACTATTTCTACAGCTGAGTGATGTATTTCTTTTAATTGTAGAGGAGGTTTGTTCTTGAACATTCTCTGCTAAATAGCCACTTTTGTTGAAGTGGTTGGCTATTAAGGTTGTATTACATATTTTTACCTTCCTCTCTCATAACATTGTTTTTTTTTTTGAAACGATGAGGAATACTTCCGAGGACAATAGCAAACCGAAATGCTCTCTCATAACATTGTTGGCAACACCATGCTTTTATATTTTTGGTTTTGTATGGATTTTGGTTGATTATCTGAATGGAGATACATTGAAATGGTAATCACATGAAAATGGATATCAATGAAATTTGCTTGACTGGTTACATGGTATCTAAGTTGGAAGAGATTTCAAAACTAAAACCTGGTCGTTCAATAATTTATGCTTGAATTATGAAGACATGTTAAAACTTTACTCAATGTTTCTTGAGAAGTCACATTAATGTTGTAGATATTTTGTGGCTTGGAAAAAGGAGAGCTCATTAATCTTGAACAGAAGTTAAATATGGATGTTTTAATTTTTCATGACAAAAAGTTGGATGGATCTTTTAACTACTGTGGGGGATCTTCCTATGAATTTCAAGGTGGTAAGTCTAGGAATGCTTTGATATGGTTAAAGAATTTAAAGTTGGGTGGATCATTTCTAAGAATACTTTGCGATAAATTCTGTGACATTTCCTCCCCTGCCCCCTAAACATGCAAACACACATAAGAGAGAGGAAGGGAAGCAGAAACTGTGACATTGATGGCACAAAACAGATCTAAATGGAGGGAAAAAATTCCATATAGTTGCTTGTTACCTCTCTTTGCTTTGTAACTTCACTAGAAAATGCACCCTCCTGTATGTGGTCCTTTTAAGCATATATTTCTTTGAGAAGTTATTCCTAAATGTTTCTCATTTATAGGTTGCACGTGGTGATGACAGTGGAGAATCTATACCCATGCTTCTGAAGATCCCTTGTTTTTTTAATCCTTCGGGTGGCTATGATATGATTGGCTTTCATGACATTCTTTTTCCTAGTCTAGTTGTTGCCTTTCGCTTCAGGTGCTTGTCATCACATATGCTTATTCTTTCAGTTTAAATGGTCTATGTCATTGTCGTCATTGATTAGAAGTGATCAATGGCCTCTTTTTGGTCATATGTTGCCTAATCAAAATTAATACAAATTAATACCAAATTGCAATCCTGGGGATGGATTTGCCCCTCTTTCTCATGGTGGAATTTAAGGAAGCCTATTGATCTCTCTCTCTCTCTGTTTCTTTTAATTATTTTTTTACTTTGATTCGAAATAATGTGCTTTCTAATGCAGATATGAGAGAGCACACAAGAGGACTCTTCTGAATGGATATTTCCTTTGGGCGACAATTGGATATGCATTTGGTATGTTTTATAAAATTTCATTCTTTGAAATTTCTTGTTGATACCAAATCTTGGTTTCATGATGGCAAAGGCTCATAAGTGATTTTTGGGGCTATTATATTGCCCTTCAAAGAACTAGACAAATAGTACAAGACTTCTAAATTTCCTTTTCTCAGAGACTAATACTTATCTAATGAGAAATTGATTAGTGGTATATATAAACTGTTGGTCCTTTCCACTCAATCCAATTGATTTTAAGTTTCATACACCCACATGCTAAGGAGAAATGGTATTAAATAATAGTTGACCTTTCTACTAAAGGAAGTTGATTTGAAGTTGGATGCTACACTGGTCTAATGGAGTAGACTAAACTCTATGTGACATACAACTTGTGAGCCTTAAAGAAGGCCATTCATGAGGGGGCATGTGGAGAAACTATCTAAAGATGAAGAAATGGATAAGTAGTAGTGGTTGAGACTTTTCTTTGCTTAAGTTGAGAATCCCATCATTAATGTATGCCACTTGTAAATTTCTCTGTTTTAGGTAATTGAAGCTCCACTCTTGTTAACTCTTTAATCCTCCATTTGTATGAGGGCTAGTATATGAGTTTAGTATGAGTTTGGCAAGTTTGGATGAACAATATAGGTGAAATAGGTGTGGCTCATGAGGGGATGTAATCTCACAACCCTACTCGTGATGTACTGACTCATCCATCACATCTAACCATTATTTTACTATCAAATATAAAATAAGCAACTACAACCTTCTTAAATCCATACTAACTCACATATCATATCAAATGCACTATAATCTGTCCCACCACCAAACTCATCACTTTTCCAACTTAACACTTGCCAAAATATAGCTAGTGCTAAATTCTAATCCTCATCTAAATGGAGCCTAAGGCATAGAATGCTGCCTTCAAATTTTATGACTGCTGCTGAAGTTGGTAGGGTTATGGTATAATCTGCTATAATTTAAAAAGGAAAAACTACCCTCCACGTCCATACCTGCAAAGTAACTGGCTATAAAGAAATAAAGTCCCAAATCCACCTACCCTGTTGGAATGGAGCCCCATTCTCAAAAGGTGCATTCAATCCAATCGATGTCCTTAAGAAGGAAAAAAACCCATCCTATGACCCATCGTGGCTGAGTCAGATGGGTAATAGGGAAATGAAGGGACTGGCATTTGCATCATTGTTTTAGTTTATGCCTGTTGTTCCTAATATTTTACTTATTTTTTATTTCTCTATTTGAATGGTTATCCATCAGGCCACATCGTTATCTTGAGTTTCGTGAGGGGAGAACTGCGACACCTCTGGAGTGCTGGAAGTTGAAGCTCCAGTAGTAATTCATCCAAATCTTAAGTTCTATTTTTTTGGATGGAGCTCGTTTTTGGCATGAGGTTTTTTGAAAGGATCATTCTTAGCATGATATCTGTAATTGCAGGTAGTTCAGTCCAGTGTCTTGCCAGACATGTTCAGAAGCACCTATGAGGCCATCACAAAGGGCAACCCAATGTGGAATTAGGTACAAGTTCCAAAGTCGAAGCTATACTCATGGGATCCCAAGTCAACTTACATCCATGATCCCCCATATTTTAAGAATATGACAATGTCTCCTTGTCCACATAGAGTAAAAGATGCATATTGTTTGCTCAACTTTGGCGATAGTATAACCACAGATCACATTTCTCCTACTGGAAGTATTCATAAGGACAACCCAGCAGCAAACTACCTCCTTGGACATGGGGTTGAGTGTAGGGACTTCAAGTTTTATGGAAGCCGTTATGGAAATGATGAGATAATGGGTTGAGGAACATTTGCCAATATTTGCCTTATTAACAAGCTGCAAAGGGTGAAGTAGGACCAAAGACAATTCACATTCCTTCAGGGGAGAAACTTTATGTATTTGATGCTGCAATGGTTAGTATGAAATTTTATTCTTAATTCGATGTTGATTTTTAGTTCAAGATAGAAAAGGATATATTTCCCTGATGTATTTTTGGATTTATGAATTTTATTTGAAGTGCCCTGTTCAGGAAAAAAAAATATTTCATTTGAAATGCCCTTTGCATTATGTTGATTGTTTACGTGACATCTTGCATTGATTTAGGGACATGATAAAATACCCCGCACACTAAAAATTATACTGCCATTAATGAAATAGTCAAGCCATAACATGAATACATTTTATCTTTTCAGTTCAGACCTCTATCTTCTTTGGGGTACTTCTTTTGCATACAGAAGTGAACTTCACTGAAATGGTTCCATTGTGTAACGACTCGGTTCCCGAGTCCCTACGAGACACGAGAACCGGACCGACTCGACTAATTCCAAGACCTAGTCGTCCAACGAGGAAGTAACCAAAAGAGCAGTAAAATAAACCACATTCAGCATGAATATAACTAACAGTAAGAAAGTACAGCAGTAAGGAAAGAAACTACTACAGTATATACCATCACAACAGTAGAACAACATTTATCATATAACATGAACTGCAGGTAAAGAAAAGTACAACGGAAACAAGAACTATTCACTATAACGAAAACAAAGAGGTACAAAAGACAGTGGTAACTCTACTGGACCCTAGTCGGCCCAGCGTCCTCTGCAGCCGCTGACCCTAGCTGCTTAACACCTGGTCCTGAAAAAGGTAGCGAGTGTAACACGTCAGCAAAACGCTGAGTAGAGTGGCAACTAAAACTAAAGACAACAGTAGAGTGTACAGTAGCTGTTATGTTCTATTACTTTCTTTATTCACATCTTTCAATTGTCTCACTATTTCATTTATTCCCCAGATCTTTTTCTTGATCTCGAATGTTTCTCGTGGGAACGATCCTGATTGCAGTCTTTTCCAAAAAGTAGAAGTAGCACGTGGTGCTCTCCTGGCCGGGAGAGTCCCCCGTGGTGATCTACCCTCAGTCAACCACCCCAAGGCCACTGACAGATGTAACGGTGACTACGGCATGCGCGATAAACGCACAGGTAGCTAACCCGTACTGGCACGCGGTCAGTCGTTTCCGTTAACGGATGCGCCCAAAGCACAGCACGGAACCAGTCCAGGGCAGAGCCCTCTCAGTAACAGGGGTCCAACCCTTTCACAGTAACCAAACCGGGGCCTTGCCCCTCCACAGTCCACGCACCCTCGCCTGACTACCCTGGTTTGCCCCAGCGGGCCTAACAAGTCAGTGTGGGAGGCTAGCAGAACCCCGGGGCCCGTGGGGTAGCTAGTACCTCCCTACACTAGTAGCTCTCCTCGGTACTACGTACGCGAGGGCCAGCAAGTCGGTACAGAGTGGCCAGTCCTAACCCTGGGTCCTTGGGGCGGCTGGCTCTGCTCTGTACTAAACAGGGGGATAGTCGCTCTCCTTGGTACTCCGTACTCAAGGGCCAGCTCACTTCCCCAATACTATTCCATTCATTTTCCAGGAGTTCTACTCCTACTTCCCCGTAGGGTTCCATCCTTTTTACTCAAACATCCAGGTTTCACTTTCCAGTTTCACATTCTTACAATCCATGTTCTCAACCACGTTATTTATTCACAACAGGCAGCTGTTAATTCAAATCACAGGCAGCTTTATATCTCTTTCCATTTTCCAAGACTACAGTATTATACATTCCACTAGTTTTTCCCATCCTAGGATTCATGCCATATGCTGGGATCTATCATACAATCTAGTTTTCCAGCCCTAGGATTCATGCAACACCTATGAGCTATCATATATTTCTCATTCCTAGGATTCATGCAACGTCCTAGGTTCTAATTATGGTTCCATACTTTAACATATTTTATTAATAATTTAAAACCACTCTACTAGGTACAACGGGAGTAATGGGGGCGTGATCGGGAATCCCGCGTGCCTCCGCGACTCCCAAGACTGCAACTGAAGGAGGTCCTATCACAAGGATCAAACACAAGGAGTGTCTCAAAACAGTGTATAGCTACTGTAGACGGGTAGAGGAATTAATTCTGAAAATAACGCAACTCGAATCGCGGAAAAAGGAACCCGAACGGGCCTTAAACGGGTTGAAAACGACAACACTGTGCAAAATCAGACGTCATAAAAAGTGGATCAGAGAATTACCTGTTCAGCGTGGTTTCCCAGACGCCCAGAAGTCTGAGGGGACGTCTGGCCTAGCTCCCAGACGTCCGATGGTCACCCAGGACATCTGGAGGTCTCTCCCGCCGTCTGGTACAACAGCCAGACGTCTGATTCGCATTGGATGGCGAATCCCCAAGCCTGTGCACACCCATCTCCCTCCCTCAGTATGGTCAGTCGACAGGAAGGAAGGAGACGGAAAACTCACCTTTCAGACGTCTGTATGGTCTTCCAGACGTCTCCCTCGCCGTCTGGCTATCAACCCAGACGTCTGATTCTGGAAATTTTTCCAGAATCAGGGCACCGCTCGGCCTCCGCTCGCGACGCCGCCCGCGTCGCACCTCGCGTGCCTGCTGCTCAGACCGCAGCAGTCCCACCTCTGCGTCACTCCATGCCCCCCGCACCCTCCGCCGGCCGGCCCTAGCAGCCCCGGCGAGCTCGCCCTCACAGCAGAGCTCCGCTCTCGCATGCTGCACCTCCTCCGCGCACACTGCGGCCGCTGCTGCCGCCCTCGCGCTCGCTCTCACGCTCACTGGCTGAAGGAGAAGAGGGAGGTGACGGTGGAGACGACGGGAGGGAGCGCGTGGCCTTTTAAGGCCGCGCGAGGAGAGAGAGGACGCGGCAGGCGTCTGCAGCCGCAGGGAAAGAGGGAATAAGCGAATATCCGGTACGCACGCTCAGGCGCGCAGACGACCCGCGCGTGTCGAAATTAACGGATTTCCAGACGTCTGGAAACGATCCCAGACGTCTAATCAGACGTCTGGATGTGATCCCAGACGTCTGGGCCACCTCCCAGACGTCTTAAAAGGCGTCTGGGGCACGCGTTCGTTACAATATAACAAACTCAAAGGAAGTTTCATCCCCGAAACTTGCGCCAACTAGGGTGCGGGAAAAGACGTCCAAATAACCATAACAAACTCAAAGAGGACCGAAGCCGGTCTGAAAAGTCGTACCCGCGAAAAGCTTCAGGTACCGCTCCCGCATTGCCGCCTCAGGCTCCCAGGTAGCCTCCTCGTACCGCTGGCTCCTCCACAAAACCTTTACCGGGGGTACTTGCTTTCGTCTCAAACTGCGGACGGCTCGGTCTAGAATCTGCACTGGCCGCTCAGGGTAGGTCAGGTCGTCGCTAGACTCGACGCTCTCGTGACTCAGTACGTGACTGGAATCGGCTACGTACTTCCTGAGGTTGGACACGTGGAATACGTCGTGCACACCAGAAAGCTGCGGGGTAAGGGCAAGTCTGTAAGCAACGGGTCCAACCTGCTCCAGGACCTCAAAGGGCCCCACGAACCTCCGCGCGAGCTTCCCTCTCACCCCAAACCGCTGTAAGCCCTTCATGGGCGAAACACGAAGGAAGACGTGGTCCCCAACCTCAAACTGCACCTCTCTGCGTCTCCGATTCGCGTAGCTCTTCTGTCTGCTCCTGACTGTGCGGAGTCGTCTGTGGATCTGCTCAACTACCTCCTGATTCTGTCGGATCAACCTGGGGCCAACCTCCCACTTGGTCCCCACCTCAACCCAACTCAAGGGTGCCGTACACTTCCGTCCGTACAGAGCCTTGTAGGGAGCCATGCCGATGCTCGAGTGATAGCTATTGTTGTATGCAAACTCTGCCAGGGGCAGGTGCTCCTCCCAAGAGCCCCTCCAGTCTAGTACACAGGCACGCAAAAGGTCCTCAAGTGTCTGTATCGTGCGCTCAGACTGTCCGTCCATCTGGGGGTGGTAAGCCGTGCTAAACCTCAACCTCATCCCCAAGGCCTGCTGAAACTCAGCCCAAAACTAGGACGTAAAGCGGGTATCCCGGTCGAATACGATCTCCCGCGGAACTCTGTGTAGTCGTACCACATCACGGATATACCTCTCTGCCAATTGTGCTAGTCCCAAAGTGACTCGGATAGGCAAGAATCACGCCGTCTTCGTCAGTCTATCCACTATTACCCAGACTGTGTCGTGTCCCCGCTGGGTAACAGGTAAGCCCACCACCAAGTCCATGGTGATGCTCTCCCACTTCCACTCTGGCATTGGAAGCGGCTGAAGTGGCCCTACAGGTCTCTGATGCTCGGCTTTCACCTGCTGACACACTAAGCACTGTTGCACGAACTCACCCACATCCCGCTTCATCCCTCTCCACCAAAAGTCGCGTCTCAAGTCGTGGTACATTTTCGTGTTCCCGGGATGTATGGTGAATCTGGAACCGTGTGCCTCAGTCAAAAGCTCTCTCAACAGCTCCTCGTCTCTGGGAATGCACAACCGTCCCCTCAAATGTAACACCTGGTCTGTGAAAGAGAAGTCACCTGGATCTCCTGACAGTACCCTGTCGCGCAAAGACTGCAAGTACGGATCGACCATCTGTCCTGTGATGATGCGGTCCATCAGCTCTGGCCTAGTCTGCCGTGTCACCGTCACTGCCCCACAGTACCCTCGTAACTCTAGAGGTCGCCAACTGCCCACCTCCTCCAAAAGGCTCCAACTCTGTAACTGTAGACTGGCCAAGCTTGCGGGTGCCTTACGGCTCAAGGCGTCAGCCACCACATTGGCCTTTCCCGGGTGGTAGGAGATGTTGCAGTCGTAGTCTTTCAGGAGCTCCAACCAACGTCTCTGTCTCATGTTGAGCTCCTTCTGATCAAAAAGGTATCTGAGGCTCTTGTGATCTGTAAAAATCTTGAAGGTCTAACCGTACAAGTAGTGCCTCCAGGTCTTCAGCGCGAAGACAACCGCTGCCAACTCTAGGTCGTGGGTAGGGTAGGTATGCTCATGGGGCTTCAATTGCCGCGAAGCGTAATCGACAACGTGACCCCTCTGCATGAGCACACCTCCTAACCCCTACAAGGAGGCATCCGTGTACACAACGAACCTGCCACTACTGTCAGGGATGGTGAGCACGGGAGCCGAGGTCAACCTCTCCTTCAGCTCCAGAAAACACGCCTCACAGGCGTCTGTCCAAGCGAAAGGCACGCCCTTCCGGGTCAACTGTGTCATAGGACGCGCAATCTGCGAAAATCCTCTGATGAACCGTCTGTAGTAGCCAGCTAGTCCCAGGAAACTGCGGATCTCAGTGACTGAACGCGGTCTCCCACCTGAGCACTGGCTCGACCTTGGCTCCGTCCACCGCCAGGCCGTCTCCAGAGATCACATGACCTAGGAAGGTCACCTCCTCAGAATCGATTTCCTCAGTTAGCCCTTATTCAAAATCAGATGTCTCAGAATCAAATTCTTCTTCAATATCAGTTGAGACATCTGCCTCAGAGTCTCCATTCTCTGAATTAGGCTCATCATCCAAAGTCTCATTAGCTACACCTTCAAGTTCAATCAAATCATTCTTTATTGGTTCATAAGAAGAGTCATGAGCTGAATTTATTATAGGGGTCTTTATCGGGCTCCTCAACTTCTGTTTCTAAAGGTTTATCTATAACATTACATCCACCATCTGAGATATCATTCTAATAATCTCTTGATGCATCATCTTAGCTTGGTTCTTTTGAGCCTGATTATCCGTGTGCTAAATCTGTTCCAAAAGTTTGTCCCACATGTCATCCAACTAGCATAACTTTTCCACCCATTACTTATATTGATTACTTACAAGTATTGATTGAGAGGCCACGGGTTGATCTGGAGATTGATCGTGATTGAACCCAAGTCTAGATGAGTCAAATTGGCAAGGGTCAATCTAGTGAGGATCGATGTTGAAGCTAATGTTTTTAGGTGGGTCATCCTTCATATCATACTCAAGATTTAATTCTTCTAGAGGTACTATCCTTTTCTTAGTTTTGCTCCAAAATAATTCATGTTCTAAGTGATACTCCCAATCAGATTCATCTCCAGGGGACCAAGGTTGAGGATGACAGGATTTGGTTAGCCCTTTCAACTTGTGGGTCGAGTAAGAGTAATATGATAATAATACAATTATTATACTAGGAACTAGGTTAACATTGCTCATGTTGGATGTATATGTTGCATTATACTAACTCCCCCATAATTAGGTCCATGCATGCATAAATTAGTTTAATTACACATTTATTTATTTATTATACACAAATAATATGCATTGGGTAGTTTTTATGTTGTGTATGGTTGTAGAGGCATTGGAATAGAAGAAACATCATAGGAAAGGCAAAATGCAATTTTGCCAAAGTATAGGGCTTGGGTGTAATTTTTCCACCCATTAGCCCAATCCCTTATTCTTGAAGAAATACAAGTCCCTTTGAGCATCTCTGTAAAATTTCAGCAAAAATGGATGAGAAACACTTAAGATTCAAGTATTCGCATGCACTTTGTGTGCAAAAAAAGAGGCTCCATGTGCCAATCACCTGTCGGCATGCACACGGTGCACACCTACGCATCCGCACCCCCGCACAAGTTGATGAGAGACTCGTCATGACTCCTAATTCACTAAAATAAGCTAGTTTGCCTAGTTAATTGATTAGTAATAACATAAAATTAGGGTTAATTATCAGATAAGTTAATAATAGGCCAGGACCTTAATTACACCTTAAATTAGCTTAATTGTAACATAATAAGCATTCCTTTATTTTTATTTAATAATGACTTAATACCATGAATCTAGCTATTTATAATTTATGGCCTGGTTCCCAAATCCCTATAGGACCCGGGACTGGCTCGCCTCGACTAATCTCAAGACCTAGTCGCCCAATGAGAAATAACCAAAAGCAGGAAATAATATCACATCCACACATGCATTATAACTAAACATAAGGAAAAGTGAAACGGTAAAGGAAAGTAGAGCAAACTGTCTCAAAACAGTACATGCCACCACAACAATAGTGGAAGGAAAACAGAAAGTAACAGGAATAGTAATTTAAATGTCTAGTACTCAAAACTACAGTAGAAAAGAAAAAAAGCAGGAAAGACAACTACAGCTGGGCTCGGCTAGGCCCAACACCCTCTGCAGCAGGAAACTCGGGCTTCTCAACTTTTGGTCCTGAACAGGGTTACGAAAAGACAGAGTCAGTGAACGCTGAGTAGAGTGGTGTTTATATTATTTATGCGCAAGTAAAGGAAAACAAGCAACTAAGTTTTATTCTCATTTCTCTTTACCTCATCTATGTATTTCTGGTTCACACAAAGGACCCAAGTATTTCTTGATCTTGCTTGTTTCTTGTCAGAACGATCTTGATTGCAGTCTTTCCCATGGTGTAGAAGGTACATGTGATGCACTCTTGGCTGGGAGAGTCCCCTGCAGTAGTCCTACACCCAATCAACCACCCCGAGGCCATTGTCGTGATAAGCGCACGGGCAGCTATCCCGCACTGGAACGCGGTCAGTCATTTCCACTAGCAGGTACACCTAAAGTACAGCACGGAATAGTATAAGGCCTCGCCCTCTCAAAATAGGGGTCTCTCCCCTCAGAATCAAATAGGGGTCTTGCCCCTCCACAGTCTGCATACCGTCGTCCGACTACCCTGGTTTGCCCAGAGGTCCTAAAAAGTCGATGTAGGTTGGCTAGTCCTAACCTCGGGCCCCGTGGGGCAGCTAGCTCCCTCCCTACACTATTAGCACACCTCGGTACTATGTACGCAAGGGCCAAACAGGAGTTGGTGTAAAGTAACCAGTCCTACCCTGGGTCTCAACCCAAGGGGTGGCTAGCTCCCCCTCTACACTAAAAGGGACAAATGCTTTCCTTAGTACCATGTACACAAGGGCCAGCTCACTTCTCGTCTACGTACCGAATTCCTTTCATATACAGGAGTTCTACTCCTAATTTCCTGTAGGGTTTATTCTCATATTCATCTCATTTATCAATATCTGGATCATATTATTCAACTCTCCATTTTTCCATTACATAGCAGATAGCTCGTGTTTTCATATCTGACAAGGCAACTCATAAATCAACTAATACACATTGCTAGCAATTTAGTTAAACATGCATCTCAAGTGAATAGTATAGCTCAACATTAGGCTCATACATTTCTACCCTAGGGTTCATTTCACATCCTAAAGTTTCAATCAATTTAATTTAAGCAAGCATATTCTTTATTTACATCTTAACAAATGAATTAAACCACTCTACCGGCTATCACGGGAGGAATGGGGCCCTGCACCACAGATCTTGTTATCTCCGCGAGCCCTGAACACGCCACCAGCTGGTAACCTATACCAGCGACTAATTTACATTAGACGGGTCAAAATAGTGGATACTTTACACTAACACGTAGAGAATCTCAAGTGGAAAATAATGGTACTTCATTTGCGGAAATCCTATTCTGTTTGGGCAGCAAATGGGCCGAAAACACCCATACTATCCAAAATCAAACGCCTAGGACTAGTCCCAGACATCTTAAAAGACGTCAGATCTTACCTCTCAATTCCTGTGGATGCCTCAGATGTTCAGCCTCCCCTGCAACCGTCTGAGGAGAGTTCCAGATGTCTGACCTTCCTTCCAGTCATTTGGAAGGGCTGTCGGACGTTTGGCGATGTGGTCAAACGTCCAAAAGTGCCTAGAAAGGCTCACCCGTGCCTTTCCAATGCCCTGCACCTATGTACGAAAAATGCAGACTTATTTTCAGCTAGACATTCCTACGCTACAGTCTGCATGGTGAAAAGTAGTGTAGGAAACACATACCTCCACGCGATAATATGCTTTCAGACGTCTGGCTTCAGCTCTAGACGTCCTGATGCCTCCATAGACATCTGGTTGACCCACAGACATCTGATACTGGAAAATTTCCAGTACTAGAACCTCCTTCGCGATGCTACCTTCCTCGCAATGCCACCTGCAACACACCGCAGCAGCCTCAGCAGCTACAGGGGGCTGAGAGGTCACCTCCCTGAGCCCCTCCTCCTCGCGCGCGTGCCTGCCGCCGCTCATGCGAGCTCTTCCGAGCTCTTGCACGAGCTCTACTGAGATCCTTCATCCTTAACCCTCCCTTCACGTTCTTCCTCTCTCTCCCTCTCATTCTCTTTCCACACTCTCGCTGCGCCCTCCTCCGCATCTTGCCTCTCTTGCCGTGCTGGAAGAGAGGAAGGTGAAGGGTGAAGGTGGTGGTGGCTGGTGGAGAGTGGCGTGGTTGAGGGGAAGTGGGGGTTTAAATAGAAGGGGATTAGGGTTTCGGGTGAGAGGGTCACGGAGAGAGAACGGTCCGCACGCCGCACGTGCGTGGAGGAAAAGTAGGTTTCAATTTTTCCTACTTTCGAACGTCCGGACATATGTACAGACGTCTGACTGACACTCCAGACGTCTTATCCGACTAAAAGGGCAGTGGGTCATTTCAACATAACAAACTTAAAGGAAGTTTCATCCTCAAAACTTGAGTTACGTAGGGTGCGAAACTAACATAAAAATGTATAACAAACTTAAAGAGGACCAAAGTAGGTCCTAAGAGATGTACCCTCAAAAAGCTCCGGGTACCACTCCCGCATTGCCACCTCAGGCTTACAAGTTGCTTGTGAATCTACTCTATCACCTCCTGACTCTGCCGCTTCAGCCTAGGACCAACCTCCTACTTGGTCCCCACCTTGACCCAACTCAAGTGTGCAGTACACTTCCTTCCGTATAGAGCCTCGTAAGTTGCTATGCCGATGCTCGAACGATAGCTGTTATTGTATGCGAACTCTGCCAGGGTAAATGCTCCTCCCAAGAGCCTCTCCAATCTAGTACACAAATGCGTAGGAGGTCCTCAAGTGTCTGTATCGTGCATTCTGACTACCCATCGGTCTGGGGGTGGTAGGCTGTGCTGAACCTTAGACGCGTCCCCAAGGCCTGCTGGAACTCTACCCAGAACTGGGAAGTTAAATGAGTATCCCTATCGGATACGATCACACAAGGAACTCCGTGCAGATGCACCACATCTCTGATGTATTGCTCTGCTAACTGTGCTGGCCAAAAGGTTACTCGGATAGGTAGGAACTGTCATTTTCGTCAACTGGTCTACTATCACCTAAACTGCGTCGTGTCCCCGCTGGGTAACTGGTAGACCCACCGCCAAGTCCATGGTAATGCTCTCCCACTTCCACTCTAGCACAGGAAGTTGCTACAACGGCCCTGCAGGCCTCTAGTTCTCGGCCTTCACCTACTGGCATACCGAGCACTGCTGAATGAACTCACCAACATCCCGCTTCATCCCTCTCCACCAAAAGTCGCGTTGCAAATCATTGTACATCTTTGTGTCCCCGGGATGTATGGTGAACCTGGACCCATGCGCCTCTGTCAGAAGCTTTCTTAACAACTCCTTGTCTCTAGGAATGCATAGGCGTCCCCTCATGCGCAGCATCTCGTCCAAGAAAGAAGTCTCCTAGGTCCCTTGTCAGCACCCTGTCTCGCAGCATCTATAAGTAAGGATTGGTCATCTGCCCTGCAATGATGCGGTTTATCAGCTCTAGTTGTGCCTGCCATGTCACTATCACTGCCCCACAGTACCGCCGTGGCTCCCGAGGTTGTTAACTGCTCACCTCCTCCATGAGTCTCCAACTCTGCACCTGTAAACTAGCCAAGTGGGTGGGCACCTTTTGGCTCAAGGCGTCGGCCACCACATTGGCCTTCTCTGGATGGTAGGAGATGCTGCAGTCGTAGTCCTTCAGGAGCTTTAACCAATGTCTCTGTCTCATGTTGAGCTCCTTCTGGTCAAACAAGTACCTGAGGCTCTTATGATCTGTGAAGATCTCGAATGTCTCAATGAAAAGGTAGTGCCTCCATGTCTTCAGCGCGAAGACAACTGCTGCCATCTCTAAGTCATGGGTTGGGTAGCTATGCTTAAGGGGCTTCAGTTTCCACGAAGCGTAAGCGACAACGTGACCCCATTGCTTGAGCACACCCCTAAACCCTTGCAACGAAGCGTTGGTGTACATGAAACCACCGTTGCTGTCTGGGATGGTAAGTACAGGGAGTTGAAGTCAGTGTCTCCAACTCTTGGAAACATGCCTCGCACTCATCTGTCTAGGCAAAGGGCACATCCTTCCGAGTCAACTACGTCATAGGATGCGCGATCTGAGAGAATCCTCTGATAAACTGCGGTAGTAACCTGCCAGTCCTAGAAAACTGCGTATCTCTGTCACTGTATGTGGCCTCTCCCACTGGAGTATGACCCCTACCTTGGATGGATCCACAAGCAATTCATCTCCTGAAATCACGTGGCCCAAGAAAGTCACCTGTTTTAGCCAAAACTCACACTTGCTGTCCTTGGCATACAGCTTGCGTCGTGCACTCCAGAAAGCTGGGGAGGAAGGGCAAGTCGGTAAGCAACGGGTCTTACCCGCTCTAGGACCTCAAAGGGCCCCACAAACCTCGACGCAAGCTTCCATTTCACCCCAAACGCTGCAAACCCTTCATGGGCGATACATGGAGAAATACGTGATCCCCAACCTCGAACTGTACCTCCCTATGCTTCCTACCGGCGTACCTCTTCTGCCTGCTCCTGACAGTGTAGAGTCACCTCAAGGTATCCAGGACCATGCGTAAATGCTGTCCATGCTGTGGCTGATCCCGTAAGTAAACTAGTATGTCGTCGATGAACACCACCACAAATTGGTCTAAGCACGGCCTGAAAATGCGGTTCATCATATCCATGAAAGCAGCAGGGACATTGGTCAGCCCAAACGGCATGACCAAGAACTCGTAGTGCTCGTACCGGGTACGGAAAGCTGTCTTGGAGATGTCGGTCTCCCTGATCCTCAACTGGTGGTAACCTGACCTCAGATCTATCTTGGAGAGCACTGTGGCATCTCACAACTGGTCAAAAAGGTTGTCGATACAAGGTAGCAGGCACTTGTTCTTGATGGTGACCTGATTTAGCTGTTGGTAGTCGACACAAAGTCGCAGGGTATTGTTCTTCTTCACAAACAACACGGGAGCTCCCCACGAGGACACACTGGGCCTCACAAAGCCCTTCAACAAGTCCTGTAACAGTGACTTGAGCTCTCGCAGCTCAAGTGGTGCCATCCGGTACGGTGCTGTAGAAATGGGGCTGGTCCCCTATACTAGTGAGATTTCAAACTCGATCTCATGCTCTGGAGGAAGGCCTGGTAACTCCTCCGGAAAGACGACGGGGTGCTCACATACCCTCACGATACTCTGAAGGTCGACCACGAGGCTAGGCTCTGCCACCACACATGCCAAGAAGCCCTCACACCCTTGGCTCAAAAGCTTCGCTACCCGAAGCGTGAAGATGCATTCGAAACTTCCGTCCACCGGCTGACCATGGAACTCAAAGGGAGGCAACTTCAGTATGGAGAAGACGATCTTCCTCCCGAAATAGTCCACCAGGGCATGATAGGCAGACAGCCAGTCCATCCCTAGGATCACACCAAAGTCCTCCATCTGGATCAAATCAGATCAACGGGAAGGCTGTCCCCCAATGCTGACCTCGCAATCCGTGTATACCTCCTCGGCTACAAACAACTGTCCACATGGTCCTTTGATCAGGAATGGAACCTCTAACAATGCACTGCCTTGACTTAAACTAATGGTAAAACTCGTAACGATGAAAGAGTGGGTGGTGCCGAAGCCAGTAACCATACCTGCCACCATAGAACCCGAAGCCCTAGCATCTCTGTATGTAAAGGTGTTGATACGCCCCTCAGCTCTCAGTGCAGATGAAGCACCTACACTCTATGTCAGGAGAGCAGCAGCTGGCCAGAACCCTCCTCATGACTGCTGTCCTCCTCCACGTGCTTGATGTCCACGACCGCTAGCTCGGCCTCCAGCGCTCAGTGCAGGGAGCATCTGCTATGTCCCAGTCCTAAAGGGGTAATCCCTCCTCAAGTGGCTTGGCTAACCACACTGGTAGTAGAGAGGGACAGGGCTTCCTCCCTCAGTCTGTCCCTGCTGGTGACTGGGCGGAGGTCTGATGCTAACAGCTGGGCCATGTTTGGGGCCCCCAAAAGCCACTAGTGGCCCTACAGAACAAGACAGCTCCCCTGCGGGCATCGCGTGCCTCCTCTCCTAGCGACCCTATGAGTGTTTTGGCTGGTAAGGTGATGGAAACACCATCATGAGCCCTAACTAGTCCATTTTGACCCATAAAAGAGAACAAAAGCTCCTACATAACCAACTGGAGGTCCTAATTCACTGAATAATCATTCTGAGATAAAAGCAAGAAACAAGGGGTAAAATTGTATTTTACAATTGCAGTACAACAGGTTTTTCTCAAGGACTAAACACAGGTCAAATGTTCTTAACAAGATAATAAGTGGGTTGAATCAGATAGAAAAGGGTTCATGTGAATTCTGGGAATTAAATGACTTCTTGTAACCCTAAAACAAACCCACTTGATTAAATAAGGTTCTGGTCAGGATAAAATTCACCTAAACCCTCTAAAAATCATAGAAAAATATTCTCTAGAGTTTAGAACCTTCAATTTGGCCATTGAAACCTATTTTGACTTAGAATGAGGTCTCGGACAAATATTTGCCCTAAATTAGGTTTTTGCGTAAATTGCCCAATCAAACGTGGTCAAACCAAAAATCCAACCTCACCACTAGATTTCTTAGGTCCAAATTAGGTTTGTACCAAAATTTGGATCTAAGGGAAAGTCATCTTGACCCACTTTGCAAATAAGTCTGACCCAATTACATTTCTACCCCTATCTTTCAAAAACCCTTACATTTGACCCCTAGCTTCTTTATCATTCTTTGCAATTTGGTCCCTCTACCATTATAGCGGAGGGAATCCTACTCCGGTGAGCTCTAGAAGGATATTTCTCCTTGATCTCTCATAGATTCTCCTTCAAAATTGGAAGGGAGATTCTCTGAGAAATCCCCCCCAATGTGAACCCAATTTGAGGCCCTATTTGGTACCCAATCTCTCATGCGAACGGATGAGAGATTTGGGTCTCTTTCGATTTACCATTGCCAGTGACCTTACCTTGCTTGGAAGGTTGGCTTCCAAGCACAAAACCTCTTCCAGAGACCTATTTAAGACACCCCAGTTCACCCTGCATCTCCTAAGCTTGAAATCAGTCGGAGAACCCCCTCAATTTCGACTCTTCTTCTTTGGCTGACTCGCTCATCAAGCTCCGACAATCTCTCCTACTCTCTCTCATCGCCTAGCCACAATATCGGTGGCAGGTTCCTCTTCCTCACACTCTTCCACGTCGCGCAGCACCCACCGATGCCCCTGCCTCCCCTTCATTGTCGTCGATCACCCTCACTGATCACCTTTGTCTCCGATGTCGGCGATACGAGCCAGGCGCCATCTCCATATCCCCCTACATCTCTTCACCGCTTGATGAGTTCCTCTCACCTTCTACTCCCTTTCCCCCTCTTTATTTCCCTTAAACAACTACTGTCGCACTCCATCACCATCATCCCCTTCACCTCCAGCCACCAACTCCGGCGAGTCCGCTCCACCTCAACAAACCACCTCCCTCCTCGTCGACTGGTTGTTGCAAGGCTTTGTCAAGCATTTTAAGTCAGTCACGTTGTAGTATAGGTGACCAAGCGTTGATAACAAATAAGAATTTATTACTCGAAAACCTAAGTATCTGAGGTCGAACACAGGGAGCAAATGGAATTTATTCACTAATCTCAATAATGTAATTAAACACTTAGAGTTACTGAAAACTTAATTCAGAATATAAATGCAAGAATTCAAGAGTCAATTTGTAGCAAAAATAGAGAAATTGAACATATGATTCCATGATTAGACGTCTTAAAAAGATATCTCTCTTTTAACTCTCTTATTTCCTCTCCTTTCTACTCTCTTCTTCCTCTTCTTTCTTTCTCTGACTTTCCTCTTTCCTCTTCTTCTTTGACTTTGGCCATTTGCTTCTTCTTCCTTGTTCTTCTCTTACACAGTGCCTTTCTCCTTATTCTTCCTCTGCGGTCTTCTTCCTTCTTTGGCTTGCCTCTCCTTCTGCCTTGTCTTTCTTTCTTCTCTTTTGACTTCTCTTATTTGCTGCACCCTCTTTGCTTTCTCTTTCTTCTACTTCTTTCCTTTCTTCCTTCCTTCTTCTTCCTTGGCTTCTGCCTTGGCTCTCCTCTGACTTTCTCTTCTCTTTGGCCTCCCTTCCTCTTCCTTTCTGCGGCTAAGTCTTAGCTTAGCTTCAGCTGCGCCTTCCTCTTCCTTCTTTCCTGCACTCACTAAAGAGCAAAACCTACCCCTACCCTCCCCCGCATCTCTCTCTCTTTCTATTTCTCTCTTCGGTACGCTCTCTTAGAGCTGGGTAATTGGGTCGGGTGCGCGCCCGGGTCTAAGGGCACCAGCGTGGGTGTGATGCGTGGGGAGTGCTCGGATAGGTAGTTGGGTTTGGGTGCCAAGTCCACGGGGGAATGTCGTGGACGAGGCATGAGGGGGCGAGGGACCTCACCCTTATGTATTGGAGGTGATAAGAAAAGAGCACAAAAATAATTTAAGGCACTCACCACTCTCTTGCGTTTACGAGGTGGGACTAAATGTCCCATCCGCTTCTGCTGGCACCTGCAGGCGGAGATTTTCACGCAATTGACGCAGCTGCAGGTCTCGCAGCGACTGCTATCAGACTAGATTCGCTCGCGCACTTAACTCGTGCAGCCTGGGATCTTGAAACCTGGAGCACGTGGCCTGAAGCTTGGAAGCAAGCAAGCTTGTATGCTTGTTAATGGCAGATGGGAGCTCTACCCTGCACGACACAAGAATAGCCTTGCGGCTCTATCAGACAACAGGAGAACCTTCGCCGTATCACAACGAAGGTGAGGCAGGGGTCGGCATGGCTCAGAATGGCCTAGGTGTGCGTGCTTAGGTCGGTCTGAGTTTGTGTGTGTGGGGTTGTTCGGTGGAGGTGTGGAGCATGTGTGGCGGGCAGTGAATGGGTGGAAGGTGATCAGTGAACTGTGGCAAAGGTGGTGAGGTGTTTGACGAGGCGTGTGGAGGTGTGGAGTGGTGGAGGCGCCTCGCCGGTGGGCGGTTGGAGATGGAGAAGATGGCGGTGGATAGTGGCTGCGAGGGGTCGAAGAGGGGAAAAAGAAAGAGGGGAAATGAAGAGGGAATAGAGATGAGTAATTCTAACCTAACTAAGCAGATGAAGGGGGAGAGGTGGCGACTGGCAGTACCTGCTGTCACCGGAGAAGAAGGTGTCCAGTGGAGGGAGACAGCGACGATGACTGAGCTAGAGGTGCTCGCGTGGGTGTTGCGCGATGTGGAGGAAGATGGTGAGGGTGGCTCTACCATTGGTATTATGGCAGAGCAACGAGAAAGAGGAGGGAGGCTCGCCGGAGCTCGTTGGACTTCTTGACCGGAGGAGAAGATGAAATTGGGGTGGATCTCTGGCCAAGTCAAGCTGAAGAGATGCGGTCGAAGGGGGTGGTGCTTTTATAGTCGCTGGCAGGGACTCTTATGCTTGGAAGACAAGCCTCCAAGCACAAGAGACCTCGTCGAAGATGGAAACTGTTGAAGACCCAAATCTCTCGTGCATTCGCATGAGAGATTGGGTGCGAATCAGATATTAGAACCACGCTCAGATGGAAGGGAATTCCTCAGAGAATCTCCCTTCCAAATCTTGGAGATCTCTGAGGAATCAGGGAGCACTACCCCTCCATTCCTCGCCGGAGTATGATTTATCCCCATTAATGGTGGAGGGACCTGTTTGTAAGAGTGGAGAGGAAGTTAGGGGGGTCTGTGCAATGGTTTTCAAAAGATAGGAGCCAAAATGTAATTAGGTGTACTATTTTGCAAAGTAGGCCAAGATGACCTCCCCTTAGGTTCAAATTTTGGTACAAACCTAATTTGAACTTAAGGAATCCAATGGTGAAGTTGGATTTTAGGTTTGACCATGTTTGACTAGATATTTTGCACAAAAACCTAAATTAGATCAATTAATGAGCTAAGACCCCAATCTAGGTCAAAAGAGGTTCCCAAGGCTGAATTGAAGGTTCTAAACCCTAGGGCATATTTTTCCATGAATTTTAGAGGGTTTACTTAATTTTTATCTTGACCATAACCTTGTGGAATTAAGCGAGTCTGTTTTAAGGTTACAGAATGTCATTTAATTCTTAGATTGCGCATGAACCCATTTCTGACTGAACCAACCCACTTTTTATTTTATTCAGACCATTTGACCTATGTTTTACCTCTAAGAAATCCTGTTTATGTACTACAATGGTAAAATTGTAGTTTTAACTTTTGTTTCATGTTTTCTTCTCAGAACACTTATTCCTTGAATTAAGCCCTTCTCTAGGTTATGTAGGATATCTTATTCTCTTTCATAGGTCAAAATGAGCTAGTTAGGGCTCATGATGAGGCTCTCATCACTGATCCATAAGCTCTTCTTCGACGCCCTGATCATAACCCCCCATTCATATCACTCCGCCACTCACCTAAACACTCACTGGAACACACCCACACACGCGGCTGCAATGTGCCCTAGGCACGCTCCCACAAGCGTCCCTATGCCATACCGACCACCCCTACACATTCGTCGCACCTTGGCGAAGCTCCCTGTGCTTTTTAACGTGGCCGCAAGGCCGTTGTGGTGATTTCAGGTCCAGGAGCTCTCTGCCATTGACGTTGGGCTTGAAGCTTGCTTGCAAGCTGCTCCAGGACGTGCCTGCTGAATGCACCGCAAAATACACTTGCAATTGCACCATCTTGTGCTATTTCCTAGCATTACCAGTGCATATTAGGTTTCCATAGTCGCATTTGTAAAAATACATGCATGCATGCATTTAATTGAGAGGGGAGGAGAGTGAAATAAAATGGCCTCGCAATTTACATTTTCTCCAAGTGCTGCTTCGCAAAATTTCCATCTCCATTTTTTATTTCTTTTTTATTTTTTGACTTTCTTCCTGTGGCTGCAATGCATGGCAACACCTTCTCGCGCCATGCTCTGCAACACCATTCCCTGCTCGCCACTCCCTGCCAAGCCATGCATGAGCCATGCACAGCCAGGGCATGGCCGTGCATGGCTTCCTCTTCTTTGAAAAGACCACGGCTCCTTCTTTGCAAACAGCCTGGTCCAACGCCAAAAAAACCCAGCAGCTTCTTCTCTAGGCCACCGTCCCCTCCCCTCTCCCTGCATAAGCAGGACCTCCTCCTCAGAGGAGACACTCTGTGGGTGGGAGTCCTTCACTGTGGTGAACACCTACCACAGTGAGACCACCATCGCCCAGCTCTTCAAAGAGCCGGTGGCCATGGTGGCCTTCTTTCCCTGTTTCAAGTTCAAGCCCTTCAGCCATTGGAGCAAAGCTTCAGCTGTGAAGCTCAACCAGCCACCGCATGTCCTGCAGCAGCTGGCCGAGCCCCACAGCAACAGTAGCAAGGTGGCAGCAGCGCACGCAGGCCTTCCGCGCGTGCCTGCAGGTGCCCTCGCCTCTAGCTTCTTCGCGCAAGCACCCTATCGCGCTCTCTCTTCCACCCACAACTAGCCACCGCACGCCTCTGCAGCGGCCGGCCAAGCCTCATCGCGCACCCCAGCTTGCACTCGCAAGCCTCCGCGCAAGCAGCAGGTCGCCCTCGCCCTCCACCGCACACGCCAACAGCCCTCTCCGCGCGCTCTGTCACGACATCTCACCTGGCGCACCGCAACCGGCCGTCGCCCACGCGTACATCTCGGCCCACATCGCCCGCACTCGCCCGTGTACGTCTGCGTGCGTCCGCCTCTCCCAGTGCCTGCCTTCACCCTCTCCCTTCGCCCGCGTGCCTCTGCGTGCGCTCGCTCCAGCCCTTCGTGTAGCGCGGTGCGCTGCGGCCTCCTCTCTGCGCCATTCCCTCCAGCATGCTCCTCTCTGCTCATACACGCCTCTGCACGTGCGCGTGGAAGCCACCAGACGACGCCCTGAGTGCTGCAAACGCCTTAACCCTCCAGCCCTCACCTCCAGCAGCGCTCTCTCTCTCTCTCTCTCTCTCTCTCTTACAACACTCTCTCACTCTCTTCACCGACAGTTACACACCTACACTCACACTTTCATACACACACACACCCCTATACACTATTATATACATATATATATATATATATATATATATAGTAGTATGTATATAACTAAGTATTAGTATACATATATATATATATATATATACATATATCTATATACTTATATATATATATACACATATATATTTACATATATACATATACTTATATACATATATATATATATATATATATATATATATATATATGCACACATATATCTATACATATATTAGTACTTATATAATTATGTATTAGTCTATATATATATTTCTATATACTTATATACATATATATATATACATACACATATATACTTACCTATATACATATATTTATATACATATATATATATATATATATATTATTACCTATATAACTAAGTATAAGTATAGATACATATATATATATATATACACACCTACTTATACATATATATATATACAAATATACATACAAATATACATATATATGACTATATATACATATGTATACATATCTAGCCACATATATCTATATATACATATATTCCTATATACTTATAGATACATATATATATACATCTATATAGTTATATATACATACATATACATATACATATATCTATCTATACATATATTTACATACCTACATATATACATATATATATATATATATATACACCTATATATTTATAACCATATATATATCTACATATAGATATATTTACATATATACATATATATATATTTACATTACTTACCATACGTGGTATCACAGGAATATCTGCAGCAGTTGCTGATATTCCCCGATACACACGTACAAAAAGCGTGTTCGCATTCATCTTCCACCAATCCACCTTACACGCGGCACCCCGTCCTGTTGGTTGCGTCTTTCTAGACGATGATCGACTCGACACAGTGCTACACTCTACATCCGCCTCCACCCCCACCCCTTTATACATATATAGTATATACATATATATCTATACTTTATTTACTTTATTTCTATTTCTCTTGCATGCCCATAAAAAGATAAGAAATATATAAAAGAGAAAAGATAATCTTTGACTTGCAGGTACTCCATCTTGCGAATAGCAAGACCCGTTTTGGAACCCTGATTTGGCTCAAAGCCAAGAACTTAATTTGTAGGGTGTGCCTCAAGGACTAAGATTATCAGAAAAAAAAATCTAAATAGAAAAATACAGAAAACATAATAAACAAACGGAAGAGACTTGTAGGAAAGGCGTAGAAACTTGACTTGTAACCCCACTTCCCTGAGTTCGACCCTGGGCCTAAAAGTGACCGAGATAAAATCAAGTAGGCCAGGTTAAAATTTTGTAAAGAGATGGTTAGGTCCGATTTAGGTTAACCACTATACACACTTCAACGATAAAATCACCATATTAACAACCTAACTGGGTCCGACACCATACCTTTTCTGGTGCCGTTGCCGTGGAGGTGCGCCTGCAAGTAAGTTTCTAGTCCATTCCTTTCATTTTTCTCTTCTCTCTTCATGGGTGTTTTTGTCTTTTGCTGTGCAGGTGAACCTGTTGCAAGGAGAAGACAGGCAGATGAAGTCAGGAACGTGGGCAGATCCAAGGCTGGAACGAGAGCGTGAAGACATCGACACCGCATTGGAGCTTTGCACACATTGTCGAACAATTAGGTTTTCTTTTCTTAGCAACCTAGGTTAACTTGTAACCTTAATAATAATAATAAAAAAAAAACTAAAAACTAAAAAACTAGAAAAATTTATTGGGATCTCTTGGGGCAAGTGGATTAAAATTCACTTGTTTGATTGATTGCCTTTACTCCCACCGCCTGGGATTTCCTGCCTTACTTCGCATAGCGAAAAGCCAAGAATCTTGATTCTTGAATTTTTCGCCGTGTGAAGTATTCTTTGAGGCAAACATAAAAAGATTGATTGCACCCCTCTTTGCCTCATTTATCTGCGAATTCGGGATCACATTTTTTTAGTGGGGAGATTTGGAATTGAGTTGATTCCAACTCCACCACGACTTTTCAACTTGCCTAAGATTTGATCCCGAATAATTCAACCCCAACAAATTGATTTTCTTCATCTTTTGGTTGAGCCTTTTGTGTGGAATTCTTTTTGGTGATTGGGAGCACTTGAATTGAAGTGCTTTAGCTCCCTTTCACACTAATCTAAAATTGATTCGTGCATCCACATATAGAAATCTCCATTTAGGGAAGCCCATTGTATTGTAGCATGCATTAACCAATTGATATTGAAGAAGGGTTTGTTGGGCTTAGAAGCAAACTTGTATTCTTGCAAAACCCGGAGATTGGTTTAATTGGTATTTCAGAGAAATCCTAAAATCCATACTACTTTAAGGTTGAACTCTAAAAGCCATTCACCAATTAAAAACTTCAATTCAGGGAGATTTCCCCGTTGCATGCTTGTTTTACACACTCTGAAAATCAATCACTTGGGCATTACCCGTAAACAACGCCCTTCACATTCCAAAAGCACTTGATCCTAAACCTCTAACTAAAACTGGTAGCAACTTGACCCTTATTAAGGATTGGAGGTCTAACTACCTGCGTGTAGCGTCTACGTGCTGGTGAGGATTCCCATGTGCTAGCTGGTGTCTAAGAGTAAGGTAAACGGCCTTTCAATTTGGCTCGGTGGTTCCGCGGTGCTCGCATTCTGTTCTGTAGTTCGTGATAGTAGGTAAATTAGATCTTTAGGCCTAAGGGCACACTATAGAGGTTAGGAATTTGATTGAATTGATTTGGCATCAAGTGTACCTTTGCGGCGTCATTTCTCTCATCTCTTTTCCCTTCTCATCTCCCCAATTCTTCCTGTGGTAGTGCATGTTTGGGAGGTCACAAAACCCTAAACTGATTGAATTGCCTGATAAATCTAGAAAAGAAGCCGAATCGTCCTCTTCCTCCACAAACATGGCTACACGCCCACCCCCAAATCCCGAGGGAGGAAACCGCCCTCAGAACCCACCAGGTGGTGGAGCCTTAGATCCCATGACCCACCCCCAAGCCCAAATGGAAATGTATAATGAGAAAATGGAAGCCATTCGAGAAACATTGGAGGAAATGCAGAACCCTCCCAAATGGGAGGAGCTTAGGTCTCTTAGCTCCTATCAAAATCCCACTGCTACAGAGACCATAGGATAAATTCGGGTCCCCATGGGCGGGGACGACTTTGAACTAAAGCTGAACATAATTGGCCTAATAAATTTTCACTTCCATGGTCTTGCAAGTGAAGATCCTTTTCTCCACTTGGAAGACTTAACCCGATTGGTTGAAACTGTTAAACCAAGAAATGTCGGGTTACCTATAGTCCTCATGAAAATGTTCCCGTTTTCATTATGGGATAAAGCATCGCAGTGGTTACACACCCTTGGGAGAACCATCCACTCTTGGGAAGAGATGCGAACATCATTTCTCAAGAAGTTCTTTCCAATCGAGCGAACCAATGCGCTTCGCCGTGCTATCACTTCAGTTACGCAACAAAACGGCGAACAATTTCATGAGGCATGGGAGAGGTATAATGACCTCCTCAGGAAGTGTCCGCACCACGGTCTGCCTAAGTGGCATATAGCCCAGATTTTCTACTACGGGCTAAATGAGACTTTGAAGCAGATTGTAGATGCTTCCTGCGGAGGGAACTTTATAAATAAAGATGAGAATGGAGCATTTGAATTGTTTGAAAATATGAGTGAAAACTCAATGAACAATGCTTCCTTTGTCGCCTTTAATCATACCAGCCAGCCCAGAAATGTCCACGAAGTTGACACGGGACCCTCCCATTCATCCACTGATCTCAGCCTTATCGCACAAAAACTGGATGAAGTCTTCGTCGTGCACAAGAAGCTGGACGAGCTTCTGGCCAACCCCGTCCGTTCTATGGCAAACACCCCTACTTCACCACTGCATCACAATCCAAATTCTTCCTACACCAGGCTTATCCCAAGAAACCCCGTAAGACCTTCCTTACCGAGTGTTGTGCCGAGCGACTCGGTAAGTCATGTGGATCTGGCTTCTGTGAGCTAGTATTTTGACACGGAGGACCAAGCCTCCGTGTACTCGGACGCATATGTACATGCGGATGCGTCTTCTGGCATAGAAGACGCTTGCGCCCTGGGGAACAACCCATTCTCTGCCACTTATAACCTAGGGTGGCGAAATCATCCGAATTTCGCATGGTCCAACAACTTGTAGTGCCAAAACCCCGCGGGTGGACTAATGCGACCGTCCATGGGCCCAGTCTAATCCTTTGGTAAATCCGCCATTAGGCCCTTGCTTATCGCAAATCGAACACGCATCAAGTCCTCTTGACAAATTGATCCGAATGATGATGGAAATGTCAAAGCGCCATGAAGAGAACATGACCTCTCTTCAGCACCAATTGGCACAGCAGAATGCTGAGATCAGTCAACTATGCATGGCAACTCGATCTCAGGGCACTCTTCCCCCCCAACCTATTCCAAACCCGTGAAATTTCGTACCCCGTGGTCCTCAACCACAGGTACAACCTTCTTAGGGGCAGGTTAATCAGATTCTGCAGGCTCCGAGCATTCCATCGGGATTTCAGGCTAATCCCGCTGTAGCACCTCACTCTTATGTCCCTATTGCAAACCCTCCTCCGCTATATGATCCCACTGGACCTGCATCGTCCAATGCTATCACTACAAGGAGCGGCAAGCAGACTGTCGATCCGCCTCGACCTGATCCTGGCCCATCTTCTTCATCGCCTCTCATTCAGGATGCGCGTCGCATTCGCGAGAGAACGATACACCCAAATTGGTGCCAGAATCAGTACCATTCCCTGAGGCTCTACTGAGGGAGCCAAAAGGCAAAAAGAAAGATATGCAGGCCCTTGATAACCTGCGTAATTTGTTCAGGGATGTAGAAATCAAGGTACCCCTGCTCGAGGCTATCGACCACATACCTACTGTCGCTCGATTTTTCAAAGATTACACAACACCCAGGAGACAGTCAAAGAAAACCAAGAATCCAGTGGTTCTCTCACCTCATGCGAGTTGTGCTATACTGTCAAACCTACCACCGAAGCAGAAAGATCTGGGCACACCGCTCATTTCTTGTAGCATCCAAGGCTGCAATTTTAACCGTGTCCTGCTTGATCTAGGATCTTCCATAAATCTTATACCAACCATCATGCTCGAAAAATTTTCCTTGGGAAATCTGAAACCCACCCCTGTCACGTTACAGTTGGCAGATCGTTCTGTCAAAATCCTGAAGGGTGTGGTGGAAGACGTGGTGGTTAGGGTCAACAGTCTTTGTTTTCCTATTGACTTTCTTATTTTAGATATGGAAGTTCCTAGCTCACTTTCTGATTGTCCGATCATCCTTGGTCGACCTTTCTTGGCCACAACCTGCGCCCATATCGATTGCGAGTCGGGCTGTATTGAGATTGCCATTGGATCTTAAAAGCTCAATTTTAACATCTTCAAGGCAGCCAAGAACTTTGATTGCAATTGTATCGAGGATGACACGTCTGACGAGGACATGGCCGTCAGCGCGAGTATCGGACTAATCGGGCCCTATTCGGACTACTGCGGATTACCTATAAACACTAATGACTGCCCGACCAACACATATTGTGACACTCCCCCATCCCTCCCTTGTCCCGTACCTTCTCATGGCCAAACTTCTGACAAGGTTTTCTCCGCTTCCCATACCTCGTGGTCTGAGTCATATCCGGGTTACTCACTGCCAGTCCACACTCTTGAAGACCGGATTGCCCTTTCTTTCCTACCAAATTAGGCGGATTTGCAAATCCACACTGGGACCTTGAGCCCATATACTTCTCATTGGGGCTATTCCTTTTTTGATCCATCTATCCAAGAAGCCCCTCTTCTTGGCAAATCTGAAGGCCAATTTCTTCCTCCTAACTTGTTCTCCAACCCGCCTGGGACACTCTCGTCCCAAGAAATGCCAGATCTTTCACCATCCACTCCCGAGCTGAAAGAGCTGCCTAGTGCACTCAAGTATGTTTTCCTAGGGCCAAATGAAACACTCCCAGTAATCATCAGTTCAAAATTGACCAGGGAGCAAGAGTGCAAACTAACTAAGGTCCCCATAGAACACAAGGCAGCTATTGGATGGTCCTTATCAGACTTATCTGGCATTAGCCCCTCCTACTGCACTCACCGTATATATACGGAGGAGGAGGCTCGACCTTCCCGCAAGATGCAGCGACGTCTCAACCCTAACATGCGGGAGGTCGTTAAGAAAGAAATCATTAAGTGGCTAGATGCAGGTATAATCTACCCGATCAACGATAGCCCCCGGGTGAGTCTGATTCATGTTGTGCTCAAGAAGGTAGGACTCACCATCCGTGTTAATGACAGGGGTGAATCCATCCCTACACGCACTCCTACATCTTGGAGAGCGTGTGTAGATTATAGGAAACTCAATGTTGCAATCAAGAAGGATCACTTTCTGCTACCATTCATTGACCAAATCTTGGAGCAGTTAGTGGGAAATAAATTTTTCTGTTTCCTGGATGGATTCTCAGGATATAACCAGGTGGCAATTGACCCCCGGGACCAAGAGAAAACCACTTTTACCTGCCCCTTCGGCACCTTTGCATTTAGAAGGATATCGTTCGGACTTTGCAACGCACCAGCCACTTTCCAGAGATGTATGCTGGCGATATTCCATGACATGGTGGGTGACTTTCTCGAGGTCTTCATGGATGACTTTTTGGTCTTTGAACCATCTTTTGACGAATGTCTTGCCAACCTAACTCGTATCCTTAGGAGATGTATTGATGCAAACCTCATGCTTTCCTGAGAAAAAGTCATTTTATGGTGCACGAGGGAATTGTTCTCGGACATATCATCTCCGATAGGGGTATCGAGGTTGACAGAGCTAAGCTCGATGTCATTGCTGATTTACCTGTGCCTAGCTCTGTCAAACAAATCCGCTCCTTCCTGGGACACGTCGGTTTCTATAGGAGATTTATCAAAGACTTCCCCAAGATTTCTCGACCGTTGACTCATCTCCTATTGACCGACGTACCCTTCGATATGGGCCCCGACTGCATATGAGCATTCACGCAGTTGCGTAATGCTGTCACCAAGGCCCCTGTACTCCAGCCGCCTGATTGGTCCCTCGACTTTGAACTCATGTGTGACGCTTCCGACCTTGCAGTCGGAGCCATCCTGGGACAAAGACGCGATAGACACCCCTTCGTGGTGTATTACGCCAGTAAGACATTGGACGAGGCCCAGCATAATTATACTACCACTGAAAAAGAACTATTGGCGGTCATCTTTGGGCTCCAGAAATTCCGCTCTTACCTTCTGGGCTCTCACGTTATTGTTTTCACTGATCACGCTGCCATTCGCCATCTCATGCACAAGAAGGATGCCAAGCCTAGACTAATTCGTTGGATCCTTCTGCTCCAAGAATTTGACATTGAGATCCGTGATAAGGCCGGAGCCCAGAATGTAGTGGCTGATCACCTGTCCAAACTGGACCCTGATCATATTGGACTTACTCTGCCGATCAATGAAATTTTTCCTGATGAGCACCTATTGACAATAAATGTGGCAAGTGGACCATGGTATGCCGACATTGCCAATTACCTTACTTCTGGATCCCTTCCACGTGGCTGGCCTAAAAACCAGTGTGAGCGTCTCATGGCAGAAGCAAAGTATTATTTCTGGGATAATCCACTTCTTTTTCGGATAGGTGCTGATCAAATCATCCGTCGCTGTGTTCCTGACAGCGAATTCCCCAGTGTGCTATCCTTCTGCCACGATCAGGCCTCTGGAGGCCATTTCTCTGGGAGGAAAACTATAGCCAAGGTGTTGCAGTGTGGTTTCTTTTGGCCCTCTATTCACCAGGATGCACACAATTATGCCAAGCATTGCACTAGGTGCCTGTCGTTAGGGTCAATGTCATGTCATGACATGATGCCCGTACAACCCATCCTAGCTGTAGACATCTTTGACATTTAGGGAATTGATTTCATGGGTCCCTTTCCTCCTTCCAACGGCTTCGAATTCATCATCATGGCTGTTGACTATGTTTCGAAATGGATCGAGGCTATTCTCGCGTGTCGTGCTGACCATGTTATATCCACCCGATTTGTCAAAGACCACATCTTTGTGCGCTTTAGGATCCCTTGAGCCATTATCTCGGATGGAAGAAGCCACTTTACCCATGCTTCTTTTTAGGCACTTCTAAGGAAATACAGAGTCCACCATCGTATCGCATCCCCATATCATCCTCAGACGAACAGACAGGCAGAGGTGTCAAACCGGCAAATCAAGCAGATTCTCCAGAAAACGGTTCGGCCTGACCGTAAGGATTGGTCCGACAAGCTGATTGACGCTCTTTGGGCGTATTGGATAGCCTTCAAGGATCCCCTTGGTATGTCTCCGTATAGAATCGTTTACGGGAAGCCTTGTCATTTGCCTGTGGAGTTGGAGCACCGCGCTTATTGGACGGTTCGCCAATGTAACCTCAACCCAGACCTGTGTGGTCGAGAAAGGAAACTCCAACTCCAGGAGCTGGAAGAGCTCCGTCGTGAAGCCTATGATTTTGCTTTAACTTTCAAACAACGCACTAAGGCTTTTCACGATAGCCGTATTTGGCGGAAAGAATTTGAGCCATCTCAGCAAGTTTGGCTCTATAATGCCCGACTCAAATTCTTTCCTAGGAAACTGAAGTCCAAATGGAGTGGTCCTTTCCTGGTCTCGAGACCATTTCCCAACGGGGTCGTTGAGATTGAAGATCCCAAATCTGGGCATAAATTTACGGTCAACGGGTAGCGTTTGAAACCCTATCTGACTCATGAACCTGCCCCCGTTGGAGAAACCATTGCCCTGCTGGAGGGTAACTAATTCTTTGCCTCATTCTGAGTCCAGCTGGGGACGTTAAATTCAACGCTCGTTGGGAGGCACCCCAACAACACTCACCATCCTCCATCACTTTTCACTTCGCTGTCACAATCACTTCACTTTTCACTTCACCACCCACCATCCACCCACCCTACCACCCTGCTGTATACCTTACACCTTAGCTCTCGTTACCCAATCTTTCGTCCTTCCTCTACCCTACCCTGCATGTATATGAGGACATAGCATCGTTTGGCACGGGGGGTGGATAGGCATCGTTAGGATCTGGGTATTTTATGGTATCATATAGCTTCTATATATAAAAAAAAATTGAAAAATGAAAATGGTATTTAGTAATGATTTAAAGGCTGAAACAAAAATACAATAAATGTTTATGGATATTCAACCTCTGTTTTGAAGACTTTCCAGGCCACAGAAGCTTGATTCACTCAGGTTCGGCTTAATTCACTTGAGCATTGATAAAATAGATCGGAATCTCTCCTAACTAAGGATGTATTATTGTACCTGAGATACCAGTACAGGATTCGTTGGTTTGCTTCTACTTGAGAGCTTAAGTAAACTTGGTTCACACTACACATATTAGGAAAGATTAGGTGAACATAAGATCCAACCTTAGTGTTCATTAGGGAAGGTAGAGTCCTTACCTGTACGCGCAGGTGACTTTTTATCCCAGGTTTTAGTCTTGTGTTTAGGAGAAACTCTTTCCACCAAAAAGAAACTCTCCCACCAAAAAGAAAAGTGTGCTCCTCCAAATAATGCTGTAAGAGATATACTGACACGTGTTTCTCTAAACAAAAAAAAGGGTTGCAAATAAGTCAGTATATCTCGCAAATGTTTGTAAAGTCTCACCGTAAAAAGGTTCTTCAAGGCAAGTCACAAATACCCTATTTTCCTGTGAGCCACAAATGTCAGAAAACGAGAGTTGAGTTTTCATCATCTTTTTAAGGGTCAATCCGAAGACATGAGTTGAAACTGGGACCAACCTGTACTTAAAAATTCGTGAAACCGTAGGCTTGAGTCTTAATGTTCATCTGGTCAGTCTTGATTCTTCACTATGCACAAGCCATAACCTCTTGAGCTCTCGAGTACGGCAAAAACCTCCTGGGTCCTGGAAATCGTACTTAAGGTTTAAATATCAAGAGTCCTAGTTAGTGGAGAGATGATCTATGTCATGTGAGACTTAAAGTACTGGTAATCCTCTCTACAATTGGTTCTCACAATATACAACAATAAACACACCTATGATGCCTCAGGAGAAAATCTTCAGCTTAAAGATCATTTCTAAATACATTACAAAAATGTTTTGCTAAGGACTAGCAAAAGATAGGCTTGGGGGTATGATTGTACCACAAAAATACACCTGCAATTACGCCGTCTTGTGCTATTTCCTAGCATTACCAGTGCATATTAGGTTTCCATAGTCGCATTTGTAAAAATACATGCATGCATGCATTTAATTGAGAGGGGAGGAGAGTGAAATAAAATGGCCTCGCAATTTACATTTTCTCCAAGTGCTGCTTCGCAAAATCTCCATCTCCATTTTTTATTTCTTTTTGATTTTTTGACTTTCTTCCCGCGACTGCAATGCATGACAACACCTTCCTCCACGTGCCATGCTCTACAACACCATTCCCTGCTCGCCACTCCCTGCCAAGCCATACATGAGCCATGCACAGCTAGGGCATGGCCGTGCATGGCCTCCTCTTCTTTAAAAAGACCACAACTCCCTCTTTGCAAATAGCCTGGTCCAACGCCAAAAAAACCCAGCAGCTTCTTCTTCTCCAAGCCACCGTCCCCTCTCCTCTCCCTCCATACGCAGGACCTCCTCTTCATAGGAGACTCTGCGAGCAGGAGTCCTTCACTGTGGTGAACACCCACCACAGTGAGACCACCACCACCCAGCTCCTCAAAGAGCCGGTGGGCGTGGTGGCCTTCTTTCCCTATTTCAAGCTCAAGCCCTTCAGCCATTGGAGCAAAGCTTTAGCTGTGAAGCTCAACCGGCCACTGCATGCCCTGCAGCAGCCAGCGGAGCCCCACAGCAGCAGCAGTAAGGCGGCAGCAGCGCACGCAGGCCTTCCGCGTGCGCCTGCAGGTGCCCTCGCCTCCAGCTTCTTCGTGCAAGCGCCCTGTCGCGCTCTCTCTTCCACCTGCAACCAGCCACTGCGCACCTCTGCAGTGGCCGGCCAAGCCTCATCGCGCACCCCAGCCAGCACCCGCAAGCCTCCACGCAAGCAGCAGGTCGCCCTCACCCTTCACCGTGCACGCCAGCAGCCCTCTCCGCGCGCTCTGTTGCGACATCTCACCCGACGCGCTGCAACCGGTCGTTGCCCGCTCGTGCGTCTCGGCCCGCGTCGCCCGCACCCGACCACGTACGTCTCCGTGCGCCCGCCTCTCCCAGCACCTGCCTTCGCCCGCTCCCTTCGCCTGCGTGCCTCTGCGTGCGCCCGCTCCAGCCCTTCGTGCAACGCGGTGCGCTGCGGCCTCCTCTCCGCGCCACTCCCTCTAGCGCACTCCTCTCTGCACATACGCGCCTCTGCACGCGCGCGTTGAAGCCACCAGATGATGCCCTGAGTGCTGCAGATGCCTTAACCCACCATCCCTCACCTCCAGCAGTGCTCTCTCTCTCTCTCTCACTCTCTTCACCGACACTTACACACCTACACTCACACTTTCATACACACACACACCTATACACTATTATATACATATATATATACGTATACATATATATATTGATATATATACATTTATTTATATACATATATATATATATACTTATATCTATATATATAGTAGTATGTATATAACTAAGTATTAGTATACATATATATATACATAAATATATATATACACACCTACTTATACATATATATATATATATACAAATATACATACAAATATACATATATATACATATCTAGCCACATATATCTATATATACATATATTCCTATATACTTATACGTACATATATATGTACATCTATATATTTATATATACATACATATATCTATCTATACATATATTTACATACCTATATATATACATATATACATATATATATACATATAACTACATATATATATTCCTATATATTTATAACCATATATTTATCTACATATAGATATATTTACATATGTACATATATATATATATACATATTTTCACATTACTTACAATACGTGGTATCACGGGAATATCTGCACCAGTTGATGATATTCCCCGATACACGCATACAAAAAGCGTGTTCGCATTCATCTTCCACCAATCCACCTTACACGTGGCACCTCGTCCTGTTGGTTGCATCTTTCTAGACGACGACTGACTCGACACAGTGCTACACTCCACATCCGCCTCCACCCCCACCCCTTTATACATATATAGTATATACATATATATCTATACTATATTTTCTTTATTCCTATTTCTCTTGCATGCCCATAAAAAGATAAAAAATATGTAAACGAGAAAAGATAATCTTTGACTTGCAGGTACTCCATCTTGCGACTAGCAAGACCCGTTTTGGAATCCTGATTTGGCTCAAAGCCAAGAACTTAATTTTGAGGGTGTGCCTCAAGGATCAAGATTATCAGAAAAAAAAATCTAAATAGAAAAACACCAAAAACACAATAAACGAATGGAAGAGACTCGTTGTAGGAAAGGCATAGAAACTTGACTTGTAACCCCACTTCCCTGAGTTCGACCCTAGGCCTAAAAGTGACTGAGATAAAATCAAGTAAGCCAGGTTAAAAATTTTGTAAAGAGATGGTTAGGTCCGATTTAGGTTAACCACTATACACACTTCAACAATAAAATCACCATATTAACAACCTAACCGGGTCCGACACCACTCGCTCCAGGTCACAGTCCCAGGTTGCGCGAAAAGACTTTGCGAATATCTCCAGGCATCCAATTGGTGTCGAGGGCCGTAGCTGCAACTGCAATTGAAGACAGCCACTCTGCTGCAGGCGTACACGAAGGTGGGTGGGGAGATAGTCCCACCTTGGAAAGATTTGGAGTGCTGCACCTGCATAAGTTGAATTCTTGCCATAGACTCTTTGCCTCCAACTCACGGGGTGAGGTCCCTCTCTCTCCTGACCTAATAGCCTCGTCTGCGACCACGCCCCACGGACTTGGTGACCTGACTCGACTAGCACACCTCGCCCACCACTGCACGTCAGTGGGCCTAGTCCCGGGCACGTACCTGACCCGATTACCTGAGAAGCATGGCTCTGGGAGAGCAAACCTAGGAGAGAAGAGAGAAGAGAGTTCATGTGGGTAGGGGATAGGTTTTGCTCTTCAGGCAAAGAAGAGGAGAAAGAGAGAAGCTAAAGAAGGAGAAGGACTGTAGCAGAAGGAAGAAGCTAAAGCCAAAGAGAGGAAGGCAAGGAAGGCAGAGAAAGAAAAGAAAAGGAAACTGAAGGAAGAAGAAGCTAAAGGCAGTCGACAAGGAGAGAGAGAAAAGAAGAAAGTCAAAAGAAGAAAAGAAGGCAGAGGAAGATCAAGGAAAGGATAAGGCAGGAGAAGCCAAAATCAGAAGAAGGAAGGAAGGAGAAGACAGAGAAAGCCAGAGAAAGCTAAGAAGGGAAAGAAGACAGAGCTCGCTAAGGCAAACTCAGAAGGAGAAGAAAATCAGAGAGCGAAGAAATTCTCTTTTTTTTTTATTCATAATTAAGTTCTTGAATATTTTTGTGCTACACATCTACTCCTATATTTTTGCATTGAGACATTGATATTATTGCATATTCTTTTAAATTATAAGCTGTGATCTTGATTTCTAAACCCTAATTTGGTTCCTATGTTCGACCTCGGACTTTAAAATTCGAGTAATAAAATTATATTTGTTTTAAATGTTTTTTCGGTTGTACTACAATGCAACCTTTTTAAAACTCAATCAAGCACGATAAACATTTTGGCATCGTTGTCTGGGAGCAACGGGCGATTTAGAAATCCTGATTACAATTGCTGATTTGGTACTAACTTGATATATCTCTTTTTGTTGTGATTGTTTCAGGGGAAAAGATTCAAAGAAAGACAGCCGCACATCAAACACACCTGGGGTAGGTAATTTCTGATTAATCTCTTTCTCTTAAGCCCCTCATTCTGAAAGGGAAGAAAAGATAAAATCAATTAGGGCTACTTGCTTTGCATTTCTAGCTAAAATCATCAAAGTTGCCTGATTTGATTTCAACAACAATACTGATTTGTGCACCCATTTAAGGTAACTAGGGCTACCACATTCTTGATTGAGCCCTAGATACCATATTTTGGCAAACTAAATTGGACCAAGATTAGAGCCAAATTAAGGATTTCACTTTAGAGTTTTAGAGACACACCTTCATAAGCAAGAATCAACTCTCCAAAAAGAGGTGTGCCTAAGCCTTGATTGAACAGTTTTATTCAAGAAAACCCTAAAATTCAGGCTCTTAATCTCACTTGAATCCTAAAAGAAGGGACCTAAAAACTTCTCAAAGGACAAATAGGTGAAGTTGACCCCCTTGTTGGGTCAACCAACCTTGAAATTACGTCACTTTTTACACTTAATACATCTAAAGTTCAAGTGAAATCTTAAGCACCCTTGCTCTTAATTAAAACTGATAGAGTTAAGAGGTCAAAGTCCCTATTCTAGTTTACCTGGAACATCACTGACAAGAGAGGTCAGGTGGGGGAAACCCTATAACTTGTGGGGGTGCTCTACCGTGTAGGGGTCTTCGCGGGACTCTCCCTCTCTGGCTGCCCAGGTATTTCTCAGGTGAACGGCTTTCTGACTAAGGGGTATCAACCACCCCGAACCTCTACAGTCATCCAAATTTTTGGGTGTCTTGATTGGGTCCTTCACATTCTACTCTCATCCAGACCATCGGTGCATGTTCGATAAGAGGTCCTTAAGACCATCCATGAGGCCTCCTTTAGTGATTCACTCCCGCCGAGGCTAGGCCTCGACATTCGTGTTTGTGCAGCAACCCCACCACATAGACATCTCCTTTGATTCATCTAAACCTAATTCTCCTTTCATCATCATGGCACAACTAGCAGAAGAAGAGAACAACCTTGAGAACCAACTTCAGTGCCTTAATGATTTATTTCAAGCCTTTGTAAACTCGTCGCAGCATCCTATGATGCGAGATCACTACAATCCCGCTGCGGTGGCGATCGAACCTCAAGTCCAAATCCTGGTTGGAGGTCCTGATTCTGAACTCAAGCCCAACATGATTCATGCTATTCCTAAGTTTCATGGGCTTAATTCTGAGGATCCCTTCCAGCACATTAAACAACTCAAACATTTAGCCCAAACCTTCAGGTTAGATGTCCAAAATTGGGATATTTTTCTCATGAAGCTGTTCTCCTTCTCTCTCATGGACAAAGTAGCTCACTGGTATCAGACTCAAACACGTCCAATCAAAACATGGGTTAAACTACAATCTGAGTTTCTGAAAAAGTTCTTCCCAGTTGGTCAGATGAATGCCTTACAACACCGGATCACGCACTTCACCCAGAAATCTGGAGAACCCCTTCATGAAGCATGGGATCATTTCCTGGATCTCATGAGGAAGTACCCCCATCACAGAGTTCCTAAATGGGAACAAGTCCAGTCTTTCTACCAGGGACTCTGGGAAGATATTCGCTTATTCGTTAATGCAACCTGCAGAGGAAATATCATGGGTCAACACGAAGATATTATGTGGGAGATTCTTGAGAATATGTGTGAGAACTCCATCAATAATGACTCCATGGACTTATTCGACTGGACAAATGCCCGCGCATCGACGAATCCAAGGGGAGCACATGAGACGCAGGGCCTGTCCGCATTCATTGACTTGGAATTGATGGCTAGTCGGTTGGACAAGGTCTCCATCATTGAGAAGAAGGTGGACGAGCTGACTTGACATCTATAGTGAGCCACCTCTACGCAAAACCCATTTGCACAGCTGCCTTCTGGGAGGGAAGCTGTGCATAACATCTATCACCGATCTTCTCAGGGGATGGACCCGTATCCACCCTCGTCTGACTCTAAGACCGGAGGAAACTCTGATCCAACCTACTCTAGTTGGGGGAACTCTGAACCCTTGTACTCTGACTTTCCTGAGGTTCCTCAGACTTGCGAGGACCTCAACGCCATCCAGAATGACCCATTCTCTAACACCTATAACCCTGGATGGCGGAATCATCCCAATTTGTTGTAGGCGGGAAATAATCAAAGACCACCATATCAACCCCGTCCACAAGTTCCTCATCCATTTCAGCCGCCTCAGCCTCAACCCAACCCCACCTATCAATCTGGGCCAACTCAGGTAGATCAAATGACTCTCATCCTTCAGAATCTGGTTGACATTCAGAAGATGAACGCAGCTATGCAAAAACAGCACAAGGATGAGATCAAAGAGGTACGAAATCAACTCACCCAGATGGTGAATTTCCACCAACCTGATGCACTCCCTTCGCAACCTCTGCCAAATCCAAATAACATGCTAAACCAGAGGAGCGTTATGAAGCCAAATTTAGGCCAAGCCCACATGATTTATCAGGCCCCTTCTGTTCCATCACCTGACAGGATGGAAGCTTCGACATTATATGCGGGATTTCTGCAGTAACCACCTATTTTACCAACTCCAAACCAAAACCAGGTAGGATTGAATTCTGTTACAACCCGTAGTGACAAAGCAACACAAGGCTTACCTTACCCAAGCCACTTTCAGCCTGGTAGTAACCCAAGTCCTAGCATAGTTATCCATGATACTCCTATCTTTGATCAAGAACCTAGACCTATTCTAGAGGAACCATCTAAGGTTCCATTTCCCAAGGCCTTAACCAAGGGAAAGAAGGCAAACAAACCCGTGGCTCCTGAGGAGGATCTGGTCAAGCTCTTTGAACAGGTCCATATAAACATCCCCTTGATGGATGTAATCTGCCACATACTGGCTTATGCTCGATTTCTGAAAGACGTGTGTACACCTAAGCGTAAGTCGCGAACTAAAAGTAGGAGTCCAATCGGACTGTTAGAGCAAGCCAGCTCTGTAATTTTGAGCAAACTCCCACCTAAGGCAAAAGACTCAAGTACTCCCCTGATTTCCTGTACCATTGGTGCTACCCAATTTGATAAAGCTTTATTAGATCTAGGAGCCTCCATAAACCTAATACCTACTTCCCTACTTGACCACCTTGAGGAATCTGAGCTTAAACCAACAGAGGTGACATTACAGTTGGCTGATCGATCTATTAAGTCACCTAGAGGAGTTCTTGAGGATGTTATTGTTAGGGTGCGAGATTTCTATTTCTCGGTGGACTTTGTAGTCTTAGATATGGATGCTCTAGAAAACCCGAGGGATATACCAATTATACTAGGGAGACCTTTTCTAGCCACTGCTAGGGCCAACATAAATTGTGAGGAAGGCCAAATTGAATTGAAATTCAGAAATCAAACATTAAAGATTGACATCTTTAAGGCCCAACAAGGGATTAATTACGGTGTTATAGAACAGATATGTGATATCAAGGCTGTGGTAGATGATACATATATTGAGAAAAACTTGACAACTTCTAATCAACCATAAGAGGATCAAAACCTACAATCAGAGGAGTCTGAACTTGACTTACACATACCCATAACTCCTTCCCTTGCTACTGATACACACCCTGAACCACCTGCTGCTGCTGATAACCCTATTTTGGAACTAAGTCTCTTCCCGACCATCTGAAGTATGCCTTTTTGGGTTCCAATTAGACGTTTCCTGTGATTATCAACTCTAGACTCACACCTGATCAGGAATCCCGTCTGATTACTATTCTCCAGCAACATCAAAGAGCCGTTGGATAGACTCTCGATGATTTGATTGGTATCAGCCCCTCCTACTGCACACATCGTATCTACACTGAAGAGGTCACACGACCTTCCCGCGAAATGCAGAGATGTCTGAATCCTAATCTGCAGGAGGTCATGAAAAAGGAGACCATCAAGTGGTTAGATGTAGGGATCATCTACCCGATCTCCGATAGTCGGTGGGTGAGTCCAATCTAGGTTGTGCCTAAGAAGGTAGGACTCACCGTGATCACGACTAAAACTGGAGAAATCATACCAACCCATGTGGTGAATTCATGGAGAGTCTGCATTGATTACAAAAGACTCAATACCTCCATAAAGAAGGATCATTTTCTACTACCATTTATTGATCAGATCCTCGAGAAACTAGCAAGAAATAGGTTCTTCTACTTTTTGGACGGGTACTCCGGCTATAACCAGGTGGCAATCCATCCTGAGGACCAAGAAAAGACCAATTTCACCTGCCCCTTCAGGACGTACGCGTTCTGAAGGATGCCGTTCAGTCTCTACAATGCACCCACTACTTTTCAGCGGTGCATGCTTGCCATATTTTTAGATAGGTAGGTGATTATCTGGAAGTCTTCATGGATGACTTTTCAGTATTTGGAGAATCATTTGACGATTACCTCCTGCACTTGGTCCAGATCCTCAAGCGGTGCATTGATGTGAATCTGGTTCTTTCCTGGGAAAAGCGCCATTTCATGGTGCCTGAGGGAATTGTCCTGGGACATCTCATATCAGATAAGGGCATCCAGGTCAATCGAGCCAAGGTGAATATGATTTCCAAACTACCTATGCCTAGCTCGATCAAGGACATCCGATCTTTTTTGGGGTACGTCAGTTTTTATCGTCGATTCATTCCTGATTTCTCAAAGATCGCACGCCCACTGACCACTCTATTATCTAAGGATGTTCCTTTCAAAATCTCCAAGGAATGCACTCAAGCATTTGAAATCCTCTGTGATCGAGTTACCCAAGCTCCGATCCTACAGTCTCCTGATTAGTCTCAACCCTTTGAGATCATGTGCGATGCATCTGATTTCATTGTAAGAGCGATACTTGGGTAGAAAAATGACGGGAAACCCATGATCATCTACTACGCTAGCAAGACACTTGACGAGGCTCAGCGTAACTACACAGTTACGGAGAAAGAGCTGCTAATCGTAGTATTTGCCCTGGAAAAGTTCAGATCATATCTCCTGGGTTCTCGTGTTATCATTTACTCGGATCACACAGCTGTGAGGTATCTCCTTGCGAAGAAGGACGTGAAACCTCAATTAATCGCTGGATCTTGTTGTTACAAGAATTTGACTTCGAGATTCGCGAGAAAGCGGGAAAACATAACGTGGTAGCTGATCACTTGTCCCACCTTCCTTTTGAGATTATTGGCCCTTTCGAACCCATCACAGAATATTTTCCTGATGAGCACCTCTTGACTATCATAACAGGGCTTCCATGGTTTGCTGATATAGTAAACTACCTAGCATCACATCAGATTCCGTCCGATTGGCCGAAGGCCAAGAAGGACAAATTGCTTTCCAATGCCAAGTATTACTTCTGGGAAGACCTGTATCTTTTCCGCATCGGTGCTGATCAAATCATTCGACGATGTGTCACGGGAGCGAAAATTCAGGACATATTGTCCTACCATGACCAGGCATGCGGTGGACACTTCTCAGGTCATAAAATCGCAACAAAAGTCCTCCAGTGCAGCTTCTACTGGCCCACGATTTTCAAAAATGCATACAATCATTGTAGGGCATGCACTCATTGCCAGACCTTAGGCAACATGAGCCATCAAGATATGATGCCCTTACAGTCGATTCTTGTATGCGAAATCTTCGACGTGTAGGGGATTGATTTTATGGGACCTTGTCCTATTTCAGATGGCTTTGAGTACATTCTACTCGCTGTTAACTACGTGTCCAAATGGATCGAAGCCATTCTGACCCGAACCAACGGTCATAAGGTAGTTATCAAATTCATTCATTTGAACATCTTTTCACGATTCAGGATTCCATGCACTATAATCTCTAATGGAGGGACCCATTTCACTAATGCTCAGTTCAGGTCACTGATGACCAAATACGAGGTGTCACACTAAATCTCTACTCCTTACCACCCGCAAACTAATGGTCTAGCTGAGCTATCAAATCAGGAGATCAAGAAAATCCTCCAGGTTACTGTTCGACCTGACAGGAAAGACTGGTCATCCCGATTTTCGGAAGCTTTGTGGGCTTATAGGACCACCCACAAAACCCAACTAGGTATGTCTCCCATCAGATTGGTGTATGGGAAGGCATGTCACCTCCCCGTCGAATTGGAACGCAAAACCTATTGGGCAGTACGGAACTGCAATCTAGATCTTTCTAAGGCAGGAACCCACAGAAAGCTTCAAATGAGCGAGATCGATGAATTACGTCATGTGTATGAGAACTCACGAATTTACAAAGAGCGGGTTAAAGCCTTTCATGAGAAGCACATATCCAAAAAGATCTTTCATCCTAGTCAAAAAGTCCTCTTTGATGCCAAGCTCAAACTGTTCCCAGGAAAACTCAAATCAAAATGGATCAGACCGTACCTTGTCTGACGAATCTTCGGAAATCGAGCCATCGAGATCAATCCACTCAGCCATGATTCAGAACCTTTCGTCGTGAACGGTCAGAGACTCAAATCGTTCATTGACCCTACCGATACAAATTTGGCTGAGATATCCTTTACCCTCCATTCTCTCTGAGCTCATTGCACCTTGTCGATGGCGTAAACTCAGCGCTTAACGGGGGGCAACCCGTCATTTTTGAAAAACCTGAAACCTTTCTGGACATTCCTATGCTGAACTCATATTGCACTTTAGGGTTCGTCCATTAGAACAGTCGACCCCACCTCAGGTACCCGTACCTAAGTTTTGAAATCGTTCGCAACAGTCACCTCGACCCATTCACCCACCCAAAACCTGTTCTAATGAATGATCTAAGCTAAACTTGAACCCACCTAATTTACAATGGGGACATTGCAAATCGTAGGCATGGGGGGTATGAAAGTGTAAAACGCCATGAAAATCATCTCACAAGAAAAGGTTTCATCAAAAAAATCACATATCCCAAAAATACCAAAAAAATGAAAAAAATTCTTGAAAAAGAACAAAAAAGAAATTCTGAGGGGAGAGAAAATTTTGAGGCCATACAAATCTTACGGAGAAAAAGGGGAAAAGTCAAAAATATCAAAATGAAAAAAAAAAGAAGAGATAGTCATTAGTAAGAAATTAAGGGATTAACTAAGTTCTAGACCATATCAAGAAAGAGAAAATAAAAGGAAAAAAGTGCTAAGGAAACACAGAAGAGATTAGTAGGAACACTGATTTTAGGCCTCTTGGGCTAGACTCCTAGGCTTAAAAATTCAAGTATCCGCTAAGATCTTGATAGTCCTCAAGAGGTTAGGGAAAATGCGAAGCTTAAGTATTAGGCTAAGGCTTAGGAAGTATTTGGCCTCGTTAACTGACCTCTGGTTTGCGGGACTCAGTAACCTAAGCACCCCAATCCACACACAGTCTGGTTTAGTACGCATAAGTATCAAAATCACGCAAATGTGTTTAAACTATTCTGAAAAAAGAAGTCGCTTAGATTAGGAGCAGCTGATCAACACAAGTTGATTTGGATGAGTTTCTGATGTGGAGAGGCAGGAAATTCCCCTCGAAGATGAGCAATAACATATCTCCTCGGTGCTTGTCTCCTAGGAGATTTACGTATCCTACTGGGGGCATGTAAGCACCCTGTGCTGGTTCAGAAGCCATGGCTAGCATTATCACGAAATGTCGACTGCCAGGGTCTGGATTTAGCTATAGAAAGCCATGAGCGGGATTATCTTGAAATCTTGAAAGCTAGGGTTCTGGGGGTTGCCATGGGTGAAGCTATCACGAAGCATCAAAATCCAAGGACCCTTTAAGGATTGATGATGGGGACTAGGAATCCAATACAGACCGTGTTGAGAAGTCAATCCAAAGTTAGAAATAAAAAGAAAAGAGAGAGGAAACTCTCCAAACAAAGAAAAACCCTCTGTCTCTCTCTTACAAAAAACACACTACAAACTGAACTGAGGCTAAAATATGTTACAAGCACGAGTGCTTTAACCGCAAAGTCCAACGAACCTTAGGATAGTTCCTGTGAGCCTTAAAAACCATCGTGGTGGACTGAGGCTAGGGCTGGTTAGGACCGGATCTTTGTTGGTACTTGAGTACCTCTAGGCCTATTATCGGCATTCTAACCTAATCCACAGAAGAAAGCACTCATCATAGTTTTTGAACATCAAGAAACTTTTGGTCTAGAATCGAAGTTAAAACCTTAAAATTTTGCTAAGGGATTAGCAAAAGCTAGGCATGAGGGTATGATGGGAACACCATCATGAGCCCTAACTAGCCCATTTTGACCCATAAAAGAGACCAAAAGCTCCTACATAACCAGCTGGAGGTCCTAATTCACTGAATAATCATTTTGAGATAAAAGTAAGAAATAAGGGGTAAAACTGTAATTTTATCATTGCAGTACAACAATAGGTTTTTCTCATGGGCTAAATATAGGTCAAATGATTTTAACATGATAATAAGTGGGGTTGAATTAGACAGAAAAGGGTTCATGTGAATTCTAGGAATTAAATGACTTCTTGTAACCCTAAAACAAACCCACTTGATTAAACAAGGTTCTGGTCAGGAAAAAATTCATTTAAATCCTCTAAAAATCATAGAAACATATTCTCTAGGATTTAAAAACTTTAATTTGGCCAATGGAACCTATTTTGACCTAGAATGGAGTCTTAGACAAATATTTACCCTAAATTGGGTTTTTACGTAAATTGCCTAGTCAAACGTGGTTAAACCTAAAATCCAACCTCACCATTGGATTCCTTAGGTCCAAATTAGGTTTGTACCAAAATTTGGACCTAAGGGTACTCATCTTGACCCACTTTGCAAACAAGTTCGACCCAATTATTTTTCTACACCTATCTTTCAAAAACCCTTACATTTGACCCCCTAACTTCTGCATCGTTCTTTGCAATTAGGTCCCTCTGCCATTATAGCGGAGGGAATCCTACTCCGGCAAGCTCTAGAAGAATTCTCCCTGATCTCTTAGAGAATCCCCTTCAAAATTGGAAGGGAGATTCTTTGAGAAATCCCCTCCAATGTGAACCCAATTTGAGGCCCTATTTGGTACCCAATCTCTCATGTGAATGCATGAGAGATTTGGGTCTCTTTCGATTTACCATTGCCGGTGACCTTACCTTGCTTGGAAGCTTGGCTTCCAAGCACAAAACCCTTTCCAGAGACCTATTTAAGACACCCCAGTTCACCCCGCAACTCCTAAGCTTGAAATCAGTCGAAGAACCCCCTCAATTTCATCTTTTCTCCTTCGGCTGACCCACTCATCAAGCTCCGACGACCTCTCCTACTCTCTCTCGTCGCCTAGCCACAATACCGGTGGCAGGTTCCTCTTCCTCACACTTGTTCACGTCACGCAGCACCTGCCGATGCCCCTGCCTCTCCTTCGTCCTCGCCGACCACCCTTACTGAGCACCTTCGTCTCTGGCATCGGCGATACAAGCCAGAGGCCATCTCCGTCTTCCCCTTCGTCTCTTCACCGCTTGATAAGTTCCTCTCACCTTCTACTCCCTTTCCCCCTCTTTATTTCCCTCAAACAACTACTGCTGCACTCCATCACCATCATCCCCTTCACCTCCAGCTACCAACTCTGGCGAGTTCGCTCCACCTCCACAGACCACCTCCCTCCTCGCCGACTGGTCCATAAGCTCCGCCTCAACGCCCTTATCATAACACCCCACTCATATCACTCCACCACTCACCCAAACACTCACCCGAACACACCCACACACACGGCCGCAGTGTGCCCTAGGCACACTCCCACAGTCGTTCCCATGTCACGCCAACCACCCCTACACATCTGCTACACCTTGGCGAAGCTCCCTGAGCCTTTTAACATGGCCACAAGGCTGTTGTGGTGATTTCAAGTCCAGAAGTTCTCTGCCATTGACGTCGGGCTTGAAGCTTGCTTGCAAGCTACTCCAAGCCGTGCCTGCTCCAGATCACAGTCCCAGGTTGCGCAGAAAGACTTCTGGACTGCCTCGTTCGCAATTGAAGATAGCCACTCTGCTTCAGGCATACGCAAAGGGGGTGGGGAGATAGTCCCACCTCGGAAAGATTTGGAGCGCTGTGCCCGCATAAGTTGAATTCTTCCCATAAGCTCATCGCCTCCAACTCACGGAGTGAGGTCCCACTCTCACCCAACTCGACTGCCTCATTCGCGACCATGTCCCACGGACCCGGTGACTCGACTCGACTAGCACACCTCGCCCACCACCGCACATCGATGGGCCTGGTCCTGGGCACATACCCGACTCGATTACCCGAGAAGCATGGCTCTGGGAGAGTGAACCTAAGAGAGAAAAGAGAGAAGAGAGTTCGCGTGGGTAGGGGGTAGGTTTTTCTCTACAGGAAAAGAGGAGGAGAAAGAGAGAAGCTAAGGAAGAAGGAGAAGGACTGCAGTAGAAGGAGAAGCTAAAGCCAAAGAGAGGAAGGCAAGGAAGGCAGAGAAAGAAAAGAGAAGGAAACTCAAGAAAGAAGAAGCTAAAGGCAGTTGGCAAAGAGAGAGAGAAAAGAAGAAAGTAAAAAGAAGAAAAGAAGGCAGAGGATGATCAAGGAAAGGCTAAGGCAGGAGAAGCCAAATCAGAAGAAGGAAGGAAGGAGAAGACAGAGAAAGCCAGAGAAAGCTAAGAAGAGAAAGAAGATAGAGCTCGCCAAGGCAAACTTAGAAGGAGAAGAAAATCAGAGAGAGAAGAAATTCTCATATTTTTTATTAATAATTGAGTTCTTGAATATTTTTGTGCTACACATCTACTTATTTGATCGTGTCGATCTTTCGCTTTTAAGTCGTTTGTAGTTTAATGTGGTGGAAAAATCGACTAATCAATTTTTAATAAGAAATAACCACTCGCAGAGGAGCGGGTCGTTTCCACAGGGAGGCAATAACGTATTAAAATTCGCGCCACTTAAAAATGTTTGTTCGGAGTCAATTTGGACAAGAACCAAGCCAAGATTGCCTTTAGATTAAGGTTTAAGCAAGAAATAATGCTGAAATGGCAATTATGATAAACTGTAGGATATTTTCTGCAATGCAGACTGAATAGAATATGAATAAAATCTGGCAATGGCAGAAAATGTAAATTTTAATCAATGCTTTACTGTAGCAAAACAGGGGAATTTTTCCCCGTTGTCTTGCGCGACGAGGAGCCGATGGCTGGGCGCGGGAAGCTCGGCGGAGGTCCCTTGGATCAAGGGCTTCGAATCGGTGGTGACGGCGAGTCGCGCGGCGGCCGGAGGTGGCCGGACGAGCTCCGGCGGAGGTGCTGCAGGCGGTTGTGCGTGGGCGCGCGGAGGGTCTGCGGAAGGCGCTGGCGCGCGGAGGCGTGGCTGCGGTGGTCTGCAGGCGGGCGCTGGCGCGCGGAGGCGTGGCTGCGGTGGTAGCTGCAGAGGTCGGTTGCTGGCGGTTCTGCAGGTGGCTGTGCGTGGGCGCGCGGAGGGTCTGCGGAAGGCGCTGGCGCGCGGAGGCGTGGCTGCGGTGGTCTGCAGGCGGGCGCTGGCGTGTGCGGTGGAAGCTGCAGAGGGGGCGCTTGCGCGGTGGTTTGCAGATGGCTGTGCGGTGGAAGCTGCAGAGGGGCTGCGGAGGGCGCTGGCGCGTGCGGTGGAAGCTGCAGAGGGGGCGCTTGCGCGGTGGTTTGCAGACGGTTGGCGTGTGCGGTGGAAGCTGCAGAGGCTGTTGGAGGATGCTGCAGGCTGGTCTGCAGGCGTTGGAGGAGAGCGCGGGCTGATCTGCAGGCGTGCGCAGGTCAGCAGCCGGTGAGCGGTGGAGGGCGCAGGCGGCTTGGTGGCCGGTTGGAGAGTGCAGGCTGAGGAAGTGGAGGTGAGCGGGTAACTTCAGACGTCTGGGAAATTTCCCAGACGTCTTAAGTTACTGAGAGGGTGGCTGATCAGTAGCTTGCGTGGTGGTCTGCGACGACGGCGAGGAAGATGCACGCTGATGTGTTCACGGTAATGCGGGCGAGCTCCGGATGGCGGTGTGGCCTGTCACACCACACGCCCACGGTGGTGGAGACTCGCCGCCACGGTAGAGGCCGGCAGTGTGGATGGAAGAGAGAGGATCTCTCTGCACAGTGGTGAGTCGGTGGCGGAGGCCTTCTGCAGCCGGCAGCTTCCGTGCTCCTTTTATAGTGTCTTGAACAATTTTGAAATCAGCCGCCGACCAGATCCACCACATCCGCTCCCCCTTGAATGGCTTCATACTGCAGCAGCCGGGCGTTGGAGCGGCAGCCAGCCGTTCTGAAAGAAGACGAATAAAGCAAATATTATTAAAATATTAGGGTTATTTATGTATAGACCCTCAACTTCTATGTTAATAAAAATAATATACCTAATTGGTTATCTAATTAGATGAATGCTATTCTAAGCTAATTCTAAATGCACTTAAGATATGAATGCAATGTATGGATTATGTAATTAGATTAAAGCTATGAATTAATCTATTTACATCCTAATTTATACTAAATAAATGTTAGAATTAACCTAATGTGTAGGCACTTAAATACTTAAATAACCCACAACTATGGGCTAATCAAATACCCCCATGCCTAATTTTTGCTAGTCCCTAGCAAAATTAAGCGAAACCTAGCACTCTAAGTAGACTAGTCAACTCACTTAGTCTTCCTTCAGAAGCATATTAAGTTCAGGTTCTAAACCCAAGGTCCCTAAGTAGTTGCTAAGTTACAGACTAGGTCGGCTAAAGACGAGTTGCCAGCACAAGTTTCCCTGATTTCTGACTTTACCCTAAAGTTTATTGATCCCTGAGATTAAAGCATCCGTGCTTGTGCATTGGTCCGAGTTATTTGAGTTAAAGGATGTTTTTTTTTTTTTTTTTTTTTTTAATATATATACTTTCTTTTTTTTTTTTTTTTTTGTTTGATTCTTCTAAGTCTAACCTCAGATCAGCTATCAACACGGTCTGTGTCGGATTCATTGTCCCCATTACCATACCTCGAAGGGTGCCTGGCTTTCGATGCTTCGAGATAGCACCGCCCATAACGACCCCAAGAACTCCTGGCAATCGACACTTCGAGATAGTATCGCCCATGGATTTCTTAAGCGAATTCAGGCCTATGGCAATCGGCACTTCGAGATAGGGCCGCCCATGGTACCTGAACCGCGCAATGCGCTTACATGCCCCCAGTAGGATGGATATCCTAAGAGACAAGTGCCGAGGAGGTAATATGTTACCATCGCATCCTCAAGGTGAGTATATACTCGACCTCTCCTGCGGCGGGAACTCTTCCAATCAAAATATGTTTTCAAGCCTTTCTTAAGTCAAAACTAAGATAACCAAATCTCTTTTCAGAAATTAAGTTAATTACCAGACCAAGTGTGAACAATTTGGATGCTTGGGTTACAAGGACCTGTAAACCAAAAGGTAGAATAAGACCCCAGGTACTACCCCACCTTTTAACTCAAACCCTAGCTTCCCTTCCTCAACCTCTTGAAGAATGGTCCGCAACTTAACTCCTACTTAAGTTTTTAAGTCCACAAAGGACCCTAAAGGTCTAAAGCTAGTAGCTTATTTAGCTTCTAAAGTTTGACCCTAGAATTAATTTAGTCTACGCTAGAGTTCTGATTTGCTTAAGAATGCAGGACTTAGCCAGTTAAGCTCAAAACTTTTTTTTTTTTTTTTTTTTATATGTACAAATGTATGCAATTATGCTATGTATATCCCCAAGTACACCCCCCCATGCCTAAAATCTGCAATGTCCTCATTGCATAGAAGGATATTACCTGGGTCAAAGCTGGGCTGAATAGCCGAAGAACCTGCAAATCAGGTTCAAGAATTGCAGAAATATGCCCTAAAAATGAGGAAAGCAAAGTTGGCCTAGAAAATAGGTAACCTAGGATGTTGGCGAGCTGATGATGAATCCCGATAGCAAATGCTCGCCCAACTAAAATGGGAATGAAATCTTCCCAGGTCACCAGAAGAGGTTCCAAAGGATAAACAGTTAAAATAACCTCCAAAGGGGTAGGGGTAGGATGACAAGGATCCTCCAAAAAGAATGGGGAAGGAATGGTATAGAGATAAACCCCCAGGGTAATGGACTGACTAAAGAAATCATCAATCCATACCCGATACTCCATTACAGAAAATATTGGTCTGTTAAGCCCCCTAGTCAGAACAAAAATGAGCAATTCTCTAAGGCAGGGATCGTCTAGGGTGTCCAAGTTACGAGGTTGTGGGATGGCCATAAGATCTAGGTTGGGTTTAATCAGCTTGGTGTCCATCCTAAACACTCTTTCTAAATCCTCAATTTCATCCCTAGCATTCCTTGCACCATCACGTGGATCTTCCTGCTCTTCATCAGGAGTCACAATTTCGCTTTCAGATATAAGCGAATCAGAGGGTGACTTCGAAGTGAATGAAGGCAGGTTGGAAGCAACAGATCTAGGGATTATCCTATCAATGTCATCCCCGGGTTTTTGTTCTTTACTCAAATCTTCCCCGGAGTCTATATGTGAATCCACATAAATCTTAGAAATTGCTTCCAAATTTTCCATCATTTTATCATGAGGAGAAATATCATCAATGGGTGTGCCAAGGAAACCTAATTTGGTCAAATTTGTGACATCCTCAGGGGCTAACTCTTCAAATAAGACATAATCACCCTTAGTGTCACTCCAAATCTTGAATGTAGGTTCCTCATATAATTCGTCTTCCTCCTCATCACAGAATTCATCATGTACCCGAGGTCTAGAATCATTTAATATCTCAGCAAATCCCCTAGGGTGCTCTATCTGAGGTAAATTATTTACATTGGTTACATCAGACTCCTCAGATAGGTCAATTTCTTTAGGGTTAGGTTCCCTAAGGGTGGGTTTGAGTTCCATATCGTGATCAGAAGGGAGGGTAGGATTAAGAACTTGACTTTGACCCACTTCATCAAATGTCACAAAAATACTATCATCTGGGTCGAGGTCTTCCAATGGTACCATCATTCCCTTCTTTTGACTCCAATATAATTCAGGTGGATACTCAACCTTATCATCGTCTTCCTCGGGTTGCCACCTTTCTTCATCCAATGCATAGCTACTTTCATGTGTATTTTCCTCCCACCTAAAGTGTAGATCTCTCAAGGAAGTGTCCTCTAATGGGGAGGTTTCAAAATCGATCCTCGAAAAGTAGCTATTCTCCCCAGAATTTCCCTTCAACTTAAAGTGTAGCTTTCCCACGGGAGATGCATCTATTGTAGAGGGGTGTACGTCTTTGTCAATGGGGCAGATTGGGTGGCTAATTTCATCTTTTTCTTGTTGGCCTGCTCTCAAAGATTCTCCTAACAATTCACTCATTTCATTTTGCATTTTCTGTATTTCCATCTTCAAAGAGGAGAGGTCATTTTTATCATAAGAGAAGTCAGGCTCAGGCTTATAGTACCCAGGAGTGTTTGTCCAACCATTATAAGTTTTCAGGGAGGGTGGGTTGGGTATTTCTTTGGTATGTGGGATATTGGGCAAAGCAAATCCCGCTCCTGAGTTCTGCTCACTAATTTGGGGCTTAACTAGGCCAATACTCCTATAATAGGAGTAAAACGGATCCCAATGATTGTCATTATGTCCATCAAGGAATGGACCATCTCGGCGTCTGGGATCAAAGGATGCAGAGTGGGGGTGAGGGTGTGGGCAAGATGTGAAAGGATGAAAATCAATGTGGTCCATTCTAACTCACACTTCAATCAGAATTCCCCAAGCAAGACACAATTCAAAAAGGACCTTTTAGGTCTTTCCCAATTTAGGCTTTTGATTTTAAGTCAGATTGCAGGTGACAATACAATTTGTTCAATCAATTTACGCGCCTATTGTCGACCTACGACTCGCCTAAAAAGACCTAGTTGGAGCTTAGGTGTTCTTCCCTAAATCTCAAATGGTCAAGTAAATCCAAAGACGGAAGATCGAGGGATGCAAGTAGGCCTAAGCCTTCCTTTGAAGCTGTGCTTTCGTGGTGCTCCTCAACTACCCCCAAAAATCCGTGACAGGGTATCCCCCTCTTTGGATTTACAAAACCTTTTATCTCAAGTTCCGAACACTTCAGAATCCAACGAAAGGAGGTCTCTTGTCCTAGTATTTCCAAACCTAAGGAGTGTCTAGAAGCGTGTCGTGGTGCAAGTGAAATAAGTGTGCATACACCGTAAAAGATTTTAAACTTTGAATCGCACGCCAAGTTTGAAAATGAAATCCTTGGTTTTTAAAATGTCCTTCCTTTAATTAGTCCTTTTTCTAAAGAAAATATGTGACCACTTGTTAGATTTATTCAGTACAGATTAGGTGGTCTTTGCATTAAATCCCAAATGCAATGCGTGATCAAAAATAGGATGCAAAGTAAGAGAATGCGTACCTTGCCTCCAGCGATCTTCGATGCAAAAATGCACGCAATGCAGAAAAGCAAATCTAGAGGCTGCTCATACAGACCTAAATGGTTCGTCCTAGGGCAGGCAGCTTCTAGCAGGCAGCTCGTTTTTTTTTTTTTCTTTTTCTATTTTTTTTTTAGAACTACTTATGCACAAGCAAATAAAATAAATAATAAAAAAAAATAAACCTAAATCTAAAGAAAAGGGAACAGGCTCCCAAAAATTACCCAACACGGGTCCAAAATAAAATCAGGGAACAAACCCTCAAAATATGCCCCAGAACAAGGGTTTCAAACTAACTGTAATGAAAAATTAAGTCTTCAGTCTTAATTCTATTCTAATTAAATTAGAGATTAAATACAATGGTGTCCGTCACGTCCTCGTCCTTCTCCTCCTTTCAAAATTGCTTGTCCACTTCTCGTCTGGCGACGTCAAGGGTCGCCTCTCACAGTGGCTGATTCTTGCACAAAATTTCTCGCACAGAAAAGAAAATAATAGATGGTCAAATCTCTGTGCAATTGACAAATAATGAAGATAAAATTAGGCGAAATTATTGCGTCTGTTGCCTCCCCGGCAACGGCGCCATTTGATCGTGTCGATCTTTCGCTTTTAAGTCGTTTGTAGTTTAATGTGGTGGAAAAATCGACTAATCAATTTTTAATAAGAAATAACCACTCGCAGAGGAGCGGGTCGTTTCCACAGGGAGGCAATAACGTATTAAAATTCGCGCCACTTAAAAATGTTTGTTCGGAGTCAATTTGGACAAGAACCAAGCCAAGATTGCCTTTAGATTAAGGTTTAAGCAAGAAATAATGCTGAAATGGCAATTATGATAAACTGCAGGATATTTTCCGCAATGCAGACTGAATAGAATATGAATAAAATCTGGCAATGGCAGAAAATGTAAATTTTAATCAATGCTTTACTGTAGCAAAACAGGGGAATTTTTCCCCGTTGTCTTGCGCGACGAGGAGCCGATGGCTGGGCGCGGGAAGCTCGGCGGAGGTCCCTTGGATCAAGGGCTTCGAATCGGTGGTGACGGCGAGTCGCGCGGCGGCCGGAGGTGGCCGGACGAGCTCCGGCGGAGGTGCTGCAGGCGGTTGTGCGTGGGCGCGCGGAGGGTCTGCGGAAGGCGCTGGCGCGCGGAGGCGTGGCTGCGGTGGTCTGCAGGCGGGCGCTGGCGCGCGGAGGCGTGGCTGCGGTGGTAGCTGCAGAGGTCGGTTGCTGGCGGTTCTGCAGGTGGCTGTGCGTGGGCGCGCGGAGGGTCTGCGGAAGGCGCTGGCGCGCGGAGGCGTGGCTGCGGTGGTCTGCAGGCGGGCGCTGGCGTGTGCGGTGGAAGCTGCAGAGGGGGCGCTTGCGCGGTGGTTTGCAGATGGCTGTGCGGTGGAAGCTGCAGAGGGGCTGCGGAGGGCGCTGGCGCGTGCGGTGGAAGCTGCAGAGGGGGCGCTTGCGCGGTGGTTTGCAGACGGTTGGCGTGTGCGGTGGAAGCTGCAGAGGCTGTTGGAGGATGCTGCAGGCTGGTCTGCAGGCGTTGGAGGAGAGCGCGGGTTGATCTGCAGGCGTGCGCAGGTCAGCAGCCGGTGAGCGGTGGAGGGCGCAGGCGGCTTGGTGGCCGGTTGGAGAGTGCAGGCTGAGGAAGTGGAGGTGAGCGGGTAACTTCAGACGTCTGGGAAATTTCCCAGACGTCTTAAGTTACTGAGAGGGTGGCTGATCAGTAGCTTGCGTGGTGGTCTGCGACGACGGCGAGGAAGATGCACGCTGATGTGTTCACGGTAATGCGGGCGAGCTCCGGATGGCGGTGTGGCCTGTCACACCACACGCCCACGGTGGTGGAGACTCGCCGCCACGGTAGAGGCCGGCAGTGTGGATGGAAGAGAGAGGATCTCTCTGCACAGTGGTGAGTCGGTGGCGGAGGCCTTCTGCAGCCGGCAGCTTCCGTGCTCCTTTTATAGTGTCTTGAACAATTTTGAAATCAGCCGCCGACCAGATCCACCACATCCGCTCCCCCTTGAATGGCTTCATCACTGCAGCAGCCGGGCGTTGGAGCGGCAGCCAGCCGTTCTGAAAGAAGACGAATAAAGCAAATATTATTAAAATATTAGGGTTATTTATGTATAGACCCTCAACTTCTATGTTAATAAAAACAATATACCTAATTGGTTATCTAATTAGATGAATGCTATTCTAAGCTAATTCTAAATGCACTTAAGATATGAATGCAATGTATGGATTATGTAATTAGATTAAAACTATGAATTAATCTATTTACATCCTAATTTATACTAAATAAATGTTAGAATTAACCTAATGTGTAGGCACTTAAATACTTAAATAACCCACAACTATGGGCTAATCACACATCTACTCCTATATTTTTGCATTGAGACATTGATATTATTGCATATTCTTTTAAATTATAAGTTGTGATCTTGATTTCTAAACCCTAATTTGCTCCCTGTGTTTGACCTTGGACTTTAAAATTCGAGTAATAAAATTGTATTTGTTTTGAATGCATTTTTGGCTATACTACAACGCGACCTTTTTAAAACTCGATCATGCACGATAAACATAAGGCCTCCTCTGATTTCCCCTGATTTGTCTGGCGCTTCGGTGACTCTGCCATCCCACGGAAGGCTCCCCCTCCGCACCCTCGGAAGGGACATGAGGGGGCGGTGGAGTCGGCGGGAGTTGAAATTCTTCTCGGATGACCTCTCGAATCAATTAGAAGAGGTCCTAGGCCTGAACACTCAGGAGGAGAGGTGAGGCAGTACTGATCCCAAGCCCAACATGTCTGCCCCTACACCTACAACGAGTCATCTCCTGCAAGGAGAAAAAAGAGAAAGAGCAAGGACCATCAATAACACCAGATTACATGAAGGAATACGACTCGGAAGCGAAGATCAAAGTTAACATTGTGATGGCTATCCTAGTTACATGCACGTGAGTGGTTATTTTCAGACCATTTGATTCATTTCTCAGGACGACCTGGCTCTGATACCATCTTGTTACAACCTGGTTCCCAGATCCCTACAGGACCCGAGATCAGCTCACCTCGACTAATCCCAAGACCTAGTCGCCCAACGAGAAATAAAAAAATAAATAAATAATACCACATTCACACATGCATTATAATTAAGCAGAAGGAAAAGCGAAATGGTAAAGGAAAGTAGAACAAACTGTATCAAAATAGTATATGCCACCACAACAACAGCGGAAGGAAAGCAGAAAATAACAGGAACAGTAATTTAAATGTCCAGTACTCACAACTACAACAAAAAAGAGAAAGGACGGGAAAGACAACTACGGTTGGGCTCGGCTAGGCCCAACACCCTCTACAAGTAGAAACTTGGGCTGCTCGACTCCTGGTCCTAAATAGGGTTACGAAAAGACAGAGTTAGCGAACGCTAAGTAGAGTAGTGTTTATATTATTTATGCACAAGTAAAGGAAAATAAGCAACTAAGTTTTATTCCCATTTCTATTTACCTCATCTATGTATTTCTGGTTCATTTATTTCACAAAGGATCCAAGTATTCCTTGATCTTGCTTGTTCCTCATAGGAATGATCTTGATTGCAGTCTTTCCCATGGAGTAGAAGGTACACGTGGTTCTCTCTTGGTCGGGAGAGTCCCCCACGGTAGTTCTACACCCAGTTAACCACCCCGAGGTCACTGTCGCGATGTAGCGGTGACTGTGGCACGCGTGATAAGCGCACGGGTAGCTACCTCGCACTGGCACGTGGTCAGTCGTTTCTACTAGTGGGTACACCTAAAGTACAGCACGAAATAGTACAGGACCTCGCCCTCTCAAAATAAGGGTCTCGCCCCTCAGAACCAAATAAGGGTCTCGCCCTTCCACAGTTCGCGTACCCTCGTCCGATTACCCTGGTTTGCCCAGAGGGCCTAAAAGATTGGTGTAGGTTAGCTAGTCCTAACCCTAGGCCCCATGGGGTAGCTAGCTCTCTCCCTACACTAGTAGCACACCTTGATACTACGTACACAAGGGCCAAACAGGAGTCGGTGTAGAGTGACCAGTCCTACCCTGGGTCTCAACCCAAGGGGTGGCTGGCTCCCCTTCTACACTAAAAGGGACAGTTGCTTTCCTTAGTACTATGTACACAAGGGCCAACTCACTTCTCATCTACGTACCAGATTCCTTTCATATACAGGAGTTCTACTCCTAATTCTCGTACAATTTATGCTCATATTCATCTCATTTATCAAGCAACTCATGTTTTCATATCTGACAATGCAACTCATAAATCAACCAATACACATTGCTAGCAATTTAGTTAAACATGCACCTCAAGTGAATAGTATAGCTCAACATCAGGCTCATACATTTCTACCCTAGGGTTCATTCCACATCCTAGAGTTTTAATCAATTTAATCTAAACAAGCATATTCTTTATTTACATCTTAATAAATGAATTAAACCACTCTACCGGGTATCACGGGAGGAATGGGGGCCAGCACTGCAGATCTGGTCATCTTCGCAGGCCTCGAACACGCCACCAACTGGTAACCTATACCAGCAACTAATTTACATCAAATGGGTCAAAATAGTGGATACTCGACACTGACACGTAGAGAATCTCAAGCGGAAAACAATGGTACTTTGTTTGCAGAAATCTGAATCCGTTTAGGCCCCAAATGGACCAAAACCACCCATACTATCTAAAATCAAATGTCTGGGACTAGTCCCAGATGTCTTAAAAGACGTTAGATCTTACCTATCAATTCCTGTGGCTGCCTCTGACATCCAAACTCCCTTGCAACCGTCTGAGGAGAGTTCTAGATGTCTAACCTTCCTTTCAGTCATTTGGAAGGGCCGTCGGACGTCTAGCGATGTGGTTAGACGTCCAAAAGTGCCTGGAAAGGTGCACTACACGCCTTTCCAATGCCCTACACCTGCATACGAAAAATGCAAACCTATTTTTAGCTAGACATTCCTACTGTAATGACCCGGTTCCCGAGTCCCTACGAGACACGAGAACCGGACCGACTCGACTAATCCCAAGACCTAGTCGTCCAACGAGGAAGTAACCAAAAGACAGTAAAATAAACCACATTCAGCATGAATATAACTAACAGTAAGAAAGTACAGCAGTAAGGAAAGAAACTACTACAGTAGGTACCACCACAACAGTAAAACAACATTTATCATATAACAAGAACTGCAGGTAAAGAAGGTACAGCGGAAACAAAAACTACTCACTAGAACAGAAACAAAAGAGGTACAAAAGGCTGTGGTAACTCTACTGGATCCTACTCGGCCCAACGTCCTCTGCAGCCGCCGACCCTGGCTGCTCAACACCTGGTCCTGAAAAAGGTAACGAGTGTAACACGTCAGCAAAACGCTGAGTAGAGTGGCAAACTAACTAAAGGCAATAGTAGAGTGTACAGTAGCTGTTATGTTCTATTACTTCCTTTGTTCACATCTTTCAATTTTTCTCACTATTTCATTTGTTTCTCAGATCCTTTACTTGATCTCGAATGTCCTTGTGGGAACAATCTTGATTGCAGTCTTTTCCAAAAGTAGAAGTAGCACGTGGTGCTCTCCTGGCCGGGAGAGTCCCCCGTGGTGATCCTACCCTCAGTCAACCACCCCAAGGTCGCTGACAGACGTAACGGTGACTACGGCACGCGCGATAAACGCACAGGTAGCTAGCCCGCACTGGCACGCGGTCAGTCGTTTCCGTTAACGGGTGCGCCCAAAGCACAGCACGGAACCAGGGCAGAGCCCTCTTAGTAACAGGGGTCCAACCCCTCCACAGTAACCAAACCGGGGCCTTGACCCTCCACAGTCCGCGCACCCTCGCCTGACTACCCTGGTTTGCCCTAGTGGGCCTAACAAGTCGGTGAAGGAGGCTAGCAGAACCCCGGGGCCCGTGGGGTAGCTAGTACTCTCCTAACACTACTAGCTCTCCTCGGTACTACGTACACGAGGGCCAACAAGTCGGTACAAAGTAGCCAGTCCTAACCCCCGGGTCCCTGGGGCGGCTAGCTCAGCTCTACACTAAACAGGGGGACGTCGCTCTCCTTGGTACTCCGTACTCAAGGGCCAGCTCACTTCCCCCAATTCTATTCCATTCGCTTTCCAGGAGTTCTACTCCTACTTCCCCGTAGGGTTCCAGAACATCTTATGTCTTACTTTCCAGTTTCACGTTCTTACAAACCATGATCCCAAACATGTTTCTTTATTCGTAACAGGCAGCTGTGAATTCAATTTACAGGCAGCTTTATATTCCTTCCCATTTTTTCCAAGACTGCAGTATTATACATTCCACTAGTTTTTCCATCCTAAGATTCATGCCACATCCTAGGATCTAGCATACAACTAGTTTTCCAGCCCTAGGATTCATGCAACACCTAGGAACTATCATTCCATATATTTCTCATTCCTAGGATTCATGCAATGTCCTAGGTTCTAGTTATGGTTCCATACTTTAACAGATTTTATTAATACTTAAAGCCACTCTACCAGGTACAACGGGAGTAATGGGGGCGTGATCGGGAATCCTGCGTGCCTCTGCGACTCTCAAGACTGCAACTGAACGAGGTCCTATCACAAGGATCAAACACAAGGAGTGTCTCAAAACAGTGTATAGCTACTGTAGACGGGTAGAGGAATTAATTCTGAAAAGAACGCAACTCGAATCGCGGAAAACGGAGCCCGAACGGGCCCTAAACGGGTCGAAAAAGACGATACTGTGCAAAATCAGACGTCTGGAACTTCTTCCAGACGTCTTAAAAAGTGGATCAGAGAATTACCTGTTAAGCGTGGTTTCCCAGACGTCCAGAAGTCTGCGGGGACGTCTGGCCTAGCTCCCAGACGTCCGATGGTCACTCCGGACGTCTGGAGGTCACTCCCGCCGTCTGGTACAACTTCCAGACGTCTGATTCGCAAGGGATGGCGAATCAGCGAACCTGCGCACAACCAACTCCCTCCCTCAGTACGGTCAGTCGACAGGAAGGAAGGAGAAGGCGGTAAACTCACCTTTCAGACGTCTGTATGAGCTTCAAGACGTCTACCTCGCCGTCTGGCTGTCAACCCAGACGTCTGATTCTGGAAATTTTTCCAGAATCAGGGCGCGACCCGGACTCTGCTCGCGACGCCGCCCACGTTGCACCTCGCGCTCCTGCTGCTCAGACCGCAGCAGGTCCCTCTCCGCGTCGCTCCGCGCCCCCTGCGCCCTCCGCCGGCCGGCCAAGCCGCTCCGGCGAGCTCGCCCTCACGGCAGAGCTCCGCCCTCGCACGCCGCACCTCCGCGCTCACTGCGGCCGTCGCTGCCGCCCTCGCGTCCGCTCGCTCTCGCGCACAGGAAGGAGAAGAAGGAGGAGACGGTGGAGACGGGAGGGGAGGCGTGGCCCTTTTAAGGCCGCGCGAGGAGGAGAGAGGAGGTGGCAGGCCGCCTGCAGCCGCAGAGAGAGAGGGAAAAAGAGAGAGAGAGAGGAATCGCGGGTCTGCGCGCACAGGCACGCAGACGACTCTCCCGTACGAAAATAACTATTTTCCAGACGTCTGGAAACGATCCCAGACGTCTGTTCAGACGTCTGGACCTCCTCCCAGACGTCTTAAAAGACGTCTGGGGCGCGCGCACGTTACAATATAACAAACTCAAAGGAAGTTTCGTCCCCGAAACTTGCGCCAACTAGGGTGCGGGAAAAAGATGTCCAAATAACCATAACAAACTCAAAGAGGACCGAAGCCGGTCCGAAAAGACGTACCCACGAAAAGCTCCGGGTACCGCTCCCACATTGCCGCCTCAGGCTCCCAGGTAGCCTCCTCGTACCGCTGGCTCCTCCACAAAACCTTTACCAGGGGTACTTGCTTTCGTCTCAACCTGCGAACGGCTCGGTCTAGGATCTGCATTGGCCGCTCGGTGTAGGTCAGGTCGTCGCTCACCTCGACGCTCTCGTGACTCAGTACGTGACTGGAATCGGCTACGTACTTCTTGAGGTTGGACACGTGGAACACGTCGTGCACACCAGAAAGCTGCGGGGGAAGGGCAAGTCTGTAAGCAACGGGTCCAACCTGCTCCAGGACCTCAAAGGGCCCCACGAACCTTGGCGCGAGCTTCCCTCTCACCCCAAACCGCTGTAAGCCCTTCATGGGCGAAACACGAAGGAAGACGTGGTCCCCAACCTCAAACTGCACCTCTCTGCGTCTGCGATCCGCGTAGCTCTTCTGTCTGCTCCTGACAGTGCGGAGTCGTCTGTGGATCTGCTCAACTACCTCCTGACTCTGCCGGATCAACCTGGGGCCAACCTCCCACTTGGTCCCCACCTCAACCCAACTCAAGGGTGCCGTGCATTTCCGTCCGTACAGAGCCTCGTAGGGAGCCATGCCAATGCTCGAGTGATAACTGTTGTTGTATGCAAACTCCGCCAGGGGCAGGTGCTCCTCCCAAGAGCCCCTCCAGTCCAGTACACAGGCACGCAAAAGGTCCTCAAGTGTCTGTATCGTGCGCTCAGACTGTCCGTCCGTCTGTGGGTGGTAAGCCGTGCTAAACCTCAACCTCGTCCCCAAGGCCTGCTGAAACTCAGCCCAAAACTGGGACGTAAAGCGGGTATCCCGGTCGGATACGATCTCCCGCGGAACTCCGTGTAGTCACACCACATCATGGATATACCTCTCTGCCAACTGTGCTGGTCCCAAAGTGACTCGGATCGACAAGAATCGTGCCGTCTTCGTCAATCTATCCACTATTACCCAGACTGCGTCGTGTCCTCGCTGGGTAACAGGTAAGCCCACCACCAAGTCCATGGTGATGCTCTCCCACTTCCACTCTGGCACTGGAAGCGGCTGAAGCGGCCCTGCAGGCCTCTGATGCTCGGCTTTCACCTGCTGGCACACTAAGCACTGCTGCACGAACTCACCCACATCCCGCTTCAACCCTCTCCACCAAAACTCGCGTCTCAAGTCATGGTACATTTTCGTGTTTCCGGGATGTATGGTGAATCTGGAACCGTGTGCCTCAGTCAGGAGCTCTCTCAACAGCTCCTCGTCTCTGGGAACGCACAACCGTCCCCTCAAGCGTAGCACCTGGTCTGTGAAAGAGAAGTCCCCTGGGTCCCCTGATAGTACTCTGTCGCGCAAAGACTGCAAGTACGGATCGTCCATCTGTCCCGTGATGATGCGGTCTATCAACTCTGGCCTGGTTTGCCGTGTCACCGTCACTGCCCCACAGTACCCTCGTAACTCTAGAGGTCGCCAACTGCCCACCTCCTCCAAAAGGCTCCAACTCTGTAACTGTAGACTGGCCAAGCGTGCGGGCGCCTTACGGCTCAAGGCGTCAGCCACCACATTGGCCTTTCCCGGGTGGTAGGAGATGCTGCAGTCGTAGTCCTTCAGGAGCTCCAACCAACGTCTCTGTCTCATGTTGAGCTCCTTCTGGTCAAAAAGATATCTGAGGCTCTTGTGATCTGTAAAAATCTCGAAGGTCTCACCGTACAAGTAGTGCCTCCATGTCTTCAGCGCGAAGACAACAGCTGCCAACTCTAGATCGTGGGTAGGGTAGGTATGCTCATGGGACTTCAGTTGCCGCGAAGCGTAAGCGACCACGTGACCCCTCTGCATGAGCACACCTCCTAACCCCTGCAAGGAAGCGTCCGTGTACACAACGAACCCGCCACTACTGTCAGGGATGGTGAGCACGGGAGCCGAGGTCAACCTCTCCTTCAGCTCCAGAAAACATGCCTCACAGGCGTCTGTCCAAGCGGAAGGCACGTCCTTCCGGGTCAACTGTGTCATAGGACGCGCAATCTGTGAAAATCCTCTGATGAACCGTCTGTAGTAACCTGCCAGTCCCAGGAAACTGCGAATCTCAGTGACTGAACACGGTCTCTCCCACCTGAGCACTGCCTCGACCTTGGCGGGGTCCACCGCCAGGCCGTCTCCAGAGATCACATGACCCAAAAAGGTCACCTCCCTCAACCAGAACTCGCACTTGCTGTATTTGGCGTACAGCCTGCGTCGTCTCAGAGTGTCCAGAACCATCCGCAAGTGCTGTCCGTGCTGCGTCCGATCTCTAGAATAGATGAGTACATCATCTATGAAAACCACCACGAATTGATCCAAGTATGGTCTAAACACCCTGTTCATCAGGTCCATGAAAGCAGCGGGGGCATTGGTCAGCCCAAACGGCATGACCAAAAACTCGTAGTGTCCATACCGGGTGCGGAAAGTTGTCTTGGAGACGTCGGTCTCCCTGATCCTCAACTGGTGGTATCCAGACCTCAAGTCGATCTTGGAAAACACCGTGGCACCCCGCAACTGGTCAAACAAATCGTCGATCCTCGGCAGCAGATATCTGTTCTTGATGGTGACCCTATTCAGCTGTCGGTAGTCCACACAAAGGCGTAGGGTCCCATCCTTCTTCTTCACAAACAGTACCGGGGCTCCCCAGGGAGACGCACTGGGCCTCACGAAACCTTTCTCCAAAAGGTCCTGCAACTGGGACTTGAGCTCTCGCAGCTCGAGCGGTGCCATCCTGTATGGCGCGGTGTAGATGGGGCTGGTCCCTGGTACTAGTGAGATCTCAAACTCGATCTCACGCTCGGGTGGTAGTCCTGGTAACTCGTCTGGAAACACGTCGGGGAACTCTCTGACCACCGGGATGCTCTGGAAGTCTGCCACAGGGCTGGACTCTGCCACCACACAGGCTAGGAAGCCCTCACACCCCTGGCTCAAAAGTCTCGCCGCCCGAAGTGCTGAAATGCACCTGAAACCTCCATCCACTGGCTGCTCGTGAAACTCGAAAGAAGGCAACTCCGGAATGGAGAAGACAATCTTCCTTTCAAAACAATCTACCAAGGCGTGGTAAGCGGACAGCCAATCCATCCCCAGAATCACTCCAAAGTCCTCCATCTGGATCATAATCAGGTCAGCTGGCAGGCTATGTCCTCCAACGTTGACCTCGCAATCCGTGTACACCTCCTCAGCTACAAATAGCTGACCACTCGGACCTCTGATTACCAACGGATTCTGTAACAGTGTATAATCCTGGTCCAAACTAACTGCGAAACTGGTTGCGACAAACGAGTGCGTAGCGTCGGAATCGAAAAGCGTGTAAACGAGTCTGCTAGAAACTGAAACCATACCTGCTACCATGGATCCCGATGCTCTGGCGTCCCTGTGTGTTAGGGCGTTGATACGCCCCTCAGCCCTAGGTGCAGACGAAGCAGCCACACTCTGCGTCGGACGGGTAGGTGCTGGCCGATACCCTCCTCGCGACTGCTGTCCTCCTCCTCGCGCCTGGGAACCGCGGCCTCCTGCGTGCCCTCCAGTGCTCTGCGCGGGAAGTATCTGCTGACCTCCTGCCCTAGACGGGCAGTCCCTCCTGACGTGGCCCGGCTGGCCACACTGGTAGCATAGGGGAACCCGACTCCCACCCTCAGTGAGTCCCTGCTGTCGGTTAGGCGGGGGTCCGGTGCTGGCGACTGGCCCCTGTTGAGGGCCCCCAAAGGCCACTGATGGCCCTACACAGCGTGACGGCTCTCCTGCGGATGTCACGTGTCTCCGTTCTCGCCGGCCCTGTGAGAATTCTGGCTGAAAGGGCCTCTTCCGCCCGCCGTCGGTCTCTCGCGCGGATGGGTTGGTCTCCTCGTAAGTCATAGCTGCCTCTACCACCCTCGAAAACGTCGGCAGCTTCAGGGGTTTGACATACCCCCGGATCGCAGGCCGGAGCCCCTCGGTGAACTTCCAAAGGCGCTCCTCCTCAGTGGCTACCGCTGTTGCTGCAAAGCGGGACAGCTCCAAGAAACGCGTGCGGTACGCGCTCACGGTCATCGTCCCTTGGTGGAGAGTGTGGAACTCCCGCCTCCTCTGGTCCTGCCACGTCTGGGGAAAGTACTGCTCGCAGAAGAGGGTGACGAACTGGTCCCACGTCGGCTCGTCCCTCTCCTGTCCCCGGACCGCCCTCCACCACCGGTGTGCCGCACTCTCCAGCTGGTACGTGGCAAAGGCCACACGGCACTCCACCGGGGGGCGAAGGGTGTCGAATATCTTCTTCAGCTGCTCAAGCCAGTCCTCTGCCTCGGTCGGGTCCTCATCCCCCTTGAAGGAGGGGGGCTTCAGCTTCCGGAACTGTCCGAAAAGCTCGAAGTGGCACTGTAGGGGAGGTGCTGGTGCACCTCCAGGCGAAGGTGCCTCGTGTACAGAAGTGTCGGAGGAAGGTGGGGGCGGCAGGGGCCCATCCCCTCCCTCATGTCCAGCGCCGTGTCCGTCGCGTGGTCCCACAGAGGACTCCCAATCTGCAACCCCAGGAGGAGGTGCTCGGGGTGGTGGGTGGAGCTCCTCTCGTACAATATCCCGTATCAGTCTGGCGAGGTCCTGGGCCTGGATGCCAGGGAGTGGTGGCTGGTCCACCGAGACGTCAATGACAACACGTCCACCTCGCCGACCTCGCTCTCGGCCGCGCCCGTGGCCAGTCTCGCCAGTCTCGCGATGAGGCATCTCCTGCAAGGAGACGCGAAACAAAACGGAAACGTCAAAACAGACGGTACCTAACGAAACTTCTAAGAGCTCATGTCAAGAGATATGTTGTGGTGGCTACTCCAGCTATAAACATGTGAATTGGTTATTTTCCAGTCAGTTGATTCACTTCTCGGGATGACTCTACTATTGCCTTTAGTTAGTTTGCCACTCTACTCAGCGTTTTGCTGATGTGTTACACTCGTTACCTTTTTCAGGACCAGGTGTTGAGCAGCCAGGGTCGGCGGCTGCAGAGGACGCTGGGCCGAGTAGGGTCCAGTAGAGTTACCACAGCCTTTTGTACGTCTTTTATTTCTGTTCTAGTGAGTAGTTTTTGTTTCCGCTGTACCTTCTTTACCTGCAGTTCTTGTTATATGATAAATGTTATTTTACTGTTGTGGTGGTACTTACTGTAGTAGTTTCTTTCCTTACTACTGTACTTTCTTACTGTTAGTTATATTCATGCTGAATGTGGTTTATTTTACTGTCTTTTGGTTACTTCCTCGTTGGACGACTAGGTCTTGGGATTAGTCGAGTCGGTCCGGTTCTCGTGTCTCGTAGGGACTCGGGAACCGTATCGTTACACCTACGCTATGGTCTGCATGTTGGAAAGTAGTGTAGGAAACACGTACCCCCATGCGATAATATGCTTTCGGACATCCAGCTTCAGCTTCGGATGTCCTGATGCCTCTACAGACGTCTGGTCGACCCTCCAGATGTCTGATACTGGAAAATTTCCAGTACCAGAACCCTCTCCGCGATGCTACCTTCCTCGCAGTGCCACCCGCAGCATGTCGCAGCAACCTCAGTAGCTGCAGAGGACCGGGAGGTCGCTTCCTCGAGCCCCTCCTCCTTGCGCGCATGCCCACAGCCACTCACACGAGCTCCTTCGATCTCCCACACGAGCTTTGCTAAGCTCCTTCAGCCTCGACCCTCCCTTCACATTCTTCCTCTCTCTTGCTCTCATTCTCCCTCTCGTTCTCCCGCCATGCTCTCGCTGTGCTCTCCTCCACGTCCCGCCTCTCTCTCTCACCGTGCTAGAAGGAAGTGAGGAAGGTGAAGGATGAAGGTGGTGGTGGCTGGTGGGAGTGGCGTAGGTGAGGGGAAGTGGGGGTTTAAAAAGAAGGGGATTAGGGTTTTGGGTGAGAGGGTCGCGAGGAGAGAGAACGGTCCGCATGCCACGTGCACGTGGAGGAAAAGTAGGTTTCAATTTTTCCCACTTTCGGATGTCCAGACATATGTCTAGATGTCTAGACAGACGTCTAACTAACACTCCAAACATCTTATCTGACTAAAAGGGTGGTGGGTCATTTCAATAATTAAGTTAATTATGCTTCTATGTAGTTTATAACATAAGTTAAGAATATAAGCATTAATATTAAATATTAAATTATAAAATATAAATAGGTACAAAGATGTAATTTCTACTCACAATAATATTATTTGATATGTATGTAACTTATTATAAGAACTTGAGAAATAAATAAATTCAATTACATATTTAAATTAAAGATTTACATTTCAATCCCTAAGAATTAATTCATTTGAGTACTTTATATTACTTTTAGGTCCCATTTTATATTTCAAATAGGTCCTTCAAAGCCTAGCTTCACTTTCTCTTCTTCCTTTCTTCTTTTAAGTCAACAGTCGGTGATGGCTGGAATCGTTTCTTGTCTGATAACAACGAATCATATGGTAAACCATTATTTCCTTGGTTGTTAAGGAAACTTCTAACATACTCTACAAATCTAATGGTCTGGATTAGTTTTTAATCACCTTTGCCAATGTGTTTTTCCTTACCATCGTCGGAGATGACGATCGTTGTTTCTAAGTATCTAGCCACAATCTTGCCTAAATGCATGCATCCCCTCCACCTCTGACACCTATAAATAGACCTAGAATCCTCCGATCAAAGTATTGCAACCCTGACCCAGTGACCTCTCTCTACATTCTCAGGTGCCCTCTGTTGGAGAGCACTACCTCTCTCACCCCCACTTCCTCAACTTCGTCTGACCAATGGCAGAATTGCATCAAAACTCCCTTCCCGCTTTCGTTCCTCGATGGAATGCTCCCCTACCTAATCTAAATTTGCTCTCTGCTTCGGTGAGCGATCTCTAGAGCCATCTGATCGCGCAGTAATCATAGGCCCTAATCCACTTGAATTAAGTTAGAACCTAGCCTAACTTATGCATTCTGCATGCATTCGCATCCTACTTTGCAGCATAGTTGATTTATTAGATTTGTGAATAATAATGTCATATTATGTGCTAATTGAGAGGCAATAACAATCGTAGGTAATTCAAGGCTGCGGATGACCGATCCAACCATACGAATTTGCTTAGAACAACAACAAGAGTCCAATACTTCCAAGATCACATCGATCAGACTCCCGTAGCATCTTATGGAATCTGTAGAAGAGCAAGAGTCAGGAGGCAAATAGGAGAAAATTTGAACCTCAGATGAAAAATCAAACCACACGGATGAATCCGAATCAACGATCACCTTCCAATGGCGTAAGAATCATCTCAATCGAAGGCACACATCAACATTTACAAAAGAGAGAAGATGGACGACCACGATGGTGCCACGTGGTGTCATCGCAGTCACCTCTCACACCATGCCCAACTCATGAAGGAGTCTCCTCGTGCATCTTGGGCCGTTGGATTGCCATCCAACATCCATGAGCCACCCACGTCACCTGCTCTCTCAACCTCTATCAAGGACGATCAAGCCTCAGTCATTGGATCTTCATCCAACAGCTGAGGATAGATGGACGCAAAGTGGCAATCGCAACAATCTGTGCGGGTAGCACAGTGGAGGGCACCCTTGAATAGCAACGCATGATGCAAGATCAAATCGTGATCCACAGGAGATCAAGGCAGTAGCGTGCGCAGGTGAATCTCAAGCGTCCAATCGACATCGAGTGGCTAAGGCACGACCGCGTGGCACACTTGCAGGTGTTGGAAGAATACGTGCATGATAATGCGTGATAGCACGTGAGTAAACACGCGTGCGTGCGAAGTAGGAATTCAAAGGCGGTGTTGTGGCTTGTTTTAAGCCGTTCGATCACGAGATCGGACAGTTGAGATCAAGGTGCGCTATTTAAATCGTGAGGATGCGTGCGTGGAGTGAGAAATCAAGAGCGGACATTGGGTGTGCACACGCAACGAGCGCAGAGACGCCAGATCGTGATCCAAGGCTCAAGAGCATGCCATGTGGCACAACCAAAGGCAATCCAAGCATAGAAGGTGCAAATGAAGGCCTATTGAGGTGCGATCTAATCGGTTAATCTCCCGATTGACGGATTTGATCACCAAAAGGTTGTTGCATGATTTTAGGGGCTCAAATGCCCATCTTGTCCCTCATAAAAGCTATAAAAGAAGGTCTAGGACCCCCCCAGAAGGACATCTTCCACCAAAACTCCTCCAGGCCCTCTCCAACTCTTCAGACTTTCTTCTCCAACTCTCTCCGTCTCTGGCTCTCTTCCTCTGAAGCGCCCACCAACCCACCTTGCTGGACCACCATTGCTCTCCCCAGCCTTTCCAGAAGGCCACCATGGACCAGCCGTGGTGCCCTTATTCTGCTACATAGTAGTTTTTATTTATGCTCTAGTTAGATAGATAGCAAGAACTTGATATAGTCATAATTATATTTTTACAAATCATGATCAGACTCTCTGCATGATATACATATTGTGATATATATATATTAGTTTGCAATTAGTAGCATATTCTTTAAGTTAGCATTCTAATTCAGTTTTGAAATCAAAAGCGCTCTCTGCCTCCCTAAGTTCGACTGGGATTCACTTGTTCCATTAAAATTTATTTATCAAGATGTATTTGCACTATACTATGACGTATTCATCTTTATGCGATTTACACCACGACCAAATTGACGATGTTGCTGGGGAGGCACGACAATTTTTGATTTCATAACTAATTTAGTGTTTTTTTTTGTGCAAGATGAATCATAGATTGGCACACGCATCGGGCTCTAAATTATCAAGGTGCACATGTTCATTTTAGATTAGATTAGAATTAGTATTTCCTAGGTAGTTAGGATTTGCTTTATATATATATATTAAAAAAAGAAAAAAAAACTTTCTGCCATCTTTAGAAATTCAGCCATAATCTAATTGTGATTTTTAAAATTCAATAATCGTGTTTCTAGTGCTCCAAAAATCTTGAAATTCAGATAAGAACTAGATTTTCAAACTATCTTTTTAACACCACTATTTCCAAAAATAAATTCAATGTGGAATTTTTGAAAATTCGCAGAGTACACATGGGTCAGGTAGAATGAAAACTGAATTTTTATGAACCTAAAAAATCAATTCTAATCAATATAGAAATCTGATTGACTCAAGACCAATGGGATTTGAAAGATAATCAAATTAACTTTTATTATCATATTTTTACCGAATTTTTAGAGCATATTTGATACTATTTCCAGCAATAAAACTAACATGGGGCCAAATCTCATATTTGACCCCCTTTTAGTTAAAAAATTCATAAATATTTATTAGAAATAGTAAAAATTCTGAAAAAAGTACTCTTTGAAAGGCTCTTTGAGAAAGGAATATTCTTTCCAATTTTCAAGTCATTTGGATTCCAAATTTACTTGAGAGTTTGTTTTTGATTAGTGGTCTGCAAACTGAAACAACGTAGAAGTGCATGAGCCTTCAACGAATTGGACTAGCCTGGACTTAGTTGAGGCTAGCAGTTAGTCGGTGAGGCGAGTCACCTTCTGGACCACTCATCGTCTCCTGAATTGAAGAGAATTTTAAAAAATTCACGAAAACATTAAATAACTTGCATTTGTCTTGAAACTATTAGGTGATTTCAAACTATCTTACCAAACCTGGTGACTAAGCCTACGGGGTAATGTCAAATGACCACGGCTAAGGGGTACAAAGGAACTAGAGGCGAAAGCCGAAGGAAGAACCTTCCTTTTAGTCCCCTCGTACACAGACTAGCCGGGTTAGTTTGAGATGCAGGGATTATTTTCAGTCGATTTCTTGACAAATTTCTTCAGAAATTCAAACTTGAATGAAAAATCTAATCATCTGATCTTAAGAACCAATCTGATTAACAAGGCCTTAGTCTTGTTTTGCTTGACTACACCAACCCTTTGAGTTGGTGTTTGCAAGGAAAGTCACTAGGACCTAAACTTGTGGAACCTTGGGAGCCAAACCCAAGGCGATAAAGGCAATTCTTGCCTGACCCTTCTTCCCAACCCTCTTCCTCTCGATTAGCTGAGATGGCTAATCCAGGTCCTCATGTTGGTTAGGACCCTGAGAATCAAGACCGAATGGCTCGTCTAGAAGCCAAGGTCGAGGAAACTAAGCAGAAATATGAGTAGAGCATCGATAGGATCTTCACAACACTTGATAGGATGTAGCATCCACCACGTGGAGAACAATTGCGGGACTTCTACGATTTGACAGCAACGATTATAGCACCTTAGGTCCAGATTCCAGCAAGTGGAGACGCATTCGAGTTGAAGTTGAACATCATAAGTCTGATTCAGACTCATTTCCATGGAAACATGAATGAGGATACCTTCCAGCACATTGAAGATCTGAGTCGAATTGTAGAGTCAGTTTGACCTAGAAATGTAGATATCGGAATTGTTCTCATGAGGTTTTTCCCTTTTTCTCTCAAGGATAAAGCTGCTTACTTGTTCAAGACTATCGAGAGGCCAGTTGGAGCCTGGGAGGATTTACGTCGTGAATTACTCCAAAAGTTTTTCCCGATTGGTAGAACAAATGCTATGAGGTACGCATTCACGACCCTTGCCCAAGGCCCAGGAAGGAAACTGCATGACACCTAGTCCACGATCTTCTCAGGAAGTGCCTGCACCATGGAGTACCCAGATGGCACCTCGTACAAGTTTTTTACCATGGGCTGGATGACACACATCGCTACCTAGCCGATGCATCTAACAGCGGGAATTTCCTCGCAAAGGACAAAAGCAGCGCATTCGAACTATTTGAGTCCTTAGCAGAGAACTCGATGAATGCCGCCTCAATGAACCAGTTCCAGTGACCTAGACAACAATGAGTTAGTGGCCACGAAGCTCACACCGAGTTTGCCCGAGCCGACATGGACATATCACCAAGAAGCTGGACAAGGTGGATCTGCTCGACAAAAAGCTCGATGAATTAATTCGAGCATGATTTGGGTTTCCTAGTAACACTGCTGTATCCCACTCATCCATCGCATCCTGAGCTCCTTCTGCTCGAGTACATCTACTCACTTGGGATGTTTGTTCTCCATCTTTGTGGGATCCTACGTATTAGGAACCCGTGGATAATCTGGATCTGGCATCATACAATCAGGGTTATGCACCACATGACAACTTAAGTGCATATTCTTTTGATGAATTTGCATCTGAGACATCCTCGGCCTATGAAGATGTCAATGCCATCCATGGTTTTGACCGTAGTAACCCATATTCTGAGACGTATAATCCAGGTTGGCGCCAGCATCCTAACTTCTCTTGGTCTGGTAACTCACAGGGACCAAATCAAGACCCACACTACCAGACAATATGGGAATGCGCAGAACACATACCCCAGGTAGCAGCCATTCCTGTCGTAGCAACAAACACGTTCTATTTATCAGCCGCTGCACCAAGTTTCCAACTACCCTCTAAAGCAGGCCAACCCTTTGGAGTCACTGAAGGAGGAATTGTAGGAGTCAATCTGAAAATCGACTCAAGACAACCTACAAATTATGAAAGCTTTGGCTGACCAAATACAAAACATACAAAATACACAGAATCAGATGATGCAGGAGCATAGATCACAAGGAGCCTTGCCCTTCCAACCTATTTCGAACCCAAGGTATGTGCAGAATCAGGGTGCTCCGCCTAGATTCCAAGCACCACAAGGACAGGCACATGCTATTCTACAAGCACCTCCTGCACCACCTGGTAATGGACAAGGTCAGCCACCTTTATTGCAAACCCCGTGTATTCTGGCCCAACTGCTCCTTTGCCACCTCATGGCAGCACATCGATGCAAAGGCTGTTACTTTGAGGAGCGGAAAGACTATACATGACCAACTACCTAGGCAAGCGGGTCATGATTTTTCATGCCCTTCATCGTAAGATGGTTTGACTCCACCTTCATTGTAAGATGGTTCGACTCCATCTTCATCTCAGGAGCCATCTACGATTGATAAGGGAAAAGACCACTTGACCCTAAGATTCTCGTCCTTTTTCCTGAGGCTTTGACACAGAAAAAGGATACGTGAAATTTCGAGGACCTGAATTCAATGTTTAAGGAAGTACATATTCAGGTCCCTCTCCTCGAGGCCATTGATCACATTCCCGCTATCGCTAGGTTCTTTAAGGACTATTGTACGCCAAAGCGACAGCTGAAAAATCGACGATAGGCAGTACCATCGGAGGAGGCTAGCGCTGCTATTCTAGCCGACTTACCGCCTAAGTAGAAAGACCCTGATACCCCACTCATTTTCTGCTTTTTGCAGGATTCTCCATTTGATCGAACCCTTCTTGATCTATGTTCACCCATCAACTTGACTCCCACTGCCCTTTATGATCGATTTTGATTTGGGGAGTTAAAACCCACCTCAGTTATGATTCAGCTGGCTGATAGATAAGTAAAAACACCAAGGGGGGGTGGTTGAGAATGTGATCGTAAAAGTCCACCTATTCTGCTTTCCCACAGACTTTTTCATTCTCGATATGGAGGTTCCTACTGATCTCCGCAATGCACCTATTATTCTAGGTCACCCATTTCTGGCAATAGTCCGAGCAAACATTAACTGTGCATCTGGGTGTATGGAGATTGCCTTAGGTGATGAAAGACCTAGACTTGACATATTCAAGGCATCAAGGAACTTTGAATGTGATCGCATCGAGGAGGATGGTGAAGATGAAGAATCAGCTTTTTGTGGTAACATTAGGCTCCTTTGTGATGACCTAATGTCTCATTCATTTGCACTATCAGGGTTCTTAGATCTTGATCCACATGGGACTGAGGCAAATGACGTACACATTTCATCCTATGGATCTGATTGTCCAGGGTGTTCATCTGATCATAACACCTTTGATCCTAATTATCCTGTCCAACCAAGAGATGATCTACTTCCATCAAGATAGAATTACATGACCTCTGCAAGCGGATTTTCCATCAGTCAGGATCATTAGATTTCCACTATTAATTCTACTCCTATTCAAACTCCTACTCCCACCCCTGATTCTGATCCACCCATGATTGAACTAAATCCCTTACCAGACTCACTCAAATACATGTTTTTGGGTGAAAGTGACATACCTGGTGATCATTAGTGCTCACTTAACCCAAGAGCAAGAGCATTAATTGATTTCTGTATTACAAGACCATAGGGTGGAGTATTGCTGATCTCCACGGTATTCGCCCCTCGTATTGCACTCATCATATCTATACGAATGAGGGGATGAAACCTTCGAGACAACCTCAGAGGTGCCTGAACCCTAATATGCTTGCGGTTGTTAAGAAGGAGATCATCAAATAGCCGGATGCAGACATTATCTATCCAATTTCTGACAACTAGTGGGTAAGTCCTATTCAGATCATTCCCAAAAAGGTAGGTCTCATCGTAATCAAGAACAAAATGGTCGAATCCATCCCAACCCATACCACTACTTCATGGCAGGTTTGCATTGATTACAGCAAACTAAACATGGCTACCACAAAGGATCATTTCCTTTACCTTTTATTGATCAGATCTTAGAAAGGTTAGCCAGACGTAGTTTCTTCTACTTTCTGGATGGATACTCCAAGTACAACCAAGTTGTGATTAACCCGGAAGATCAAGACAAGACAACTTTTACTTGTCCCTTTGGAACATTCGCTTTCAAGCAGATGCCCTTTGGCCTCTGTAATGCACCAGCAATATTTCAGTGTTGCATGATGCCATCTTCTCTAACATGATCAGGGACTACGTAGAAGTGTTTATGGACGACTTTTTCATTTTCAAAGATGATTTCTCATCTTGTATTGATAACCTCACAAAGATCCTAAGGAGGTGCATAGATGTTAACCTAGTACTTTCATGGGAGAAAAGCCTTTTTATGGTGAGGGATGGCATTGTACTAGGTCACAGGATGAGGTTGATCGAGCTAAGTTCGAAATCATTTCTCGATTACCTCTGCCTTGCTTGATAAAAAAAATTAGATCATTCTTAGGGCATGTCGGATTCTATCGAAGATTCATTCGAGACTTCTCAAAAATTCCTTGTCCATTGACAAATCTTTTGCTAGTTGACACCCCCTTTAACTTTGATTCCTTGTGTCTCAGCACCTTCGAGACTTTACAAAGCGCTGTTTCAAACGCACCTATTCTCCAACCCCCCGGCTGGTCTCTTGACTTCGAGATGATGTGTGATGCCTCCAACTTCACTATCGTAGCTGTTCTAGGCCAATGCCGAGAGCACCATCCATTCATAATATACTATGCTAGCAAAATGCTGAATGAGGCTTAGGTAACTATATGGTTATTGAGAAAGAACTGCTAGCCGTAGTATTTGGGTTGGAGAAGTTTAGATCATACCTACTCAGGTCAAAAGTGACCATCTTCAATGACCATTCCTCCCTCCAGCATTTGTTAGCAAAGAAGGATGCCAAACCCAAACTTATTAGATGGATCCTTCTTTTGTACGAATATGATGTCAAGATGCGCGATAAAGTGGGAGCTCATAATGTCATGGCGGATCACCTATCCCAAATAAACCCCGAACACATCCCATACTCCCTGACTACTATAGATTGATTTTCGGATGAGTCTTTGTTGGCTATTAACTCTGTTGAGTTTCCTTGGTACGCCGATATCGCAAACTATCTCGTCACAAGCAAACTGCCTGTAGGATTATCCAAGGATCAAAAACTTAGATTTATTTCAGAGGCCCACTGCCCTTTCGCATCAATGCTGATCAGATCATTAAACGATGCGTCCCCGACTCTGAGATCTTTAGTGTGTTATCCTTCTGCCACAACGATGCTTGTGGGGGTCATTTCTTGGGTCGAAAAACTGCTGTAAAGATTTTGCAATCAGGATTCTTCTAGCTAACCATTTTCAGAGACACACACGAGTTTGCCAAATGCTGCAAGCGATGTCAGTCGGTCGATTCTATGACTCGGAGAGACATGATGCTTCTCCAACCTATTCTGGTCATAGAAGTGTTATACGTCTGGGACATCGACTTTATGAACCCTTTCTCGAACTTGCACGGCTTTGAGTACATACTTCTCGCAGTTGACTATGTCTCAAAGTGGGTTGAAGCTATCCCAGCAAGACGGGCTGATCATAAAACTGTTATATCCTTCATATAGGAATCTATTTTCACGACATTCGGAGTCCCCTGCACTCTGATTAGCGATGGGGGCAGTCACTTCATTCATGCCCATTTCAAATCTCTTTTGAAGAAATATGGAGTACATCACCATATTGCTACCCCATATCACCTACACACCAATGGGCAGGCTAAAGTGTCAACCGTTGTTGAAAGCGGAGAACTACGCGTTCGTAATTGGATTTGAAAACCCGTCGTTGTAGTTCGAGTCGCGAAGAAATCCGTTTAACAAATAAAATTCATACCGAAAAATCTGTAAAGAAATTTCGGGTCTAACACAGGGAGGTTACGTCGATTAAAATTCGTAATTATATTTTTTTTATTTTTATTTAAAGGGCAAAATAATCACAATGGGAGCAATATAAACAATAAGAGAGAGCGAAAGAAAGAACAATTACTTGATATTGAATAATATTTTTACAACTAAGCAAGTAAGAAATAATTACACTAGAAAGGGAGAAATTGTTACAACTAGAAAGCAGGAAAATTCTACTCTAGAAAGCAGAAAAAGAAGGGAGAGAGAAGTTATCTTCCTCAACGATTGCTTGGAAGACGAGCCAGACAGGATAATGCCTGGAAGATGAGGAACGGAGCGAGAAGGACAAAGTAGGAGGAATGGGAACGAAGCAGCATGTCGTCATCATCGCGGGATCCGCTTCCGGAACGGGGGAAAACTTAGTTTTAGCTCTTAAGGAGCATCCCAGGTGTGGGACAAGCTTCTCTTAAGCTTTGGAGAGAGAGGAGAAGGGATGAGAAATTCATTTGGTAGGGGTCTTCTTTTATAGTTGCAAGGAATGGGGGCATTTTGGTCATTACAATATTAAAAACATTAACTCGGGACCTTTAGTGATGGATAAATCCATCACTAAAGGCCTGAACGTGGCCGATGTGCACGCGCCGCACGCACGCCCCCTCACCTTCGCTGCCTCAACGCCTACGCACGACCACATGTGCTCAGCCATCCGATCAAGACATCGAACGGCTTAAACTACCCTCACCAATGCCGAGTGCCCGTGTGCGATCGAGCATTTGCGCTATGCGTCTGATCATGAGTGGGCGCTATCGGTTGTGATGGGTACACACATGGGTGCACAGCTATGATGGCACACCTGCACCCGCAGCCCCTCTGATTTTGAAGCACAGCACGGCTTGAGCGTGTGCCCTTTGCTAGCGAAAGGGCACTCGACCGCTGCGCTATGCTCCCTCTTGAGGCGAGCGCATGATTTGTGTGCGCGCAATTTGTGGCCGTTGGATGGTGAACCAACGACCCAGATTTGTCGAGTGGGTGAAGAAGAGAAGAGTTGCGGTCGGTTGGGTGGCTGAGATGGTGCCACATGGCACCATCTTGGCCGTTCATCTTCTAAGTGTTGCAAATGGTGCTATGGATGTCGGATTGGATCGATTTTCTTGCCGTTAGGCTACGGTCGTCGATCCAAACCCATCCATGCGGTCGAATATGTCATCTGAGGTGCAGATTAACACCATCTTGGCCCTTGATCATTAGGGTTCCTCGATCTCTATCTGGCGCTACGGATATCCGATCAAGGCGATCTTAGAGTCATTGAACTCCAATTGTCACGCTTATCAGATCCATACAGTTGGATCTTCAATCCGAGGCCCCGATTAACAAATTGCCGTGTCCTTGGCCATAAAAATGAGATAATTACTATACAATTTATACAACTTGATCTAAATGCATGATTATGCATCTTATGTACTATTTACAATGTATAATTGCTAATGTGACACTAAGAACATGCATTAATAGATATTTTAGGTTAATCAGATGTATGCACATCAACCATCAAATCAAGTTCATTCTTTAAAAGACCGTTAGACCTAATAGGATGGACTAGTTCGATCGATTGATCGACTCACTTTGGGCATATCGGACCGTGTACAAGGCCCCACTGGGAATGTCACCATACCGCATGGTGTATGGAAAGGCCTGTCACATTCCAGTAGAGCTGGAGCACCGTGCCTTTTGGGCAGTGCAGAAGTGTAATTTTAACCTCAATACAGGAGGTTATGAAAGAATTCTCTAGCTCAGTGAGTTAGAAGAGATTCGGCGGGAAGCCTATGAGAATGCAAAGATATACAAAGATAAGACTAGGGCTTTCCATGACCGACACATTTGGAGGAAGGAGTTCACGCCTGACTAACAGGTCTAGTTATTTGATTCATGGCTTAAATACTTTGTGGGAAAGCTCAAGTCCAAGTGGACTGGGTCGTATCTGGTGATCCACCCGTATCCTAACGGGGCAATCCAAATTATGGATCCAAAATCTGGGCAGGTATTTACAGTAAATGGCCAGCGGCTTGAGCCATTTTTTACCTAGGAACCTCCTTCTACTGACAAAATGATACATCTTCTTGAGGATGTGTGACTAACATTTCACCCAGCTGGATGCGTTAACTCAGCACTTATACATATATACATATCCTTTATACATAGCATATTTCATTCCAGCATAGTATTCTGCATATTGTGATTACCATTATAGTGTTGGTATGAGCTGAATGACAAGTCAGGAGTAGTTCTAGGTGATTTCTATCCACTTGCACCCTACCTTATTTCAATTTCTTTTATTCATGCATAAGGACATGCAAGAACTTAGGCATGGGAGGGGGGGTGGGGGGTACATATAAACTGAAAATTTTCTGCCAACACCTGGGGGGATATTTTATCAAAAGGTTTTATTAGGGATTTATTCTTTAGTAGATTCCTGAACTTAGAATCCAGTACAATTTCACACTTGCACGTAGAATTTGCAATGGATCCTATGCGAAGACTGGTAGACATCTCTAGTTTGTCGAGAAAAAGCATTGCTTCTTCTCCTGAACCCTTGGACAGTAATCAGGGAGTCAGGTGAACCATCTTCTAGTAGATCACCAAAAACATGTGTAAGGTGAGAGTAGAGAGTCTGCTGATGCTCTAAGACTAGTGTAAGGAATCTTAAATTCTGAATAATTGGATAATGATACTCGGAGTTAGGCATAATTTTCACTCTTGATTCTTACATACAAATTCTTTGAGAGAATCCTTGTAAGAGCCACCAAATAAGCCAAATACACAGAGAGTGGGTTCTGATAAAACTAAGACTGAGGTGGATAGTCATGACTGTCCTTCCTTGGCTGAAGGAGGGTACTGATATCAAGATCAGAAATACGTTGTCCTATTCATTCCCTTCCCAGTGCCGAAAATTGGCACTTCCACCAAATAAATCACCAAATATCCTCTTGAGCACCCCCAATTCCGAATAATGCCTTGTAAATAAAAGTATGTCTGTTATGCTGTGTTGTGTTGATAGATATGGCGTTATGCTAGTAGGTATGAAAAAAGAAAAAAGAAAAAGAAAAAGTATAAAAAAAAGAGAAAAGAAAAAGAAAGAAAAAGAAGAAAAAAAATAAGAGAAAAAGAAAAGAAAAAGAAAAAAATTATCATGATGAGAAGTGTATGTGAGAGTCAAGTATATTAAGGCAACAACACCTACCACCCTCACAAACCACCAAATACAACCTTGACCCACTTTTTCTTGTATTTCTTACTGCCTGAATATGGGCTGAGGGCTTCTGACTTAGTCATAGGATTATCAAAACCTAATTGAAGTATAATACCATGAGAGGCCACCAAATATATCCATAAATCTAGTGAGATGTGAGCTCAAAAAAAAATGGGGAAAGAAAAGAAAAGATAAAAAAAAGAGAGAAGAAAAAGTACAGAAGACTTAAGAGAGCACAGTTTTCCAGCCTCTCTCTAAGTTGATTTATTTAATAATATGAAAATCTAGATTCTAAAATAGTAGTCTCTATGTAGCACCAGAAAAGAGTAAGCCACCAAATACAAACCCAATTAACTCAGACATCTTCTACCTAAGCCAAGAAGTCGGGGCTAAAACTAGAGGATATTCTATGTCCCCGAGATAAGAGGTTTTCCTATCCCAACAAAATTTTACTGAGGGCTAAGTACGAGCTCTAGATGTGTGTTGACTTTTCACTTGAATCCATTGCAGAAGCTAAAACACTACACGTTCACGCTTATTTGGATTCTAAACTTTTGGATGAAGCAAAAAGAAATAAATCTCTGGTCAAACTCTTGATAAAATGCATTTCATCTTGCACTTGCTAGGGACTATCAAGATTTAGGCATAGGAATATGATTGCGTAGGATTCATAGGCCCTAATCCACATGAATTAAGTTAGAACCTAGCTTAACTTATGCATTCTGCATGCATTCGCATCATAATTTGCATCATAGTTGATTTATCAGATTTGTGGCTAATAATGTCATATTATGCACTAATTGAGAGGCATTAACAATCGTAGGTATTTTTTTTTTTTGAAACTGCGAGGAAAGCTATCGTGATACGATAGCAATCCGGAGGGCATTTTATTTCAAATTAAACATATAAAGCACAGTGGATAGCTACACATTGGATCCCCATCTATATATGATAGACCAGCATTCATTTACAATTTTCTGGCAACAGACTGGTTTCTCCTGAAATAACTTTTCATTTCTTACCCTCCACACACACCACAGGGTTATGGCCATACACATATATGGTCGTCCAGGTGAAGCAAACCTCTGCCAAAGAGAATCCCATGTAGGTAGAGGTTCCTGACATATTTTCCTCCATATCTTGTCTGTGACCAAACATGAGGAAAAAATGTGGGACACACTGTCAGTGTGTAACCCACAAAGATAGCAGGCATTTAACGTTGCCCCCATTCATTTGTGTCTAAAGTCACTCGTGATCAGGCCTTCCCTCCTTGATGTAAACATGTTTACATTGCATAAGATGTCTATTTATACATGTTCTTAAGCATAGAATTGCATTGCATACTATAAATATTGCTTAACATGCATCATCTTGCATTTAGATTAGTTTGAATAAAATGGAGGTTAATTGTCTCCTTTTATGCTCAGGGACAGGGCAAACTTTTTATCGGGGCCTCAAATCAAAGATCCAACTGTATAGATTTGATCAGGGTGACGATTGTAGTTCAACGACTTCAAGATCGCCTTAATCAGACATCTGTAGCATCAGATAGAGATCGGGGAACCCTAGAAGAGCAAGGGCCAAGAAGGTGTAAATCCACACTTCAAATGACAAATCTGACCGCACAGATGGATTTGGATCGACAATCGCAGCCTAACGGCACAAAAATCGACTCAATTCGACACCTGTGGCACCATCTACATCATCCAGAAGATGGACGGCCAAGATGGAGCCACGTGGCTCCATCTCGACTGCCCAACCGACCGCCCCCAACTTCTGAAGACGCTAGCACCCACGAATCTCCGCCGTTGGATCAAGATCCAACAGCTGAGATTGCATCCCAACCGGCGCGCCCATCCTCCTGATCGCACGCTCACTATTTGTAAGCGTGACACAAATGCGCTTGTAGCGCGTTGGTCGAACGCGCTTTCGCGAAGCGCGGGCAAGTGTTCGAGTCGCGAGGAGCAGGAGAGCAGGTGTGAGGAGCGTTGGATCGTCATCGGTCGGCTGCGAACGCTCAATCCAGCCGACGCTCTATCGCACGCCCACACGTAACGTGAGATCGCACGTGGCGAGCGCTCGATGAGGAGGCGGGCGAGGGTGCGTCTCAGCCGTTCGATCTCACGATCGAACGACAGAGAATTGAAGGACATGAGTGCACGTTGCATGCGTGGGAGGCGAGCAGGCGACTCACGTCACCCACGATGGGGCTTTAGCAACAGTTTTATCCGGCACTAAAGACCCCTAATTTAATGTTTTGAGATTAAAAAGACCAAATTATCCTCATTCCTTGCAACTATAAAAGGAGACCTCCTCTATACGAAATCTTTATCTCTTCTCTTCTCTCCCTCTCCAAAGCTCAAGAGAAGCTTGTCCCACATCGGGATGCTTCTCAAGAGATAAAGTTCAATTTTCGTCCCCCTTTTGGAAGCGGATCCCGCGACTACGTTGACATGCTGGCCCATTCCCGTTCTTCCCGCTTCGTCCTCCTTCGTCCTGCTCCGTTCCCCGTCTTCCAAGCATCGTCCCGTCTGGCTCGTCCTCCAAGCGACCGTCGAGGAGGATAATTCTCTCTCCATTCTTTTTAATGCTCTCTAGAGTAGACTTACTGCTTTCTAGTGTAATTGTTTTCTACTTTCTAGTCATAATGTTTAGTGTAATGAACAAACTTTTTGATAATGAATTCCATGTTCATTCTACATTTCTTTTTGATTTTTTGTAATATTCTCTCTCTCTCACATTCTCTCTCTCTTCTATTTAGTGTAAATAGATAGATAGTTTCTAATCAATTAATCTACTTCGTGACAAATAAATTAAACGCGTATTTTTAAATCAAACGTCTGCCTCCCTGAGTTCGACCCAGGATTTCTATTTCGGTATAAATTTTATTTGTTGAACGCGGGTTCTTCGCTTTCAAACTACAATGACAAGTTTTCAAAATCAAATACGTTAGCGTAGCAACTCGTAGCTTCAACATTTTGGTGCCGTTGCCAAGGAGGCAACGCTCGTTGATTTTTTTTTTCACGTTTTACAACTTACGAATTATTTACCTCACTTCTCTCCTTTCTTATTGTGATTGCAGGTACTCTTTTGAGACGAGCAAAAAAGGTAGATTGGAGCAAAGTGCTATTGAAGGTTTTGTAAGTTATCCCCCACCTCCCACCCATTAGTTTTTATTTCACCACATAATAATATAAACATCAATCAACCTAGGTGTTCTTATAAACTCTAAGGTTAGTTTTGTTTGTTTGTTTGACACTTACACCCGCCTCCACCTCCACATTTAAAAAATAAAATAATAAAAAAAAATCTCACAAAGGTACATAACCTCATCTAATTTTCAAACTCAACCGGTAAATCGATCTTTGGAACTAGTACACACATCCAAATACATAATTGAGTAGAAATCAGATTAGGTAATCACTTGTGTGCCTAATTAAGTGGTGCAATAGGCCAATTGTTTGAGTTGATTGGGTCGCACCACTTCAATTAAAATCAACTCATCAAGTAGTTGCCGATTAAGTTCAACTCTTAGGGATTTACTAGGAACTCCACATTCATTTAAATTTCAAAGGAAAACATCTTCACCTATGCTTTCAAAACCTGGTGTGCCAACAAAACTTATTTGAAAATACCTAAAGTCAAATCCTAAAAGCTACTAAGCAAGATTTGAACCCTAAAATTCACTGCATCAAAAATAATCTTGCTTGAAAGCCACTGGTTGTGCATGCATACACACATCAATCAATCATTAAGGGCACAACCCAGATAAAGGGCCCATCACATTCCAAAGCACATTCAAACCTAGCCCTAAATAAAATATAGTAGACGTTGGCCTTAAGGATTCGACTCGCTCTTCAGAGCCCAGAATGAGATTATTTTCAATTAGTCTGTTTCACTGTTCAATCTGATGTCTAGTTAGGGGCGCATAATCAAACGATCGCGACTGGGGGTACACTAGGAGCCGGAGGCGTAAGCCGAAGGAAGAACCTTCTCCCTAGTCCCTCCTTCTAACTGGTTGGATTGAACAGATAGAAGCAGATCAAATCGTTTCTCTATGTCAAGATGGATTTTGGGAGTCTGTAAGTCTTTAGGTTAGCCTACTTAAGGACAGGTTTGATTGCTTATATTGCAGGGTGCCTTTCTTCCTCTCGTCTCTCATGAATCCTTTTACATATTATATGCATTCCCACTCTTTCCCTCCTATTTTGAATTATCCTTAACATGACGATTATCCCGACTCGTACTGTAATCAACCATCAGTCAGTTGGGATAACTCGGATTGGGGATATAGTTTTGGACCTCCATGTTTAGGGTCTAACCCTGAACACTAAGATCGTGATTTCTATCCTTCTCAGAGCCACATCGATTATAGATCGTCACCCTTTCATGGACAACCTAATACGATCTACAGTCAAGAAGGATACACTGATTCTTGCCCATCCTCTGATTACATTGCCTTTAGGTCATCACCACCTTTTGAACAATCCGAAATGACCTATTATCAGGAAGGGTATAACGAATCTCAATTCATTAACTCCACTGCACTGATCCCAAACCCACCCAACCCTGAACCAACTCATTTGATTTAGGGTAATCAGGTTCAAGATAAGGTTCTAGCTAACTTAAGGAATATCATGCAATCTTTAGAAGTTCAGCCAATACCTTCCATTCAAAAATTGGAGCCTCTGATTGAAATGATTGATGATTTGAATAAGTATTTGTTGGATTGGCTCCAGGATATTAAGGATAAGAGCCCGGGTGAGTTTCTACTTGGGAAGTTAGTGAAATTGAGAATGAGATTTGTGGTCGCTTTAGTTCAATCATGGGATGATTCCCCGGATGAACCCCCTTCAGGCGAGCTAATGTCAGAACTCGTTCAGGCACCTATTGGGGGGGACATGCGTTATGAGGCTGACTATATTGAATTAGAGCAACCAATTAAGGATGATCTGATTTCTTCACCTGAGATCCCTGAGCCAGGGTACGAGGAAATGTATGTCTCCATGGATCATAAAGTGACAGATGATTTTGGGACACACATTAATACGGATCTTGATTTCTTTGATTCTGATGGTGAAGATTCAATTTGCGAAGTCTCATGTGAGTTTACAAAATATGATTTCTGTGAGATAATTGGGAATGAGGAATATAATAGATCATTTGATAGCCCAATAACTGAGGAAACTGATCTTATTAGGGCTCACATTACGGATCCAGAATCCCATTTTTTGGAGGATTCAATCAAATACCCTGATTGTCAATTACACCCCATTGAGCTTATCGATGATTCTGTTTTAGAGATAACTAAACCCAAGTCAATTCTAATTCAGCCACATCTTTTAGACTTGGAAATTTCAGATGGGGTGATTAATATGCAAGAGGTCCCAGAATTTGACATTCTGAATGAGGAAGGTAGGAGCTGGGAAATTTTGATTTGGGAAGCAAATTCCGGAGGAAATAGAAGACTGAGTCTAAGGGTTCCATTTCATCTGAAACCATCAAACCAAAACCCTTATGACATTTGTTCTGAGGATGTTCAACCTAAGCATACATTCATTTATTATCCTTTCGATATCAAATTCTCTGTAACCTGACTTTTTGGTCTTGGGTTGCATCCTCATAAATCGTAGGTCGGACCCCGCTTGCATACTGATTTTAGGTTTTAGGTAATTTTTATCCAGAACTTGAGATATTCTCGATTATGAGGTATGGGTTTGCACCACAATCTGGTCCACATTTGTGGACATCTGCTGGTAGGTCAGAGGTTTCATCTTTTTATTCTAATTCTGACCTGCACCTATGAATTCTTTATTTCTCTTCTTTGTATAGTGTGCCAAGCTGAAGGCACTAAATTCAGCACGTATACAGTTCTTTTTAGTTTTTATCTGGAGCAGACCCGACATTCATGCAATTCAGGTGCTTTCTGCTCTATTCCACTCTGTTTTATGTCTTTTTAATACAATGAGGACATTGCATTAGATAGGCATGGGAGGGTGGATATTCATCTTTGAATTTATTCTTCAGCTCCATAGATTTATTTTATTTTCTTTTATTTATATTAACAAAAATTATTGAATTAGGAAAGAGAACTTAGGTTTAAGAAAATTTTCAATCATAGGAAATACTACATTATGATCTGAACACAAAGACCCTTCAGGTCTTTGGACTTAATCAGTTGTTTTTCGAGTCCTTACCATCTTAATTCTATCGTAATTGGAGTAAATAAGTGTGGGTGATAAGTACACGACTTATCAACCCACCATCTGATTTGAGAGAACTTTAAGCCTAAAGCATCTACACACTATCTTATCACTGACTCATTAATCGGCGGTTCTAATGGAAATTGGGTAGCTAATGAACCTTCTAGGGTGATATGGCTGGCAAGTTATCATGAGTAACAGCCCATAGGTAGGTTGTCTAGAGCCCAGTCACTGGACCATTCTCTTTTTGCTTCCTTTAGGTAAACCTTAGACCAGGGAAGCCACCTACTTAAAAAAAAAAAAAAGAGAAAAAAAGAAAGTCAAAAAGAAAAGAAAAAGAAAAGGAGAAAAGAAAATAAAATAAAAGAAATAAGCCACACTTCGCTGCACGAGTATGGCTGGCAAGTTGTTAAAAGAACCCAGCTCAATAAAAACAGCTCATCGACCGGTTGTCCAGAACCCAGCTCAATAAATACACTGAAAATTCCCAAAACACTTAGAAGAAGCAGAGAAGTAAAATAAATTGGGGAGATATACACTAGATTCACCCTTGTGTTGACACTGTAAAAATAAAAGTAGGAAGAAAGCTATCGATTGTAAAGATACACCTTTAGGCAGAATTCTCCTTTTAAGGTCACCTAGAGGCATAGAAATTCGAAGTCCGTTTTTACTGTCGATCAACAAGCCTATCACATTCACAATAAGATGCTTAGAACTTAGGGTTCTCATAAAATCTTGGGTGAGTTGAATGGCCGTAGAAAGCCACTCTTAAATCCTAAAACTCGAAAATCCAAAAAAATTAGAAAAGAAGAAAAAGAGAGAAATTTTTCTTTGAATAAGGCGAGGGTTTGAGGCGGTCTGCATTTTGGCAGATACTCAGGCACTGTTGTGTCTTTGAAAGTTCAAATCCTAAGTAAACATTTCTTAATGATTGAAAATAACTCATGCCCAAATAATCCAACCTGATTCTTTTATAAGTAGCATATAGTTTTTTCTAGGACTAGCAAAAGATAGGAATGGGGGTATGATATAAACATGTTTACACTACTTAAGATGTCTATTAATGCATGTTCTTAAGCATAGGATTGCATTGCATACTATAAATATTGCATAACATGCATCATTTTGCATTTAGATTAGTTTGAATAAAATGGAAGTTGTCTCCTTTTATGTTCAAGGATAGGGCAAAATTTTTATCGGGGCCTCGGATCGAAGATCCAACCATACAGATTTGATCAGGGTGACGATTGGAGTTCAACGACTCCAAGATCGCCCTAATCTGACATCTGTAGCATTAGATAGAGATCGGGGAACCTTAGAAGATCAAGGGCCAAGATAGTGTGAATTCGTACTTTAAAAGACAAATTCGACCACACGGATGGATTCGAATCGACGATCGCAGCCTAACGGTGCGAAAATCGACTCAATCCGACACCTGTGGCACCATCTACATCATTTAGAAGATGGACAGCCAAGATGGCACCACGTGGCGCCATCTCGGCCACCCAACCGACCGCCCTCAACTTCTGAAGATGCTAGCACCCACGAATCTCCGCCGTTGGATCAAGATCCAAGGGCCGAGATTGCATTCCAACTGACGCACCCATCCTTTGAAGCCGCACCTAAAGTGCCACCTTGACCGTTGGATCTCAATCCAACGGTCCTGATCGTACGCGCACGATTTGTAAGCGCGACACAAATGCGCTTGTAGCGCATTGTTCAAATGCGCTTGCGCGAAGCGCAGGTGAGCGTTTGAGTCGCGAGGAGCAAGCGAGCAGGCACGAGGAGGGTTGGATCGTCATTGGTCGGCTGCGGGTGCTTAATCCAACCCATGCGCTATCGCACGCCCGTGCGTAACGCGAGATCACATGTGGCGAGCATGCAATGAGGAGGCAGGCGAGGGCATGTCTCAGCCGTTCAATCTTACGATCGAATGGCCGAGAATCGAAGGACGTGAGCGCGTGTTGCATGCATGGGAGGCGAGCGGCCGGTGCACGTCACCCACGATGGGGCTTTAGCGATGGTTTTATCCATCACTAAAGACCCCTGATTTAATGTTTTGAGATTAAAAAGACCAAATTGCCCTCATTCCTTGCAACTATAAAAGGAGACCTCCTCCATACGAAATCTTTATCCATTCTTTCTCTTCTCTCCCTCTCCAAAGCTCAAGAGAAGCTTGTCCCACACCTGGGATGCTTCTCAAGAGATAAAGTCTAATTTTCATCCCCCTTTCGGAAGAGGATCCCGCAACGATGACGACGTGCTGCCCCGTTTCTGTTCTTCCTGCTTCATCCTCCTTCGTCCTGGTCCGTTCCCCATCTTCCAGGCGTCATCCCATCAGGCTCGTCCTCCAAGCCACCGTCGAGGAGGATAATTCTCTCTCCATTCTTTTTAATGCTTTCTAGAGTAGATTTACTGCTTTCTAGTGTAAATTATTTTCTGCTTTCTAGTCGTAATGTTTAGTGTAACGAATAGACTTTTTGATAATGAATTCTATGTTCATTCTACATCTCTTATTGATTTTTTATAATATTCTCTCGTTCTCTCATTCTCTCTCTCTTCTATTTAGTGTAAATAGATAGATAGTTTCTAATCAATTAATCTACTTCGTGACAAATAAATTAAACACGTATTTTTAGATCAAACGTCTTCCTCCCTGAGTTCGACCCAGGATTTTTATTCCGGTATAAATTTTATTTGTTGAACGTGAGTTCTTCGCTTTCAAACTACAACGATAGGTTTTCAAAACCAAATACGTTAGCGTAGCAACTCATAACTCCAACACTTCTGCATAACCATAGGAAAATTTGCACTTTCAGTGGAATCTTCAATAACCATATTTTCTTATCAACCGGGTCACTCTCCATATTTGTGTTTGATCTGATAATTTTTTCGTAGGCTTGCTGGGCTGTATATCTCCCATTCCAACCATATGTATCATCCGTGCCATGTCTGGGACAGATCTATTGCAGTGCAGATAGTAGATTCTACCTTTCCCCCCACTGTCGTGTACCCATTCTACAGAAATCAGACCCTTCAAGGCTCCAGCAGCCACCTGAATCAGACCACAAGCTGCTAACAGGGGCTTCTTTGTCTGGGGCTGCTGCATATGCTCTTGGGTAGGATTCTTTTAGAATACCCACGGTGACCAATGTTCATTCCATAGACTAAAGTCACGGCCATCTCCTAGCTTGGGCTGCATCAACTGCCAATTACTTTTAATTGCTAGGATGACCGATCTCCAAAAAGGGGATGGTTTGGTTGGATATAACCTCTTCAATGCACTGTTAGATCCACCATAGCAGTCTCTGATCAATTCTGTCCATAGTTCTTCCTTTCCCTAGAAGATCTTGATCGCCCATTTAATCAGAAGAGCCTCATTAAATTCCTTAAGAGCCTTGATCCCCAGCCCACCCATTTCCTTTGGTCGGCAGATTGGGTCCCACTTCATAGGCTACATGAACCTCCCCTCATGTCCAGCCCCTTTCCAAAAGAATTTCTTACGCATTACATCTAAACGTTTCCAAATAGATTTCGGGGCTTTAAAGATACTAAAGTAAAATACCGGAATAGAGGTTATCACTGAATTTAGGAGAATCAGTCTCCTACCTTTTGACAAAAATTTACTACTCCATCCTTCCAACATGATAGATATCTTGTCAAGAAGAACATTCCAATCATTCTTCATTTTTGAAGATCGCAGTGGCAGCCCCACGTATTTAAGTGGCAGCTTAGAACGAGGCATGCCCAACGTAGCTGCTAGTGTGTCCTATTCTTGATCATTCATGCCAAAACAGATCAAAGTAGATTTTTCCCTATTTAATTTCAGACCTGAAATGTCTCCAAAAATCTTCACCATATGTCCTAAAGCATGGGCAACAGGAGTTGACCCCTCCACAAAAAAAATCGTGTCGTCTGCATATTGTAAAATAGGGGCCATAGTCTTGTTGGAGAGTGAATAGTCTCTTATAACACCCGTCTCTGTCAATTTACATGCATATCTTGTGAGCCTGTCAACTGCAAGATTAAAAATCAAGGGGGCTAGAGGACAACCTTGTCTAACCCCACATTGGGGTTGAATCCAAGCACCACATGGTTTCCCATTGATCAGCAGGGAGAAGGAGGCAGTTGTGATACATCACTTCATCCACTGGATCCAGATGGGGGGGAAACCTCTCCTTTTGAAAACTTCCCAAATGTACGGCCATGAGACCGAATCGTAGGCCTTTTGGAAATCCACTTTCCACATAAATGCCTTACATTTCCTTCTGTGCCATCCACTCACCATTTCTTGGGCCATAATGAACGATTCTTGAAGGGATCTGTTGGGTAGAAAGGCAGATTGTACAGGGTGGATCAAGCTTTGTAGAACTATTCTCAATTTGTTAGCCAATATCTTACCACTAAATAAATGGAATTCGATAAAGAAATCGATCTAAATCTGAAAATTTCTCGGCCCCCAGTGTCTTTGGCAACACGAAGAGAAAAGATTTGTTGATCTTGTTGAAACCTACATTGCCCCTCTCAAACTCTCTTATGACATCCATCACCTCCATGCCAATCACACTCCACATTTCTTTGTAAAAGAACACTTGGATACCATCTGGTCCGGAGGTGCCCTCAATATTTAGATCTTTAATGGCATCTATAGTTTCCTGTTCAGTGATAGTAGTCGTCAGTTTAGAAGCCTGATCATTTGTAACTCTAGGCACATCACTCACAGCCATCCTCCAGCCACCTCTCTTTGTTGCCCGTGATGAGCCCCTGTAGTACCTGATAGCCTCAGCTCTTATTTCTTGCATAGAGGACAGTCTGTGCCCATCTTTGAGAATGAAAGAGATAAAATTTACTCGTCTCCGAGAGCTGGTAGCAAGGTGAAAGAATTTTGTGTTGGCGTCTCCCTCCTTGAGCCACAACTATCTTGACCTCTCCCTTCAGTCCATCTCCTATTTGAGATCCTCCTCCACTACCACACCTTGCCACATTCTTCTGGCTGCAAGTTCCTCATCAGATAATGGGCCTGCTACTTCCTTAGAATCCAGCATCTGAATGTTGTTCAAAGCCTCTACACACCTCTGCTACCTTAGTGTAATCATAGTAGCTCCATATTCTTTCAGAATAGTGCGTAGAGCAGCCAGCTTGGATGCAAACCTGATAGTAGCTGAGCCCTCCATCTGTTTGGTCTACCACCATGAGCCAACCTTCTCATGAAACTTAGGCTCTCTCAGCCATGATCTTCTGAGCTTGAAGTATGAGCCTGCTTGGATCTCTTCACCACTATCACAGACGAAGGGAGTATGGTCAGAGAAAGGGCGGTCCAGTCCAGCAACATTTGATAGTTGAAATCTATCAAGGACAGTAACATTCCTAAAGAATCTGTCAATCTTCGATAACAAGTCATTGCCATTACGCCAAGTGAACTTAGCTCCTGATGATGGATATTCATTCAAGCCAAGGGATTGAACTACCAACTGAAAACCAACAGCGGAACTGAAAGCCAAGGGATATCAGTCCCTGTCAGCACACAATTGAAGTCTCCTCCTATTAGCCAATCTTCCCCTTGCACAAGTTCAGCTGCTACAACCCAATCCTCCCAAAGTTCCTATCTGATAAAAGCAGTGCAGGGGCCATACACACCAGTAATCCAGATGACATCTTGACCCTGATGAGTTTGGAACTTGCAGGTCACCAGATGTCAAGCCTTGTGTATATCCAATAGGTGTAACCAAGCCCTTCACCAAATAACGATGCCCCCCGACCTGCCATGTGCATTAAGCATCACACATTCATTCGCTCCCGTAGCCTTCATATCATTCCATACTCTATCAGACTCATTCTCAATATGGGTCTTTTGTATGATCGCACAATCGATCTCCCACTCTCTCAGGTATCTCATCAAAGAAGCCCTTCGACTATTGTCACGCAACCCATGCACATTCCACGTAAGGATTCTCATCTTCCTTCATGAGATCCCTCCCTCTTTTGGCTTTGGCATTTACTAGCCTGCATAATCGCAGCTACCGTGTTTTCATCCAGGAGCAGATCAGACTTTGGTCTCCTTTATCTGAGTCTATAGGGTGACCTACCCATACCAGACTTGGTAGTAGATCCAGTACCAAATTTTAGGCCCTCCACCTCTTGTAACTTCTGTTGGGTCTTCAAGGAGTTAGTTGAGATTTCTTTTAACACTTGTATCTCAGTGTTATCTGCACCTAATTGTGGATCCCCTGCATCTTCAATCACGGGGATCATTGTTTCCTTCCTGACTAAATCCACCTGCTCCTCGACCATCATCTCCCCCATTTCCCCAAGGTGATGGTCCTTGCATTTTTTTGTTGCTAGTGCCTCATCAGGAGAAGGCCTGCACAAGATCTGTATGTTTGCCTCTTCAACAACTTGCATATCAGACAACTTATCCTGCCTCTTCTTCACAGCAATGTCACCCACATTGAATCTCAGGAGCAGCAACCAGGAGCTACCCCCACATCTCAGAATCAATCTATCAGGGATCAAACTTGATTTGAAGACATCCACCATAACACTCAGGACCCATCCATCGCCCTCCATTAAACCAACTTCTGCATCTTCTGCCATTATAGCAAATCTAGAGATCATGGTCGCCACCACCTCTCTTGACCTCAGGTGTAGCGGCAGACCTTTAATCTCAAGTCTCCCCGATCTAGAGCCTAATCTCTGTGGCGGCCTCTCTAGCAAAGCTTCATCAAAGGGGGAGACTAACCTTCATATCACCGTTAAACCTTCAAAAGAGCTTGACTAAAAGCACATACGTTCGACATCCATCATCCCCAAGCCGAAGAGCACAAAACGTGCGAGCGACAGAAAAGCAATTTGCCAGTAGTTGGTCGATGGAGATAGAGAACTTACCAGTTTATGCAGATTTTCTGAAGATGGATTATCGGTCATTACCTCACCGATCAACGCCCCTCTTAGTATCAGTTCTGCCGCTCTTATGTTCTCTGTCATAGGGGCCTCAACGTCGACCATGTGACCTCCATAGGTATGAGGGGGCGGTGGTGGTGGCAGTTGTGCCCTAAAATTCAAACCTCCAGAGTGCAAGTTCGAGCGGCCCTTCATCTGCCCATCGTTTGCCTTACATGAGTCCCGCTTATGGCCGTGACCACCACACGCAAGGCACACAATGGGGGAGCGACATACAGCCACCATCTGACCCCGACGCTGGCACCGGAAGCAGACGATCTTCCTATTGCCCCATGAACTCCCTCTATCTGTCTTCCTCATATCCACCTCCCATCTGCCAGTAGCGTCAGATTTTCTCCTTTCCTTCCACGTCCATGCCCTAGATCTCCATGTAGTCCATCCCTCATCGTCCCAGTTTCTCCCCCCTATCACCCCATGGTCGCCTCCCTCCACCCTCCAAGCCCACAACGTCGTAGTATATCAACAATCGTAGGTAATTCAGGGCTATGGATGATCGATCCAACCATACGTATCTACTCAGAACAACGGGAGTCCAATGCTTCCAAGATCACATCAATCAGACTCCCATAGCATCCTATGGAATTCGCAGAAGAGAGAGGGAGAAAATCTAGACCTCAGATGAAAAATTTAACCGCAAGGATGGATCCAGATTAGCAATCGCAGTCCAACGATGCAAGAATCATCTCAATCGGAGGCCAACATCAACATTTACAAAAGAGAGAAGATGGACAGCCATGATGGCACCACGTGGTGCCATCGCAACAACCCCTCACATTAGGCCCAACTCATGGAGTCTCCCCACACGTCTTGGGCTGTTGGATCTCCATCCAATGGCCATGAGCCACCCACATCACCTACTCCCTCACGCTCTATCAAAGACGATCAAGCCTCAGTCGTTGGATCTCCATCCAACGACTGAGGATAGATAGACACAAAGCAACAACCGCGACAATCCATGCACGTAGCACAGCGGAGAGCACGTTTGAACAGCGGCGCATGATGCGGGATCGAATCGCAATCTACAGGAGATCAGGACGACAGCACACGCAGGTGAATCTCAAGCGTCCGATCGACATTGAGTGGCTAGGATGCGACCGCGTGGCACACTGGCAAGCATTGGAAGAAGACGCGCGTGATAAAATGCGAGTAAACGTCCATGTGCGCAAAGCGGGAATTCAAAGGTGGTACTACAGCTTGTTTTAAGCCGTCTGATCGTGAGATCGAATGGTCAAGATCAGGGTGTGTGATTTAAATCGCGAGGGTGCATGCGTGGACAGAGAAATCAGGAGCGGACGTTAGGTACGCGTGTGCGGTGGGCACTGAGCCATTAGATCACGATCCAAGGCTCCAGGGTGCACCACGTGGCGCAACCAGAGGCAATACGAGCGTAGAAGGTGCAAATGAAGGCCTTTTCAGGTGCGATCTAATCCGTTCTCCTGATCGACAGATCTGATCACTAGAAGGTTGTTTCACGACTTTGGGGGCTCAAATGCCCATCTTGCCCCTCACGAAAGCTATAAAAGAAGGCCCAGTGCCCCCACAGAAGGACATCATCCACCAGAACTCCTCTAGGCCCTCTCCAACTCTTCAGACTTTCTTCTCCGGCTCTCTCCATCTCTGGCTCTCTTCCTCTGAAGCTCCCACCAAGCCACCTTGGTGGACCACCGTTGCTCTCCCCAGCTTCTCCAGAAGGCCACCACGGACCACCCGTGGTGCCCTTATTCTACTACATAGTAATTTTCATTTATGCTCTAGTTAGATAGATAGCAAGAACTTGTTCTAGTCATAATTATATTTTTGCAATTCATGATTTGATTATCTGCATGATATACATATTGTGATATATTTGTAGATTAGTTTGCAATTAGTAGCATATTCTCTAAGTTAGCATTCTAATTCAGTTTTGAAATCAAAAGCGCTTTTTGCCTCCTTGAGTTCGACCGGGACTCACCTGTTCCGTTAAAATTTATTTGTCGAGACGTATTTCATGCTATACTACGACGTATTCATCTTCTTTACGTGATTTACGCCACGGCCACCATCCTCACCATTTTGTCCAGGTAATCATTTCAAATTTCTTGTCTAGTTTAGTATATTAGTTTTAGGTAGTTAATTGTTAGGTTTAAGCATAGAATAGATCCAAGCTTCGCAACCCCCTTCTTCGACTCCAATGACGCCATTCCAGCATCGTGCAACTTTGTTTCATCAAATTGACCACCCAATCACCCTTCTCACCTCTTCACGACCATAAATCACTTCTTTTCCCTCGTTATTAGCCATTGCAACCAACATGCCTAATTTCCACTCACCTCCGAACCTCTACTATCTATGGCGGAGTTCCAATGAGTTCCTCTCACCTAATCAACCACATCATCACCATCTCCTCATTCTACATAGCGATTTGTCTCAATCGATTGAGTGTTTCACCTACTCTTGAGTACTTATTGCAAGCGTCCGAGTCGATGTTATGAGGGAGAAAAGCTTGCGTCGTAGTATAGTCGACAAAACTGCTTTAGAACATTTAAAATTTATAAGAGTGCTCGAAAGCAAAGAATTGAGTCCAAGGTTGTTCGCAAGGAGTAAATATGGAATTCACACACTAATCGAAATATAAAACAAATGAGCATAATGATTAATTGTCACAAAGATATGTAATGAATAATCTCCTCAAAAATACATTCATTAATAAGTAAGAGTATCTCAAGAAATCATGGGATAAAAAGAATGGAGGAGCTCAAAACAATGGTGATTTAAATCACTAAGTATTTCCTTCAATCAAGCATATATCACAAATATCAATTCAATTCAAATATCTCAATAGTGGTTAGAACCACTTAAATAGCCACGTCAAGCTCAGAGTTAATGTCTTCCAAATAATTTTACAGTACCTTCAATCAGTAGTCAGATAAGTCAACCAAGAGGCCTTAAAGTTATCGAGCCTCAGGATGACAAGGCTCAAGGCCTTAGCATAGAGCACATAAGCACGCATCCCGAGGAACACAATGCAAAACCCTCCCCCTTCTTCCTCAAATTTCTTCCTCTTACCTTCTTAGAACTGGGTTACGGGTAATCTGGTATATAGGTCAGAGGTCCAGGCCCGCCGATGTGGAGGTAGGCAAGGAGTGTAAGGCAGAGTGCATGGGGGACTCGAACCTCGGTGTGCTGGGCAACAAAGCCTCTTCACAAAATTGTCTTATACAGTGGTTGTAACCCTCCCACATACAATGTGGGACTATCTTGCGTTCCTCTTCTTCGTGTGCTGTAGCGGGTGGTGTCGCTCTTGATTGCGAGCTGTAGCTGCTAGAAGAGGCTCAATTGAAGACCTAGAGAGTGTTGTGAGAGTATTCTGCAGGTATTAGAGAAGGTAGCGAAGTCGAAGCCGGTCAAAATACTGTGAGCGAAGGTGGAGATGGGTGGCATATGCAGAAACTCCAGCGAGGGTACCTGAAAAGAGAAATACGAGCTAAGAGACCTGGTTAGAAGGTTCAGAAGACTCTCCGTGGTGCAAGGAGAGTGGTGGCGGTGAAGATTTAGTGTTTGTTGGAAATTCCAATAGGGTGATGGGTTTTAGTCTGTGACTCGAGGTAGAGCTTTTGGTGGTGGTAGAAGGTGATTTGGTGGAGTGTGGTGGCAGTTGAAAAGATAAGGTGAAGGTTGGTTCCTAATCTGGAGAGGGAGAGGAGTTGAAAGGACCTAATTATAGACGAAGAGGAGAGATCCACGCCGGCTTTGATTGGCCGACGTTGGAGGAGATGAAGTCTCCGGTGGTGAGAAGTGGCGACGACAACGGGGTAAACGGCTCCTGCTTGGTACGATAAGGTGAGGAAGACGTCGGGAAGGAAGTTTCCTCTGCATATCGTACATAACAGAGGGTGAAAAACGGATTTCGAGGAGGTCACTGGAGTCACGGCGAAGGTGGCTAGAGGAAGAGAAAGATGAAGATTTTAGGCCTAGACAAGACTAAAGAGGATGATGGAACTCAAAATCAAGATCTAATTAAAGAAAGGAGCTTAATTGGTCAGAGATTGGGAAACAAGAAACCCACGGATTTCATGAGCTTCGCCTGGTCTTGTTGTAATGAATCAAGGTCTTAAATCATGTTCATGTGATTCCCTACCGTGTAAACATCAATCCCACTAAATTTGGTGGGATTTGATGTAGGTTTAAGGGGATTTCAAGCCTGGTCAAATGGTTAAGTAGACGGTTGACCCATCAATGGCAGCAGAGGTGTGTTTACGAGGAAGAGATACTTAGGGACCTGAACATAAGAAATTTTGAAAGCTAGGGCTCAGGTGTGAAGAATAGAGATTTTAGGGACTAAATTGCAAATCAGGTCAAGATAGACTCTAATTGGCCCAAATTTTGGCCTTAACCTAATTTGGACCCAAGGAATCTAATGGTAAAGTTGGATTTCAGTTTTGACCATGTTTGATTGGGCAATTTGCACTGAAGTCTAAATTAGGATAAAATCCCGTCTAGACTCTATTCAAGGTCAAAATAGGTTTTGATGGTCAAACCAAGGGTACCAAACCTCTTAGAATATTTTTATACAAATTTTAGGAGGTTTAGATAAATTTTATCCTTACCAGAACCTCTTTAATTTACATGGGTCTAAAATTATGGTTTTGATGTGTTATTTTGGTTCTCAGAATGCGTGAACCCTAATTCTGTCTGTGTGGACCCTCTCTTTGGACTTTAATGCTCAAGTGACCTTTGATTAACCCATGGGTGACCCCGTAGTTATTCTGCATTTGTGATATGATGTTAAAACTACATATTTAACCCTATTTTATTATTTTCTCCTCAAAACGAATCTGAGTGGAATTACAGCTCTTAGGCGATCATTCAGGAGTATTTATCACTTGATCTCAACTAATTAAAGCTAGTTATGGCTAATGATGGTGTTATCATCATACCCGCATTCCTAGCTTTTGCTAGTCCCTAGCAAAATCCTATGGAAAGAACTAGATCTCTAGACCATGCTTTGGTGTTCAGATGCTTGATTTGTGCCACTCTATAGAATTTAGATCAGAATGCCAATAATAAGCCTAGAGGTACTCAAGTACCAGCCAAGATCCAAACTTGACCAACTTTAGCCTGGGTCTACCGTGAAGGTTTCTAAGGCCTACAAAAACTACCCAGAGGTTCATTGACCCTAGCGGTTAAAGCACCTGTGCGTTAAACGTAACAAGTCTAGGTTCAGTTTGCCAATGCATTTTGATAAGAGAGAAACAAAGAAGGATATTTCATTTGGAGAGTTTTCTCTCTTTTCCTTTTATATTTCCCTAGATCAAGCCTCAGATTGGCCCTAAACACGGCCTGTATCGAATTTCTTGTCCCCACATCAATCCTCGAAGGGTCCCTGGCAATTGATGCTTTGTGATAGCATCGCCCATGGCAACCCCCAAAACTCCTAGCTTTTGACACTTCGGGATAGTGCCGCCCATGGCATTTTGTAGCTAAATTCTGGCCTTGGCAATCGACATTTCGGGATAATCCCGCCCATAGCACCTGAAGCAGTACAAAGTGCTTACATGCCCCTTGTAGGATATTTAGATATCTTAGGAGACAAGCACTGAGGAGACGATATGTTATTACGCATCTTCGAGGGGAATTTTCTACCTCTCTGTGTTGGGAACTCTTCCAATCAACTTGTGTCTTCGAGCCACTCCTAAGTTAAATCTTCGAGATGACTTTTCATAACAGAACACTTTTGACATTATTTCTTCGTTAAGTGCACTGAACCAGACCGGCATGTGATTTTGGGTGCTTAGGTTACCAAGTCTCGCAAACCAAAAGGCAGGCAATGGGGTGGAATAATCCCTAAGCCTTAGACTTAATACATTAGCTTCGCACTTTCCTCAACCACTTGAGGACTAATCCGGTTCTTAATGAATATGTCAGTAGTTAAGCCCTAAAATAAGCCCAAGAGGGCTAAGATTAGCAATCGTACTAATCTCCTTGTCTTTACCACTTCAAGACTTAATCTTGTTTTAATTTGGTCTAGAACTTAGTAAATCTCATAATCAATTACTATGACTATCAATTTTTTTTTCTTGATTTTGCTCCTTTTTGACATTTTTATATTTCCTCCTCTTTTCCTCTTCAAGAAAGATTTTCAATCATTTGACAAAATTTTCCTCCCCTTTCTCCTTTTTTTTTATATGTATGTTTTTTTTTTGTGAAAACCCCTCAGAGAATTGAATTTTCATTTTTTTGCACTTTAACACCCCCCATGCCGAGGTTTTGCAATGTCCTCATTGTAAACTAGGTGGCTACAAATTCAGCTTGGTTCAAGATTTAGAACAGGGTCAAAGGGTGGGTGAATGAGTTGAGATGACTGTTGCAAATGATTTCAAACTTTGATACAAGTACCAAAGGTGGAGTCGGCTATTCTAAAGTTGAACCCTAAAGTGCAATAAGAGTGTATCTCAAAAGATGAGTCAGAAGGGTCTCGAGTTTTTTAAATGATGGGTTGCCTCCCGCTAAGCGCTAAATTCAATGCCTTCAACCGAGTAGAAGGTGGTCAAGGAGGAGTTGTCAAATTGGAGGAATTTTGTAGAATAAGCACCTTAATGGGTAGCGTAGTGGGTCCAACTAGGTGCTTGTTCAGGTCAATAGGATGATGATGCATAACAAACCCAATCAATTTGGTGGGTTGATGGATGTGAATCAATAAGTGTGGAGCCCATCAGATGCTATGTGGCTCGAAAAAATGTGGAAGTAAGAATCTAGGGTTTGGCTGAATTGTTTCAACCTAATCAGAGTAGAGGTCCTCAAAAGTCAATGGATCAATGGAGAATGAAGGAACCCTACTGGTGGGATCAAAGAAGGATAAGATGTGATTAACGGTCAGATCAGTATCTGATTCTCGATCAAAAGATGGAGGTGAATCACTTGCAATCGGATCAGAGAGGGGTGAGTCAGTAGAAATTGATTCCAATAGCGGGTTGGGGTTGGGATAGATTTTGAAAGGCTCTAAATGAGGTGTGGTTGCTTTGAAGTTCAAATCATCGGCCTCAGAATCAAAGAATGGATCATGGATACTGAGGTCGTAGACTTGCTCATAATCATCTGGAAACAAAGGTTCTCCGAAATCAGAGTATGATTCGAAATCGTCGAAGAATTTATGACAATCAGCTTTTGAACCCGATTTAGGATGAAGATTTCCACCACAGAATAAATCATGATTCATGAAATTATCAACTTAACTTTGATCTAACTTAACTTTGAAATTATGACAATCTTTGATCTATGGCTTGGTGTATCGTATTTAGCATATACCCTCGTTTCTCAATGAGACCCTGGTGTATCTCCCAAAGTTGTGGATTTGACAAACATTGCATATACTCAGTATTATGTAGTCTCCATAATTCATTATATTATGATAAAAGACCATCCTAGGTTGAACCATGTATCATTTGTGTAAATATCATTTTGGTATGGTTCATAATGAGGTCTGTTGTTTTGGGTACATTAACCTGAATGTTCCTAAATGAAGCTGAGGTCTTGTAATACTCATTATGATGTCTAAGAGCAGCCTCGATCATTTTTTCCTTGATGCTCATGCGAGATTCAGGTTTATTGAAGATCTTTCCCATGTTGTCAGGTTGCATTTTCAAATCAAGTGGTGGATCAAGATGTAGAATCAAATTCAGGTCCAGATTGAATTTATTAGATCATATCAAAATTCCCCAAAAGATTAACTCTAATGGAGGCCTCTAGATCAAACCTAGGACTTTTCCTATGTATGTACACTATAGAATAGATGAGGGAGTGGATGTGAATTGGACCCAATGAAGGCACCCAAAGTTTTTGGGATGACTAAGGCTGTTTCAAGGTGGATGTTACCTCTGAATCAGAAATCTACACACCCAAGAATTACTTGGGCAACCAGGAAAGGAGAGCCCTGCAAAGACCTCTACACAGTAGAGTGTCACCCCGGGTCATAGGGTTTTCCCCACCCGACCTTCATTATCACTACAGTTCCAAGTAGATCGGAATGTATGGATTGAGACTTTAAGTCTACCAATTTTAGTCCTAATTTGTGCCTTGACTTTCACTTGATTTAAAAGTTAATTCAATTTTTGACCTAATTTGGAGGTTGATTGGCCCACAAAGTGGACCAACGTTACCTAACTTGGCCTAAAGATTGAGGATAAATTTTGGTTAAGACCTAAAATCACCCTGAATTGACTCTCAAGTTATTAGGTCCAAAATTTTAGGGTTTAAGTGAATTTTAAGCCTTGATTTTAGGGTTTTCTGGAATAGGTCTTTTCAAACAAGGGCTTAGTTAGCACACAAATGCGGGAAGATCAATTTCCTTTAATGCAGGAAAATATGTACTAACACTTCACAACCCTAAAGTGGAAACCCTAATTGGCTCTATTTCAAGTCCAATTTGATCTCAAATATGACACCTTGGATGCAAACAAGAATGTGGATAGTCCAAGATGTCGAGAATTTAAGCTTAAATCCCTAATAGGTACAGGAAATCAGGATGGGGATCTCTAATCAAATCATCTCAATCTTCAATCAGATATAAATCAAATCGCAAATCAGGAATCTTTTTGCCTTTAAATGATGATTACTATAAAAATAAGGCAAGTGAATACTAATTCACTTGTTTCCTTTTTCTCTTCCCAGGATTAGGAGGTGAATAGGGAAGAAGAAAAATTTTACCTACCCCTGTTGTGGTTGATTGCGTGGAAGATCTTCTCATGGTGTACCTCGCAAAATCATAGCAAAACAAATAGGGCAAGTTAGTAATCAGCTCAATCAAATAAGATAAGACTAGTGGTGAATTGCGCATTGCTCCACTGCAACGGTGCCAAAATGTTGCGAGCATTCGAGTCGATGTTACGAGGGAGAAGAGCTTGCGTCGTAGTATAGTCGATAAATTGCTTTACAAAATTTAAAATTTATAAGAGTGCTCGAAAATAAAGAATTGAGTCTGAGGTCGTTCGCAGGGAACAAATATGGAATTCACACACTAATCGAAATATAAAGCAAATGAGCATAATGATTAATTATCACAAAGATATGCAATGAATAATCTCCTTAAAAATATATTCATTAATAAGCAAGAGTATCTCAAGAAATCATGGGATAAAAAGAATGGAAGAGCTTAAAACAATTGTGATTTAAATCACCGAGTATTTCCTTCAATCAAGAATATATCCCAAATATCAAGTCAATTCAAATATCTCAACAGTGGTTAGAACCACTTAAATAGCCACGTCAGATTCAGAGTCAATGTCTCCCAAATAATTCCACAATACCTTCAATTAGTCGTCAGACAAGTCAACCAAGATGCCTTAAAGTTATCGAGCCTCAGGGGCACAAAGCCTTAGCATAGAGCACCAGCACCTCAACCCAAGCACAAAACCTCAAAGATGGCTAAGCATAGAGCACATAGGCACGCATCCAGAGGAACATAGTGCAAAATCCTCCCCCTTCCTTAGATCTCTTCCTCTTCCCTTCTCAGAACTAGGTTATGGGTAATCAAGTATACGGGTCAGAGGTCTAGGCCCACCGACGTGGAGGTGAGCAAGGAGTGTACGGACAAGTGCATGGGGGACCCGAACCCCCGTGTGCTGGTCAACAAAGCCTCTTCACAAAATCATCTTATACCGTGGTTGTAACCCTCCCACATATGATGTTGGACTATCTTGCGTTCCTCTTCTTCATGTGCTGCAGCAGGTGGTGTCGCTCTTGATTGCGAACTACAGCTGCTGGAGGAGGCTCAATTATAGACCGGAGAGTGTTGTGAGAGTATTCCGTAGGTCTTGGAGAAGGTAGCGAAGTTGAAGCCGGTCGGAATACTATGAGCGAAGGAGGAGATGGGCGATGTACACAGCAGCTCCGACAAGGGTACCTGAAAAGACAAATATGGGCTAAGAGCCCTGGTTAGAAGGTTCAAAAGACTCGCCATAGTGTAAGGAGTGCGGTGGCAGTCAGACAGTGGCTAGGCGGTCGGTGAAAGCATGGGTTGTTCAGTGGTGATATGGAGTGGTTGGAAACACCAATAGGGAGAGGGGCTTTGGCTTGTGAGTCGAGGCAGAGCTTTTGGCGATGATAGAAGGTGATTTAGTGGAGTGTGGTGGTGGCGTGACTTCGTCAGAGGCGTCGCCGGCCATGGAGAAGATGGATGGGGAGAGGGAGATTCGTCGGTTGAAAAGATAAGGTGAAGGTTGGTTCCTAATCTAGGGAGAAAAAGGAGTTGAAGGGACCTAATTACGAACAAAGAGGAGAGATCTGCACCAGCTTTGATTGGCTGGCATCGAAGGAGATGAAGTCTCTGATGGTGAGAAGTGGTGTCGACGACAGGATAGACGGCTCCTGCTTGGTACGGCGAGGAGAGGAAGACGTAGGGAAGGAAGTTCCCTCTACCTATCATACGTGGTAGAGGGAAACGAAGGGATTTCTAGGAGGCCGTTGGAGTCATGGTGGAGGTGGCCGGAGGAAGAGAAAGATGAAGATTTTAGGCTTAGACCAGACAAAGGACGGTGGAAGTTCGGGGACCTTTTATACAGCTCAAAATTAAGATCTAATTGAGGAAAGGAGCTTAATTGGTCAGATATTACGAAACAAGAAACCTATGTATTTCATGAGCTTCTCCTGGTCTTGTTGCTGTGAATCAAGGTCCCAAATCACGTTCATGTGATTCGCAACCGTGTGAACATCAATCCTACCAAATTTGGTGGTATTTGGTGTAGGTTTAAGGGGATTTTGAGCTTAGTCAAAGGGCTAAGTAGGTCGGTTGACCCATCAATGGCAACAGGGGTACGTTTGCGAAGAAGAGAAACTTAGGGACCTAAATGGAAGAAATATTGAAAGCTAGTGGCTTAGGTGTGAAGAATAGAGATTTTAGAGACTAAATTGTAAATTGGGTCAAGATGGACTCTGATTAGGCCTAAATTTTGGCCTTAACTTAATTTTGACCCAAGGAATCTCATGGTGAAGTTAGATTTCAGTTTTGACCATGCTTGATTTGGCAATTTATATAGAAGCCCAAATTAAGGCAAAATCCCGTTTGAGACTCTATTAAGGTCACAATAGGTCCAAATGGTCAAACTAAAGGTACCAAGCCTCTTAGAATATTTTTTTATAAATTTTAGGACATTTATATGAATTTTATCCTAATCAGAACCTCTTCAATTTACGTAGGTCTGAAATTAAGGTTTTGACGTGCTGTTTTGGTTCTCAGAATACATGAAACCCTATTTCTGTCTGTGTGGACCCACTCTCTGGACTTTATTACTTAGTTAACATTTAATTAACCCATGGGTGACCTTATGGTTATTTTGCATTTGTGATATGATGTTAACACTACAGATTTAACCATGTTTTAATGTTTTCTCTTCAAAATAGATCTGAGTGGAATTATGGCTCTTAGGCTTTCATTTATGAGCATTGTTACTTGATTTCAACTAATTAAATCTAGTTGTGGCTAATGATAATGTTATCATCAGTACTGACAAACACAAGTTTCTTTCCAGATAAATTTCAGTTTGCCAAGCCAATTTAATTATCCATTGAGTTAAATGACATCTTGTTCACAAGCGAAATCAAGGTTTCAAAAACTACGTTGTAGTATTGCTGAAATTGCTTTGAAAATAAATAATATTTATTACTTGAATTTTAAGTCCGAGTTTGAACACAGGGAGCAATATGGAATTCAAACTCAAGATCACAATTTGAATCAAAAATATAAGAGGTTGCAACAATAATAATGTCAAGTATCAATGTGCAAAAAGAATGGAGTAAAATGATGATTTAAATCACCAATTACTTATTACAAATAGCAACTAAATCAACAGTATCAATAAAGCCTCAAATATATGCATTCAGATGATCTAGGCTTGTATTAGATGGCTTAAACAGTCAGGTGCTACAGTGCTGCTTCCTAGAGACTCAAGGGTCTCTTTTCTCTGCTGCTCTCTTTCTCTTCTTCCTTCTTTCTTTGCTTTCTTCTTTCTTCTGAGGCCTTCCTCTCTGTGCAGCTCTCCTTCTTCTTCTATTTCTCCTGCCTTGTCTACCTTCTATTCTTGTACTCCTCTCCTTGTTCTGCTCTCTCTGCTTTTCTTCTTTACATAGAGGGGGAAGGTTCTTTAAATGGCTAAGTGTCAGCCGTTACTATCTGTAGCAAAACCCCCTACCCCCACACACGATCCTCTCTTTCTCTCCTTAGGTCACGCTCTCCTAGAGCCTCCAACAGTACCAGGTTATCAAGTTTTGAACCTAGAGCGCACCTGGGTCCTGGGTTGTGGGAATGATCACAGCCGAGGAGTGAAGTCGGGTTAGGCGAGTCAGGTCTGCGCCAGGCCCGCGGGGGACAGGTCACGAGCGAGGCATAAGTGAGCGGGTGAGCAGGGGACCTCACCCCCCAAGTGTCTAAGGTGATAAGCCCCAGACACTTTTTCCTCTTATGCAGCTACAAATGCCTCTCAGCTTCTGAGGTGGGACTAAAGTCCCACCTTTCTTTTACGCATTTGTAGCAACATGGTCTCCTCCTCAATTGGGTTAGCTGTAGAGGGTATCTCCCTCAATTGGAGACCTAGGTGTGTGCGCATGATGACTCCGCATGGTCTAGAGCCAAGGCCTAGAGTGAAGGCGCCCTAGAGTGAGTTTGAAGCTTGCTTGAAGCAGCTTGAATGGTGGAGGGGAGCTGAAACCTGAAATCCAAGAATACAAGTGCTAAGCCTCAGTTAAAATGCTTTAAAGGATAGTTGGTGGATGAGGAACATGGTGGTGGTGATTTTGTAGCATGGGAGTAGGTGCAGTGGCCGGACAAGGTCGGGAACGACAATGAAAAGGTGGGTTGTTCAGGGGTGAGTATGGGTGAGCGAGAGGGTAAAATAAGAGAAGGGTTTTATGTGGGGAAGGTGAGGCGGAGGTCTTAGGCTTGTTGGCACGGTGGATGGAGGTGCATAGTGGTGGAAACACTTTGTTGGAGGAGTGGCCGGAGCGGAGAACGAAGAGGGTGATCAATGTGATGCGGCGGTCAAAATGAAGTTCGATTGGTGTGTAAAGGGAGTAGAGGAACTATGGAACTTATCTAGGTGATGGGCGAGTGAAGAGAGGTAGAAGCGACGTTGGTTGTGGTATGGCCGATGCCAGAGACGAAGGTGACTTCGGTGAGAAGGAAACGGTGAGGAAGACAGAGGGAGAGATGCCTGCTGGTACGGCATGGCACGAAGAAGTCAAGGAAAATGAATCCATCGCTAGTGTTGCAGACGGATGACGAGGGAGGTCAGAGGGCATCACCGGAGCTCGAGGAGCCTTTCGGCCAGGTTAAGAGAGGAATTTAGTGGAGATTCGGTTGAAATCGAGCTTGAGGAGAATGGTTTGATCTAGAGGTCTTTTTATAGGCCTTTAGAGGAGGTTTTGGGCTTGGGAAGCTTGGAAAGCTTCGTCGGAGTTGGGAATTTTTTGATACCCAAATCTCTCATGCGTTCACATGAGAGATTGGGAAAGAATTGAAGGTCAAGAATCGGTTTGATTGAAAGAGAATTTCAAGAGGGATCTCCGATTCAAATTTGAGGGAGTTTCATCAATCAATCAAGGAGAAATCCTTGGTTGATTCTCGTCAGCGCTTAAGGATTAGGACTTCTCTATAGCGGGGGCTTTTTTGTGAAGAAGACAAAGAAGTTGGGAGGCTTTTTGTAAGAAGTTCAAAAGCTGAGGGGCTATTGGAGATAAAGAAAGTCAGACTTGGACTAAAGAGCAAACTAGTTCGAAAACAATATAAGATTGGGCCCAAATTTTGATACAACTCTAATTTGGATCTAAGGAACCCAATGGTGAAGTTGGATTTTGGTTTTGACCTCATTTGACTGGGTAATTTATGCAAAAACCTAAATTGGGGAAAATGTCTGTCTGAGACTTTGTTTTGATTCAAGACGAGTTCTGATGGTCAAATTGAAGGTTTTAAACCCTAGAGAATATTTTTCTATGAATTTTAGAGGGTTTAGGTGAATTTTATCTTGATTAGAACTTCAGTTAATTAAGAGGGTCTATTTTTAGGGTTTCAAAAGTCAATTAATTCTCAAAACACGCAAAAACCCTTTTTTGTCTATTCTAACCCACTTGTTATCCTTTTAAGACCAATTGACCGTTAATTAAGCCCTAAGGAAACCTGTGGTTATTCTGTATTTAAGTTATGATGGTAAAATTACAGTTTGAACCCTAATTTCTTGTCTTTCTCTCAGAATGCTAATGCAATGAATTATGACCTTCTAAAGATTATGTAGGAGCATTTAAAGACTTAATCAGATCAAATTGAGCTAGTTTATGGCTCATGATGGTGTTCCCATCTTACCCCCATGCCTAGCTTTTTCTAGTCCCTTAGCAAAATTTCAAGGATTTACTCGAATTCTAGACCATATGCCTTTTTATGCTCAAAACTCTGATGTGTGCTTTTTTGTAGATTAGGTCAGAATGTCGATAGTTGGCCTAGAGGTACTCAAGTACCAACCAAGATCCAGACCTGACCAGCTCTACCCTCAATCCGTCGCGAAGGTTTCTAAGGCCCACAGAAACTAACCTAAGGTTCGTTGAACTTCGCGGTTAAAGCACCCGTGCTTGTAACATGTTTTAGCCCAGGTTCAGTTTGCAGTGTATTTTTGTGAGAGACAAAAGAATTTTCTTTTATTTTTGGAGAGTTTTCTCTCTTTTCTTTTTATTTCTAGCCTCGGATTAGCTTTACAACATGGACTGTATCAGATTCCTAGTTCCCACCATCAACCCTCGCAGGGTCCCTGGCAATCGATGCTTCGGGATAGCATCGCCCATGGCAACCCCCAGAGCTCTAGCTCTCGAGATTTTGAGATAATCTCCCCCATGGTGTTCTATAGCTAAATCCAGACCCTGGCAATTGACATTTCATGATAATGCCACCCATGGCATCTGAACTAGCACAAGGTACTTACATGCCCCCGGTAGGATATTTAGATGCCCTAGGAGATAAGCACCAAGGAGATGATATGTTATTGCACATCTTCCAAGGGAATTTCCCGCCTCTTTGTGCTGGAACTCGTCCAAATCAACTTGTTTTGATCAGCCGCTCCTAATCTAGGTAACTTTTTTAGAATAGATTTAATGCATTTACGTGATTTTGATATTTAAGCACATTGAACCAGACTGTGTAGATTGGGATGCTTAGGTTACCGAGTCCCGTAAACTAGAGGTTAGTTAACGAGATCGAATAACCCCTAAACCTTAGACCTAATACTTAAGCTTCGCATTTTCCCCAACCTCCTGAGGACTATCCAGATCTTAGCGGATACTTGAATTTTTAAGTTTAGGATCGCAGCCCAAGAGACCTGAGATCAACATTCCTACTAATCTCTTTTGTCTCTTAGCACTTTTTGTCTTTCATTTTCTTTTTTTTGATTTGCTCTAGAATTGAGTCAATTCCTTAATCTTTCACTAATGACTATTTCTTTTTCTCTTTTCTTTTCAAATTATGCTCCTTTTTTGTCATTTTTATCTCCTCCCCCTTTTCTCCTTAAATATTATATGCAATCAATTCAAAATTTCCTCCCTTCTCCTATTTTTGTTCTTTTTCAAAATTTTTTTTATTTTTTTGGTTTTTGGAATATGTGAATTTTTTTTATGAAACCCTTTCTTGTAAGGTGATTCTCACAGCATTTTACACTTTAATAACCCCCATGCCTATGATTTGCAATGTTCCCATTGTAAATTAGGTGGGTTCAAGTTTAGCTTAGATCATTCATTAGAATAGGTTTTGGATGGGTAGATGGGTCAAGATGATTGTTGCGGATCAGGGAAAATGGAGATCAAAAGATACCTCAGCCATATTCGTATCGATGAGTTCAACGAATGGCTTAAGTCACTGACCGTTCACGACAAAGGGTTCTGAATCAAGGTGGGTTGGTTAATTTCTACAGCTCCATTTCCAAAGATTCGTCTGATAAGATATGGTCCAATCCATTTTGATTTGAGTTTTCCTGGGAATAATTTGAGTTTGGCATCAAAGAGTCAGACTTTCTGACCAGGGTGAAAGATCTTTCTAGATGTGCTTGTCGTGAAATGCCTTAACCCGCTCTTTGTAAATTCATGACTTCTTATACGCATCATTGCGTAGTTCCTCGATCTTGCTCATTTGAAGCTTTTTGTGGGTTTCTGCCTTAGAAATATCTAGATTACACTTCCGTATAGCCCAATAGGCTTTGTGCTCCAACTCGACGGTGAGGTGACATGATTTCCTGTACACCAATCTAAAAGGAGACATGCCCAAATGGATTTTGTAGGTGGTCCTATAGGCCAAAAGGCTTTCAAAACTTGAGACGACCAATCCTTCCTGTCAAGTCAGACAGTGACCTGAAGGATTTTTTTGATCTCCCGATTTGATAGCTCAGGTAGACCGTTGGTTTGGGGGTGATAAGGAGTAGAGATTCGGTGCGATACCCCGTATTTGGTCATCAGTGATCTGAACTGAGCATTTGTGAAATGGGTCCCTCCATCAGAGATAATGGCACGTGGAATCCCGAACCGAGAAAAGATGTTCTCATGAATGAATTTGATTACCACCTTATGATTGTTGGTTCGGGTCAAAACGAATTCAATCAATTTGGGCACGTAGTCAAAGAAAGAAGAATGTATTCGAAGCCTTCCGAAATAGGGAAGGGTCCCATGAAAGCAATCCCCCAGATGTCGAAGATTTCGCATACGAGAATTGGTTGTAAAGGCATCATATCGCGGTGGCTCATGTTACCCAAGGTCTGGCAACAAGTGCATGCCTTACAGTGATCGTATGCATCTTTGAAAATCGTGGGCCAATAAAAGCCGCACTGGAGGACTTTTGCTGTAGTTTTATGTCCAAAAAAGTGTCCACCGCAGGCCTGGTCATGGCAAAAGAATAAAATGTCTTGAATTTCCTCTTCTGGAATGCACCATCTAATGATCTAATAAGCACCAATGCGGAAGAGGTATGGATCTTCCCACATGTAGTACTTAGCATCGGAAAGTAATTTATCTTTCTTGGCCTTCGGCCAATCGGACAAGATCTGATGTGATGACAAATAGTTTACTAAATCAGCAAACCAAGGAAGTTTCGTACTAGTAGTTAGGAGGTGCTCATCGGGAAAATGTTCTGTGATGGGTCTGGAAGGGTCGATACTGTTAAAAGGAAGGTGGGATAAGTGGTTAGCTACCACATTCTGCTTTCCCACTTTATCACGAATCTCGAGATCAAATTCTTGCAACAGCAAGATCCAGTAGATTAGTCAAGGTTTCGCATCCTTCTTCGTAAGGAGGTGCCTCACTGCAGTGTGATCTGAGCATATGATAACACGGGAACCCAAAAGATATGATTTGAATTTTTCCAGGGCAAATACTACGACTAGCAGCTCTTTCTCAGTAATTGTATAGTTACGCTAAGCCTTGTCAAGTGTCTTGCTAGCGTAGTAGATGACCACGGGTTTCCCGTCTATTTTCTGCCCAAGTATCACCCCTACAGCATAATCAAATACATCGCACATGATCTCAAAGGGTTAAGACCAATCAGGAGACTGCAGGATAGGTGCTTGGGTAACTCGATCACGTAGGATTTCAAATGCCTAAGTGCATTCCTTGGAGATTTCAAAAGGGACATCCTTAGATAGAAGATTAGTCAGGGGGCACGTGATTTTCCAGAAATCGGGAATGAATCGATAGTAAAAATCGACATGCCCCAGGAAGGATCGGATGTCTTTGACAGAGCTAGGAATAGAGAGTTTGGAAATCAGATTCACCTTGGCTCAATCAACCTGGATGTGTTTTTCAGAGATGAGATGTCCCAGGACAATTCCCTTAAGTACCATGAAGTGGCTCTTTTCCCGGGAAAGAACCAAGTTCACATCGATGCACCACCTGAGGATTTGGACCAAGTGCAGGGGGAAATCATCGAATGATTCACCAAATACTGAGAAGTCATCTATGAAGACATCAAGGTATTCACCTACCATATCTAAGAATATGGCAAGCATGCACCGCTAGAAAGTGGGGGGTGCATTGCAGAGATCGAACGGCATCCTTTGGAATGCATATGTTCTGAAGGGGCAGGTGAAGGTTGTCTTCTCTTGGTCCTCGGGATGGATTGCAACCTGATTGTAATCGGAGTACCTATCCAAAAAGTAGAAGAATCGATTTCCTGCTAGTTTCTCAAGAATTTGATCAATGAACGATAGTGGGAAATGATCCTTCTTAGTGGAGGAATTGAGTCTTCTGTAATCAATGCAGACTCTCCACGAGTTTGCTATAAGGGTCGGTATGATTTCTCCGGTTTCAATCGTGATGACGGTGAGCCCTGCCTTCTTTGGCATAACTTAGATTAGACTCACCCACCGACTATCAGAGATCGAGTAGATGATTCCTGCATCTAACCACTTGATGATCTCATTTTTCACGACATCTTGCAGATTTGGATTTAGGCATCTCTGCATTTCATGGGATGGTCGTGAGCCCTCTTCAGTGTAGATGTGATGTGTGAAGTATGAAGGGCTAATACCAGTCAGATCATCGAGAGTCCATCCAATGGCTCTCCGATGCTACTGAGGAATAGAAATCAAGTGTGCTTCCTAATCAGGTGTGAGTTGGGAGTTGATAATCACAGGAAACATCTGATTGGAAACAAAAAAGGCGTATTTGAGATGATCGGGAAGAGGCCTTAATCCCATAACTGGGTTGTCAGCAGTAGCGGGTGGTTTAGGGTGAGTGTCGGGAACAAAGGAAGGAGCTATGGGTGTGTCTAGGTTGAGTTCGGACTCCTCTAATTGCGAGTTTTGATCCTCTTGTGGTTGATTAGAAATAGTCGGGTTTTCCTCGATAAAGTCGTCAACCACAGCTTTGATGTCACAAATCTATTCTATGACGTTGCAATTAATTCCTTGTTGGGCCTTAAAGATGTCGATCTTTAGTGTCTTGCTCCCAAATTTTAATTCAATTTGGCCCTCCTCACAATTGATATTGGCCCTAGCAGTGGCCATAAAGTCTCCCTAGTATGAACAGTGTATTCTTCACATTCTCAGGAGCATCATGTCTAAGACAATAAAATCCACTGGGAAATAGAAATCATGTACCCTATGACATTCTCGAGAATTCCTTTTGGTGACTTAATTGATCGGTCGGCTAGCTGTAAAGTCATTTCTATCGGTTTAAGCTCGGATTCCTCGAAGTAGTCTAGTAGGGATGTAGGTATCAAATTTATTGAGGCTCCTAAGTCCAATAAAGCTCGGTCAAATTGTATATCACCGATTGCACAGCAGATCAGAGGGGTGCCTGTGTCTTTTGCCTTAGGCGGGAGTTTACTTAAAATGATGGAGCTAGCTTGCTCCAACAATACAATTGGATTCCCGCCTTTGGTTCGTGACTTATGCTTAGGTGTACACAAGTCTTTCAAAAATCATGCGTAAGCTGGTACGTGGTGTATCACATCCATCAATGGGATGTTTATATGGACCTGCTCAAAGAGCATAACCGGGTCCTCCTCAAGTGCCATGCTTTTGGTTGGCCTCGGGAAATGGAACCTTAGATGGTTCCTCTAAATTGGGTCCAGGTTATTGATCTGGGATAGACGTATCCTGGATGACTATCCTAGGGTTAGGGTTTGTATTACCAGGCTTGGATAAGGTGAGTCCTGTGTTGTTTTGCCACTACAGGTGGTAACAGAATTCAATCCCACCTGGTTCTGGTTTGGTGCAGGTAAAAGAGGTGCATGCTGCTGGTAACCCGCATATGATGTCGAAGCTTCCATCCCATTGGGTGATGGAGTAGAAGGAACCTGATAAACAAAGTGAACTTGGCCCTGATTTGGGTTCATACCGTGCCTCTGGTTAGGCACGTTATTCGAATTAGGCAGAGGTTGTAAAAGAAGTGCACGAAGTTGGTAGGGATTTTGCCATCTGGGCAAGTTGATTACGAATCTCTGTGATCTCGTCTCTGTGCTATTTTTGCATAGCCGCATTCGTCTTCTGAATGTTAACTAGAATCTGAAGGATAAGAGTCATTTGATCTGTATGAGTCAGCCCAGATTGATAAGTTGGGTTAGACTGAGGCTGAGGCAGCTGATATGGATGAGGAGCTTGTGGTCGGGGCTGATATTGAGGTCTCTAATTTTGATTATTTCCTGACCACGTAAAATTAGGATGATTACGCCATCCAGGGTTGTAGGTGTTTGAGAATGGATCATTTTGAATGGCGTTGAGGTCCTTGCAGGTCTGAGCAACTTCGGAAAAGTCAGAATACGAGGGTTCAGAGTTATCCCAACTAGAGTAGGTGGGTCCAAAGTTTCCTCCGAAACCAGAATTAGACGAGGGTGGATATGGGTCCATCCCTTGAGAAGATCAGTGATAGATGTTGTGCACAACCTCCCTGCCAGAGGGTGGTTGCGCGAATGGGTTTTGCATAGAGGTGGCTCACTGCAAGTGTCGAGTTAGCTCATCCACCTTCTTCTCAATAATAGAGACCTTGTTTAGATGACTGGCCATTAGTTCCAAGTCGACGAAAGAGGACAGGCCTTGCGTCTCATGTGCTCCCTTTGGATTCGTCAATGCATGGGCATTCGTCCGGTCAAACATGCCCATGGATTCATTATTGATGGAGTTCTCGCACATATTCTCAAGAATCTCCCACATGGTGTCTTCATGTTGACCCATGATGTTTCCCCCACTGGTCGCAATGACGAATAATTGAATATCCTCACGGAGTCCCTAGTAAAAAGTTTGGACTTGTTCCTGTTGAACGAGACGAATCTACGCTAACGTGTTTGGTTTTTGGAAAAACCCGTCGTTGTAGTTCGAAAGCGAAGGATTCGTGTTCAACAAATAAAATTTATACCGAAATAAGAATTCCGGGTCGAACACAGGGAGGCGAACGTTTGATTTAAAAACTCCGCGTTTCTTTTTATTTTGTCACAAAGAAATTCAATTTAAACTATCTAAGTATCTACAACAAATAAAAGAGAGAGAGGGAGTAAGAGAGAGCGAAGGAATACTATACATGGAAATCAAAATGAGATGTAGAATAGACAAGGAATTTATCATAAAAGAGTTCTTTCATTACAACTAGAAAACATAAAACAATTACTCTAGAAAGCATTAAAAGAATGGAGGGAGAAATGTCCTCCTCGACGATTGCTCGGAGGACGAATAGACTACTCTAGAAAGCAGTAAATCTATACTAGAAAGCAGTAAAAAGAATAGGGAGAGAGAAATCCTCCTCGACGGTCGCTTGGAGGACGAGCCGGACGGGACGACGCCTGGACGAAGGAGAACGAAGCGGGACGAAGGAGGACGAAGCAGAAGAACGGGAACGAAGCAGCACGCCGTCGTCGTCGCGGGATCCACTTCCGAAGGGGGACGAAAATTTGGACTTTATCTCGCGAGAAGCATCCCGGGTGTGGGACAAGCTTCTCTTGAGCTTTGGAGAGGTAGAGAGGAGAAGGAAGGGATGAAAATTTCGTATGGAGGGGGTCTCCTTTTATAGTTGCAAGGAGTGGGGGCAAAATGGACATTACATCTTCAAAATAATAAATAAGGGGTCTTTAGTGACGGATAAAACCGTCGCTAAAGCCCCGCCGTCGCCGTCGCCGCCGCGCCCACGCGCGCCCGCTCGGCTGGCCTGCGCACGTAACGCAGACGCACGTCCGCGTCGTCTCAGCCGTCCGATCGCGAGATCGGACGGCTTAGATCGCGCCCGCGCCCGCTGCGTAGCGCGCCGCCCGCGTGCGATCGCGCGCCCACCAGGGCGTCCAATTGCGCGTCGGCGCTATCGGGCGCGCGCAGCCGTTGGATCTTCATCCGACGCTCGTGCGCGCCCGCTCGCCCGCGCCTTCAACCCCCTCTCCGCGGCTCGAACCCGCGACCTCCGCTTCGCCCGCAGCTGCGTCGCCGCTGCGCTACGCGGGCGAAATGGTCGCGCGGACGTTTTTAAACGCGCGCGACCGCAGCCGTTGGATCGAGATCCAACGGCGGAGAGGAGACGTTGCGCGGACTTCACAGGACTCCTGCGGCCGATTGGGCGGCTGGGATGGCGCCACGTGGCGCCATCTTGGCCGTCCATCTTCTGGAAGTTGTAGATGGTGCCACGGATGTCGGATTGACTCGATTTTTGTGTCGTTCGACTGCGATCGTCGATCCGAATTCATCCGTGTGGTCGGATTTTCCATCTGAAGTGCGGATTTACACCATCCTGGCCCTTGATCTTCTAGGGTTCCCCGGTCTCTATCTGATGCTACGGATGCCTGATTAGGGCGATCTTGGAGTCGTTGAACTCCAATCGTCGCCCTGATCATATCCATACGGTTGGATCTTTGATCCGAGGCCCCGATAAAATATTTGCCCTGTCCAAGCACATAAAAGGAGACAATTAACCTCCATTTTATTCAAACTACTCTAAATGCAAGATGATGCATGTAATGCAATATTTATATCATGAAATGCAATCTTATGCATAAGAACATGCATAAATAGACATTTTAAGTAGTGTAAATGTGTTTACATCATACCCCCATGCCTATCTTTTGCTAGTCCCTAGCAAAAACTATATGCTATTTATAAAAGAATTAGGTTAGATTATTTGGACCTGAGTTATTTTCAATCATTAAGAAATTGTCTACTTAAGAACTGAACTTTCAAAGACACAACAGTTCCCGGGTATCAGCCAAAATGCAGACCGCCTCAAGCCTCGCCTTATTCAAAGAAAAATTTCTTTTTCTGTTTTTACTCTTTTTTTTTTTTTTTTTTTTTTTTAGATTTTCAAATTTTAGGGTTTAAGAGTGGCTTTCTACGGCCATTCAACTCACCCAAGATTTGATGAGAACCCTAAGTTTTAAGCATCTTATTGTGATGTGATAGACTCGTTGACCGGCAATTAAAACGGACTTCGGATTTCTACGCCTCTAGGTGACCTCAAAAAGAATTCTGCCTAAAGGTGTATCTTTACAACCGGTAGCTTTCTCCCTACTTTTATTTTTTAACGGGGTCAACACAAGGGTGAATCCAGTGTATATCTCCCCGGTTTATTCTACTTCTCCGCTTCTTCCTAAGTGTTTTGGGAATTTTTAGTGCATTTTCTGAGCTGGGTTCTGGACAACCGGTCGATGAGCTGTTACCACCGACAACTTGCCAGCCATACTCGTGCGGCGAAGTGTGGCTTATTTCTTTTTGTTCTTTTCTCCTTTTTGATTTTTTTTTTTTTTTTTTTTTTTTTTAAGTAGGTGGCTTCCCTGGTCTAAGATTTACCTAAAGGCAGCAAAAAGAGAAAGGTCCAGTGACTGGGCTCTGGACAACCTACCTATGGGCTGTTACCCACGATAACTTGCCAGCCATATCACCCTAGAAGGTTCATTAGCTACCCAATTTCCGTTAAAATCGCCAAACAACGAGTCAGTGCAAAGAAAGTGTGTAGATGCTTAAGACTCAAAATTCCCTCACATCAGAGGGCGAGTTGATAAGTCGTGTACTTATCACCCAAACTTATTTACTCCAATTATAATAAAATTCAGGTTGGCGAGAACTCGAAAAACAAATCCACATTTTAGTGGATACATAGGCTGATTAAGTCCAAAGACCTGAAGGGTCTTTGTGTTCAAACCATAATATAGTATTTCTTAAGATCGAAAATTTTCTTAAACCCAAATTCTCTTTCCTAATTTCGATTTTTTTTTTTTTTTTAATAATAAAACAAATCTACGGAGCTGACGAATAAATTCAAAGATAAATATCCACCCCCCCATGCCTATCTAATGCAATGTTCTCATTGTATTAAAAAGACATAAAACAGAGTGGAAAAGCGTAGAAAGCACCTGAATTGCGTGGATATCGGGTCCGCTTCGAGATGAAAATGAAAAAGAACTGTATATGTGCTGAGTTTAGTGCCTTCAGCTAGGCACACTATACAAAGAAAAGAAATGAAGAATTCACATGTGCAGGTCAGAATTAGAATAAACAGAAGAATCCTCTGACCTGTCAGCAGAGGTCCACAGATGTGGACCAGATTGTGGTGCAGACCCACACCCCATAATCGAGAATATCTTAGGTTCTGGATAAAAATTACCCAAAACCTAAAATCAGAATGCAAGCGGGGTCGGGCCTGCGATTTGTGAGGATGCAACCCAAGGCCAAAATGTCGGGTTACAGAGAATTGAAGCTCAAAAGGATAATTGTTAAATGTGTGCTTGAGTTTGACATCCTCGAAACAAATGTCGTAAGGGTTCTGATTTGATGGTTTCAGCTTAAAAGGAACCCTTCGACTCAATCTTCCATTTCCTCCAAAATTAACTTCCCAAATTAGAACTTCCCCGCTCCTATCCTCCTCATTAAGTGTATCAAATTCCAGGACATCTTGTATATTCATCACCCCGTCTGGAATCTCCAAGTGTAAATGATGTGGCAGAATCAAAATTGACTTGGGTCTAATTATCTCAGAATTAAAATCATCAATAAGCTCAACAGGGTGTAACTGATAATCAGGGCATTGAATTGATTCCTCCAGAAAATGCGATTCTGGATCTGTATCGTGTGCCCTAATAAGATCAGTTTCCTCAGTTATTGGGCTATAAAATGATCTATCAGATTCCTCAGGCCCAATCGTCTCACAAAAATCGTGATTTGAAAACTCGTGTGAGACTTCGCAACTTGAATCTTCACCATCAAAGAAATCAGGATCCGTATCAATGTATGTCCCAAAATCAGTTGTCACTTTGTGTTCCCAGGAGACATACGTTTTCTCGTAACCCGGCTCAGGGATCTCAGGTGAAGAAATCAGATCATCCTTAATTGGTTGCTTTAATTCAATTTGGTCAGCTTCGTAACACGTGTTCCCCCCAACAGGTGCCTGAGCGGGTTCTGTCATTGGCTTTCCTGAAGAGAGTTCATCCTGGGAATTATTCCAAGATTGAATCAAAGCAACCACGAATCTCATCCTCAATTTCGCTAATTTCCCAAGTAAAAACTCACCCGGGTTCTTATCCTTAACATCCTGGAGCCAATCCAACAAAGACTTGTTTAAATCATCAATCATTTCAATCAGGGGCTCCAATCTCTCAATGCAAGGTATTGGCTGAACTTCTAAAGATTGAATGATATTCCTCAAGTTAGCCAGAACCCTATCTTGAACCTGATTAACCTGAACCAAATGAGTTGGTTCAGGGTTGGGCGGGTTTGACATCAATGTAGAGGAATTAACGAATTGAGATTCGTTATACCCATCCTGATAATAGATCATTTCAGATTGTTCATAAGATGGAGATGACCTAAAGGCAGTGAAATCAGAGGATGGGTAAGGATCAGTGTATCCTTCTTGATTGTAGATCGCATTAGGTTGTTCATGAAAGGAGGACGATCTATAATCGATGCAACTCTGAGAAGGATAGAATTGAGAATCAAAGTGTTCAGGGTTAGACCCTAAACACGGGGGTCCGGAATTGTATCCCCAATCCGAATTATCCCAACTAACTGATGGTCGATTACAATACGAGTTGGGATAATCGTCATGTTGAGGATAATTTATAACAGGAGGGAAAGAGTGGGAATGCGTGAAATATGTGGAAGGATTCATGAGACACGGGAGGAAGAAAGGTGCCCTGCAATACAAACAATCAAACCTTTCCTTAAATGGGTTAGCCTACAGACCTACAGACTCTCAAAACCCGTCTTGAGATAAAGGAACGATTTGATCTACTTCTGTCTGTTCAATCCAACCAGTTAGAAGGAGGGACTGGGGAGAAGGTTCTTCCTTCGGCTTGCGCCTCCGGTTCCTAGTGTACCCCCCAGCCGCGATCGTTTGACTCTGCTCCCCTAGCTAGACATCAGATTGAACAGTAGAAACAAACTAATCGAAAATAATCTCGTTCTGAGTTTTGAAGAGCGAGTCCAATCCTTAAGGCCAACGTCTACTCTGTTTTATTTAGGGCTAGGTTTGAATGTGCTTTGGAATGTGATGGGCCCTTTAAATGGGTTGTGCCCTTAATGATTGATTGCTTTGTGTGTGCGTGCACAACCAGTGGTTTTCAAGCAAGATTATTTTTGATGTGGTGAATTTTAAGGTTCAAATCTTGCTTAGTAGCTTTTAGGATTCAACTTTAGGTGTTTTCAATCAAGTTTCATTGGCACACCAGGTTTTGCAAGCACAGGTGAAGATATTTTCCTTTAAAGTTTAAAAAGAATGTGGAGTGCCTGGTAGATCCCTAAGAGTTGAACCTAATTGGCAGCTACTAGATGAGTTGATTTTATTTGAAGTGGTGCGGCCCAAACAACTCAAACAACTGGCCTGATGCACCACCTAATTAGGCACACAAATGATTACCCAATCTGATTTCTACTCGATTATGTGTTTGGATGTGTGTACCGGCTCCTAAGATTGGTTTACCGGTTGAGTTAGAAAATCAGATGAGGTTGTGTACCTCTGTGAGATTTTTTTTATTTTTTTCTTTTTTTAATGTGGGAGTTGGAGTGAGTATGGATGTCAAACAACAAACAATCTAACCTTAGAGTTTATAAGAACACCTAGGTTGATTGATGTTTGAATTATTATGTGATGAAATGAAATCTAATGGGTGGGAGGTGGGGGGTAACTTACAAAACCTTCCACAGCACTTTACTCCGATCTACCGCTTTTGCCTGTCTCAAAAGAGTACCTGCAATTACAATAAGAAAGGAGAAAAGTGAGGTAAATGATTTGTAAGTTACAAAACGCGAAGAGAAATCAAAGAGCGTTGCGTCCCCGGCAACGGCGCCAAAATGTTGAACGAGACGAATCTACGCTAACGTGTTTGGTTTTTGGAAAAACCCGTCGTTGTAGTTCGAAAGCGAAGGATTCGTGTTCAACAAATAAAATTTATACCGAAATAAGAATTCCGGGTCGAACACAGGGAGGCGAACGTTTGATTTAAAAACTCCGCGTTTCTTTTTATTTTGTCACAAAGAAATTCAATTTAAACTATCTAAGTATCTACAACAAATAAAAGAGAGAGAGGGAGTAAGAGAGAGCGAAGGAATACTATACATGGAAATCAAAATGAGATGTAGAATAGACAAGGAATTTATCATAAAAGAGTTCTTTCATTACAACTAGAAAACATAAAACAATTACTCTAGAAAGCATTAAAAGAATGGAGGGAGAAATGTCCTCCTCGACGATCGCTCGGAGGACGAATAGACTACTCTAGAAAGCAGTAAATCTATACTAGAAAGCAGTAAAAAGAATAGGGAGAGAGAAATCCTCCTCGACGGTCGCTTGGAGGACGAGCCGGACGGGACGACGCCTGGACGAAGGAGAACGAAGCGGGACGAAGGAGGACGAAGCAGAAGAACGGGAACGAAGCAGCACGCCGTCGTCGTCGCGGGATCCACTTCCGAAGGGGGACGAAAATTTGGACTTTATCTCGCGAGAAGCATCCCGGGTGTGGGACAAGCTTCTCTTGAGCTTTGGAGAGGTAGAGAGGAGAAGGAAGGGATGAAAATTTCGTATGGAGGGGGTCTCCTTTTATAGTTGCAAGGAGTGGGGGCAAAATGGACATTACATCTTCAAAATAATAAATAAGGGGTCTTTAGTGACGGATAAAACCGTCGCTAAAGCCCCGCCGTCGCCGTCGCCGCCGCGCCCACGCGCGCCCGCTCGGCTGGCCTGCGCGCGTAACGCAGACGCACGTCCGCGTCGCGATCGGACGGCTTAGATCGCGCCCGCGCCCGCTGCGTAGCGCGCCGCCCGCGTGCGATCGCGCGCCCACCAGGGCGTCCAATTGCGCGTCGGCGCTATCAGGCGCGCGCGGCCGTTGGATCTTCATCCGACGCTCGTGCGCGCCCGCTCGCCCGCGCCTTCGACCCCCTCTCCGCGGCTCGAACCCGCGACCTCCGCTTCGCCCGCAGCTGCGTCGCCGCTGCGCTACGCAGGCGAAATGGTCGCGCGGACGTTTTTAAACGCGCGCGACCGCAGCCGTTGGATCGAGATCCAACGGCGGAGAGGAGACGTTGCGCGGACTTCACAGGACTCCTGCGGCCGATTGGGCGGCTGGGATGGCGCCACGTGGCGCCATCTTGGCCGTCCATCTTCTGGAAGTTGTAGATGGTGCCACGGATGTCGGATTGACTCGATTTTTGCGTCGTTCGACTGCGATCGTCGATCCGAATTCATCCGTGTGGTCGGATTTTCCATCTGAAGTGCGGATTTACACCATCCTGGCCCTTGATCTTCTAGGGTTCCCCGGTCTCTATCTGATGCTACGGATGCCTGATTAGGGCGATCTTGGAGTCGTTGAACTCCAATCGTCGCCCTGATCATATCCATACGGTTGGATCTTTGATCCGAGGCCCCGATAAAATATTTGCCCTGTCCAAGCACATAAAAGGAGACAATTAACCTCCATTTTATTCAAACTACTCTAAATGCAAGATGATGCATGTAATGCAATATTTATATCATGAAATGCAATCTTATGCATAAGAACATGCATAAATAGACATTTTAAGTAGTGTAAATGTGTTTACATCAGTTCCCATTTATGAACTCCGTGGTAGGGGCACTTTCACATGAGATCCAAAAAACGATCCCATGCCTCATGAAGTGGTTCTCCTGCTTGCTGTGTGAAATGCATGATCTGGTGTTTTAAAGCATTTGTCCAACCAACAGGGAAAAACTTTCTCAAAAATTCAGATTGAAGTTTTGCCCAGGTGTTGATTGGACGTGTTTGGGTTTGGTACCAGTGAGCAGCTTTATCAATAGAGAAAAGGAGAACATTTTCATGAGTGAGACCTCTTGATTTTGAGCTTTTGACCCGAAGGTCTGGGCCAGATGTTTGAGCTGCTTGATATGCTGGAAAGGATCTTCAGAATTACACCTATGGAATTTGGGATTGGCATGAATCATGTTGGGCTTGAGTTCAGTGTTAGGACCTCCAATGGGGATTTGTACTCAAGGTTAGATTGCCATCGCAGCGGGATTGTAGTGATCTCGCATCATTGGATGCTGCGGTGGGTTCACAAAGGCTTGGAATAGATCATTAAGGCACTGAAGCTGATTTTCAAGATTATTTCTTCTTCTGGTTGTGCCATGATGATGGATGAAGGAGAATTAAGTTCAGATGAATCAGAAGTGATATCGATTGGATTGGGTTGTGGCACAAATAAGGAGGTCGAGGCTTGGCCTTGACTGGAATGAATAGCTAAAGGAGGCCTCAAGGATGGTTTTAGAGACCCCTTCCCGAACATGCACCAATGGAGTAGATGAGAGGTAGAATGTGATAGACCCAATCAAGACAGTCAAAAATTTTGGATGACTATAAAGGTTCAGGGCAGATGATACCCCTTAGTCAGAAAGCCGTCCACCCGAGAATTACCTGGGCAGCTAGAGAAGGAGAGTCCTGCAAAAACCCCTACACGATAGAGCGCCCCCACTGGTTACAGGGTTTCCCCCACCTGACCCCTATTGTCACTGATGATCCAGGTAGACCAGAATGAGGACTTGACTGAAAGAGCAATCTTTGTTTTCGATAAAATTTGCAACATAAAATGTTGCGTCGTTGTAGTCTGTTGCGTGGTAGAAAATCGCTTTTCAAAAATATTTAATAATTCAAAACTAACCATGACGAGTTAGGTCGTCTTCACAGAGAGAAATCAGCCTATTTAAACTAGTGAATCATTTCTTGTTTATTCGAGAAACTCAATGCATACGTATACTAACTGGTGCACGTGTTTTCAGCATAAATTCTTGATTTAAATAATTAATCAATAATGTAAGGGTGCACATGCAAAATCACCACCAATGAAATACTTGAATTGCGATCTTAGTACTAACAAGAACCATCAAATTTAATTAAATCAGAATTTGTTCCCTATAACAAATATACATGCTTGCTTATTCATGAGATGAATTTAACTATATGCAATTCAATTAGAATTGAGGGACATGCATGCAAATCTATCGTAATATAATAATAAGATAAATAAGTGAATAGTGTTTTCCACAATGGCAAGATTCATAATTTTTAATTGTACCTAAAATAGAGGATGTGTTCTTCTTGATAGTGCGTACGCTTGAGGCCGTCGTTGTCCGCGAAATCTTCGGTGGAGGTCGGCCACAACGAGGGGAACTCAGTGGTGGTGGTGGCACCCTGAACAACGACTGGAGTTGATGCTGGCGGCAAGGAGGATGGCTGGCAGCGGTGGCTATCCACGCGTGCGCGTGGGCTATTGTCGGTCCATTGGAGGTTGCAGTGGTGCTCGTGGGGTTGAGGCGAGTGCATTGGCATTGATGGCGTGAAGAATCTCAGCCTGTGGTGGCAGCTACATTTTCGTGGCTTTGGGTTCTTTCGGCCGGCAGAGAAGAAGAAGAAGAACCGACGTTGGCACGCGGGCATGCACGCATGTGAAAGAGTCCGAGCAAGGGCTGTGTGCATGTGTGAAGAGGGCGCGCAAGGAGATGATGCGGCTGCGGCTTGTGTGCGTGAGGGTTGAGGGGCGCGAGCTGCTGCGAGTTGCAGGACCGTGGTCAAACATGAGGGCCGGTGGCTTGTGGCCGTGCGGGCTGCGCGAGAGGTGGTCGTGGTCTGGTGTGTTGCCGTTGCCGTGGCTAAGCAGGAAGGACGCGCGGTGGGTCTGTTGTTGCTGCGGTTGCACGCGAGGTGAGTAGCGCCTGTGGGTGCAGGCGGCGCGGATGGTGGTACTGCTGCAACTACAGGTGCGAGCGGAAGTGTTGACCTCACACTGGCGTGCGTGCACGGGATGGTGCTGCGTGTGCAAGGGGGGGCCAGCTGTGAAGCTGTGGCTGCGCACGGTTGTGGCTGCCGTGCATGCTCTCTTCACGGTGGAGACGTAGGGAGCAGATGGTGATGATCACGGTAAGGATGGTGGCACTTGTGCTGTAACCACGAGAGCTTGCAGTGGTGAAGAGGAGGGAGGCGGTGCGCTAAAATATCATGGTGCAAGCTCCAGCCACGGTGTTGGCTCTGTTTCACGGTGGTCAAGAGGGAGGTGATCCCCCACCAAGAGAGAGGAGAAGATTCATCATCCCATGCAACTTTTATCTCCCCCCTTCCGTTCTTCTTCACTGACTCAATTCAAGGCATTTTAAATCCCTTACTAAAATTGGCTGCCGTTAGCCATTCGGAGATTTGGGTGACCGATTTGTTGAGGCCGGCGAGAGCCAGGATCCCCATGGGGGGGTGGGGGAATCTTTTCAAAAGACCTTCGTTTCTTCACAAATTTATTCCTCGTCCTCTCCCATTTTCCCGGTTACTATTAACGCTTAAAATAGCCTGATGGAGTGGATCAAGTGGAGGAGATGGAGAGGGTACGCTGTGTGCGTGACCTGCATGAGAGAGTGGCACGTTGAAATGCAATATAACATAAGTTATTCCTATAATAATGAAATATAAAATAATTATTTTGATACATAATAAGTTATAGAATGCAATAGTATATATGTAAACTTAAGTAATGATGCAATCATTCTATGACCTAATGTAGTTATTAGCAAATATAAAATGTAAGAATAAAGTTAACTTAGGCATAACAATAGTCCATTAAAATGGACTCATCAAATACCCCTATGCTTAAGATTTGCCAGTCCCTAGCAAAAGTGAAAAATAATATAAGTAATAAGAAGATTTCTTCTTTTCTTATTCCAAAAATTTAGAGATCCAGACAAATGTGATGTGATAGTAACCTAGGTAACGGATCCAAGTGAGAAGCCAACTTACATTTGAAATTCGTACTTAACCCTTGATAAAATTCTATCGGGATAGGCAACTACTTTCCGTGGGGATAAAGTAGAAAATAATCTGAAATTTGACCCCGACTTTTTGGCTTAGGTAGGAGATACTGAGTTGAATGGATTCGTATTTGACGGCACACACTCATCTGGTGCTACATGTAATCTAGTACTACGGACTCTAGATCTCTAGACTATTAAACAAGTCAACTTGGAGAGAGGCTAAACAACTGTGCTATCTTTTCCTTTTCTTTTTGAGATCACAAATCTTACCAGATTTAGTAAATATACTCATTGTTTGGTGGTCTCACATGTCATTCACACTTCAACTAAAGTCTTAATAACTCTACAACTAAGTTAGAGGACCTCAGCCAGTATTTAGGCAATAAAAAATACTGAAAATTAGGTATGGGTCATATTTGGTGGATCGCAATGAGTGTTTTTTATATTTTTTTTCTTTTTCTTTCTTTCTTCTTTTCTTCTTCTCTCTTTTTTTTTTATAACTCAACACAACACGACGTAGACGTTTATTCATGAGGCATTATTAGGGATTATGATGGTCAAGAGGATATTATGTGGCTTATTTGGTGGAAGTGCCTACTCTCGGCATCGGGAAATAATGGATAGGACAAGCGTATTTCTGACCTTTGACACTATTACCCTCCTTCAGCCGAGGATTCTATGAAGGACAGTCGTAACCATCCACCATAGTCATATTTTTATTATGACTCAATCTTCATATATCTGCCTTATTTGGCGACTCTCAGGAATTCACACAATGTACGTACACTGGAACAGAGAGTGAAAACTATGCCTAACTTTGAGGTATCCTTATCTAATTGTCCAAAACTTAAGAGTCCTTGCACAAGACTTAGCGCACCAGTAATCTCTCTACTTTCTTCTCACAAATATGAGGTGGATCTAATAGAAGATAGTATGCCTGACTCCCTTTTAACTGTCCAAGGGTTCAGTAGACTAAAAATGCTTATTGGTTCTCTTCAAAGATCCATTACCCAGTCTACGTGCAAGTGAAGTAAATGTATTGGATTCTAAACTTAAGAAATAATTTAAGAAAAAAAATCTTTAATGACACCTCCATGACAAAGATGTTTTGCTAGGGACTAACCCATTTAGCTCAAGAAATTTTTTTTTTTAATATGCTAATGCACCTAACCTAAATGCATGAATACTTCCTAAAATACAAAATGCACCCCCCATGCCTATATCCTACAATGTCCTCATTGTAAAATTAAAAGAGGGGGAGAAAGGAAGGAAATCACTTGATGATGGTGTTATTCTGAATGCTGGGTTGCCTCCCAACAAGCGCTACATTTTCTGTCAATAGCCAGACTTATAGGAAGCCTCTAAGACTGGTTCCAGACAGAAAAAGCTTGGCCCTAAAAATATGCATAATAGCATGGGCCTAAAAAATAGGTAGCCACAGATGTTGACAAGCTGATGATGCAACATTATCCTAAATGCTCGCTAGAAGACATGAAAGCAAATAACCTCGTAGGCTACCTAGGGAGGTCTAAGAATAACAAAAGGAATATGAAAAGGGACATCCCGAAATGGAATAAGTGGAAGATAATAAGGATCCTCCAAAGCTGGAAGGGTTTTAAAAGATATAAACATTATTATTTCAAACCCTTGAATGGTGAGACTAAAAGTACAAGCATCAATCCACACTCGCCATTCTACCCGAGGATGTACTGGCTTGATATTCTCCTCAGAAAGAATGTATGTGAGCAGAGACCTGAGCCGAGGATCGATTAGGGAGTGTAAAGGTTGTTTGTGGTGTTGGGAGGTAATGATTAAGTCCCATGAGGGCTTACTTTGTGTTAAGTCCAACAATTTAGATTTGTATTATTCTCCCTAATAGTTATAGAAAAATTCATGTCACCCTGCCTATCATTAATGATCGCAGTTATATTTTCATCTTCTAGTATATGTGAATCAATGGTGTACTCCAAATTAGATTTCTTTGATGGCAGGGTCAAAGAAATAGAGTCATTTTCATTAATTTCATCCCCGAATTCTTTTGGTTCACTCAAGTTTTTGTCGATGTGTATATGTGATTCCAGTAAAGAGAGGAGTTGGATCAATATCCTCAATTATTTTTGAAGGAGGATCCGTCTTAATGTTTTGGAGTAAGCCTATATCATTCAATTCTTTGTTCTTCTTGGGACATAAATCCTCAATTGACGTGTTTTGTCCCCGAGTATCTCCCTTAGGCTTCTCACTATTGTGTTTGTCCTCCAATATCAACTCCTAGTTTTGTGGAGGATGACTCTCAAAAGAAGGGAGGAATCCGGATTTCACCAGATTATTTATATCCTCCGGGGGTAAGTCCTCGAATAACAAATAATCTCCCTCTGATTTACTCCACATTTTCAGTCTGAGTTCCTCCATTAGGTCATTCTCGTCCTCTAAAATAGACTCTTTATATCTCTGAGACCAAAATTGATCTAATTCATCCTCCATTCCTTTAGGGTCACCTTCATTGGATACATTTAAATCCTCAGAATGCTGAATGGTAGGTGTTAATTCCCTAAGTGGAGGGTCAGGATTAGGTTCACTAAGGGTGTAATGGGGTTCCACTAGATAATTAATAGGGGAAGTGATATGAACAATATGACCTTGACTCGGGTTATCAGAGGTAAGGAAAATACTGTCATTGGGGTCAAGATCCTCAAGAGGTACCATCTTCCCTTTCTTTTGACTCCAATATAGGTCGTGTGGATAATTACTAGGATTGCTCTCCTCTAGTGGCTGTGTCTCAATGGGAGAGTCTAAGTGATAGCTACATAAAACAGGATCCCTATTATCATTAGTTTCCTCAGAATTATTTTCATGATGACGGTCGTTTGGGTAGGGATCGGAATTACTAGGAAAAGTGTAGCTAAGCTGTCTAATTTTTTTGTTCAATTGTTGACTATTCCTCAACATCTCTCCCATAGTCTCCATCATTTCTTTTTATTATTTTTGCATTTCTATCATAAAAGAGGAGAGGCTACTACTATCAGATTGGGGAGGATAGTCAATTTCAGGCTCTGGTTGCCTAGGGGTATCAGTCCAACCTCGATACGGAAAATCATGAAGGGTGAGAGGGTTGGGTGTTTGCATAGTAGTAGGAATTCTAGGGTTGGAAAATCCTACTCCTAGGCTCCGCTCAAAAGTGGGAGTTATTGGGCCAATACTCCCAGAATAGGAATATGAATGATCTCATGAATTGTCAATGTACCCATCAAAGGATGGATACGCTCAGGGCATGGGATCCTATTTAAAATGATAGGAGTAAGGATAGTCCATTTCTTTCAATTAAATAGGTTGAACTCTCTTAGGATTTAAAAGAAATCAGAAACTTCCTAGAGAGTTCTATCACTGTCAAAACAAATGCAAATACAGTGAGATCTATTTTAGTAGATTCTAGGTCTTAGGTGTTCAGTTGGTGGCCAAACAAGTTTTGCAAGAATTGCGCTTTCTAGGCCGACTTCGTTGGTGCCTACAACCTACTTGCAATGAATGGAAGTCTTGAATCGAGCCTACGCACGAGGAACCGAAGTAACTTGGTGGATAGGCTTGCTGATTTCCTACTAACTTCCCTTGTGGTGCAAAGAGGAAAGGTAGAAATTTATCTAGTGACCTTATGTGTAAGGTGCGCAGTGTCTCAGGTGTGCAATCATACGTTCGCATTTTGAGTTTTGAAATCTCGCAAATAAGATCCTTTTGCACACAATTTTAAGTCAGATTTTAAGGTCCAACCTCTTAGCAGTTCCAATTTTTAAAGTAACCACTGAATTAATTCGATTTAAGCACTTTAGTGGTCTTAGATTTAGGTTCAATGCAGATGCATGACAGGTAATTGATGCTCAAGAAAAAGACGTACCTTACTTCAGCTTTCTTCAATGCAGGGATGTTTGCAATGCAAGTAAGATAAACTAGATGCTGCTCATTCAGTCCTAGATGATCGTCTTATTGATATGCAGCTTCTAGTAGGCAGTTTGATATATATATTTTTATTTTTATTTTTTTTAATAATATTAAGCAAACAAACCTAATCTAATTAACTAACCAACATGCAATTCAAACAATTCGAATAATCCTCTAATCTAAATAAAATGGGAACATGCTCCTGAAAATGCGCTCCCGCATACAAGAGCGATAAGAAATAAAGAAACACTAGGAATACGTTCCCAAAAATTCCCGACAAGGGTCCACAAGAAAGATATTAAGTTCTAATGTCTATCTAAACTAAGATCTAATGACTAAATCAGAAAAATGCTCCTCCGTATGCCTACGTGCATGGGATCAAGGCCCACAAGCACCCGTTGCTAGCCTCCAGGTGGCATCAAGGTCCACCAAAAATATCGCCTCCATCATGCATGCTCACCGCGTTCGTTTCTTGCTTTTACACAGAAAAAGATCCACAGTCAGTAATTCAGAAAAGCTTTCAAAGTAGCATAAAAATAACATAAAATTCCTGAAAATATTAACAGGCATGTTTCCTCCCCGGCAACGGCGACATTTGAAAGAGCAATCTTCATTTTCGATAAAATTTGTAACATAAAATGTTGCGTCGTTGTAGTATGTCGCGTGGTAGAAAATCGCTTTACAAAAATATTTAATAATTCAAAACTAACCACGAAGAGTTAGGTCATCTTCACAGAGAGGAATCAGCCTATTTAAACTAGTGAATCATGTCTTGTTTATTCGGGAAACTCAATGCGTACGCATACTAACTGGTGCACGTGTTTTCAACATAAATTCTTGATTTAAATAATTAATCAATAATGTAAGGGTGCACATGCAAAATCACCACCAATGAAATACCTGAATTGTGATCTTTGTATTGACAAGCACCATCAAATTTAATTAAATCAGAATTTGTTCCCTATAAAAATTATACATGCTTGCTTATTCATGAGATGAATTAACTATATGCAATTCAATTAGAATTGAGGGACATGCATGCAAATCTACCATAATATAATAATAAGATAAATAAGTGAATAGTATTTTCCACAATGGCAGGATTTGTAATTTTTAATTGTACCCAAAATAGAGGATGTGTTCCTCTTGATAGTGTTCACGCTTGAGGCCGCCGCTAGCCGCGAAAGCTTCGGTGGAGGTCGGCCACAATGAGGGGAACTCGGTGGTGGTGGTGGCACTCCAAACGGCGGCCAGAGTTGACACCGCCGACAAGGAGGATGGCTGACGGCAGTGGCTATCCACGCGTGCGCATCGGCTGTTGTCGATCCGTCGGAGGTTGCGGTGTGCTCGTGGGGTTGAGGCGGGCGCGTTGGCATTGATGACGTGAAGAATCTCGGCCTGTGGTGGTAGCTGTGTTTTCGTGGCTTTGGGTTCTTTCGACCAGTAGAGAAGAAGAAGAAGAACCGGCGGTGGCGCTCAGGAGTGCACGCACGTGAAAGAGTGCGCGCAAGGGCTGTGTGCACGCGTGAAGAGGGAGCGCAAGGAGGTGATGCGGCTGCGGCCTGCATTCACGGGGGTTGAGGAGCGTGAGCTGCTGCGGGTTGTGAGACCGTGGTCAAACACGAGGGCTAGCGGCTTGTGGCCGCGTGGGCTACGCACAAGGAGGTCGCAGTCTAGTGTGGTGTCGCTATCGTGGCTGAGCAGAAAGGATGCGCGGTGGGTCTACTACTACTACGGTTGCATGCGAGGTGAGTAGCGCCTGTGGGTGCGGGCGGCACGGATGGAGGTACTGCTGCAACAACAGGAGCGAGCGGAAGTGCTGGCCTCACACTGGCATGCACGCACGGGATGGCGCTACGTGCTTGAGGGGAGGCTGTGGCTGCACGCGGTTGTGGCTACGATGCATGCTCTCTTCACGATGGAGATGAAGGGAGCGGATGGTGATGATCGCGGTAAGGATGGTGGTGCTCGTGCTATCACCACGAGAGCTTGCGGTGGTGCGGGGGAGGGAGACAGTGTGCTAAAAGATCATGGTGCAAGCTTTGGCCATGGTGTTGGCTCTATTTCACGGTGGTCGAGAGGGAAGTGATCCCCCGCCGAGAGAGAGGAGAAGATTCATTATCCCATGTGACTTTTATCTCCCCCCTTTCATTCTTCACCAGCGCAATTCAAGGGATTTTAAATCCCTTAGTAAAATTGGCTGCCGTTAGCCGTTTGGAGATTTGGGTGGCCGATTTGTTGACATCGGTGAGAGCCAGGAGATCCCTGTGGGGGGGAAAATCTTTCCAAAAGACCTTGGTTTCTTCGCAAATTTATTCCTCCTCTCCCATTTTCCCTGTTACTATTAACTCTTAAAATAGCCTGATGGAGTGGATCAGGTGGAGGAGATGGAGAGGGTGCGTTGTGTGTGTGACCTACATGAGAGAGTGGCACGTTGAAATGCAATATAACATAAGTTATTCCTACAATAATGAAATATAAAATAATTATTTATATACATAATAAGTTATAGAATGCAATAGAATATACGTAAACTTAAGTAATGATGCATGCAACCATTCTATGACCTAATGTAGTTATTAAGAAACATAAAATGTAAGAATAAAGTTTGCTTAGGCATAACAATAGTCCATTAAAATGGACTCATCATTGACCTCTTAAGACTACCAAATTTAATTAAGAGCAAGGGTGCTTATGATTTCACTTGAACTTTTAAGATGTTTTTGTGAAAAAGTGACCTAATTTGAAGATTGGTTAACCCAACAAAGTTGGTCAACTTCACCTGTATTGTCCTTTTGAGAAATTTAGGTCCCTCTCTTAGTGTTCAAATGAATTTAAGAGCCTGATTTTAGGGTTTTGCTTGAATAGATCAATTAAATCAAGGCTTAGACACATTGTTTGGAAAGATCAATTCTTCATTAAGTGTGTCTCGAAAACCCTAAACTGGAATCCTTAACTGGCTCTGATTTGATCCAATTTAATTTGTCAAAATGTGGTACCTAGGGTTCAAACAAGAACGTGATAGCCCTAGATACCTTAACTTCAAAGGGGTACTACAGATCAGGGTTTGGATGTTGTCTAAATAGAATGCATCAAATCAGGCACTTGATGATTTGTCTAAGAATAGAATGCAAGTAGCCCTAATTGATTTTTCCTTTTTTAGCTTTTTCAAATTCAGAGGTTTTAGAAGAAGGTAGATGGAGTTTTACCTGCCCCTTGAGTGGTTGATGCGTGACTAGTCTTCCTTTAGTGAGTCCCTAAAACAGATCACAATCAAAAGAGATGTAGTAAGTTAGAAGCCAACCTGATATTACAATCAAGGGGTCTGAATTGCGCCTTGCTCCCCAGCAATGGTGCCAAAATGTTCACAAGTGAAATCTAGGTTTCAAAAACTGCGTTGTAATATAGCCAAAATCGCTTTGAAAATAAATAATATTTATTACTCAAATTTTATATCCGAGGTCGAATACAAGGAGCAATATGGAATTCAAACTTGAGATCACAATTTGAATCAAAAATATAAGAGGTTGCAACAATAATAATGTCAGGTATCAATGTGTAAAAGGAATGGAGTAAAATGGTGATTTAAATCACTAATTACTCCTCACAAATAGTAACTAAATCAACAGTATCAATAAAGCCCCAAATATATGCAATCAGATGATCTAGGCTTGTATCAAATGGCTTAAACAGCCGGGTGCTATAGTGCTGCTTCCTAGAGACTCAAGGGTCTCTTTTCCCTGCTGCTCTCTTTCTCTTCTTCCTTCTTTCTTTCTTTGCTTTCTTCTTTCTTCTAAGGCCTTCTATGTGCAACTCTCCTTCTTCTGTTTCTCCTGCCTTGTCTACCTTCTGTTCTACTCCTCTCCGTGTTCTGCTCTCTCTGCTCTTCTTCTTCACGTAGAGGGGGAAGGTTCTTCAAATGGCTAAGTGTCAGCCATTACTCTCTGTAGCAAAACCCCCTGCCCCCACACACAATCCTCTCTTTCTCTCCTTAGTTCATGCTCTCCCAGAGCCTCCAACAGTACCAGGTCATCAGGTTTCGGACCTAGAGCACACCCGAGCCCAGGGCTGTGGGCGTGATTGCAGTCGAGGAGTGGAGTCGGGTTAGGTAGGTCAGGTTTGCGCCAGGTCCGCAAGGGACGGGTCACGGGTGAGGCGCAGGTGAGCGAGTGAGCGAAGGACCTCACCCCCCAAGTGTCTGAGGCGATAAGTCCCAGACACTTTTTCCTCTTATTTGGCTGCAAATGCCTCTCAGCTTCCTTGGTGGGACTAAAGTCCCACCTTTCCTTTGCGCATCCGTAGAAGCACGGTCTCCTCATCAATTGGGTCTGCTCCTGAGGGTATCACCCTCAATTGGAGACCTGGGCGTGTGCGCATGATGACTCTGTGTGGTCTGGAGCCAAGGCCTAGAGTGAAGGTGCCCTGGAGCGAGCTTGAAGCATGCTTGAAGCAGCTGCAATGGTGAAGGGGAGCTGAAGCCTGAAATCCAAGAATACGGGTGCTAAGCCCTAGTTAAACTGCTCTAGAGTATCGTTGGTGGATGAGGAACACGGTGGTGGTGATTTTGTAGCATGGGAGTAGGTGTAGTGGTCAAGCAAGGTCGGGAACGACAACAGAAAGGTGCATTGCTCGGGGGTGAGTGTGGGTGAGCAAGAGGGTGAAATAAGAGAGGGGTTTTGTGCAGGAAGGTGAGGCAAAGGTTTTGGCTTGTCGGCGAGGTGGATGGAGGTGAGTAGCAGTGGAAACACTTCATCGGAGGAGTGGCCGGAGCGGAGGACGAAGAGGGTGATCAATGTGATGCGGCGGTCGAAATGAAGTGCGGTTGGTGTGTAAAGGGAGTAGAGGAACTATGGAACTTATCTAGGTGATTGGCGAGTGAAGAGAGGTAGAAGCGACACCAGAGATGAAGGTGACTCCGATGAGAAGGAAACGGCGAGGAAGATGGAGGGAGAGATGCCCGCTGGCACGACGTGGTGCAGAGTAAGGCAAGGAAAATGAATCCGCTGCTGGTGTTGTGGACAGACAATGAGGGAGGTCGGAGGGGATCATCAGAGTTCGAGGAGCCTTTCAGCCGAGTTAAGAGAGAGGAATTTAGGGGAGATCCAATCGAAATCAAGCTTGAGGAGAACTGTTTGATCTAGAGGTCTTTTTATAGGCCTTTAGAGGAGGTTTTGGGCTGAAAAGCTTCGTTGGAGTTGGGAATTTTTTGATACCCAAATCTCTCGTGTGTTTGCATGAGAGATTGGGAAAGAATTGAAGGTCGAGAATCAGTCTGAATGAAAGAGAATTTCAAGAGGGATCTTCGGTTCAAATTTGAGGGAGTTTCATCAATCAATCAAGGAGAAATCCTTGGTTGATTGTCACTGGCGCTTTAGGATTAGGACTTCTTTGCGATGGTGGCCTTTTTGTGAACAAGGCAAAGAAGTTGGGGGGCTTTCTGTAAGAAGTTCAAAAGCTGGGGGCTATTGGAGATAAAGAAGGTCAGACTTGGACCAAAGTGCAAACTAGGTCGAAACAATATCAGATTGGGTCCAAATTTTGTTACAACTCTAATTTCGTTCTAAGGAACCCAATGGTGAAGTTGGATTTTTGTTTTCACCTCGTCTGATTGGGTAATTTATTGAAAAACCTAAATTAGGGTAAATGTCTGTCTAAGACTCTATTTTGGTTCAAGACGGTTCTGATGGTCAAATTGAAGGTTTTAAACCCTAGAGAATAATTTTCTATGAATTTTAGAGGGTTTAGGTGAATTTTATCCTAATCAGAACTTCAGTTAATTAAGCTAGTCTATTTTTAGGGTTTCAAAAGTCATTTAATTCTCAAAACACGCGAAAATCCTTTTCTGTCTATTCTAACCCACTTGTTATCCTTTTAAGACCAATTGGCCCTTAATTAACCCCTAAGAAAACCTGTGGTTGATCTGTATTCAAGTTATGATGGTAAAATTATAGTTTTAACACTGGTTTCTTGTCTTTCTCTCAGAATGTTAATGCAATGAATTATGACCTTCTGAAGATTATGTAGGAGCATTTAAAGACTTAATCAGATCAAATTGAGCTAGTTTATGGCTCATGATGGTGTTCCCATCACATCTTCTTGTGCATTCTGAGATTTTTAGGAATCTTTTAAACCTAATCTCATGGACTTTTATTGAGTTTAACACTCTGATGACCAACTCTTGATGATACCGAAGTTCTGATGAAGTCCAGTGATGTTAACCTTGAGTGCAACAACTTGAATCAACTTCTAACAACTCTACATTACTTAAGTATTCCTCCGTGATTGATTTCCAGCCTCTACAACTAAGTTTTATTGAGTATAATTCCCTAAGCACCTTCATCTTCTCTAGATCTAGCGGAGCTGTACTGGAGTGTTCTTTCATCTTTAGAGCTTCCAAGTAGGTCCAAAAGCACTAGCAGGTCACCTTGAGTCCTTAACAACCCTCAGTTAGGTTGTCAGATTCTTAGATAGTTTTGTCAATCAACTACCTATTGGTTCTCAAGTGGCCATCTTTAGAATTCCTATAGAGTGATCAAATTCTTCCTTTTCTCATCCTATAAAGTTCCACGGATCATATTGGTCTAAATTGCATAGGAGTTCAATGTCAACTTTTCAGCTTGAGTTGGTCAACCTTGTTCACCATTGGAGCTCAGAGCTCCTAAGCTCAAGTTCAGGAGTTGTAATGTGTTCCTAGGGTTGTTTGGAGTTAGTTAGAGTCATCTTTAGGAAGGTCTACAGTCAGTTGAGTTAGTTAAACTACTGAGTTTGTTGGGTACATATGAACTGCAAAGGATTCATTTGAGGTTACAAATGTGTTTCTCGAGTTCTCTTAGATTTTATAAATATGTTTTGACCTCCTAAAAATACAAGAGTTAAGTTTAGAGCTTAGGATCGAGGGTCATCCTTGATTCAAGAATCTCTGTCTTCCTTTGTTGCTTTAGGTTTATTAAGGATTCATTTGGTTAGTAATTGACTTCTAAGTTCTTCCTTAGGTCTTATGAGTGTGTTGAAATCTCAAGGAAGTTACTGAGTGTCCTAAGTGCCTGACAGAGAGTGGTTGAGATCTTTTGCATAGTCTGCTACAAGGTTTTTCTATAGCCTCTGTTTAGGTGAAGCTCTGAGATGAACAACTGAGCCTTCAGCCAATTTGAGAAGATGAATCGAGTTGCCAATGGTCTAAGATGATAATTTGATCTTCTAATTAGTTACTGAGGTGGTAACGCAACCAAATCAAAGAAGTGCATGTCTGACCTGAAGAGAATTGGGGAGTGTTTGCTATTACTACTAAGCACTACCTTACGCTGAAGGAATGCCTCTTGTTTAGTCCCACCTCGATAGAGCACATGCACTAAATGGTGGATTTAAAGAATCATGCTTGTAGCTGCATCGAGAGACTACGATGCCTTAGAGCGTGATACCCATACCATTACCTTTCTTAGCTTATCTTTCTCATTACCCAGTGAGGGGTAGCCTATGAGAGTGTAACCTGATGGTGCCACGTGGCTATTAATGTGGTCCTTGAGCCAAACTTTTTAGAGTAAGCAACATTTGTGTGTTAGTCTTGTGTGCAAGCCTTGTGCCTTAGCCATAAGAGAGCTAAGTGAGAATATAGCATATACTTAGTTTGTAAGGAGCAATCTTTTTAACATTGTTCTTCACATTGTTTTTATGCAATTGAAACTTATATGTACGTATCTTGCATGTTTAATATTCATTTAGAGAATTAATTGCCATGCTTTCATGCAAATCTCTTGCAATTAATTCATGTGCTTAACATTATATACTTGTGTTATTAATTATCTAATTAAGCTAAGAATAACTTATGCCTTCTAATTAACTTAATAATTTTATTAAACTATATAATCTAATTAAGTTAACATAATTTAAGTAGAGTAAGTAATTATGTTAAGTTTATATATAACTTTGTAAGTTAATATAAGTTAATTTAAGTTTAAGCAAGATAAGCTTGTAAATTTGTTTATAGGTTGTTAAAATAAGAGAAGCCTTATGTGTAAGTTAAGTAATAGTTATTTATAAACTACGTTAGTAAATTAGCTAAGTATTAATTAAGTTATTAACTTAGATAGATAGATTATAGTTTAGTAGTAATTAAGCTATTAAGTAACCTAGCTTAGTAATTAATGAATCCTTCGTACTATTAAGTATAATTAACATAATTAAGAAAACAAAGGTAATTTAAGATAATAATTGGTGAATTAAGCTATAATTAGCCTTCCAGTGAATGACTTGGACTCATCCAATTATAAATTTATAAAATATTTTGGTTCTTTGCACACTATACTATGACATAATAAAACCCTAATCTTATTAATGCAAGAAGACCATACATCACAAGCACATGCTTACGCGTGTTCTAGCACCTATTGATAGTCAAGAAATTCATGAGAGAAAATCAGGATTTACGACTTCAAGAGAGAGAAACTCACGTCATCATATTTTTGCAAGAAAGTTCAAAGTATCAGATAATATTTATAATCGAGATGGTGAGCCCCGAGTCAACGTAGGGAGGGGACGTTTGATTACGAGAAAATCACATTTGTTTTATTTCTTTTTGTTATTTTATTGCTATATAATTTTTTTGGTTTTTTTAAATAAGACAGAACCAGGTTGAGGTGTTGCTAACATAATCTACTCTACTTGTAGATAATAAGAAAGAGAAAGAGAGAGAGGGAGAATTACTCTAGATAAATGCTTAAACAAATGTTCATTACAGAAAATATTGTGGAAATTTAAATCTACACTAGAAAGTAGTAAAGAGACAGGGGCAGAGAAGTTAACCTCCTCGATGGTCTCTTAGAGGATAAGCTTCTTGCATGACTCCCGAAAGAATGAGAATAGAGGTGGAGGAAAAAGAAGAGCTTGGACGAAGTGAGGTTGAGGTAAGGCGACGTTGTAGCGGGATTCGCTTCCCAGAAAGGTGGTGAGAGGATGGTCGGCTGTACTCCATGAACGGGGGTGAGAGAAAGTGGAAAAATTATTTTAGTTACTCTAGTGTAGCATCTCGGGGCTTGGGACTCACTCAAGAAGGATTCTTGAGCTCTTGAGTGGGAGAGGAAGGAGCAGGAAGGGATGGTTTGGAAGGAGGGGGTACATGGCCTTTTATGGTGGAGGAGGAGGTGTTTACCAAATGATTTATACAAAGGCACACTCAATGCATGTGTGGGGGACACACACTATGTGTGCACCACAGGCACAGCTGTGCGTAGCACATGCACAGTGCAAGTGGGTGCGTTGGTGAGGCATAAGCGAGGTGTGGCTGAAGGAGGGCTGTTAGATCACGATCTCACTACCGTGGATGAACAAAGATCACGCTTTATAATTTGAATGGGCGTGGAGAGAAAATATGCAGACTGTTGGATCTCTGATGAGCAACTATGATGGTGCGCTCATCGTGCACTCAAATCGTGCGCTGCTGCACGTTCGATCAAACATGTGATCTTCTCATCATCTGGGTTGCCATGTGGTCGTATCAGAGTCATCAAGTGTCAATCGTACAACTCATTTTAGTGCGCTCTGCCTGCACTATGAATTAGAGCTACTTGCGGGTCTCAGACCTGCGCCTCTTGGTTGCGAAATGCACGTGCAACTGTTGCGCTATGCCAATGGATGGTCGAGCTAAGGGATATGGTGGCTTGTGATTTTGACTGTTGATCTCAAATCCAATGGTGGTGGCTATGAGAAGTCATGACCGTCGGATGAGAATCCAACAGTTGTGAATTTTGCGAGAAAGTGCCCTCTTGTGATGGAGAGCGAGTGGCAGGGGCGCTGTGGCATGATCTCAACCGTTGGTCTTGCGGTCAATGGTCCAAGTTGCACGAGAGTGGCACCTTCTAGCTTGTGCGGGTGGCCTTAGGTGGCTCTGATGGTGCCACATGGCACCATTTGAGTCGTCAATCTTCTTTTCTCTATAGGGGATGCATGGTTATTCAATTGAGTCAATCTTTACGTCAAAGGACTATTGTCGACCTGAATCCATCCGTGCAGTTAGATTTGTCATCTAAGGTCTAGATTTGCATCCTCCTGCCCCTTGGCTGTCAATTTTCTGTGGCTTCTAGCGAATGCTACAGATGTCCAATCGAGATGATTTCAGAGGTATTGGGCTCAGATCATCACCCTGATCACATCCGTATGGTTGAACCTTCCATCTAAAGTCGAGAGATGTGTTGCCCTACCCCTTGGCCATTAAAATACACAAATTATTATACAATTTATAGAAGTTAATGTAAATGCAAGATTATGGATGCTATGCATTATTTACAATCCTAAATGCTTCTCAATAGCTTAGAAACCCACATAATAGGCATTTTATCATGAATAAATGTCTTTATCGTACCCCCATGTCTATCTTTTACTAATCCCTAAACAAATTAAACTAAATGCTATTTGTAAACGGAATTAGGATTCAATCACTAAGGCACTTGTTATTTTACAACAATAACAAATTTTAACTAAGGACCTAAGGTATAAGGACTTAACAGCTCCCGAGTACCTGCCAAAATAAAAATCGCCCAAGTCCTCGCCTTATTCCGTACAAAAAGAGAATTTTTTTTCTCTTAGTTCTTTTCTAATTTTCTTGGAATTTTTGAGTTTAGAGTTTCAAGACAGCTTTCCATGGCTACTCGGAAATGCACAGCAATCATAGGTCTTAATCAATCTAAATAATGTTAGAATCCTAGCTAGTGTGTAAATATTGCATTCATATCATGCGTATCATGCATTACATCATTTTATATTGATGTACATAGAATAATGTGAGATTATCTTGCTATTTAATGCTTTTATTGTTATTTGCAAGTAATAAAGTGATCCAGATAAATTTTTTAAGGATGCAAAATAAAGTGAAATAAAGCAAGGAAGCGAAGAAGAAAGAAGAAGCTGGATCTAAATAGTGGAGAGAGGAGGATACCCTTATCCCTACACTTAGAAACCCTAGGACAATCTTCATAAGCCTAAAACCACTCCCATTGGGATATCCTAACCTTAGAATCTAAAATATGGATAGCACTATCCATGTTCCTATCCACACTATCCCTAACCTCCTCTTAGGATAACCTAAACCCATAATCCAGAAACCTGGATAACACTATCCACCATGTTATCCTGCTATCCACGGATCCTATCCCACTATCCATGTTCCTAGCCCTCCTATCCCCAACCCGACCCTCACTCTAGAATCCTATCTAGGTCAATAACATCCTCAATTGACTTGACTTAAGTCAATTGGGTCACCCACTACTCAATTGGATCCAGTTGGACCTGATTGGGTTAAGCTATTTTTGATTAGGCTCACTAAAAAGATGATTTTCACTTAACAAAGATGATAATTAAAATGATTTTTCATTTGTATTTCTAAATGGTGGAAAATCAACTAATCAAAGTATTGAATTAAAATTAACTACGCAATGAGGAGTGGGTCGTCTCCACAAGGAGGAATAGGCCTATCAAAACTCGCACAAGTCAAAAACAAATGTTTATAATTAATTTCGTCAAGAAACCAAATCAAAATCACTTTCAAATTAAGGAAATAAGAAGAGATAATGTTGAAATCTCATTTACATGAAAGATGAGGGGGTTCTCACAAAATCAATAGTATATAAAATTATTAAACCAAAAATCCACTTTTCTCAATAGCAATCGAATGCAAATATTAATGCCAACTTCACTGTAGCAAAACAAAGCACTTTCTACAAGTGCTCTCTACGCATGGAGGAGAGAGAGTCTGGAGGTGAGGAGCTCGTCAGAGGTGGACATGGTCGATGCACATTTGACGGTGTTGGTAGTGAAGGTCGGGACTACCAGAGGAGGCCACACGGAGCAAATGATGGTGGTGGATACCGGTGGCCGTTTACTGCTAGAGTAGTGTAGAGAGGAGGAGGTGACGTGCAGCCAGAGGCACAGGTTGGAGGTAGAGCACGTGTGGCTAGAGGGGTGTGCACGGTAAGGGACAGCACCGGCAGGGTGCGCACTTGGCGCTGTTCTGGGCATGGCCCATCTACTGCAGCTGGGCGTGCTCTCAACACGCATGGGTTGAGGACGGAGAATGTAGCTAAGGGCAGAGCGTGGGTGGCGAGGGCTGGTTGTGACGAGGTGCTGTTGGTGGTTGACAAGGAGGGGTGTTGGTGTTTTTGTTGTGCTTATAGTTGACCCGAGGTGGCTGCTATTGTTGGTGGTAAGGGGGTGATGTTTGGGTTCTTCTCGGTGGAGGTGAAACAAAGGAAGAAAGAGATGGGGAAGAAGGTGGATAGTAGTGTTGAGTTGGTGATAGTGGAGTTTCAGGTGGAGTACGATGATGCAGGGACTCTGGTTGGCGATGTGGGCTGTCACACCACACCCCCATGGTGGTAGAGTCATGCTGCTGTGGTTGAGGCCGGTGGTGATGGAGGTGAAGCACGGTATTGGGTCAGGGTGGAGGACTCCTCAGCTCTACAGCCTCCTTCTTATAGCAGCCAGCATCATTTGAATTGAGTCACGAGGGAGCCAGATCTACTTTTCCTATTCCTTCCTTGTTGGGATGAGTGGATTGCTCTTGATTGCTGAGGCTTTAATGGTTGTAGCTGTTGCACGGTGGCTCGACCGAAGAGTCCTACGGAAGAAGAAAGAGATAATTAAATAAATAAAAGATTAGCTTATTTATATACAAAGCCTTATAAAATGTCTAATTTTATGTAATGTGATAAGTCGATTTTCGCTTTAGAATAATGTGAATAAGATGATTTGTAGTGTTAGTAACAAAGTGGTGGAAAACCACTTAACAAAATAATTAAAATTAAAATTAAACTACTCACACGAGAGCGGGTCGTGTCCATAGGGAGGTAATGACTTATTTGAACTCACAATTAGGTAGAAAGCAAGTTCACTGAAATATTCGTCAAATCAAACAACGCCTATGTTGCTCTAAATGTAAACCTTAAATTTATGGAGAAGTCAAGGGGTGTTAATGTAATTTTTACGCAAGAAAATTAGCTATGTACAAGGGTATGCCATGTACTTTTCACTTGCATGTATACTAAAATGTAATTCAAAATTAAATACAATGCACATGGGGATGAATAAGAAGGCTTAATAATTCTCTAGAAGCATAAGCATGAGGGCATAAATTCACCGTAATTTAATTAACCAAATAAATCAAGAAAATGAATGTGGCAATGGCAATTCTTGTAAATAGAAATGCAAGTAGAAGCATAGGATTATACCTCTCTCCTCCTCGCACATGGGAGAGAGGCTCATTCAAGGAGCTACTCCTGCAAGAGGTCAGCTGAAGCGAGGCCTTTGCGGCGGTGGCGGTGGCGCGTCGTGAGATGGCTTGGGCTAGCTGGATGGAGGAGAGAAGCAGCAGTGGCGGAGGCGGTTGCTGCTGCTCTTGCACACACTGCGACTGCTGGAGGGAGTGTGGAGGCAACGCGCGGGCGCTGCATGCGCTGAAGGTGAGGGCGCGTGGAGGTGCTGTGCGCGCAAAGGGGAACTGAGGCAATGCGTGCTGAAGGGGTGGGCACTGTAGGGCGCACAGGCACGTGCCGGCTCTGGTGGCCGCACGGCTGCAGGTGTTGCAGAGGCTGATGGGGTGCTGGAGGCGCTGGCACGAGCGTGTGCAGGTGAGACATGCGCGGAGGAGAAGGTACACCTGCTGCTGCGTACGCGGTGGTGTGCACGAGCAAAAGGAAGCGCGGGGTTGGTTGCAACTTGCGTGCAGGTGGTGCGCTAGAGGGGGGCAGCTGTTGCCGCTGTGCGTTGGAGGAGGTGTTGCAGCGTGGAGGTTGCTGCTGCTGGTGATGTGCACAGGTTGTGCGGGAAGGGCGGCGTGTGGAGCAGTGGCCTGGACGGTTGCGCGCAGAGGGGAGTTGGATGTGGCTGCTGCTACGTGTGGGGATGGCGTGGTTTTTGGGTTCTTTTTGGTGGAGTGGAGCAAAAACAAAGAATGGGGAAGAAGATGAAGGTGGTAATGGTGCCTGTGGACAGGGGTAACAAGTCCTGCTTCAGTAGATGCACTCACGGTAGGTGAGCTTCAAGGAGCTCGTGCACGGTGGTGGTCAAGTCCATCCTCTTGGCACGGCGATCTATCACCCCGCCGACCCACGGTATGACAAAGTTTGGCCGTGGAGGCCCACGGTGGTGGAATGGGTGGTGGCCTCCCCTTGCATGGTCGTCTCCTCCCTTTGTAGCTAAATTTGAAATCCAAAGAGGCGGCTCAGATGCTCTTCATGGCCAATGAATGCTTGTAGCTGTGCGTGAATGGTTGCACGAGGAGAAGAAGCAGTCGTTCCCTGTGGAGGAAGAGAATAAGAAAATAATAAAATATTATGGTTATTTATCCATAAGCCCTTAACTTCTATGTTAAATTAAAACAATGCAAGTAATTCACCTAATTGATTAACTAATCAAATGCATGCAATTCTAAGTTAATTCTAAATGCATGCAATTAAGCTAAAAATATGAATTAATTTATTTACATCCTAATGTATGCTATCTAAATGTTAAAATTAACTTAATGTCTAGACACTTAAATACTTAAATAGCCCACAAATATGGGCTAATCAAATACCCCCATGCCTAGTTTTTGCTAGTCCCTAGCAAATCTAAGCAATAACCTAGCACTCCGAGTAGACTAACCAACCCAATCGGTCTTCCTTTAGAAAGATGTTAAGTTTAGACTTTAGACTGAAGGTTCCCAAGTAGTTGCTTAGTTACAGACTAGGTTGGCTAAAGACGAGTTGCAGGTATAGGTTTCCCTGATTTCTAACTCTACCCTAGGGTTTATTGATCCCCGAGATTAAAGCATCCGTGCATATTCATTGGTCTGAGTTATTTGAGGTTGGTATGATTGCCAACCTAGAGAGGAAAAATGATTTTTTTTTAATATATATATTTTTGTTTGATTCCTGTAAGTCTAACCTTGGATCAGCTATCAACATTGTCTATGTCAGATTCATTGTCTCCATCACCATACCTCGAAGGGTGTCTGGCTTTCGATGCTTCGAGATAGCACTGTCCAAAGCAACTCCAAGAACTCCTAGCAATCGACACTTTGAGATAGTATCACCCATGGATTTCTTAAGCGAATTCAGGCCTGTGGCAATTGGCACTTCGAGATAGGGCCGCCCATGGTACTTGAACCGCACAATGCGCTTACATGCCCCCAATAGGATGGATATCCTAAGAGACAAGCACCGAGGAGGTGACATGTTATCATCACATCATCAAGGTGAGTATGCACTCCACCTCTCCTGCGGTAGGAACTCTTCCAATCAAATTATGCTTTCAAGCTTCTCCTAAGTCAAAACTAAGAGAATCAAATTTTCTTTAAGAACTGAATTAGGGTGATCACTATTTACACAAGACCAAGTGTGTGTGAAATGTAGATGCTTAGGTTACGAGAACCTGTAAACCAAAAGGTAAAACAAGACTCCAAGTACTACCTAACTTTTAACTCAATCTCTAGCTGAATGGTCTACAACTTAACTCCTACTTAAGTTTTTAAGTCCACAAAAGATCCTAAGGGTCTAAAGCTAGTAGCTCAACTTAGCTTCTAAAGCTCGGCACCTAGAATCAACTTAGTCTAACCTAAAGTTCTGGTTTGCTTAAAAAAGCAGGGCCCAGCCAGTTAAGCTCAATAATTTTTTTTTGTTGAAACAAAAAGAAAAGCTATCGTCTTACGATAGCAATCCAGAGTGGTATATTATATAAACAAGAAAGAGGAATTACAAAAGAGATCCCCATGTATCTATGAGGGACCAACACTCTCTTACAATTCTTTCACACCACATCGGTCTCTCCTGAAAAAGTCTCTCATTTCTCACCTTCCACACACACCAGAGAGTGACAGCCATGTGTACATGTGGCTTCTCTCTCACACCAAGCCAATGCCATATGGAACCCCAATTTGGTAGTGGCTCCTGACATGTCCTCCTACAAATAGCATCAGTGATAAGGCAAGAAGAGAAGATATGATTTGTAATGTCAGTATGCATCCCACATAAGTAACAAACATGATGACCAATTCCCAACCTTCTATGTCGCAGATCACCTGTGATCAATCCATCTCTCCTACATAGCCAAAGAAAAATTTGTACCTTAAGGGGAATTTTCAGAAGCCAAATCTTCTTATAAATGAAATCACAGCTCCACCCACTCCCATGGTTTAAGATTTTGTTATAGCCACTTTGCACATTGTAAACCCCCTCCCAAAGGTACTTATGCTCCACACCAGTCCTTGGCCTAAAGCTCTCAAGGTTTGATAGCAACTTCCTCCTTTCTTCCCACAGCCGGATGCCTCTCCTGTTGGATTCCTCCTCATGTAGATTCCAGTTGTAGCTGCTGCAAGACTAGAACCTACTGACAGTAGCTTCATTGTCAGATGTTGCAGCAAAGGCCCTTGGATAGAGCTCCTTCAAGACACCCAGCACTGACCAGCCCTCCTTCCAGAAGCTGAAGGCCCTGCCATCCCCAAGAGCCAGCTGCAGAAAGTGGAAGTGATCGGCCAATGCTCTTGTCACTAATTTCCAGAAAGGAGAAGGTCTGCTAGGTTGAAGCCTGGACAGTACATTGTTGGAAGCACCATAGCTATCTCTAATCAGGACAGTCCATGGCTTCAAGTCTCCTTGCAAGAGTTTAACTGCCCACTTAAGTAGCAAAGCATCATTGAAGTGTTTCAGGGACTTAATCCCAAGTCCACCCCTATCTTTTGGTTGGCAGATCTACTCCCATTTGAGTGGCTGCAGGAATCTGCCCTCATGTTTAGCTCCCTTCCAAAAGAACCTTTTTCTCAATACATCCAACCTTTTCCAAATGGAATTAGGTGCTTTAAATATGGAAAAGTAGAAAACAGGGATGGAGGAGACCACAGAGTTGAGCAAGATAAGTCTTCCACCTTTGGAGAGGAAGCTGCTATGCCACCCATCCAATTTCACTGAAATTTTGTCAAAGAGGCAGCTCCAATCTCTCTTTTTCATTCTAGAGTATCTCAAAGGCAGCCCCAAGTATTTAATAGGAAGACTGATGTGGGGGATTCCTAAAATAGTAGCTAAAGACCCTTGCTCCTCCTCAAGTAAGCCAAAGCAGACCAAACTAGATTTATCCCCATTCAGCCTTAGGCCAGAGAGCTCACCAAAGATATGACCATATGATGCAAAGCCAGTGCTTCATCCATAGACCCCTCCACAAAAAAAATCGTATCATTTGCATATTGAAGAATGGGAGCCAAGTTACTCCTGCATAACAATGAATACCCTCTAATAAGACCTGCTTCAGCGAGCTTACAAGAGTACCAGGCCAAGTTGTCAACTGCCAGGTTGAAATTCAGAGGTGCTAGAGGACATCCTTGCCTGATTCCACATTGGGGCTGAATCCAAGAACCACAGGGCTTCCCATTTATCAAAGGGGTAAAAGAGGCAGTGGTGATACATCTTTTCACCCATTGAATCCAAGTAGGGGGAAAGCCTCTTCTTTTAATCACTTCCCAAAGATATGGCCAACTGATGGAGTCATAAGCTTTGCGGAAGTCAACCTTCCATAGAAAAGCCTTACATTTTCTTTTGTGCCAACCACAAATCATCTCTTGGGCCATGATAAAGGATTCATGTAGAGATCTGCCGAGGAGGAAGGCTGATTGAATAGGGTGGATTAATTCTTGCAAAACAGGCCTCAATCTATTGGCCAAGACCTTGCTAATCACCAGGTATAAAGAGTTAGAGAGGGAAATAGGTCTAAACTCCTGAAAGGATTCAGCTCCTAGAGTCTTTGGCAAAAGAAAAAGATAGGATCTATTGATTCTTTCAAAACCAACGTTGCCACTCTCAAACTCTCTGATCACTTCCATTACCTCAGTGCCCACAATATCCCATAACTCTTTGTAGAAGAGAACTTGGATCCCATCAGGACCAGGTGATCCTTCACAATTGAGATCTTTGATGGCCTTTAAGTCTTCAGCTTCAGACATAGATTCTATCAGGCTGGACCTCTGAATCTCTGTAATTCTGGGAATAACACTAGCTGCCATCCTCCAACAGCCCCTACCAGCAACTCTTGAAGACTCCTTGAAGTACTTGACAGCCCCAGCTCTGATATCAGAGATGGAGGTAATTCTCTACCCCTCTTTAATAATAGATGTGATCAGATTAGCTCTTCTCCTAGAGTTGGCAGCCAAGTGGAAGAATTTAGTGTTTGCATCGCCCTCACTTAGCCACAACTGCCTTGACCTTTCCCTCCAATCCATCTCCAACTTCAAGTCTTCTTCAGCCACCACCCCCTGCCACTTCTTTCTGTCAGCAGAATCCTGTTCAGACAGCTGAGCAAAGGCTTCCTTAGCATCCAGTTCCTGAATCTTCAATAAGGCCTCTCGACGTTTCTGATGCCTGAGGACAGAGATAACATCACCATATTCCTTTAACATTCCTTTCAAGGCCAAAATCTTGGAAGCCAACCTGAAGGTAGCCGTTCCTTCAACCTGCTGGGCCCTCCACCAACCAGCAAACATATCTCTGAAACCAGGCTCCCTCAGCCATGACTTCCTAAACTTGAAGTAGGAACCAGCCAACACCTGTTCCCCATAATCCTAGACCAGGGGGGTATGGTCAGAAAAGGGACGTTCAAGACCACAAACAAAGGACAATTGGAAGAGATCCATCAGCCCAGCATTTCCAAAAAACCTATCAATATTGGACATGAGCCCACTACCATTCCTCCAAGTGAATTCAGAGCCCAAGGAGGGAAATTCACACAAGCCCAAACCTTGGACCATCAACTAGAAGCAGTGGCAGAACTATCCACCACACCATTGGGTCTGTCACTCCCCACCAAAACACAATTAAAGTCTCCTCCAACTAGCCAGACCACCCCATTCACAAAGTTTGCAGCCAAGTTCCAATCCTCCCATAGCTCGTGTCTTCTGCTAGGGTCACTAGGACCATACACACCTGTCACAAAGAGATCATTTTCCCCCTGGCCTCTCTTGAACCTGCAAGTCAATAGGTGCCTAGCCAAAGAAGCCTCCTCCAAACGCAGCACATGCTTCTTCCACCAGATGGCAATTCCCCTAGATCTGCCATTAGAATTAATCACCACAATGTCATTTGCAAGACCAACTCTCATCTCCACCCATGCCCTGTCAGATTCACTATCAATATGCATCTCTTGGAGGATGGCACAATCAATCTCCCATTCTCGCAAATATCTAAGCACAGACCCCCTCCTACTTCTATCGCTTAGCCCATGCACATTCCAGGTAAGAATCCTCATTTGGACATCTGATTTGTCCCCTTCTTAGCAGCAGAGGTTTTTCCAACCTTCATCACAGTTGCAATGACAGATTCATCAAGTTTTTATGTAGGAGTATGTCTTCTTAGCCTCAGCTTGTATGGAGGCTTCCCAAGACCAGAGGTAGGAGTCTTAGACTTCAGGTGCACATCATCAGCCACAGGAGAGCTATACTACAAATCAAGGGAGCTCACAGGGGGATATACCATATCATAACCCATAGGAGCATTGGCAGGAGAAGTCACAGCTTTCAGGTCCTCAGCCACAGCTTCATTTATCACATCTACCTCCTCTCCTTCTTTGACCACCTCTGCAGAATCATCCTGGATCAGGGGTATCCCACCCCCATCCTCCAGGGTTTCAGTCATCACCTCCTCAACCCTCAAACTCCCCACCCCATCTTCCATTTCCACATTATTAGTGTGTTCGGCCACCAACTCCTGATTGGCAAAGTTTGGTTGTAAGGAACCTACTCTGGCTCGCAGCACCTCAGCATAAGATGGGGGGTGATGACTCAGCTCCATACCCCTGTTTGCCACATGAAACCTCAAGAGGAGTATCCAAGAGCTTCCCCCACACCTGAGAATCATATTATCAGGAATAGATCCAGCCCTGAAGACATCCACCCTCACCTTCAGAACACTGGCATCTCCTTCAGTCAGACCAACTTTAGTATCCTTAGCCACAGACGCAAACCCAGCGACCATATTTTCCACCATCGCCCTAGACCTCAGATGCAGAGGCAGGCCTTTGATCTCAAGAAAACCAGACCTGGGAGCAGCTCTTTGAGGGGGTCACTCAGGCAAGGAACCATCAAACGGGGAAACCAACTGCCACATCACTGACAGTCCACACAAATTGCTGGTCTGAAAACATAGCTGCTCGACATCTACCACCCCCACATCAAAAAGCATAAACCGCAAAGGAGAGATAACTGCAATTTTCCAAGTATCAGTCGAGAGGGAAAGAGAGCTTACCAGTTGCCGAACTCTCTCCAGGGATAGAGTACCCATCATCACTTCCCCAATCAAGGCTCCACACAAGACCAACTCCACCACCTTAACGTCCTCACTCGGGGCAATCTCCACGTCCAAAGTGTGCCCCCCAAAAGTTGATGGGGGGGGGGGGGGGGGGTGGAAGAGGTAGCTGCGCCTCACCCTTAGGAAACCAAGGTGCAATGCGCATCCTGCCTTCAAGACCACCACGATACGTCAGGCAGGGGTTCTGCTTGTGACCATAGCCCCCGCATGCCAGAAAAAGCACCAGTCGACGACACATTGCTACCAAATGCCCACGGAGCCGACATCTGAAACAGATCACTTCCTATGCCTTCGACCCCAGCCATCATGAGAGCCCCTCTTTTCTAGAGTCCTAGCTCCACCAAACGCCTGGTTGCCTCACACATTTCTTCTCCAAGACCACAAATGCAACACTGCCCAACCATCAGAGTTGGTGGCGCGGTCTCTGGGCCCCCTCAGGCGGCCAGCCATCCTCGCTGGAGTTTCTTGCCCAAAGGAGAATTCAAATTTGCCGGAGCTCCCAAAGTTCTTACAAAATATGTTTCTCTTTGTTCTCTCTTTTTTTTTTTAATGCAAATGTATGCAATGTGGAATGCTTTAACTAAATGCATGAATGTACTATGTATAAATGCTATGTATATCCCCAAGTACACCCACCCATGCCTAAAATTTGCAATGTCCCCATTGCAAAGAAGGATATTACCTGGGTCAGAGATGAGCTGCCATTAATTTTCTAGCAGCCGAGTAGCCAAAGAACCAGCAAATCAGGTTCAAGGATCGTAGAAATAGGCCCTAAAAATGAGCAAAGTAATGTTGGCCTAGAAAACAGGTAACCTAGGATGTTGGTGAGTTGATGATGAATCCCAATAGCAAATGCTTGCCCAACTAAGATGTGAATGAATCTTCCCTGGTCACCAGAGGAGGTTCTAAAGGATAAACTGGCATAATAACCTCCAAAGGGGTGGGGGGCAGGATGACAAGGATCCTCTAAAAGGAATGGGAAAGGAATGGTGCAGAAATAAACCCCTAGGGTAATGGACTGACCATAGGAATCATCAATCCATACCCGATATCCCATTACAAGAGATATTGGTTTGTTCAGGCCCCCGATCAGAACAAAAGTGAGCATATCTCTAAGCCAAGGATCGTCTAGGGTGTCCAAGTTTCGAGGTTGTGGGATGTCCATAAGATCTAGGTTAGTTTTAATCAGCTCGATGTCCATCCCTAACAATCTTTCCAAATCCTCAATTGCATCCCTAGCATTTCTTGCACTATCACAAGTATCTTCCTGCACTTCATCAGGAGTCAAAATTTCACCTTCAGACATAAGCGAATCAGAGGGTGACTTCGAATCAAATGAAGGCAAGTTGGAAGCAATAGATCTAGGGATTATCCTATCAATGTCATCCCCCGGTTCTTGTTCTTTACTCAAATCTTCCCTGGAGTCTATATGTGAATCCACATAAATCTTAGAAGTTGCTTCCAAATTTTCCATCATTTCATCATGAGGAGAAATATCATCGATGGGTGTACTAAGGAAACCAAATTTGGTCAAATTTGTGACATCCTCAGGGGCTAACTTTTCGAATAAGACATAATCACCCTTAGTGTCACTCCAAATCTTGAATGTAGGTTCCTCATATAATTTATCGTTCTCCTCATCATACGATTCATCATATACTCAAGGTCTAGAATCATCTAAAATCTCAGCAGATCCCCTAGGGTACTCTATCTGAGGTAAATGGTTTACACTGGTAACATCGGACTCCTCAGATAGGTGAATTTCTTGGGGGTTAGGTTCCCTAAGGGTGGGCTTGAGTTCCATCTTGTGATCAGAAGGGAGGGCAGGATTAACAACTTGACTTCGACCCACTTCATCAAATATCACGAAAATACTATCATTTGGGTTGAGGTCTTCCAATGGTACCATCATTCCCTTCTTTTGACTCCAATATAATTCAGGTGCATACTCAACCTTATCATCATCTTCCTCTAGTTGCCACCTCTCTTCATCCAATGCATAGCTACTTTCATATGTATCTTCCTCCCACTTAAGGCATGGATCTCTTAAGAAAGTATCATCTAACGGGGAGGTTTTAAAATCGATCCTCGAAAAGTAGCTATTCTCCTTTACATAATCCCCAAAATTTCCCTCCAACTTAAAGTGTGGCTCTCCCATGGGAGATGCATCTAGCGTAGATGGGTGCACGTCATCCTCAATGGGGTACATTGGGTGGCTAATTTCATCTCTTTCTTGTTGGCTTGCTCTCAAAGATTCTCCTAACAATTCAATCATTTCATCTTGCATTTTCTGTATTTCCATCTTCAAGGAGGAGAGGTCATCATTTCTATCAAGAGAGAAGTTAAGCTTAGGCTTATAGTACCTAGGAGTGTCTGTCCAACCATTATACTTATTCAAGGAGGGTGGGCTGGGTATTTCTATGGTGTGTGGGATATTGGGCAAAGCAAATCCTGCTCCTAGGTTCTGCACACTGATTTGGGGCTTAACCAAGCCAATACTCCTATAATAGGAGTAAAACGGATCCAATGATTGTCATTATGTCCATCAAAGGATGGACCATCTCGGTGTATGGGATCGAAGAGTGTAGAGTGGGGGAAAGGGTGTGGGCAAGATGTGAAAGGATGAAAATCAATGTGGTCCATTCTAACTCACACCTCAATCAGAATTCACCAAGTAAAACACAATTCAAAAAGGACTTTTTAGGTCTTTCCCAATTTAGGCTTTTGATTTTAAGTTAGATTGTAGGTGACAATACAATTTGTTCAATCAATTTACACGCTTATTGTCAACCTACGGATCGCCTAAGAAGACCTAACTGGGACTTAGGTGATCCTCCCTAAAGCCCAAAAAGTTTAGTCACCACCAAACACGGCAAAGAAGGATGCAAGTAGGGTTAAACCCTTTCTTTGAAGCGTTGCTTTCGTGGTGCCTCTTAACTACCCTCAATCCGCAAGGTTTGGAGGTAACTTCACCTCTGAACTAAAGTTTGGGTCACTTTAGACCTCAGTAATAGGAGGCTCTAGTCCTAGCGATTCCAAACCTAAGGAGTGTCTAAAAGCGTGCTGTGGTGCAAGAGATATAAGTGTGCATATACCACAAAAGATTTTGAATTTTGAATCGTACGCCAAGTTTGAAAATCAAATCCTTAGTTTTTAAATGTCCCTCCTTTAATTAGTCCTTTTTCTAGAAAATATGTGACCACTTGTTAGATCTATTCAATACAAATTAGGGTCTTGAAATTAATCCAAATGCATTTGCATGACAGGGAGAAATGCAAAGTTAGAAGTGCATACCTGATTCCAGTATTCTTCATGCAATATGCAATATAGGAAATTAGATCTAGATGCTGCTCATTCAATCCTAAATGATACAACCTAGGGGTAAGCAGCTTCTAGCAGGTAGCTCGTGTTTTTGTTTTTTTTATGCACAATCAAGAAAAATAAAATCAATTCACAAAAGAAAACCTAGATCAAAAGAAAAAGGGAATAGGCTCCCAAAATTACCCAACACGGGCCTCAAACAAAATCGGGGAACAAACCCCTCAACTGTACCCCAGAACAAGGGTTTTCCAAATGAATGTACTAAAATAAAGAGAAGAAAGAAAAATAAAATCTATATATAGCTAAATGGATGAGATGAAGATGTGGTCCTCTGGATATCTCCTCCAGCGGTGGAAAAAAGGTCCACAAAGGCGTTGCTGAGGCGGGTGTGATGCTCCTTCTCCCAGTGTTGCAACTCCACTGACGATGTCAAGGATCGCTTGATCTTTGAGGCTGATGCGACAAGATGTCTCCAAATACGTGTACCTCGCACCAAATAGAAAATCGAATTTAAATATGCCTCAAATAAAATGTGAACAAATAATTAAATAAATGCAAGTCTAATAGGCCCATTGCCTCCTCGATAAAGGCACCATTTGATAAGTCAGTTTTCGCTTTAGAATAATGTGAATAAGATGATTTGTTGTGTTAGTAACAAAATGGTGGAAAATCGCTTAACAAAATAATTAAAATTAAAATTAAACCACTCACAGGAGAGTTGGTCATGTCCACAGAGAGGCAATGACTTATTTAAACTCGCAATTAGGTAGAAATCAAGTTCGCTGAAATTTTCGTTAAATCAAACAACGCCTATGTAGCTCTGAATGTAAACCTTAAATTTATGGAGAAGTCAAGGGCTGTTAATGTATTTTTTACGCAAGAAAATTAGCCATGTACAAGGGTTTGCCATGTACTTTTCACTTGCATGTATACTAAAATGTAATTCAAAATTAAATACAATGCACATAGAGATGAATAAGTAGGCTTAACAATTCTCTAGAAGCATAAGCATGAGGGCATAAATTCACCACGATTTAATTAACCAAATAAATCAAGAAAATGAATGTGGCAATGGCAATTCCTGTAAATAGAAATGCAAGTAGAAAGAGAGGATTATACCTCTCTCCTCACACACGGGAGAGAGGCTCATTCGAGGAGCTCCTACAAGAGGTCGGCTGAAGCCAGGCCTTCGCAACAGTGGCGGTGGCGCGTCGTGAGATGGCTTGGGTCAGCTGGATGGAGAGAAGTAGCGGCGGCAGAGGCGGTTGCTGCTGCTCTTACGCACGCTGCGGCTGCTGGAGGGAGTGCAGAGGCGACGCGCAGGTGCTGCAGGCGCTGAAGGTGAGGGCATGTGGAGGTGTTGTGCGCGCAGAGGGGAGTGGGGGTGACGTGTACTGAAGGGGCGGGTGCTGCAGGCCTCATGGGGGCGTGTAGGCTCTAGTGGGCGCACGGCTGCAAGGGTTGAGGGGGCATTAGAGGCACTGGCGCGGGGGTGTGCAAGTGGCGCACGCAGAGGAGAAGGCACGCCTGCTGCTGCGTGTGCGGTGGTGTGCATGAGCGGAAGGAGGAGTGGGGGTTGGTTGCAGCGTGCGTGCGAGTGGTGCGCTGGAGGCGTGCAGCTGCTATTGCTGTGCATTGGAGGAGGTGTTGCAATGTGGAGGCTACTGCTGCCGGTGATTTGCACAGGTCGTACGGGAAGGGTGGCGCATGGAGCAGTGTCCTAGACGGCCGTGCGCGGAGGGGAGTTGGATGTGGCTGTTGCTGCACGTGGGGATGGCATGGTTTTTGGGTTCTTTTTGGTGGAGTGGAGCAAAAACAAAGAATGGGGAAGAAGATGAAGGTGGTGATGGTGCTTGTGGACAGGGTTAACAAGTCGTGTATCAGTAGATGCACTCCCGGTTGGTGAGCTTCAAGGAGCTCGTGCATGGTGGTGGTCAAGTCCATCCTCTTGGCGTGGCGGTCTGTCACCCTATCGGCTGTAACGACCCGGTTCCCGAGTCCCTACGAGACACGAGAACCGGACCGACTCGACTAATCCCAAGACCTAGCCGTCCAACGAGGAAGTAACCAAAAGACAGTAAAATAAACCACATTCAGCATGAATATAACTAACAGTAAGAAAGTACAGCAGTAAGGAAAGAAACTACTACAGTAGGTACCACCACAACAGTAAAACAACATTTATCATATAACAAAAACTGCAGGTAAAGAAGGTACAGCGGAAACCAAAAACTACTCACTAGAACAGAAACAAAAGAGGTACAAAAGGCTGTGGTAACTCTACTGGACCCTACTCGGCCCAGCGTCCTCTGCAGCCGCCGACCCTGGCTGCTCAACACCTGGTCCTGAAAAAGGTAACGAGTGTAACACGTCAGCAAAACGCTGAGTAGAGTTGCAAACTAACTAAAGGCAACAGTAGAGTGTACAGTAGCTGTTAAGTTCTATTACTTCCTTTATTCACATCTTTCAATTTTTCTCACTATTTCATTTATTTCTCAGATCCTTTACTTGATCTCGAATGTCCTCGTGGGAACGATCTTGATTGCAGTCTTTTCCAAAAGTAGAAGTAGCACGTGGTGCTCTCCTGGCCGGGAGAGTCCCCCGTGGTGATCCTACCCTCAGTCAACCACCCCAAGGTTACTGACAGACGTAACGGTGACTACGGCACGCGCGATAAACGCACAGGTAGCTAGCCCGCACTGGTACGCGGTCAGTCGTTTCAGTTAACGGGTGCGCCCAAAGCACAGCACGGAACCAGGGCAGAGCCCTCTCAGTAACAGGGGTCCAACCCCTCCACAGTAACCAAACCGGGGCCTTGCCCCTCCACAGTCCGCGCACCCTCGCCTGACTACCCTGGTTTGCCCTAGTGGGCCTAACAAGTCGGTGAAGGAGGCTAGCAGAACCCCGGGGCCCGTGGGGTAGCTAGTACTCTCCTAACACTAGTAGCTCTCCTCGGTACTACGTACACGAGGGCCAGCAAGTCGGTACAGAGCGGCCAATCCTAACCCCGGGTCCCTGGGGTGGCTAGCCCCACTCTGCACTAAACAGGTACAGGTACTTCCCTTGGTACTGCGTACCCAAGAGACAGTACGAACAACATCTCAGTTCCATTCCTTTCTCTTTCCAGGAGTTCCACTCCTAATTCCCCGAAGGGTTCCATCCTTTAATCTCAGAACATCTTATGTTTCACTTTCCAGTTTCACGTTCTTACAAACCATGATTTCAGTCATGTTCCTTATTCATAACAGGCAGCTGTTAATTCAATTTACAGGCAGCTTTATATATTCCTTTCCATTTTTCCAAGACTGCAGTAATATACATTCCACTAGTTTTTCCATCCTAGGATTCATGCCATATCCTAGGATCTATTATACAATCTAGTTTTCCGGCCCTAGGATTCATGCAACACCTAGGAGCTATCATTCCATATATTTCGCATTCCTAGGATTCGTGCAATGCCCTAGGTTCTAGTTATGGTTCCATGCTTTAACAGATTTTATTAATACTTAAAGCCACTCTACCAGGTACAACGGGAGTAATGGGGGCGCGATCGGGAATCCCGCGTGCCTCCGTGACTCTCAAGACTGCAACCGAACGAGGTCCTATCACAAGGATCAACACAAGGAGTGTCTCAAAATAGTGTATAGCTACTGTAGACGGGTAGAGGAATTAATTCTGAAAAGAACGCAACTCGAATCGCGGAAAACGGAGCCTGAACGGGCCCTAAACGGGTCGTAAAAGACGATACTGTGCAAAATCAGACGTCTGGAACTTCTTCCAGACGTCTTAAAAAAGTGGATCAGAGAATTACCTGTTCAGCGTGGTTTCCCAGACGTCCAGAAGTCTGCGGGGACGTCTGGCCTAGATCCCAGACGTCCGATGGTCACCCCGGACGTCTGGAGGTCACTCCTGCCGTCTGGTAAAACTTCCAGACGTCTGATTCGCAAAGGATGGCGAATCAGCGAGCCTGCGCACAGCCAACTCCCTCCCTTAGTACGGTCAGTCGACAGGAAGGAAGGAGAAGGCAGTAAACTCACCTTTCAGACGTCTGTAAGGTCTTAAAGACGTCTATCTCGCCGTCTGGCTGTCAACCCAGACGTCTGATTCTGGAAATTTTTTCCAGAATCAGGGCGCTGCTCGGCCTCCGCTCGCGACGCCGCCCGCGTCGCACCTCGCGCGTCTGCTGCTCAGACCGCAACAGGTCCCTCTCCGCGTCACTCCGTGCCCCCTGCGCCCTCCGCCGGCCGGCCAAGCCGCTCCGGCGCCCTCATGGCAGAGCTCCGCCCTCGCACGCCGCACCTCCGCGCTCACTGCGGCCGTCGCTGCCGCCCTCGCGTCCGCTCGCTCTCGCGCACAGGAAGGAGAAGAAGGAGGAGGCTGTGGAGACGGGAGGGGAGGCGTGGCCCTTTTAAGGCCGCGCGAGGAGGAGAGAGGGGGTGGCAGGCCGCCTGCAGCCGTAGAGAGAGAGAGGGAAAAAGAGGGAGAGAGAGAGAGGAATCGTGGGTCTGCGCGCACAGGCGCGCAGACGACTCTCCCATGCGAAAAGAAACTATTTTCCAGATGTCTGGATGTGATCCCAGACGTCTGTACCGACGTCTGGATGTGATCCCAGACGTCTGTACCGACGTTTGGGCCACCTCCCAGACGTCTTAAAAGACGTCTGGGGCACGCGTTCGTTACATCGGCCCACGGTATGATGGAGTTTGGCCGTGGAGGCCCACGATGGTGGAATGATGCACGATGGTGGAATGGGTGGTGGCCTCCCCTTGCATGGTCGTCTCCTCCTCCCTTTGTAGCTGAATTTGAAATCCAAAGAGGTGGCTCAAATGCTCTTCATTGCCAATGAATGCTTGCAGCTGTGCTTGAACGGTTGCGCGAGGAGAAGAAGCAGCCGGTACCTATGGAGGAAGAGAATAAGAAAATAATAAAATATTATGATTATTTATGCATAAACCCTTAACTTCTGTGTTAAATTAAAACAATGCAAGTAATTCACCTAAGTGATTAACTAATCATTCTAAGTTAATTCAAAATGCATACAATGAATGAATTATGCAATTAAGCTAAAAATATGATTAATTTATTTACATCCTAATGTATGCTATCTAAATGTTAAAATTAACTTAACGTCTAAACACTTAAATACTTAAATAGCCCACAAATATGGGCTAATCATAATGCGTGTAATGTGTATAATGCCCACTAAATTAAAATGCAAACTAAATTAAAGACTAAGCTAATGCATGCTAAGATCTAATTTACATAAAAATGTGATACATGAAACAAATCTATAATGAATGTATTTATATCCTAATGCATGTTAAATCATGTTAAAATTAACTTAATGTCTAGGCATTCAAATACCTAAATAGCCCACAAATTTGGACTAATCAAATACCCCCATGCATAGTTTTTGTTAGTCCCTAGCAAATTCAAGCAACAAACTAGCACTCTAAGTTATCCAAGCTAACTCAATTAACCTTTTCACAGAAATCGAGTTGCACTATCTAACCCTAGATCATAAGGTACCTAAGTAGTTGCTAAGTTACAGACTAGGTCAGTTAAGGACAAGTTGCAGGCACAAGTTTCTTTAATTTCTCACTCCACCCTAGGGTTTATTGGTCCCAGAGATTAAAGCATCTGTGCATGTGTATTGGTTTGATTTATTTAAGGTTGGTATGATTACCAACCTAGAAAGAGAGTAAGAATGATTTTTTTCTGTAATATATATATATATATATTTGTTTAATTCCTATAAGTTTAACCTTGGATCAACTATCAACACGGTTTGTGTCGGATTCATTGTCCCCACCACCAACCTCAAAGGGTGCTTGGCTTTCGATGCTTCAAGATGCACCGCTCATTGCAACCCCAAGAACTCCTGGTAATCGACAATTTGAGATAGTATCTCCCATGGATTTCTTAAGCAAATTCAGGAGTATGGGAATCGGCACTTCGAGATAAGGTCACCCATGGTACTTGAACCACACTATGCGCTTACGTGCCCCCAATAGGATGGATATCCTAAGAGACAAGTGCCGAGGAGGTGACATGTTATCATCGCTTCATCAAGGTGAGTATGTACTCCATCATTCATGCAGCAGGAACTCATCTAATCAAGTTGTGTTTTCAAGCTTTGCCTAAGTCAGAACTAAGAGAACCAAATTTTCTTTAAAAAAGGAATTAAGGTGATCATTATTTACACAAGACCAAATGTGTGTGAAATGTGGATACTTTGGTTACGAAGACCTGTAAACCAAGAGGTAGAAAAAGACACCAAGTATTACCCAGCCTTTAACTCAATCCCTAACTTTCCTTAACCTCCTGAGAAATGGTCTGCAACTCAGGGAGGATCTTAGTCACTTTTAGGCCGAGGGTCTACTCAGGAAGGCGGGAATTAGGAGATTAAGAAGTTTCTACGCCTTTCCTAGAACGTATCTCTTCCTTGTGTTTATTATGTTTTTGGTTTTTTCTACTTTTAAGATTTTTGTGACAATGTTGTCCTTGAGGCACACCCTCAAAAAATGAAGTCCTTGGCCTTAAGCCAAATGGTCCTTGGCTTGAAGCCAATTTAGGGTTCCAAAATTGATCTTGTCACTCACGAGATTGAGTACCTGCAAGATAAGAATTATCTTTTCTCTTTTATACTTTTTTTGGTCTTTTCAATAGCTAGAATAAAAGACAAATGAAAGTAAAATAAAATGCAAGGAAAGAAATGAAAAGAGATACTTAGCTTAGTATATGTATATATATAGTAGATATGTAAGTGGATATAGAATAGATATAGATATATAGATACTATATAAATAGGGGTGGAGATGGAAATGGGTATGGGATGTAGCACGGTGTCAAGTTGATCCACATCTAACAAGACACAACCAACAAGACTAAGTGCCGCGTGGAGTGTGGAGTGGATGTGTGTGAGTGTGGGTGGAAGCGCTTGCTTTGCGCAAGCGTTGTAGGGACAAATGCAACTTGTGCAAAGATCCCTACAACACAAGGCGCGGTGGGGTGTAGTGCGCGGGTGTGAATGGTGAGGGTAATGTGCATAGTTGGAATATATATATGGGTGAATAGGTGATAAGTGTATAGATGGAGTGGATATAGATAGATGGATAGCTAGATAGATAGATATATATATATATACATGTATATATATAAGTATGAGCCTACAACTCTATATAGTGAGTAATATATATATATAGATGCTGATATATTAGAAATATATATGTAAATATGTATATATATATCTATAGATCTATTATTATATTAATATATCACTTGTGGGCAAGTGGTGAGGACGGATGATTTTCACTCGAGAGACTCGGGTTCAAATCACGCAATAGGCCCTTTTAAACAAAACTAGATAAAATCAAAATGAAAAGTGATAGAGAAAAGAAAAAAAAATAAAGAGGGGAACCCGTCAGTGGTCCTCACCGTGAGGTTAAGCCCAGAGAAGAAGATTTCCCTGTGCTTTCCGTACCTCTCTATTGAGAGGGGCGTGTTTAGAAATAATCTTAAGCTGAAGATTTTTCTGAAGTCATTGTGACAATCAGTTGCAGAGAAGACTACTAGTACTTAAGTTCTACATGATATAGACCATCTCTCGACTAACCTAGGCTCTTGATATTTAAACCTTAAGTGTGATTTCCAGGCTCAGAGGGTTTCACCGTACTCGATAGCTAAGAGATTATGGTTTGTGCATAGTGATGGATCAAGACCAACCAAATGAACATTAAGGCTCAAGCCTAGTGTTTCACAAATTTTTAAGTCCAGGTTGGTCCCAGCTTCAGCTCATGTCTTCGGATTAACCCTCAAATAATGATGGAAAAACTTGACCCCACTTTTATTGTTTTTGTGGCTCAAAGAATATATGGTAGAAATAGGGTATCTGTAACACACCCTGAAAAACTTTTGGGGAGAAGAATTTATAGACTTTTGGAAGATATACTGACTTATTCACAAGATTTTTTTTTTTGAAACAAGTGTCAGTATATCTCCTACAACTTTATTTGGAAGAGCACACTTATTTAGTGGGTGAGTACTTTTTGGTGGAAAGAGTTTCTCCTAAACACAAGACTAAAAATTGGGATAAAAAGTCTACTTACATGTACAGGTAAGGACTCCACCTTCCTTAATGAACACTAGGGTTGGATCTTACTTTCACCTAGTCTATCTCGATATTGTAGTGTGAACCAAGATTACTTGGGCTCTTAAGTAGAAGCAAACCAACGAATCCTATACTGGTGACTCAAGTATAAGAATACATCCTAAGTTATGAGAGATTCTGATCTATCTTATCAATGCTCGAGTGAATTAAGCCAAAGCCTAAGCGAATCAAGCTTCTGTGGCCTAGAAAGTCTTCAAAGCAGAGGTTGAATATCCATAAACACTTAGTGTATTTTTTTGTTTCAGCTTTCAGATCATAGCTAAATACTTTACTTTTTTTATGACTTTTTAGGTTTTGTAATTTTTTTATTTATTATTATTTTTATTATTATTTTTTTGAAATAAATAGGCTATGTACATATTTATAGATGGATATGTATAATGGATGCTGAAGCTGCATGATACCCGTATAATACCCAGATCCTATGGATGCCTATCCACTCTCCCATGCCAAATGATGCTATATCCTCATATGCATGCAAGGTTAAGTAAGGTCCAAGGGTCTTGGTACGAGAGCTGAGGTGCGAGATAAAAGCAGGGTGGTAGGGCAGGTGGATGGTGGGTGGTGAAGTGAAAAGTGAAGAAATGAGAAGTGAAGTGAAGTGAAATGGAATGTGAAGGCGAAAGTAGAAGAGGAGTGTTGTGGGGTGTCTCCCAACAAGGGTTGAATTTAACGTTCTCAGCCGGACTCAAAGTGAGGCATGAAGTCAGTTACCCTCCAGCAGGACAACAATTTCACCAATGGGGGCAGGTTCATAAGTAAGATAGGGTTTTAATCGTTGCCCATTGACCGTAAATTTATGTCCAGATCTGGAATCTTCAATTTTGACAGCCCCGTTAGGAAATGGTCTCGAGACCAAGTAGGGACCAGTCCATTTGGACTTCAGTTTCCCTGGAAAGAATTTAAGTCAGGCATTGTAAAGCCAAACTTGCTTTTATGTCTTAAATTCCTTCCGCCTAATGCGGCTATCGTGAAAGGCCTTAGTGCATTGTTTGAAAGTTAAGGCAGAATCATAGGCCTCACGATGGAGCTCTTCTAGCTCCTGGAGTTGGAGTTCCTTTCTCAACCACACAGGTCTAGGTCGAGGTTACATTGGCGAACAACCCAATAAGCGCGGTGCTCCAGCTCCACGGGCAAATGACAAGGCTTCCCGTAAACATTTCTATACGGAGACATACCAAGGGGAGCCTTGAAGGTGGTCCGATATGCCCAAAGTATGTCAATCAGCTTGTCGGACCAATCCTTACGATCAGGTCGAACCATTTTCTAGAGAATTTGCTTGATTTGCTGGTTCGACACCTCAGCCTGGCCGTTCGTCTGAGGATGATACAGAGATGCGATATGGTGGTGGACAACGTATTTCCTCAGAAGTGCCCAAAAACATGCATGGGTAAAATGACTTCCTCTATCAGAGATAATGGCTCAAGGGATCCCAAAGCGCACAAAAATATGGTCTTTGACAAATTGAGTAGATATGACATGTCAACATGGCGCGTGGGAATAGCCTCAATCCATTTTGAAACATAACCGACAACAACGAGGATGTACTCGAAGCCATTGCAAGGAGAAAAGAGACCCATGAAATCGATTTCCCAAATATCAAAGATTTCAATAGCTAGGATGGGTTGCAAGGGCATCATGTCACAACATGACATTGACCCTAGCGACTGGCACCTAGTGCACCATTTAGCATAATTGTGTGCATCCTGGTGAAGGGAGGGCACAAAGAAACCACACTGCAACACCTTGGCTGCAGTTTTCCTCCCAGAGAAATGGCCTCCACAGGCCTGATCGTGACAGAAGGATAGCACACTGGGGAACTCGCTGTCAGGAATACAGTGACGGGATCTGATCAGCACCTACTCGAAAAAGTAGTGGATTATCCCAGAAATAATACTTTGCTTCTGCGATGAGATGTTCGCGCTAGTTTTTAGGCCAGCCACGTGGAAGGGAGCCAGAAGCAAGGTAATCGGCAATGTCGGCATACCAAGGTCCACTTGCTACATTAATTGCCAGTAGGTGCTCATCGAGAAAAACCTCATTAATCGGCAGGGTAAGTCCAATGTGGTCAGGATCCAGTCTCGAGAGATGCTCAGCAATAACATTCTGAGCTCCAGTCTTATCACGTATCTCAAGGTCAAATTCTTGAAGCAAAGAATCCAACGAATTAGTCTAGGCTTGGCATCTTCTTGTGCATGAGATGACGAATGGCCGTGTAGTCAGTGATTACAGTAACATGCGAACCCAGAAGGTAAGAGCGGAATTTCGCCAGCTCAAAGATGATCGCCAATAATTCTTTCTTAGTAGTCGTATAATTACGCTGGGCCTCGTCCAGCATCTTACTGGCGTAGTACACCACGAAGGGGTGTCTATCATGTCTTTGTCCCCGGATGGCTCCAACTGCAAGGTCGGAAGCATCACACATGAGTTCAAAGTCGAGGGACCAATCAAGCAGCTGGAGAACAGGGGCCTTGGTGATAGCCTCACGCAGCTACATGAATGCTCGTATACAGTTGGGGCCCATATCAAAGGGTATGTCGGTTGATAGGAGATGAGTTAAAGGTCTAGAAATATTGGAGAAGTCTTTGATGAATCTCCTATAGAAAATGATGTGTCCTAAAAAGGAGTAGATTTATCGAATAGAGCTAGGCGCATGTAAATCTGCAATCACCTCTAGCTTAGCTCTATCCACCTCAATACCCTGTTAGGAGATGATGTGACTGAAACAATCCCCTCATGTACCATAAAATGATTTTTCTCCCAAGAAAGCACGAGGTTCACATCAATACATCTTCTAAGGATACAAGTCAGGTTGGCTAGACAATCATCAAATGAGGGTCTAAAGACCAAAAAGTCGTCCATGAAGACCTCAAGAAAATCACCCACCATATCGTGAAATATCGCCAGCATACAGCTCTAGAAAGTTGTTGACGCATTACAGAGTCCAAATAGCATCTTTCTAAATGCGAAGGTGCCAAAAGAGTAGGTCAAGGTGGTTTTCTCTTGGTCCCGGGGGTCAATAGCCACCTAGTTATATCTAGAGAATCCATCCAGGAAACAGAAAAATTTATTTCCCACTAACCGCTCCAAGATTTGGTTAATAAAAGGTAGCAAAAAAGTCTTTCTTTGTTGCAGCATTTAGTTTCCTATAATCTACACACTTTCCAAGATGTAGGAGTGCGTGTAGGGATGGATTCACCCCTGTCATTGACATGGATGGTGAGTCCTACCTTTTTGGGCACGACATGAATTGAGATCACCAAGGGGCTATCACTGATCGGGTAGATTATACCCGCATCCAGCCACTTAGTAATTTCCATTCAACGACCTCCCACATGTTAGGTGATTGCGCAGCAATCATACGTCTTAATTGACCTAAATTAGGCTAGGACTTAGCATAAATTAGGACAGTTCACGTATGCATAAGCATTACTTGCATCCTTACTGCTTTCTTTTTGCTATGCATAAAATAATGCTGTAATATGCTGATTAGGTGCATTATGTCAATTACAGGTAATAAGCTGACCAGAAGGTAGATCTAAAGCTAGATCTGAAGAATAAAGAATAACTGGAGTTGCAACAGAGCTGGAGCAGAAGACCTAGAATAAGATGTAGTAGACAATAATGTAAGGGGTTGAAGTATGCTATTCTATTTAAGTAGGAATAAGGCAGTAAATCATGAACTTAGGACTATCCTAACCCTAGGATAGCCTAGAAGCTTCCCCAAGCCTTAGCCACCCTTATATTAGGTCACCACACCCTAGGAAATCTTAAAATCCTAATTCTATACTCTATCTGGACGTCCAGATAAGTTATAGGACGTCCAGAACCCTTAGCCAACTCCCGCACACCTTAAACCCACTTTTGCAGTGTTATTGGACGTCCAAACACTTGGTCAGACGTCCAATTTCTACAGAATAACCAAGACAGAACCTAAAATCCCTCCTGACTCTGATTGGACATCCAGACAACAAGTCTGGACTTCTGATTTTTCACTATAAGATGTCTGACACTATTATTGGACGTCCAGAACTGCCCTCCAGACCCTGTTTTGAGAATCAAGCCTTGATCTTGGATCTCTAGGTCCCTAAACCCAATTCCAACCCCATAGGAACCTAAATTAAGGTGCCTTAACCCTAGTACATCACCTATAGACCTCCATAAGGACCTAATTAGGTTCTCACTAAACCTAATTGACTTAGATCTTAGTCAATTTCATCAGCCTATTCAATTGGACTCATTGAGTCCAATTAAGCCCTGATCTCAGCACACACTATCCAAATGGACTCAGTGAGAGTCCAATTGACCTAGACCTAACTTAATTGAGTTATTTTACTCTCAATTAAGTTTTCACACACCCAATTAAACTTATATTAAGTTTAATTGCACTTTACCTTAGTGAATTAGGGTTTATAACCCTAATTTGAGACCTACCTTGACGTAAACCCACTAGAACCTAACCTAATCAACCTAGCCACCTAAGTTTCAACCCACACACACCCACACCCACCATCCACACGAAAATACATAGTCTAAAGTTCTTTAGAACTCTCTACCATCTGTTATTGCCTTGGTTGCTAAAATTAGCAACCAAGAGCCATTAAATTTTAGTTCCACATTTGGTGGATCTAAAAATCACCATCCATCCTCTCTCTCTCACTCTCCCATGAGCTCCCACCATAGGCCTCTCTAGAGAATTCCATAATTCTCTAGAGAGCTTCCCTTAGGTCTATAAAAAGACCTAAGGGGTGGCCATTTGCACCCATCCACTCTTGGTTCCATTTAGCTTAGTTTCATTCCACATCCACAACACCTCCATGTCCATGACTAGCTTCACCATGGCCACCACCACCTCCACACCAAGATGCCGGATCACCTCTCCAACCTCTCTCTAAGGACCGGCCTAAGCACCATTGGCCGCCCCTCCTCCTCTCAACCAACTCAAAGGCCATCAGAGCCACCTCCGAATGCCCTTATTTCTACTAGTATGGATTATAGTTCTTAGATTTACATTCTTTATTTACTGCTTAATAGTGTAGTTCCTTACTTCTCCCCCAATGATGCATGCAAAATCCCCCCATAGATTCATTTATGCAGTTGTCTTCTGGTAGCGAATAGTTTTATTTCTTTGTACAAGCATTCCTCTACCTGTGCTCTGCAACTCTGATATCATCATCATCTTTTATATATATAAATATACATGTTGAAAATCACCATGTGCCTAATTATCATCTTTTGGTGTGATTGAAGTTGCATGTTTTAATTACTATCTTTTTGCAACTAGCATGTCGTACATCAATACGTAAATCACCATAAATCGGCATCAATTCTGAGCAATCCGCGAATCTGTTTTGACTAAAAATGGTGGGGTTTGAAAGCTGATCTCATTGGCTTTAATTTCCATATTTTTCCCAAATTTTTGAAAGTCATTTAATACTGTTTCAATTTGAAAAATCGACCAGGGGTCAAAATCCCAGATCTGACCTCTGACATTCAAAAATCTCTAGAAATTCGGTTGAAACAGTAAAAATTACAAAAAAATATTCTCTGAAAAGACAATTGAAAAAGGAATCTACTTACAAAATTTCAACTTATTTGGATTCCAATTTTTTCCAGAGAAGTATTTTTATTTCGTGGTCTACTAAAAAGAAGACCTAGAATTGCATGAACCCTACGTTACATCTTTAGGGTTACACTCTAGAGACTATAATTTGGGTTAGACTAGACTTAACCAAGTCTAAGGTTTAGCCAGTGAGCTTGGTCACCTTGTGGGCCACTCACCATAAACCCTAATTGAAGAAAAAGGGCTAAAATTAATTTTAAAACATAAAATTAACTCGAATTCGTTGTCATACTACTGGGTATTTTCAATCTCTCTTGCCAAACCTGGTGATAGTTTGCGAGGCAATGTCAAACGACCGTAGGTAAGGGGTAACGAAACCAGAGGCATAAGCCAAATGAAGAACCTTTCCCTTATTCCCCTCGTAACCAGACTGGCTGGGTTAGCTTGAAAGGCGGAAATCACTTTCAAGCAGTTGCACGACGAATTTTTCTTTAGGAATTCGAACTTAAAACGAAAAATCTGGTCACCCAATCATAAGGACCATCTGAATGACAGGGCCTTAGCCTTGTCTGGCTTGGCTACACCAACCCAGGGGTTGGGTGGTGTATGCAAGGAAGGAGGTCACTTAGACCTCAACAGGTTGGACCTTGGGAGCCACTCCCAAGGAGGCGAGTCACCTCGCCAGGACCATCTTCTCCCCCCACTTCTTCTACTCCCTTAGCCGCAAGGGCTAATCCTAGACCTAGACCGAGTCAGGATGCTGGTAATCTGGACCCGATGGCTCATCTGGAGGCCTAAGTTATTGAATCTGAGGAGCAGCATCAGCAGAGCATCGACCGTATCTTGACGACGCTTGACAGAATGCAGCATCCACCGTGAGGAGAACAGCTTCGAGATTTCTATGATCCAGCCTCACCGATCGTCGCACCCTTAGTTTGGATTCCCGTAGGTAGAGACGCATTTGAGTTCAAGCCTAATGTGATCGGTTTGATCAGCAATCATTTTTATGGAAACTCAAGCGAAGATCCGTTCCAGCACTTAGAGGACCTGAGTCGACTGGCAGAAATGATTTGACCCAGGAATGTTGATCTTAGGATTGTTCTGATGAGGCTTTTCCCATTTTCTCTGAGGGACAAAGCTCATACTGGTTCAAGACCATTGCGAAGCCAATTGGAACCTGGCTGGAATTACGACGTGAATTCCTGCAAAAGTTCTTCCCGATCGGTCGAACGAACGCGATGAGGCATGCAATCATGACTTTCTCCCAAGGAGCTGGGGAGAAGTTGCATGACGCTTGGGACCAATTTCACGACCTTCTCCGGAAATGCCCGCACCATGGTATACCCAGATGGCACCTAGCTCAGATCTTTTACCATGGGCTGGATGACACACATCGGTATCTGGCCAATGCATCTAGTGGCGAGAATTTCCTCATGAAAGACGAGAACAACGCATTTAAGTTGTTCGAATCTTTGGCGGAGAACTCGATGAATGCTGCATCCATGAACTAGTTTCAGCAGCCTGGTCAGCAGTGGGTTGGTGTCCATGAGTCTTACACCGGGTCTATTCGAGCCGACATGGATATCATCATCAAGCAGCTGGATAGAATAAACCTGATCGAGAAAAAGATTGACCAAATTAGTCAAGGTCAATCTGACCTGAACTCTGCTGCTCCAAGACCCTCCTATGAACCCCAAGACCCTCTTGCTCGAGTTAATCTACTCACTCGGGATGCATCCTCTCCTTATTTACGAGATCCTGCATATCAGGATCCCGTAAATAGTCCCGATCTGGCACCATATGAGTAGGGTTACGCACCACCCACTGACTATAATACGTATCCCCTTGATGGATATACGTCTCAGACATCTTCGGCCTATGAGGACATCAGTGCTATTCAAGGATACGGATGTAATAACCTGTATTCAGAGATGTATAACCCTGGTTGGCACTAGCATCTGAACTTCTCCTAGTCTGGTAACTCACAGAGACCACATCAAGATCCACACTACCAGACCAGGCAATACGAAAATGCACAAAACACATACCCTAGGCAGCAGCCATTCCCGTATCAACAGTAGCAACCCCATTCTATATACCAGCCGCTGCACCAAGCTGCCAGTCACCCTCCAAAGCAGGCTGACCCTCTGGAGGCACTGAAAGAGGAGCTGCAAGAATCGATGAGGAAATCTACATAGGATAGCTTGCAGATAATGAAGGCGATGGCTGACCAGATACAGACTATACAGGCGGGTCCTGATTTTTCTCACCCTTCGCCACAGGCGAGTTCGACTCCATCTCAAGAGCCACCTATGGTAGATAAGGGTAAGAGACCACTTGACCTTGAGATTCTCGTCCCTTTTCCCGAGGCTCTGATGCGAAATGTAGTACGGAAGAAGGACACATGGATTGAGGACTTGAAGTCAATGTTCAAGGAAGTACATATTCAGGTCCCTCTCCTCGAGGCAATTGATCACATCCCTGCTATCGCTAGGTTCTTTAAGGACTATTGTACCCTGAAGTGACAGCCTAGAATTGGATGACAAGCAGTACTGTCAAAAGAAGCTAGCACCGTGATTCTAGCCGACTTGCCGCCAAAAAAGAAAGACCCTGGTACCCCACTCATATCCTGCTTCTTCCAGGATTCTCCATTTGATCTAGCCCTTCTAGATCTGGGTTCATCCATCAACCTGACTCCTACTACCATATTTGATCTATTTCGATTTGGGGAGTTAAAGCCTACCTCCGTCAAGATTTAGCTGGCTAATAGATCAGTAAAAACACCGAGAGGGGTGGTTGAGAACGTGATCGTAAAAGTCCATGGATTCTGCTTTCCCACATATTTTTTCGTTCTCGATATGGAGGCTCCTCCTAATCTCTGAGATGCACCAATCATTTTGGGTCACCCATTTCTAGCAACAGGCCAAGCAAACATTGATTGTGCATCCGGGTGTATGGAGATAGCCCTAGGTAATGAGCAACTTCGACTTGACATATTCAGGGCATCAAGGAATTTTGACTATGATCGCATAAAGGAGGATGGTGAAGATGAAGATTCGGCATACTGTGGTAACATTAGGCTCCTTTGTGACAACCCAATGTCTCATTCGTCCACACTTTCAGCGTTCTTGGACCTCGATCCACACGGGACTGAGACCACTGCACTACACATATCTCCCCGAGGATCCGATTGTTTAGGGTGTGTTTCTGACCACAGCACCTTTGAATCTAGCTATTCTAATCCATACACTACTGGATCGCCCCTATTGTTAGAAGAAGATGTGACCACAGCTAACGGATTTCCTGTTAGCACAGTCACAACCGACTATCTCACAGGTCGTGAATCAGCGAGAATTCACACACATCCAAATCATCAGATTTCCACCTTCGAGTCTGCTCGTCCTATTCCCATCTCTGACTCTGACCCACCTGTGATTGAATTGAAGCCCTTACATGACTAACTTAAGTATGTGTTCTTGGGTGAAAGTGAGACATACCCGGTCATTATTAGTGACCACTTAACCCAAGAATAAGAGCATCAATTGATTTCTACGCTACAAGACCATAAGGTTGCTATAGGGTGGAGCATTGCTGATCTCCGCGATATTCGCCCCTCGTTTTGCACTCATCACATTTACATGGATGAGGGGGTGAAACCTTCAAGACAACCTCAAAGAAGGCTAAACCCGAATATGCTAGAGGTTTTTATGAAGGAGATCATCAAATGGCTGGATGTAGGTATTGTATACCCAATCTCTGACAGCCAATGGGTGATCCCGATCCAGATAGTGCCAAAGAAAGCAGTACTCACCGTAATGAAAAATGATAAAAGTGAATCCATCCTGACCCGCACTGCAACATCTTGGCGGGTCTTCATCGACTATAGGAAACTGAACATGGCTACCCAGAAAAATCACTTTCCTTTGCCTTTCATTGATCAGATCTTGGAACGGTTAGCTGGACGCAGTTTCTTTTGCTTTCTAGATGGATACTGCGAGTATAATCAAGTAGTAATTAGCCCAGAAGATCAAGACAAGACCACATTCACATGCCCATTTGGAACATTTGCTTTCAAGCGGATGCCCTTTGGCCTCTGCAACGCATTAGCAACATTTCAGCGTTGTACGATGGCCATCTTCTCTGACATGATTGGGGACTATGTGGAGGTGTTCATGGATGACTTCTCCATTTTCAGAGATGATTTTGCATCTTGTCTTGATAACCTCACCAAAATCCTGAAACAGTGTATTGAGGTAAACCTGGTACTATCCTGGGAGAAAAGCCATTTCATGGTGAGTGATGGCATAATACTATGGCATAGGATCGCTAAAAATGGACTCGAGGTCGATCGAGCTAAATCTAAGATTATTTCCCACTTATCCCCACCTAGCTCAGTCAAGTAGATTAAATCATTCTTGGTCACGTCGGCTTCTATAGGAGATTTATATGCGATTTCTCGAAAATTTCACGACCTTTGACGAATCTCCTTGTTGCCGATGCCCCATTCGAATTCAACACCTCGTGTCTCAGCACCTTCAAGACTTTACGAAGCGTTGCCTGTGGTTCCTCGATTCTCCAACCACCTGACCGGTCGCTTGATTTCAAGATGATGTGCGACGCTTCTGATTTTGCCGTCGATGCTGTTTTAGGCCAGCGTCTGGAGAAACAACCTGTTGTCATATACTATGCTAGCAAGACGCTGAATGAGGCTCAGTGCAATTATATTGTCACCAGAAAAGAAATGATAGCAATAGTATTCGAGTTGTAGAAATTCAGATCTTATTTATTAGGGTATAAAGTTATTATCCTCACTGACCACTCCGCCCTTCGGCATTTGTTGGCAAAGAAGGATGCCAACCTCGGCTCATCAGATGGATCCTTCTATTGTAAGAATTTGATATTGAAATCCGCAACACAGCCGGAAAGTAGAATGTTGTGGCGGATCACCTATCCAAACTGGACCCAGCCCACATTCCTTATTCTCTGCCTATCCACGACCAATTTCCGGATGAATCACTTTTGACAGTTCACTCTGTCGAGTTCCCTTGGTATGCGGATATTGCAAACTATCTTGCCACAAGAAAAATTCCTGCGAACCTATCCAAAGACCAGAAACTCAAATTTACTGCGGAGGCCAAATTCTACCTCTGGGATGACCCACTGCTCTTTTGCATTAGAGCATATCAAATTATTCAAAGATGCATCCCAGATTCTGAGATCCCCAGTGTGTTATCTTTTTGCCACAATGATGCTTGTGGTGGTCATTTCTCAAGACGAAAAACTGCTGCAAAAATTTTGCAGTCGGGATTTTTTTGGCCAAGTATTTTTAGAGATACACACTAATAAGCCCAGCACTGCAAACGATGCTAGTCAGTCGGTTCTATGACCAGGAGAGACATGGTGCCACTCCAACCCATCATGGTTGTAGAAGTGTTCGACGTATGGGGCATCGATTTTATGGGCCCTTTTCTAAACTCGCATGGCTTCGAGTACATATTACTAGCCATTGACTATGTCTCGAAGTGGGTCGAGGCCATCCCGGCAAGACGGGCTGATCATATGATTGTCATTTCTTTTGTACGGGAATACATCTTTGCGAGATTCGGAATACCCTACGCTCTGATTAGCGACGAGGGAAGCCACTTCATCCACGCCCACTTCAGGTCATTATTAAAGAAATATGGGGTACATCACCGTATAGCCACCCCGTATCACCTGCAGACCAATGGGTAGGCTGAGGTGTCTAACCGTCAGATCAAGCTGATTCTCTAGAAGACGGTTAGACTAGACAGGAAGGACTGATATAATAAATTAGTTGATGCACTCTGGGCATATCGGATCGCGTACAAGGCTCCACTCGGAATGTCACCATATCATATGGTATATGGCAAGGCATGTCACCTTCCGTAGAGTTGGAACACCGCACCTTTTGGGCGGTGCGAAAATGTAACCTTGACCACGATGTAGGAGGTCCAAAACAGAAACTCCAGCTCAGCGAATTAGAGGAGATCCGACGGGAAGCCTATGAGAATGCATTGATATACAAGGACAAGACCAAGGCCTTTCATGACTGCCACATCCGGAGAAAAACATTCATGCTCAACCAGCAAGTCTGGCTGTTTGATTCGCGACTGAAACATTTTTCAGGGAAGCTTAAGTCCAAGTGGACTGGCCCATATGTTGTGATTCACCCATATCCTAATGGGGTAGTCTAAATCAGGGACCCAAGATCTGGGCATGTATCTAGGTAAATGGCCAACGCCTCAAGCCATTTATGGCCCAAGAACCTCCTTTAGCTGATGAACTCATTCATCTTATTGAGGATATCTGAGTAAGTTCTCGCCAAGCTGGAGGCATTAAACTCAGCACGTATAGATAGCATATCCCACATTCTACCATCATCTATACATAACCATTTTTATACATAGCATATTTTTCTTTTGAGCATATTTCTTTTGCATATTGCATATTGTCAGGTGTGCTGATGCTGAACGTTAAAATTCTAGGAGCAATTCCAGGTGATTTCTACCCATTTATGCCCAGCTGTACTTATGTTCTTTTATATTCATGCATGAGGATATGCAAGAACTTAGGCATAGGGGGTAGATACGACAAAACTGAAAATTTTTATATCAACATCAAGGAAAACCTTGGAGTTGCATGTCAAACGTACTTTAGGACCCTAAATGAAAGAACAACTGACTCCACCTCCAATGCTCGCATTGGAGCTAAAAATCATCTTCAACAGTCACTTTCGACTCACCCGCTCACCCTTTTGTTCTAAATTTAGGGTCAAGCTAAATGTAACCCGAATGGGAAATTTCATGAAGTATGAATATAAGAGGTTACTTGTTTATAACATATATACATAGTGCATTCATGAATAAGATTATCTTATTAAGAGAATGCATTAGAGATTTTATCCTCTAGTTGATCCTGTAATCTGGAATCTAGTACAATTTTTCACACACGCAGAATTTGCAATGGATTCACAGTGAATGCTGATAAATGTCTTTAGTCTGTCGAGAAGTAGTTCTTCTTCTCCTGAATCCCTAGATAGTGTTTTGGGAGCTAGGCAGATTTTCTTCCAAAAATACACCAAATAGTGTGAGATGAGAATAGAGAGTACTGATGCTCTAAGATTAGTGCAAGGAATCCAGAATCCTAGATAATTATGTGATGATACTCAGAGATACGGCATAGTTTTCGCTCTCGGTTTCTGCGTATACATTTTTTATGCGAATTTTGAGAGCCACCAAATAAGGCAAATATACGGAGAGCGAGTTTTCATAAAACTAGGGCTAAGGTGGATGGTTACGACCATTCTTTATGAAATCCTCAGCTGAAGAAGGGTATTGATGTCAAGGTCAGAAATACACCGTCCTATCCATCTCTCCCAGTGTCGTGAGTAGGCACTTCCACCAAATAAGCCACCTAATGTCTCTTGAGTACCACTAATCCCTAATAATGCCTCCTTAATAAAGTTCATGAATGTCTGCTAGTGTGTGTTGTGTTGAAAAAATTTACATAGAAAAAAAAAGAAGAAAAGGAAAAAAAATAAAGAAAGAAAAAAAAATTAGAAAAAGAAGAAAAGCAAGAAAAAAAAGAGTTTGTGAATATTTAGTGTTTATTTCATTTGCATTGAGGCAATACCACCAAATAAATTTGAGATCCACTAAATATGGCCTTAACCTATTTTTCTGTGTTTCTGACCGCCCGAATACTGGCTGAGGAATTCCGACTTAGTGTTAGGGTTATGAAAATTTAATTAAAGTGTTAATGCCAAGTGAGACCACCAAATACAGGTCATATGTGTGAATCTGGTGAGATTGTGAGCTCTAAGAAAAAGAAAGAAAAGAAAAGAAAAAGAAAAGAGTAAGAGAGAATGAATATAGTTTTTCTCGTCTTTCTCTGAGTTGAGTTACGTAATAATTTGGGAATCTAGAATTTATAGTACTAATCTCTATGTAGCACCAATCGAGAGTGAGCCACCAAATATATAATCTTTTCCCTCTAAGATTCTCTACCTAAGCTTAAAGTTGGGTGTAATTCATAGAATATCTTGAATACCCCGAGGGAAGAAGTCCACCAATCCCGCTAGAATTTTTACTAGGGGTCAAGTACAGGCTTTAGAGGTGAATTAGTTTTTCACTCGAATACGTTGCAAAAGCTACATAGCTACACTTTCACGATTGTCTGGATTTCTAGAGCATAGGATGAAAACAAAAAGGAGAAAAATCTCTAGGCATACACTTGATAAAATAAACAATCCCTTAGGGACCCTTCTGTGAATAATCTAGTCTTGCATTTGCTAGGGACTAGCAAGATTTTGGCATGGGGGTATGATTGCGTAGCAATCATAGGTCTTAATTGACTTAAATTAGGCTAGGACTTAGCATAAGTTAGGGCAGTTCACGCATGCATAAGCATTACTTGCATCCTTACTGCTTTCTTTTAGCTATGCATAAAATAATGCTATAATGTGCTGATTAGGTGCATTATGTCAATTACAGGTAATAAGCTGACCAGAAGGTAGATCTAAAGCTGGATCTGAAGAATAAAGAATAACTGGAGTTGCAGCAAAGCTGGAGCAAAAGACCTAGAATAAGATGTAGTAGACAATAATGTAAGGGGTTGAGGTATACTATTCTATTTAAGTAGGAATAAAGTAGTAAATTATGAAGAACTTAGGACCATCTTAGCCCTAGGATAGCCTAAAAGCTTCCCCAAGCCTTAGCCACTCTTATATTAGGTCACCACACCCTAGGAAACCATAAAAACCTAATTCTAGCCTCTATCTGAACGTCCAGATAAGTTATAGGACATCTAGAAACCTTAGCCAACTCCCGCACACCTTAAACCCACTTCTACAGTGTTATTGGACGTCCAGACACTTGGTCAGACGTCCAATTTCTGTAGAATAGCCAAGACAGAACCTAGAATCCCTCCTCACTCTGATTGGACGTCCAAACAACAAGTCTGGACTTCTGATTTTTCACTATAAGATGTCTAACACTATTATTCAACGTCCAGAATTGCTCTCCAGACCCTGTTTTGAGATTCAAGCCTTGATATTGGATCTCTAGGTCCTTAAACCCAATTCCAACCCCATAGGAACCTAAATTAAGGTGCCATAGCCCTAGTACATCACCTATAGACCTCTCTAAGGACCTAATTAGGTCCTCACTAAACCTAATTGACTTGGATCTTAGTCAATTCCATCAGCCTATCCAATTGGAGTCATTGAGTCCAATTGAGCCCTGATCTTAGCACACACTATCCAATTGGACTCAATGAGAGTCCAATTGACCTAGACCTAACTTAATTGAGTTATTTTACTCTCAATTAAGTTTTCACAGACCTAATTAAACTTGCATTAAGTTTAATTACACTTTACCTTAGTGAATTAGGGTTTACAACCCTAATTTGATACCTACCTTGACGTAAACCCACTAGAACCTAACTTAATCAACTTAGTCACCTAAGTTTTGACCCACACACACCATCCACACGAAATACCTAGCCTAGAGTTCTCTAGAACTCTCTACCATGTATTGTTGCCTTGGTTGCTAAAATTAGCAACCAAGAGTCATTCAACTTTTAGATCCACATTTGGTGTATCTAAAAACCACCATCCATCCTCTCTCTCTCACTCTCCCATGAGCTCCCACCATAGGCCTCTATAGAGAATTCCATAATTCTCTAGAGAGCTTCCCTTAGGTCTATAAAAAGACCTAAGGGGTGGCCATTTGCACCCATCCACTCTTGATTTCATTAAGGTTAGTTTCATTCCACATCCACTCCACCTCCATGTCCACGAGTAGCTTCACCATGGCCACCACCACCTCCATGCCAAGATGCTGGATCACCTCTCCAACCTCTCTCCAAGGGCCGGCCTAAGCACCATTGGCCGCCCCTTCTCCTCTCAACCAACTCAAAGGCCATCAGAGCCACCTCCGAATGCCCTTATTTCTACTAGATTAGATTATAGTTCTTCTTAGATTTACATACTTTATTTACTGCTTAATAGTGTAGTTCCTTACTTCTCCCTCAATGATGCATGCAAAATCTCCCCATAGATTCATGTATGTAGTCGTTTTCTGGTAGCGAGTAGTTTTATTTCCCTGTACAAGCATTCCTCTACCTGTGCTCTGCAACTCTGATATCATCATCATCTTTTATATATAAAAATATATATGTTGAAAATCACCATGTGTCTAGTTATCATCTTATGGTGTGATTGAAGTTGCATGTTTTAATTATTATCTTTCAGCAACTAGCATGTCGTACATCAATATGTAAATCACCATAAACCGGCATGAGATTTTAAGCAAGTAGAGCGAAAGAGATCGATTTCAAATCTGCATTTCCATAAATGCCTCCCAGAGATGAATGACCTGGACTCCAAGTCTCGTTATCTTTATAATTTTTTTTGTTGATTGTATTGTGCACTATACTACGACACTTTTTCTTATCAAAAACACGCTTTACGAGTCACAACATTAGGGTTGAGGCGTCGCTGCATCTCGCGAGAAGGTTGAGCCTCCTCCTCCGTATATATACAGTGAGTGCAGTAGGATGGGCTAATGCCAGTTAAATCAGATAAGGACCATCCATTGGCTGCCTTGTGTTCGATGAGGACCTTCATTAGCTTGCACTCTTGCTCCCTGGTCAGTTTTGAACTAATAATTATGGGGAGCATTTCATTTGGTCCCAGAAAACCATATTTAAGCATGTCAAGTAGCGCTTTTAGCTCGGGAGTGGATGGTGAAAGATCTGGCATTTCTTGGAATGAGAGTGTCCCAAAAGTATCAGAAGAAAGAAGTTGGCCCTCAGATTGGCCAAGAAGAGGGGCATCTTGGATTAATGGATCCAAGAAAGGAGAGCCCCAGTGATCAGCATTTGGGCTCAATGTCCCAGTGTGGAGTAGCATTTCAACTTGATTTGGCGAGAAAGAAAGGGCAATTCGGTCTTCAAGAGGGTGGACCAGTGGTGAGTAGCCCGAATATGATTCAGACCACGAGGTGTGGGAAGTAGAGAAAACCTCGTCAGAAGTCTGGTCAGGAGAAGATATGGTAAGGGGAGGGGTGGGGAAATGTCACAGTATAAGTCTGTCAGGTGATGGTCTGTGTCCAGGGGTAATCCATAATAGTCAGAATAAGTCTCTATTAGTCCGATACACATGCTGACGGCCATGTCCTCGTCAAACGTGTCATCCTCGATGCAGTCACAATCAAAGTTCTTGGCAGCCTTGAAAATGTTTAGCTTGAGCTTCTCAGAGCCTATGGTGATCTCAATGCAACCAACTCACAGTCGATATGGGCGTGGGCTATGGCCAAGAAAGGTCGACCAAGGATGATTGGATAATCATAAAGTGATCTAGGAACTTCCATATCCAAAACAAGAAAGTCAACAAGAAAACAGAGACTGTTGACCCAATCCACCACGTCTTCCACCACACCCTTCGGGATTTTGACAAAACGATATGCCAATTGCAATGTGACAGGAGTGGGTTTTAGATTTCCTAAGGAAAATTTCTTGAGCATGATGGTTGGTATAAGATTGATGGAAGATCCTAGATCAAGCAGGGCACAATTAAAATTGCAGCCTTGGATGCTACATGAAATAAGCAGTGTGCCCAAACCTTTCTACTTCTATGGTAGATTTGACAGTATAGCACAACTCGCATGAGGCGAGAGGACCACCGGATTCTTTGTTTTCTTTGACTATCGCCTGGGTGTAGTGTAGTCTTTAAGGAATCGGGTGACAGTTGGTATATGGTTGATAGCCTCCAATAGGGATACTTTGATCTCAACATCTCTGAATAAATTACGTAGGTTATCAAAGGCCTGCGTGTTCTTTATTTTTCCTTTTGGCTCCCTTAGTAGAGCCTCAGGGAATGGATTGATTCTGGCACAAGTTGAGGCGTATCGTCCTCACGTGGTTGCAGTGTGCAACTTGAATGAGAGGGCGACGAACAAGATAGGTCACAATTAGTCCAAGGCAAATCGACATTCTGCTTATCAATCCTTGTCGTGATCGCATTTGATGAAGCAAGTCCAGCAGGATCAAAAGGTGGAGGGTTCACAATAGGGACAAAGGGTTGTTGTGCTGCCACGGGTTTTGCCTGAAATCCTGGTGGAGTACTCAAAGAGTGCAGAACTTGATTAGCCTATCCCTGAACAAGTCGTACCTATTGTTGAAGGCCATGAGATACAAAATTCCACAGGTTTGGGACAGGTTGAGCATGAAGAGTGTCCTAAGATCGAGTCGTCATTTAGAGTTTACTAATCTCGATGTTCTGCTATGCCAATTGATGCTAAAGAGAAGTCATGTTCTCTTCGTGGCGCTTCGACATTTCCATCATCATACGCATCAATTTATCAATAGGGCTTGATGCATGAACATTCTGGTGTGCGCAAGGGCCTTGCGGTGGATTTACCACAGGGTTACTGGGCCCTTGGGATGACGGGTGTGAACGGTCACATTAGTCCATCTACAGGGTTTTGGCGCTGCGGGTTACTGGACCATGCGAAGTTAAGATGATTTCACCACCATGGGTTATAGGTGGCGGAGAATGGGTTGTTCCCCTAGGGCACAAGCATCTTCTAAGCTAGAAGACGAGTTCTCATGTGTATATGCATCCGAGCACACGAAGGCTTAGTCCTCCATATCAAAATACTGGCTCGCAGAAGCCAGGTCCACAATGCTCACTGAATCGCTCGACGTGAAACTCAGTATGGACGGTCTCACAGGAATCTTACGAATAAGCCTAGCATTGGAAGGATTAGGGTTGTGATGGAGTGATGGTGTGGAGGTATTTGCCATAGAGCCGGTGGGGTTGACCAGAAGCTCGTCCACCTTCTTGTGCACGATGGAGACTTCATCCAGTTTTTGTGCAATTAAGTTAAGATCTATGGATGAATGGGAGGGTCCCGTGTCAACTTTGTGAATATTGTGAGGCATGCCGGTACGATTAAAGGCGGTAATGGAGGCATTGTTCATTGAGTTTTCACTCATACTCTCAAACAATTCAAATGCTCCATTCTCATCTTTATTCATAAAATTCTCTCCGCAGGAAGCATCAGCGATCTATCACAAAGTCTCATTTAGCCCATAATAGAAGATTTGGGCTATATGCCACTTTGGAAGGCCATGGTGTGCGCACTTCCTTAGGAGGTCATTGTACCTCTCCCAAGCCTCATAAAATTGCTCGCCATTTTATTGCACTAATGAAGTTATAGCCTGATGAAGTGCATCGGTGCACCCAATTGGGAAGAATTTCTTGAGAAATGCTGTGCGCATCTCTTCCCAAGAATTGATGGGTCTCCCAAGAGTGCGCAACCATTACGCCACTTTGTCCCACAATGAAAATGGGAACATTTTCATGAGGACTATTGATAACCTGATGTTTCTTGGTTTAACAGCTTCTGCCAATCGGGTTAAGTCTTCCAAATGAAGAAAGGGATCTTCACTTGCAAGACCAAGGAAGTGGAAATTAATTAGGCCAATGACATTAGGTTTCAAATCAAAATCATCCCCACCCATGGGACCCAAATTTTCCCAATGGTCTCTGTAGCAACGGGATTTTGATAAGAACTAAGAGACCTGGGCTCCTCCCTTTCAAGGGGAAGGCGATTCATTTCCTCGAATGTTTTCCTCATGGCCTTAATTTGTTCATTATACAGTGTCATTTGGGCCTGGAGGCGGGTTATGGGGTCTACGGCTCCACCAGCACCTGGTGGGTTTAGAGGGGGGTGATTTCCTCCCTCAGAATTTGGGGGTGGGTGTGCAGCCATGTTTACGGGGGAAGATGACGATTCACCAGTTTCTACCCTTCTAGAATTATCAGACAATTCAAACAATTTAGGATTTTGTGACCTCCTCCCAACCATGCACTACCGCTGGAAGAATTGGGGAGATGAGAAGGGAAAGGGGATGAGAGAAACGACATCACAAGGATATACTTGATTATAAATCAAAGCAATCAATTTCCTAACCTCTAAAATGTGCACCTAGAGCTAAATATCTAAGTTACCTACTATCACAACCTACGGAATCGAATGAGAGCACTATGGAACCACCGAGCCAGATTGAAAGCCCGTTTGCCCCAGTCTGAGACACCCGATAGCACCCAGGAACCCACACCAACACGTAGGTAGTTAGACCTCCAATCCTTAAGAGGGATCAAGTTGCTTCCAGTTTTAATTTAGAGGCTAAGTATCAAGTGCTCAAGGAATGTGAGGGGTGTTGTATACGGGTAATGCCCAAGTGCATTTAAAAGTGTGTCAAGCAAGCATGAAACGGGGATCTCTCCCCGACTTGAAGTTTTTGGAGTGGTGAATGGCTTTTAGAGTTTCATTCTTTAGAATTTGTGGATTTTAATGTTTCACTTATTTACCACTTCAATCAATCTCCGGGTTTGAGAAAAATACAAGTTTCTTTGTTGCGATCAACCAACTCTTCTTCAATGTGGATTAGTTAATGCATGCTAAAAATGCAATGGGCATCCCTAGATGGAAATTTCTATGTGTCGATGCATAAGTCAATTTTATTCCCATGTGAATAGGAGCCAATTAATGCACTCAAGTGCTCCCAAACACCAAAAGATATCTACACACAAGGGTTGAACCATCAAATGATGTAAAGAAAATGAAAATTTTAGGGTTGAAATATTCGAGATCGAATCTATGGCAAATGTAAAGTCGTGGTGGGGTTGGAATCAACTTAATTTCAAGCCTCCCCACCAAAAATGTGATCCCGAAATGCTAATAAATGAGGCAAGGAAGGATGGCAATCAATCAATTTTTAACTTGCCTCTAAGAAGACTTCACACAACGAAATTGCCAAGAATCAAGATTCTTATATTTTCTATATGCGAGGTTTGCGGGAAATCAAGGGGCGGTGGGTATGACAGTAAGCAATCAATAAGTGGGTTTTAGTCCACTTGCCCCAAGAAATCCCCAAGAAGCATTTTTAGGGGTTTTGGAATTTTTAGATTTTTTTTTTGTACTTTGAATTAAGGGTGATAAAAGGATCTAGTTTACTAAAGAGAAGAACACTGACCTTTTCTGCAATGGTTGCGAAGACCCAAGCGGCGACGACAGCGACTTCATGCTTCCGCCTTGGCCTTGCTCCCATCTCCCTCCTCTTTGTGCCTCCTCCCAACAACTAGCTCACCTGCACAACACAAACAAACACACCCATGAAGGCAAGGGTAGGAAAAGAAACAAAGAAATAGGATAGAAACACTTACTCCGAATGGTGCCTCCCCGACAGCGATGCCAGAAAAACGTGGTGCAGACTCGCATAGGTTTATTTAATATGGTGATATTATCGTCGAAATTAGCACAGTGAGTTAACTTAAATCGAGTCTACACCAGTTTCACAAAAAAATAAAATTTAACTTGGCCTACTTGATTTTATCTTGGTTACTTTTAGGCCTAGGATCTATCTCAAGGAGGTGAAAATTAGGAGATTAAGAAGTTTCTATGCCTTTCCTAGAACGTATCTCTTCCTTGCATTTACTATGTTTTTGTTTTTTTCTACTTTTAAGATTTTTTTGATAATGTTGTCCTTGAGGCACACTCTCAAAAAATGAAGTCTTTTGCCTTGAGCCAATGGTCCTTGGCTTGAAGCTAATTTAGGGTTCCAAAATTGATATTGTCACTCACAAGATTGGGTACCTGCAAGCTAAGAATTATCTTTTTTCTTTTATACTTTTTTTTGGTCTTTTTAATAGATAGAATAAAAGACAAATGAAAGCAAAATAAAATGCAAGGAAAGAAATGAAAAGAGATACTTAGCTTAGTATATTTATATTTATATAGTAGATATGTAAGTGGATATAGAATAGATATAGATATATAGATATTATATAAATAGGGGTGGAGAGGGAAATGGGTATGGGATGTAGCATGGTGTCAAGTTGGTCCACGTCTAGCACGACACAACCAACAAGACTAAGTGCCGCATGGAGTGTGGAGCGGATGTGTGTGAGTGTGGGTGGAAGTGCTTGCTTTGCGAGGGCATTGTAGGGACAAATGCAACTTGTGCAAAGATCCCTACAACACAAGGCGTGGTGGGGTGTAGTGCGTGGGTGTGAATGGTAAGGGTAATGTGCATAGATGGAATATATATATGGGTGAATAGGTGATAAGTATATAGATGGAGTGGATATAGATAGATGGATAGCTAGATATATATATAAGTATGAGCCTACGGCTTAATATAGTGAGTAATATATATATATAGATGCTGATATACTAGAAATATATATATATGTAAATATGTATATATATATATCTATAGATCTGTTATTATATTAATATATCACTTGTGGTCAAATGGTGAGGACGGATGATTCTCACCCGAGAGACTCGGGTTCGAATCACGCAATGGGCCCTTCTAAACAAAACTAGATAAAATCAACTAGACGTCAGTGGTCCTCGCTGTGGGGTTAAGCCCACGGAGAAGATTTCCTTGTGCTTTGCATACCTCTCTATTGAGACGGGTGTGTGCAATCATTGGGGCATCTCATTCCTCTTCCCAATCACTCTAGTCCGTTGACATCTAATACAGGCCTTAACAAAGTTACAATGAAGTTCATGGCAAAATCTTAACACACTTTGTTGCTCCTCTTCAGGGACGCATCGTCTCAGTACTTCGTTTTATCCAATTCTAAATAATTCCATCTCTTCCCAATGAAAGTATCTTACTTGGGAAATGAATCTCTTCCTTTTCTGCTCATCCCAAGAGCCAGGAGTCTCTCTAGTGATCAAGTAATTGACGGTATCAACATACCAAGGTGAAGTCAGTGTTACCACCATAAGGGTTTTATCAAGAAATGTCTTGCGGATGTTTCCAGAAGGAGAGTCATCAAGCGAGAGGTGAGATAGGTGGTTAACTGCTACATTTCCACTCTTTTCTTTTCACAAATCTTCAAGTCAAACTCTTGAAGGAGTAGAATCCACCTAATAAGTTGTCTCTTAGAATCTTTCTTGGCAATGAGGTGCTTCACTGCCGCATGATCAGTAAAAATGACCACCTTAGACCCAAGAAGATAAGACCTAAACTTCTCCAAAGCAAATACTACGGCGAGTAATTCCTTTTCTATCACAATGTAGTTTTTCTATGGGTCAGTTAAGGTCTTGCTAGCGTAATGTAGCACATGATGTCTTCCCTCAACCCTTTGTTCAAGGACAGCTCCCACAGTATAACCAAAGCATCATACGTCAGCTTGAATGGAAGTGTCAAATCTGGAGCTTGGAGAATAGGTGCATAGAATAGGCCTTCTTCAGAGTGTGAAAGGCCTCGACACACTTTGAATCAAAATTGAAGGAAGATTCCTTTGCCAAGAGGTCTCAAAGTGGCCTAGAAATTTTACTAAAATTTTTAATAAAGTGCCTTTAAAAGCCTGCATGGCCGAGAAAGGATCTAATATGTTTAACATTTGTGTGCAATGGGAGTTTGGAAATAGAATCAGCCTTAGCCTTATCTACTTCCAAGCCCCTTTCAGACACAACATGCCTAAGTACAATGCCTTTCTATACCATGAAGTGTCTTTTCTCCCAGCTGAGGACTAAACCAGTCTCCTTACATCTCTTAAGCACATTTTTTAGGTTCAGGAGACACTGGTCGAAAGATGAGACGTAAATGGAGAAGTCATCCATAAACACTTCGACACACTCGTCAATCATGTCCGAGAAAATGGACATCATACACCGTTGGAAGGCTGCTGGTGCATTACATAGTCCAAACAGCATACGCCTGAATGCAAAGGTATTGTAAGGACTCGTGAAAGTCGTCTTCTCTTGGTCATCAGGGAAGACTACAACCTTGTTGTACGCAGAATATATCCATTGAGAAAGCAATAGTACTTATTCCCTACCAATTTTTCAAGAATTTGGTCAATAAAAGGCAAGGGAAAGTGATCTTTCTGGGTAGTGTTCAACTTGCAGTAATCAATGCAGACCCTCCATCCAGTTGAGGGTCTAGTCACCACTTGTCCTCGGTCATTAATTTCCACAGTAAAGCCTACCTTCTTTGGCACCACATGGATAGGACTTACCCATTTATTATTCGTGATGGGATAGATGATCTCAGCATCCAACCACTTCAGAATTTCCTTTTTAACCACCTCCCTCATGTTGGGGTTAAGACATCTCTGCATGTCTCGAAATAGTTTGATGAAATCATCAGTATAAATGTGGTGCATGCAGAGTGTAGAGTCTATACCCTTAATATCAGCGATTGTCCAATTTATGGCTTCCTTATGCCGTGATAAGCAATTTAGCGAGGTTCCCTTTTGCAGCTTAGATAGTGCAGATGAGATGGTTACAGGAAGTGTATCATTTGGACCAAGGAAGACATACTTGAAAGTGTTGAGGGGTTTTAGATCAAGTTTGGGGGCTTGTATGGTTGAGGGTTTCATAATAGATGTCCCCATTTCAGGTAACAGATCTACCTTAGGCATCAATGATGGGGAAAGAGACTCAGCAGAAACACCAAGTAACTCCTCAAGTTCTAGTACATCTCCTTCACATTCCTCCAAGAGATGGGAATGCTCATTTAGCATGACATGCTAAAGGGGGTCATCACATAAAATTGCAGGGGTTGTCTCTTCAATTAGGTCATCAACTACCTCAAATTGGGAATAATCCTTAAGGTTAGCTTGTTTATAAGTATCAAACACATTTAATCGATTTTTTTTGTTCCCAAAGCCCATTTTTAATGTCCCAGTATTGCAATTGATGGAATCATGTGAAGTTGCAAGGAAGGGGCGCCTAAAATGATGGAGGGCTTGGTTGGCTTGTTGGTAGGGTTTGTGTCCAAAACTAAAAAGTCTACAAGGAAGAAAAAGTCCACTCTCACGAGAACAACTTCCAAAATTCCCCGGGGTGTCTTAAGTGATCGGTCTGCAACTTGGAGGATTACTGGGTTAGGCTTTAAATTGCCTCCTCCAAGTTGTTCATACACATAGCTCGGAAGGATGTTCACCCCTGCACCTAGATCAAGCAGAGCTTCATCTACATGTAGATCACCAAAGACCACCGAGATGTATGAGTGATGGTAACACCATCATGAGCCATAACTAGATTTAATTAGTTAGGATTAATTGAAAAATGCTCCTATATAGTCGCCTAAGAATCATAATTCCATTCAGATCTATTTTGAGAGAACATTAAAATAGGGTTAATTATGTAATTTTAACAGTATATCATGAACACAAAATAACCACAAGGTTTTCCAGGGGTTAATCTAAGGTCTAATGAGCACTAAAGTTTAATAAGTGTGACCACACATATAGAAACAGGATTTCACGCATTTCGAGAATTGATTCAGCACCCAAAACCCTAATTTCAGACCCGCTTAAATTACAGAAGTTCTGGTTAGGATAAAATTCATCTAAATCTCCTAAAATTCATAGAAAAATATTTTTTGAGGTTTGGTATCCTTGATTTGACCATTTGAACCTATTTTGACCATAAATAGATCACATACAGAATTTTGCCCTAATTTAGGTTTCTGCACAAATTATCTAGCCAAACTTAGTCAAAACTAAACTCCAACTTCACCCTCAGATTCATTGGGTCCAAATTAGGTTTATACCAAAATTTGGGCCCAAGTAGAGTCCATCTTGACCTAATTTGCATTTAAGTCCATTTAAGCTCTCTTTCTTTCAAACAAGCCCCAAACTTTCAAAAATCCTTGCATATCAATCCCTAACTTTGTCATCTTCTTTGCAAAATGACCCTTGCTGCCAATGAAGGTCAACCGACCTCCAGGCAGCATTTGACCACGCCTAAACCTATTCAAATCATCTTCAAATCCTACCAAATTTGGTGGGATTGATGTTCATACTATGAAAAATTGATTGGGACCGGTCTTGGATTCCAGATCGTGCCTGTCAACCCTAGCAAACCCACGAAATTCATGGGTCTCTTGTGCTTCAAGCACAAGCCAACTTAGGTTTGTTTCCTTATCCAGAGCTTGCCCTGATCTCTATAAAAGCTTCCCCATTGCAAAGCCTTGATCCTTAGCTCGGTTTGGCCTCAATTCCTCACCAATTCTCCCTCTCCAGCAGCCTCCATCACAGCTCCAGTGACCCTTCTCCCTCTGGCTTCCTCGCCCATTGCCACATACTATAGGCAGTGGGACCGTCTTCCTCGCCTTTCTCCGCTCCTCACCAGCCACAATAGGAGTGCCCAGATCCTCTTTGTCATTGCCATTCCACCACCGGAGGCTTCACCTTCCCTGACGCCAGCCAATCACAGCCGGTGCCTTCCTTGCCCTTTCATCCATTAATTTAGGCCCTATCTTCTCCCTTTTCTTCTCCTAAATCTCCCTAACTCCTTCCTCTTATATTTCAACCGCCAATACACCCTCACTCCCTTCGTCTTCTTCCGCTCCAGTCAAGCTTCGGTGAGGTCGCTCCAATGCCACAAACTACTAAACACACTTCTATCACCACCACAAGCTTTGCCTACACACGCCCACCAAAACCCCTTTAGAAATTGAAGGGATTGACCACTTAAAACCCCCACCGAACACCACCTCTACCAACCTCTTCCCCGACTTCACCAGGCCACTACACGCACTCCCACACCACACGAACACTACCATTACCTTCATCATCCTTAGGCAACCCTCCTAAGCTATTTTGACACAGCCGCAAGGCCTTATTCTCTATTTCAGGTGTTCGCCATTGCTTGCCATCGTCGCAATCATCTCTGGCTTCAGCTACAGTTCTCCAGCCACATTTATCTATGATATCACCTCCAAGTGCTGCGGCTCAGTTACAGGACCCTCCACAAGCCTCCAATTGTTGTTGCCAAACCTTCTTCATCTTCAATTCCAGCACCATGCAGCTGCAGATGCACGCAAAGGAAGAGTGGGACATTTAGTCCCACATCATTAGTTGAGAAGTGGGCGATGCAACTTAAGTTGATTTTTTGAATCTGCCTCTTCGCCCAAGTCACCGAGGGTCAAGTCCCTGCTCACATGCTCTCTCATGCCTTGCTCGTGCACACGGCACGTGGGTTTGGCCACTATATAGGATCTGTTTACCCAACTTACTCGAACCTATACCCAGTTATTTAAGATAGAAGGAAGAGGATCTATGAGAGGAGGGGGAGGAATTTGCTCTGCATGCCTTGGCCCTATGCTGAAGACGAGGCTAACACTTATCCTGTGCTTGTGAAGGCCTGAGAAGAGTTTGCTCTGTGCTTGAGAAGGCCTTGTGCTTGAAAAGCCTTGAGAAGGGTTGGCACCCTTGTGTGCCTTCTGTGAAGCTCTGATATGTGAAGGTTAAGATGTCTGAAAGGCTGGTACTGTTGAATCATTTAAGTACCTAAATTAATTGATTGAAGTTACTGTTGATTTATTTGAATGATATAAATGCTTGGGATATATGCTTAATTAAGATGAAGAATTGGTGATTCAAATCACCATTATTTTATCTTTTTGTTTCTTTTGTCTCATGACTCTTTGAGATATTGTTGACTGTTATGTGATATCAATTTGACAAGTTATATTCATTGAATATATGTTATTGTGCTCATTTTATTGTGCTTATTTATTCTGAATGGAGATTAATGTGTGAATTCCACATTTTGCTCCCTAAGAACAACCTCAGACTCTAATTAGATTTTGAGTTTATAAATTTAAATGTTTTGAGAAATTTTGTCATATACTACAATGCATTTTTATACATTGATGATTTCATGCAAACAACGAGGCTCTTGGGTCCTTAGGTTTCTGGGGTGCTCCATGTTGAACTATTGAGCTAACGGAATCAAGCATGATAACTTTTGATTGGACCTATTTCCTAGATTGCTGCTTTTTCATGCACATGTCCTTCAGAAAGTGGGCATAGGACAAAATCTGCTTAATAGCTTCAAGTAGAGGTAGGTTTATCTGTACTTACTTAAAAGTCTCCATGATTTCATCCATCTTATCTTTAGCTCCAGATGAGCCAGCAAAAGTCTACCCAAAGGTGGATAAGTACTCTGGAAAGGGCACTCTCGGTCCCTGGGTGGAAGGGTTGTCATGTCAGGAGGTAGGACGGGGACAACCTCCTCTGGTGAGGTGATTTCAAGTAGAGGAGAGTTGGGTAGCTCTTCTCTGGTGGGGGCGAAAGTCGAGGTGGATGGGTTTTCAGAAGGCGAGACTATAGGAGCATCAGGTTTGGAAATTTCTTTCCAACTGCTCAGAATAGTCACCGCCTGGGCATGCTCCCTAAAGACAAGCCCTTTCCCTTTAGGGTTCTTCTTAGATGAACTAGGAAGCTTCCCAGTCTCCCTTTCGCTTACAGCCTCGACAAGGTGTCCAATTTGGGATTTCATCTCATTGATTGCCTTGTCATGAGATTGGATGATCATGCTTTGATTCTCCTGCATGGCCTTCAACATAGCCTTGAGCTCATCCATCTCGAAGGTCTTGGGTGGTTGGGAGAGGTTAGGAGGTTGATTATATGTTGAGTTTGAACAGGTTAGGGTCTGTAATTCCCTGAATTGGAGACATTCCTCTATCTCCATGAAAAATTGGGATGGTTCCTCCAACTATCATTATAAATGCTGGAAAAAGGGTCATTACAAGGTCTGGGACGGAACCCTTGGGTGGCATTCAGGTCCACTTGTACAAGTTCAGGGAATTAAGAAGTCAAATGGCAATCCATAGTGGCGTGTGTACTGCCTTAACAAATGGAACATTCTGAGGCTTGGGATGTGGAGGTACTAGGCGTGAATTGGCTAGGGCTCAACATAAGCCTTTCCATATTTTTCAGCAATTGGATCTGGTAGGCTAAATTATGGGTGTCCCTAGCCTCATTTGCCTCCAACTTTCTTCGCATGAGAGTGGGTTTTCTACCCGAGTAGGCAGAATTCAGATGAATAGAATTCTCACTCAATGTATCGAAAAGGTTCTAAGCTTCGTCCTCAGTCTTAGACAGAAAGGTTCTTTCATAGGTACCATCCATAGTCTGCCTATGTGAAGCACTAAGTCTGGTGTAGAACCTTTCAACTATCTGCCACTTAGGCACCTGGTGATGCGAGCAAAGTCTCAAAATGTCATTAAAGTGCTCCCACGCATCATGGAAAGCTTCCCCATCCTTTTGAGCAAAACTCATAATTTCCCTCCTAAAGTGATTGGTTTTGCTCATGGCGAAGTACTTGTTTAGAAACTCCTTCAAGGCATCCCAGGTGTTAATACCGTCTAGGGTATGATACCAATACTTGGCCTTGTCCTTGAGGGAGAAAGGAAAGAGGGTCCTCATTTGGGCATCATCAGTAATGCCCTACAGCTTCACCGTGGAACAGACCTCGATGAATTCTTCTATATGCCTGTAGGGGTCTTCCCTAGCAGCACCATAAAAGGAGGGTAGTAAGGATATGGTACTACTTTTGATCTCATAGGGATTGTCCCTTCCAGGTCTACGTAGTGCAAGGCCAGGATGATTGTTCGGAATGAAAAATTCCTTAAGGCTCCTTTGACCATCTATTTCTTCCCTAGGGTGGTTTCTTCTTAGGATTCTTTCAGGCTCAGTTGAATACTCTAACTGTCTCCTAAGGGAACGCTGCCCTAACATGCACTACCAAACACAAACAAACTCAAGTCAGAGGGACTTTTTATCAGTTAAGGCTTTTGAGATTTAAGTCCAATTTTAGGTGACAATACAAATTGCCCTACGTGCCTATTGTTGACCTACAGAATGCCTTAATAAAGACCTAACTGGAAGTTTAGAGATCCTCCCTAAAGACCAAAAAGTTTAGTCACCTCCAAACACGGCAAAGAGGGATGTAAGTAGGGTCAAGCCCTTCCTTTAAAGCGTTGCTTTTACGGTGCTTCTTAACTACCCTCATTCCGCAAGGTTTGGAGGCAACCTCACTTTTGGACTATAGTTTGGGTCACCTCAGTGTCCAGTGATGAGTCCATTTCAATGGACTATTGTTACGCCTAAGTTAGCTTTATTCTTGCATTTTATGTTCGTTAATACTTACATTAGGTCATAGAATAATTGCATACATCATTACTTAGATTTGCATATGTTCTATTGCATTTTATAATTTATTATGTATATAAATAATTATTTTATATTTCATTATTTCAGGAATAAACATCCACCGACCAACGTCCACCCTCCCCTCACCGCACCCCCCTCACCAACACAACCTCCTCCGCCAAACCCACTCACCCTCTCCACGCAATGCCAACCCAACTTCCATATTGGGTCATGGCTAATTTTAGTAATGGGAATTCAAAATCCTAGAGGTTGTGGCCGTTGGTTAGCAGGGCTGTGGAGGGGTAGGATAAAAAGCCTCCCCGACCTTCCCCGTTCGAGGGGCCTTCTTCCTCCGGTCGCCTGCACCATGAACCAAGCCTGCACCATACCATGGTAGAGGCGAGCACGGTGGCCTAAAGCATACCTCCATCTCCGCTCATCCTCCCTCTCACCAGTCGCACGATGACAGCGTGTGGCCACAACACCACCACCGGCAAATTCAACCCAAACCCAACATCACCACTTTAATCCCCCTCATAGCCAAACCCCATCCGCCTCTTCTCCATCTTCCTCTTCTCCACCCATAGAGCAACCCATCTTCACTACCTTCTCCCTTCCTATGCCAACACCACCACTCTCGACCTTAGGACCCACCTCCTCATTCCTCCCTCTCGCCGCAGCACATGCCCACCATCGTCACCAACACCATAGCCACCACCCACCCTCTCCTCTTCTCTATTTCCTCTTCTAATTCTTCTTCCTCTCCTCCAACCCATCCTCTATCCCAAAAGAACCCAATGCACCCAAACCCACAGTCCTCCGAGCCTCCTCCAACTGCCAAACTTGGCCCCAAGCTAACTCCAATGATCTCAAGCACCGACGAGCCTCCTCACTGATCACAAGCACCTGCCGACGTCTCCATGGTTTTCCTGTAGCCACCCACCACCACCGGCATTTAATTCGCCACCCAGCCACATCTGCCCTCCACGCACCAAGCCAGCACCACCAACGCGAAGCCCACTCTCCGGAGGTCCTCTGCGGGCAACCTCAACGCCTGTCGTGGCCTCCTTGCATGGTCAGGCTTGAGAGCACATGCTCTGTTCTGCTACACTAGAAGGGCCTATTTCTATTTACATTACAATGCCATTGCCAATGGGTTTTATGTGATTTTAATTATTAAAGAATATATTGGATGAAATTGCAGCCTACACCCTTTAGTTATGGTTATTTCTCTAGCCATCTAATTACATATCTCTTTCTTTATTTCATTTAGCCTCGCATAAGTTACATGTTATATTATAATTGTGGGTAAATATTCAAATATTTGACCAGCATGTTTAAATAATAAAATAATAATTTTGCAAGTTAATTTGGCTTGTTCCTCCCTGTGGAAACGACCTAATTCTCGTGGTTAGAATTAATTAATTTTTTATAGTCGATTTTCCACCACAAAAGCTTTACTACGACATGACATTTCATGTTAAAAACAAATCAACGAAGATAAAAATTGACTCGTCATCCAACAATAGGAGGCACTTTCCTAGAGGTTCTAACCTAGGAGTGTCTAGAATGCGTGCCTCAGTGCAAAAATGTCATACACGTGTGCATTCACCAGAAAAATTTTGAACTGTGAACTGTAGCACAATATCTCAAATTAATTCCTTAGGTTTTAATGTGTTCATCCTTTAATTAGTCCTTTTTTAGAAAATGCTACCACTTGTTAATTCTTTCAAAATAATTTAGGTGGTCATGTCTTTAAATCTAGATGCAAATGTGTGAACAATATATGGATGCAAAGTAAAAGAGAACATACCTTGTGATTAGCCCATATTTGTGGGCTAACTAGTTACTTAAATGCCTAGGAATTAGATTAATATTGGCATATAAATTGCATACAAAAAGATGTAAATAGATTAGTCTAGGTATTCACTTATTTACATATTCCATGCATTGCATTCATACTTAGAATTCATTTAGAATAGCATGCATTAGAATAGTTAATCTTTTAGGTTGCATTACATGTATTATTTTATTTCACATTTCTTTTAAGGGTTTGCACATAAATAACCCTTTATTTATTTTCGTTATTTGTTTCTTCTCTAACGGCTGCATGCAGGAGAGTGCGCGAGCTAAATGCACAGGCAAAAATCATGGATCTCAGTTCCCATGATCTGCATTGCTTCTTCTTCAACCAACGCCTGCCTACGCCTACACTCCTCTTGCAGCATACAAGAAGGGTTCCTGCGTCCTTAGCAGGGAGGCCACCACCATTCCGATCCACCACTGCGTAGAGCGTTAGAGCTTTTCCATTCCACCACCACCGGCCTCCTATCGCGAGCGCAAGTCCACACCACCACGAGCAGGCGGGGTGACAGACCGCCGTGCCATTAGTGGCTTGTGCAACTCACCGCAAGCATGTGCCTGAAGGCCACGCAACCACCACTAGCAACCACCTTCAGTTCCTCGCCCCCGCGCCAGCTAAGATGTCTAGGAGTGATCCTAGACGTCTGACTTCCCATATCTTTTTTTGTCTTCTTCTTATTTCTTGTTGCTCTGCTTCCCCTCCACTTCCAAAAAACCATTTACCATCCACACCAGTAGTAGTTGCCACCTGCGGCCGAGCCCTCCACGCACCCGCGCGGCCAGCGCTCCTCCGACCAACACATCTGTAGCGTGCAGCAACAGTAGCTGCAAGCTCTGCCCGCAAACCGCGTCCTCCAGTGCACCACTTGCAGTCTCTCGCTGCACCAGACCCCTGTGCGCGCTTGCAGCTCACACACCCCTCCACGTGCGCGTGCAACCTACAGCGTCCACCCCTTCAGCGTGCGTTGCCTCTGCTCCCCTCTACGCACCAGCACCTTTGTACACCCCTTCAGTGCCTCACTGACCCCCGCAACGCCTTCTCTTACAGCCGCGCACGCCTGCAGCTCACGCACCCCTCTGCACGCACATGTAGCCTACAACGCCCACCCATTCAGCGTGCATCGCCTCCACTTCCCTCTGCACGCCAGCACCTTCACACACCCCTTCACCGGCTTGCCGACCCCCGCAGCGCCTTCTCCTGCAGCCACATGCGTCATCTACATGCCTTCACGCATAGTAGCAAGCACACCTTCCCTTCCACATGCGTGCCACCTCCAACGCCCCTGCGTGGGGTCTACAGTGCCTGCGCGCGTCTCCATCCCTCCAACAAGCACAGCCAGCAGCAAGAGGCACCAGAAACCACCCTTTGCTGGAGCTTCGTCCAGCAAACTCTGGCCATCTCACAACCTGCCATCGCCACCGCCGCAAAGCTGTCGCTCCAGCCAACCTAATCCCAGAAGGGTTCCTCGAATGAACCTCTCTCCCATGCACGAGGAGGAGAGAGGTAGAATCCTCTATTTTTAGTGTTATTAGTATTTACATTTCATGCCATTGCCACAAAAATGATTTTTGATTGATTATTATTTTGTTATGGTGATTTTATGCAAAGAACCTCCTTTCTCGTAAATGCAAAATCAACATGTTAAAGTCTTTTTATCTTGATTGAAAAGCAATTTTGGCTTGATTTCTTGACGAAATTAATAGTGAACATTGGTTTTTGACCCTGGTGAGTTTAAATAGGCCATTGCCTCCCTATGGATACGACCCGCTCCTAATTGAGTGGTTATTTTAATTGTTGATTATTCAATTTTTCCACCACTTACATACTACAACAATGCGTTATTTCATTTGCGAAACTTAATCGAAAGTGGAAAATCATCTCATCACCTTACCTCCTGCAATCTTCAATGAGATACACGCAAATGAAGGAAAATAAATCTAGAGGCTGCTCATTCACACCTACATGGCCGTCCTAGGCATGCAGCTTCTAGCAAGTAGTTCGAGTAATTTTTTTTACCTACTTATGCACAAACAATGGAAAATGAAATCAATCCATGAAAGAAAATAAAAATCTAAGTCTAAAGAAATGGGAACAGACTCTCAAAAAATTACCCGCGTAAGGGTCTAAAACAATGGCGGCGAACAAACCCCTTGAATATACCCCAGAACAAGGGTTTGAAACCAAATGAATGTGCAAGAAAATAAACAAAGAATAAAAAAGTTCTTAAACCTAAATTCTATCTACTCAGAATGGAGATGACGATTGCAGCTCCCTCAAAATGTTCTTCAAATCGTGGCTTAAAGTCCACCTCAATTGTGATCGTAGTAGCTATGGTGCTCCTCCCAAATGTGTGGCTCATTGGCGACATCCAGTGTCGCCCAATCTCTGAGGCTAGTGTAGCAAGATGTAGGAGATATGCGTACCTTGCACCAAAAAGATCGAAGTGAAATATGTCTCAAACAAAAATTATGTGTAAACAAGTAAATGAATGAATGCGAGTTTAATAGGCTCGTTGCCTCCCCGGCAATGATGCCATTTGAAAATACAATTTTCATTTAACAAGATGATAATTAAAATATTTTTTCGTTCGTATTTCTAAGTGATGGAAAATCAACTAATCAAAGTATTGAATTAAAATGAACCACTCAATGAGGAGTGAGTCGTCTCCACAGGGAGGAATAGGCCTATTGAAGCTCACACGAGTTGAAAAATAAATGTTCACGATTAATTTTGTCAAGAAATTGAATCAAAATCACTTTCAGATTAAGGAAACAAGAAAAGAATGTTGAAATCTCATTTACATGAAAGATGAGGGGGTTTTCACAAAATCAGTACCATATAAAATTATTAAACCAAAAATCCACTTTCTACAGCCTTGCTACAAGTGCTCTCTATGCACGAAGGAGAGAGAGGCTAGAGGTGAGGAGCTTGTCGGAGGTGGACATGGTCGGCGCGCATCTGACGGTGGTGGTGGTGAAGACCGGGACGCACAGAGCAAATGAAGGTGGTGGATGCTGGTGAATGTTGCTGGAGCAGCGCATAGAGGAGAAGAAGGCAGCGTGCAAGAGGAGGTGTAGGTTGGAGGTAGAGTATGCATGGCTAGCAAGGTGCACGCAGTGAGGGACGACAATGGTGGGGTGCACTCACGGTGCTGTTGCGGGCGTGGCGCACCTGCTGCGCCTGTGCGTGCTCCCAACATGCATGGGTTGAGGGCGGAGCACACGGCTAAGGGCGGAGCATGGGTGGTGAGGGTTGCTTGTGGTGGGGTGCTGTTGGTGGTTGATGTTGGGAGATCGTAGATCGCATTTTTGATAAAAGCATCGTAGTATAGTTGCGAAATACGATCCAACAAAGATATTGTTTTGAAAATAACGAGACTTTGAGTCCCGGTCATTCGTCTCTGGAAGGCGTTGTTTTTGTTTTTGAAATCGATCTTAAAGCCGCTCTACTTTATTTAAACGACATGCTGGTGCGTAATATATAGGCGATTAAAGAACAGGCACTTAAATCACACAAATATGATAATCATTCAGCTCGTGGTGATTTCGAACACATAAGAGATATATATATATAAAGTGAAATTTTATTCATCATTGGAGAGTTTTTGCACAAGGAAATCTAGAGGAAAGCTGATACATGAATGCTTAAAAACTAAACCTAAGTACCAGAAAACGATTGCATACAAGAATCAACAGGGGGATTTCGCATGCATCATTAGGGGAGAAGTAAGACTACACTACTAAGCAGTAAATGAAAGAAATAAAGATTATGAAGAGAATGATTTAAAGCTAGAAGAATAGAGGGCATTCAGGGGTGGTCCCCGATGGCCTTAGAGTGGTCGAGAGAAGGAGGGGCGGCCAATGGAACTTAGGCCGGCCCTTGGAGAGAGGTAGGGTTGATCCAGCATCCTGGCATGGTGTCCTCCATGGTGGTGGTAGTGAGCTTGTGGAGGTGGAGTGACTATGGAGGTGGCGTGAATGGCACCAATGGAGTGCAATTGCCAAAGAAGTGAATGGGTGTAAATGGCCACCCAAGGGGTCTTTTTATAGACCTAAGGGAAGCTCTCTAGAGAATTATGGAATTCTATAGAGAGGCCTATGGTGGGAGCTCGTGGGAGAGTGAGAGAGAGAGGGTGGATGGTGGTTTTTAGATCCACCAAATGTGGATCTAAAAATTGAATGGCTCTTGGTTGCTATTTTTGGCAATTAAGGAAACCACACATGGTAGAGAGTTCTAGAGAACTCTAGGCTAGATATTTTCGTGTGGATGGTGTGTGTGGGTGTGTGTGGGTCGAAACTTAGGTGGCTAGGTTGATTAGGTTGGGTTCTAGTGGGTTTAGGTCAAGGTATGTCTCAAATTAGGGTTATAAACCCTAATTCACTATGGTAAAGTGCAATTAAACTTAATAAAAGTTTAATTGGGTGTGTGGAAACTTAATTGAGAGTAAAATAACTCAATTAATTAAGGTCTAGGTCAATTGGACTCTCACTGAGTCCAATTGGACAGTGTGTGCTGAGATCCGGGCTCAATTGTACTCAATGAGTCCAATTGAATAGGCTGATGGAATTGACTAAGATCCAAGTCAATTAGGTTTAGTGAGGACCTAATTAGGTCCTTAGGGAGGTCTAGAGGTGATGTACTAGGGTTAGGGTACCTTAATTTAGGTTCCTATGGGGTTGGAATTGGGTTTAGGGACCTAGAGATCCAAGATCAAGGCTTAAATCTCAAAACAGGAATTGGAGAGCAGTATCAGATGTCTAATTATAGAATCAGACATCTTATACTCAAAAATCAGAAGTCCAGACTTGTTGTCTGGACGTCCAATCAGAGTCAGGAAGGATTTCGGGTTCTATTTTGGGTATTCTGCAAAAATTGGACGTCTGACAAAGTGTCTGGACGTCCAATAACACTGCAGAAGTGGATTTGAAGTGTGCGAGAGTTGGCTAAGGGTCCTGGATGTCTTAAAACTTATCTGGACATCTAGAGAAGGGTTGGAACTAGGGTTTCAGGGCTTCCTAGGGTGTTGTGACCTAATCTAAGGGTGGCTAAGGCTTGGGGAAGTCTCTAGGCTATCCTAGGGCTAGGATAGACCTAAGCTCTTCACATTTTACTGCTTTATTCCTACTTAATAAAAGAGCAAACTTTTAACCCCCTTATATTATTATTCCTACATCTAAACTAGGCCTTCTGCTCCAGCTCTGCTACAACTCCTGTTATTCCTGATCCAACTTCAGATCCAGCTCCTGATCAGCTTATTCCCTGCAATCGACATAATGCACTTAATCAGCACATTATAACATTATTTTATGCATAGCTAAAGGAAAGCAGTAAAGATGCAGATAATGCGTATGCATGCATGAATAACCCTAACTAATGCTAAGTCCTAGCTTAATCTAGGCCAATTAAGACCAATGATTGCTGCGCAATCATACCCCCATGCCTAAATCTTTCTAGTCCCTAGCAAATGCAAGACTAAATTATTTACAGCAAGGGTCCCTAAGTGACTGTTTATTTTACCAAGTGTTTTCATCGAGATTTTTCTCCTTTTTGTTTTCATCCTATGCTCTAGAAATCCAGACAATCGTGAAGGTGCAGCTATGTAGCTTTTGCAACGGATTTGAGTAAAAACTAATACACCTCTATAGCCTGTACTTGACCCCTAATAAAAATTCTAGCAGGATAGGCAGATTTCTTCCCTCGAGGTATTCAAGATATTCTATGAATTTCACCCCAGCTTTGGGCTTAGGTAGAGAATCTTTGAGGGAAAGGATTATATATTTGGTGGCTCATTCTCACTTGGTGCTACATAGAGACTAGTACTACAGAATCTAGATTCCCAAATTATTAAGTAACATAACTTAGAGAAAGATGAGAAAAACTATGCTCTCTTTGATTCCTTTGTATTCATTCTCTCTTGCTCTTTTTCTTTCTTTCTCTTAGAGCTCACAACTTCACCAGATTCACACATATGTTCTGTATTTGGTGGTCTCACTAGGCATTAACACTTTAATTGAGTTCTCATAACCCTAACACTAAGTTGGGATTCCTCAGCCAGTATTTGGGCAATCAGAAACACAAGAAAAATAGGTTAAAGCCATATTTGGTGGAGCTCAATTTTATTTGGTGGTATTGCCTCGATGAAATAAACACTAAATATTCGTTCTTTGCTTTTTCTTATTTTTCTAATAAATTTTCTTTCTCAATTTTCTTTTTTCAGTTTTTCTTTCTTTTCATCATTCTTTTTCTGTTTCTGTTTCTTTTTCTCATTTTTTTTTAATTTTTTTTTTCACCATAACACAACTGGCATACATCCATAAACATTATTAAGGAGGCATTATTGGGGATTGGTGGTACTCAAGAGACATTGGGTGGCTTATTTGGTGGAAGTGCCTACTCACGGCACCGGGAGAGATGGATAGGACGGTGTATTTCTGACCTTGACATCAATACCCTCCTTCAGCCGAGGATTTCGTAAAGAATGTTCGTAACCATCCACCTTAGCCCTAGTTTTATGAAAACTCGCTCTCCGCGTATTTGCCTTATTCGGTGGCTCTCATAATTTCACACAAAAATGTATACGTGGGAACCGAGAGCAGAAACTATGTCTAATCTCAGAGTATCATCACCTAATTATCTAGGATTCCAGATTCCTTGCACTAATCTTAAAGCACCAGTATACTCTACTCTCTCACACTATTTGGTGGATTTTTGGAGGAGAATCTGCCTGACTCCCAAAACATTGTCCAAGTGTTCAGGAAAAGAAGCACTGCTTCTTCTCGACAGACTGAAGACGTTTATCAGCCTTCACCGTGAATCCATTGCAAATTCTACGTGTGTGTGAAAAGTTGTACTGGATTCCAGATTACAGGAATCACCTAAAGGATAAAAATCCCTAATGCATTCTATTAATAAAATAATCTTATTCATGAATGCAATATGTATATATGTTATAGACATGTAACCTCGTATAATTTGTACTTCGTGAATTTCCCGTATCGGGTTACAATCAGCTTGACCCTAAATTTAGAACAAAAGGTGAGCGGGTGAGTCGGAATTGGTTGTTGCGAACGATTTCTAGCTCCAATGCGAGCATTGGAGGTGGAGTCGATTGTTCTTTTATTTAAGGTCCTAAAGTACATTTTGCATGCAGCTCCGAGGTTTTCCTAACTGTTGGCACAAAAAAATTTTCAGTTTTTCTGTATCTACCCCTCCATGCCTAAGTTCTTGCATGTCCTCATGCATGAATATAAAAGAAAATAAATTCGACAGAGGATGAGTGGGTAGAAGTCACCTGGAATTGCTCCTAAAATTATATTCAGCATCGGCCAACCTGTTAACATGCAATATACAAAGGAAATATGCTAAAGGAAAAATATGCTATGTATAAAAATGGTTATGTATTGATGATGGTGGAATGATATTTATATGTGCTGAGTTTAATGCCTCCAGCTGGGTGAAAGCTCAATGAGATGTATCAATTCTTGCATAGGAGGCGGTCAAAATTAAGAGAAAGATGTGCTCGTATGCTCCTAGAATCAGTGGTCCAGAGATGCGGACCAGCTGATTGTGCACCCCTACTCCAAAAAGTCTAGCTATAAGAAAGTGTGGAGTGGTGGTGGAAAATAGAGGATAATCAGAGGGGGGATCATGATGTTGATTCAGCTGATTTATCATGTCCCACAATTCAGCAGGAAGTTGCTGAGGGAGTAGATCAACATGTATCTCAGAACCAGAATCTGAGTCATAGGGATCCTCATAATGATAATTGACATCAAAGATCATGCCCTCTCCAGGCTCTGGGTCATATGGGGGTATCCGTGAAAGTAGAAGATCTGTGGGGAGGTCACTGAAATCCTCGTCAGAAATTACTTTATCCTCATCAGTACTCATCTTTGATTCATCAGAGGCTGTCTCTTCAGGCTCGAGGTCAAGCCATTAACTAGGATGGTAGGTGCATCCCCAGCTCATTCTACTCGAAGCTTCACCCTCATATGCATTGGGCTCCTCAGTAATTCCTACCTCAGGTAGCATATTTATTTCTTTGTTCGAGTTATCCATAGCTACTTCTGGTTTTCGGATGTTAGGATCAAGGATAGAAAGTGTCATCTTAGAATCTCTAATATCCGAATTAGGGATGTAGGTGAAAGAAGAAGAGTGCAGATCAGAAGATGTTGGTTCTAGCATAGGTTCACCTACAATGGGAAGTGGTCTAGATTGATCAGTAGTGTTGCATGTAATGTTTGCCTCAAGATCCATATCCTCAATTGGATCTACTTTCCGTGTCTTGATCGGGTTATCTAACCCAAAAGGTGTCTCCCAGGATTCAGGATAATCTGATTGCGGCTCAGTCCTGGAGATATCAATCCTTTCGTCCTCAATTTCAGATGAACCCATTCGGCATACTTCCTGCTCCTATCTCATATCCATGCCAGATTCTTTTTCCCTTGAGTGATCTTCGGGCATTTGCTCCCGAGAATCTTCTGTGTGTTCTTTCGGCGTAGTTGTTTCAGATTCTTCGAGGTCTTCAATGATATTTTCCACTTGATATCTCAAAAGCAATAGTTCTTGAGTTTCCCGATTTTGTCCAATTCACCTTGTTATCTCTGTTGTTTCCTGAAGGAGCTCCATCACAGCTTGTTGATGCGGAATCCGGCTTTGTCTTTGGTTTGGCTCAATGATAGCCTAGATTTCGCGTAGATAGGATGCGGCCTTTTCCTTAGCGCTCGCTATAGCTCTCTGTATTCTATAATGTGGCCGCATATGCACCGGTAGCTCTTTAGGGGTTCCAGGGGGTGAATCAGGTCTACCCATGTTCCATGGGTGAGAAGCAGGAGTATGAAATCCATATCCTGGGTTATAAGATGCGATCCTTTGAGGGGCCGACTGGTATGGGTCATAATATCCAGGGTTAGGACATGGGTTAACCATTTCGATAACCCGAGGAGAAGGATCAAGCGAAGCGAAAAGTCATCTTCGCCACCTTGGGTTCTGATCCCAAGGTTGAGCTAATTCAGTGACCCGAGCTCTCAGATAAGCTCATGGGTCCAGCTCTTCTGGATCCTGATTAGGTCCAGATCCAATGTTATCCATTGCGGCTCAGCAGATAGAAGAAATGGGGTGAGAAGATGGTTTGAGCGAGGTGACTCGCCTCCTTGGGAGTGGCTCCCAAGGTCCAACCAAGTGAGGTCGAAGTGACCTCCTTCCGTGCATACACCGCCCAACCCCTGGGTTGGTGTAGCCATGCAGAACAAGGCTAAGGCCCTGTCAATCAAATGGTCCTTATAAATCAGGTGACCATATTTTTCGTTAAGGATTTGAATTCCTGAAGATAAGTTCGTCGTACAACCGATTGAACGTGAATCCTGCCTCTCAAGCTAACCTAGCCAGTCTGGTTACGAGGGGACTAAGGGGAAGGTTCTTCCTTTGGCTTACGCCTCCGGTTCCGTTGACCCCTGAGCCGCGGTCGTTTGCCACTACCCTGCAAACTTAGTCACTAGGTTTGGCAAGAGAGATTAAACTCATCCAGTAGTATGACAATGAACTCGGGTTGATTTCATGTTTTAAAATTAGTTTTTAACCCGTTTTCTTCAGTGGGGTTTGTGGTGAGTGGCCCACAAGGTGACCAAGCTCACCGGCTAACTAGACTTGATTAAGTCTAGGTTAGCCAAAAGTGTGGTCTCTATTTATGACCCTAAAGGTTCAACCTAAGTTGCATGCACTTCTAGGATTTTTTTTCTCTATTTCAGCAGACCACAAGAATAATGTTGATTCTCTGATAGTAATTGGAATCCAATTAATTTGAAATTTTGCGAGTTGATTCCTTTTTCAATTAGTTTTTCATATAATATTTTTTTGGAATTTTTACTATTTCAACCGAATTTGTAAAAAATTTTAAATATCAGGGGGTCAGATTTGAAACTTTGACCCTTGGACGGTTTTTTGCTTTGAAACAGTATCAAATGATCTTCAAAAATTCAGAAAAAATACGAAAAATAAATCCAATTATATTATCTTTCAAACCCCACCATTTTTAGGGAAAACAGATTCACGGATTGCTCGAAATCGCTTTTGGAAGTTTGAAAATTTTTGAATCTGGGTGTATCTGACCCCTGTGCACTTCGCAAATTTTTAAAAATTTTATACTTGGATTTTTCTCAAAGTAAAAGTGGCATGTAAAATGTGATTTGAAAATGAAGGTTCAGCCTAAATTTTAGAATTTTTCGCTAACGAATTTTTTGGCAATTGAATTTTTAAATGAGATTTGAAATCTGGCCGAAAATCAGAAGCTGGTGGAAAAGCTTTTAAAGAGGTTTGAATTTGAAATTCAAGCCTTTCACCAAAAATTCCTTTCTTTTTTTTTTTTCATAAAGAGTTTTTCAAAAGATTCAACGAAAATATCTCTCTTTTTTTCTTTTTTTTTTTAAAGTAACCTAGATTCAAAAGGAAACCTAATCTAGATTTTTTTTTTCAAAATTTTTCTTTTCGATTTTTTTCTGTTTTTCACGAAAATGAGAATTTTTTTTTTCACAAAGAATTTTTCAAAGGAAATTGCAACAAGTAAATCTACTCCTACGGTTCAGAAAGAGAAACCTAATCTAAAATAGATGATGTGCACCTGATTTTTCTTCGCCGCACTCGGTGTGTGCGCAGATCCCATTTTTCTTCCGTGTTATCCTGCACATAAAAAAATGAAGTAGAGGCAGATTTGTCAATGATAAGTGAAAGATCGAAATAAAAAAAAATGACGTTACCCCCCGACAACGGTGCCATTTTGTTGGGAGATCGTAGATCGCATTTTTGATAAAAGCATCCTAGTATAGTTGCGAAATATGATCCAACAAAGATATTGTTTTGAAAATAACGAGACTTTGAGTCCCGTTCGTTCGTCTCTGGGAGGCATTGTTTTTATTTTTGAAATCGATCTTAAAGCCGCTCTACTTTATTTAAACGACATGCTGGTGCGTAATATATAGGCGGTTAAAGAACAGGCACTTAAATCACGCAAATATGATAATCATTCAGCTTGTCGGGATTTCGAACACATAAGAGATATATATATATATATATATATATATATATAAAGTGAAATTTTATCCATCATTGGAGAGTTTTTGCGCAAGGAAATCTAGAGGAAAGCTTATACATGAATGCTTAAAAACTAAACCTAACTACTAGAAAACGATTGCATACAAGAATCAACGGGGGGATTTCACATGCATCATTGGGGGAGAAGTAAGACTACACTACTAAGTAGTAAATGAAAGCAATAAAGATTATGAAGAGAATGATTTAAAGCTAGAAGAATAGAGGGCATTCAGGGGTGGTCCCCGATGGCCTTGGAGTCGTCAAGAGAAGGAGGGGTGGCCAATGGAACTTAGGCCGACCCTTGGAGAGAGGTAGGGTTGATCCACCATCCTGGCATGGTGTCCTCCATGGTGGTGGTAGTGAGCTTGTGGAGGTGGAGTGACTATGGAGGTGGCGTGAATGGCACCAATGGAGTGCAATTGCCAAATAAGTGAATGGGTGTAAATGGCCACCCAAGGGGTCTTTTTATAGACCTAAGGGAAGCTCTCTAGAGAATTATGGAATTCTCTAGAGAGGCCTATGGTGGGAGCTCGTGGGAGAGTGAGAGAGAGAGGGTGGATGGTGGTTTTTAGATCCACCAAATGTGGATCTAAAAATTGAATGGCTCTTGGTTGCTATTTTTGGCAATTAAGGCAACCACACATGGTAGAGAGTTCTAGAGAACTCTAGGCTAGATATTTTCGTGTGGATGGTGTGTGTGGGTGTGTGTGGGTCGAAACTTAGGTGGCTAGGTTGATTAGGTTGGGTTCTAGTGGGTTTAGGTCAAGGTATGTCTCAAATTAGGGTTATAAACCCTAATTCACTAAGGTAAAGTGCAATTAAACTTAATAAAAGTTTAATTGGGTGTGTGGAAATTTAATTGAGAGTAAAACAACTCAATTAATTAAGGTCTAGGTCAATTGGACTCTCACTGAGTCCAATTGGACAGTGTGTGCTGAGATCAGGGCTTAATTGGACTCAATGAGTCCAATTGAATAGGCTGATGGAATTGACTAAGATCCAAGTCAATTAGGTTTAGTGAGGACCTAATTAGGTTCTTTGGGAGGTCTAGAGGTGAGGTACTATGGTTAGGGCACCTTAATTTAGGTTCCTACGGGGTTGGAATTGGGTTTAGGGACCTAGAGATCCAAGATCAAGGCTTAAATCTCAAAACAGGAATTGGAGAGCAATATCAAACGTCTAATTATGGAATCAGACGTCTTATACTCAAAAATCAGAAGTCCAGACTTGTTGTCTGGATGTCCAATCAGAGTCAGGAAGGATTTCGGGTTCTGTTTTGGGTATTCTGCAAAAATTGGACGTTTGACAAAGTGTTTGGACGTCCAATAACACTGCAGAAGTGGGTTTGAAGTGTGCGGGAGTTGGCTAAGGGTCCTGGACGTCTTAAAACTTATCTGTACATCCAGAGAAGGGTTGGAACTAGGGTTTTAGGGCTTCCTAGGGTGTTGTGACCTAATCTAAGGGTGGCTAAGGCTTGGGGAAGTCTCTAGGCTATCCTAGGGCTAGGATGGACCTAAGCTCTTCACATTTTACTGCTTTATTCCTACTTAATAGAATAGCAAACTTTTAACCCCCTTACATTATTATTCCTACATCTAAACTAGGCCTTCTGCTCCAACTCTGCTACAACTCCTGTTATTCCTGATCCAACTTCAGATCCAACTCCTGATCAGCTTATTCCCTGCAATCGACATAATGCACTTAATCAGCACATTATAACATTATTTTATGCATAGCTAAAGGTAAGCAGTAAAGATGCAGATAATGCATATGCATGCATGAATAACCCTAACTTATGCTAAGTCCTAGCTTAATCTAGGCCAATTAAGACCTATGATTGCTGCGCAATCAGTTGACAAGGAGCTGTGGTGGTGTTGTTGTTGTGGTCGTAGGTGACCCGAGGTGGCTGCTATTGTTGGTGACGAGGGGATGATGTTTGGGTTCTTTTCGGTGGAGGTGAAACAAAGGAAGAAAGAGATGGGGAAGAAGGTGAATAGCAGTGTTGAGTTGGTGATGGTGGAGTTTCAGGCGGAGCATGGTGATGTAGGGACTCCGGTTAGCGGTGTGGGCTATCACACCATACGCCCACGATGGTGGAGTCATGCTGCCACGGTTGAGGCCGGTGGTGATGGAGGTGAAGCATGGTATTGGGTCAGGGTGGAGGCCTCCTCAGCTCCACAGCCTCCTCCTTATAGCAGCCAACATCATTTGAGTTGAGTCGCAAGGGAGCCAAATCCATTTTTCCCATTCCTTCCTTGTTGGGACAAGTGGATTGCTCCTTGATTACCAAGGCTTTATTGGTCGCAGCTATTGCATGGTGGCTTGGCCAAAGATTCCTGTGGAAGAAGAAAGAGATAATTAAATAAATAAAAGATTGGCTTATTTATATGCAAAGCCTTATAAAATATCTATTTTTACGTAATGCATGTAATGTGTATAATGCCCACTAAATTAAAATGCAAACTAAATTAAAGACTAAGCTAAAGCATGCTAAGATCTAATTTACATAAAAATGTGATGCATGAAACAAATCTATAATTAATGTATTTATATCGTATTGCATTCTAAATACATGTTATAATTAACTTAATGTCTAGGCATTCAAATACCAAAATAGCCACAAAGATGGGCTAGTCACTCACTTAAGGCTGATTAGATTTGACCCAAACCCAATTAGACTAAACTACATCCAATTAGGCACACCTAAACCTAATTGGGTTCACCCTTTTCTAATTAGACTCACTTAGAACCTAATTGGACCTAACTTGACCCACCTATCTCTAAGTAGGCTAGGATCCAACCTAATCTAGTTGATCCAACCCAAATCCACTACACCTAACACAACTCTATGAAAACCACACCCAAAACACCCAACACAATGACACACGCACACCCTTTCAAATTAGATCCTACAAAGGGTGGGGGCACCTACCTAATTTAGGAGCCACCAAAAGTGATGATTTCTATTTTGAGAAGAACCAAGTTACAACCAAAAAAAGAACATCCCATATAAACATAATTCTAAAGTGTCACACAAACCATTCCCTTCTCAACCCTCCCACTTGCAACATCTCTTCTCCCCTCCACCCTCCAATGAGTCCTCTCAAGGGCTCCTCCTAGTCCAAGGGTCCACCATGGACGGCTAGCAAGGACCTCCTCCAAGGGGTCTTCATGGATGGCTAAAGAGAGAGAAGGGTCCACCACCCTCTTCTTTTCTCTTTCTTCTTGGGCGACCTTCTTCCTCCTTGGAAGAGGGTCCATGCCTCCTCTCTTCTCTTCTTGGACGGCCAAGAAGACTTCCTCATAGCCTCTCTTGGTTGATCCACTTGGTAGGTGTGTAGATGGGTGTGCATATCCATGGTCTAGCCTACACCCTCACATAAAGCCGATGGCCTTAGTGGCATTTCCTGTGTGAGGGATCTTACTATTTATGTTTTCATTTAGTATAATGTTTAGATGATTAATGATAGTTGTGTTTATCTTCATCGTGATGATTTCTAATGTGAATAATTCGTTGTTTTGCTTCGTTTTGTCATTGTGAATGCACGCCTCTCCCTTAGCATCAATTAGGCCATCCACTTTAGGATCCACACATCACCGCACATGGCCACCATTGTCTCACTTAGACACACCTAGGTTTTATGGTTTCTTAGTTACTCTACGAAAAAGAAAAACATTAAAAAATCGCAAAAGAGAAAAAAACAAAAAAATTAGGTTAGGTTAGATATAGGGTAGTGAAATAAATTCTAAATCTAATAACCTCGTGATTTCAAACACGCACCCTAGAGACGATTGGGACTCACATAACTACAAAGATAAAAATGATGCGAGTTTCGTAACAAAACAAATATTTTTTATTAGGGATTTTGCATGACTATACTACAAACAACGACAATGACATATTATTTCTAAAATCAAATCTTGCGCGAAACTATTTAATAGCAAGTAGTGTTATTTAATTAGGTGATATTCGTGATGTAGACACATCTATTTAAGATAAAATGCCTATTTATGCATGTTCCTAAGAATATAGATGCATTTCATATTATAAATACTACATAGCATGTATCATTCTACATTTAAAATAGTTTGTACAAATTATAAGTTAATTCGTGTTCTTTTGTGGCCAAGATAGTAGGAGATTTATTTCGAGCCTCGGATTGACTATCCAACTAAATGGATTTAATTAGGACGATGATTAGAGTCTAACGCCTCCTAAATCACATTAATCGGAATCCCATAGCACCTTATGCAGACCAAGGAAGATCAAGGGCCAAGGGGCAAGGTGGCGCCAATCCAAACCTCAAATGCCAAATCTGACTACATGGATGAATCCAAATTGTCGATCGCATCACAATGACATGAAAGTTGACCCAATTCAACATTTGTGGCACCACCAACAAGATAAAGATGATAGACGACTAGGATGGCACCACATGGAGCCATCCCAACCACTCAAATCTGCTCAAGCCCTTTCGTTCAGCCTTGCGAACAACTCCATCACATGATCCCTGTCGTTGGATCGTGATCCAACAGGCACAAGCGGTCCCACTATAGATGGTTTGCATGACAATCCGTGGACTTGGCTTGGTGGCGAAGAGTGCAATTCTCACGACGACGACACGAGTTTGAGATCCCCAGGCATCTCCAATTTCCAACATGGGGTGCAAGTGCTAAATTCAGCTGCTTGATCTCCATCAGATGGTCCTAGAGCTCCTAGGTGGTGCACCCTCGCGCACCGACTGAGCGCGGCATACGTACGTGGGTGATCACACGCGATCACACATAGTATCTGATGCCCACTTGAGGTGCGATTCATAGGCGCGATCCTCTCGCCATCTTAGTCGTCCGCTTCCAATCCAACGGCTGCCAATCATCCTTGCCAAAGCCAGCGGTGCACGCAAGTTGTGCACGCTTGTGCAAGTGCCAACATACCCTTTAGCAATGCTTGCGACGAATCTTCAACAACAATTTGAATGTCACTATAACCCATGGACAGATTTTTTTCCTCCTCTCCTCCACTATAAAAGGACCACTACCTCTCCCATTCTTCTTCATCCCTTCCTATGCTCTCCTTACCTACTCTAGAGCTGAAGACACATCTTGAGCTTGTGTCTTAAGCCCTTGGGATGCTCCACTAGAGAAAAGAAAATATTTTTCCACCATCTCACCACCATTTGTGGAGCTCTCATTGATCGTCTTCTCAACCCCATTCTGGGAAGCGGATCACACCACGATGCTACCCGTCCTCACCTCATCTTCCAACGTCGTTCTTCCTCCCAACTCCTCAGCATCATCGTCCGGGTCCCGTCAATGCAACTTCATCCTCACCCACTTTCCCTTTTACTACTTTCATAGTGTAGAATCATTTGTAATAAACATTTGTCAAGCATATATTTAGAAGTAATTTTCCATTATTTGCAAGTAGAATAGCTCTTTCCTACTTTCTAGAGTAGCCTAGTTTAGATAATATTTCATCCTATTTGCTCACTATCACAAAATACCAAAGAAAAAGCTAATACAAAATACCAAAAAGAAACAAAGTCGCTATTTTCAAAGAATCAAACGTCGCCTTCCTGTGTTCGACCTGGGACTCACCTCGAGCTTCAGTAAATTTATTCGGTAGCGATATTTTGCGACTACGATGACAGGTTTTCCAAAACCCTAATCTTCCTCACAAAATTTATGCTTCCATTTTGGCACCGTTACTGAGGAGGCAATAGACTTTGATTCGATTTTCCGCGTTTCCCGCATTACTTACATATTTTTCTAACCTATCTTTCTTCTTCGATTCACTATCTTGCAGGAACCTAACGAGTAGCCAAAGGCGGTAGATTGGAGTAAAGTGCAAGTAGAGACATTTGTAAGTATACCCCTACTTCCCCACCCACTAGTTCATTTCGCCACCCTAATAATCAAGACTCGAATCTACTTAGGTGTTCTCATAAACCCTAGGAGAGATGCGCTTGTCTTGTTTGTCATCTTCACCCACCTTACCCCCATATAAAAAGAAAATTGAAAAAAAAAAATTTTTTGATCTGATTGTGGGACGAAAGTAACATACGCACTACACACACCCACACTTGAGGCACATAACCTCTCTTTTCTACTGAACCAAGATTCCAACTTATGGAATCGGTACATGCACAAATCCACATATAAAAGAGAAGAAATCGAATTAGGTTAATCACTTTTTACGTGCCTTAATTAGTGGTGCGTCAGGGCCAATTATTTGAGTTGCTTGGGCTACACCACCTAACTTTAAAACTGATTCATCTTGTAGCTTGCTCTGTATGGTTCAATTTTTAGGAATTAATCAGGCACTCCACATTGTTTTTGATTTCTAAAGGAATATATCAACATCCATGCTTTCAAAACGTGGTTTGTCTCATTAAACCTGATCGAACATACTTAAACTCGAACCCTACAAGATACTAAGAAAGATTCAAACTCTAAAATTCACCTCATCCTTAATAATCTTGCTTGAAAACTTCTGGTTGTGCACATACACACATTCTCAATGAATTATAAAGGGCACAAACCATTAACAAGGCCCCCCACATTCCAAAACCACTATTATCCCAGGCCTTAATTAAAAATGAGTAGACGTTGGCCCTAGGATTCATAGAGTCCATTTCAGGGTAGTCTCTTGAACACATTTTGAATTAGTGATGTCTGCTTACTTCAAAAGGTGCTAAGTTGGGGGGCCCAATTGCCAAACGACTTAAGTAAGTAGGGGTTTGGCATAATTAGCGACCCTCGAGACATGCTCCCCCTACTTTGCCGATCCAACTTTACCACCTTCGGGAGTAAGGACAACATCAAATTCGTTGTGTGGTTAGAGTTTATTTCTGAAGCATAGGTCCTTAAGCAACTCAATTTAGGGATAGGCTTGCATTTTTTATGCTGCAGGGCTACATTTTTCCCATCCTTCCAACTTCCTTCCAATGCATGCTTGGAAGGTCACTGAATCCTTGATTGGAAGGACCTTTAGACCATTCTCAGAGGTAGATGTTGAGTTTTAGCCAATTATATCTCATGGCTGATCAACAACCACCTCCCCCGCCCTCGAACCAGCAGGAGCTGATTTAGAGGCAGTTGGATCAGCTGCAGCAGATGCAAGAATGGTTCCAACAGATGAATGGCCAAGGCACTTGGACCTTGAAGGATTTTTATAATCCTTCATATTATGGGGATCGTCTTGGCATTATGATCTTCGCTGGCGATGTTGAAATCAAGCCCCAGGTTTTGAGTTTGATTAAGCACTTTCACGAGCTTGGCTCAGAGGCCCCATTCCAACATTTGGAGGATCTAATCACTCTGGTTCAGACAACCAAATTACAGAATGTGGATGAAGAATAGATGCTCATGAGGCTTTTCCCCCATTCACTCAGGGATAAGGCTGCACGTTGGTACCGTACCATTGGAAGACTGAATGCTACCTGGACAGCTTTGAAATCAGCCTTCCTAAAGAAATTATTCCCAATTGGACAAACCAATGCTTTGCGATGGGCAATTACCACTTTCAACTAGCGGCCAGGGGATTTCATGGGGCCTAAGAGTGATTCCAAGATCTATTGCTGAAGTGTTCACACCACGAGGTGCCTAAATGGAAACTTGTGCAAATTTTCTAGCACGGGTTGAATGATCAACTCCATAATCATATGGATGCTTATTGCGAAGGCAATTTTCTCAATAGAGATGCAGATAGTGCATACGATTTGTTTGAGGAAATGAGCGAAAACTCTATAAACCATGCTTCCATGGAAACTTTCAACCAATCCCAACAAACTAGATCAAATGCCAATGAGGTCCAAGATTCTCATATATTTGATATGGAATTAATCCGCAACAAATTGATAAGGTGGATTTTGTTGCTAAAAAAATGGAAGAGTGGATATTAGGAAAGTCTAATATTTTTAGATCCACTCAATCCCAAAGCTCGGTATTCCATTCTTTGCAAGCTCCTACGAGATGGGAGTTTGTGAACCAACTCGAGTCGGCTGAACCTTCGAGTCAACACTTCTCGGAACCTTATGGGTTCCAAATTGGGGCCTTTAATCCCAATTTTTCTGATTCTTCTTACTCTTCATCCTCATCTTACAAGGATGTTTATCCTGTACAAGAGAATGTTAAGTCTAACCCTTGCTCGAATTCCTATAATTTTGGTTGTAAAAATCACCCTAACTTCTCTTGGAAAGATCAGGGGTAGCAGACCCAATATCGACCTAACAATTATGTACCACAAAAATCAATGGGTCAGGGCCATGTATATACTCAACTGCCCTCGAATCAGGTTAATCAGCCCATGTGGAATGTCTAACAACCCGCTAGGCAGGCTAATTTAAACATGAATATGGTAGAAATGCAAGGGTTAATGCTCCAGCTCATGCAACAAATGAAAACTTCACTGGACACCTTGCAATCCGAACTTAGTGCAAACAATCGATAGCCTGGATCTCTACCATCACAACCTGTACCAAACCTAAGGAATGTGTAGAATCGAGGCATTGGGCCTCAAGGGTTTGGTAATGATGGGGAGTTGCATGCTTAAGCTCATGCTATCTATCAAGCTACCTTAATCCCTTCCGAAGTCAACCAAACACCCACTATAACCAACCAAGAGGCCCCTGTTTGGCCCAACCCTCCCCAAGGCATGAACCAAGAGCACTTGGCCATTGCAAACACAATTACCTTGAGGAGTGGTAGTAGACACAAGGGTCCCATTCATTCCCAAGTAAATTATGTTAGGACCCATAATAAGAATTTTAGACTCCCAACTACGAATATGATCAATAGAAAATTAGAATCTAATTCCGAAGTATGTTGTTGTAAGGGAAAATGCAACAAGCTGGAGGAGAAATTGGAGGAAAAAATATCTTTGTTGCAGGCTTTCAAGTTAACAATCATTTTACTCCTCGTAGCTATTAGATCAATTCCTGCCTATGCTAGATTTTTATTGAATTCATACAAAGAGAAGCGTAGAGCAAAAGCTGAAAACACTAGGAGGGTAGTTTTGTCTGACAACACAAGTACACTAATCTTAAACAAGCTACCTGCTAAGGAGCAGGACCTGGGAGCCCTACTGATTTCCTACATAATAGGAAACATTACTTCTAACTGGGCGCTCCTCAACTTGGGTGCTTCCATTAATGTGATCCCTACCTCACTTCATAGGAAACTGTGTCTAAGCCACCTGAAACACTCTGACATAATCTTGCAGTTGGTCGATAGATCAATTACAAAAACAAGGAGTCTTTTGGAAGATGTTGTAGTCAAAGTTAATGACTTGCGCTATCTTGCTGATTTCATGGTCCTTGACGTGGAACCACCAAAACAGCTCAACCACACCCCGATGATTTTGGGAAGACCTTTCTTGGCCATCGCTAAGGCAAGGATTGATTGTGAATCGAGAAATATAGAGATTGCCTTAGGGAATAAAATGAATCGATTTAACATTTTTGAAGCCTCAAAGAAGAATAAAATTAAGTGTGGCTTGATTGAGGAGCATGGCAGAATAGAGGAGGTAATGGCCCATACACACATTCGACAACCCCCTAATGTTCAACCCAACCCAAACTTAGGAAGAAAATCATGAGGTTGTAAGGATAATTGAGGACAATAACAACATGCACCCAACTATGGCAAATCGGGATGAGGAAAATATTCTTGAAATTATAAACCTGTTGGAAGATTCACTTGATCAATTAAAAACCCAACAAGACCATTATCCCAAATTTTTAGAATTTGATGTTCAAATAGTGGGGGAAAACACAAAGATAAGAATGGTTGGAACAAGCACCCAGATATTGAGGATGAAATCAAAATTTGGGGCAAAACTACTGGGAACCTTGGCTTACAAACCCCCAACACCTCACAAAAAGCTCATAATCCTTTTTCACCCAACCATCACACAAATCCTACACCCAACCAAACCTCCTCTGTACTGAGTCAGCAAAACTCCTATTGGAGACCATTCAGGCTTTCCTTGCATCACTAGCTTGCCACTTTCATAGATCATCTCTTTGGAAAGCCTACTCTCACCCTCTGGGACCCATATCTTAGGGCTCGGAAACTTTGCTCTTGCAACCTCAATGCCTATAATTTTTATATGAGGATTGTGCCTAGCTGAAGGTAATAAACTCAGCATCTATAAAGTTTGTTTCGGAACTGAATGGATTTTCATGGATACAGGTGATATTTTTTCTATTCTGCCCTATTTCATGCCTTTATTTTACAATGAGGACATTACATTAGCTAGGCATGAGGGGGTGGATACTTTATGATTATTTTGCCAGTTCCATAACTACAGTTTCTTGTTATTCTCTTTAAAAAAAAGAAAATTAGAATTTGGAGAAGAGAACTTAGGCATTAGGAGTTATTAACCTTAGGAAATGATACGATAGAACCTGAACACCTAGACTTTTCATGTCTTCAGGCTTAATTAGCTCAGGTGTCCACTAAAATGTGGACTTGTTTCTTGAGTCCTCACCATGATAATTCTATTTTAATTTGGCTAATAAATTGGGGTGATAAGCACACGACTTATCAACCCACCCTCTGATTTAAGGGGACCTTGAGTCTAAAGCATTTACACATTATTTGCACTGACTCACTTTTCGACGATTTTTACGGAAATTAGGTAGCCAATAAACTTTCTAGTGTAGTATGGCTGGCAAGTTGTCTTGAGTAATAGCCCATTGGTCAATTGTCCAAAGCCCAGCTACATGACCATTCTCTTTCTATTACCTTTAGGTAAATCTTAGATCAAGGAAGCCACCTACTAAGAAAAAGAAAAAAATGTATATACTCAAAGAAAAAAAGAAAAAGAAAAGAAAAATAAAATAGAAAAAGGAAAAAATAAATACGCTACACTTTGATAAACGCCAGTTTATCATCATTCTTATGCCTTAAAACAAACCTAGCTCTTAGGATTTTACTTCGCAAACGGGTTTTTGGGCTGAATTTAGGCATAAATTAGGATAGGCATGCATTGCATTTTTTATTGTCGTTTTAATGTGTTTTTGTGAGTGTTAGGGATGTACAGATGCACAGATCCCTAAAACCCTAGCACTCAAGAAGGCAAATGGTGAAGGAGAAGCCCAGACTAGCTGGAACCCAGCTTGATCCAGCTCACCACAGCTGAAACCTAGCTTACTTGAACTAGGGTTAGCTCATCCCAGCTCCATTTAGCTAATCTCAGCTGGATGGCAGCTCAAGAGAGTTCACCTTAGCTCACCCTAGCTCAAGTTAGCTCAGATCCAGCTCAACTTAGCAGAGTCTAGCTTATCTCAGCTCCCACTAGCTCACAGGGAGCTCTAGCTAGCTCAGCTAAGTGGACAGGAGTTCACCCCAGCTCAAATCCAGCTACATCCAGCTCCACTCAGCTCCAGCCAGCTGAAGAAGAACTCATCCCAGCTCAGGAAGCTCAACTCCAGCTCCCGGGGACTCAGCTTAGCTCAACTCAGTTGAGCTAAGCTACCTTAGCTGCCTCAACTAGCTTGATTCTCCCCGGGAGTACCAGACCTAGCTCACCTCAGCTCATTTTGGTAGAAGCTAGCTCACTTTAGCTTGGCTTAGCAACTTGCAAAGAACTAGCAAGCTAAGCCAGCTAGAGTAGCCCCATGCCAGCCTCTTCAGCAGCAGCCAGCTCCAGCTCCAACTCCAGACTTCTCCTCCTCAGCTTCTTCCTCCAAACCCTAGCTCCATTACCTTCTCCTCTACTCCACCTTTAGCTAAGCTAGCTTAGCTTATCTTAGCTTAGCTTAGCTTAGCTAACAACCAGCTCCCTGGCCATCCATTACCTTAAAAATCAACCCTAGCTAGCTCCACCAACTCAAGCCTACCTAAGCTAGCTACCCTACTAAAGTTGGCGCCACCACCTAGCCATCCCTTCACCCCATTATCTCCACCAAAGGACACTTCAAGTTGGTGCCAAAAACCACCCCTAACCACCCCCATTTTGGCGCCAACTTTCAGCCTCTTCATCCACCCTACACCTACCCATATAACACATCCTAGCCATCCACATGCCCCCCTTCTAGAACCTTAAGGTGGCACCACCTAATAGCCTTCTAGAAAGCCCATTTTTGCACCAACACTAAGGGGTGTCAACACCCATAACTACCCCCTTGGTGTCCCTTAAGGTGGCGCCAACTCTCCTTGGCCATGGGATCTCCAACCACCTCCATCAACTCATCTTCGCCATCCAATTCAAAGGTCACCATAGCCCCCTTCCTATTCTATAAAAAGCCACCACCTACCACCATTTTGGGGCATCCTCCCTTAGTATATTTTTCTACCTAAACCACCTATACCTGCGGCCAAGAAGAAGGAGTAGAGAAGGAGATTAAAGGGCACATTACCAGCCCCTTTGGTGCCTTCTTCTCCCCACTCTCTTCAACTTGAGCCACGCCAAGGAGGAGGACTCTTCCACTTCAAGGAGGACGGCCAGGCAAGGGAGAAGGACTTAAGGTGGACGTGCACCCTTGGAGAGAAACTTAGGGCACGCCCCCCTAGGGCTTGCCTTAAAGGACATCACCTTGGCGGAGCACTGCAAGGAAGGAGTTGAAGGACTCCTTTCAAGATTGGGAGCCACCAACCTTGGAGCAAGAAGCCCTCTTCTTCACCATCTATCTAGAGGATTTGTGTTTTCTTTTCTTATTTGCATTTTTCTAGTAGTACAAGCTTTCCTCTACTAGGCCTTTTGTAAAACACTTTATCAATTATCTAGTTGCCTTCTTTGCATTTTTTTGTTTGCATTTCTATTAGCTTATTTTCAACATTCTTCACTCCCTCTCCCTAATTATTCTAGGCCTCCACTTGCCTAGAGTGAGCTTAGGGAGAGGCTCTACTTGCCACATAGAAGTAGTATTTAAATTGAAGTGTAAATCACTTTTCCCGCCATCAGTTCGCATGTTGCCTTAGTTTAAAAACAAAAAAAATGATATATTGAAAAAAAATACCAAAAAGAAAGTTGAGATTTATATTCCTAGCAAGAGAATCAATTTTGCAACCATATTGACTCCTTGGACGACCCTAGATACTTCCCTAACTAGGATTATAAATTTAAGAGCGAAAGAGGATTCGCATGTTACAACGACGTTAAAAACCCACTTTTACAAATCACGCGTATTTCGTTATCACTTTTTGGCGCCGTTGCCGGGGAGGCACAGCTTTGCATTAACTCATTTTCTCTTGCTTGAAGTGGATCTCATCCCCTTCTTCTTTCTTTCTTTTGTGTGTGCAGGAACTACAGCGGGAAGGCGGGAATCTGGAAGCGAGAGCTCAAAGTTCCTTTTCTTCCCACGAAATTCAGGTTGGTTCCTCTTTCTGGTCACATAATTAATTAAAACTACCAAAAATATATTAAACTTGGCTTTCAGGATCCCAAAAAAACTTAATTAAGTGGAGTGGTGCATTATAAAATCCATTGTTTGCTTGTATGCTTCTTTAACACCACTCCATTGCAAGTATTGGTGTTCTGTTTTTCGGGTCTAGATTTCTGTCCGGACTTAAAAAATCGATTCCTAACATCATAGGCCTCCTAAAAGAATAAAATTTCATAGAGTGATTCCCAATTAAGTTTGGAAGATCTGTTACAAATTTCAGATCAATTGAATTTGTATTTAATTTTTAAATATTCGTGGATTGCAGAGGGGTCATACCCTTTAATCTTCCGGTTTTGCTACTGTCCGCGAATTTTTAGAAATTTTATACTCATCCAATTTTTGTGAAATTTAGCTTTCTGGAATCCTTGTGAAATTTTACACATCATATAAAATCACAAAAATTTTCTGAGGTCAGTGGCAATACTGAAAAGTCCACAATACCCACAGGTATCATTTCTGGACTTTGACACCAGTACAATTAAAATTTAAAATAATTATCAAACAAATTCTTAAAATCTTACAAAAATCTTTTTTGGAATCCTTGTTTGATTTTATTCAAAGTAGTGGTGTTGTTTGACTTGTTTGGACCACTACTTAATTCTGAAAGCCTAAAAATAATTCATTGGTAGTAAAATTTCTGTCTTAGGGATAATTGGCTTAGGGTTTCTTCTTTCTTTCTAGAGACTCAATTAAAAGGAAATATACAATCACCCATACAACTTGTTTTCCTTTGATTTTGAATTTTCAAACTTGTTTGAAAATTTAATTAGAAAAACCCTAAAACACTTTTAATTAAATTGAATCCTAAAAGACATAAATACAAGAAAATTATGTGACAACTTGATTTTCATTAGAGCCACTCTCCAATTCCTGCACACAAAAAAATCAAATAACAGGGCAACAACCCAATAAACGCCCTCCACATTCCGTGTGCACTATAGCATCCTAGACCTAATTAAAACTTGTAGCAACTTGACCCCTAAGGCTTTATCAACTTAGGCTTGCTATTTAGGTCATAAGTTTTCCTTAGTTAGTACCAATTCTGTCATCTATATCTGGTGTTCAGGCTGAGGGGCCATGTCAAACGACTAGGCGCGGGTTTGTACAAGCACCTGGGGTTTTCCCTGGGAAACGTTTGGGCCCAAACCTCCCCTTAAGCAACTTGACTAGATTTGTTGATAGAACGGGTATTCACTATTGACTACTTATTTCCTATATAGACCAAGTCTTCGGTTATTATTAGGGAGTCACATTTAAGTTAGGCTAGTTTTATTTGTTTAAATTGCACACTTTCTCTCATCTCTTTCTCTTCTCCTCCCCTCCCGTTCTTCCATTTTATGCATGGGCGACGGTCTCAAAATCCGCACTTGGAAGGATCATTTGATTTCGCCCCCCACGCAAAAAGACCACTTTTTCTATCTTCTTCTCCTGAAAAAATGGAAACACAACAAAATAGGTCCACTGACCCTTCCACGTCCACCTCTAACCCCACCATTAACCCTAATTCTAACCCTTCCACCCAAAACCCAACCACCAGTAACTTCCCACACTTGGAGCTCCCTAATCTTAAGTTGCCCCACACACAACATCAAGACCCCCTACCTGATCTTTTAAAATTGATGGCCGATCAGATTAATAAATTAAATTCCAATCAACAAACATTGACTAGGAACATCCAAAACCTAGCCAATCCAAGGCCAAACCCACCACCCCATCAGCAGCCTGTTGTTCCTCTAAAAGATTTCTATGATCCATCTTATTATGAGGGATGACCAAGGGTGGTCATACCGGAAGGGGACTTTGAGATCAAGCCTGCGGTCCTGAACCTAATTAAACACTTTCATGGCCTTCCTAGGGAAAACCCTTTCAGCCACCTTGAAGAGCTAACTCTTCTTGCACAGACAACCCGTTCCTGAAATGTGCAAGAAGACATATGGCTGATGCGGCTTTTTCCATTATCTCTTAAAGATAAGGCCGCTTATTGGTTCAGGACCATTGGCCGACCCATCACAACATGGCCTCAACTCAAGAGTGCCTTCCTCAAGAAATTCTTTCCCATAGGTCGTACCAATTCCTTACGAAGATCTATTACGACCTTTCACCAAAAATCTGGCGAAACTTTCCATGATTCTTGGGAAAGATTTCAAGACCTTTTAAGAAGTTGCCCGCACCACAAGATTCCTTTATGGCAGCTCGTGCAAATCTTCTATCATGGATTAGAAGATCAAATCCGATAGTTTGTCGATGCCTCGTGTGGAGGCAACTTTTTAAATAAAGATGCTGAAAGTGCTTATGACCTATTTGAAGAAATGAGTGAAAACTCATTTAATCAAGCTTCCATGAACACATTTTGCAGAACCCAAAACCCGCAATTTGGTGTTCATGAAATAGGCACTCAATCTATCTCGGTCACCCAAGACGATCTTCAAATGATCGCTCAGAAACTCGACCAGATGCATATTAATCAGAAGAAAATTGAGGAAAGACTTGCCACATCAATTCAAGCTCCACACCCACATCTAACCCAACCTAACTTTCCACGAAGAGAAATTTTGCATAATCTCAACACTACTCCTGCTGATTATTCTGAGGTTGCCCATGATTCACTGGGGAATTTCAATTATCCAGATCTTAACCCCACCCAAAATATTTCTGCCATCCAGGAGCCCTTTAAAAATTCTTCCAATTGGAAAAATTACCCGAACTACTCCTGGAATAATCAAGTTTCCTCCCAACCATATCACTTTAATGGGTATGGGTCGAATCCAAACTTCCATCCTGGGCCATCCCAACAAGACATCAATGCCCAGATGATGCGAACCCTGCAGGATATGCAAACAAAAATGACGGAAGTAACCCACAACATCACAAATCTGAACAATCAGATTGGGGTTGCTCCCACGCAAAGACCTGTAGGACATCCTCCGTCCCAACCCATACCCAATCCCAATCACCAAGGGAACCATTATATGGGCAGAAATCCACACTATCCAAATCAGCCTCCTCCTAATCCACCACCTCAGCAGCCACCCAGGTTTCTGCAATCACAGGCCCCCCCACCTCCTCCAAATAATAATCCGACTGCACATGCAGTTACTTTGAGGAGTGGGAAAACCACCACTGACCCCGGGCCTTCACACGAACCTGGTAAGATACATGTGCAAATTGACTCCCCACCTCCCCATCAGGAAGAAAAAGAAAAACTAAAATCTCAAGACAAGATCCCTTTCCCACAAGCTCTCTACCCCACCACCAACAAAAAAAAGAAATCTGAGCCCACTACAGAAGAACTCATGGAGCTATTTGGGCAAGTTCATATCAATATCCCTCTCCTAGATACCATTAAATATATACCTGCCTATGCTAAATTTTTAAAGGAGATTTGTACTCCTAAAAGGCAGGCCAAAAATCTAAGACAGGTGCATCTTTCGGAGACAGTAAGCTCTGTCATACAGAGTAAGCTGCCTCCTAAGATGAAAGATCCGAGGGCACCTTTAATTTCTGTAATTATTGATGACACTACATTTAATCGCGCCCTCCTTGATCTTGGTGCCTCAATAAATATTATTCCCACAAGTTTATTCGAAGAATTTCTGATCGGTGAATTAAAACCCGTCGAGGTTACCTTGCAATTAGCCGACCGATCTACAATCAAACCTCGTGGGATTGTCGAGGATGTTTTAGTCAAGGTCCAGAATTGTGTCTTCCCTGCAGACTTTCTGGTTCTTGACATTGAGGCACCTGAATCATTATTGGACTCCCCAATAATACTTGGACGCCCCTTTTTGGCCACCGCAAAGGCAAATATCAATTGCCACACAGGCAAAATGGATATTAACTGTGCAGGCCAAACTATCACTTTAGATATTTTTAAATCCTCCAGGAGATTCCATGATGATAACTTCTTTGAGGACTCAGATACTGAAATTTCCAATATGGTGGAGGAGACAATGTTAATAGATACCCGTACCGACCATAATTTCTTTGAGGACTCTGATTCAGAATCAGTGGTCGGCGAAATCTGTGATCTGGAAACTTGTCTTGACCCCAAATTTATTCCTGATACCCCCCCTAACCCAACCACTATTCCTGCACCTAATTCTTCCACACTAACTTCCCCCAATCCCCACCATTCCTTCCCCGACTCCTTTCTTCCGGACCTGCCACCAACCCCGCCCGAGTTTGGCATCCAACCTGATTTAAAACCATGGCCAGACTTGGGCTACACTTATCATTTTCCATCCAACTTTGATCCCAATGTTATTTCTAATCAATTTTCTAGGGATCTAGAAGAAGACACCTTTTTTGCGGGCATCCAAGTGTCCAATTATCTACATGATTTTATGTCTTCCGTGCATACCTTCATGCCCGACTGAATGGCGTAAAAGATAGCACTGGATGGGAGGTAACCCATCATTTTTTCTTGCTTTCCCTTTTTCTTCTTTTTCCAGGTTTTGTTCCTCCGAAACCTAATCGTTCTTCACTAAGGTGATCCCTTTTCCCTCCTAATGCATGAGGACATGGCATATCTTAAGCATGGGGGGGTGTTTTTAAATTTTACGATCGATTTAGGATTTTCAAAACCTAAAAACATGCATTTTTGTTTAATTTATTTCCTGCTTGCATACCCAAAAATAAAAAAAATAAAAAATAAAAATAAAAATGTTCAAAACTTTTTGAGGAAAAATTTTGAAATCGGGACTAAGGTTGAAAAATTCACTTTTGGTACAATGGGATTTAATCTTTAACAAACTAAGGATGAGGATATGGGTCTATTTTAGACTAGATCAGATATCCTTCTATAAAATTCCACCTGAACTCATGATAGTTCAGGTGACTTGATCCTATTTTGTAATATGGAAATTATTTGACTTAGCCTCTGATTCAAAAACTTGCAAGTTTTGAGAAACTTCTTGTGTCACTCTTCACACACAAGCCAACACTTAAAAATAACTAAAAATTTGAAAAACTCCCTTGTTTGGACTTAGTAAAAGTCTGAAATAGATCATTGGTTTGAAATCCCATCGCCGAGAAGAAGGAAAATGCCTCCTTTGAGAACGCGATGTCAACATATTACCCCCTCGGCATTGCTCCATATCTATATTTCACATCTTTAGACGGAGCATTAAAGTGCATTTTAGCAGCTCAAGTATCTTGGACGGTGCTCTACCTATAGTGTCGGAGCAAGAGCTTGAGTTTGCTTGGAGCACCCCTTTTCACCGCATCGTGTTTTGGGGTTGTGAGCTCCTGGGTGGTGTCATGGACAGTGCTATCCCAAAGTACTGGCGCCAGAGCCCCCTCGAGGAATGGTAACGGGAATGATGATCCCGACACATCTATTGTAAGACTAAGCTAAAAATAAGCATGGGGGAAAAAAAAAAGAAAAAGAGTAATAATAAATAAATTAACACGCCCTTATAAATGTTGGCTTTTCACAAGCACATACACAAGGTTTTAAAGGATTTTGCAAGTTGCGAATCAGATTCATGAGCCAAAAAAATCCTAAAAATAAACATTTCAAGTCATCTGAATTAACAAGGGGTTAATTTGAGAATTTTCTAGAGGATATATTGATCCCGTTCTGTCTAATGGTTGAATCCAAAAACAAATCCTGATGTTATCCTTAACAAATCCCGTACCTCCAGTGTTTTAATCTACCAAGGTCCATTAATCTCTTTTTCTCCTCAAAAGTCGAAAAAATTAGATTTCCCAAAAATTCTATTTTAAGTTTTGCTAAGAGACTAGCAAAAGATAAGCATGGGGGTGTGATAAACGCCAGTTTATCATCATTCTTATGCCTTAAAACAAACCTAGCTCTTAGGATTTTACTCCGCAAACGGGTTTTTGGGCTGCATTTAGGCATAAATTAGGATAGGCATGCATTGCATTTTTTATCATCGTTTTAATGTGTTTTTGTGAGTGTTAGGGATGTACAGATGCACAGATCCCTTAAACCCTAGCACTCAAGAAGGCAAATGGTGAAGGAGAAGCCCAGACTAGCTGGAACCTAGCTTGATCCAGCTCACCACAGCTGAAACCTACCTTACTTGAACTAGGGTTAGCTCATCCCAGATCCATTTAGCTAATCTTAGCTGGATGCCAGCTCAAGAGAGTTCACCTTAGCTCACCCTAGCTCAAGTCAGCTCAGATCCAGCTCAACTTAGCAGAGTCTAGCTCATCTGAGCTCCCACTAGTTCACAGGGAGCTCTAGCTAGCTCAGCTAAGTTGACAGGAGTTCACCCCAGCTCAGATCCAGCTACATCCAACTCCACTCAGCTCCAGCCAGCTGAAGAAGAACTCATCCTAGCTCAGGAAGCTCAAGTCCAGCTCCCGGGGACTCAGCTTAGCTCAACTCAGTTGAGCTAAGCTACCTTAGCTGCCTCAACCAGCTTGATTCTCCCCGAGAGTACCAGACCTAGCTCACCTCAGCTCATTTTGGTAGAAGCTAGCTCACTTTAGCTTGGCTTAACATCTAGCAAAGAACTAGCAAGCTAAGCGAGCTAGAGTAGCCCCATGCCAGCCTCTTCAACAGCAGCCAGCTCCAGCTCCAGCTCCAGACTTCTCCTCCTCAGCTCCTTCCTCCAAACCCTAGCTCCATTACCTTCTCCTCTACTCCACCTTTAGCTAAGCTAGCTTAGCTTATCTTATCTTAGCTTAGCTTAGCTAACAACCAGCTCCTTGGCCATCCATTACCTTAAAAATCAACCCTAGCTAGCTCCACCAACTCAAGCCTACCTAAGCTAGCTACCCTAATTAAGTTGGTGCCACCACCTAGCCAGCCCTTCACCCCATTATCTCCATCAAAGGACACTTCAAGTTGGCGCCAAAAACCACCCCTAACCACCCCCATTTTGGCCCCAACTTTCAGCCTCTTCATCCACCCTACACCTACCCATATAACACATCCTAGCCATCCACATACCCCCCTTCTAGAACCTTAAGGTGGCGCCACCTAATAGCCTTCTAGAAAGCCCATTTTGGCGCCAACACTAAGGGGTGTCAACACCCATAACTACCCCCTTGGTGTCCCTTAAGGTGGCGCCAACTCTCCTTGGCCATGGGATCTCCAACCACCTCCATCAACTCATCTTGGCCATCCAATTCAAAGGTCACCATAGCCCCCTTCCTATTCTATAAAAGGCCACCACCTGCCACCATTTTGGGGCATCCTCCCTTAGTATATTTTTCTACCTAAACCACCTATACCTACGGCCAAGAAGAAGGAGTAGAGAAGGAGATTAAAGGGGCACATTACCAGCCCCTTTGGTACCTTCTTCTCCCTACTCTCTTCAACTTGAGCCACGCCAAGGAGGAGGACTCTTCCACTTCAAGGAGGATGGCCAGGCAAGGGAGAAGGACTTAAGGTGGACGTGCACCCTTGGAGAGAAACTTAGGGCATGCCCCCCTAAGGCTTGCCTTGAAGGACATCACCATGGCGGAGCACTGCAAGGAAGGAGTTGAAGGACTCTTTTCAAGATTGGGAGCCACCAACCTTGGAGCAAGAAGCCCTCTTCTTCACCATCTATCTAGAGGATTTGTGTTTTCTTTTCTTATTTGCATTTTTCTAGTAGTACAAGCTTTCCTCTACTAGGACTTTTGTAAAACACTTTATCAATTATCTAGTTGCCTTCTTTGCATTTTTTTGTTTGCATTTCTATTAGCTTATTTTCAGCATTCTTCACTTCCTCTCCCTAATTATTCTAGGCCTCCACTTGCCTAGAGTGAGCTTAGGGAGAGGCTCTACTTGCCACATAAAAGTAGTATTTAAATTGAAGTGTAAATCACTTTTCCCGCCATCAGTTCGCATGTTGCCTTAGTTTAAAAACAAAAAAAATGATATATTGAAAAAAAATACCAAAAAGAAAGTTGAGATTTATATTCCTAGCAAGAGAATCAATTTTGCAACCATATTGCCTCCTTGGACGACCCTAGATACTTCCCTATCTAGGATTATAAATTTAAGAGCGAAAGCGGATTTGCGTGTTACAACGACGTTAAAAACCCGCTTTTACAAATCACGCGTATTTCGCTATCACACTTCACCGCACGAGTATGACTGGCAAGTTGCTATGGGTTGGATGCCCCATTGGTCGTTTGTCCAGAGCCCAGCTCACGAAAATCCTTAGATAATTCCCAAAACACTTAAGGAAGAAGGGGGGAAGTAGAATAAACCAGGGAAATATGCACTAGGTTCACCCTTGTGTTGACCCCATATAAAAAATAAAAAAAAGTAGGGAGAAAGCTACCGATCGGAAAGATAAACCTTGATGCAGAACTTTTAGGTCACCTAGAGTTGTAGAAACCTAAAGTCTGTTTTAATAGCTACCTAATGAGTCTATCACTTTCCACAAGATGCTTAGAACTTAAAGTTCCTTTCGAGTCTTAGGTAGGTTGGGTAGCCGTAGAAAGCTGCCCTGAAACTCTAAACACAAAAAAAAATCCAAAAAAGCTTTGAAAAGAAGAAAAAGTAGAAAAAAATGTATCTTTCCTTTTCAAAATAACGCGAGGACTTGAGCAGTTTATATTTTGGCAGGCACCTGGGCATTGTTGAGTCTTTGTAATTAGGTCCTTAGTTGAATTTTTCTATTGTTAATAAACAACTGCAGCCTAAGTAATTGAATTCCAATTATGTTCTTATAAATAGCATTTAGTTTGATTTTGCTAGGGACTAGAAAAAGATAGGCATGAGGATATGGCGTAGACACATCTATTTAGGATAAAATAACTATTTGTGCATGTTCCTAAGCTTGTAGATGCATTCCATATTATAAATATATTGCATAGCATTCATCATTTTGCATTTAGAATAGTTTATATAAATTATAGGTTAATTCGTGTCCTTTTGTGGCCATAAGAGAAGGAGATTTATTTTGGGGCCTTGGATTGACTATCCAACCATACAGATTTGGTTAGGATGACGATTGGAGTCTAATGCCTCTGAAATCGCCTTGATTGAAATCCTGTAGCATCCTATGCAGTCCGGGAACATCAATGGCCAAGGAGTAAGGTGACAACAATCTGAACCATAAATGCCAAATCCAACTGCACAGATGGATTCGGATTGTCGATCGCATCCCAACAATGTGAAAGTCACCCCAATTCGACATCTGCAGCACCACCTAGAAGACAAAGATGGATGGCTAGGATGGTGCCATGTGGCACCATCCCAGTCGCTCAAATCTACTCGAGCCCTTCCGTTTAGCCCTACAAGCATCTCCATCACGCGATCCTCACCGTTGGATTGCGAACCAACAGAAGTGAGTGATCCCACCTTGGATGGTTTGCATGACAATCCGTGGACTTGGCTTGGTGGTGAAGAGTACGACTCTCATGACAACGACGCAAGTTCGAGACCTGCGGGCATCTCTAATTTCCAGTGTAGGGTGTGACCACTAAATTCGGCTGCTTGATCTCCATCAGAAGCTCCCAGAGCTACCACGTGGCACATCCTTGCACACCAGATGAGTGTAGCACACGCACGTGGGTGATCACGTGCAATTGCACAAGGTATCGGACAAGTGCTTGAGGCATAATCCATAGGCACGATCCCCACACCATCTCAGTCGTCTGCTTCCGATCCAATGGCTACCAATCCTCCTCACCAAAGCTAGCGGTGCACGCACGATGCGCACACATGTGGGAGCGCCACCAGGCCCTTTAGCAGCACTTGCAATGGATCTTCAGTGGAGATTTGAATGTCGCTATAACCCACGGATGGATTTTTGCCTCCTTTCCTCCACTATAAAAGGACCACCACCCCTCCCACTCTTCTTCAACCCTTTCTATGCTCTCCTCACCTACTCTAAAGCTAAAAACACATCTTGAGCTTGTGTCCCAAGCCCATGGGATGCTCCACTAGAGAAAAGAAAATATTTTTATGCCATCTTACCACCATTTTTGGAGCTCTCATCAGTCATCTTCTCAAACCTGTTCTGGGAAGCGGATCACACCGCGACGTCACCTGTCCTTACCTCATTTTCTGACGTCATTCTCCTTCCTCCAACTCCTCAACATCTTCGTCCAAGCCCTGTCAACGCAGCTTCGTCCTCCAAGCAGCAGACAAAAAGGATTTTTCTCGCCCCCTTTTCCTTTTGTTGCTTTCACAATGTAGAATCATTTGTAATAAACATTTTTCAAGGATATATTTAGAAGTAATTTTCCATTATTTGCAAGTAGAATATCTCTTTCTTGATTTCTAGAATAGCCTAGTTTAGATAATATTTCTTCTTATTTGCTCGGTATCACAAAATACCAAAAAGAAACAAAGTAAATCATGATTTTCAAAAAATCAAACATTGCCTCCCTGTGTTCGACCCGAGGCTCACCTTGAGCTTTGGTAAATTTATTTGGTAGCAAAATTTTGCGACCACGATGATGGGTTTTCCAAAATCCTAATTTTCCTCGCGGCATTTATGCTCATTAATTAGCGTCAAAATGAGTATAGTGGAAGTGGTTAACTACAAGCATCCTATACAGAGTTTTCAAAAATATTAACCCAGACTAAAGTATGTTTTAAGATTGTCAATATTAGATCCAGGGTCAAACTTAGGGAGGTGGACTTAAGGTTCTTGACTTCCATGCTGATCCTAGAAATGGGTCATTTTCTTTTGCTTATTAGGTTTTTGGATTTTTCTTGGTTTTAAGATTTTTTGTCATAACTTTGTCCTTGAGGCACACCCTTAAAATATCTTTGGCGACACGCCAACTTCAATCCAAAATAATTTTGCTATGCACGATATCAGATACCTGCAAGTTAAGGGTTATCTTTTCTCTTTTATAAAATTTTTTAGTATTTTCTTAATTCACAAATAAGAGATACTACAAGAACAAAGGAAAAATTATGGAAATTGAAGTAAATTGAAATACATAGCAATTTATATATGTATAACTATATAATATAGTAGTGTGAAAATGAACCAATGATTCGAATGGGATGTAGCGCAGGTTAGTTCGATAGACGTCTAGAGAGACGTTATTGAAACTAAGTGTGCACCTAGTGCGATGTGTGAAATGGACGTGTGAGTGTGTGTCTGAAGGATTAATGCATGCGGGAATCTCGTATGTGTTTGCAACTTATGCATGCACATGAGGGATAAAATGCACGGTAAATGGAGACGTTCATGTGATGTGTATGTGTGAATGTGTATGTGTTTTGGGAGAGAATGGGTGGATGTATGAGTGTATGTGAATGTGAGTAAGTCAGTGTGTGTGAAGATGAGTGTATGTGAATGTGAGTGAGTCAATGTGTGTCTATGTGTGAGTGAGAGAGAAACAATGAGTGTGTTCCTGTGGAGTGGGTAGTGAGGTGCACGGGTGAGTGAGTGCATGCGAAAAGAAGTGGCATGTGCGGTGTTGTGTAGCTCATAAGCATTGGGTAAGGTGAGGGTGTGTGTGTGAGTTGAGTGGGAGGCGCGGGAGGAGTGTGTAACCGACTGGAGGGAGAGAGAAAAGGGCACGGGTGGTATTGTGAGGGGCACGCAACTGACAAAGAGAAGACCCACCAGTTGCAAATCTCACCAATAAGTCATAAGGGCATGAGTAGCACGCAACCAACTGGGGACATTTTTGACTAGCTAAGTTCCTTACTTAGCTAGCCATGACAAGAGAGAAGGAAGTGGAGCGTAGGTCCGAGTGAGCTTTGTCATCGGCAAATTGAGAAGTGCACCGTGACAAGGTTGAAAATTGAACCATGAATGGGGATAAATAGGAGCTTCTAGCTATGCTAATAGAGATAAAAATACGATGAAAATAGCAAACAAAATAAAGAGAGAATCCACCACATCTACTTGCTTACGAAGGACCTTGACAGTAGTGGACCTTTACTACGGTGGTTGCAACCATGGTAAGGGTTCTCCCAATTACATCAGTGTGGCCTCTCAACTAGTGAGAGGGTGCTGAGACAGGAGAGCAATAGAGGGAGAGAAGAGAGTGGTCGATGAGAGGAGGTGTGTGCGTTGTGAGGTGGGTGAGGGTGTCGATGACACTGAGAGTGGAGGGGGGGTGATAGTTTTATAGGTGAGGGGTGATGACCCGAGTTCCGCCAACCAACGAAACCTGAGTCACCGTGTGCTAACAACCAGCACAATTCGCCCATAAGATCGTAGTCACCCAACACATAATCGTAAAATATAAACATAGCCAACAAACAGTTCATATTGCAAAATTAAAGGAACATAAACTGAATACTAACTAGAAGATTTACCGTGGAATATAAGTCCAAGGAGATGTACAACAGAAATTTCCTTGAGAACTAATAAATATGCATTTATTCATGATAAAATGCCTACTTGTGTCAGTTCCTAAGCTCAACATTGCATTTAGCAATGTAAATAATGCATAACATTCATCATGTTGCATTTATGTTGATTTGTATAAACTGTTTATTAATTCACATATTTCTATGGCTAGGTGATGAACGTGTTTTCGCGAGTGAAAATCTGGATTTCGGGAGAACTCGTCGTCGTAGTCGCGAAACTCGCTACCAAATAAAATTTATACCGAAACTCAAGATGAGTCCCGGGTTGAACATGGGGAGGCGAACGTTTGGTTTTGAAATCTGCGCTTTCAATTTTATTTATTTTTGATGTTTTTATCTTTTATGATTTTTTTGGTATTTTAATAGAGCAAGAGATCAGATTGACGAAACTTTATTTAACTAATCTACTTGCAAAATAGGAGAGAGAGAGAGAAACAATCACATATATATGTTTAAACAAATGTTTGCTACAATGGAAGAAGTTGCAACTATATTAGAAAGAAATAAAAGAAAAAGGTGAGAAGAATCCCCCTTGACGGTCGCTTGGAGGACAACTCGCTCTGACGTTGCTTGGAAGATGGTGGTGAGGAGCTAGAGAAAGGAGAACGACGGTGGAGGATGGAGGACGAGGCAGGACGGCGTCACAGCAAGGATCTTCTTCTGAAAAGATGGTAAGAGGACGACCATGGGATGCTCCATGAATAGGGGTGAGAGACAGGAAAAAATATTTGTTTTCTACTCTAGAGGAGCATACTAGGCTTGGGACAAGCTCTCTCTAAAGCCTTGGAGGTGGTGAGGAAGAGAAAGAAAGAGATGAAGAAGAATGAGAGGGGTAGGGGTCCTTTTATAGTGGAGGAGAGAAGGCATTTCGTGCATGGGACATTTAGTGATGTACATAAACATCGCTAAAGACCCGCCCTAAACGTTGCTATAGCCTCCAGCTCACACTTGCTTGTAGCTATGCTCGCGCACTCGCTTTCTTGCCGTCAGATGCTCGATCGACAATCACGATCACGCAAGGATCACGCCCTTCAGATCACATCAGATGGTGCATCGATTCGAGTGTTGATCTGCGTGTTATCACCACATTCAGATCGTGCAGCACTGATCGTGCCATGTTGCCCCCTTGGCCGCTGCTAATCTTTGATCAGGCAGTCGAATTGACTTATGGTGCATGTGCTTGCAGATTTAGAGTGCGGATCTATTTCGAACAGGCACCCGAGGCTTGCAAGTGCCTCTTGCGACCAATGCGCTGTGGGTGCTTTTGTGTCAAGAGATGCTTTTACGGGAGTGGCAAGGAGTTGATCTCAATCGTTGGATGGAAATCCAACGACTGAGATTAATGCTACTCTGATGAGAGGGTTAAGGCCGACGACGTGGAGAGCTTAGGGCCATTGGATGTCAATCCAATGGTCCTGATCTCGTAGTGGAAACGCCTTTAAGGAGGGGCAGCTGCTGAGGGTGGATTTGGGTGACTGGGATGGCACCACATGGTGCTACGATCGTCAATCTAAATCCAACCGTGTGGTTGGATTTGTCATTTGAGGCTTTGAATTGTGTCACTTAGCCCATTGGCTATTGATCTTTCTCGAACTGCACAGTGTGCTACAGGACTTCGATCAAGACAATTTCAGGGGTGTTGGACTCCGTTTGTCGTCCTGATCAGATTCGTATGGTTGGATCGTCAATCCGAGACTCGAAAATAAATCCCTTCTCTCATGACCACAAAAGGACATGAATTAACCTATAATTTATACAAACTACTCTAAATGTAGAATGATGCATGCTATGCAATATTTACGATATGGAATGCATCTCTAAGTTTAGGAACATGCATAAATATGCATTTTAACCTAACTGGATGTGTATACATCATACCCCCATGCCTATCTTTTGCTAGTGCCTAGAAAAATCAAACTAAATGCTATGTATAAAATAAAATTATGACTCGAATCTCCTATAACATTAGTTGTTTATTAACAAAAGGAAATTTTGACTAAGGTCCTAAACTACGAAGACTCAACAGTGCCTAGGTGCCTACCAAAACGTAGACCGTCCAAGTCTTCACCTTATTTTGAAAAGGGAAGATATATTTTTTTATGTTTTTTTTTAATTTTTGAGTTTAGAGTTTCGAGGCAGCTTTCTATGGCTACCCAACTCACCTAAGACTCGAATAGAACTTTAAGTTCTAAGCATCTTAATGTGAAAAAGTGATAGACTCACTAAGTGGCCATTAAAACGAACTTCAGGTTTTTGCGACCCTAGGTAACCTTAAGAGTTTCTGCCTAAAGGTTTATCTTTCCGATCGGTAGCTTTCTCCCTACTTTTTTTATTTTTTTATGAGGTCAACACAAGGGCGAACCTAGTGTATATCTCCCTGGTTTATTCTACTTCCCTGCTTCTTCCCTAAGTGTTTTGGGAATTATTTATGCATTTTTGTGAGCTAGGCTCTAGACAACTGGCCAATGGGCTGTTACCTACAGCAACTTGCCAGCCATACTCGTGCGGTGAGGTGTGGTTTATTTTTCTATTTTTATTTTTCTCCTTATTCTATTTTTATTTCTTTTCTTTTTTTTCCTTTTCTTTTTTAGTATCATTTTTTTTCTTTTTTTTAGTAGGTGGCTTCCCTGATCTAAGATTTACCTAAAGGCAATAGAATGAGCATGGTCATGTACCTGAGCTCTGGACAACCAACCAATGGGTTGTTACATACGACAACTTGCTAGCCATACTACCCTAGAAAGTTCATTAGCTACCTAATTTCCATAAAAACTACTGAAAGGTGAGTCGGTGCAAATAATGTGTAGATGCTTTAGACTTAAAGTTCCCTCAAATCAGAGGGCAAGTTGATAAGTCGTATACGTATCACCCCAATTTATTAACCAAATTAAAATAGAATTAACATGGCAAGAACTCAAGAACAAGTCCACATTTTAGTAGACACCCTGGCTGATTAAGCTCGAAGACCTGAAGAGTCTAAGTGTTCAGGTCCTAAAGTATCATCTCCTAAAGTTAACAACTCTTAATGCCTAAGTTCTCTTCTCCTAATTCTAATTTTTTTTTAAGTTTTGAATTTGAAAAAAAAATAAAAGAAATTCCACAAAGCTAACAAAATAATTTCAGAATTAAGTTTCCACCCCCATGCCTAAATGATGCAATGTCCTCATTGTAAAGACATGAAAAGGGTGAAATAAACATAATATCACCTGAATTTCTTGAAAATCTGATCAGCTCTGCAGAGAGGAAGGAGTATACACACATGCTAAGTTTATTGCCTTTAGCTAGGCATAATTTACAAACAAAGAGAAGGTTAAGAATTCACAAGTACAAGTCAAGATCAGAATCAAAAGATTAATCCTTAAACTCGTTAACAGAAAATGTCCATAGATGTGGACCAAATTGTGATGTAGACCCATGCCCCATGGTCGAGTGGTTCTAAGGCTCTGAATGAAAATCACCCAAAATCAAAGACTGTTGTGCTTGCGGGGCCTGGCCTATGGTTTGATGGTGTGCAACCCAAGTCTAAAGTGTCAGACAATGGGTAGATCCAATTTGCTAGGTTCAAATGTCCATTTAAAGTTTGTCTCAGAAAGATGGTCAATTGTTATGTGCTGAGGTTGCACATCCTCAAAGTCAAAAATATCATAAGGGTCCTAGTAGAAGGTTGGTGGATTTAGGTCAACAAGAACCCTTAGATCCAAAATTGTGTTTCCCTTAGAATTAGCCTCTCAGATTTTCATTTCAGAATTTCTACCCTCTAAAATCAATGTATCTGGGACCTCTAGGTTGTTATACACCCCATCTAAGTCTAACAAGTATGGATGAATCAAAATTGACTTGGGTTTCGTAATCTCAAGAATAAAATCATCGTTATGCCCAATAGGGTGTGGTTGAGGAATGGGGCTATTGATTCAATCTTCTAGTAAATCAGGATTTGGATCCTCCAAGTTAGCTCCAACTGAATGAAATTCCTTAATTACAGGGCCTTCAAATGATTGATCAGATTCCTTTGGCCCATTTGTCTCACTAAAATCATCTTCCCTAAGCTCAAGTGAGACTTTGCTAAGTGATTTTTCACCCTCAAAATCAAAGAATTCATGATCCTCATTTATATATGTCTCAAAATCGTATGTCATTTCTTGGTCCATGGAGACATATTTTTCCTTATTCCCTGGCTTGAGGATCTCAGGTGAGAAAATGTGTTCATCCTCAATGGGTTGCTCCAACCCAACCTCGTCATCCCTGGTCTCAAAAAATGTGTCCCCCTCAACAAGCACCTGAACGGGTTTAAACATTAGCTCTCCTGAAGGGGGTTGGTCCTGGGAATCATCCCAAGATTAGAATAAGGCAACCACGAATTTCATCCTCAATCTCAATAATTTCCCAAGTAGAAACTCGCCCAGGCCCCTATCCTTAACATTTTGGAGCCAATCCAATAAAGAACTATTAAGCTCATCAATCATTTTGATCATAGGCTCCAATGCTTCAGTGCATGGTGTTGGCTGAGCTTCTAAAGATTGTATGGTGTTCCTCAAGTTAGCCAACACCCTATCTTGGACCTAGTTCACTTGAGCCAAATGGTTCAATTCAGGGTTGGGTGAGTTTGGGTTAAATCTATGGGAGTTAAGAAATTGAGGTTCTTGGGTCCCTCCCTGATAGTAGGTTGTTTTAGGTTGTTCAAAGAAGGGTGATGACCTATATTCAGTATAATCCTGGGGAGGGTAGGCGTTATAATCTTCATATCCTTCCTGATTGTAGATAGGGTTGGTTTGTTCATAAGAGGGTGGTGATCTATAATCATTGTAGGTGTAAGAAGGATAATAATCAGAGTCATGATGTCTAGGGTTAGGTCTTGAACATTGAGGTCCGAAATCATATCCCCAATCAAAGTTATCCCGACTAGGAGATGGTTAATCATTAGTCGAGTCAAGATAGCAATCATTTGAGGATAAGTGGTGGTAGGAGGGTAGGATTGGAATTGTGTGAATGGTGTGGAAGAATACATGATGAAGTAGGAGGGAAAATAGAACATAGAAAGGTGCCTTGCAATACAATCAACCAAACCTATCCTTAGGTAGGTAGCCTAAAGACCTACAGACTCCCAGGACCCGTCTTGAGATGAAATAAATGATTTGGTTTACTTTTATCCATCTAATCTAACTAGTTAGAGGGAGGGGTTGGGGAGAAGGCTCTTCCTTTGGCTTACGCCTCCGATTTCTTTGATATCCCTCAACTGCAGTCGTTTGACGCTACTCCCCTAACTAGACATCAAATGGACCAGTAGAAGCAGATTAATTGAAAAACATCTCAGTTGGAGCCCCAAAGAGCGAGTTAATCCTTCAGGCCAACGTCTACTCAATTTTAATTAGGCTTAGGATGATTGTGCTCTTGGAATGTGATGGGCCCTTTAGATAGGTTGTGCCCTTAATGATTAACTAAATGTGTGTGTGTGTGTCCACAACAAGGGTTTTCAAACACGGTTATTTTATGATGTGTCTTTTAGGGTTTAACCTTGTTTAGTAGCTTTTAGGGTTTAATCTTTAGGTTGGTTTAATCAAGTTTAGTAGAACACTCCAAGTTTTCGCAAGCACCGGTGGTAATATATTCCTTAAAAACTTAGAAATAATGTGGAGTGTCTGGTTAGTTCCTAAAAATTGAACCCTAAGTGGCAAGCTACTTGATGAATCAGTTTTAATTTGAGTGGTGCAGCCCAAATAGTTCAAGCAATTGGCCTATTGCACGACTTGATTAAGGCACACAAAATGTTTAACCTAATCAAATTTCTACTCACTTATTTGTGTGTTGAGTAAAGGTATACCAAATTCACAGGTCAGATTCCAGTTAAGTAGTAGAATCGATGTGATTGTGGGTGTTTAAGTTGTGTCACTTCTAGCTTAATCCCTCAAGAAGAGAAGAAAAATTTCGTTTTGTATTTTTAATTTATGTAGATGGGTGAGGTGAATGGAGTGGCAATCAAACAACCAAGAACTAACCTAGGGTTTATGCAAGCACCTAAATTGATTTGGGTTTTAGTTATTAGTGTGCCGAAATGAAATCTAAGGTGGGGGTGGTGGGGATACACTTACAGAACCTTCATCTACACTTTTCTCCGATCTAACTGCTTTAGCCCACCTTGGAAGAGTACCTGCAATCACAGTAAGATCAGAGAAAAAGTAAAATAAATGTTAAGGTGGAAAAATGCAAGAAAAGCAAAGAGCATTGCCTCCCTGACAACAGCGCCAAAATGATGAACGTGTTTTCACAAGTGAAAATCATGGTTTCGAGAGAACCCGTCATCGTAGTTGAGAAACTCGCTACCAAATGAAATTATACCGAAACTCAAGATGAGTCCTAGGTCAAACACGGGGAGGCGAACATTTGGTTTTGAAATTTGCACTTTCAATTTTATTTGTTTTTGGTGTTTATATCTTTTATGATTTTTTTGGTATTTTATTAAAGCAAGAGATCAGATCGACGAAACTTTATCTAACTAATCTACTTGCAAAATAAGAGGGAGAGAGAGAGAGAAAAAAACAATCACATATATATGTTTAAACAAATGTTTGCTACAATGGAAGAAGTTGTAGCTATACTAGAAAGCAATAAAAGATAAAGGTGAGAAGAATCCCCATTGATGGTTGCTTGGAGGACGACTCACTTTAACGTTGCCTGGAAGACGATGGTGAGGAGCTGGAGGAAGGAACGACGGTGAAGAAAGGAGGATGAGGCAAGACGGCGTCGCGGCGAGGATCTTCTTTCGAAAAGATGATGAGAGGATGGCCACAGGATGCTCCACGAATGGGGGTGAGAGATGGGAAAAAATATTTGTTTTCTACTCTACAGGAACATCTCGGGCTTGAGACAAGCTCTCTCTAGAGCCTCGAAGGTGGCAAGGAAGAGAAAGGAAGAGATGAAGAAGAATGAGAGGGGTAGAGGTCCTTTTATAGTGGAGGAGAGGAGACATTTCGTGCATGGGACATTTAGTGATATCCATAAACATCACTGAAGACCCTCCTTAAACATCGTTATAGCCTCTAGCTCACACTCGCTTGCAGCTATGCTCGCGTGCTTGCTTTCTCACCATCATATGCTCAATCGACGATCACGATCACGCGAGGATGGCACCCTTTAGATAGAGCTAGATGGCACGTTGACCTACGCGCTATTGATTACGCAGCAATCATAGGTCTTAATTAACCTAAATTAGACTAGGACTTAGCATAAGTTAGGATAATTCATGCATGCATAAGTATTACTTGCACCTTTACTGCTTTCTTTTAGCTATGCATAAAATAATGCTATAATGTACTGATTAGGTGCATTATGTCAATTACAGGTAATAAGCTAATCAGAAGCTAGATCTGAAGCTGGATCTGAAGCTGGATCTAAAGAATAAAGAATAAATGGAGTTACAGCAGAGATGGAGCAGAAGACCTAGAATAAGATGTAGTAGACAATAATGTAAGGGGTTGAGGTATGCTATTCTATTTAAGTAGGAATAAAGCAGTAAATTATGAAGAACTTAGGACCATCCTAGCCCTAAGATAGCCTAGAAGCTTCCCCAAGCCTTAGCCACCCTTAGATTAGGTCACCACACCCTAGGAAACCTTAAAACCCTAATTCTAGCCTCTATCTGGATGTCCAGAACCCTTAGCCAACTCCTGCACACTTTAAACCCACTTCTGCAGTGTTATTGGACATCCAGACACTTGGTCAGACATCCAATTTTTGCAGAATAGCTAAGATAGAACCTAGAATCCTTCCTGACTCTGATTAGACGTCTAGACAACAAGTCTGGACTTCTGATTTTTGAGTATAAGTCGTTTGATACTATTATTGGGCGTCTGGAAATGCTTTTCAGTTCCTATTTTGAGATTCAAGACTTGATCTTGGATCTCTAGCTCCCTAAACCTAATTCTAACCCCCTAGGAACCAAAATTAAGGTACCATAACCCTAGTACATCACCTCTAGACCTCCTTAAAGACCTAATTAGGTCCTCACTAAACTTAATTGACTTAGATCATAGTCAATTACCATTGCTTAGTCAATTGGACTCATAGGGTCCAATTGAGCTCAGTTCTCAACCCATACAAGTCCAATTGGACTCAATGAAAGTCCAATTGACCTAAGCCCAACCTAATTGAGTTATTTCACTCTCAATTAGGTTCACACTCATTCAATTAAACTTGTGTTAAGTTTAATTGCATTTCCCCCTTAGCAATTAGGATTTGCAACCCTAATTTAAGACCTACACCAACCTAAACCCCCTTAGGGCCTAACCTATATCACTTAGACACATAGGGCACGACCACACACACACACACACACACACACCCATCCACGCACTCCCACACCACCTAGAGTGTTCTAGGTTCTTCCAAAGGTGGCACCACTCTTGGTTGCCAAAATTAGCAACCAAGACCCATTCAAATTGGAGATCCACAAATGGTGAATCTAAAAGCCACCTCTCTCTCTCTCTTTGGCCGGCCACTCTTGGAGCTCTCTCTAGAGAGTTCTACACTTCTCTAGAGAGTCTCCCTTATGTCTATAAAAAGACCTAAGGGGCGGCCATTTGCACTCATCCACTCTTGGCTTTATCCACTCTTGGCTTTATTCACTCTTGGCTTCCATTTAGGTTAGCTACATCCACCTCCACTCCATCTCCACGAGTAGCATCACCATGGCCACCACCACCTCCACGCCAAGATGCTGGATCACCTCTTCAACCTCTCTCCAAGGGCCGAACTAAGCACCATTGGCCGCCCCTCCTTCTCTCAACCAACTCAAAGGCCATCGGAGCCCACCTCTAAATGTCCTTATTTCTGCTAAATTAGTAGCTTAGTTCTTCATAGTTTACATGCTTTATTTACTGCCTAGTAGTGTAGTTCCTTGCTTCTCCCCCAATGATGCATGCATAATCCCCCTTTAGATTCATATATGCGATCATTTTCTGTTAGCTAGACTTATGTTTTCAAGCTTTCCTCTATAAGCTTTCCACGAGTTCCATGTTGCAAACACCATGATGAATTAATGAAAGATCTTTATATATATATATATATATATATCTGTGTTGAGAATCACCATGAGCTTATTGCAATATATTTTGTGTGATTAAAGTTACCTGCTTTTAATTATCATCTGTTGCAACTAGCATGTTGGTACATAAAAATATTGAGGATCTAACTATTAACACATTTTCCGTAAACAGCCACCACATAACTAGAATCGTGCGTACTAAAACTCACTTTCACATTTGTCATCTATCTAACACATGCGCACGTAATTAGGGTTCATAATGAAAGTGGCCAAACATTGATCTGACGATTAGAAATCGGTGTGCGATTTTAAGCAAGTAGAGCGAAAGAGATCAATTTCAAATTTGCATAAATTCCTCCCAATAATGACCGACCGGGACTCAAGTCTCGTTATCTTTATAAATTATTTTTGACAAGAGTTTAGCGCGACTATACTACGACTTCCGACGATTTTAAAATGCGTGAAAACGGGATTGTCAGCTATCACCACATTTAGATTGTGCGGTGCCGATCGCACCACATTGCCCCCTTGGCTGCTGCTTATCTTTGATCGGGCGATCGAATTGACTTGTGGCACGCGCGCTCATAGATTTGGAGCACGGATGCATTTTGAACCGACACCCGAGACTTGCGAGTGCCTTTTACGACCAATGCGCTGCAGGTGCTTTTGTGTCAAGAGGATGCTTTTGCAGGCGTGGCGAGGAGTTGATCTCAACCGTTAGATGGAAATCGAACAGCTGAGATTAAGGCTGCCCTAATGAGCGGGTTAAGGTCGGCGATGTGGCATGCTTAGCACCATTGGATGTCGATCCAACGATCTTGATCTCATGGTGGAAATGCCTTTGAGGAGGGGCGGCTACTAAAAGTGGATTTAGGCAGCTGGGATGGCACCACGTGGTGCCATTCTGGCCGTCCATCTTCTTTGCTTTGTAGATGATGCCACAGATGTCGGATTGGATTGATTTTTGCGCCGTTGGGCTGCGATTGTCAATCTGAATCCATCCGTGTGGTTGGATTTGTCGTTTTACCAAGTTTAAGAAGAAAAGAAGTTATGGTTGTGCTTAATGCAAGTTAGGACTAACCAAACAAACTTATGACTCAAATCTAGGGTTTCCTTTCCTTTTAAGTCCAGGTTGGTCTTAGTTTCAGCTCATGTTTTCATATCAACTCTAAAAATTGTGAATACTCAAATCCAACTCTTATTGCGTCTGTGGCTCAAAATATTTGGTGGAAAACACGGGGTATATGTAGTGTACCCTAAAATAACTATTTTTGGTAGATATGTACAAAGGTATTTACAACAGGATTTAGAGAGCATACCAACTTATTGCAAAGAAAAATTTTTTCCTTCTCATTTTTTTTGTTGCTTTTCTCATTTTTCTGATTTTTTTTCTTCACTTTTTTTCTTTTTCTGAAAGCAAATGTTGGTATATCTCCAACAACTTTATTTGGTGGAGCACACTTAGTTGGTGGGTGAGCACTTGGTAGAGAAAGCTTCTCCTATGCACAAGACTAAAGATTAAGACAAAGAGTCTACCTATATGAACAGGTAAAGTCTCCACCTTCTCAAATGAGCACTAAGGTTGAGAACTTAAGTTTGGCTGGTTCTTCTTATATCCGTGTAGTGTGAACCAAAGTTACTCAACTCTTAAATAGAAGCAAACAGATAAATCTTATACTGGTTAACTCAAGTACAAGCATATGTCTTAAGTTAGGAAAGATTTTGATTCTATCTTATCAAAGCTCAAGTATATTAAGCCTAAGCCTAAGTAAATCAAGCTTATGGGGTCAGAAAAGTCTAAAAGCAAAGGTTAAATGTCGATAAACACTTATTTTATTTTTGCTTCAGCTTTCAGATCATGAATAAACACATTTGAAAATATTTTTGGAGTTTTTGAATTTTCAATTTTTATATGTTTTATAATTTTTTCAAGATTTTTCAACATTTTCCAATTTTTATGGATTTTTCAATAAAGCTATATATGCACTAAAGATGGCTATGTATAATGGAAGAGACGACACCACCATAGGTGTTAAAGTCATCACCCATTGGTGTTAGTAGCATCACCACCAATCGCATAAGTTTAGATACCAATGTCACCACATATATTTTCATGTTGTTGGCATAAATTACTTATCACTTATCTTGTTGAGGTGGATGGCATGTGGATGAGGTGGACTCACATAGGAGAGTCACATGTACTCATCGATATAAAAGGTTAAACCAACCTTTTATACCCTAAAGGTACTATTAACATTTTTAACTAAGCGAAGGACAATCGCATGGAGTCACATGTGCCCATCACATTTGAATTCAAATTTCAGTGGAGAGAAAAACTCTATCTTCAATAGGTGTCGCCAACACTACAAGAAATGCTAACAGCATCACTATCTCAAATTTCGGTGAAGACAACTAGATGCTGATAGCACCACCGCAAATGCTGACGACATCACCATCGCTACGAATGGCATCACCACCAGTCGTGTAAGTTTAGATACCAATGTTATCACATACATTTTCATGTTGTTGTTGGCATCAATTACTTATCATTTATCTTGTTGAGGTGGATGTCATGTGGATGAGGTGGAGCCACATAGGAGAATCACATGGCCTCATGGATACAAAAGGTTCAACTATCTTTTTAGACCCTAAAAGTACTATTACCATTTTTAACTAAGAGAAAGGAGAGTTACATGGAGTCACATATGCCCCTCACATTCAAATTCAAATTACGGTGGAGGGAGAGGAAAACTCTGTCGCCAATAGGTGTTGTCAGCACTACAATAGATGTTGATGAGTCCATTTTAATGGACTAATATTACGGCTAAGTAACTTTAATTATATCTTTTAGGTTTGTTAATAACTATATTAAGTTATAGAATGTTTGCATGCATCTTGATTTAGGTTTACACCTATTCTATAACTTAATATGTGCTTTTTATGTGCAGGAAAAATAAGTGGCAAAAGAATGAGGAGGAAAGGGTAAATTACCCTTTCAAATGACCGGCAGCTGCTTTTTTCCCTTTCTATCGGTCACCCTCAACAGTCGCCGGCCTGAAGAATGTCTCCCCTGCCAAAATTAGAAAAGGGATTTGAAAATCCCATGATTGGCTCACGCAGGGAGAGAGAGGAGTTAAAGAGAGGAGGTTGAGAGAAGAACAGGAAGGCATCTTCCCCCTTGCGGGGAAAAACTCCACCGCATGCACAGTGCCCCCGCACCGCTCCTTCATTACCACCTCCAAGCCTGCACCGCGCATCCTCCTCCACCTTGCGCGCCTGCAGGCGCGCGCCTCTCTCTTGTCAGCACCATCTCAAGCGTGCCTCTCTCTCGCCAGCACCATCTCAAGCGCGCCTCTCTCTCCCCAGCACCACCTGGCGCCCGTATCTGCAAACCGCAGCACCCGCACCTCAGGTTGGAGCCGCGCTCCTTTACCACTGCCGCGCCCTCCTTCCTGTAAGCGCACCCTTCACCGCAGACCCGCGCCTCAGCCTGAAGCCGCGCCCGCAAGTGCTACGTGCAGAGCGCGACCACCTTCCATGCGTGCTCCAACATCTGCAGACCGCCTCACCTGCACGCCCGCCTTCGCACCCAACTTGTAGGCACCGCCACCTTCACCCCGCAAGCCTGCCAGAGCCTCCTCCCCGCAGGCGCCCGCACGCTTCACCGCAGACCACCTCACCCTCCAGCGCCGCACCGCAGGCCCCCTCACAACACCTCAACCTTCAAATCTCACTGCACGCCCGCACCTTTTAGCACCCACAGGCGCTACCTCACCCGCCAGCGCCTTCCACCTCTCTGCAGGCGCACCCGTAGTCACCCACTTCGCCCAACTGCAGACGCGCACGGGCGTGCACCAGCATGCGGCCACCCGCCAACAGGCTGCCCTACAGCAGCTACTCTGCCTTCTTCTACAATAGGCTGGCGCTCCTCCTCCGCCGGTCGGCCGCTGCCGGCCACCTCTCACCATTCTACCACCGCCATCGTGATCCCCACGCGTCGGTCAATCTTCCTCCATAGAAGCTCCATTGCTGGTGCTCTCTCTCTCGCGAAGAGGAGAGAGGGCAAAAGCTCTATTTCCTCCACAATTAAAAATTACATTCACTGTCATTGTTGATTTTTATTTATTATTATTATATTGTTGCAAAATTGCACATGCATACTCATATTCTCTGATAATTGCACATTAATGATATTAACCTATTTCAAGATTGGTTTTGGGCTTAACCGGTGATCTAATTTTCTCTAGTACACGTCACGTGAAAAATTTATAAAATCATGATATATTTATTGAAGATTTCAGTGAGGGAAAACTGCACATATACCCTTATCTTTTTAAATTATTGTGAATCTATTTCCCATCGCATTTTATGTCAGATTTGTATAGGGATTTCACAATTTACCGAAAGAATATAAAATAATCGAGAATTTATTGCATAATTGCCTCCCTGTGGATATGACCCGCTCTTCTGTGAGTGGTTATTTTTATTTTGATTAGTCAATTTTTCCACCACTTAAATACTACAACGCAAAGCGAAAAGTCAGCTTGTCAAATTGGCGCCGTTGCCAGGGAGGCAACAGATGCAATAGATTTACATTATTATTATTTTTGAATATTATGAGTTGCACAATCATCTAATCATTTTTCTTATTGTGCGAGGAATTTGACACGGCGACAAGGCACAGCAGAGCGACGACATTGAACCTGAACGAAGTGCACGGCGGAGATGATCTTTTTGGTGGACCTTGAAGCCACCTGGAGGACGGCAACAGGAACACATGGGCCTTGATCCCACGCACATACGCTTACAGAGAAGCCTATTTCTGATTTAGTCAGTAGGATTTAGTTAGATTTAGTTAGATAGACATTAGAATTTAAATTCTGTCTTTTGGACCCGTGTTGGGTATGACACTTTATTTCTTATCACTCTTGTATGCGGGAGCGTATTTTCAGAAATGTGTTCCCATTTGTTTAGATTATAGGATTATTTAAACTATTTGAACTGCATTTCGGTTAGTTAGTTAGATTAGGTCTGTTTGTTATTGTTATTAAGAATTAAAAAAAAAATTTCAAACTGCTTGCTAGAAGCTACATATCTATAGGACGACCATCTAGGACTGAATGAGCAGCATCTAGTTTATTTTTATTGCATTGCATTCATTACTGCACGAAGAAAGCTAGAGTAAGGTACGTCTTCTCTTGAGCATTAATTACTTGTCATGCATATGCATTGAACCTAAATCTAAGACCACTAAAGTGCTTGAATCAAATTAATTCACTGGTCACTTTAAAAATTGGGACTGTTAAGAGGTTGGACTTTAAAATCTGTGACTGAAAATTGTATGCAAAAGGATCCTGTTTGTGGAATTTCAAAAAATCAAAACACGATCGTATGCTTTCACACTTGAGACACTGTGCACCTCACATAAGGTCACTAGATAAATTTCTACCTCTCCTCTTTTGCACCACAAGGGAAGTTAGTCGGAAATCAACAAGCCTATCCACCAAGTTACTTCAGTTCCTCGTGTGTGGGCTCGATTCAAGACTTCCATCCCTTACGAGTAGGTTATAGGCACCAGCGAAGGTTGGCCTAAGAAGCGTAATTTTTGCAAAACTTGTTTGGCCACCAACTAAACATATAACTCTAAGACCTACAATCTACTAAAAATAGATCCCGTTGAATTTGCGTTTGCTTTGACAATAGAACTCTCTAGGAAGTTTTCTGCTTATATTCTGAATTTTGCTAAATCCTAAGAGAGTTAAAATTGTTTTGCTTAAAGAAATGGATTACTCTTACTCCTATCATTCAGATTATCAGAGTCAATACTTCCCATCTTTTAATCAGGATCCCATGCTCCGAGCATATCCATCCTTTGATGGGAACATTGACAATTCATGGGATAATTCTCATTCTTAATCTGGGAGTACTGGCTTGATAACTCTCACTTTTGAGCAGAGCCTAGGAGTGGGATTTTCCAATCCTGAAATCTATACTTCCATGCAAACACCCAACCCTCCCACCCTTCATGATTTTCCGTATCGAGGTTGGACCAATACCACTAGGCAACTAGAGCCTGAAATTGACTATCCTCCCCAACCTGATAATAGTAGCCTCTCCTCTTTTATGATAGAAATGCAAAAACAACAAAAGGAAATAATGGAATCAATGGGAGAGATGTTGAGGAATAGCCAACAGTTAAATGAAGAAATAGGACAACTTAGCTACATGCTTCCCAACAATCCTGATCCCTACCCAATAAACCATGATCATGAAAATAATTCTGAGGAACCTAATGACAATAGGGATCCAATTTTAGGTAGCCATCACTTAAACTCTCCCAATGAGACACAGCCACTAGAGGATAACGATCATAGTGATTATCCACCTGAATTATATTGCAGTCAAAAACAAGGGAAGATGCTACCTCTTGAGGACCTTGACCCCAATGACAGTATTCTCCTTACACCTACCAACCCGGGTCAAGGTTGTATTATTCCTATCACTTCCCCTATCAATTATTTGGTGGAATCCCATTCTACTCTTAGTGAGCCTACTCCTGACCCTCCACTTAGGGAATCAACACCTACCATTCAATATCTTGAGGATTCAAATGCACGCAATGAAGGTGACCCTAAGGAAATAGAGGATGATCAATTCTGGTCTTAGGGATATGAAGAGTCTAATTCAGAGGATGAGGATGCCCCAACAGAGGAACCTGGACTGAAAATCTAAAGTGAATCACAGGAGAATTATTTATCATTTGAGGATTTACCTCTAGAGGATAGAAATAATATGATTAAATCCAGATTCCTCCTTTCTTTTTAGAGTCATCCTCCATCAAAATAGGAGTTGATATTAGGGGAGGACAAACAAAATAATGAGAAGTCTATGGGAGACTCTCGGGGACAAAACACATCAATTAAGGATTTATACCCTGAGAACAATAACGAATTCAATGATATAGGCTTCCTCCAAAATATTAAGACTGATCCTCCTTTAGAAATAATTGAGGATACTGATCCAACTCCTAATGAATCACATATACACCCTGACAAATATTTGAGTGAACCAAACAAATCTGGGGATGAGCTAAATGATAATGATTCTTACATTTTGACCCTGCCATCAAAGAGTTATAATTTGGAGTCTACCCTTGATTCAAATATGACTCCGATCATTAATGCTAGGTAGGATAACTTGAAGTTGTCTACAACTGTTAGGGAGTGTACACAATGTGAATCATTGTTGGAATTGGACCTAACACCAACTAAGCCCTCATTGGACTTAACCATTACCTTCCAACACTACAAACAACCCTTATACTCCCTAATCGATCCGTGGCCCAGATCTCTGCTCATGTACATTCTTTCTGGAGAATATATCAGGCCAGTACATCCTAGGATAGAATGGCGAGTATGGATTGATGCTTGTACTTTTACTCTCGCCATTCAAGGGTTTAAACTAATAATGATTATATCTTTTAAAACCCGTCCTGCTTTGGAGGATCCTTGTTATCCTTCACTTATTCCATTTCGGGAAGCCTCTTTTCATATTCCCTTTCTTATTCCTAGACCTCCCCAGGTAGCCAACGAGATTTTCTGTTTTCATTTCTTGTGGCGAGCATTTGGAATTACATTGCATCATCAGCTCACCAACATCCGTGGTTACCTATTTTCTAGGCCTGCGCTGTTACGCATATTCTTAGGGCCTAACCTTTTCTGTTTGGAACCAGACTTATAGGTTCCTTCTTAGTATGGCTGCTGACAGAAAATGCAGCGCTTGTTGGGAGGCAACCTAGCAGTCTAAATAACACTGTCTTTAGGTGATATTTTTCCTTTCTCCTCCTGTTTTAATTTTACAATGGGGACATTGTAAAATTTAGGCATGGGGGAGTGCATTTGCATTTTAGGAAGTATTCATGCATTTAGGTTAGCATAAAAAAAAAATCTTTGTTCTTGAGCTGAATGGGTTAGTCCTTAGCAAAATACCTTTGTTATTGGAGGTTTTTCTTTCGAAATTATTTCTTAAGTTTAGAATCCAGTACATTTATTTCACGTGCACATAGACTTGCTAATGGATCCTTGAGGAAAACCAATAAGCATTTGTAGTCCACTGAACCCTTGGACAGTTCATAGGGAGTCAGGCATACTATCTTCCAGTAGATCCACCTCATATTTGTGAGAAGAAAGTAGAGAGATTACTGGTGCGCTAAGTCTAGTGCAAGGACTCTTAAGTGTTGGATAATTAGATGATGATACTTCAGAGTTAGATATAGTTTTCACTCTCTGTTCCTATGTGCGTACTTTGAGTGAATTCCTGAGAGTCACCAAATAAGGCAGATACACAAAGATTGAGTCTTAATAAAGCTATAACTATGGTGAATAGTTACGACCGTCCTTCATAGAGTCCTCGGCTGAAGGAGGGTAATAATGTCAAAGGTCAGAAATACACCTGTCCTATCTATTCCTTCCCGGTGACGAGAATAGGTACTTCCACCAAATAAGCCACACAACTTCCTCTTGACCATCATCATCCCTAATAATGCCTCGTAAAGAAAAGTCCGTGTCGTGTTGTGTTGATTGAAAAAGAAATAAAAACAAGAAGAATTAAAAAAAAAAGAAAGAGAGAAAAAAAGAAGAAAAAGAAGAAATAGTTATATTACAAAAAAAAAGTCCAAGTTTCTAATGTAATATTGTTTATGAGGCAACAGAACACCTTTTGTGTTCCACCAAATATGACTCATACCTACCTTTTAGTATTTCTAATTGCCCGAATACTGGTTGAGGACTCTAACTTAGTTGTAGAGTTATTAGGACTTTAATTGAAGTGTAGATGCCATGTGAGGCTACCAAATAGTGAGTACAATTTCTAAATCTGGCGAGATTTGTGATCTCAGAAAGAAAAAGAAAAGAGGGAGTACCCAGGAACATCAAGAGAATACAGTTGTGTAGCATCGCTCAAAGTTGACTTGTCTAATAGTCTAAAGATAAAGAGTCTGCAGTACTAGACTATTTGTAGCACCAGATGAGTGTGTGCCACCAAAAATAAATCCATTCAACTCGATATCTCCTACCTAAGCCAAATGCCAGGGTAAAATTACAGCTTATCATCTGCTTTATCCTCGAGGGAAGTAGTTGCCTATCCCGACAGAAATATTTACCAAGGGTGAAGTGCGAACTCCCAATGCGAATTGGCTCTTTCACTTGGATCTGTTACCTAGGCTATTAGCACTTCACATTTGTCTAGATTTCTAAAGTTTTGAAGTAAGAAAAGACGAAATCTTCTAATTACTTCTATTATTTTTCATTTTTGCTAGGGACTAGCAAATCTTAGGCATGGGGGTATTTGATGAGTCCATTTTAATTGACTAATATTACGCCTAAGTAACTTTAATTATATCTTTTAGCTTTGTTAATACTATATTAAGTTATAGAATGTTTGCATGCATCTTGATTTAGGTTTACATCTATTCTATAACTTAATATGTGCTTTTTATGTGCAGGAAAAATAAGTGGCAAAAGAATGAGGAGGAAAGGGTAAATTACCCTTTCAAATGACCGGTGGTTGCTCTTTTCCCTTTCTATCGGTCACCCTCAACAGCCGCCAGCCTGAAGAATGTCTCCCCTACCAAAATTAGAAAAGGGATTTGAAAATCCCATGATTGGCGCACGCGGGGTGAGAGAGGAGGTTGAGAGAAGAACAGGAGGGCATCTTCCCCCTTGCAGGGAAAAACTCCACCGCATGCACTGTGCCCCCTCACCGCTCCTTCACCATCACCTCCAAGACTGCACTGCGCATCCTCCTTCTCCACCCTGCACGCCTGCAGGCGCGCGCCTCTCTCTCATCAGCACCATCTCAAGCGCACCTCTCTCTCACCAGCACCATCTCAACCGTGCCTCTCTCTCCCTAGCACCACCTGGCGCCCGCATCTGCAAACTGCAGCATCCGCACCTTAGCCTGCAGCCGCACACCTTCACCACTGCCACGCCCTCCTTCCTGCAAGCGCACCGTTCTCCACCGCAGACTCGCGCCTCAACCTGAAGCCACTCCCGTAGGTGCTGTGTGCAGAGCGCGACCACCTTCCAAGCGTGCTCCAGCATTTCCATACTGCCTCACCCACATGCCCACCTTCGCACCCAACCTGCAGGCACCGCCACCTTCACCCCGCAAGCCTGCCAACGCCTCCTCCCCGCAAACGCCTACACGCTTCACCGCAGACGGCCTCACCCTCTAGTGCCGCACCGCAAGCCCCCTCACAGCGCCTCAACCTTCAAATCTCACCGTGCGCCCGCACCTTCCAGCACCCACAGGCGCTACCTCACGTACTAGCGCCATCCACCTCTCTACAGGAGCACCCGTAGTCGCGCACTTCGCCCAACTGCAGATGCGCACAGGCGCGCACCAGCATGAGGCCACCCGCCAACAGGCTGCCCTGCGACATCCGCTCTGCCTTCTTCTCCAACGGGCCGGTGCTCCTCCTCTGCTCGTCGGCCGCCGCCAGCCACCTTTCACCGTTCTACCACCGCCATCGTGATCCCCACGTGCTAGTCAATCTTCCTCCATAGTAGCTCCATTGCCGGTGCTCTCTCTCTCGCGAGGAGGAGAGAGGGCAAAAGCTCTGTTTCCTCCACAATTAAAAATTACAATCATTTCCATTGTTGATTTTTATTTATTATTATTATATTATGGTGAAATTACGCATGCACACTCATATTCTCTGATAATTGCACATTAATGATATTAACCTATTTCAAGATTGGTTTTGGGCTTAACCGGTGCACTAATTTTCTCTAGTACACGTCACGTGAAAAATTTATAAAATCAACATATATTTATTGAAGATTTTAGTGAGGGAAAACTGCACATATACCCTTATCTTTTTAAGTTATTGTGAATCTACTTCCCATCGCATTTTATGTCAGATTTGAATAAGGATTTCACAATTTACCTAAAGAATATAAAATAATCGAGAATTTATTGCATAATTGCCTCCCTATGGATACGACCCGCTCTTCTGTAAGTGGTTATTTTTATTTTGATTAGTCGATTTTTCCACCACTTAAATACTACAACGCAAAGCGAAAAGTCGACTTGTTAGATGCTAATGGCACCATCAGTTCAAATTTTGGTAAAGACAAGTAGGTGTTGACGGCATCACCATTGATGCTAACAGTATCTCCCATTGGTGCTGACAGCATCACCATTAGTGCTAACGGCATCAATGTTACCATAGTTATTCAAGTCGGCAATTCAAATTAAGATCATTAGACGAGCATGGATCACAATTACTTAAGAGAATTCAACTGATAAGTTCCATTTTTAGTTGATTAGTAAATCAAAAAGCTTAGTTCAAACAAACATAACAATCACATTTCATAGTTGCAACACTTGATTGAACTAGAAAAAGCAAAAGGGTCACAAGGAGAGGGAACCATCAGCCCTTGGGCTGGTGGGTCTACCTTAAAAAAAGAAAGACCCTCACACTCCCAGGGGGGCCAGGGGGGATTCCCCCCTGATTCCATATGGAGCTATGAGTTAATAAGGGGAGGGGGGCATCGATCAACCCGGGAGGGAGGGTATCGACCGAGAAGGGGGGCATGGGGGCTTTTCCCCCCAGATTCCTTTTAAAATTAAAAATAGAGGTGAGCTCCAGCGAGCCGATCAAGAGTAGAAAAATTCCTACAGCATCAAGAGCACCAATTGCAAGCTCATAAATTCACACTCCACTTCCAGAAGGCAAAAAAAGCAATTGCATCAAAAGCCTTGTCGAGGGAGAGGCGGGGCTAGAGGGAGGCACCGCGGACCCGACCGGAGAAGCCGAGCTGGCTGATGGCCAAAGGCAAGGACGGAACCGGGCTACGCCGCGAGGAGGGCCTCATCTTTGAGGTCACTGACAAGGAGGAGGTGGTTGGCGGTGTGCATGCAGGAGATTGAGGTGGTCCTCGAGGTGGTGGGTGCAAATCAGGGAATCAGATGGGGAGGAGCAGTAGCTCTGCTACTTGACGAGGCACTGCTTGGCACGGAGCTCCTCGTCACGCTGGTGAGCGACGGAGGGGAGGTGGCGGTGGCTTTGTTCCTTGACGAGGTGTTGCCTAGCACGGAGCTCCTCATCGCATTGGTGGGCGATGGAGATGCGGTGGCGACGATGAAGCTCCTCATCGCATTGGCGAGTAGCGACGGAGTGGTGGCAATGATGGAGCTCCTCGTCGGACTAGTAGGCGACGGAGGTGACGACGGTGATGACTGGAGGAGGTTGTGGGTGGGTGTGTGGTGTGGCAGGGGGATTTGTGCCTGGAATGCTCTTTTACAGCCAAAATTTAGGGGAGGGGGGTAGGGGGGAGGGTTTACACATAGAATCCTAGTAGGATTTCACCTAAGATTAGGGTATATTTTAGGGTATATAATAGAAAATATATAATACTACTCTTCAAGATATTAATTCATAATGTTCAAGATATCTATAGGAGCAATTTTTTCGACATTAAATTCCTTTTCGAGAAATTATGATAGTAGAATATATTACATATAAATGTCAATTGGTAAGTTTTTTTAGTGACATATTTCTTTCTCCACTAGGTTATTTAAAGATTACAATATTATATATATATATATATAAAGGCATATACATTTGACACTAAAATTAATTGTTGGTAGGCAAAAGATTTATAATGTCACAAAAAAAATTTGCAATTAAATCAAAGACAATAGAGATAAATGTCTTATATGTCACTATTTTATTTACCACTAAAGATTATTTATTAGTACCACTAACTTTTGTTTAAAAATAATAATGAAAATGTGTTGCACATGTATAGTGACACATAAATTTGTCGTTAATATTAATTGTCAATCATCAAAAGATTTTTAGTGGCATAATTTTTATTACACTAAGTTTCTTTTGAAAGATTAATATAATAATATGCATCATAGATATAGAGTCAAATATTTTGGTTACTAATGTTAATTGTTGTTTAACAAAAAGAAAAATAGTAGCATAATTGTATTTTGCCTCTAAATCATATATGTGGTGGCATATATGTTTGCCACAAAAACTAATTGTCATCTGCAAAAATGTTATAGTGGCATATACAAAATATTTTACGCTAAATCAAAGAAATTAGTACAAATGTATTATATGCCACTATCTAATTCACCGCTAAATGCTCTTTTTTTTGTAGTGTCGTGACATGATGCCCTTGTAACCCATCATAACTACAGAGATCTTTTATATATGGGGAATCAATTTTATGGGTCCCTTTTCTCCATCCAACATGTTTGAGTACATCCTCGTTGCGGTTGATTATATATCGAAATGGATAGAGGCTTCGCACATGCCGTGTTGATCAAGTTGTCACTACCAAATTTGTGAAGGACTATATCTTTGCGTGCTTTAGGATCCCTTGGGTCATTATTTTGGATGGGGGAACCCATTTCACGCATTCATCTTTCCGGGCACTTCTGAGGAAGTATGGAGTTCACCATCGTATTGCATCTCCGTACCATCCCTAGATGAATGACCAGGCTGAGGTGCTGAATCGACAAATCAAGCAAATTCTCCAGAGAATGGTTTGTCTTGACCATTAGGATTGGTCCGACAAGCTGATTGACGCCTTACGGGCATATCGGACCACCTTCAAGGCACCCCTGGGTATGTCAACTTATAGAACTATTTTTGGGAAGCCTTATCACTTGCTCATTGAGTTGGAGCACCTTGCTTATTGGGCGGTTCACCAATGTAACCTCAACTCAAACTTGTGTGGTCAAGAACGAAAACTCCAACTCCAAGAATTAGAAGAATTGAAACACGAGGCTTATGACTCCGGTTTAACCTTGAAACAACAAACCAAGGCCTTTCACAATAGCCGTATTCGGCAGAAGGAGCTTGAGCCATCACAGCAAGTTTGGCTTTATAATGCCCAGCTCAAATTCTTTCCTGGTAAACTGAAGTACAAATGAGCAGGGTCATTCCTTATCTTGTGACCATTTCCCAACGACGCGTTTGAAATCAAAGACCCCAAAATTGGGCATAAATAATGGTAAATGGGTAGCTATTGACACCTTATCTCACTCATGAATTTGTCCCCATTGGTGAGATAGTTGCCCTGCTAGAGGGTGGCTAATTTCTGGCTTACTTTGAGTCCGGGTGGGGATGTTAAATTCAGCTCTCGTTGGGAGTCACCCCAACAATCTTTTGCCTTTCGCCATTTTCTCTTATCTCTCATTTTTTGCACTCCATTTTAGTTCACTACACTTCACTTCACTTCACTTCACATGTTTCCACCACCCACCATCCACTCCCGTCCACCCTACCTTTTACCCCTTACTCACTATTGTACCAAGAGCCTTTAATCATGTCTCACCCCTCTTGCATTCATATGAGGACATAGCAAGATTTAGCATGGGGGGATGGATAAGCATCCATAGGATCTTAGAGATTCTTTGGGTATCATGCAGGGCTCCCTTCCATTATACATAGCCATCTTTAGTGCATATATAGCTTTATTGAAAAATCCATAAAAATTGGATTTACATGGATCTATTAGAGATAGAGTTTTCCTCTTCCTCCACCAAAATTTGAATTCGAATGTGAGGGACACATGTGACTCTGCTTTCTCTTACTTAAAAATGGTAATAGTAATTTTAGGGTCTAAAAAGGTGGTTTAACTTTTTATATTCATAATCACATGTGACTCTTCTATGTGGCTATATCTCATCCACAAGGTATTCACCTCAACAAAAGAAGGGATAAGTAATTTAAACTCCTTTTGTGCCCAACTGGTTTTGTTGCCAAAATGGCCTTCATGATAACTGTTGGAGGCCTTTCAGTTCTTCCATCCGATGGCTCCAAATCATTGGGGGATGGAAAAGACTAGAGAATCATGATATTCTCTCATGCATCCACACTCGATGGCATTCGTGTGATTCAACTGCAATGAGAAGTAAATGTCTTTGTGTATAACCATTGTGATGCTTCTCATCTCAATGCTCTACTGTGAGTATCACACCAGCTCCAACTTCAATGCTGTTGGGGAAGAGCCTTCGGGTTTTCCAATTTTCTATCCTCCAAATTAATTTCTTCATTCCATTTGAGAAGTGAAAAAGGAACATGCAAATAATTTTGGTATGTAGTTTGTTGTACCAAGGAGGCCTTTGTAAAAGTCTCAAAGTTGGAAGATGTGGTTTGCAAAAATAAAAATAAAAACTAAAAGGACTTCACCTATTGGTGTATTGGTTTCATATTAGTCAGCATCTTTTTTCTTATTTTTCATAGTAAAGGTAAATTTTCCTTACTATTCTTCCTATATGATGCTTAAGATATTCTCATTATTGTTGTTTGATTTTTTGTAGGCTGTAGATAAGTTGTAATATTGAGAAGAAGGTTGTTATTATTGGTAAATATGTACATGCCATTTTTTTTCCCTTACTAATTTTGTATGTACATAAAAAATATCTCAATAGAAAAAGGAAGGGAACATATTTATCCATACTCATGTTTGAAGAGATGAAAATATATAATGGAGAAGTTCAAATTCTTTATTTGCTTATTCTAAAAAACTACATTTGTCATAATATGGAGAGAACGGAACACATTCCCCCGAACCCATTTTACATGAAATGAGCATCGATGGAGCTTAATCCTGTCATGTGTCAACCCAATGCGGTGGTTTTAAAAGATTGGTACTTGATTTTAGGCACATGGGACATTTGTATGCGGTGAGAATAGGGGTGGAGTGGTAGGGTTATATGGTTGTGAAGGTAAAGTTGATATATGCATTAGCACTTTGAGCAAAGCTATAGGTTACTCTGGTGGTTTCATTGCTTGTGAGTAATCTGCTAGTACCTATCAAGTCTTCAAATGTAATCTGCTTACCAAAAAGTTGATTGATGAAATCCTCATGGAGGTATTTTTTAGGTTTATTTTTTCACATGGCTCCCCTTAAATTAGGTAAATTAATTGAGCAATTTTGAGAGATGTGAGATTTGAACTTTGGATTCTTGGATGGTAGTTCACCCACTCAACCATTAGACCATTTAAGTGAACTATTTTGAACATTTTTTATTTTTAGTAGAGAGACAGCATGTGGGTTGAAAAAACTTACTGCAAATTCAGTGGAAAATTCTAGGGATTGATAGGTTAAAAAATGTTTAGAAGCCAATTCGATAAGTCAGATACCATATCAAGATGAAATCCAGAAACTTTTGGGATCTTCATGCATGTTATTATTTTTCAATTACTACAATCTAAGCCTCAGGATACTTTGGTGGGCAACGAATAACAAGAGTCGAAAAAGACTACAGCAATTGAGTGGTCGCTCTTTCATATTTTCAATTGCTCTTCCAGTGTCGATTGTTGTTGCACACATTAATCAATTTGACCCCTATCTATATGATTTCAATTTCATCAATAAAGTTTGTGATCTATGTATCTACCTCTTTCTAGATATGAAAATATTGAACTCTCTTCAAGCTTATCAGGAGGGAAAAAAAGGAACTACACTAGCATCTCAGGTTTATCATATAAGATAGCCCTTTGTCCTGTGTACTGTCATGTTTATCTGGTTCTTTACGGAAGTCCATCTTTGGATTTTTGTTGTGTTTTAGGTGTGTATCATACTTGCAGAAATGTGGTGCATGGTTAAGAAGCAAGTAATTCTTTTAATAAGTTAGAAGGTTTAGGTTATGTTCCTAGCATATCTACCATGCAAAAATTTTGGAGGCTTTGTGAACTTTATCTCAACAAATCAGGTAATTTTTATAGGCATATCAAAATTACTTGAATGAAAAATTCTTCCATATTGATAGTAAATTTATAAAATTTATTGACATTTTATAGACATTTCAATTGGAATAAGGACATTTCAGATATTTAATCATTACATCTTAAATTGCAATGAAAAATTCTCAATCATCTTAAATTAATGTCATATTAGTATGTTGTTTGAATGGTCAGCAATGCTATATATTTTAACTGAAATTATATCTCGCTTGAGGAATTTACATTAGAGTTGCTCAATAAAGTGAAAGCTCATGCTTGTCAATTTTGTATGTGTTTCCCTAAAAGTTTGAAATCTTACTCAAGGTACGTGCTTAGATATTTTTTACTATGGAAGTTGAGGAATCTACATCTCTTGGATGATGGCTAACTATTTTGTAAGCATCAGGAAACTCTGCAAAATGTGACCTTCAAATTCATACATTCTTGTCTCTGATTATATAAATTAACCTCTCATTGAAGATTTCCATTTGCTTAAACATTATGCAAATTAACCTCTCATTGAAGCTTGCTTAAGTTTCTAATGACAACTATTATCTCTTGACAGTGAATGTTCTGATATTGTTAATCTAGAGCAGTTCAAGAAAGTACTTGCAAATGTTGTTAGAATTTCATTGAATTCATTTAATGACCAAACTAGTTGAAGAAAAATGAACTCCACGTCATGTTTCAGTTGACTGGATTCACTCAAGGTACCTAAAGATAGTAAGTATCATCTATTTCTTTTATTTAAAGATACTGCAATCAAATCCCAAAATGATAATGAGATTAATGTCTTCATTGATGCTTCATTTTATTTGTACATAAGTAACAAAAATGAATGATGTTAGTAGCAACGAGGTAAAAAGTGCTAGTTTCACTAACTAAACCTCTAATACCTAAGAAGACTTTTGACCAATTGAATATTATATTCAGTCAAATTGGCACAGGAACAACCATGTTCAAAATCATAAAAAAGATTTGTACTTGTAAAGTACCTCCAAAATAATGTACTGTACATCGGTGGACTAAGGGAAGAGCTGATTGGTTGCAGTTATTGATTGGAAGATGTGCACACAATACTTCCATAGACTTCAACACATCTCGTTGAACTTTGATGCTTTATGCAATGCTAGCTTTGATTTCACGGTAGAAGGATCAACCAGATGCAAGGCATGTGAGAAGAATTGGAAGGAAATAGTAATGGCTCCAACAATTTGGGTGCTAAGTTTTAGGTAGTTGATAACCCCCTTTAGAAGCTTCAGTAACATGTCATCGGAATAGACCATCTCCTTGCCCTCTGAAAAATCCTTATTGTGTGGTATTCATATATGCAGGAAAAGATCAATGCTTGGCAAGAAAAAGTAAAGGAAACACACCCGAGCATCTAGCCCAAAATCATAGGAGAATCAAAATAGGAACCGATGAAGATATCAACCTCTATCTCCCCCTGTTTCCTAGACTTGACTTTGTGTATGATTCTCCAAGCCTACAGGGAGAAATGAAGTATTCCCATGATAAGCACTTGAGCAAGGATAGGTAAAAGCATAGTGAGGGGTTGCATAGGTTTGACATTGCAAAGAGGGGCTTGCATGAAGTAGGAGGATCAGTGTTGGCTTATGCATGTAATCAAAACAATTCCAAGAATGTTTTAATTGGTTAAAGCAAGACCTCTTATCCAACATTTAAGGGGCAGAGATGGTTGCATCCACCAACAATTCATTAGCTTGCAAGGGAAAATAGCCAATTACTACAATGGAGAAGAGAGAATTGGCGTTAAGAAGAGATCTGGCAATGAGAAGAGAGAACCATCTATGGTGTGGAAGAAAAGAACAGTTTTGGCAAGTAGAGAACAATTGATGACGTTGAAGAAAAGAACCGTTTTCGTATGTAGAAATGTACATAGCATGAAATGCTAGAGGGTATCTTGTGGTATCTTGTAAAAATAAGAGAGTGGATTTCTTATTAGTAGTCCTAGAGGATAATTAAATGCAAGGAATGACTAGTTACTCTAAATATGGTGATAAAGGTACAGGATTGAAGGAACCTAGTAGATTTGTTCTATCTTTGAATATTTATGATCTTTTCCTCTACATATTTTGTTTTGTCTTTCTAGGAGGTGTGGCTTGAGGGAAGGGGGTGCGATGAAGTGTACCATATTAGGGCTTTCCTTAGGTATCATGTGAATAATTGTTGTTAGCGAAAATCGTCGTTTAAAATATAGCATCGTAGTATAGTGACAAAAATCGTGTCATTGTTTAAATTTATAAAACTCGAGAAACAGAAGTGAGTCCGAGGTTGTTCGCAGAGAGAAATTAGAACAATTCAATCTACTAATCATAATATCAAGAAGAATATGCAATTAGAATTAAAACAATGCTCAATGTATATCAGAATAATATCTCAAGAATAATCAATAATCAGAATGTTAAACGATTGGGTAAAAATGGTGGCTTTGACCTCCAATTTAACCATAATGTTTAAGCTCTCAATTAAATCTCAAATATATGAACAGTAACTGCAATCAAATGTAACAACATTAACCAGCAGAATCAGAACAAGGTTGCAGACGACAGGTTAAAGGCTCGGATGCCTTATCCTCAAGCCTTAGTAGAAGCCAAGGTGATAGTAGTAGCAGAGAGACACAAGGGTCTCGTAAGCACAAGGCACAAGGGCCTTTTAGAGTCTTAAGAAGGCTAAGTGTTAAGCGCGGGAGAGGGCACGATTGCTGAGGTGCAAAACCCTCCCCCTTTCTCCTCAAATTTCTTTCAGAACCAAATTGGACTTGGATAACCGGGTAATCAGATTCAGCCTAGACCTGCAGGCAGAATCGCGAGTGAGGGCTGTGAGCGGGTGCGTTCGTGAGTGCATGAGTATATGCATGGAAGGGGATCTCACCCTCGTGCTCTCGGAGGTAAAGAGCTACGGGGATGAATTCAATTTATATGCTGTCTCGTGCCTGTCTCTGATGTGGGACTAAAGGCCCAGGCTGTCTTCGCACGCAGCTTCGCATGCTTGTAGCTGATGGATTCGTGGAATTGAAGTCGTGGTTGCTGCTCCTTCGGTCAATTGAAACCCTAGGTGGGCTTCTAGCTTAGTCCGCGTTGAATGCAAATAGTAGCAAGTTGAGTGAGAGTTGGGAAGATGCAGACGTGGTCGGAGAAGATAGTTGTAGCAGCGGAGATTTGGCGGGCACCTAAAAAAGGAAATATAGCCTTGCGGCCTCGTCAGAAACGTTCAGGAGCTTTGCTTGAGGGTAGTGAGTGTTGTGGTGTTCGTGGCGTGTTGTGAGGATATGTGTTGGTGAGTGGCAATGTTGGAGAGGGTGAACGAAGGTGGTGTTGAGTGGGATGCTCGGGTGGTCATAAGGCAAAATTAAGTGAGGGCTTCTAATGGTGGAGTCACGGCGGAGCTTCTGAGAGTTGTAGCAGGTGGATTGGCAGTCTGTGGTAGTCACATGGCTTCGTCGGCACCAAGGAAGACGAAAGTGGTGCGGTTCGTTTGGTGGTCGAGAGTGGGACTTGAATGGATAAAAGTGAAGTGGGGGTTTAGATTAGAGGGAAGAGGAGGAATAGGGAGTAGGCGCTGGCGTTGGCAGGCTGGCGCCGAAGAAGAAGAAGATAGCGAGGTAGGACGACGACGAAGAAGAGGAAGACTCCTGTGGTGGCTGGTGAGGAGCGGAGGACCAAGATGAAGACGAAAACCTCCCAATTTGATTGTTGGGAGGCAGGACGAAGGAGATTTGTGAGCGTCCCCGGAACTCAAGTAGGGTTGGCCAGAGGTAAGAGAAGAGGGAACCCAACTCCAAACTTGGCAAAGGAGCATGGTTTGGGGTCGAAGACTTTTTATAGAGCTTCAACATGAGCTCTAAATGAGGAAGGAGGCTTGATTTGGCTGAGGTTTTTGGGGAAAATATCTCCAAATTCATCAAGCTCGCTCAAGCTCTAGGAAGCAGATCAGTGTCCAAGATCTGGTCCAATCGATTGGGAAGATCCTTGCGACCATTCTCCCCAATTTTGGAGAAGTTTGGCCTTGATTTGAGGGAGAAAATCTCCCTCGAATCTTGCTGTTGAGCTTGGGTTCACACCAATAGCGATAGGGATCAAAATGAAGAAAATGATGAGAAGTTAGGGACCCATTTGCAATAAATTTGAACCTGAGGGACTAAATGTAAGAACTAGAGTTTTAAAGGGCTAAATTGTAAACTAGGTCAAGTGGACTTTGATTGGATCCAAATTTTTGTGCTAACCTAATTTGAACACAAGGAATCTAATGGTGAACTTGGATTTGAGTTTTGACCACATTTGATTAGGTAATTTGCGCAGAAGTGTAAATTAGGGTAGAATTTTGTCTAAAACTCTATTCTGGGTCAAAATAGATTCAGATAGTCAAACCAAGGGTACCAAACCTTTTAGAATATTTTTTTATGAATTTTATAAGGTTTAGATGTGTTTTACCCTAACTAAAACCTCTTTAATTTAAGCAGGTTGATAATTAGGATTTTATGTACTGTTTTAATTCTCAAAATCGTGAAACTCTATTTTTGTCAGTGTTGACCCACTTTTTGGACCTTTAAGCTCATTTGACCTTCAATCAGCTCCTGAGTGACCCCGTGGTTAACCTAAGTTTGTGACGTGCTATTAAAATTATATAATTAACCCTAATTTCCAGTTCTCTTCTTAAATCAGAATAATGCGGAGTTATGACTCTCAGATGGTTATGTAGGAGCTTTAATCAATCAAACATGACTAAATGTGGTTAATTAGGGCTCCATGATAGTATTCTCATCAATAATGTGAGATGATTTCCATTAAATGAAGTGCTCTTTACGTATAGAGGCACAAAATAGAAATACATGAAAATTCCTACGCAAAATAGGAAAATGAATAAAGGAAAATAAATTAAAAAAGGAGAATCCTAAGAATAAGAATTGCCTAAAAAACAGCAACTCTTCTAATAATTTGTACACATTTTTTATCATTTGGATATTGGCTTGGTATTCATATATGAAGATATATGTAGTTCATTTATCTCATTATTCTCATATAGTGTTTGAATTATCTATACAGGTATCTCCATATACAAAGTTGCACACATCTTCGCTTTTGCACTCTTGAAGAAAATCTTTGCTTTTGTATCTAGGGTGACATTTAAAACAATAATCGTATCCTTGAAATTGTGCATGCATACTTGGGATGTGTATTTTTAATATTTTATTCTTCAACCACATACTTTAAGCAGATGCTTTGTACTTAAGCAATCTACAAACTCTCATCATTGGTTTAGTGACCATTTTTTTTTCAAAACCCTGTCAAAAATGATGATTTTGCTCTTGAATTTTGCATTTTGTAGATAAAAGAATGGGAAGGAGCAACAAAGGGAAGGAGGGAAAAGTACAATGTACTTTGGCATTATTTCTTTTGGAATTTCATACACATACTCTTCTAGAAGAAATCATTTTGTTGCATCGCAGATATTCTATTTTCTTATCATTTCTTTTTATTTTTTATTTGTATTTTTTTGCCTTGGAAGGTTGCCATTAAGTAATGTGGGAAAATGTTTGGTTGTTGTTGTTATTGTTGGAAGGTTGCTATTAATTAATTTACTGAGATTTGATTGCAGATGCCTATTCTCCGAAAATGGCAAAAGTGAAAAGAGTCTTCTCAACTTTGTAGTACTATTAAGCATTTGACAAAGTTGTCTTTGGTTCTCTCTGATGAATCTTCCCTTGAATTCAACGAAGTTATGCATTTGTGTAACTGGTTTGTAATTTTAGCAAGTTTTCAGACAAAAAAAAATAAATGGTTACTTGTTGAATGAAATGATTTGGTGCAGTAGGAGAGAGAGCCAAAGAGATGAATGAGAAGAGAGGTTGTCCGTGATGCAATATTGGTGTAAATAAGGGATACTGGTAACTAAATTATCTCCACTAAGTTCTACTTAGTTAAGCTATCAATTAATGTTGCTTTGACAATTCTGAGATAACTAATGATAATTTGACAATCGATGGTTATTTTGTTACCATAGATAAAAAGTTACTCCTGCAATCTGCAAGTGGTCGATTAGTTTTTGTTGAAACATGAGTTTGAAAAAAAATAAGAATTCCCACGCAAATGCCTACAAATTAGATTTGGGTCTCCCGTCTCAACTCAACCTACCACCTTCCCTCAAAATATTTTATAATCATCGGAGACATCAGAAGATTGTTCGACCTTATCTATGGTTGAATAAGATTTCAGCTATTACAGCGTACTGTAACCGAAAGATTTTTGTGGATTCATCTAGTGGCTTTGAACAAGGATAATTTTGTTCCTTAGTTTTGTTGATGGATAATCATCCAGTATGGGTTGAACAAGCCACTGATGTGGCAATTGTATTCGTCATGCCTTTAATTGTCACAGGCATGGATGTTTCATTTTGTTGATTTATCATTGCGGTTCCATGGAGTTTGACTCTTTAGATTGTTACATAGTTTGGTTGATACCCTTTTGATGGTTGAGTGCAAATGTGATGTAGATCTTATGACCAAAGAGAGGGGGTTACAACATGATTTAGTGTATAGCTGTAAGAAATGCATATATGCTGATGGAGTTCCATTGAAGTTGTCAAAGCTACGATATGTTGAAGTTGCTATCAAAATCAAGATGTGTTGGCTATTGCAATTGTTGAATTTGATTGAATTAAAGTTTGGAGAATGGTTATTGACGATTGTGGTGTTATATTTTTGCTTCGAATTGAAGTTTGGAAGATCGAAGTTACTTGGGATAGAAAGGATTTGAAGAGGTTCTTGCTTTTAGTAGTTAAGTCTTCATGATTCATCATAATTTTAATTTTTTTCTACATGTTTTATTTCTTTCTTTGTATCACCCTTGAGAGGGGATATTTTGGTGTTGAGGTTGTTGTTACTTTTTTTCATGCTTTTCTTTTTCCCTGACATATCCCTTTAAAGGCTTTTATTGTATTTTATTATTGGGAGATCAATAAAATTAGGTTTGCCCTTGCACTTCTAGTTTGTTCAAATAAAAATATTTCACACTAAAGAACATCTAAAGTGGCAATTAAGTGATATAACAAGGTGTCATTAAACTGAATCAATAGTGGTAATTAAATAATAAAAGAAAGTGTCATTAAAGTAAATCAATAGTGGCAATTTAAAGACGAAAATGAGTGTTGTTAAATAATATTAATAGTGGCAATTAAACGACAACACAAAAATGTCATTAAAGTAAATCAATAGTGATAAATTAGTGGCATAATCAAAAGTCGTTAAATGAAGTATATAGTGATATTAATAGTGCCAATTAAATTGCTACTAATATAATTTAACAGTGGTGAAATAGTGTCAAAAAATTGCCACTAAAGAGGATCATTAGTGATGGTAATTGCAGCAATTAAAGTGACTAATACCAATGATTTAGTAGTAGTTATACAATTGCTGCTAACCATTTAGTAATGCTAACGAAGGTGGCAATTAAGTAGCAATTATTTTAAGTATCGCTAATTACATATAACGGCAAATAGAAGGCCTATAGCGGCAAATGTTAAATATTGTTAAAGGTTTTTTTTTTGTAGTGCAGCATAACATTAATCCTAGCGACTGGCATTTGGTGCAACGCTTAGTATAATTGTGTGCATTTTGATGAAGGGAGGGCCTCCCAAGAAAATGGCCTCTGTAGGCCTGATCGTGACAAAAAGATAGCACACCAGGGATCTCATTGTCAGGAACACAATGATAGATAATCTGGTCGGCACCTAATCTAAAAGGAAGTGGATTATCACATAAGTAATACTTTGCCTCTACAATGAGACGCTCACGCTAGTTTTTAGGCTAGCCTCGGGGAAGAGAGCTAGAGTCAAGGTAATTAGCGATATCGGCATATCAAGGTCCACTTACCACATCTATCGTCAGAAGTTGCTCATCAGGGATAGACTCATTGAGCAAAAGGGAAAGTCCAATATTATCAGGGTCAAGTCTGAAGAGATGGTTTGCAATGACATTCTAAGCTCCGGCCTTGCCTCGCATCTCAAGATCAAACTCTTGTAACAGAAGGATCCAATGAATCAATCGAGGTTTAGCAAACTTCCTATGCAAGAGATGACGGATGGCCACATGGTTAGTGAAGATGGTAACATGGGAGCCTAAAAGATAAGATCTGAATTTCTCCAACCCAAAGACAACCGCCAGCAACTCCTTTTCAGTAGTTGTATAATTATGTTGGGCCTCATCCAGCGTCTTGCTAGCACAGTACACTACAAAGGGGTGTCTATTGCGTCTTTGTCCCAAGATGGTTCCCAGAGCTAAGTTAGAAGCATCACACATTAGCTCAAAGTCGAGGGACCAATTAGGTGGTTGGAGAACAGGGGCCTTAGTGATAGCATCACGCAGCTACGTGAATGCCTGAATACAGTTGGGGCCCATGTCGAAGGGCACATCGGTCAATAGGAGATGCATCAAAGGTTTGGAAATCTTGGAGAAATCCTTGATAAATATTCTATAGAACCCGACATGACCTAGAAAGGAGTAGATTTGCCTAATAGATCTAGGTATAGGTAAATCAATTACCACATCCACCTTAGCTTTGTCCACCTCAATACCTCTTTCGAAGATGATATGTCCTAGTACAATACTCTTGTGCACGAGGTTCACATTAATACATCTCCGAAGGATGCAGATCAGGTTGGCTAGACAATTATCAAAGGTTGGTCCGAAGATTGAAAAGTTGTCCATAAAGACCTCAAGAAAATCACTTACCATTTCATGGAATATCGCTAGCATGTAACGTTGGAAGGTAGTTGGCCCGTTACAGAGTTCGATAGGCGTTCTTCGAAAGGCGAAGATGCCGAAGGGACAAGTGAAGGTGGTCTTCTCTTGAGCATGGGGGTTAATGGCCACCCGATTATACCTTGAGAACCCATCCAGGAAACAAAAGAATTGATTTCCTGCTAATCGCTTCAAGATTTGGTCAATAAAAGGTAGTAGAAAATGGTCTTTCTTAGTAGAAACATTTAATTTCCTATATTCTACACACTCTCCAAGATGTAGGAGTGCTTGTAGGGATGGATTTCCCCTATCATTAACACGGATGGTGAGGCTCGCCTTTTTGGGTACGACATGAATCGGGCTCGCCCAGGGGCTGTCTCTGATCGGGTAAATGATTCCCGCAACAAGCCATTTAATGATTTCATTTTTAACAACCTCCCGCATGTTAGGATTGAGACATCATTGCATCTCACAGGAAGGTTGAGCCTCCTCTGTATATATACGGTGAGTGCAGTGGTGTTCGACTGCGAGACGCGTTAGAGATCAATTATGTCGTTGTAGTGTGAATCACGATGAAACAAATAATATTTATAAAGTTTCAGTGAGTACCAAGTCATTCACAGGGAGGCAAAACACGATTTTTATGTCAAAGCTTTTTAGATAGTTGTTCTAAACAAATATGTATATATATATACATCAAATATCCAGAGAATTAGAGTTTTATTGCTATTTGGAAATAGTTTTCAAACTAGAAATCACTATACTAAATAGTAGATAGAGAGAGAGAATGATAGTAGATGCTGACGTCGCTTGTGGGATGCTTGTGCAAAGTGCGGTAGCACTTCAGATCCAGAGCACCAGGAGGAATGCCAGAGAGGAGTTGCAGAGAGAGAGAAAGAGGCTGGAGATGTATCCGATGGGAGTTGCCTCTCAATTGGGGGCCTTGGGTCTCTTTTTATATATTTAATGAGGGGTAAAGTGGGCATTTTAGCCCTCCAACTCGTGCAACAACTCAGGTTTGATTAGATCCATCGATCGGGAGATCAACAGCTCTGATCGCACCTCAATCCAACCTCTAATGCAACTTATATGCACAGATGCATTATGGTGGCGCCATGTGGCACACTCGCCCTCAGATCCCAATCGCGCGCTCCTCGCTGCTCGCCTCGTGCCTGCCTCGCGCGCGCTCAATTCAAATCATGCATATTCAAACCATATGATCGAACGGTTTATCTCATGCGTCGCACTGCCTTCATTTGGGTGTGTGGAATAGGGTGTTAGCCTGCGAGTTAGATCACGCGTGTGCATTGGGTGGTCCTTGTTGCACCACGTGTTAGCCTCCACAACCTTCGATCGCTATCCGACGATCCAATTCCTTCGAGCAGCACTGCCTTCCCAAATTTGTGCGTAGCCTGGCTCAATCCCGTGTCGCCCATTCGCGAGCCAGCGCGCTAACCACCGTGCTACAAGTGTGGATGGTCATGTTTCCATTTCCATGTGAGGCCATCAGTCGTTGGATTTTCATCCAACGGCTGAGATGATTCCCCACTAATGAGGGCATGGGGTAAGCGTTGATGTGGAACACTTGTGGTCATTGGATGACGATCCAATGGCCCACAAGATGTGGGAAGAGTTCTTAGAAGATTGGGGGTGTGGTGAGGGGCAGCTGTGATGATTTTCCTTGCTTTGTAGATGGTGCTGTAGGCCTTCGATAGAGATGATTTTTGCGCCATTGGACTGTGATCATTGATCTGGATCCAACTGTGTGGTCGGATTTGACATCTGAGGCTTGGATCTTTGTCATCTTGCTCCTTGGCCTTTGTTCTTCTATGGGCTGCATTTGATGATATGGTTGTTTGATCAAGATAATTCTGAAAGCATTAGACTCCCGTCATCGTCCTGATCAGTTCTGTATGGTCTGATCTATCATCTGTGGCCTTAAATCATTTGCAATCAATTTCATCTCTCTTTTAGAGCATAAAATGACAATATTATCTATAAGCCTATCAAACTAACTAATATGCAAATTATAATGCTTATGCATATATTGTTCCTAAGTTATGCTAGAATCTAACTTAATTTAGGTAGATTAGGTCGTATGATTGCTGTGCAATCAAGTAGGATAGGCTAATGGCAGTCAAATTAGAGATTGACCATCCAATGGCTACATTATGTTTAGTTAGGGCCTTCATTAGTTTGTACTCTTGCTCCCTAGATAATTTTGAATTGATGATGATAGGGAGTGTCTCATTTGGTCCAAAGAAAGAATATTTTAGCATGTCAGGTAGCGCTTTAAGCTCGGGAGTGGATGGGGAAAGATCTGGCAAAACCTAGGATGAAAGTGTCCCAAAAGGATCATCAAAAGGAGGAATAAGGGGTGAAGAAAATTGGCTCTCAGGTTGGCCATGAGCTGGGGCATCTTAGATTGATGGATCGAAGAAAGGGGAGCCCTAAGAGCCAATGTTTGGGAACAAAGTCCCAATGTGGAATATCACTTTTGCCAGATTTGGTGGGGAAGAATAGGCACTCCAGTCCTCAAGAGGGTAGATCAGAGGTGAGCAGCTCATAAATGACTCAGACCACGAGGTGCAAGAAATTGAGTGGACCTCATCAGGTGTCTGGTTAGGGAGGGATAAGAGAATGGGTGGGAAAATGTTCGAATGAAAATCAGTCAGGCATTGGTGATTAACCAGGGGTATGCTGCAACAATTAGAATAAGTCCCTACCAACGTGATACATGCACTGACGGTCATGTCATCCTCGATTAGATCGCAGTAAAAATTCTTTGTGGCCTTCAAAATATTGACTTTAAACTTATCAGAGTCCACAACTATGTCAATGTAGCCCGTTTCACAATCAATATGGGCACATCTTGATGGCGAGATTTTGCGCGAGAAAAATCATGGCTTAGAAAATCGATCATTGCAGTCGCGAAAATTCGCTTATCAAATAATATTTATAACCGAAACTCAGGTGAGTCTAGGTGATAAACTTCAGTTTACCATCATTCTTATACCCTAAAACTGATCTAGCTCTTAGGGTTTTAACTCTGCAAACGGATTTTCGAGCTGCATTTAGGCATTTAACTGGGATAGGCATGTGTTGCATTTTAGTTGTATTTTTAACATGTTTACTTGAGTGTCAGGGATATACATGGAGTCAAATCCCACATACCTTGGCACTCAGGAAGGCAAAAGATGAAAAAGAAGCTCCTTTCAGCTGGATTCCAGCTAGATCCAGCTCATCCCAATTAGATCCTAGCTCATTCTAGCTTGATCAACTCATCCCTAGATCCATTCAGCTCATCTCAGCTGAATGGTAGCTCTAGCTAGTTCATATGAGCTCCATTAAGCTCACCTTAGCTGAATGGTAGCTCAAACTAGCTCAGGTTAGTTGATCCTAGCTCCATTCCAGCACCTCCAGCTCAAAAGACTTCACTGGAAGCTCAACCTGACTAGGACTAGCTACTAGCTAGACTTGGTCAGCTAAAGATGACCTTAACCAACTCAGGCCAGCTCAAGTCCAACTCCTGGAGGGTCAACTTAGCTCAACTTAGTTGAGCTGAGCTACTTAACCTAATCTAGCTACTCCAGTTAGCTAGGTAATCTCTGGGAAGACTTGACGCAGCTCACCTTAGCTCACATCAGTAGAAGCCAACTCATCTTAGCTTAGCTTATTAGCTAGCAAAGGACTAGCAAGTTAAGGTAGCTAAGGTAGCTCCTTACAGCTCTCTTCAGCAGCCAAAAAAAAACCAGCTTAAGTGTAGCTCAAGACAACTTCCTCCAGCTCATCACCTCCAAAACCCTAGCTCCCTCTACCTCTCTCCCAACTCCCTACTAGCTAAGCTAGCTTAGCTAGCTTAGCTAGTCCACCTCCATGGCATCCATACCTAACCCTAAAACCTACCTAGCCAAGCTCCACCAAATAGCCCTAAACCTAGTCCACCTAAGCTCCTAGCCTTAAACCATTTCTGGTGCCAAGCCTTCACCACTCTCCAACCCACTACTGCCACCAAGAGACACCACAAAAGTGGTGCCAAAACCACCTACAACCATCCTTAGAGTTGGCGCCACTTTTCCCTCCAAAACACCCCCACATCCTAGCCATACACCTACCCTACAAAGCCATCCCTACCCTACACATAATCCCCCTTCTAGAACCCTCCTTGGTGGTGCCAAAATGGAGGATTCGCTTCATTTTTGGTGCCACCTTTAGGTGCCCTTCCACCACATAACCACCACCTATGCACTCCTCTACTTGGCGCCAAAAACCCTCCACCGTAGGATCACCTAACCACCTCCAAAAGCCCATCCCAGCCCTACACCTAATCCCCATGCCAACCATCACTGTCCACTTCTATAAATACCCTCCTAAGTTCCACCAAAAAAGATCATCTCCTCCATTAGTTAGGTTCCATATTCTTCCATTAGTTTAGGTTCCACCCTACCTTAGCTATATCATTTTCATGCCAAGGAGGAAGAAGGGAAGAAGATCAAGGGGTCACACACCCACCCCCTTGGTGCCTTCTTCCTCTCCTTCTCCCTTACCCATGCTAAGGAGGAGGTCATCTTCAACACTAAGGGGATGGCCAGGCAAGAGGAGGAGCAAGGTGGTTGACACCCGCCTTGGAGGATGGCTTGGAGGAGGACTACATCAAGAAGAAGACAGGAAGACCCTTTTCAACAGCGGGGAAACTACACTTGGAGCAAGGGCCATCTCGACTTCAACTAGAGGGCCCCCCTTTATTCTTCGTTATCCCTATATCTTGTATTAGGTAGTGTGCTTTTATTTTCATGTAACATGCATTCCTCTACATTCCTTGTAGTTGCTAATAATTCAAACAATGTTTGCCTTCTAAACTCATGTTTCAATTTTAGTGTACTTTTCTTGCTTTTAATTAGCTAGTGCATCACACCCCTTCTCTTCTAATTATCCTAGGCACACTTGCCTAGGGTAAGCTTAGAGGAGAAGGCTTCATTTTTATCACTTAGGGTTAGTTGTAGAATAATTCATCTTCACTTCAATCTCGACTATTTCTGAAAACCCTAAAAAAAACAAAAATTGAAAATACAAAAAGACAAGTGAGGATTTAAGAGGCGAGAGAGAGAACCAACTCATGCAATTAACAATTTTGCTTCCTTGGACGACCCTAGATACTCCACTATCTAGGTATTATAAATGTAAAAGTTTGATTGCAGATTTACGCATTACAACGACACTAATTACATTGTTTAACAAACCACGTATTTCTTCGCATCACCCGGGTCGAGTAATGGGAGGAGAATGTTTGATTTAGGAAAAGCAAGTTTATTTTATTTCTTTTTGGTATTTTGTGGTTTTCTAATTTCTTTTGGTGTTTTTATGAGGCAAAAATATAGTCCGAATAATTTTTATATAACTACTCTACTTGCTGAATATCAAAGAAAAAGGGAAAGAGAGAGAGGAAGATAGAGAAAGAGAATAACTATTTTATAAGCAAATCAAATGTTCATTACAAACCCCCATGACGGTTGCTCGAAGGATGAGCCGACTTGATGTGATGCTTGGAAGAAGGTGATGAGGAGCTAGATGAAGGATGGAGCCGGACAAATTGAGGATGAAGTGGGATGATGTTGTAGCAGGATTTACATCCCAAGCGAGGTGAGAGGACGGATGAAATGATCCATTGCCTTTTTAGTCGGATGAGACGTCTGGAGTTTCAGTCAGACGTGTGTCCAGACGTCTGGACACACGCTTAGACGTATGAAAGTGGGAAAAATCGAAACTTATTTTCCCTCCTCGCACGCACCACTCGCGGACGTTCTCTCTCTCCTATTGTCTCTCACCCGAAACCCTAACACTCGACCATATTTAAACCCCCCTCTCCTCACCACCCTCACCACCAGCCACTGCTACCTCCCTGTCAGGACACCCATGTGCAGCCACGGCAAGGAGGAGCAAGGCCGAGCAAGGATCGGCGAGGGAGAGTGAGAGAGAGAAAATGAGAAGGAGAGAGAGGAAGAGCATGAGAGTGGAGGACCAAGGTCAGTGGACCTTTGGGGTGCTCGTGTGGAGTTAGAGAGCCTCGTAGGAAGCTTACAAGAGCTTCGACAGAAGCTCGACGGAGCTCGAAGGGAGCTCGCGTGGCTAGTGGCGGGCATGTGCGAGAGGAGGGCCTCGGGGAGGCAGCCTCCTAGCCCTCTGCAGGTGCTGAAGTTGCTGCAATGCGCTACGGATGACACTGCAAAGAGAGCAGCATCGCAGAGGGGTTCTAGTACTGGAAAAGTTCCAGTATTAGACATTTGGAGCATCGACCAGACATCTGTAGCGGTAGCAGGATGTCCGGGACTGGAGCCGAACATCTGAAAGCACGTTGGGTGCTAAGGTAAGTCGTGCTACATGACATCTGCCCATGCAGGCTCATGCATGAGCTAAAAATGGGGTCTGTGCTCTGCACGTAAGTGCAGAGCGTCGAGAAGGAGTGGGGTGTGCACTTCGAGGTGATTTTGGGTGTTTGACCGCATTGCCAGACATCCGAAGGTACTTTCAGACGACCAGAGGCTTTGTCTGACATTTGGAGCTGCCCTCAAATGGTCGCAGAGGGATCTGGACGTCGAAGGATACTGCAGGAGACATGAGGTAAGATTTAACGTCTTTTAAGATGTCTGATTTTGACCAGTATGCACATGTTTGACCCGTTTAGGATCCGATCGGGGTTTGTTTTATGCAAACGAAATACTTGTGTTTTCCTCTCGAGTTGCTCTATGTATTAGAGTTTGTCATACGTTGCTCTGAACTCTTCTTTTGTGTTGTATTCCCTGGTATAGGATTTTAGCCTGCTACGTGTTTGGGACTCGCAGAGACGCCTGGGTCTGCGGTTCAAGCCCCCATTACTCCCATTTTTTCTGGTAGAGTGGTTTACTATAAAATTAAGATTTACATAATAAAGGAGCACATTTAGAATACTTGAATAAACCCTAGGATGAGAAATGAACCCTAGGGTAGAAACAAATGAGAATGGTTGAGCTACTCTATTTACTTGAGATGCATGTTAAAATACAAGTTGCCTGTATGTGAATGAGAAAATAAACTGTGAAACCACAAGTTGCATGTATATGATTGAGAATTGAATTGTGAAAACATGAGATACCTATATATGGATGAGGAATGAGTTATGAACCATGAGATCTGAATACTGATAAATGGAACGAATAAAGTGCGTGAACCCTATGGGGAATTAGGAGGAGAACTCCTGGATATGGAAAGGAATTCTATGTGTAGACGGGAAGTGAGCTGGACCTTGTGTACGTGGTACCAAGGAACATAGTGGTTCTTTTAGTGTAGAGTAGAGCTAACCGCCCTTGGGTTGGGACCCGGGGTTAGGATTGGCCACTCTACACCGACTCCTATTGGCCCTCGTGTACGTGGTACCGAGGCGTGCTACTAGTGTAGGGAGGGAGTTAGCCGCCCCACGGGGCCTGGTGTTAAGACTTGTACTGTTTAAGCCTTTTAAGACGTCTGAACTTTAGGTCAGACTTCTGGTAAGATGTCTAGACTCATTTCCAGACGTTTGAAATTTGAAAATCTTGAGTACGAACTCGCTTCTGTGTGCGTGCTGCGTGTAGACAGTACCCTCGTCTTTCCATCCTTCTTCTCTCTCTCTTCCGCCCCAGCAAAACCCTAAACACCCACCTTATATAAACCCCTCCACCTTCGTTTCCCCCACTTCACAGCCACCTTCCTTCTTCCCTCCAGCAAGAGCGGCAGAGCAAGCGAGAGTGCGGGAGTGGCGTGAGAAGGAGAGGAGGAGCAACGTGAAAAGGAACGGAGGAGTTGAGCTTGCGAGCTCTCGTGGGAGCTTACCGATGAGCGCACGGTCGGAGCGGCACGTGCGCAAGGCGGAGGAGTGTGTCGGGGAGGTCCTCCCCGACACTGCTGCAGCCGGAGCTGCAGGCGAGAGGGCACGGCGTGGCCACGCGCGGTGCAAGAAGGCGGAAGCAAGTTCTGGTTCTGGGTTTTTTCCAGAATCAGACATCTGGAAATACGTCCAGATGACGGAGCCAACGTCTGGAGGGGGTTCTAAATGTCTGATGAGGAAGTCTCGCGAAGGTACGTCCCTTTGCGGAAATGGACATGCAGGCCGCTTCGCCGACACCCCTTTTGCATGCCGATTTGAGAAGATCGGATATTTGCATGCAGGATTCGCTTTGGGAAGGCGCGGGACACACCCTCCCATGCATTTCAGACATCTGGGTGACCTACCAGACGATGGGAAGCACTTCCAGACGTCCAGAGAGGTGGTCGAACATCTGGAACTGGGTCCAGACGGTCCAGAGAAGTTGCTGGATGTTTGAGGATTAGCGCAAGGCTTGAGGTATGGCATTAGACACTTTTAAGACGTCTGGAAGTTGTTCCAAACGTCTGATTTGGGTCAGAAACACTATTTTTGACCCGTTTATAGTCCGTTTGAGGTTCATTTTCCGTAAATAAGATACCGATGTTTTTTGTATGACTTCCTCTACTTGTTAGAAGACTTTCTATACTATTCTGAATATTCTCTTATGATTGATCCTTGTGATAGGACCTCATTCCGTTGCGGGTTCGAGGCTTGCTGAGGCACGTTGGCCTGCCGTTCAAGTCCCCACTACTTCTGGGTTTACTGGTAGAGTGGCTTCCCCTAATTTAAATACAAACTTGAATGCATGTGTGGAATGAATGATTAGAACCTAGGGTATGGCATGAATCTTAGGACTAGAAATACTAGAATGTCTGTATTGAATGAATGGATTGTAGTCTTGAATGAGTAGATAGAATGATAACAATTGCCTGCAAATGAATAACAGTTGCCTACAAAATATGTAGTACTTGTGCTAGTTAACTGTTGTATGTAACTTTCCTGTCGCACACGTGAAATGACATAATATGAGTTGCATGTATAGAAATTGGAAATGGAAAGGTGAATGTTGGAAACACGAGCTACCTGTGCATAACCTAAATATGGAAATGTGAACGATAGAATTACAAGTTGCATGTGTATAACATGAGAATGGAAATAGAAATGATGAAACCTGGTATGGAATGGCATGGAGAATATGAGCATGAACCCTATGGGGAATTAGGAGTAGAGCTCCTGGAAATAAATGGAATGGAACTGGGAATGCGAGTGGGGAAGTGAGCTGGCTCTTTAGTACAGAGTACCAAGGACAGCAATTGTTCCCCCCTGTTTAGTGTAAAGTGGAGCTAGCCACCCTTGGGTTGGGACCCAGGGTTAGGATTGGCCATTCTGTACCGACTTCTTGGCCCTCGCGTACACAGTACCAGGGAGAGCTACTAGTGTAGGGAGAGAGCTAGCCACCCCACAGGACTCGGGGTTTAGCTAGCCACCCTACACCGACTTGTTAGGCCCACTGGGCAAACTAGGGTAGTAAGGTGAGGGTGCGCGGACTGTGGAGGGGTAAGACCCCTGTTTGGTTCTTAGGAGCTAGACCCCTGCTACTGAGAGGGCTAGGCCCTATACTGGTTCCATGCTGTTCTTTAGGTGCACCCGCTAACTGAAATGACTGACCAAGTGCCGGTGCGGGGTAGCTACCTGTGCGTTTATCGCGCGTGCCGTAGTCACCGTTACGTCTATCTGTGACCTTGAGGTGGTTGACTGGGTGTAGGATCACCACGGGAGACTCTTCTGGCCAGGAGAGCACCACGTGTGCTTCTACTCCTCGGAAAAGACTGCAATCAAGATTATTCCCATGAGGAACATTTGAGATCAAGAAAGAGACCTGATAATAAACCAAGTGGTGAAAAGGAATAATTAGTTAAAGAAAGTATTTGAAAAATAACAGCTACCTGTCTACCTTTACTACTTTAGTTAGTTGGTTGCCACTCTACTCAGCGTTCGCTGACTTTGTGTACTCATAACCTTTTCAGGTCCAGGTGTTGAGCAGCCAAAGCCTATGGCTGCAGAGGGTGCTGGGCCTAGTAGAGCCCAGTAGTTGTAGCTTCTTGTTGTACTCTTTTCTGTTGTAGTGAGTAGTCTCTTGCACCTTTGTACTCTTACATTCTGTACTTTATATTCTTATACCTGGTTACTTTTCTACTATTGTGGTGGTGTGTACTGTAGTAGCTTTACTTCTTTACTGCTGTACTTTTGTTACTGTTAGTTGCTTAGTATAGTGAATGTGGTTTACTTTCCTAGTTTTTGGTTACTTTCTCGTTGGACGACTGGGTCTTGGGATCAGTCGAGTCGGTCCGGTCTCGTGTCCTGTGGGGATTAAGGAACCGGGTCAAAACACCCGAGGTTAGGCTAGCCACACTACACTAACTTTTTTAGGACTGCTGGGCAAACCAAGATAGTCGGACAAGTGTACGCGGACTGTGGAGGGGCGAGACCCCTAGTTGGTTCTAAGGGATGAGACCCTTGTTCTGAGAGGGCAAGGCCCTGTGTTGTTCTGTGCTGTACCTTTGGGTTACCCGCTAGCAGAAAAAACTGACCGTGTGCCAGTGCGGGGTAGCTACCCATGCGCTTATCGTGTGTGTCGTAGTCACTGCTACGTCGCGATCGTGACCTCAGGGTGGTTGACATGGTGTAGGACTATCGCAGGAGACTCTCCCGGCAAGGAGAGTACCACGTGTACCTCCTACATCACGAAAAAAACTGCAATCAAGATCGTTCCCATGAGGAACAATCAAGATCAAGAAATACATGGATCCTGTGTGGAATCAACAATCTGAAATACCTAGTTGAGATAAATGCGAATAAGAATTAAACGTAAATGCTTTTTTAAAAATCAGCTGCATGTAAATTGTACAACCACCACTCTACTCAGCATTCGTTGACTTCTCCTCTTGTTGTACTCTTGTTTAGGTCAGGGAGGTGAGCAGCCCGAGTTCCTAGTTGCTGAGGGTGCTGGGTCTAGCTGAGCCCAGCCGTAGTGTACTAGAGCTCTTTTCTTCCGTTCCTTGCACTTTGTTCTGTACCTCTGTAGTGAGTACTTAGCATATCTGCTAGCATGTTATATTTGACTTTCCTTTCCGCTGTTCATGTTGTGATGGCATGTTTCATTGAGACTTTCAGCTTGTTATACTTTTACTATCTTGTTTCTCTTCTACTTAGCTATATTGCATGCGTGGTTGTGGTTTATTTCCTACTGTTGGTTATTTCTTGTTGGACGACTAGGTCTTGGGTTTAGTCGAGGTGAGGGAACCAGAACCAGGTCATAACAACGGCCATGGGTGTACCATGAAGGGGATGAGCGAAAGGGAGTAAAAATTATTTTCTACACTCTATTGGAACATCCTAAGCTTGGGATAAGCTCATAGAGCTTTGGAGGGGGTGAGGAGAGTAGGAAGAGATATGGAGCAAGGGGCATTTGCATGGCCTTTTATAGGTGCAAGGGTAAATCATTTGTTAATTCTCGCACTCAAAGCCACACAAGACATGCGCTCAAGTGCGTCGTACATCACATGCGCAGTTGCGCTCGCACAGCTAGGCGAGGTGAGTATGTCTCTCAGTAGTCCGTTGTAGATCGTGGGGCTCAGATTGCTTGAGGAGTTGTACTTGAGATTACACCCTCGGGCACGTACGATCGTCTATCTGTCGATCTGCCCCATCCATCGCACCATGTGGACACACTGTAGCTGCAAGACAATTGAACAGTCATTAATGCATGAAGGCACGCTTGCTAAGGAGGAAGGGTTCGATTTAGTGTCGACATGGAATTTCAACTGTGTGCGTCCTATGAATTGGGTTGAGGCATGAGTTGAACTCACGACCTCTCACTTGAGGGGTCTCCTCCTCCACCACTGCGCCAAAAGGGCATACTTGCATCATTGGATGAAATCCAAAGGTTGTGATCATGTGAGATTGCAATTGTTGGATTGAAATTTGATGGCTGTGACCTTTTGAGATCGCGCCCTTTAGAGGATGTGATGGTGTGGTGGAGGGAACTTCTCAGTCGTTGGAGCTTGATCCAACAGCGGAGGATTGATGGCACAAACAAGGAGTGAATGGGCAAGCGATCTTGGACAGTCTGGATGGTGCCATCTTGACCGTCCATCTTCTCTTCATAGGTGGCGATGTCAGATTGAATTGATTTTCGTGTTGTTAGGCTATGATCGTCGGCCCAAACCCATCCGTGATGTCAAATTTGTCATTTGAAGCCTAGATTTGTGTCACCTTGCCTCTTGGCCTATGATCTTCTTCGAATTGCATATGATGTTACGAAGGTCCAATCAAGGCGATTTCAAAGGCATTAGACTTTGATTGTTGCCCTAATCAGATTCGTATGGTTGGGTCTTCAATCTGAGGCCAAAAATTGTGTCACCTTCTTCCCTATCCATTAAAAGAAATAAATTAATATACAATTTATATAATCTGAGGCCAAAATTGTTATTCTACTTCTTCGTAAATCCTTAAGTGTTGAAATTATTTGTGCATTTGTGAGCTGGGCTATTACGACCCGATTCCCGAATCCCTACAGGACACGAGAATCAAACCGACTCGATTGATCCCACGACTCAGTCGTCCAACGAGAAAGTAACCAAAAAGCAGTAAAATAAATCACATTCACCATGCAAGCAACTAAAAGTAACAAAGTACAGCAGTAAAGAATTAAACTACTACAGTACACACACCAACACAACAGTAGAGAATTTAAAAAGGGTACAGGAACATAAAATTACAATAAAAGAGTACAAAAATGTAACAAAATACTCACTACTATAGGTAACGGGGTACAACAAAAGTACAACTACTAGGCTCTACTGAGCCCAGCACCCTCTGCAGCCGTAGGCTCTGGCTGCTCAACACCTGGACCTGAAAAGGGTGGTAAGTACGACACGTCAGCGAAACACTGAGTAGAGTGGCAACCAGCTAACTAAGAGAAACAGTAAAAGTGGACAGGTAGCTGTTGTTTTCAATTTCTTTCTTTATTCAACTAATTATTCTTTCTTTCATCACTTGGTTTATTTATCGGATCTTTTTCTTGATCTCGAATGTTCCTCGTGGGAACGATCTTGATTGCAGTCTTTTCTGAAGAGTAGAAGTAGCATGTGGTGCTCTCCTGGCCGGGAGAGTCCCCTGTGGTGGTCCTACATTTAGTCAACCACCCCAAGGTCACTGACAGACGTAACGGTGACTATGGTACACGCGATAAATGCACGGGTAGCTACCCCGCACTGGCATGCGGTCAGTCATTTCCGTTAACGACTGCGCCCAAAGCACAGCACGGAACCAGTATAGGGCATAGCCCTCTCAGCAACAGTGGTCTAGCCCCTCCACAGTAACCAAACAGGGGTCTCGCTCCTCAACAGTCCACGCACCCTCATCTGACTACCCTGGTTTGCCCAGTGGGCCTAACAAGTTGGTGTAGGATGGCTAGCTGAACCCCGGGCCCCATGGTGTTGCTAGCTCTCTCCCTACACTAGTAGCTCTCCCCGATACTATGTACATGAGGGCCACAGAGTCTGTACAAAGTGGCCAATCCTAACCCCGGGTCCCAACCCTAGGGCGGCTAGCTCCGCTCTGCACTAAACAGGGGGACAGTTGCTCTCCCTGGTCCTCCGTACTCAAGGGCCAGCTCACTTCCCCATTCACCTTTCCAGTTCCATTCTATTTATTTCTAGGAGTTCTACTCCTAGTTCCCCGTAGGGTTCATGTTCATGTTTCTCAGGCTAAGCCATACTATGTTTCATCATTTCAGGTTTATTTGCATATAACACGTGTTTCCAACATTCAATCCTTATTTTCCAATTTATATACAAGCAGCTCGTATTTAATTTGAAACAATAGTAGTCTACATTTCACGGGCATCTGTTATCCAATTATAGGAAATTATTACTATTCTATCTACTCATCCAAGACTGCAATTCAGGCATTTAATACAATCATTCCAGTGTTTCTAGTCTTAGGATTCATGCCATACCTTAGGATCTATCATTCAATCTAGTGTTTCTGATCCTAGGATTCATGCCATACCCTAGGATCTATCATTCAATCTAGTGTTTCTGATCCTAGGATTCATGCCATACCCTAGGATCTATCATTTATTCCAGATATGCATTTATGTTTGTAATTAACTAAGGAAAGCCACTCTACCTACAAAATCGGGAGTAATGGGGGCGTGATCGGTAGGTCCACGTGCCTCCACAACCCCCAAATCTACAATAGAATGAGGTCCTAGCACAAGGGTCAACCACAAGAAATCACTCAGAATAGGATAAAAGCATTTCAAACAAGTAGAGGAACTTATACGGAGAAGAACGGAATCTTAAACGCGGAAAATGGACCTCAACAGACCCTAAACGGGTCAAAAATGACAATTCTGACTCAAATCAGATGTTTGGAACATCTTCCAGACATCTTAAAAGGTGTCCAGTCCATACCTCATTCTGCGCTGCTCCTCAAACGTCCAGGGATCCTGCTGAACCATCTGGACCTAGTTCCAGACGTCTGACTATCCCTCCGGACGTCTGGAGATGCTCTTCACCGTCTAGTGCCTCGCCCAGACGTCTAAACCACGTGGGAGGGTGTGTCCCGTGCCTTCCCGAAGCGAATCTTGCATGCGCACACAAAATCTCTTAAACATGGCATGCAACAGACGTCCGCAAAAGGAAGCGTAGGACGCAGTACGTACCTCTCAGTCATATGGAGCTTCTTCTAGACGTCGTCCTTGTCGTCTGGATGTGGGTCCAGACATCTGATTCTGGGAAAAATCCCAGAATCAGGACCTCCTTCGTCTTCTTCTTGCTGTGCATGACCACGCCGTGCAGCCGTGCGTCCACCGCTCGAGCTGCAGTAGAGCCGGGGGAAACCTCCCTAACACAATGCTCCGCCTCGCGCACGCCGACTGTCCTCGAACTCCTCCGGTGATCTCTCTCTCTCACGGCTCGCGCGCTTTCCTCTCTTCCCTCTCGTTGCTCCTCTCCTCTCCGCCGCTGTACTCGGCTACAGCTGCTGCCCTTGCTCTCACTCTCGCGCTGGAGGAAAGGGGAAGACGGATGGATGTGGGGTGGCGAACGAGGGAGAGGGGAGGGGATATATGTAGGCACGGGGGGGTAGCTCTGCAAGTCGGTGAGGGAAGAAGAAAGAGAAGGCAACTGGGGCTCAGTCTGCACGCGGCACAAGCGCAGACTCACGGTCGTACGCACTCGAAAATTGATTTCCAGACATCTGACCAGACGTTTGGCCCAAGTCCCTGACATCTTAAAGAACTTTGATGGCACGAGTCTTAACAACATAACAAACTCAAAGGAAGTTTCGTCCCCGAAACTTGAGCTAGCTAGGGTGCGAAAAAAGAACAACATACGCATAACAAACTCAAAGAGGACCGAAGCCAGTCTGAAAAGATGTACCCTCAAAGAGCTCCGGGTACCGTCCCCGCATCGTCACCTCAGGCTCCCAGGTAGCCTCCTCGTACAGCTAGCTCCTCCACAAGACCTTCACCAGGGGTACCTGCTTCTGTCTCAAACTCCGGACGGCTCTATCGAGTATCTGCACTAGCCGATCTGGGTAGGTCAGGTCGTCACCTACCTCGACGCTCTCGTGGCTCAGAATGTGACTGGGATCGGCGACATACTTCCAGAGGTTGGACACATGGAACACGTCGTGCACACCAGAAAGTTTTGGAGGAAGGGCAAGCCTATAAGCAATGGGTCCAACCCGCTCTAGGACCTCAAAGGGTCCCACGAACCTCGATGCAAGCTTCCCTCTCACCCCAAACCGCTGTAGGCCCTTCATGGGCGAAACGAAAAGGAAGACGTGGTCCCCAACCTCAAATTGCACCTCTCTACGTTTCCGATCTGCATAGTGGTCGGGCTCGGATAGGTTGTGTTAATATGGTGATTTTATCGTTGAAATGAGTATAGTGGTTAACCTAAATCGAGCCTAACCATCTCTTTTACAAAATTTTTTTTACCTGGCCTACTTGATTTTATCTTGGTCACTTTTAGGCCCAGGGTCGAACTCACGGAAGTGGGATTAGAGGTGAAGAAGTTTCTATGCCTTTCCTACAACGAATCTCTTCCGTTCATTTATTATATTTTTGATGTTTTTCTATTTAATATTTTTTTCTGATAATTTTTGTCCTTGAGGTACACCCTCAAAATCAGGTTCTTGGCTTTGAGCCAAATTAGGGTTCAAAACTGGTCTTGCTATTCGCAAGACTGAGTACCTGCAAGTCAAGGATTATCTTTTCTCTTTTATATATATTTTTTTATCCTTTTAATGGCAAGAAAGAGAAATAGAAATAAAGTAAATATAGTATATATATGTATATATTATATATGTATATAGGGGTGGTGGAGGTGGAAATGGCGTGTAGCACGGCATCGAGTCGATCGTCGTCTAGAAAGACACAACCAACAGGACGAAGTGCCGTGTGGAGTGTAGGATGGATGGGTGAAAGATGTGTGCGAAAAATGCTTTTTGCATGCGTGTATCGAGGAATATCAGCAACTGGTGCAGATATTCCCGTGATACAACGTATGGTATTTCATATGAAAAAATATATATATATATATGTATATATGCAAATATATATGTATATGTATATAGATAGGTATGGTTATAATTATATAAGTGTATATGTAGCTATATATGTGTATGTATATATATATATATGTATATATATATAGATATGTAAATATATGTATAGATAGATGTATACATATGTATATATATATATATATAGTAATATATGTATATAGTATAAGTATCTATGTATGTATATATTTATAGTTATAGATATATGTATATATGTATGTATATTTGTATATATATATATATGTATGTATGTATATATATATATATGTATGTATCTATACTTATACTTAGTTATATAGGTACTACTATATGTGTAGATATATGTATATATATATATGTATAAATATATATATGTATATATATATATATATGTAAGTATATAGTAGTGTATAAGTGAGTGGTGTGTGTACGAGAGTGTGTGTGTGTGTGTGTGTATGTGTCTGCAGGAGGGAGTGAGAGAGTGCTATGAGAGAGAGAGAGAGCGTTTACTGGAGATGGCGTGGGCGTGTTAAGTCGTCTGGATGCAGCGGCCGTCGTCTGGTGCCAACGCACAGGTGCGCAGGTGTGCGAAGAGGTGCGTGCATGTGGAAGGGAGCCGGTGTGGGAGGAACCGCAGTGCACCGTGCTACGCACTGAGGCAGGTGCGGGCAGACGTGGGCACTGGGAGCGGGCGGGTGCAGATGGGTGCGGGCGCGGGCGTATGTGGGAGCGGGCACGTGGATGGGCTGGCGACGGTCGCGGCACGGAGAGAGAGCGCCTGGTGACCGGATAAGTGAGAAACTTATCGGTCATCGCACTATAGCCACAGTGTCGTGCTCCCTAGTGTGAACAATGGCTACAGTGCACTCTCATCTCGTGCGACCACCTGCTGGTGGTTCTGCGCGTGCGAGCGCCGCTGAGCGAGTTGGCGCACGCGTGGAGGGACTACCCCGACTGCTAGCTTGCGCGGTGGGGGGCAAGGGTGACCTACTGGCGCGCGCAGAAAGAGCTGCGCCAGCTGCTGGCGTGTGCGGTGGCCTGCGTGCGGGCGAGCGGTGGCCGGCGCTTTGCTGATGCTGTGCTTGAGCTTCAAAGCTCGGCTCTGTGGCAATGGTGGAAATTGCTTGGAACGACAAAATAGAGCGGTGAACCACCACGCCCACCGGCTCTCCGATGAGCTGGGCGGTGGTGGGACTCACAGTGGCGGTTGTGCACCACTGTGAGTTGCTCCTGCCCGCAGCGTGGCTCTTCAAGGAGAAGAGAGGCTGCGTATGGAGGGGGGAGGGGAGGAGACGGCCTGGAGGAAGCTGCTGTGTTGGGTTTTCTTTGTGTGGACCAGGCTCCCTGCAAAGAAGATGGCCGTGCCTTTTTAAAGAGGAAGAAGGCAAGCACAGCCATGCCCTGGCTGTGCATGGCTGGCATGTCTGGCAGGGAGTGGCTGTGCAGAGCATGGCACGAAGAAGCTCAAGCCATGCTTTGCAGCTGCAGAGAAGAAATACAAAGTCAAATAAAAATAAAAATAAAGATGGAGAATTTGCGAGGCGACACTTGAGGAAAACGTTAATTTCAATGCCATTTTATTCACTCTCCTCCCATCTCAAATAAATGCATGCATGCATTTATTTTTACAATTGAGACTATGTCAACCTAATATACACTGCAATGCTTGGAAATAACATAAGATGGCGCAATTGTTAGTGTATTTTTGCTGTGCAATCATATCCCCATGCCTGTCTTTTGCTAGTCCCTAGCAAAACATTTTTGTATTGTATTTAGGAATGATCTTAAGCTGAAGATTTTCTTCTGAGGCACATAGGTGTGTTTATTGTTGGATATTGTGAGAACCAATTGTAGAGAAGGCAACCGGTACTTTAATTCTTACATGACATAGATCATCTCTCGACTAACCAGGACTCTTGATATTTAAACCTTAAGTACGATTTCCAGGACCCAGGAGGTTTTTGCCGTACTCGAGAGCTCAAGAGACTATGGCTTGTGCATAGTTAAGGATCAAGATTGACCAAATGAACATTAAGACTCAAGCCCAGGGTTTCACAAATTTTTAAGTGCAGGTTGGTCCCAGTTTCAGCTCATGTCATCGGATTGACCCTTAAAAAGATGACGGAAAACTCAACTCCCATTGTCTGACATTTGTGGCTCAAAGAAAATAGGGTATTTTTAACTTGCCCTGAAGAATTTTTGTAGGGGGAAGACTTTACAGATATTTATGAGATATACTGACTTATTTGCATCTTTTTTTTTTTGAAACACGTGTCAGTATATCTCTTACAACATTATTTGGAGGAGCACACTTTACTTTTTGGTGGGAGAGTTCCTTTTTGGTGGAAAGAGTCTCTCCTAAGCACAAGACTAAAGCCTGGGATAAAAAAGTCTACCTGTGCGCACAGGTAAGGACTCCACCTTCCCTAATGAACACTAGGGTTGGATCTTATGTTCACCTGGTCTTTCTTGATATGTGTAGTGTGAACCAAGATTACTTAGGCTCTTGAGTAGAAGCAAACCAACGGATCCTGTACTGGTGTCTCAGGTACAAGAATACGCCTAAGTTAGGAGAGATTCCAATCTATTTTGTTAATGCTCAAGTGAATTAAGCCGAGCCTGAGTGAATCAAGCTTCTGTGGCCTGGAAAGTCTTCAGAACAGTGGTTGAATATCCATAAACACTTATTGCATTTTTGTTTCAGCCTTCAAATCATTACTAAACACTTTTTTTTTTATAGATAGATGGAAACTACATGATACCATAAAATACCCAGATCCTATGGATGCCTATCCACCCCCCCATGCGAAATGATGCTATGTCCTCATATGCATGCAGGGTAGGGTAGAGGAAGGATGAAAGATCGGGTAACGAGAGCTGAGGTGCAGGGTATACAGCAGGGTGGTAGGGTGGGTGGATGGTGGGTGGTGAGGAGAAAAGTGAAGTGAGCATGAAAGTGGTGGAGTGTTGTTGGGTGCCTCCCAACGAGCACTGAATTTAACGTCCCCAGTTGAACTCAGAATGAGGCACAGCATTAGTTACCCTCCAGTAGGGCAACAGTTTCTCCAACGGGGGCAAGTTCATGAGTAAGATAGGGTTTCAAACGCTGCCCATTGACCGTAAATTTATGCCCAGATTTGGGATCTTCAATCTCAACGACCCCGTTGGGAAATGGTCTTGAGACTAGGAAAGGACCAGTCCATTTGGACTTCAATTTCCCAGGAAAGAATTTGAGCCGGGCATTGTAGAGCCAAACTTGCTGAGATGGCTCAAATTCTTTCTGCCGAATACGGCTGTCGTGAAAAGCCTTAGTGCGTTATTTGAAAGTTAAGGCAGAATCATAGGCTTCACAATGGATCTCTTCCAGCTCCTAGAGTTGGAGTTTCCTTTCTAGACCACACAGGTCTGGGTCGAGGTTACATTGGCGAACCGCCCAATAAGCGTGGTGTTCCAACTCCACGGGCAAATGACAAGGCTTCCCGTAAACGATTCCATAAGGAGACATACCAAGGGGAGCCTTGAAGGCGGTTCGATACGCCCAAAGTGCGTCAATAAGCTTGTCGGACCAGTCCTTACGGTCAGGCCGAACCGTTTTCTAGAGAATTTGCTTGATTTGCCAGTTCAATACCTCTGCCTGGCCGTTCGTCTAAGGATGATATAGGGATGCAATACGATGGTGGACTCCATATTTCCTCAGAAGTGCCCGAAAAGACGCATGGGTAAAGTGGCTTCCTCCATCCGAGATAATGGCTCGAGGGATCCTAAAGCACGCAAAAACGTGGTCTTTGACAAATAGAGTGGATATAACATGGTCAGCACGTCACGTGGGAATAGTCTCGATCCATTTCAAAACATAATCAACAGCCACGAGAATGAATTCGAAGCCGTTGGAAGGAGGAAAGGGACCCATGAAATCAATTCCCCAAATGTCGAAGATTTCCGCAGCTAGGATGGGTTGTAAGGGATCATGTCACGACGTGACATTGACCCTAACGAGTGGCACCTAGTGCAATGTTTGGCATAATTGTGTGCATCCTGGTGAAGGGAGGGCCAAAAGAAACCTCACTGCAACACCTTGGCTGCAGTTTTCCTCCCAGAGAAATGGCCTCCGCAGGCCTGATTGTGGCAGAAGGATAGCAACTGGGGAATTCGCTGTCAGGAATACAGCGACAGATGATTTGATCAGCACCTATTCGAAAAAGAAGTGGATTCTCCTAGAAATAATACTTTGCTTCTGCCATGAGACACTCGCGCTGGTTTTTAGGCCAGCCACGTGGAAGGGATCCAGAAGTAAGGTAATTGGCAATGTCAGCATACCACGATCCACTTGCCACATTAATTGCTAAAAGGTGCTCATAAGGAAAAATCTCATTAATCGGCAGAGTAAGTCCAATATGGTCAGGGTCTAGCCTAAAAAGATGATCAGCCACAACATTCCGGGCTCCGGCCTTATCGTGGATCTCAATGTCAAATTCTTGGAGCAGAAGGATCCAACGAATCAGTCTATGCTTGGCATCCTTCTTGCACATGAGATGGCGAATGGCCACGTGATCAGTGAAAACAATAACATATGAGCTGACGTGCCTTCATGCGTGCGTGTTAAGAGGTGTCGTTATAGTTGCACTTGATACGTCGGTTTTAAAAGAAGTAAACGGAGGTGAGTCCAAGTGTCGGTCTCAGGGAGGCGTGGAAATCGGATTTTGTTTACCACTTGTTGTCATGAAAAAGGCGGAGTTTTGCTTGCGAAAGAGACGGTTTTGAAAAGCGAGAGATAGAGAGAGAGTTTAGGGTTAGAAAGCTCTTGGTTTTGATCACGCACTTTAAACAGAAATTAAAATGGTGACTAAACGGAAAATAATTTCATTAAACATGCATTCATAGTTCATGGTTTACAACATTAAATACATGCTTCAACAAAAGTAAATGAAAGCTTAAAAGAGAGAGAGAGAGGTAGAGAGAGAGTGGAGAGCGACAAGGCAGCCACGGCGGTGGAGGAGGCTCCGTCGGTGGCTCGTCGTCTCCGACGATTACAAGAGTGCCTAAAACTAGCTAAGAAAGGAGTGGAGTAGTTGCAAGTGGGAGAGGATGCCTTGAATGGTGGTAGAAGGGGGTTTAAATAGAGTTAAGGGCTTCCTAAAAGAAGAATGTGCTTTAGCGACATCCAGAACGTTGCTAAAACCACTTCCAGATACGTCAGTGAAGCCCTCCCGCCGCCGGTCAGCTGCCCGCCCCACTCTCTCTCCATGCGCGATCCATGGACGTTGAACGAGAGCCATCCGATCGAAGATCGGATGGCTGAGATCCTCCTGTGCCAGCGTTGAGATCGCGCCTCCGGCGCGCGTGCGCGCGCACGTTTCCGCCCAGCGTGCGCGCGCGCGTGGGCGCTCGGGAGCTTTCATCGCGCCGCGTGGCTCATCCTAGCCACCCACTGCTAATCGGGTGGCCCAATTTTGCTGCGCCCTTCGCTCGCGCTTGATTTCTGCTCCGCGCGATTCGAACGCGCGTCGTTGCGATGCGGGCGTGCACGCTAGCCGTTGCGCCATGCCCGTGCTTTGTCGCAGCGACCGCGGGCAAGCACGCGAATCTCGGCCGTTCGATCGAAGATCAACAGCCGAGATTCGTCCTTGGTTGGCTTGAGGGCGTGCGAGCGGTGGGGACAGGGCAACGTGGCGCTTTCTGGGCCATTGATCTCCAGATCAACGGTTAGAATTTCTTGGGCCCATTGTGGGAGCTCCAGATGTTGGATTTGGCCGATCTTGAGTCCGTTGGACTCCGTTCATCGTTCTGAATCCATCCGTGCGGTCCGATTGCTCATCTGGGGCCTGCTTTGACACATGCTTTACACAAATGGCCATTAATGCAGTTTATAAGCAATCTTGGTACTTGATGCATGCAATGCTCCTATTCTACTTTATGTTGTGCCTTTTATTCTAAAGATGGGCCATATTCAACCTAATTACTACCCCCTTGCATGGTGTTATCATACTCCCATGCTTACTCCTTGATAGTCCCTAGCAAGGTTTATTCTAGCCTTTATTTCTTTGGAGAATTCAAGAAGTAATTGCTTAGGCACTTCGTTACTTGTCAATAAGAGGAAATATACGAAGATCTTAATCTACAAAGACTAAGCAGCGCCCGGGTGTCTGCCAAAATACGAATCGCCCGAATCCTTGCTTTGTATATATAACTATACATATGTATACGTATATATCTATATATGTCTTTTTAGAATTTTCAGAATTCAGTGTGGGTTGGTAACTTTTTACGGCTCCCCAACCCACCCAAAACTCGGTCAAAACCCTAAGTGCTAAGCATCTTGGTGTGAATGTTGTGGTAGACTCACTTAACGGTAATTGAGACAGACTTCGAGTTTCTACGCCTTTAGGTGACCAGAAAAGAAAATAAATTTTTGCCTGAAGGTGTATTTGTTTGATTGGTAGCTTTCTCCCTACGTTCATTTTACTTGGGGTCAACATAAGGATTTTCTAGTGTATATCTCCCCGGCTTGTACTACTTCCCCTCTTCGTCCTTAGTTGTTTTGGTCTTTTTTGTGCAATTATTGAGCTAGGCTCTGGACAACCGACCAATGGACTGTTACCCACCATCACTTGCCAGCTATACTTGTGCGGTGAAGTGTGGTTTATTTTATTTTCTTCTCTTTTTTTTTTCGTAGGTGGCTTCCCTAATCTCAAATGTACCTAGAGGCAGCGAAATGGAAATGGCCTGTGGCTGGGTTCTAGACAACCGGCCAATGGGCTATTACCCACGACAACTTGCCAGCCATACCACCCTAGAGAGTTCATTAGCTACCCAATTTCTGTCAAAATCTCTGAGAAGTGAGTCTGTGCAAAAATGTGTGTAGATGCTTAGACTCAAAGTTTTCCTGAGTTAGAGGGTGAGTTGATAAGTCGTATACTTATTACCTTATTTATTAGGTGGATTAGAATAGCTTAAAGTTGCAAGGATTCACCGCTAAATCCATATTTTAACGGACACCAGGGCTGATTAAGCCTGAAGGCCTGAAAAGTCTAAGTGTTTAAGTTCTTTTTGTATTATTTCCCACTATTGACAAGTTTCTAATGCCTAAGTTTTTCTTCCTAAATTCAATTTTTTTTTTAATCAATTAATTTATTCATTCAGACTGATTAATTAAGCTCAGGATTATGCAATTTACCATCCCCCCATGCTTAAGTTGGACAATGTCCTCATTAGCAGATGCATGGATGCAGAAGGGTTCAAAAAGATAGTACCTGAGTGACATAAACTACCAGATCAGTCTGAATCCGCTGGATTGCCTCCCAGGAAGCGCTGAGTTTAACGCCTCCAGCTGGGCGATGCTTGGTGTCAGCCCTCAACAAGGGTGACACTTTCCTTGGGGGGTACCTAGGCCAGGAAATGCTTCAATCTTTGACCATTGACTGTAAAGGTGTGCCTAGTATTAAGATCGGCGATTTCGACTGCCCCATTGGAATAGGGTTTGACCACCCTAAATGGTCCTGTCCATTTGGACCTAAGTTTCCCTGGGAAGAGTTTCAGGCGTGCATCAAATAGCCAGACTTGTTGGTTTGGCTCAAAGGTTTTCCTATGAATGAGTCGGTCGTGGACAGCTTTCATTTTCTCCTTATATAGCCGACTATTATCAAAGGCGTCCCGACGAATTTCTTCAAGCTCAGATAATTGAAGAGTCCTTTGCGCACCAGCTAACTGGGGATCCATGTTACATTGCTTAACAGCCCAGTAAACCCGGTGTTCCAATTCGACAGGGAGATGGCAAGCTTTGCCAAAGACCAAGCGGTAAGGTGACATGCCTATCAGGGTCTTAAAAGCAGTCCTGTATGCCCACAGGGCATCATCAAGTCGTGTGGACCAATCTTTCCTATCAGGTCTCACAGTCTTCTGTAAAATGTTCTTGATTTGTCTGTTTGAGACCTCAGTCTGCCCATTTGTTTGTGGATGATACGGGGTGGCAATGCGGTGGTTTACCCCGTATTTTCTAAGTAGGGCACGGAACTGGGAATGGATAAAATGGCTTCCACCATCACTGATCATGGCCTTGGGTATTCCAAACCGGGAAAAGATGTTCTTCACAAAGTCCATGACCGTCTTGTGATCGCATCGTCGGGTGGCGACGGCTTCAATCCATTTGGAAACATAGTCTACCGAGACCAGGATGTACTCGAAGCCGTTGGATGGTGGAAAGGGGCCCATAAAATTGATACCCCAAACGTCGAAAATTTCGACAATCAAAATGGGCTGAAGGGGCATCATATCGTTTTTGGTCATGGTCCCTAGCGTTTGGCATCGTGAGCAAGTCTTGGCAAAGATGTGTGCATCATTGAATAGGGACGGCCAATAAAATCCAGACTGCAAAACTTTTGTAGCTGTTTTCTTGCCAGAGAAATGGCCGCCACACGCTTGGTCATGACAAAAGGAAAGCACACTCTGAACTTCGTCTTCAGGGAGGCACCTCCTGATGATCTGATCAGCACAGAGGCGAAACAACATGGGATCATCCCAGAAATAGTGCTTGGCCTCAGCCAAGAACCTGTCCCGTTGCTGTCTGGACCAACTTTGCGGGGTTTGTCCTATAACCAGGTAGTTGACATAGTCAGCATACCATGGCATTTTCTTGTCTTGCACGGCTAGGATGTGTTCATCAGGGAAGGTATCAGATAGAGGTAGGGAGGGTCCAATGTGGTCTGGATGAAGTCTTGACAGGTGGTCAGCCACCACATTTTTCTATCCGGCCTTGTCTCGGATTTCCAGGTCAAATTCCTGCAAAAGCAGGATCCATCTGATGAGCCTGGGTTTTGCGTCCTTTTTGGCCAACAGGTGCCGGATGGCTGAATGGTCGGTGTAGATAGTCATGTGGGATCCCAGCAAGTATGATTGGAATTTTTCCAGTCCAAAGACTACAGCGAGCAACTCTTTTTCTGTGACCGTATAATTACGTTGGGCCTCGTCCAACGTTTTGCTCGCGTAGTAGATCACCACGGGCTTCTTGTCTTGCCTTTGTCCCAGGACAGTGCCTATGGCAAAATCTGATGCGTCACACATAATCTCAAAATCCTGGGACCAGTTTGGGGGTTGAAGTACAAGTGTGGTGGAGACTAAGTCCCGGAGGGTATAATAAGCCTGGATGCAATCAGGAGACATGTGGAAAGTGGCGTTGTTGGCTAGAAGGTCGGTCAAGGGTTTGGAAAGTTTGGAAAAGTCTTTGATGAACCTTCGGTAGAAGCCAACATGTCCTAGGAAGGAGCAAATCTATCGGACCGAACTAGGTGGAGGAAGTTTGGAAATTAAATCAACCTTAGCTCGATCTACCTCGATGCCCCTATGCGAAACGATGTGTCCGAGGATAATTCCTTCTTGAACCGTAAAATGGCTCTTTTCCCAACTTAACGCCAAGTTAACCTCGATACATCGTTTCAGGATTTTCTCCAAGTTGCTCAAACAATGGTCGAATGAATTCTCGAATACAGAGAAATCATCCATAAAGACCTCCAAGTATTCACCCACCATTTCTGAAAAAATGGCTAGCATGCAACGTTGGAAGGTCGCGGGTGCGTTGCATAACCCGAACGGCATTCGACGGAATGCAAACGTGCCATACGGGCAAGTGAATGTGGTCTTTTCCTGATCTTCCGGAGCAATTGCGACTTGGTTATATCCTGAATATCCATCCAGGAAGCAAAAATACTTCTGCCCTACCAATCTTTCAAGGATTTGGTCAATGAATGGCAAGGGGAAGTGGTCCTTCTTAGTGGCTTCATTAAGCTTCCTATAATCAATACACACCCGCCATGCGGTGGTGGTGCGGGTGGGGATGAATTCGCTATGATCATTAGTGACAACGGTGAGCCCAGCCTTCTTTGGAACCACTTGAGTGGGGCTCACCCAGGGGCTATCAGAGATGGGGTAGATGATGTCGGTGTCGAGCCACTTGATAATTTCTTTTTTAACGACCTCCCGCATGTTAAGGTTTAACCGTCTCTGCATCTGGCGGGAAGGTCGGGCCCTATCTTCCAGGTAAATCTTGTGGGTGCAATAGGTGGGGCTAATTCCTCTTAGATCCGAGATGGTCCAACCAATGGCGGCCCGATGTTCTGAAAGAGTTGCAGTCAACCTTAGTTCCTGATCCTTGGTTAGATGGGAATTAATAATCACTGGGAAGGTCTGGTCAGGTCCCAAGAAGACGTACTTGAGATTCTCGGGCAATGGTTTAAGTTCAGGTGCAGGTGGTACCACAGTCGATGGGAATGGAAAGGGCGGTAGTTGATCAACATCGATTTCTTCAAATGGTGTCATGTGATGATACTCAGCCTTACAGAGGTCCACAGGTAATGATGGTGACGGGTCAGAACTACGGGTTTGGTGGTCTGAGACAGAACTGAGGGTAAGGCATTCCTCGATTAAAGTTTCCACGGAATCATGTTCCTCAATGTAATCACAATCGAAAGACTTTGTTGCCCGGAAGATATCCAATTGCATTTTCCTGTCTCCGAAGGCGATTTCCATACATCCCGTGTCGTAATCGATGTTTGCTTTAGCCGTAGCTAAGAAAGGTTTGCCTAAGATTATGGGTGCGTTCTGTAATTTTTCAGGGACTTCCATGTCGAGCACCAAAAAGTCGACTGGGAAATAGAAGTCCTTGACCCGTACAATCACGTCCTCGACAACCCCCTTCAGGGTTTTCACTGATCTATCCACCAGCTGGATGGTGACAGGGGTTGGTGCCAGCTCCCCAAAACCAAATTGGTGGTACAAGGTTGTGGGAATTAGGTTGATAGAAGCACCTAGGTCCAGGAGCGCTCTATCAAATGTCATGTCCCCGATGTTGCAGGAAATCAGGGGTGCTCCTGGGTCAGTTCGTTTGAGTGGAAGGTTGCTTGATATCACGAAACTGGCTTGCTCAGAGAGTACAACCTTCCTAGGTGCTTGAGGTCTCAGCTTACGCTTGGGTGTATAGGCATCCTTTAAGAACTTGGCGTAAGTGGGGATGTGTTTGACAGCTTCTAGGAGCGGAATATTAATCTGTACTTGTTTAAAAATTTCCAACAGCTCCTCAGTTTCCATAGTATTTTTCTTTCTCTTGATTGTTTCCAAGGCCTCAGGATAGGGTGTCTGAATTGGTTCCATGTCTGGGTCCTTGGTTGGTGCTTCTTTTAAGTCGGGTATCTCAGCAGGTAGAGTCTCGGGGAGAGTCGGCCATTTGGGATCCTAGGTTTTGGTGCCGCTTCTCAAGGTCACCGCATTCGCAGAGGCATTGGGGCCATGGGGTGATCCTTGAGAAGACGAAGATGAAGAAGCGCCAAACCCAGGAGGTGTTTGTGGGGCTGGCTGGACCATATGAGCCTGCCCGGGGTTGCCTTGGAACCCTTGCGAATTGGGGCCTCTGTTAATTATGTTTTGCGGGTTCGGTTGCAGTTGGGAAGGTAGAGATCCTTGCTGTTTACAGTCCAAGAGTTGGCTTAACTGTCCCTTTACCAAGGCCATTTCTTCCTGATGTTTTTGGTTCATGTCAGCCATCATCTTTATTAGGGTGTCCATTTGGTTTTGTGGGGGAGGGGCCGCCCTATTCTTGTTATATTGGGGTCTAACTGGTGGTCCTTGCTGATAGGGGGGCAAGTGTGGCTGTTGGTTTGGCCTGGGCTGGTTTTGGAATTGCGATGGTTTCTGGTTTGTCCAACCAAAGTTGGGGTGATTACGCCAGCCGGTGTTGTAAGTGTTGGAGAAAGGGTCAGGTTTTGCATATCCTTGGACGGCTTGCACATCTTCTAGAATAGCCGATGTTGATGAAGAAGGAAGGGAGTAATCAAGGGTCGAGGGAGCAAAGGTCCCTCCCTGGAACGTGGTCAGGGGTTGTTCCAGGTTTAATTGGGTGAAGGGTTGGACCAGGTCGACATTATGTGCTCCCTTTGCTAGGGAGAAAGTCTGCAAGGGGTTCCTGGTCTGGTTTAGAAGCTCATCAATCTTCTTGTCCACCAATTCCACTCGATCCAACTTTTTGGCAATGATGTCCATGTCAACCATTCCAGAATTTGCTTGCACCTCATAAATCCCGTCACGGGGTTGACTGGACCTGTTAAACTGGTTCATGGAGGCATTGTTGAGCGAATTCTCGCTCATAGACTCAAAGAGCTCAAACGCGCTCTCCTCGTCTTTGTTTAGGAAGTTTCCCCCGCATGAGTCATCGACGAAGTTCCTTAGGTTGCTGTCCAGACCGTGGTAGAAGATCTGGGCCAATTGCCACCTTGGAACTTCGTGGTGTGGGCATTTCCTCAAAACTTCATTGAATCTTTCCCACGCCTCATGAAATTGTTCCCCACCCTGGAGTGTGAAGGTAGTGATAGCTCTTCTGAGGGCATTGGTCTTTCCTATGGGGAAGAATTTCTTTAAAAATGCATGCCTCAGTTCTTCCCAGGTGGTGATGGGTCCACCTAGGGTTCTAAGCCAATGAGAAGCCTTGTCTCTTAATGAGAAAGGGAACATCTTGATTAGAACAATGTCAAGGCTAATGTTCCTAAGTTTTACTGTTCTTGCTATGCGGTCGAGATCTTCTAGGTGCTGAAAGGGGTCTTCATTTGAGCTTCCACGAAAGTGGCTCTGGATTAGACTTAATACATTAGGTTTTAGCTCAAAATCGTCTCCCCCTTCGGGGATCCTAAGGTGTGGCTCGACTCTAATGGCAGAAGGGTTATAGAAATCACGGAGGGGTCTTGGCTGGTCCTGAAATGGCGGTAAATCAAGTGGTGGTTATCCCGGTATGTCATTGAAAGGTGGTGGTTGTTCTTATGGGTTCTGTAACCGTTGTATGGCTTGCATGATGGTGTAGATTTGTTGTTGCTGAAGCCGATGGTTAGCATTGATTTGATCCTGGATGATAGCCATAGCATCTGGTGGGGGTTGATCTTCAGCCTCATCTACCCTAGGTTCAGCCATGTTTTCAACAGAATTACGTCGCCCAGATTCCTACCCCAAAACACACAATTCAGGATGCAGTGAGCTCCACCCGTGCATACACTAGAGAAGAACAGGAGGGGATGCAGAGGGCGACAGATGCGAGAAATGTGTTTCAATCAAGCACGCAAGCCTAATCCTTATGGTGTATTCCTTAGGAGACCTAGAAATCTCACAAAGGGTGATTAAGTCCGTAAGCACTAGACTCCCCTTCTCAAGGCTAATCTGGCCAGGTTGATTACGAGGGGATTGCAGGGAAGGTTCTTCCTTTGGCTTGCGCCTCCGGTTCCATAGACCCCACAACCGCGATCGTTTGACACTGCCCCGCAGCCTAGTCACCAGATTCTACCAAGGGAATGAAAGCCAAGTGCCTAGCAGACAAAACCTCACCTTTTGAGACTTAACTCAGTCCTGCCTAGGGCACGTCTACTCAGTTTTAAAGGGTTAGGATAGTGCTTGTGCTTAGGGTGATGTGATGAGGAGTTGATTGGGGTGGTGCCTCTTAATTTTCCACTTTCAAAGTGTGTGCTTCTAGCAAAACATGATTTTCAAGCAAGGATTTGTTAAGATATAGTGTCTTTTAGTGTTTCATCCTTACTTGAGTACTTTTTAGGGTTGACGTGTCTTAATGTTTTCAAACAAGTTTCAGTGGGCACGTCAAGTTCTGCACACAACTTGGTGAAAGTAGATTTCCTTTTATTTTGTAGAGGCTCTAAAATCCTAGTGTACTCATCCTAATGATCATGCAGCTTCTATTAGATGAGTCAGTTTTAGGGTTGAGTGGTGCGGCCCAGGTCAATTCACGGTGGCTTCGCAAACACCACTCAAGAAAAAGAAAAGAACACTCCAAGAATTCGTTAAGAATGTTAGAGTGTGCATTTTTTTGTGGGGTGATGTGTTATGGATGTGGGTCAAGCAATCATACACCACACCAATTTTTTTTCAGTTTTTACAATTTTTTTAGCTTTTTCACGCAAGCAAACAATGAGAGAGAGATTGCTCACTATCGGTCCTCGAGGCACCTACTCCCTTGCTACCATCGTGGAATGCGTCGCTTCGCCGTCCATGCGTCGAATTCCTGCAACCGTCAAGTAAAAAGGAAAATAGGGCATTAGACGATGTGAGAATGAGTGTGGAATGGAGGTGATAAAACAAATCCGTTGCCTCCCCGGCAACGGCGCCAAAAACTGACGTGCCTTCGTGCGTGTGTGTTAAGAGGTGTCGTTATAGTTGCACTTGATACGTCGATTTTAAAAGAAGTAAACGGAGGTGAGTCCGAGTGTCGGTCTCAGGGAGGCATGGAAATCGGATTTTGTTTACCACTTGTTGTCACGAAAAAGGCAGAGTTTTGCTTGCGAAAGAGACGATTTTGAAAAGCGAGAGATAGAGAAAGAGTTTAGGGTTAGAAAGCTCTTGGTTTTGATCATGCACTTTAAACAAAAATTAAAATGGCGACTAAACATAAAATAATTTCATTAAACATGCATTCATAGTTCATGGTTTACAACATTAAATACATGCTTCAACAAAAGTAAATGAAATCTTAAAAGAGAGAGAGAGAGAGAGGTAGAGAGAGAGTGGAGAGCGACGAGGCAGCCACGGCGGTGGAGGAGGCTCCGTCGGTGGCTCGTCGTCTCCGGCGATTACAAGAGTGCCTAAAACTAGCTAGGAGAGGAGTGGAGTAGTTGCAAGTGGGAGAGGATGCCTTGAATGGTGGTAGAAGGGGGTTTAAATAGAGTTAAGGGCTTCCTAAAAGAAGAATGTGCTTTAGCGACATCCAGAACGTCACTAAAACCACTTCAAGATACATCGGTGAAGCCCTCCTACCGCCGGTCAGCTACCCGCCCCGCTCTCTCTCCATGCGCGATCCGTGGACGTTGAACGAGAGCCGTCCGATCGAAGATCGGACGGCTGAGATCCTCCTGTGCCCGCGCTGAGATCGCGCCTCGAGTGCGCATGCGTGCGCGCGTTTTCTCCCCGCGTGCGCGCGCGCGTGGCACGATCCTGGCCGCCCACTGCTGATCGGGTGGCCCAATTTTGCCGCGCCCTTCGCTCGTGATTGATTTCTGCTCCGTGCGATTCGAACGCGCGTCGCTGCGATGCGGGTGTGCGCGCTAGCCGTTGCGCCACGCCCGCGCTTTGTCGCGGCAACCGCGGGCGAGCGCGCGGATCTCGGTCGTTCGATCGAAGATCAACGGCCGAGATTTATCCTTGGCTGGCTTGAGGGCGTGCGAGCGGTGGGGGCGGGGTGACGTGGCACTTTCTGGGTCGTTGATCTCCAGATCAACGGTCAGAATTTCTTGGGCCCATTGTGGGAGCTCCGGATGTCGGATTTGGCCGATCTTGAATCCGTTGGACTCCGTTCATCGTTCTGAATCCATCCGTGCGGTCTGATTGCTCATCTGGGGCCTGCTTTGACACATGCTTTACACAAATGGCCATTAATGCAGTTTATAAGCAATCTTGGTACTTGATGCATGCAATGCTCCTATTCTACTTTATGTTGTGCCTTTTATTCTAAAGATGGGCCATATTCAACCTAATTACTACCCCCTTGCATGGTGTTATCATGAGCCCAGAAGGTAAGAGCGAAATTTCTCCAGCCCAAAGACGACCGCCAATAGTTCTTTCTCAGTGGTAGTATAATTACGTTGGGCCTCGTCCAACGTCTTACTGGTGTAGTACACCACGAAGGGGTGTCTATCATGTCTTTGTCCTAGGATGGCTCCGACTGCAAGGTCGGAAGTGTCACACAGGAGTTCAAAGTCGAGGGACCAATCAAGTGGCTGGTGAACAGGGGCCTTGGTGACAGCACTACACAGCCGTATGAATGCTCGTATGCAGTCGGGGCCCATATCGAAGGTTACGTCGGTCGATAGGAGATGAGTTAAAGGTTGAGAAATCTTGGAGAAATCTTTGATGAATCTCCTATAGAAATTGACGTGTCTGAGGAAGGAGCGGATTTGTTTGACAGAGCCAGGCACAGGTAAATTAGCAATTACATCAAGCTTAGCTCTGTCAACCTCGATACCCCTATCGGAGATGATATGCCCGAGAACAATTCCCTCGTGTACCGTAAAATGACTCTTTTTCCCAAGAAAGCACGAGGTTTACATCAATACATCTCCTAAGGATACGGGTCAGGTTGGCAAGACATTCATCAAAAGATGGTCCAAAGACCGAGAAGTCATCCATGAAGACCTCGAGAAAGTCACCCACCATGTCATGAAATATTGCCAGCATACATCTCTGGAAAGTTGCTGGCACGTTACAAAGTCCGAACGGCATCCTTCTAAATGCAAAGGTGCCGAAGGGGCAGGTAAAAGTGATTTTCTCTTGGTCTCGGGGGTCAATTGCCGCCTGATTATATCCTGAGAATCCATCCAGGAAATAGAAAAATTTATTTCCCGCTAACTGCTCCTGGATTTGGTCAATGAAAGGTAGCGGAAAGTGATCTTTCTTAGTTGCAGCATTGAGTTTCCTATAATCTACGCACACTCTCCAAGATGTAGGAGTGCGTGTAGGGATAGATTCGCCCCTGTCATTGACACGGATGGTGAGTCTCACCTTTTTGGGCACGACGTGAATCGAACTCACCCAGGGTCTATCGCTGATCAGGTAGATTATACTCACATCCAGCCACTTAATAATTTCTTTCTTAACGACCTCCCGCATGTTAGGGTTGAGAAGTCGCTGCATCTCGTGGGAAGGTCTAGCCTCCTCCTCCATATATATACGGTGAGTGCAGTAGGAGGGGCTAATGCTAGATAAATCTGATAAAGACCATCCAATGGCTGCCTGGTGTTCCATAAGGACCTTTGTTAGTTTGCATTCTTGCTCCCTGGTCAATTTTGAACTGATGATTACGGGGAGCATTTCATTTGGTCCCAGGAAAACATATTTAAGTGTACTAGGCAGCTCTTTCAGCTCGGGAGTGGATGGTGAAAGGTCTGGCATTTCTTGGGACGAGAGTATCCTAGGCGAATAGGAAAACAAGTCAGGATGAAGAAGTTGGCCCTCAGATTGGCCAAGAAGAGGGGCTTCTTGGATAGATGGATCCGAAAAGGGATAGCCCCAGTGAGTAGTATATGGGCTCAAGGTCCCAGTGTGGATTTGCAACTCCGCCTGATTTGGCGGGAAAGAAAGGGCAATCCGACCTTCAAGAGTGAGTAGCCCGGATATGACTCAGACCACGAGGTATGGGAAGCGAAGAAAACCTAGTCAAAAGTCTGGTTAGGAGAAGGTACGAGAAAAGGGAGGGATGGGGGAACGTCACAATATGTGTCAGTCAAGCAATCGTCAGTGTTTACAGGTAATCCACAGCAGTCAGAATAGGTCCCAATTAGTCTGATACACGCGCTGACGGCCATTTCCTCATCAGACGTGTCATCCTTGATGCAATCGCAATCAAAGTTCTTGGCTACCTTGAAGATGTTAAGCTTGAGCTTTTCAGATCCAATGGCAATCTCGATATAGCTCGACTCGCAGTCGATATGGGTGCAGGCTGTGGCCAAGAAAGGTCGACCAAGGATGATCGGACAATCAGAGAGTGAGCTAGGAACTTCCATATCTAAAACAAGAAAGTCAACAGGAAAACAGAGACTGTTGACCCTAACCACCACATCTTCCACCACACCCTTCGGAATGATCTGCCAACTGTAACGTGACAGGGGTGGGTTTCAGATTTCCCAAGGAAAATTTTTCAAGCATGATGGTTGGTATGAGATTGATGGAAGATCCTAGATCAAGCAGGGCACGGTTAAAATTACAGCCTTGGATGCTAAAGGAAATAAGCAGTGTGCCCGGATCTTTCTGCTTCGGTGGTAGATTGGACAGTATAGCACAACTCGCATGAGGCGAGAGAACCACCAGATTCTTAGTTTTCTTTGACTATCGCCTGGGTGTTGTGTAGTCTTTGAAAAATCGGGCGACAGTAGGTATGTGGTCGATAGCCTCTAGCAAGGGTACCTTGATTTCAACATCCCTGAACAAATTATGCAGGTTATCAAAGGCCTGCGTATCCTTCTTCTTGCCTTTTGGCTCCCTCAGTAGAGCCTCAGGGAATGGAACTGATTCTAGCTCCAATTTGGGTGTATCGTCCTCTCGCGAATGCAGTGTGCATCTCGAATGAGAGGGCGATGAAGAAGACAGGCTAGGATCAGGTCGAGGCGGATCGACGGTCTGCTTGCCGTTCCTCGTAGTGATCGCATTGGATGATGCGGGTCCAGTCGGATCATAAGGCGGAGGAGGGTTCGTAATAGTGACATAAGAGTGAGGTGCTGTAGCGGGATTAGCCTGAAATCCCAGTGGAATGCTCGGAGCTTGCAGAATTTGATGAACCTGCCCCTGAGAAGGTCGTACCTGTGGTTGAGGACCACGGGTATGAAATTTCGTGGGTTCAGAACAGCTTGGGCTGGGAGAGTGCCCTGAGATCGAGTCGCCATGCATAGTTGACTGATCTCAGCATTCTGCTGCGCCAATTGGTGCTAAAGAGAGGTCATGTTCTCTTCATGGCACTTTGACATTTCCGTCATCATTCACATCAATTTGTCAAGAGGACTTGATGTGTGTTCTATTTACGATACACAAGGGCCTGATGGCAAATTTGCCATAGGATTAGACTGGGCCCTTGGGATGACGGGTGCAGACAGTCACATTGGTCCACCCACGGGGTTTTGGCACTATGGGTTGTTGGACCATGCGAAGTTCGGATGATTTTGCCACCCTGGGTTATAAGTGGCAGAGAACGGGTTGTTCCCCAAGGCGCAAGCATCTTCTATGCCAGAAGACGTGTCCGCATGTAAATACGCATCTGAGCACATGGAGGATTGGTCCTCCGTGTCAAAATATTGTCTTGCAGAAGCCAGATCCACATGACTTACCGAATCGCTCGGCACGACACTCGGTAAGGAAGGTCTTAAGGGGTTTCCCGGGATAAGCCTGGCGTTGGAAGAATTGGAAGTGTGACAAAGTGGTGAGGTGGGGGTGTTTGCCATAGAACGGGCAGGGTTGGCCAGAAGCTCGTCCAGCTTCTTGTGCACGACGGAGACTTCATCCAATTTCTGTGCGATAAGGTTGAGATCTGTGGATGAATGGGAGGGTCCCATGTCAACTTCGTGGACATTATGGGGCAGGCTGGTAAGATTAAAGGCGACAATGGAAGCATTGTTCATTGAGTTTTCTCTCATATTTTCAAATAATTAGAATGCTCCATTCTCGTCTTTATTCATAAAATCCCCTCCGCATGAAGTGTCTGCAATCTGCTTCAAAGTCTCATTCAGCCCATAGTAGAAAATCTGGGTTATATGCCACTTAGGCAGACTGTGGTGCGGACACTTCCTGAGGAGGTCATTATATCTCTCCTATGCCTCATGAAATTGTTTGCCGTTTTGTTGTGTAAATGAAGTGATAGCACGGCGAAGCGCATTGGTTCGCCCGATTGGGAAGAACTTCTTGAGAAACGCTGTTCACATCTCTTCCCAAGAGTGGATGGTTCTCCCAAGGGTGCGTAACCACTGCGATGCTTTATCCCGCAATGAAAACAGGAACATTTTCATGAGGACTATAGGTAACCCGATATTTCTTGGTTTAACTATTTCAGTCAATCGGGTTAGGTCTTCCAAGTGGAGAAAAGGATCTTCACTTGCAAGACCATGGAAGTGAAAATTTATCAGGCCAATTATGTTAGGTTTCAGTTCAAAGTCTTCCCCGCTCAGTGGGACTCGAATTTGTCCTATGGTCTCTGTAGAAGTGGAATTCTGATAGGAGCTATGAGACCTAGGCTCCTCCCATTCGGGAGGGTTTTGCATTTCCTCCAATGTTTCCCTAATGGCCTCAATTTGTTCATTATACATTTTCATTTGGGTTTGGAGGCAGGTTATGGGATCCAAGGCTCCACCACTTGGTGGGTTTTGAGGGTGGTTTCCTCCCTCGGGATTTGGGGGTGGGCGTGCAGCCATGTTTGTGGAGGAGGAGGACGATGCGCCTTCTTTTCTAAAATTATCAGGCAATTCACATAGTTCAGGGTCTTGTGACCTCCTCCCAAACATGCACTACCGCAGGAAGAATTGGGGGGACAAGAAGGGAAAGAGATGAGAGAAATGACGCCGCAAAGGTACACTTGATGACAAATCAATACAATCAAATTCCTAACCTCTAAAGTGTGCCCTTAGACCTAAAGATCTAAGTTACCTACTATCACGACCTACGGAACCGAATGCGAGCACCGTGGAACCACTGGGCCAGATTGAAAGGTCGTTTGCCCTAGTCTTAGACACCCAATAGCATGCGGGAACCCTCACCAGCACGTAGGCGCTACACGCAGGTAGTTAGACCTTTAATCCTTAATAAGGGTCAAGTTGCTACCAATTTTAGTTATAGGCTTAGGATCAAGTGTTTCTGGAATGTGAAGGGCGTTATTTATGGGTAATGCCCAAGTGATTGATTTTACAAAGTGTGTAAACCAAGCATGCAATGGGGAAATCTCCCCGATTGAAGTTTTAATTGGTGAATGGTTTATAGAATTCAACCTTAAGTAGTATGGATTTTAGGATTTCTCCGAATTACCAATTCAACCAATCTTTGGGTTTTGAGAGAATACAAGTTTTCTTCTAAGCCCAACAAACCCTTCTTCAATGTCAATTGGTTAATGCATGCTAAAATGCAATGGGCTTCCCTAGATGGAGATTTCTATGTGTGGATGCATGAATCAATTTTAGATTAGTGTGAAAGGGAGCCAAAGCACTTCAATTCAAGTGCTCCCAATCACCAAAATGATTTCCACATAGAAGGCTCAACCATAAGATAAAGAAAATCAAATTATTGGGGTTGAAGTATTCGGGATCGAATCTTAAGCACGTGAAAGGTCGTGGTGGGGTTGGAATCAACTCAATTCCAAGTCTCCCCACCAAAAAGGTGATCCCGAATTGCAGATAAATGAGGCAAAGAGGGATGGAAATCAATCTTTTTAATTTTTCCTCAAAGAATACTTCACACGGTGAAAGATTCAAGAATTAAGATTCTAGGATCTTTGCTATGCGAAGTTTGGTGAGAAATCCCAGGGCGGTGGGTGTGATGGCAAACAATCAAGCAAGTGATTTTTAATCCACTTCCCCCAAGAGATCCCAAAAAGTGTTTTTATTTTTTTAGTTTTTTTTTTAATTAAGGTGTCAAGTTGACCTAAGTCGCTAAGAAAGAAAGACCTACTTGTTCAGCAACGTGTGCGAAGCTCCAATGCGATGCCGGCATCTTCACGCTCTCGTTCCTGCCTTGGATCTACCCACGTCTCCGACTTCTTCTGCCTGTCTTCTCCCTGCAACGAGTTCACCTGCACAGCAACAAACAGAAACACCCATGAAGAGAAGGGTGTGAGAAGAGAAATATTAAAGGAATGGAGTAGAAACTTACTTGAAGACGCACTTCCCCAGCAACGGCGCCATAAAGAGGTTATGGTCAGGCCCGGATAGGTTGTGTTAATATGGTGATTTTATCATTGAAATGAGTATAGTGGTTAACCTAAATTGAGCCTAACCATCTCATTTACAAAAATTTTTTACCTAGCATACTTGATTTTATCTTGGTCACTTTTAGGCCCAAGGTTGAACTCAGGGAAGTGGGATTAGAGGTGAAGAAGTTTCTACGCCTTTCCTACAATGAATCTCTTCCGTTCGTTTATTATGTTTTACGTGTTTTTCTATTTAATATTTTTTTCTGATAATTTTTGTCCTTGAGGTACACCCTCAAAATCAGATTCTTGGTTTTGAGCCAAATTAGGGTTCAAAACTAGTCTTGTTATTCGCAAGACTGAGTACCTGCAAGTCAAGGATTATCTTTTCTCTTTTATTTATATTTTTTTATCTTTTTAATGGCAAGAAATAGAAATAAAGTAAATATATGTATATATTATATATGTATATAGGGTTGGGGGTGGAGATGGAAATGGCATGTAACACGGTGTCGAGTTGATCGGCGTCTGGAAAGACGCAACCAACAGGACGAAGTGCCGCAAGGAGTGTAGGATGGATGGGTGAAAGATGTGTGCGAAAAATGCTTTCTGTATGTGTGTATCAGGGAATATCAACAACTGGTGCAGATATTCCCGCGATACAACCTATGGTATTGGATATGAAAATATATATATATATATGTATATATGTAAATATATATCTATATGTATATACATAGGTATGGTTATAATTATATAAGTGTATATGTACCTATATATGTGTATATATATATATATATGTATAAATATAGATATGTAAATATATGTTTAGATAGATGTATATATATGTATATATATATATATATTTATAATTAGATATACGTATGTATGTATATATCACTATATATATATATATAGTTATATATATGTGTATATGTATATATATATATATAGTATAAGTATCTATGTATGTAGATATATGTAGATAGATATATATATATATGTATATATTTATAGTTATAGATATATGTATATATGTATGTATATCTGTATATATATATATATATGTATATGTATAAGTATATGTGTATATATATGTATATATATATATGTATCTATACTTATACTTAGTTATATAGGTACTACTATATGTATATATATATATGTATATATATATATAAGTATATAGTAGTGTATAAGTGAGTGGTGTGTGTACGAGAGTGTGTGTGTGTATGTGTCTGCAGGAGGGAGTGAGAGAGTGCTGTGAGAGAGAGAGAGAGAGAGAGAGCGTTTGCAGGAGATGGAGTGGGCATGTTAAGTCGTCTAGACGCAGCGGCCGTCGTTTGGTGCCAATTTGCAGGTGCAAGCGCACGAAGAGGCGCGCGCACGCAGGTGGGAGTGGGCGTGGGAGGAACCGCAGCGCACCGCGCTACGCGCTGAGGCGGGTGCGGGCAGACGCGGGTGCTGGGAGCCGGCGGGTGCAGATGGGTGCGGGCTCGGCTGTACACGGGAGCGGGCGCACGGATGGGCTGGCGACGGTTGCGGCGCGGAGAGCAAGCGCCTGGTGATCGGATAAGTGAGAAACTTACCGGTCACCGCACTGTAGCCACAGTGTCGCGCTCTCTAGCGTGAACAGTGGCTACAGTGCGCGCTCGGCTCGCGCGACCACCTGCTTGCAGTTCTGCGTGTGCAGGCGCCGCTGAGCGAGCTGGCGCGGGCGCGGAAGGACTGCGCCGGTTGCTGGCGTGTGCGGTGGGGGGCGAGGGCGACCTGCTGGCACTTGTGGAAAGAGCTGCACTAGCTGCTGGAGTGTGCGGTGGCCTGCGTGCGGGCGAGCGATGGCCGGCGCCTTGCTGCTGCTGTGCTTGAGCTTCAAAGCTCGGCTCTATGGCAATGGCGAAAATTGCTTGGAACGACGAAACAGAGTGGTGAACCACCATGCCCACCGGCTCTACGATGAGCTGGGCGGTGGTGGGACTCACAGTGGTGGTTGTGCACCACTGTGAGTTGCTCCTGCCCGTAGCGTGGCTCTTCAAGGAGAAGAGAGGTTGCGATGGAGGGGAGAGGGGAGGAGACGGCATGGAGGAAGCTACTGTCTTGGCTTTTTTTTGTGTGGACCAGGCTCCCCGCAAAGAAGATGGTCGTGCCTTTTTAAAGAGGAAGAAGGCAAGCACAGCCATGCCCTGGCTGTGCATGGTTGTCATGGCTGGCAGGGAGTGGCTGTGCAGAGCATGGCACGAAGAAGCTTAAGCCATGCTTTGCAGCCGCGGAGAAGAAATATAAAGTCAAATAAAAATAAAAATAAAGATGGAGAATTTGCGAGGCAGCACTTGAGGAAAATGTTAATTTCAAGGCCATTTTATTCACTCTCCTCCCCTCTCAAATAAATGCATGCATGAGTTTATTTTTACAATTGCGACTATGTCAACCTAATATACACTGGCAATGCTTGGAAATAGCACAAGATGGCACAATTGTTGGTGCATTTTTGCTGTGCAATCACATAGCTCTTCTGTCTGCTCCTGACAGTGAGGAGTCACCTGTGAATCTGCTCGATCACTTCCTGACTCTGCCGGATTAGCCTAGGGCCAACCTCCCACTTGGTTTCCACCTCAACCAAACTCAAGGGTGCCGTACACCTCCGTCCGTATAGAGCCTCGTAGGGTGCCATGCCGATGCTCGAGTGATAACTGTTATTATATGCAAACTCTGCCCGGGGCAAGTGCTCCTCCCAAGAGCCCCTCCAGTCCAGTACACAAGCACACAAAAGGTCGTCAACTGTCTGTATCGTGCGCTCAGACTGTCCGTCCGTCTGGGGGTGGTATGCTGTATTGAACCTCAACCGTGTCACCAAGGCCTGCTGAAACTCAGCCCAAAACTGGGACGTAAAATGGGTATCCCGATCAGATACGATCTCCCATGGAACCCTATGTAGACGTACCACGTCGCGGATATACCTCTCTGCCAACTGTGCTGATCCCAAGGTGACTCGGATCGGCAAGAAACGAGACGTCTTTGTCAATCTGTCAACGATCACCCAGACTGCGTCGTGTCCTCGCTGGGTAATGGGCAAGCCCACCACCATGTCCATGGTGATGCTCTCCCACTTCCATTCTAGCACTAGACGTGGCTACAACGGCCCTGCAGGCCTCTGATGCTCGGCCTTCACTTGCTGGCACACTAAACACTGTTGTACGAATTCACCTACATCCCGCTTCATTCCCCTCCACCAAAAGTCGTGTCTCAAATCATGGTACATCTTTGTGTTTCCAGGATGTATGGTGAACCTGGAACTGTGTGCCTCAGTCAGGAGCTCTCTCAACAGCTCCTCGTCCCTGGGAATGCACAAACGTTCCCTCATGCGTAGCACCTCGTCTGTAAAGGAGAAGTCCCCAAGGTCTCCTGACAGCACCCTGTCATGCAACGACTGCAAGTACAGGTCGGCCATTTGTCCTGTGACGATGCGATTTATCAGCTCTGGCCTCGTCTGTTGTGCCACGGTCACTACCCCACAGTGCCCCAGTAACTCTAGGGGCCGCCAATTACCTATCTCCTCCATGAGGCTCCAACTCTACGCCTGCAAACTGGCCAAGTTGGCGGGCGCCTTCTGGCTCAAGGCGTCAGCCACTACGTTGGCCTTCCCCAGGTGGTAGGAAATGCTGCAGTCATAATCCTTCAGGAGCTCTAACCAACGTCTCTGTCTCATGTTGAGCTCCTTCTGATCAAACAGGTATCTGAGGCTCTTATGATCTGTGAAAATCTCAAAGGTCTCACCATACAAGTAGTGCCTCCAAGTCTTCAGCGCAAAGACGACAGCTGCCAGCTCCAGGTCGTGGGTAGGGTAGCTATGCTCATGGGGTTTCAGTTGCCGCGAAGCATAAGCGACAACGTGACCTCTTTGCATGAGTACACCCCCTAACCCCTGCAAAGAGGCGTTCGTGTACACAACGAACCCGCAACTATTGTCTGGGATGGTGAGAATGGGAGCCGAAGTTAGCCTCTCCTTCAGCTCCTGAAAACACGCCACACAAGTGTCTGTCCAAGAAAAGGGCACGTCCTTCCGGGTCAGCTGTGTCATAGGACGTGCAATCTACGAGAAGCCCCTGATAAATAGCCTGTAGTAGCCAGCTAGTCCCAAGAAACTATGGATCTCAGTAACTGTACGCGGTCTCTCCCACCTGAGCACTGCCTCCACCTTGGCTGGGTCCACAGCCAAGCCATCCCCGGAGATCACATAGCCCAAGAAGGTCACCTCCCTCAACTAGAACTCGCACTTGCTGTATTTGGCGTACAGCCTACATCGTCTCAATGTGTCCAAAACCATTCGCAAGTGCTGTCCGTGCTGCGTTGGATCTCGATAATAGATGAGCACATCATTAATAAATACTGCCATGAACTAGTCCAAGTACAGTCTGAACACTCGATTTATCAAATCCATGAAGGCAGCGGGGGCGTTGGTCAGCCCAAACGGTATGACCAAAAACTCGTAGTGTCCGTACCGGGTACGGAAAGCTATCTTGGAGACGTCTACCTCCCTGATTCTCAACTGCTGGTACCCAGACCTTGAGTCTATCTTGGAGAATACTGTGGCACCTCGCAGTTGGTCAAACAAGTCGTCAATCCTCGACAGCGGATACCTGTTCTTGATGGTAACCCTATTTAGCTGTCTGTAGTCCACACAAAGGCGTAGGGTACCATCCTTCTTCTTCACGAACAATACCGGGGCTCCCCACGGAGACGCACTGGGCCTCATAAAGCCCTTCTCCAGAAGGTCCTACAACTGAGACTTGTGCTCTCGCAGCTCAAGTGCTTCCATTCTATACGATGCTGTAGAAATGGAGCTAGTCCCTGGTACTAGTGAGATCTCAAACTCGATCTCACGCTCGGGCGGTAGTCCTGGCAACTCATCTGGGAACACGTTGGGGTACTCTCTGACCACCGAGATACTCTAGAAGTTTGCCACAGGCCTGGGCTCCGCCACCGCACAAGCTAGAAAGCCCTCACACCCCTGGCCCAAAAGTCTCACCACCAGAAGTGCAGAAATGCACCTGAAGCCTCCGTTCACTGGCTGCCCGTGAAACTCAAAAGAAGGCAACTCCAGCATGGAGAAGACGATCTTCCTCTCAAAATAGTCCACCAAGGTGTGGTAAGCGAACAGCCAGTCCATCCCCAGAATCACGCTAAAGTCCTCCATCTATATCATAATCAGGTCAGCGGGAAGGCTGTGTCCCCCAATACTAACCTCACAACTTGGGTAAACCTCCTCAGCTACAAACAACTGACCACCCGGACCTATGATCATGAACGGATCCTCTAACAACACACAGTCCTGCCCCAAACTAACCGCAAAATTGGCAGTGACAAATAAGTGCGTGGCACTAGAATCGAAAAGCATGTAAACAAATCTGCCGAAAACTGTAACCATACCTGCCACCACTGATCCTGAAGCTCTGGCATCCCTGTGTGTCAGGGCGTTGATATGCCCCTCAACACTAGGTGCGGACGAAGCAGCCACACTCTGAGTCGAACGGGTAGCTGCTGGCAGGTACCCTCCCCGCGACTGCTGTCCTCCTCCTTATGCCTGGAAACAGTGGCCTCCAGCTCGTCCTCCAGTGCACGGTGCGGGGAGCATCTGCTGGCCTCCTACCCTAGATGGGTAGTCCCTCCTGATGTGGCCCGACTGGCCACACTGGTAGCAATGGGGGACTCGACTCCCGCTCTTAGTGGGTCCTTGCTAACGGCTAGGTGGGGGTCCATTGCTGGCAGCTGGCCGCTGTCGGGGTCACCCAAAGGCCACTGACGGCCCCGCAAAGCGTGACGGCTCTTTGGCGGGCGCCACGTGCCTCCTCTCTTGTCGGCCCTATGAGTAGTCTGGCTGATAGGGCCTCTTTCGTCCACTGTCAATGTCACGTGCAAACGGGTTGGTTTCTTCATGCGTCATGGCTGCCTCCACCACCCTCGAGAACGTAGGCAGCTTCAGGGGTTTGACATACCCCCGAATAGCAGACTGGAGCCCCTCGGTGAACCTCCAAAGGCGCTCCTCCTCGGTAGCCACGGCTGTCGCGGCGAAATGAGACAGCTCCAGAAAACGCGTGCGGTACGCGCTCACAGTCATCGTCCCCTGGCGGAGAGTGTGGAACTCCCACCTCCTCTGGTCCTGCCACGTTTGAGGGAAATATTGCTCACAGAAGAGGGCGACAAACTGGTCCCAAGTCGGCTCGGCCCTCTCCTGACCCCTGACTGCCCTCTACCACCTGTGTGTCGCGCTCTCCATCTGGTACGTGGCAAAGGCCACGAGGCACTCCACAGGGGGACGAAGGGTGTCAAACACCTTCTCGATCTACTCGAGCCAGTCCTCGACCTCGGTCAGGTCCTCATCCCCCTTGAAGGAGGGGGGCTTCAGCTTCCGGAACTGTCTGAAAAGCTCGTAATGGCGTTGAAGTGGAGAAGCTGGTATGCCCCAGGCAAGGAGACCTCGTGCTCGGAAGTGCCGGAGGAAAGTAGGGGCGGTGGAGGGACACCCCCTTCCCCACGTCTAGTGCTGAGTCCGTCTCGCGGTCCAACAGAGGACTCCCCCTCCGCAGCCCCAAGGAGAGGCGCTCGTGGCGGTGGGTGGAGCTCCTCTCGCACGATCTCCCATATTAGCTGGGCGAAGTCCTGGGCCTGAATGCCTGGGAGCAGTGGCTGGTCCACTGAGGCGTTGGGCTCAATGCACCCGCCCCTCCGACCTCGTCCTTGGCCACGTCTGCGGCCCACCTCGCTACCTCCTCGTCGAAGCATCTCCTGTAAGGAGACGCGAACACAGAATAGAAAAGACGTCAATTCTAATCAACATTCAACAAAGGAACCCTAGAACAGATGTCAAAAGGTACGTTGTGGTGGTTACTCTAGTTACAATCACATGAATTGGTTATTTTCCAGCTAGTTGGTTCACTTCTCGGGAGAACCTTGCTCTGATACCATCTTGTTACGACATGATTCCCGAATCCTTACAAGACACGAGAATCGAACCGACTCGACTGATCCAAAGACCCAGTCGTCCAACGAGAAAGTAACCAAAAGGCAGTAAAATAAACCACATTCACCATGCAAGCAAATAAAAGTAACAAAGTACAGAAGTAAAGAATTAAACTACTACAGTACACACACTGATACAACAGTAGAGAATTTAAAAGGGTATAGGAACATAAAATTACAATAAAAGAGTACAAAAATGTAACAAAATACTCACTACTACAAGTAACGGGGTACAACAAAAGTACAACTACTGGGCTCTACTAGGCCCAGCACCCTCTGCAGCCGTAGGCTCTGGCTGCTTAACACCTGGACCTGAAAAAGGTGGTAAGTACAACAAGTCAGCAAAATGCTGAGTAGAGTGGCAACCAGCTAACTAAGAGAAACAATAAAGGTGGACAGGTAGCTATTGTTTTCAATTTCTTTCTTTATTCAACTAATTATTCTTTCTTTCATCACTTGGTTTATTTATCAGATCTTTTTCTTGATCTCGAATGTTCATCATGGAAACGATCTTGATTACAGCCTTTTCCGAAGAGTAGAAGTAGCACGTGGTGCTCTCCTAGCCGAGAGAGTCCCTTGTGGTGGTCCTACACTTAGTCAACCACCCCAAGGTCGCTGACAAATGTAACGGTGACTGCAGCACACGCGATAAACGCACGGGTAGCTACCCCGCACGGGCACGCGATCAGTTGTTTCTGTTAACGGGTGCACCAAAGCACAGCACGAAACTAGTATAGGGCATTGCCCTCTCAGTAATAGGGGTCTAGCCCTCAACAGTAACCAAACAGGGGTCTCGCCCCTCAACAGTTCATGTACCCTCGCCTAACTACCCTGGTTTGCCTAATGGGCCTAACAAGTCGGTGTAGGACGACTAGCTGAACCCCGGGCCCCATGGGGTGGCTAGCTCTCTCCCTACATTAGTAGCTCTCCCCGGTATTGTGTACGCGAGGGCCACAGAGTCAGTACAAGGTGGCCAGTCCTAACGCCAGGTCCCAACCCTAGGGTGGCTAGCTCCGCTCTGCACTAAACAGGGGGACAGTCGCTCTCCTTGGTACTCCGTACTCAAGGGCCAGTTCACTTCCCCATTCACCTTTCTAGTTCCATTCTATTTATTTCTAGGAGTTCTACTCCTAGTTCCCCGTAGGGTTCATGTTCCTGTTTCTCAGGCCAGGCCATACTATGTTTCATCATTTCAGGTTTATTCACATATAACATGTGTTTCCAACATTCAATCCTTCTTTTCCAATTTATATACAAGCAGCTCGTATTTAATTTCAAAGAACAGGAATTACATGTAGCAGTTACTAACAACAGTACTCTACATTTCACAGGTAGTTGTTATCCAATTGCAGGCAATTATTACTATTCTATCTACTCATCCAAGACTGCAATTCAGGCATTTAATACAATCGTTCCACTGTTTCTAGTCATAGGATTCATGCCATACCCTAGGATCTATCATTCAATCTAGTGTTTCTGATCCTAGGATTCATGCCATACCCTAGGATCTATCATTCAATCTAGTGTTTCTGATCCTAGGATTCATGCCATACCCTAGGATCTATCATTTATTCCAGATATGCATTTATGTTTGTAATTAACTAAGGAAAGTCACTCTACCCGCAAAATCGGGAGTAATGGGGGCGTGATCGGCAGGTCCACGTGCCTCCGCAACCCCCAAATCAGCAACAGAACAAGGTCCTAACACAAGGGTCAACCACAAGAAACCACTCAGAATAAGATAAAAGTATTTCAAACAAGTAGAGGAACTTATACGGAGAAGAACGAAATCTTAAACGTGGAAAACAGACCTCAACGGACCCTAAACGAGTCAAAAATGACAATTCTGACTCAAATCAGACGTCTGGAACATCTTCCAAACGTCTTAAAAGGGGTCCAGTCCATACCTTACTTTGCGTTACTCAGACGTCTAGAGATCCTGCTAAACCATCTGGACCTAGTTCCAGACGTCCGACTATCCCTTCGGACGTCTAGAGACGCTCTCCGCCATTTGGTGCCTCGCCCAGACGTCTGAACCGCATGGAAGGGCGTGTCCCGTGCCTTCCAAAAGCGAATCCTGCACGTGCACACAAAATCTCTTAAACACAGCACACAATAGACGTTCGCAAAAGGAAGCGTAGGACGCAGTACGTACCTCTCAGTCATTCAGAGCTTCTTCCAGATGTCATCCACGTCGTCTGGATGTGGGTCCAAACGTCTGATTCTGGGAAAAATCCCAGAATCAGGACCTCCTTCGTCTTCTTCCTGCTGCGCGCGACCACGCCGCACAGCCACGCGTCCGCTGCTCAAGCTGCAGTAGAGCCGGGGGAAACCTCCCCAGCACAACGCTCTGCCTCGTGCACGCCGACCGGCCTCGAACTGCTCTGGTGAGCTCTCTCTCTCTCTCTCACGGCTCGCACACTCTCCTCTCTTCCCTCTCGCTGCTCCTCTCCTCTCTGCCGCTGCACTCGGCTGCAGCTGCTGCCCTCTCTCTCGCTCTCGTGCTGGAGGAAAGGGGAAGACGGATGGATGTGGGGCGGCGAACGAGGGAGAGGAGAGGGGATATATGTAGGCATGGGGGGGCAGCTCTGCAAGTCAATGAGGGAAGAAGAAAGAGAAGAAGGCGGCTGCGGCTCAGTTTGCGCGTGGCACGCTCGCAGACTTGCGGTCGTATGCACGCAAAAATTGATTTCCAGACGTCTGGGAAGGTGTCCAGACTTCTGGCCCAAGTCCCAGATATCTTAAAGAACTTTGATGGCATGGGTCTTAACATGGGCTATGGACAAATGGTAATGGGGGTTACCCGCAGCAACTTTCTACCCATACTTGTGCGATGAAATGTGGCTTATTATGTTGTCTCCTTTTTCTATTTTTCATTTTTTTTCTTTTGGGGTATTTTTCTATTTTTTTCCTTTTTTTGAGCAAGTGGCTTCCTTAATCTAAGATTTACTTAAAGGAAACGGTCAAAGACATTGAGTCATGTGGCTGGGCTCTAGACACCTAGCTATGAGCTGTTACTCACAGTAGTGTGGCAGCATACCACCTTACTATGTTTATTAGCTATTTATTTTTTGTTAAGACCGCCTGAGTAGTGAGTCAGTGAGAGATGTGTGTAGATCCCTTAGACATAAGTCCTCTTAAATTAGAGGGTGGGTTGAAAAGTTGTATATTTATCACCTCAACTTATTTAACCAAATTAATATAAACTTAAAGTGTAAGGACTCGAGAAACACGTCCAGACTTTAGTGGACACCCGAGCTAGTTAAGCCCAAAGACCTGAAAAGTCTAAGAGTTCAAGTCATTTTGTATTGTTTCCTAAAGTTGAAAAACTCTTAATGTCGAAGTTCTCTTTTTCTAATTCTCATTTTGTTTGTAAATAAAGATAAAATAAATAACAGTAATCTACAGAATTGACAAAACACTACAACAAAAATGGTTTTTACCAACAAAAGAGATATGTTGCTAAAGCATTAATATTTGTTGCTATAGACATTTTCTGACACTTTTTTGGATTCGTCGCTTGTCCGTTGGTATAATTAATGTTGTTAAAGATTTACCAACAATTTTAGATTGTCGGTATTTTTTGAATCTTTAGTGGCAATTACTTTTGTTGATATTTTTGTCGGTAAATGTTACTTTTAATGGCTATCTTTTTGTTGCTACAATTGACACTATTGTAAAGAAAAAATAGCGATGAAAATAATTGTCACAACAAATTGACGATATAAGATGCTTTAGAGACAATCACTTTTCGCTGCTAATTAATCTCACAATTCTTTTAATTCTTGTTATGAGAAAATTTGATGTCGCTAATGGAGATTATTAAGGGTAGTAAAATCTATTGCTAATTTTAAATAATAAACCTTTTATTCAACGCCATAATTTTATCACTAATAGCATCGTTGTTTTATATACATGATAAACTAACTTTGATTGCTACCTAATGCTATATCTTAAGGGTCATTATTACACTTTACCTTACATTAACTTTAATTATGAAGTATATGACTCCTAAATTGAAATGAATAAATATTTAAACAACGGAACAATATTATAGAGATCTATTGTGATAAAATTTAATATTTTCATTTTAAAATAAAGTAATGAAAAAGTGGTAAGACATCTAAACCAACTGCTTGTTTTTATAATTTAATGGTAGTAAGAAAGATCAAACATTTAAAATAACACGTCGATCATATACAATATTCATTCATCAACCAATAGTTTTTTATTATAAGAAAAAAATTTCATAAACAAGTCAAAGTTATAGAGTAACATAACAAAAAAGGATACATGTCCAAGATAAAGAAAAAAAAGTCCTAAAAAATATTTTGACTAAATTAAAAGCACGTAAAAAGATTTTTGCTGATAACTCAAGTGCATCTTCTATTAGCAACTTGAAAAGATCATGAAAAAAGAAGAAAAAAATTGTCAAAAAATAATTCTAAGATACATTAAATAAAGGAAGAGTTACGTTTTAATACCATGGTTCAAAGTAATTTTATCACAATACCTATCGTGAAATAGCAAACATCTTAGGCCAAGCAATGATAGCTCCAATTGTGTCACCTAGAACTTCATATTTTCCATATGACCTGATCAACTTCTCTTCTTCATCGATGGCAACTTCAACATAAACCCCTACACAAGTGGAACCAATGGCAACTCCTCCAATAATTGCACAAGGATCAATAGTATGCACTCGTGCAAGTGCAACTTTCCTTTGCATGTCTACCATGCTTAGTAGATACACATCCTACATGTGAAATAATATAACAACAAAATGATAGCATGAAGATCAATTTAGTTATAGTTTTTATCAAAAGCTTAATATTGAATTTAAAATTTTAATGTACTTTTACATAAAAGTTTACTTGGCCTTCAACCAACATAGATTGAGTCTCATCCTTATGTTGATTCTTTATCTTCTTTAAACTTGTACAAATGTTGCCTTGTTGCGTAACCATATCTTGAGTACCCTGATTGTAGATGATATGATTAGTTTCTTAGCTTAAATATACTCAATTATTTAACTAGAAATCATAATACCTGTGACCTCTTTAATGATGGGGAAACCTGCAAATTTGCTCTTCCTAAAGATTGGAGTAGCATTTCTTGAAAGTTTGCTTGGGTTTCTTTCATTTCATTTATCTCTTCCATAAATCGCATCTCAATTTGTCTTTCCCACTCTTTCCTTTGTTCTCGTTCCTCAATTTCTTTTTGCCTCCACAATTCAGAATGTGGTGATATTAATCCATATCCCTTAGTACGGCCACGTTTATCTTTTCCAACAACTTTTACATAAATTTCATTAACCATTGAAGGGTCTTCTGAACCATCCATCTTTTCAGTTGCCTTGTTAAATTGTTCCTGAAAGAATAACTTGTCATCATATAGTCCTCTATACTATTAAAAAGTTATGAAGAAATTGAAGCTAATAAAAATCTCAACTAAAATGGCATAAAAAAAGGTCAAATTAAAAAGTTTATTCTTGATCAAAAGCATACATTAAAGTAAACAAAATTACCATTTATTTGAAAGCATTATAATTTTATCGCTATTTAATATTTCAAGTATCTTACATATAAAAAATTAGTATTTGTTTTCCTAATTACATAAAAAGGCTGATACCATAAATGAAAATAAATGTAAATAAAAATCAAAAGATAAATTGCACATCAAGAATAAGTTATATAATGTGTTTAACTTACAATCATAGAAGCTGCTATTTCACTTGTTGGTTTGCCATCATTCTTTTTATAAACATTTACAAATAAATCAATCTTGTTTATATTTCTTCCCATTTGTTTCTCCATCTAAAGGTAATAAAAATTATAACACTTAAATCATCAACATAAAAAGTGAAAATTTTGAGAATAAAGAATGTACCTCATCCCTTATGCATGCATAGCTTTTTATCCCCACAGTATGATGAAGCATTACTTTTCCTCTATTTTCTTTATTTTTAGAACAACGTAACTACAAGAATCATAATTTTTTAGAACTATTTTCTAAGTTAAGGTAAAGAAAAAAAATATAATTTTAATTACCTTTGACTTCTTTGAATCCCAATGCTCATTAAGAAACTTCTAATGCTCCTTAGTTACCCGTGAATCATGATACTCTAATCTTTCTTCCATGGAGAGCTGTGGTCGATAATATTTCTCCCTAAGGTAACACTTAAATTCTTTCTATTCTTAGCTATGCTTAGAAGCACCCATGGTCGCATCTTCTCTTTATATTGAAATTTGCACTACATAAAAAATGTTAAATTATCAAACTTAAATATAATTAACAAAATTATTATGATTAAGAATTTACCTCCACAAATTCTATCATTTTATTATTGTATTCTATAAGCATCTTCCTCCAATCATCATAATCCAATGGGGCCAAATCTGAATTGCATGCAACAGTTCCACAAAAATTTTTCAAATGATTTTGATTATCTCCAATTGGTTAGTATGAATCATTCATCTCGACAAATATCTTCTTTCCATCTTGATTGTTCCATACTTTCAGGCACACAGTAGGTCCTTTCTTACCCTTTCCTTTTGAATTAGAATCTAGATTTTTAATGGCAAAAGAACACTATTAAATGAATTCAAATTTAATCTTTGTATGATATATAAATCTCTTAAACTAACTTGTAAGAATGCAGAAAAAGCTGTATTATAGAAATAAATTTTCACACATGAAATATCTTACCAATGTCCTGAAGGTCAATTTCATCAGTTTCTCCAACTACAACATGTGTACAACTTGCTATGTTACCTTGATATTCTTCTTCGAATGATTCAATGGCAGCATGCTTTGCCTTTTTTGTTTTCCAAAGCGTGGAATGATTTTTCCTCATAATTTGTTTTTCCTTAGATTGTTTCTTCGGTAACGCTGGATTATTCTTCAATGTAGAAGTTGTAACTCTAGTTCCATTATCATTATATGTTGGCTCAACATTTTCTTGGTTCAGGGTTGCCAAAATTTTCTTTGATTGATATCCTCCTAGAACTGGAATAACATGAGAGTCAAATTGTGGTCTCTTTGACATCCTATATGAATCATAATAAGGAAATAAGTTAAACAATCAACAAAATAAAGTCAAAACATATAATAATGAAAAAATGACTTGTGAAAAATTATCTTCATACCAAATAACAACAAATAACTTACATCAATCTAGTCGTCATCATCAAACTTGCTTTCATTGTTATCTGCTCTACTAATATCATTAATATGTTGTTCCTAGTTCTCTCTAGAAAAAGAAACACCATCAATGTCTATACATACAACATCAATGTCATCATCGTTGTCATTTGTATCCATCTCACTTTCATTCAAATCATAGGAGTAGCCATTTATTGTATCATAGTTATCTAAGTCAACGACTTTTTCTTCCATAGCAAATAAATCTTTAGGTCTTGTTCTGACAACGAAATGCCAATCCTTGCGTATCGGATGTTGGACATAAAACACTTGTTAGTACTTGAGTTGCTAATACAAATGGATCATTTTCATGTCCTAAATAAGATAAATTCACTGTTGTTAATCCATTTGCTTTCCCAATTGCATTTTTTGACTTGGTATTTATCCACTGGTATTTGAATAATACTATTTTAAACCTTTCATAATAATTCAACTCAATTATGGCTGTGATCACTCCATAATAATCAACTTCACCAATTGAAGGATTTTTATCTAATCTTTGGAAAAACTCTCAGTTTGAGCATTAACAACAACACCACTATTTTGTGTTTGTCGATTCTTCTCTCTATTTTTTGTATGAAATCTAAAGCCATCAACAATATAGCCACTATAATACATCACTACCTCATGAGGGCCTCGATCAAGCACTCAAAGATCTTTTGATACAAATTCCCTTTTAATCACAAAAAGTAACAATAAGTGTCTCAAGATATTAAAACTATTAGATTGGTGGATATTTATGAAACATACACATCTCTTGAACACTTTCTAAAAGTGTCATTATGTTTGTTACTAAGTTCCTTCTGTGATAATCGACGATATGAGTTCCTAAGTATATGACAATGTTCTCTATAAATTTACAATAATTATTAAAATGTTATGATAGAACATGTAACATGAATAATTCAAAGGATATGACTTTCAAGTGCTTACTCTTTAAATGGAAGGATAGCATCACAATTGGATAAGATATATCCATGTGCCTATTTTGTCGTAATCAAATTTAATTTCTTGGGAGTCCTCTTTCCTATTTCATGACCAAATTGTGAAAATATAGAAAACCCTTGATCCACATCACGAAGTTCATGTAGAAAGTTTCTTGATGTAAACCTTGTTTCCACTCTTGATAAATATCTTGGACAAAATATCCAGCATTCATCTGCTATATACCCTTCCATAATAGAGCCTTCTTGATGATTCTTATTACGAACATACCTTTTTAGTTTAAGAAGATACTTATTAAGTAACCATGTAAGAGTTAAAGAATATGTTAAAAAGCATTTATATTGACTTTTTTAAAATACTGTAGGAGTATACCTTTCTATGGGATACATCCATCAATATTGAACTGGTCCAGCTATCTTTGCTTCTGTGGCCAAATGTATTCCTAAATGTATCATAATATCAAAAAATAATGGTGGGATTATTTTCTCCAATTGACAAATCAATATGTTAATCTTCTGCTTTAACTATTCAAGATAACCTGGATCAATCTCTTTTGAACATATATTTCAGAAAAAGCTGTAGAAATCTATCAATATTGATCGAACAGTATCATTTGATATGGCAACTTGTAATGATATAGGAAGTAGTTGATGCATTACTATATGACAATCATGACTTTTCAAGCCTGAAATCTTGCGATCATGTAGATTTACACATCTTGAAATATTAGATGCATAACCATATGGAGTTTTGACTCTTTTAAAGATCTCACATAGATTTGACTTCTCATTCTTGTCTAAGTTATAACATGCTGAAGGCAAGATAGTCTTATTTCCAACCTCTTTGGCTACTGTGCACCATCGCTTCCTTCCACAGTTATTGTTGGGGCTTGGTTGAAAGGAGATCTTCATCAATGCCTATGAGGGAGAAAACCCATTGAGGAGCATTTGCAAAGGCTATTTGGTTGGAAGTTCAAGCATCACCTTCGGTGATATTCTTCTACATATTTTTGTTCGTCCATTGTTATCTTGTGAAGAAGGTTGGTTTTATGTAGCCTCTCGGGGAGAAGAATATTTCTCTGATTATAGTGAATTGATTTTGGGTTGTGTGGATCACGTGATTTTTTACCCACACATCTTTGGGGGGTTTTTCCACGTTAAAAATACAGTGCATATTGTGATTGTGAGTGGTTGTGATTTGCTTGCTTGTATATTTTGTGATATTATATGTTAAGACCCGTGCCATCAAGCGCTTTTAAGACGTCTGGGACTTGGGCCAGATGTCTGGACACCTTCCCAGACGTCTAGAAATCAATTTTTGCATGCGTATGACCGCGAGTCTACGCGCATGCCGCGCGCAGACTGAGCCCCAGCCGCCTTCTTCTCTTTCTTCTTCCCTCGCCGACTGCAGAACCTTTTCCCCCTTGTGCCTACATATATCCCCTCCTCTCCCTCACGCCACCCCACACCATCCGTCTTCTCCTTCCTCCAGCACGAGAGCGAGAGTGAGAGCGACTAGCAGCTGCTGCCAAGTGCAGTGGCGTAGAGGAGAGGGGCAGTGAGAGGAGGGAAGAGAGGAGAGTGCACTAGCTGTGAGGGAGCTCGCCGGAGAGGCTCGCGGCCGGTCGGGAGTATGCGAGGCGGAGTGTTGTGCCGGGGAGGTTCCCGGACGCTGCTGCAGCTAGAGCAGCGGATGAGCAGCTGCGCGGCATGGTCGCGTGCAGCAGGAAGAAGACGAAGGAGCTTCTAATTCTGGGATTTTTCCCAGAATCAGATGTCTGGGCCTACATCATGATGACGCGGACGACGTCTAAAGGAAGCTCCAGACGATTGAGAGGTACGTACTGCGTCCTATGCTTCTCTCTGCGGATACGGCAATGCGGGCCGTTCCGCCGAAGCTCTGTTGCATGCCGTGTTTGAGAGATTTTGCGTACGAGTGCAGGTTTCACTTCGGGAAGGCGCGGGACATGCCCTCCCTCGCGGTTTAGACGTCTGGGCGAGTCACCAGATGGTGGAGAGCATCTCTAGATGTCTATAGGGATGGTCGGATGTCTGGAACTAGGTCCAGATGGTTCAGCAGGATCCCTGGACATCTGAGGAGCAGCGTAGAGTGAGGTATGATCTGGACCCCTTTCTAAGATGTCTGGAAGATGTTCCAGACGTCTGATTTGAGTCAGAGTTGTCATTTTTGACCCGTTTAGGGTTCGTTTAAGGTCCAATTTCCACGTTTAAGATTCCATTCTTCCTTGTATAAGTTCCTCTACTTGTTGGAATGCTTTTTATCATGTTCTGAGTGGTTTCTTGTGGTTGATCCTTGTGTTAGGATCTCGTTCTGTGGTGGATTTGGGGGTTGCGGAGGCACGTGGACCTGTCGATCATGCCCCCATTACTCCTGATTTTGCTGGGTAGAGTGGCCTTCCTTAGTTAATTACAAACATAAATGCATGTCTGGAATAAATGATAGATCCTAGGATATGGCATGAATCCTAGGACCAGAAACACTAGATTGAATGACAGATCCTAGGGTATGACATGAATCCTAGGACTAGAAACACTGGAATGATTGTATTGAATGCCTGAATTGCAGTCTGGGATGAGTAGATATAATAATAATAATCGCCTGTAATTGGATAACAGCTGCCTGTGAAATGTAGAGTACTGTTGTTAGTAACTGCTACATGTAATTCCTGTGCTTGAAATTAAATACGAGCTGCTTGTATATAAATTGGAAAAGAAGGATTGAATGTTGGAAACACGTGTTATATGCGATACCCCTGAAATGATGAAACATAGTATGGCTTGGCCTGAGAAACATGAGCATGAACCCTACGAGGAATTAGGAGTAGAGCTCCTGGAAATAAATAGAATGGAATTGGAAAAGTGAATGGGGAAGTGAGCTGGCCCTTGAGTACGGAGTACCAAGTAGAGCGATTGTCCCCCCTTGTTTAGTGTAGAGCGGAGCTAGCCGCCCTAGGGTTGGGACCTGGGGTTAGGATTGGCCACTTTGTACCAACTCTGTGGCCCTCGCATACATAGTACTGGGGAGAGCTACTAGTGTAGGGAGAGAGCTAGCTACCCCACAGGGCCCGAGGTTCAGCTAGCCATCCTACACCGACTTGTTAGGGCCACTGGGCAAACCAGGGTAGTCAGGTGAGGGTGTGCGGACTGTGGAGGGGCGAGACCCTTGTTTGGTTCTTAGGGGGCTAGACCCCTGTTACTGAGAGGGCTCTACCCTATACTAGTTCCGTGCTGTGCTTTGGGCGCACCCGTTAACGGAAACGACTGACCGCATGCCAGTGCGGGGTAGCTACCTGATTGCATCGCAAAAATACACCTGCAATTGTGCCATCTTGTGCTATTTCCTAGCATTACCAGTGCATATTAGGTATCCTTAGTCGCATTTGTAAAAACACACGCATGCATGCATTTATTTAAGAGGGGAGGAGAGTGAATAAAATGGCCTCAAAATTTACATTTTCTTCAAGTGCTGCTTCACAAAATTTCCATCTTTATTTTTATTTCTATTTGATTTTGAATTTCTCCGTGCGGCTGCAAGGAATGGCTTCTTCTTCTTCGCATCTTGTCCTGCTCAGCCATGCTCTGCAGCAAGCCACTCCCTGCACAGCCGCATGCACAGCCATGCATAGCCGGGGCATGGTTGTGCATGCCTTCTTCCTCTATAAAAAGATCTCGGCTTCTTCTTGCAAAGGAGAGCCTGGTCCACAGAAAAAGGAGCCGGTGGGCATGGTGGTTCTTTCCCTGTTTCTTTGTTTGAAGCACTTCCGCCATTGCCACTGGAGATTCAAGCTTTGAAGCTCAACCAGCCACCACAAGCTCCACAGCAGCAGCAACAGTGTAGGCCACCGCACGCCCGGACGCAAGCCACCGTGCACGCCTGCAGGCCACCCTTGCCTCCCTCTTCGCGTGCCCTGTCACACCTTTTCACCCGCAAGCCCAGCCGGTGCATCCTCTTCCACGTGTGCGCCGAGCCGTCCACGCCACCCGCACTCACAGCACCAGGCGTACTCGGTCGTGTAGCTCGCCCCAGCACTGTAGCCACTGTTCACGCGTTTCAGCAGAACAATGTGGCTACAGTGGGGTGACCGGTAAGTTTCTCACTTATCCGGTCACCCGGTGCGCCGCAACCGCTATTTGCCCGCACCCGCGTCCAGCCTAGTGCCTGCTCGCGCGTCTACGTGCGCCCGCCTCTGCCAGCGCCCGCTCCCACCCACGTCTTCGCTCACTTTAATGTCTGCCTTTGCTCACTCCCTTCGCCTCTCCCCACGCCCACTTCCTCCAGCACGTGCCTCTTTGCGCGCATACACACCTGCGCACGTGGGTGCGCTATCAGACGACACTGGCTGCTTCAGACAACTTAACCCACGCGCCTTTCTTCTCCAGCAGACGATCCCTCTCTCTCTCTCACTCTCTCTCTCTCTCTCTCTCTCTCTCACACACACACACAGCACTCTCTCTGCCGACACATACACACACACTCACACTCTCGCACACACACACTCTCACCTATACACTATTATATACTTATATATATATACGTATATATATTTTTATCTATATATATTTATATACATATATATATATATACTTATATCTATACATATAGTAGTACCTATATACCTAAGTATTAATATACATACATACATACATATATATATATATCTATATACTTATATATATATACATATATATTTACATATTTATATACGTATAAATATATATATATATATATATCTATATATATATATATTATTACCTATATAACAAGTATAAGTATAGATACATATATATATATACACATATAACTACATATATACCTATATATTTATAACCATATATACATATAGATATTTACATATATACATATATATATTATCACATCTCTTACTGCACGTTGAATCACGGGAATATCTGCACCAGTTGCTGATATTCCTCGATACACGCATACAAAAAGCGTGGTCGCACACATCTTCCGCCATCCACCTTACACTCCATGCAGCACATCGTCCTGTTGGTTGCATCTTTCTAGACAATGACCGACTCAACATCGTGCTACACGCCATCTCCACCTCCACCCCCACCCCTTTATAGATATATAGTATATACATATATATCTATACTATATTTACTTTATTTCTGTCTCTCTTTCATGCCAGTAAAAAGAAAAAATATACATATAAAAGAGAAAAGATAATTCTTGACTTGCAGGTACTCAGTCTTTCGAATAGCAAGACCAGTTTTAGAACCCTGATTTGGCTTAAAGCCAAGAACCTGATTTTGAGGGTGTGCCTCAAGGACAAGAATTATCAGAAAGAAAACCAAAAACATAATAAACGAACGGAAGAGATTCGTTGTAGGAAAGGTGTAGACACTTGACTTCTAACCCCACTTCCCTGAGTTCGACCCTGGGCCTAAAAGTGACCAAGATAAAATCAAGTAGGCCAGGTAAAAAAATTTTGTAAAGAGATGGTTAGGCTCGATTTAGGTTAACCACTATACTCATTATAACGATAAAATCACCATATTAACACACCTATCCGAGTCTACACCACTACCAGTGCGTTTATCGCGTGTGCCGTAGCCACCGTTACGTCTGTCAGTAACCTTGGGGTGGTTGACTGAGTGTAGGACCACCACGGAGGACTCTCCCGGCCAGGAGAGCACCACGTGCTACTTCTACTCTTCGAAAAAGACTGTAATCAAGATCGTTCCCACGAGGAACATTTGAGATCAAGGAAAAGACCTGATAAATAAACCAAGTGAAAAAAGAAAGAATAATTAGTTAAATAAAGAAAGCAATTGGAATAACAGCTACCTGCACACCTTTACTATTTTAGTTAGCTGGTTGCTACTCTACTCAGCGTTTCGGTGACGTGTCGTACTTACCACCTTTTTCAGGTCCAGGTGTTGAGCAACTAAAGCCTACGGTTGTAGAGGGTGCTGGGCCCAGTAGAGCCCAGTAGTTGTACTTTTGTTGTACCCTATTTTCTATTATAGTGAGTATTTTGTTACACTTTTGTACTTTTTTATTGTAAATTTCATATTCCTGTATCTGTTTAAATTTTCTACTGTTGTGGTGGTGTGTACTGTAGTAGTTACTCCTTTATTACTGTACTTTTGTTACTGTTAGTTACTTACATGGTGAATGTGGTTTATTTTAATGCTTTTTGGTTACTTTCTCATTGGACGACTGGGTCTTGGGATTAGTCGAGTCGGTCCGATTCTCATGTCCTGTAGGGATTCGGGAACCGGGTCGTAATATTATAGGATCTATAAGGTGGGCTATTCAATTTTTATTTGTGGTATTTTATTTATTGACAACACATTCTAGTACCATGTTGAGAAAGACAAGATTTGTTGATCTTGATAGAGAAAAATTACAGAGGAGCCCATAAATAGAAAAAAGTGCAAAAAAATTTATTATTTTTATTCTAACGAGTACTTCTTAAGGGTTTCAACATTAAAGCTGATGACCATTTGTTGCTTGTGAGATGTTTAGGTCAAATAAATTGCTCTCCATTTGAAAGTTTTTTGAGACAAGTGTGGAGTGGAGAATTGAAGGGGGTGAAATAATCTAAGGGCCAAGGGATGAGGGATGGAAATGTGATAGGAAAAACAATTGAGATATCTAAAGCAAACATAGTCTTCGGATATACACGTGCCCCAATTTGTGATGGAAACCATAGGAATAGCCTCCATTGAGTCAAACTCATTACCATGCTGTATTAGATTAAGGATGGAGACAACTGGTTGATGCCTCCAAAATACCTCATTAGCATGTAAGAGTAACAAAAAGAGTGCAGATTCTATTTAATCCTGGAGATAGATTTGCAAGACAACATGGTTTAATTCCAAGTGGTAGATTTAGCATGAGAAAACAACCTCATGTTATGATCAAGTAGCTCTACAAAACCTTCAATAACCATTTGTTGAATGCATTTGTTGAATGGGGTTAAAGTATGTGATAGAACAAGTGTTACAACCTTCTGGAAACTACTCAGATATTCTGTGAAAATTGAATTGACTACAACTAAGAGAGGTTTAGTTCTTACTTGTATGGAATATATCATTATTTTTTACAGTGGATTAGGACTTTCGGCACCAAATTCAATTCTTTCTCTGGCTTTAAGGGTCATCTCAATGCAAGAGCTCTACTTTCTTGATATGGGGAGGTTTAAAAGTCTGATTAAGAAATTTTATGTTAGTTGTTACTATCACATAGGCAGACATATCCATAGTACAGGTGCGATTTCCCAGTTAATGGGTACACTCATTGAAGTTCAGTATGATGATTTTGAGATATTTGAAGTCCTCCACATGACAAGATTTCTTGAGGTTCTTTTAATGTTTGGTTTTTTAAGATGTTCATTATGGAGCCTAGCAAGGCATAGAATAGTGGTGGAATGTCGCTTTCGGGAGTTGGAGGCCCCAGATTCAAGCATCCCTAATGTAAAAAAAAAGAAGAGAGCTAGAAACATATAGGACTAGGCTTTGTACATTTGTAAAAGGCAAGGGAATCTTGTCATGAGTGTGGACTCTCATTCTAGTGCCTAAGTACTAAGCCATGGGTCAGATTGCGGCTAAACAAATGCGGTTAAGGTTCTTGTTAGCAGACTACATGTCACTCTGGATGGACCTAAGTCGATCATGTGAGATAATGGAGTTCCTATATTGATTTCTATCAACCTATATTTTTGAAAGACCTGAGCATGTGAAGGTGAAGTCTCACTGTGCCAAAAGATGTGTTTCTCAATGATATATAATTATATTCCATGTTCCCATAGAAGATAGTCTTATTGAACCTCTTTCTTAGGACAAATATTATAAGAGTAATTAGATGCAGGAACCACTGTCTTTGGTGGTTACCTGCCAATAGACAATTCTAGAAGCTTGGAAGTTTACAAGGGTTGGATCATCTGCAATCAATGGCTAACCAATCTTTTGACATCTTCATCTTCCATTCACGGTAATGTAGAGATTTTGAGAAAACCCTCATGATCAAGGTGTTTTTGATCCTTCTTTCAATCTCCCATTGAAATTAGAAAGTAACACAAGCTTATAGAAAGTAGGCAAAATTCAAGCAAACATCAACACTGGTCCTTCTCATCATTAACCGAATTTTTGTACTATGGTGGTGGTTCTAATCCACTCCAATACCATCACCACGACTTCTTGAATTTGCTAGAGATTGAATATAATGATGATATATTGGTATCAAGTCATTCGCAAAATAAACCAATGGGATGAACAATGCTACTATACAACTGAGTATGAAGACTGTTACAATGATAAAGAATGGAAATGGATTTTAAGAGTCGTTTTGATAAATGCCTTGCAAACTATTACAAAAAGGGTAGAAAAGGGCAGAGCAATAGCATTTTTGCTCACATTTCCAATGCCCCAAAGGTGGATGAATAAGACTTAGATGAAGATTCATCATTAGAACAAGTGCATATTTGGTTGTTCAAGCAAAACAATTGGAGAACAAACCTATTTCCAAAATCTTGTTCTACAATGTAGAAGAAAAAATGCAGCAGTGTTCCTGATATGAAAAACAAAAGCATAGTTCTGTTGTTCATGAAAAGTAAATAAACAACAATATTGTTGCTTATGCAAAGTTGAATCCCATTGATCTTGTTTTGGGATCATGTGCGCAACATCACCATCCGTGCACCATTTTGATCTATACGACTTGATGACTAGCCGCTTCCTTCTAAACAACCATGGGAATAATTTGATTTTTAGGGGAGCTTTAATCCTACACAGTAGCTTTGAATCACTGTCAACTGCAGACCGTTGCATCTCATTTGCTTCATGTAATTTATAAGTACTTCTGACACTAAATTTCCCATGTTTCTTAATATGGCAGTCCAATGCTACATACGTCGGAGAAAAATTTGCCAACGTCTGAATTAAACATTGAAAATCAGAAAATGTTGCATCAGACAGACCTTGGGGAAGTCTGATGTCTCGGACCTTGAGCTCCCTATCCTACAGCTCCATACAAAAGCATCTTTATTTTGAAATCAATTTAGTTATGTCTAATCAACAATAGAACTCTTATAAAGTTGCAATGTTACAGCATGGTTTTACGTTTATTATTGATAGAGATCATTTATTGTTGATGATAGATTGATAAGAGGTGGCAAGGGTGAGAGAAATAGCTAGGAGTGTAGTTGAAATCGAAGGAGCATCAAGTGGTTGCCAATCTCTAGGTTGTGGCAAAAGCTGGTGGAGCAGAGTGGGGTTCTAAGATAGGAAACAAATGGGTGGCATTTTTTGGTAAGCTTTGGAACAAAAAAGAAAAATAATTGAATAGATGGTCGACAGACACTCCTTCATAGTTTTAAAGATCCTTCCATCAATTCACTAATATTCCTTATCTGTTCACTTATTGTTGCATATTCTTGTCTCCATCTAATCAAACATCCCTATCTAATCAAGCATCTTGTTCTTTTGTTGAAGCTCATGAAGAAGATTTAGCACACTTGTTCCTTAGATGCAATTTTGCAAGAGAGGCATGGTTGCAGCTTCAGTCACTACCTTTGAAACTAGAGTCTTTTATGAGATTTTGGAAGTGCATTAGCAATGGATCTCAAAGTGATCTAAATTTGTGGGTTAAGTTTTGAGCCGATTTTTTGACTCTTTGGCTTGAAAGAAATAGGGTGGTGTTTGGGTGCACCCCAGTGCATGTGGATAATGTTGTGAGGGAGGATTTGTCATTAGGTAGTTTGCAGCGAAATGTAATGCAATTCCTATTTTTTTAGGAAATGAAGTAGATGAGGATTTGTCATTAGTTACCTTTTTTAAAAAAACAAGCTGATTTTATATCAATTTTGTTGTAACTTGTGAATGCATCCAACATAAATCAAGTAACCACATATTAAGTTAATCTACTAGAACTACATATCAGAAACTACTAGTTAAAATCCAATGAAAAGGATGGTTGTATTTTACAACTCAAGAAGTGAACAAAATCTTCCCACCTTCAACTCCAACGTTTACAAATTATTCACTAGAAATGCATGCAATTCATGATTTTTTTCTCTATGAAGAATAAGACATGTAGTTTAATTTAGGTGGGGAAGGCATCTACTAAACAATTGGTTCATTTAGGTGGTTCAATCGCTGGCATTTTAAATGCAGTTACTACTGAAACTTTTACAATGCTGATTAATTTCATTAGTGTAAATCCTAAACCCAGATATTATTGGATCGCTGTATCCCACTAATTTCTGTTTTACCCTCACGGTATTTGTCTAGATTTTTTAATAAATATGAATCAGTTCACAGATCCAGAGCTAAGGGGTGGTTTAATATTCTCATGCTATCTTACTCAAGCATGTCACTATCTTGAAGACATTCCTAATTTAAATATTTTTACTTAACTTGGTTAAAAGAATGTTTAGTGACAATTGATCAGAGACCATTCCTCCAAAAACCATCCTCTCTAAGAATTTAACCCCAACAACTACAACATTACACTTGCTTAGTACAACAAACATTGCATAATATGTTACATCATCAGGTGTCAAACCTTCCCTAACCATGTTCTCATAGGGAAAGTGTCCAAGATTTTTTAAAGTTGTCTTGAGGGAATTCTAATGCTAGGAAAGCATCTAAGATTTTTCCTCATTGAAGCTAGAAATGTGAATGAGGTTGGCTTTAATTAGATGCGATGCATATTTTGTACATGTAAGAATATCCTATCATGTTGCGAGGGCTAAAAGGGGAAGGTGGAAATTTTTGTCACCATTACAAAAGCAAAAAATAAAAAGGAATTTGACATTTTAGTTCACAATTTTGATCCCTCCTCGAATTTCAATTCACATTTCAGTTAATAGTTAACTGATCCATAATCCTTACTCCTAAAATTGAGTTTCATTACTAACCAGGGTCCATCCACTCTTTCAAACATGGAAAATGGGCAACAGATTGGCATGGAGGAGATAAAACATGGATGTAAACTGCTCAATAACTTGGTTTCTAGATGCAACTAAACTAATTGAATGTTGCAAACCATATCTAAAAGATCCCAATTACAAACTCTCATGCATCAAATAACACTTGTACTTGATGGTAATAAGGAAGGAAAAACCAAATACTTTGCGAATCTTAAGAGGCATGTGGGAACAACACAAGGCACAACTGAAAAGCATAATCATCTCAAACCACAATTGGTATACCAACAAACCACACTTCATGTTCAATGCAGATTATCATAAATACAGTATCTGCAATTTCTAATCTATTTAAAAAAGTACTTGCAAATGATGCTTCTGACAATATTAATATTTTTCACTAGTCTAAATGAAGTAGGTATCATAACTAGTTTTCGACAGTATCTTAATTATTTTCCAACTGAACTGATTAAAACATGCAAACTATATCTAAGCAATCCCAATTACTAACTAACATGCATCAAATAACAACTTATACTTGACAATAATAACCAAGGAAAAAATGAATACATTGCAAGTCTCAATAGGCAAGCAAGACCAACACAAGGCACAACTGGAAAGCTGAAATCATCTCAAACCAGAACTAGAATGCCTACAACCACTCTTTTGCTTTCAATTGTTACCCATATCACATACGAAAATTTCCCTGTTTATCCTAAATGCCATTGTCCTACTAATCATTTATGTGGATAGGATGCCCACTCCATTATGATCACCCATTTGTTTTAAGCAAACAAGAAATATATCACATCAAAAGCATTTCTCTCATGATAAGGTAGATTTTCCCTTACTAATTGATCTTTAAATTGCATTAACACATATCCATCTAAACTATAACATAATATAGTCCATTTCATACAAGTCCCATGACAATGTAAATGCTATTGAAGAGTTGGCTGAGCATAAGGATGAAAATAAAATATATCTAGATGTAACTGCCATTGAACAAATAAGCTCTATTATGAAGGACATGACACCTCTAAATGATTGCTATAACCACCCTATTTACTAGTAGAACTTCTATATGTGGCCAACCTTTTATCTTGACCTTTAGAATGTGCACAAGAGTCAATGGAATACCTGTGAGAACCAATTCTATCTTGCTGCCTGTGAATATGTCTACCTTGTTGATTAGGGACTTCAATACATACCCTTTAGAATGATAACTCTAGGATATCCATATGATTATCAGTTTCAAGAATTTCAATATTTCGTAGTTATGGATTTTTACCATTTAGATAGGCCAAATATTTTTATCGACTCATTCATTTCAAAATCTTATTCCATTTGAGATAGAAAATAGTTGCTAAGGTGAACTACTCATATAAATAAGTGAGACAAATAGTCACCATACTTGAGCAAACAAATAGAAACGTAAGGCAAATACGATATTCGAAGTTATAATGAGATGGTTTCTATCAAGATTTGCTAATTTATATGTGATTTTAAGTTTACATCTCATCTATAACACATTGGCACTAACAAAACATGGACTCCATTTTGCCTTTATTTTTCAGAAAAAATATTACTTTCAACTCCTAAGTTTAAACTAGGCTTAACACATAATGCACATTTGTCATTTATCATGCAAGAAACAAATGGTCACATATACAATACACATCCCACATCCCATGTTTTTGATTGGACCAAACTCATCAAGAATGCAATATGATTGCAAACTCAAATAATCCATCAAGACATGTAACAGATATACAAAAAAAAAAAAAACATCCAGCAATGCATCAAAGTAGAACTGTAGCTGGCGGAGGAGGCGAAGTAGGCCAAGGGCGTCGGCGTCGATCAGATAGAATAGTGCTACAACTAAGTGGGGACAATCGATATGCTGTAGGTGTTGGCTATGCACGCGGTTGAAATGGGCTCTTGCTGGTGATTGAGAGGCACCGCCGATTGAGAGGGGGACGAAAAGCAAGGCGCGAAATATGCTGCAATTTGCCGCAGGGGATGGTTGAGGGGGATGGCTGGACGATCTGCCACAGGTGGGGACGACGCACGACGGCTAGACGATCTGCAGCAAGTGGGGACGATGTGCGATGGCTGAGGGGGATGGCTGCGATCTGCTGTAGGGGATGGCTGGACTATGTGCGAGCGATATGCTGCAGGGTGGAGAGGGCGATGGAGATCTGGCGGAGGCGTAAACTGCAACGAGGCCGATATGTTGTGGTGGGGAGGGCGATGTAGATTTGTCGGACTGCGACGAGGGGTATGGGGGGAAGGTCGCGTAGGTGGGGGAAGGTCGCGCGGGTGGGGGGTGCTTTTAGGTTTCTCTCGATTGGGTTTTGTGTGGGCGGGAGATTTGGAGGCGGGTTACGAGGGGGGGGGGAAAGCGGGGTTTTGAGGAGGCACAAGATTTGTAGTGGAGGCGCAAGATTTTGCGATGGATTCGTAGGACGAGAAGTTAAGGAGATAGACATGTTGAAATAATATGTCTCAAATAGTTAATTTTAAATTTATTTTTGTTAATTTATTACATTTAGGATCACTTTTTATTGTCTTAAAAATTATTATAACATGATTTTCATTATCATATTGTTATTTTAACAAAAAATAAATATGAATACTTTTGTGACATTACATTTTACTATTACATATAATCATTTCAAAAGTATTATTTTTTTTAGTGATACTTGCTCAATTAAGATAGAAAATAATGTTATACTTTTAGACATTTATTACTTTTAGACATTTATGTAAAAATTGAAATAATATAATGGTAACTTTCTTGAAGAAACTGATCACTAAAGCCAATATGTTATTTATAAAGGGATTTATGTAAAAATTTAAAGTATATCTTCATGCATTAATTAATAGTAACTTTCCTTACTAACGTATATCAATATATATCTACCTAAATTGAAATAATACCAACATTTATATTCACCAATGTAGTGGCAAATAAATGAACATGTCCGTAGCTCATAAAAATGCCAATGAATAAAATTTGATGCTAAAGGCATTTGTTAGTCAACATATTTATATAGCAGCAAATAATATAGTTATGTCGCTAATGCATAACTTTACAGACATATAAATTTGTCACTAAAAAAAATTGTTAGCTAACATTTTTTGTTAGTGATAAATTATTTTGTCATGGCGCTAAAGGATACTATTAGTGACACATGTTTTATTTGTTGTAACGTGAAATGTTGCTAAATCTATATTTTTTTGTAGTGAAATAATTCAGATATGAATATCAACCCCCCCATGCCTAGATGGTGCAATGTCCTTATTGTGAAAATTTAATGGCATGAAAAGGATCGGAGTAGATAAGAAACTACCTGAAGTCTATAATGATTTAGTCAGTTTCAAGATAAAAATAGATTATGCAAGTGCTAAATTTAGTATCTTCAGCTAGGCATAATATAAAAATACAGGGAAAGACTAAATGAATCAAGGTGGTGGGTCGAGATCCAAAGAAAAAGATTGATCCTCAAACTCACTAGGAGAGTATGTCCACAGATGTGGACCTGATTGTGGTGGAGACCCATGCCCCAGGGTTAGGTGGTTCGAAGGTTCTAAATAAAAATTACTCAAAACCAAAGATCTTTCTGTTTGCGGGGTTGGGCCTGTGGTTTAAGAGCATGTAACCTAGGTCTAAAATTTTAGACAAAAAGGTCTAAACTAATAGGGTGTCTGTCCATTTAGATTTTAGCACAATATGATTATTCATTATTCTGTGCCTAGGTTTCAAGTTGTCAAAATTATAAATATCATAAGGGTCCTGGTAAAAAGTTGGTGTTTTTAGGCACATAGGAACCCTCGAATCCAAACTTCTATTTCCCCCAGAATTAACATCCCATAATTTCACTTCCAGAATCCTATTCTCTAAACTCATAATTTCAGTTTCCAGGACCTCCAGCATGTTATTCACCCCATCTAAAATATCCAAGTCTAATAATTGTGGTTGAATTACGATTGACTTGGATTCAGTGATTTCAGAAATAAAATCATTATACTCTTTAGGGTGTGGGTGAGGACTGGGGCGACTGAATAAATCATCCATTAAATATGTGTTGGTACCAGAGCACCACGATCATTTGTTTTGATGATAACAAAACACGTGTCATTTAACATTTGCACTTGGAGTCTTAGATTTCAGGCAAATTGCAAATGGAGACGTGACCAGACGGAGTTTGAGCTCGCATCCAGGATGGATTGGAGGAACTTAATGGAAAACAGAGGAGATTCTCGAGGAGCGATAGATTGAAGAAGGAAGGAGATGGAGAATAGGATAGATTTCCTTCTCTTGTATTCCTTGTATTTTTCGTTTCTTTTGTTGCTCTTTATTTTTGTTACTTAGATTCATGTTAAAGAGCCTCAAAATACCCTAACAGTAGTCCTAGGAACACCAGCCCAACCCTAGGATACTTAGGTTTTCTGTAGAGAACTTAGAAAACCAATATAGGGTTCAAATAGCATTTGTAGACGTCTAATTCCAAAATCAGATGTCTGATAATGTGTTTTAAGACATCTGACTGCTGATTCAGATGTCTGATAATATTTAGGCTGGACTTGTTGTTCTGTCTGATGAAATCAGACGTCCAGACCTTAGAGCAGACGTCTTAGAAGACATCTGATGACTTTGCCAGACGTCCAAGTAGTGGACCGTTGGCTGGCTCAGCAAACACTCAAGGATATGACCGTTAGAGTCTTATCAAACGTCCTTAGACCTTTCCAGATGTCTGATAAATGACCGTTTTGCCTCGGCTGACCCAAAATCTCTTCTCAGAGATTTTCTAGCCGTTGCATTCTCTTGGAAATCCATTCCCACGAAAAAGTAGGTTTCCAGATGTCCAGACATAGTACCAGACATCCTGTATGTCGTCTGATGGACTTGCACTAGAACCCTGTTTAGATCTGATCCAAGTTAAGAAGAAACCCGCATAAAATCAGACGTCTGACCTTATTTTCAGACGTCTTAAACTGGCTTCCCAGATGTCTGATAACCCTATCAGTGTAATCATTGTTCCTGATTTCGGCCTGATTCTCTTGGGCTTTGCTCCCACCGGCTATGGAAGCTTTCCAAAGCCTTCCAAAGCCTTCCTAAGGCCTCTATAAATAGAGAGGAACCTCTTGCACATTAAGACACACCAAGAGACACCAAGACACACCCAAAAGACACCAAATGACACCTAGATACACTTTCACACTCTTTTGTGTCCAAGAGAAGTCCTTGCTCTCCAAGCTCAAGCTTTACATCTTGAGAGCATCAAGTCTTTGCGCACCCGCTCTCCCGCCGTAGTTCACGAGAGCGACGTTGCACCGTCGCATGGCTCACGCACCCGTGTCATCGATTCGACGCACTCCTTGCAAAGGGGAGTTTCCTAATTCCTATAGAAGCTAGGTTTAAATCTTTGTTGGCTCTATAGGACTATATTTGTTATTTTTCTTTGTTATTTGGTTGGGTATTCGCTTTGCGAATTCCCGTCTCCTTCGTGGGACAAAATCCTTCTCGTGAAGAGAAGGGGTTGAGGAACGCTACCATCGCACTTGTAGTGTGGTTGTAATTGAGGTTGAATCACCCTCGTTTAAGTGATTCGTTTAGTGGATTTGATCAACTTGGTTGATCAGAAAATCCTAACTCGAGAGGGTTAGGTGGTGGTTTTCACCCGATTTGGGTTTCCACCTAAAAATAATTGTGTACCTTGTACGATTGAATTTTGTGAGATTGGTTTACATTATATTTCCGCAATTTATTACGTCACCCCCTCCTAGTAGGGAATCTACAATATGGATTTGAATCGTCCATGCTAGCCCCAACTGGATCAAATTCCTCAACTAAAGGGCCCTCAAATAATTCATCGAGTTCCTCAGGCCCGTTCTTCTCATTAAAATCATTTTCGGATGCATCAAGTGAGACTTCACCTAGAGATTCTTTTCCCTCAGAATCAAAGAATTCTGAATCCTCATTAATATATGTCTCGTAATCATTTGTTATTCCCTAGTCAGCAGAGAAATTTTTCGCTTCATGGTTTAGGGATCTCAGGTGAAGAAATCAGTTCATCATCAATTTGTTGCTCTAAATCAACCTCATCATTCTAGGTCTCATAAAATGTGTCCCCCCCTACAGGTGCCTGAGCAGATTCAAACATTGGCTTTCCTAAAAGGGGTTCATCTTGGGAATCATCCCAATATTGGACTAGAGCAATTACGAATTTCATCCTCAATCTTGACAATTTCCAAAGTAATAACTCAGTCGGGTCCTTATCCTCAACACCTTGGAGCAATCCAATAAAGACTTATTAAGCTCATCAATCATTTTGATCAGAGGCTCCAAGGCTTCAGTGTAGGTTGTTGGCTAAGCTTCTAGAGATTGTATGGTATTCCTCAAGTTAGCCAGCACCCTATCTTGGACCTAGTTTACTAAACCTGATGGTTCGGTTTAGGGTTGGGTGGGTTTGGGTTCAGTCAATAAGGGTCAAGAAATTGAGGTTCTTGGGGCCTTCCCTGATAATAGGCCATCTCAGGTTGTTCATTAAAGGGTGGTAGCCTATATGCAATGTAATATTCCTGGCGAAAGTAGATATTGTAATCATCATATCCTTCTTCATCGTAGATCGTATTAGGTGGTTCATATGAAGGCGGAGATCTATATTCAATGTTGTTGTGAGAAGGATAATAATCATAGTTGTCGTGTCCAAGGTTAGGCCCTGAACACTGAGGTCCAGAATCATATTACCAATCAGAGTTATCCCAACTAGTGGAAGGCTGGTCATAGGTCGAGTCAGGATAATAATCATCTTGTGGATAAGTGTTGGTAGAATGACAGGGGTGAAAGTGTGTGTAGGATGTGAAAGGATAAATGGAGATGCGAGGGGGAAAGAGAATGGATAAAGGTGCCAGCAATATAAACAATCAAACCTATCCTTAAGTAGGTGACCTAAAGGCCTACAGATTCCCAAAACCTGTCTTAAGATTATAAATGATTTGATCTTCTTCTATCCAGTCAATCCAACTAGTTAGAGGGAGGAATTGGGGAGAAGGTTCTTCTTTTGGCTTGTGCCTTGAGTTCCTTTGATACCCCCCAACTACTATCATTTGACGGTACTCAATTTTAATTAGTCTTAGGTTTGAATGTGCTCGGGAATGTGATGGCCCCTTTATCTGGGTTGTGCCCTTAAAAATTGATTAATTCATGTATGCGTGAACAACTAGGATTTTCAAACAAGATTACTTAAGATGAGGTGGATTTTAGGGTGCAAATCTTGCTTAGTAGCTTTTAAGATTCAAATTTAGGTTAATTCAATCAAGTTTAGTGAGGCAAACTAAGTTTTGAAATCACTGGCTCAAATATATTCCTTTAAAACTCGGAAATAAAATAGAGTGCTTGGTTTTGACCTAAAATTTGAATCCTAAGGGGCAAGCTACTGATGAGTCAATTTTATCTTGAAGTGGTGTAGCCCAAATAGCTCAAACAATTATCCTGTTGCACCACTATATTAAAACACAGAAATAATCAACCTATTCTGATGTCTACTCAATTATGTGTGTCTTTGCATGTACCAGTTCCACAGGTAAGAGTCCCGGTTGAGTGGTAAAAATAGAGAGGTTGAGTGCCTCGAGTTTGTAGGTGTATATGGCATGTGTATTAATTAAATCCCACAATCAGATTAGAAATTATTTTTTGTATATTTTTTAATTTATGTAGGTGAGTGAAGCAACAAACGTATAGAATCTAACCTAGGGTTGATGCGAACACCTAAGTTGATTCAGATTTTAGTTATTTATGTGATGGAATGAAACTAGTGGGTAGGGAAGTGGGGACAGACATATAGAACTTATACCAACACTTTACTCCAAACTATACTGCTTTGGCCCTCCTCAGAAGAGTACCTACAATCACAGCAAGAAAGGAGATAAGTGAGATAAAAGTTAAGTGCGGGAAACTCGAGAAATAAATCGACTGTTGCCTCCCCGACAATGACACCAAAATGATGGGTGAGATTTTGAACGGGAAAAATCATGGCTTAAAAGATCGGTCATCGCAGTCATGAAAATCCGCTTATCAAATAATATTTATAATCGAAACTCAGATGAGTTTTGGGTCAAGCATGGGGAGGCAAACATTTGATTTAGGAAAACCATGTTTATTTAATTTCTTTTTGGTATTTTGTGGTTTTCTAATCTTTTTGGCATTTTTAGGAGGCAGAAATCAGATCCAAATAATTTCTATATAACTACTCCACTAGCATAATATCAGAGGGAGAGAGATAGAGAGAGAAAACAACTATTTTATAAGCAAATCAAAGGTTCATTAGAAACAGTAAGTGCGGAAAATTAAATCTATACTACGAAAGTGGTAAAAGAGAATAGGTAGAAGAATCACCCCCAACGACTGTTTGGAGGACGAACCACATTGACGTGGTGCTTGAAAGGTGATGAGGAGCTGGATGAAGGAGGACGGAGCTAGACAAATCGAGGATGAAGTGAGATGGTGGGATCTACTTCCTGAATGGGGTGAGAGGACAACCATGGGTGCTCCATGAAGGGGTTGAGAGAGAGGGAGTAAAAATTATTTTCTACACTCTAATGGAGCATCCCAGGCTTGGGACAAGCTCGTAGAGCTTTAGAGGGGGTGAGGAGAGAGTAGGAAGAGATATGGAACAAGGGGGTGTGCATGGCCTTTTATAGGTGCAAGGGACAAATCATTTGCCATTTCCCACAATCAAAGCTGCATAAGACACGCGTTTGTGATTGCCGCGCACACGCTCACCACGCATCTTACACGCAGCTACATTTGCAAAAGTGGGCAAGGTGAGGATGCCTCTCAACCGTTCATTGCAGATCGTGGGGCTCAAATCGCTTGAGGCGCACTGGAGATTATGCCGTCAAGCACGTATGATCATGCATCTATCGATTCACCTGAAGCATTGCACCATGTGCACACACTATAGCGATGTGATGATAATTGAACAATCACTAATGCATGAAGGCACTCTTGCTAAGGAGGAGGGGCTCGATTTAGAGTTGACGTGGTCGATTCCCTACTGCTCGATCGTAATTGAGCAGTGGAATTTTATCCGTGCACGCCCCATGGATTGGGTTGAGGTGCAAGTGAAACTCACGACCTCTCGCTTGAGGGGTCGCCTCCTCTACTGCTGTGCTAAGGGCAAGCTTGAATCGTTGGATGAAATCCAAATGTAGAGATCATGCGAGATCGCAATTGTTGGATTGAAATCTGACGATTGTGGTCTTTTGAGATCGCGCCCTTCAGAGGACATAAAGGTATGGTGGGGGGAACTTCTCAGCCTTTGGAACTTCATCCAATGGTAGAGGATTGATGGCATAGATGAAGAGGGGAGGGGCTGGCGATCTTGGGCGATCTGGATGGTGCCACGTGGCGCTACCTAGATGTCCATGTTCTTCTCTTCATAGGTGGTGCTACGGATGTCGAATCAAGTTGATTTTCTTACCGTTGGGCTACGATCGTCACCCCGAAACCATCCGTGTGTCAAATTTGTTATTTGAAGACTAGATTTGGGTCACCTTGCCCATGGCCTTTGATCTTCTTCAGGTTGTGTATGATTCTATGGAAATACGATTGAGTTGATTTCAGAGGCGTTGGACTCCGATCATTGCACTGATCAAATTCGTATAGTTGGATCTTCAATTCGAGGCCCAAAATTCTGTTGCTTCTCCCCTAGCCATTAAAAGGAGTAAATTAACATACAATTTATATAATCTACCCTAAATGCATGATGATGCATGTTACGCGATATTCATAATTCTAAATACAATTATAAGCCTAGGAATCTACATAAATAGGCTTGTTAAGCTAGATAAATGTGTCTACGTCATGGGTTGTGGCCAAGAATGGTCTCCCGAGGATGATCGGGTAATCAGAAAGTGATTCAGAAACTTCCATGCCCAATACAAGAAAGTCAACAAGAAAACATAGACTGTTGACCCTGACCACCACGTCTTCCACCACACCTCTGGGATTTTTACTGAGCGATTTGCTAGCTATAATATAATAGGGGTGGGTTTCAGATTGCCCAAAGCAAATTTTTGAAACATGATGGTTGGAACGAGGTTAATGGAAGATCCTAAATCAAGCAAGGCATAATCAAAGTTGCAGACTTTGGTGCTACACGAAATGAGAGGGGTGCCTAGATCTTTCTGCTTTGGTGGTAGTTTTGAGAGAATAGCACAACTCGCATGGGGCAAGAGAACCACCAGAGTTTTCATTTCCTTTTGATGTCACCTCGGTGTAGTGTAATCCTTAAAGAAACAGACAATGGTAGGGATGTGGTCGATCGCCTCCAGCAAGGGAACCTTGATTTCAACATCCTTGAATATATCATGCAAATTATCAAAGGTCTGCATGTTCTTTTTCTTGTCTTTTGGCTCCCTCAGTAGAGCCTCAGGAAATGGGACTGACTCAAGCACTAGTTTGGGTCTATCGTCCACACAAGACTTTGGTGTGGAATTCGAATGGGGGGATGACGAAGAAGATGGGCCAGCATCAGGTCAAGGTGGATCCACGATTTTTTTATTGCTCCTCGTGGTAATCACATTGGACATCGCAGGTCTAATGGGATCAAAAGGTGAAGGAGGGTTCACAATAGGGATGTAGGGTTGCTGTACTGTTGCGGTCTGAAATCTTGGGAAAATGCTTGAAGCTTGTAGAATCTGGTGAACCTGCCCTTGAGAAGGTCATACCTCTGGTTGCAGACCACGGGGTACAAAATTTCACTGGTTTGGGACATGTTGGGTAGGAAGAGTGCCCTGAGATCGAGTCACTATACGTAGTTGGCTGATCTCAACATTCTGCTGCTCGAATTGGTGCTATAGAGAAGTCATATTTTCTTCATGGAACTTGGACATTTCCGTCATTATTCGCATCAACTTGTCAAGTGGCTTTGATGGGTGATCAGATTGAGGTGCGCAAAGGCCCAACAACGAATTTGCCGGAGGACCATACTGGGCCCTTGGGATGACAAGAGCGGACGATCGCACTGGTCCACCAGTGGGGTTTTTGCACTAAGGATTGCCGGAGCATGCGAAGTTCCGATTATTGCACCACCCTAGGTTATAAGTAGTAGAATATGGGTTGTTGTTCCCTAGGATGCACACATCTTCGAATTTTGAAGATGGCTCTGCATTGGATAGAGCATCCGAGCACATGGGGGCTTGCTTCGCCATGTCAAAATACTGGCTAGCAGAACTCTCGATGCGATACTCGGCAAAGATGGTGCTATTCGTATGGAATTCTTGGTAAGAAGCCTGACTTGGGAAGGGTTAGGTGATTGTGCAGCAATCATAGGTCTTAATTGACCTAAATTAGGCTAGGACTTAGCATAAGTTAGGGTAGTTCATGCATGTATAAGCATTATTTGCATCTTAACTGTTTTTCTGTAGCTATGCATAAAATAATGCTATAATGTACTAATTAAGTGCTTTATATAAATTGCAGGAATAAGAAGCTTAGAAGTTGGATCTGAGACTGGATCTGAAGTTGGACTAGAAGCTAGAGTTGCAGCAGAGTTGGAGTACAAGACCTAGACTAGATGTAGTAGACAATAATGTAAGGGAGTTGAGGTATTCTATTCTATTAAGTAGGAATAAAGCAATAAATTATGAAGAACTTAGGTTCAATCCTAGCCCTAGGATAGCCCTAGAAGCCTTTCCAAGCCTTAGCCACCATTAGATTAGGTCACTATAGCCTAGGAAGCCTCAAAACCCTAGTTCCAACCCCAGATAATTCATTGGATGTCCAGGACCCTTAGCCACAACCCGCACGCCTTAAACCCATGTCTGTAGTGTTATTGGACATCCAGAAACTTAGTTAGACGTCCAATTTTTGCAGAATACCCAAGACAGAACCTTGAATCCCTCCTAACTCTGATTGAACATCTAGACAACAAGTCTGGACTTCTGATTTTTCATTATAAGACGCCTGATAACTTTATTGGACATCCATAATTGTTCTCCAGTTCCTGTTTTGGAATTCAAGCCTTAATCTTGAGTTCTTAGGTCCCTAAACCCAATTCTAACCCCCTAGGAACCTAAATTAAGGAGCCCTAACCCAAGTACATCACCTCTAGACCTCCCTAAGGACCTAATTAGGTCCTTACTAAACCTAATTGACTTGGATCATAGTCAATTTCATCCGCCTACTCAATTGGACTCAGTGAGCCCAATTAAGCCCTGACCTCAGCACACATAGCCCAATTGGACTTAGTGAGAGTCCAATTGACCTAAACCTGACTTAATTGTTACTCTCAATTAGGATTTCACACACCCAATTAAACTTGTATAAAGTTTAATTGCATTTTACCTTAGTGAATTAGGGTTGCAATTTGAGACCTACATTAACCCAAATCCACTAGAACCTAACCTAATCAACCTAGCCACCTAGGTTTCGACCCACACACACCCACACACACCACCTACACGAAATTAGCTAGCTAAAGTTCTCTAGATCTCTCTACCATGTGATATTGCCTTGGTTGCTAAAAATAACAACCAAGATGCATTCAATTTTTAGATCCACCAAATGTGGATCTAAAAACCACCCATCCACCCTCTCTCTCCCTCTCCCACGAGCTCCCACCATAGGCCTCTCTAGAGCATTCCATAATTCTCTAGAGGGCATCCCTTAGGCCTATAAAAAGACCCAAGGGCTGGCCATTTGGTCAATCTTGGCTCTTTGGCTCCATTCCACTCATTCCACCGACATCTCCACCTCCATCTCCATGAGTACACCAGGGCCATCACCACCTCCATGCCAAGAGCGTAGATCACCTTCTCCAACCTCTCTCTAAGGGTCAGCGTAAGCACCATTGGTCGCCCCTCTTTCTTCTCTCACCCACTCAAAGGCCATCGGAGCCCACCTCGGAATGCCCTTTGTTCTGTTAGCGAGATAAGTAGCATAGTTCTTTGTAGATTTATTACTTTATTTACTACTTAATAGTGTAGCTATCTTTCCCTCTTGCATGGTGCACGAGCAATCTCTTGTAGATCTGGATGCGCACGCATTTTCTGTTAGCTAGATTTAAATTTCCCTGTATAAGCATTCCGCTACCTATGCTATAACCACCATCATGCCTCAATGAAAATATTTATATATATATGTTGAAAATCACCATGTGCTTGATTATCATCTTTTGGTGTGATTAAAGTTGCATGCTTTCAATTTCTGATATTCTAGTAACAGCATGTCATATATCAATATGTATATAGTATAAATTGACATGCGATTTTGATCGAGTAGAGCGACCAAGATCGAATTTGAATTTGCATTTCTAAAATGCCTCTTAGAGATGAACAACCGGGATTCCAAGTCTCGTTATTATAAAAAATATTTTTGATGAGTGGATTTCGCGACTATACTACGACGTTGTTTCCCTTAAACTCGCGATTTCCACACCATATCAAATATCGCCATTGCCGAAGAGGCAACATAATTGATTTTCGATCTAAAGCTTTTAGTGACAATTCTTCCTCTGCTTGTTTGTTGGATGTGTAGGAAATCAGGAAAAATGGGATCTGCACATACATCGAGTGTGGAGAAAAAAAATGTAGGTGCACATCTCTCCCTTAGCTTAGGATTTTTGTTTGAACTCTAGGTTAGATTATTTTCTTAGCTAGAAATTTCTTTCTGAAAAAAAAGGAATTTTGCATATTTTGGAAAAAAAAACAACAAAAATATCTTTCTTTAGGTTGTTAGATAAGGTTTCTATTTGAATCTTAGGTTAGTTTGCTTAAAAAGAAAAAAAGAAAAAAAAATTTGAAAAAATTTTTTCCTCAAAAAACATTTGAAAAAAAATTTTTCATTTTTGGTGGAAAGTGATTTGAATTTCAAACCACCTTCTAAAAGCCTTTCCACCACTTGCTGAAATTCAGCCAGACTTCAATTTCTTACTTAAAAATTCATTTGCCAAAAGATTAATGAGCAAAAAATCTGAAATTCGAGCAAATACTTCATTTTGAAACCATTTTTCAAATGGCACCATTTATTTGAAAAAATTCTAAGTACAAAATTTTTGAAAATTTACGAAGTACAAGGGGTCAAATTGACCCAGATTTGAAAATTTTCAAAATTTAAAAATCAATTCTGAGCAATCCATAAATATGTTTTGACTAAAAATGGTGAGTTTTGAAAGATGATATTATTAGCTTTAATTTCCATATTTTTCTCAAATTTTTGAAAATCATTTGATACTATTTCAAAGCAAAAGACCAACCAGGGGTCAAAATTCCAGATCTGACCCCCTGACAATTAAAAATCCTTAAAAATTCGGTTGAAAAAGTAAAAATTATAAAAAAATATTCTCTGGAAAGGTAATTGAAAAAGGAATATACTAGACAAATTTCAATTTATTTGGATTCCATTTTTGTTCAGAGAATTATTTTTATTCTTGTGGTCTGCTGAAAAATTTCAATTTTTGCATGAACCCTAGGTTGCAACTTTAGGGTTACACTCTAGAGACCACACTTAAGCTAAGCTAGACTTAGATAGGTCTAGTGTTTAGCCGGTGAGCCTGGTCACCTTGTGGGCCACTCACCCCAAACCCCAATGAAGAAAAAAGTGTTAAAATAAATTCTAAAACATAAAATCAACCCAAATTCGTTGTCATACCACTAGGTGTTTTCAACCTCTCTAGCCAAACCTAGTGACTAAGCTTGAGAGGTGGGAATCACTTTCAGTTGGTTCTCAATGAATTTTTCTTCAGGAATTCGAACCCAAAATGAAAAATTCGATCATCTAATTATAAGGACCATTTGATCGACAGGGCGTTAGGCTTATCTGGCTGGCTGCACCGACCTAGGGGCTGGCTAGTGTATGCGAGGAAGGAGGTTACTGAGACCTCAACTGGTTGGATCTTGGGAGACAATCCCAAGGAAGCAAAGGTGATTTGTCGCATCGCCTAGACCATCTTCTCACCCTTCTATCCTCTTAGTCGAAATGTCTAATCCTGGATCTAGACCTGGTTAGAATCCAGGTCATTTGGACCTAAGGGCTCATCTGAGAGCTTGGTTCACTGAATCAGCTCAACCTTGGGGATTAAAACCCAAGGTGGCGAAGATGACTTTTCTCTTCGCATGATCCTTCCTCTCAGGTTGTTGAAATGGTTAACCCATATCCTGACCCTGGATACTATGACCCATACCAATTAGCTCCACAAAGGACCCAATCTTATAACCCAAGGTATGAATTTCAAACTCCTGCATCTCACCCATGGAATATGGGTAGATATGATTCACCCCGTGGAACCCCTGAGGGACTACCAGTGTACATACGACCACATTATAGAGTGCAGAGGGCTATAACTAAGATGAGAGACAGAGTTGCATACTATCTACACGGAATCCAAGCTATTACAGATCTAGAAGAAATATGAGCCTAGATTCCATATCAAAAAACTTTAATGGAACCCCTTCAGGAAATGGAATCAATAACAAGGGAACTTAACTAGAATTGCACATTTCAGGAGATGCTGTTTTTGCATTATCAAGTGGAAAACAGCTTGAGTGATCCTGAAGAACCTAAATTGACCATGCCTGAAGATAATTCACAAGAGCAGATACTCGAAAGAAATTCAGGGAAGAAGAATAGGAGCAGGAAACATCCCGAATGGATTCAGCTAGAAACTCCATTCAAGAAAATGACGAGGAAAGGACTGATTACGCTGGACCCTGGGAGACACATTATGGGTCAGACAACTTGCCTGAGACGAAGGATGAAGATTCATCCGAGGATATGGATTTGGAGGCGAGCATTCCATGTAACACCATTGATCAATTTATACATGTTCTTAACCCAGCATCAGTCGATTTGCACCCTTCTTCTTTCACCTATGAAGGCTATGTTGGAATCTCTGAGACTACGCCTTTCGATTTTGATACCCAAAGAACAGAGACAGCCAGGGATGTCTTTCATGAAGAAATGGACATGATATCTGAAGCAGGAAGTAATGGGGAGCCTACTACATATGAGGGCAAAGCACTGAGTAGAATGAACTGGGGACTTATCTGCCATCTTAACCAGACTAATGGATGGTTCGACTCGGAGCCTGAAGAGTCAGCCCCTGATGAGTCAGAGATGAGTACTGATGAGGATGAAGTGATTTCTGACGTGGATTTCAGTGACCTCCCCACTGATCTTTTACTTTCATGGATACCCCCATATGACCTAGAACCTGGAGAGGGCATGATCTTTGATGTCAATTATCATTATGAAGAACCCTATGACTCAAACTCTGGTTCTAAGATACATTTTAATCTACTTCCTTGGCAACTTCCTGTTGAATTTTGGGACATGATAAATCAGCTAAATCAACATCATGATCCCCTCTCTGATTATCCTTTGACTTCCACCACTACTCCACACTCTATTATAGCTAGACTTTTTGGAATAGGGGTGCATAATCAGCTAGTTCGCATTTGTGGACCACTGATTCTGGGAGCACATGAACATATCTTTCTATTGATCATGACTTGCTCTTATGCAATTAATGATCCATCTGATTGAGTTTTCGCCCAGCTGGAGGCGTTAAACTTAGCATCTACCCACATTCTTCATCACCCTATACATACCATTCTTATACAAAGTATATTTTTCTTTTAGCATATCTCCTTTTCGCATATTACATACTATCACGTTGGTCGATGCTGAACGTTCAAATTCAGTTGCAATTCCAGGTGATCTCTACCTACTTACTCCCTGCTATATTTATTTCTTTTATATTCATGCATGAGGACATGCAAGAACTTAGGCTTGGGGGGGTAGATATACAGTAAAACTGAAAAATTTTTATGCCAACACTTAGAAAACCTCATAATAACATGTCAAACATACTTTAGGATCCTAAATATAAGAGCAACCGACTCCAACTCCAATGCTCGCATTGGAGCTAGAAATCGTCCGCAATATCCATTTCTGACTCACCCACTCACCCTTTTGTTCTAAATTTAGGACTAAGCTGAACGTAACCCGATAAGGGAATTTATGGAGTACAAATGAAAGAGGTTACTTTTTTATAGCATATTGACGGTCGACTTTTCGCTTAGCATTATAGTATTTAAGTGGTGGAAAAATCGACTAATAAAAAAAATAATGAAAATAACCACTTGTAGAAGAGCGGGTCGTATCCATAGGGAGGCAATGATGCAATCAATACTTTAATTATTTAATGTTATTTCAGATAGTGCGAAATCCCTTTTCAAATTGGACTTAAAATGTGAAGGAAAGTAGATTTACAATAACCTAAAAAGTTAAGGGTGTAAGTGCAATTTTCCTTCATAGAAATCTTCAATAGATTTAGGATGAATTAATGCAGTTTTCACTTGATGTGTAGTAAATACAATTAGTACTTAAATCAAGTCCAAAATCAATCTTTAAACTAGCCAATATCAATACCATGCAATTAGAAAGAATTATGAGTGCTTGAATGCAATTCTGCCACAATATAATAATAACAAAAAAAATCAAATTGGTGGCAATGGCATTGAATGTAATTTCTAATTAAGATAAAAACAGAGCTTTCTTCCTCTCTCCTCCTAGCGAGAGAGAGAGAACCGCAGGGGTCGATGCAGGGCTCAAGAGGACGGCGAGGTCAAGATCTTTCCGACGGTGGCAGCGGTGGCGGCGGAGGTGGCCGGAGCTTCATCTTGTGGAGCAAGAGGGCAGCTGCTACTGCAGTTGTTTGAGTGGCGCCTGCGCTCGCTGGTGCGAGGGCTGGCGCTTGCAGGTGGGTGGATGCGTGCCATGGTGCGTGAGCACCTGCTGTGGCATGGGGCTGCAGGGAGGTGATGGGCGCGCGGGTGAGATCTGCCTGCAGCAGGAGGCGGTGGTGATGGCGTGCGGGCGAGGTAGGCACTCTACAGGAGGCGGCCTGCAGGCTTGGTGGTGTGCGGTGCCTGCTAATGCGCCTGCAGAGAGGTGGGAGGTGCCGCCGAGATGTGCGGGTGCACTGCACGCAACGCTTGCTGTTGGTGGCGTGCAGGTGCCTTGCAAGGAACGCTTGCGGTTGGTGGCACGCTGGAAGGGAGGATGCGGGCACGGCCTGGCAGGGTGAAGACGCAGTGCCTACAGGTGCTTGAAGGCGGAGCAGTAGGCGCTGGAAGGAGGAAGCACGGGCTGATGGTGAGCGCTTGCTGTGGCTAGATGAGAGAGCGTGCTGTAGGGTAGGTGCGGTGGAAGCAAGGCCGACTGGAGATGAGGGATGCGCTGGTGCACGCGGGCAGAGAGGGTGCGGCGTCTGATTTGCAAGGGGCTGCAGCGGGCAGTTGGTGAGCGGTGCTTGTGGTAGGAAGAGGTGCACGGGCGGAGGCGTGCGCACTGGTGAAGGTTTTTCCCTGCAAGGGGGAAGAGGACACAGTGCACGCTGCTGGATCACAGGGTTCACCTTTTCCATGGTGAAGCAGTTCCCCACGAGGGGGAAAGATTTCTCCTCTGTGCACGCCACCTCTTCTCTTTTTAAGTCCTCTCTCTCCCTCCGTGCGTCAATCGAGGGATTTGCAAATCCCTTTCTGTTTTTGGCCGGTGATCGTTGGAGAAGATTACCCCAATGTCCGGTGGGGGAGGGGGGAAATAGCTGCGGCTGTTTGGGGAAATTATCCCCCCACCCTTGTTATTTCTGAGTTTTATTACCTGCATATAAAAATAACAAAATAATTAAGTTATAGAATGTTATAAACTCAAATTATAAGGCATACAAATATTCTATAACTTAATTGCCATTATTAACACACCTAAACTGTACGATTAAATATACTTAGGCTTAATATTAGTCCATTTTAATGGACTCATCAAATACGTCCATGCCTAAGATTTGCTAGTCCCTAGGAAAAATGAATAATAGAAGTAATCAGACGACTTCTTCTTTTCTTATTTCAAAACTTTAGAAATCCAGACAAATGTGAAGTGTTGATAACCTAGGTAACAGATCCAAGTGAAAGAGCCGATTCGCATTGGGAGTTCATACATCACCCTTGGCAAAAATTTCTGTCGAGATAGGCAACCACTTCTTTTAGGGATAAAGCAGACGATAATCTGTAATTTGACCCCGATGTTTGGCTTAGGTAGGAGATATCAAGTTGAATGGATTTGTATTTGGTGGCACACACTCAACTGATGCTACATATAGTCTAGTACTGCAGACTCTAGATCTCTAGACTATTAGACAAGTCAACTCAACGAGAGGCTACCCAACTGTACCCTCTTGATGTTCCTGGGCACTCCCTTTTTTTTTTTCTGAGATCACAAATCTTGCCAGATTTAGAAATTGTACTCACTATTTAGTGGCCTCACATGGCATCCACACTTCAATTAAAGTCCTAATAACTCTACAACTAAGTTAGAGTCCTCAACCAGTATTCAGGCGATCAGAAATATTAGAAGGTAGGTATGGGTCATATTTGGTGGAATGCAATAGGTGTTCTGTTGCCTCAGAAACATTAGAAACTTAGACTTTTTTTTTTTGGTAATATAACTATTTCTTCTTTTTCTTCTTTCTATTTCTTCTTTTTCTTCTTTTCTTTCTTCCCCTTTTTTTTATTATTTTTGTTTCTTTTTTAATCAGCACAACACGATACAGACTTTTATTTATGAGGCATTATTAGGGATGATGACGGTCAAAAGGAAGTTGTGTGGCTTATTTGGTGGAAGTGCCTATTCTCAGCACCGGGAAGGAATGGATAGGAGAGGCGTATTTCTGACCTTTGACACTATTACCCTCCTTCAGCCGCGGACTCTATGAAGGACGGTCGTAACCATCCACCATAGTTATAGCTTTATTAAGACTTAATCTTTGTGTATCTGCCTTATTTGGTTACTCTCAGGAATTCACTCAAAGTACGTACACAGGAACAGAGAGTGAAAACTATGCCTAACTCTGAAGTATCATCATCTAATTATCCATAACATAAGAGTCCTTGCACTAGACTTAGCGCACCAGTAATCTCTCTACTTCTTCTCATAAATATGAGGTGGATTTACTAAAAGATAGTATGCCTGACTCTCTATGAACTGCCCAAGGGTTCAGTAGACTACAAATGCTCATTGGTTTTCCTCAAGGATCCATTACCAAGTCTACGTGCATGTGAAATAAATGTACTGGATTCTAAACTTAAGAAATAATTCAAGAAGAAAAACCTCCAATGACAAAGGTATTCTGCTAGGGACTAACCCAACCAGCTCAAGAAAAGAGAATTTTTTTTTTATATGCTAACCTAAATGCATGAATGCACCTAAAATGCAAATGCACTCCCCCATGCCTAAATCCTACAATGTCCCCATTGTAAAATTAAAACAGGAGGAGAAAGGAAAGAAATCACCTGACACAGTTTGCTGGGTTGCCTCCCAACAAGCGCTGCATTTTCTATCAGTAGCCAGACTTATAAGGAACCTGTAAGTCAGGTTCCAAACAGAAAAGGTTAGGCCCTAAGAATATGCGTAACAGTGCAAACCTAGAAAACAGGTAACCACGGATGTTGGTGAGCTAATGATGCAATGTAATTCCAAATGCTCGCCAGAAGATATGAAAGCGAAAAACCTCGTTGGCTACCTTGGGAGGTCTAGGGATAACAAACGGAATATGAAAAGGGACCTCCCGAAATGGAATTGGTGGAGGATAACAAGGATCCTCCAGAGCAGGATGGGTTTTAAAAGATATACACATTATTAGTTCAAACCCTTGAATGGCGAGAGTAAAAGTACAAGCATCAATCCATACTCACCATTCTACTCTAGGATGTACTGGCCTGATATAGTCTCCAAAAAGAATGTACATGAGCAGAGATCTGAGCCAAGGATCAGTTAGGGAGTATAAGGGTTTTTTGTAGTGTTGGAAGGTAATGGTTAAGTCCAATGAGGGCTTAGTAGGTGTTAGGTCCAATTCCAACAATGATTCGAATTGTGTACACTCCCTAACAGTAGTAGACAACTTCAAGTTATCCTACCTAGCATTAATGATCGGAGTCATATTTGAATCAAGGGTAGACTCCAAATTACAACTTTCTAATTGCAGGGTCAAAATGTAAGAATCATTATCATTTAGCTCATCCCCAGATTCGTCTGGTTCACTGAAATATTTGTTGGGGTGTATATGTGATTCATTAGGAGTTGGATCAGTATCCTCAATTATTTCTAAAAGAGGATCAGTCTTAATATTTTGGAGGAAGCCTATATCATTGAATTCGTTATTGTTCTCGGGGTATAAATCCTCAAATGACGTGTTTTGTCCCCGAGAGTCTCCCATAGACTTCTCATTTTGTTTGTCCTCCTCTAATATTAACTCCTGTTTTGATGGAGGATGACTCTCAAAAGAAAGGAGGAATCTGGATTTAATCATATTATTTCTATCGTCTGGAGCTAAATCCTCAAATGATAAATAATTCTCCTATGATTCACTCCAGATTTTTAGTCCAGGTTCCTCTGTTGGGGCATCCTTATCCTCTGAATTAGACTCTTCATATCCCTGAGACCAGAATTGATCATCCTTTATTCCCTTAGGGTCACCTTCATTAGGTGCATTTAAATCCTCAGGATATTGAATGATAGGTGTTGATTCCCTAAGTAGAGGGTCAGGAGTAGGCTCACTAAGAGTAGAATGGGATTCCACCAAATAATCAAGAGGGGAAGTGATAGGAACAATAATCATCTCTTGCTTTTGACTCCAATATAGCTCAAGTGGATAATCACTATGATTGTTGTCCTCTAGTGGCCGCGTCTCATTGGGAGAGTCTAAGTGATCGCTACATGAAATTGTATCCCTATTGTCACTAAGTACCTCAGAATTATTTTCATGATCATGATCGGATGGGTAGGGATCAGGATTATTGGGAATCGTGTAGCTAAGTTGTCTTATTTCTTCATTTAATTGTTGACTATTCCTCAACATCTCTCCCATTGATTCCATTATTTCCTTTTGTTGTTTTTGCATTTCTATCATAAAAGAGGAGAGGCTACTATTATTAAGTTGGGGAGGATAGTCAATTTCAGGCTCTGGTTGCCTAGGGGTATCGGTCCAACCTCGATACGGAAAATCATGAAGGGTGGGAGGGTTGGGTGTTTGCATGGAAGTAGGGATTTCAGGATTGGAGAATCCCACTCCTAGGCTCTACTCAAAAGTGGGAGTTATCAAGCCAGTACTCCCAGGGTAAGAATGAGAATGATCCCATGAATTATTAATGTACCCATCAAAGGATGGATATGCTCGGAGCATGGGATCCTGATTAAAAGATGGGAAGTATTGACTCTGATAATCTGAATGATAGGAGTAAGAATAATCCATTTCTTTAAGCAAAACAATTTTAACTCTCTTAGGATTTAGCAAAATTCAGAATATAAGCAGAAAACTTTCTAGAGAGTTCTATTGTCAAAGCAAACGCAATTTCAACGGGATCTGTTTTTAGTAGATTGCAGGTCTTAGAGTTATATGTTTAATTGGTGGCCAAACAAGTTTTGGAAAAATTACGCATCCTAGGCCAACCTTCGTTGGTGCCTATAACCTACTCGCAAGGGATGGAAGTCTCGAATCGAGCCCACACACGAGGAACCGAAGTAACTTGGTGGATAGGTTTGTTGATTTTCGACTAACTTCCCTTGTGGTGCAAAAGAGGAGAGGTAGAATTTTATCTAGTGACCTTATGTGTGAGGTGCACAGTGTCTCAAGTGTGCAAGCATACGATCGTGTTTTGATTTTTTTTTCTTTTTGAAATTCCACAAACAGGATCCTTTTGCACACAATTTTTAGTCACAGATTTTAAAGTCCAACCTCTTAACAGTCCCAATTTTTTTTTTAAAGTGACCACTAAATTAATTTGATTCAAGCAATTTAGTGGTCTTAGATTTAGGTTCAATGCATATGCATGAAAAATAATTAATGCTCAAGAGAAGACGTACCTTACTCCAGCTTTCTTCGTGCAGTAATGAATGCAATGCAATAAAAATAAACTAGATGCTGCTCATTCAGTCCTAGATGATCTTCCTATAGACATGCAGCTTCTAGTAGGCAGTTCGATTTTTTTTTTTATAATAACAAACACACCTAATCTAACTAACTAACAAACATGCAGTTCAAACAATCCTAGAATCTAAATAAACGGGAACACGCTCCCAAAAATATGCTCCCGCATACAAGAGCGATAAGAAATGAAATGGCACTGCGAACACGTTCCCAAAAAATACCCAACAAGGGTCCAAAAGATAGTAATTAACTTCTAATGTTTATCTAACTAAATCTAACTAAAATGTCTATCTAACTAAATATAACTAAGATCTACTGACTAAATTAGAAATAGGCTTCTTAGTAAGCCTATGTGCGTGGGATCAAGGCCCACGTGTTCCTGTTTCTGGCCTACAGGTGGCATCAAGGTCCACCAAAAAGATCATCTCCGCCGTGCGCGTCATTCAGGTTCAATGTCGTCGCTTTGCTGCACCTCGTCACCGTGTTAGATTCCTCGCACAATAATAAAATGATTAGATAATTTCGTAACTAAAAAGATTTAAAAATAATAAAACAAATCTATTGCGTCTGTTGCCTCCTCGGCAACGGCGCCAATTTTGATGGTCGACTTTTCGCTTAGCGTTATAGTATTTAAGTGATGGAAAAATCGACTAATCAAGAAAATAATGAAAATAACCACTCGTAGAAGAGTGGGTCGTATCCACAGGGAGGCAATGATGCAATCAATGCTTTAATTATTTAATGTTATTTTAGATAGTGCGAAATCCCTTTTCAAATTGGACTTAAAATGTGAAGGAAAGTAGATTTGCAATAACCTAAAAACTTAAGGGTGTAAGTGCAGTTTTCCTTCACAGAAATCTTCAATAAATTTAGGATGAATTAATGAAGTTTTCACGTGATGTGTAGTAAAGACAATTAGTACTTAAATCAAGTCCAAAATCAATCTTTAAACTAGCCAATATCAATACCATGCAATTAGAAAGAACTATGAGTGCTTGAATGCAATTCTGCCACAATATAATATAATAATAAAAATCAAATTGGTGGCACTGGCATTGAATGTAATTTCTAATTAAGATAAAAATAGAGCTTTCTTCCTCTCTCCTCCTCGCGAGAGAGAGAGAGAACCGCGGGGGTCGATGCAGGGCTCAAGAGGACGGCGAGGTTGAGAGCTTTCCGACGGTGGCAGCGGCGGCGGCGGAGCTGGCTGGCAGAGGTGGCCGGAGCTCCAGCCTGTGGAGCAAGAGGGCGGCTGCTGCTGCGGCTGTTCAAGTGGCGTGTGCACGCACTGGTGCGAGGGCCGGCGCTTGCAGGTGGGTGGAGGCATGCCCTGGTGCGTGAGCGCCTGTTGTGGCGTGGGGTTGCAGGGGGTGATAGGCGCGCGGGTGAGATCTGCCTAGAGCAGGAGGCGGTGGTGATGGCGCGCGGGCGAGGTAGGTGCTCTGCAAGAGGCGGCCTGCAGGCTTTGTGGTGTGCGGCGCCTGCTAGTGTGCCTGTAGAGAGGTGGGAGGCGCCGACGGGATGTGCTAGCGCAATGCACACAACGCTTGCTGTTGGTGGCGTGCGGGTGCCTTGCAAGCAATGCTTGCAGTTGGTGGCACGCTGGAAGGGAGGATGCGGGCGTGCCCTGGCAGGGTGAAGACGCAGCGCCTGCGGGTGCTTGAAGGTGGAGCGGTAGGCGCTGGAAGGAGGAAGCGCGGGCTGATGGTGAGCGCCTGCTGTGGCTGGATGAGAGAGCCCGCTGTATGGCAGGTGCGGTGGAAGCAAGGCCGGCTGGAGATGAGGGGCGTGCTGGTGCGTGCGGGTAGAGAGGGTGCGGCGTCTGATTTGCAGGGGGCTGCAGCGGGCAGTTGGTGAGTGGTGCTTGTGGCAGGAAGAGGCGCACGGGCGGAGGCGTGCGCACTGGTGAAGGTTTTTCCCTGCAAGGGGGAAGAGGACACAGTGCACGCTGTTGGATCACAGGGTTCGCCTTTTCCACGGTGAAGCAGTTCCCCGCGAGGGGGAATGATTTCTCCTCTGTGCACGTCGCCTCTTCTCTTTTTAAGTCCTCTCTCTCCCTCCGTGCGTCAATCGAGGGATTTGCAAATCCCTTTCTATTTTTGGTCGGTGATCGTTGGAGAAGATTACCCCAATGTCCGGTGGGGGAGGGGGGAAATAGCTGCGGCTATTTGGGGAAATTATCCCCCCACCCTTGTTATTTCTGAGTTTTATTACCTGCATATAAAAATAACAAAATAATTAAGTTATAGAATGTTATAAACTCAAATTATAAGGCATACAAATATTCTATAACTTAATTGCCATTATTAACACACCTAAACTATACGATTAAATATACTTAGGCTTAATATTAGTCCATTTTAATGGACTCATCACATATATACATAGTGCATTCATGAATAAGATTATTTTTATTAAGAGAATGCATTAGGGATTTTATCCACTAGTTGATTCCTATAATCTGGAATCCAGTACAATTTTCCCACCCACATGTAGAATTTGCAATGGATTCACGATGAAGATTGATATATGTCTTTAGTCTGTCAAGAAGAAGCAGTGCTTCTTTTCCTGAACCCTTGGATAGTGTTTTGGGAGTTAGGCAGATTTTCTTCTAAAAATCTACCAAATAGTGTGAGATGAGAGTAGAGTGTACTGGTGCCATAAGATTAGTGCAAGGAATTTGGAATTATAGATAATTAGGTAATGATACTCAGAGAGTAGGCATAGTTTCCGCTCTCGGTTCCTGCGTATACACTTTGTATGAAATATTGAGAGCCACCAATCAAGGTAAATACGTAGAGAGAGAGTTCTCATAAAACCAGGGCTAAGGTGGATGGTTACGACCATTCTTTACGGAATCCTCGATTGAAGGAGGGTATTGATGTCAAGGTCAGAAATACAACATCCTATCCGTCTTTCCTGGTGCCGTGAGTAGGCACGGCCACCAAATAAAACACCTAATTCTCTTTAGTACCACCAATCCCTAATAATGCCTTCTCAATAAAATTCATGAATGTGTTGCTAGATTGTATTATGTTAGAAAAATTAGACATGAAAAAAAAATGAGAAAATGAAAATAGAAAAAAAAATAAAATAAAAAATAAAAAAAAGAAAAAAATTTAGAAAAAGAAAGAGTTATGAGTTTCTAGTGTTTATTTCATTTGCATTGAGGCAATACCACTAAATAAAATTGAAACCCACCAAATATGGCCTTAACCCTTTTTTTTGTGTTTCTAACCACCCAAATACTAGCTGAGGAATTCCAACTTAGTGTTAGGGTTATTGGAACTCGATTAAAGTGTTAATGTCATGTGTGACTACCAAATACGGAATGCATGTGTAAATCTGTGAGATTGTGAGCTTTATATATAAAAAAATAAAAGAAAACAAAAAAAAAGAAAAAAAAAGAAAGAAAGAAAAGAGAGAAAGAGAGAATGAATACAAAGGAACCAAAGAGAGCATAGTTTTTGTCGTCTTTCTCTAAGTTGAGTTACTTAATAATCTGGGAATCTAGATTCTATAGTAGTAATCTCCATTAGCACCAATTGAGAGTAAGCCACCCACTAACCACCCATTTACCTCTAAGAATCTCTACCTAAGCTTAAAGCCAAGGTGGAATTCATAAAATATCTTTAATACCTCGAGGGAAGAAATTTGCCTATCCCACTAGAATTTTACTAGGGGTTAAGTACAGGCTTTAGAGGTGAATTAGGTTTTTCACTCGAATCCGGTGCAAAAGCTACATAGCTGCACTTTCACGATTGTCTGGATTTCTAGAGCATAGGAAGAAAATAAAAAGGAAAAGAATCTCTAGACATACGCTTGATAATAATCAATCTCTCAGGGACCCTTCTATAAATAACTTAGTTTAGCATTTGCTAGGGACCAGCAAGATTTAAGCATTGGGGTATGATTGCGTAGCAATCATAGGTCTTAATTGACCTAAATTAGGCTAGGACATAGCATAAGTTAGGGTAGTTCATGCATGCATAAGCATTATTTGCATCTTTACTATTTTTCTATAGCTATGCATAAAATAATGCTATAATGTATTAAGTGCATTATATAAATTGTAGGAAATAAGAAGCTTAGAAGTTGTATTTGAGACTGCATCTGAAGCTGGACCTGAAGCTAGAGTTGCAGTAGAGCTGGAGCAAAAGAGCTAGAGTAGATGTAGTAGACAATAATGTAAGGGAGTTGAGGTATGCTATTCTATTAAGTAGGAATAAAGCAGTAAATTATGAAGAACGTAGGTTCAATCCTAGCCCTAGGATAGCCCTAGAAGCCTTCCCAAGCCTTAGACACCCTTAGATTAGGTCAACATAGCCTAGGAAGCCTCAAAACCTTAGTTCCATCCCTTATCTGGACGTCCAGATAAATCATTAGACGTCCAGGACCCTTAGCCAGAACCCACACACCTTAAACCCATGTCTGCAGTGTTATTGGATGTCCAGATACTTGGTTAGATGTCCAATTTCTGCAGAATACCCAAGATAGAACCTTGAATCCCTCCTGACTCTGATTGGATGTCTAGACAACAAGTCTAGCCTTTTGATTTTTCATTATAAGATGTTTGATAACTTTTTTTTTTTTTTTGAAACAGAAAGGAGAGCTATCGTCCTGCGATAGCAATCCGGAGTAGTATATTATGTGCAAAGAAAAGAGATTACAAAAAGGATCCCCAAGACTGTATGAGGGACCAGCACTCTCTTATAATATTCTCACAACAAACCGGCCTATCCTGAAAAAGTCTCTCATTCCTTGCCTTTCATACACACCACAGAGAAGCAGCCATGTGGACATGTGATTTCCCTCTCACCTCAAACCCATGCCACATAGAATTCCACTCTGGTAAAGCCTCCTGACAAATTTTTCTCCATATGACATCAGTAACAAGGCAAGAGGAGAAGAGGTGATTTACATTATCAGTGCTCATCTCACATAAAAAACACACATGATGATCAATACCCAATCTTCTATGGCATAGATCACCTGTGATTAACCCATCTCTCCTGCACAGCCAAAGGAAGATTTGTACCTTGAGAGGAATTTTTAGCAACCATATCATCTTATCAATGGCATCATGTCCCTATCCCTCTTCAAAATTTAACATTTTGTTATAACCAAATTGGGCACTATAGATCCCATCCCATAGATATCTGTCCTCCGTTCCAGGCCTAGGTCTGAAATTTTCAAGGTCTAATAAAAGCCTTCTCTTCTCATTCCACAAATGGGTAGTTCTTCTGCTGCTGCTGGACTCCACAACATCCAGATTCCAGCTGATGCTGCTGCAAGACCAGATTTTGCTGACCGTAGCATCCTTGTCTGCTGCTGCATCAAAAGCTCTTGGATAGAGCTCTTTCAAGACCCCCAATTCAGACCATTCCTCCTTCTAGAATCTGAAGGACCTGCCATCTCCAAGTGCTGGTTGCAGCAGATGGAAGTGTTCAACCAAAGCCTTAGTTACCGAATTCCAGAAAGGTGATGGACAGTTTGGCTGAAGTCTGGAGAACCTATTGTTGGATGCTCCATATATATTCCTGATCATTTCAGACCATGGTTTCAGATCACCTTGCAGTAGCTTAACAGCCCATTTGAGCAACAAGGCATCATTAAAGTGCTACAAGGATTTGATCCCAAGACCACCCAGCTCCTTAGGATAGCAGATTTGTTCCCATTTGAGAGGCTGCAAGAAGTGTTGGTGCTAGAGCACCACGATCATTTGTTTTGATGATAACAAAACACGTGTTATTTAACATTTGCAATTTGAGTCCTAGATTTCAGGTCAATTGCAAATGTGGACGTGTTTAGACGGAACTCGAGCTCGCATCCAGGACGGATTGGAGGAGCTTGACGGAAAACAAAGGAGGTTCGCATGGAGCGACAGATTGAAGATAGAAGACAAGAAGAATAGGATAGATTCTTTTTAATCCTTTCATGTACTTTTATCTTTATTTTTCTTGCTCTTTATTTTCCTTAGATATTTCATGTTAAAGAGCCTCAAAGAACCCTAACAGTAGTCCTAGGAACACCGGCACAACCCTAGGATACTTAGGTTTTCTGTAGAATACTTAGAAAACCAATATAGGGTTCAAACAGACTTTCCAGACGTCTAATTACCAAATCAGACGTCTTATAATGTATTTTAAGACGTCTGACTGTTGTTTCAGACGTCTGATAACTGTTAGGCTGGACATAGTTAGTTCTGTCTGATGAAATCAGACGTCCAGCCTTAGACCAGACGTCTTAGGAGACGTCTGATGACTTTGCCAGACGTCCAGTTAGTGGACCGTTGGCTAGCTCAGCAGGCACTCAAGAATATGACCGTTAGAGCCTTATCAGACGTCCTTAGGCCTTTCCAGACGTCTGATAAATGACCGTTTTGCCTCGGCTGACCCAAAATCTCTTCTCAGAGATTTTCTAGCCGTTGCAACGTTTGGAAATCAATTCCCACAGTAAAAGTAGGTTTCCAGACGTCCAGATATCATGCCAGACGTCCTGTATGTCGTCTGATGGACTTGCATAAAAACCCTGTTTAGATCTGATTCAAGTCAGGGAGAAACCCGCATAGAATCAGACGTCTGACTTTTGAATCAGACTTCTTAAAGTGGCCTTCCAGACGTCTGATGCCAGAGTTAGACGTCTGATAACCCTGTCAAATGTAATCATTGTCCTGATTTCGGCCTGATTCTCTTGGGCTTTGTTCCCAACGGCTATACAACCCTTCCTAAGCCTTCCAAAGCCTTCCTAAGGCCTCTATAAATAGAGGGGAGCCTTTACACACTTAGACACACAAGAAAAGCACTTAAGCACACAAGAAACACTTTGCAATACACTAAGATCAAGTATTTCCACTCTCTTGTGTCCAAGAATCTCTTGCTCTCTAAGCTCAAGCTCCATCATCTTGAGAGCATCATTCCCTTCGCGCACCCGCTCTCCCGCCGTTGTCTACGAGAGCGACATTGCGCCGTTGCGTGGCTCACGCACCCGCGTCATCGTCGACGCACTCCTTGCAAAGGGGAGTTTCCTAAATCCTATAGAAGCTTAGGTTTATTACTTTGTTGGCTCTATAGGTTTGTTGTTTATTTTACCTTTGTCTTTTGGTTGGGTATTCGCTTTGCGAATTCCCGTCTCCTTCGTGGGATAAAATCCTTCTCGTGGAGAGAAGGGGTTGAGGAACGCTACCCTCGTACTTGTAGCGTGGTTGTACTGAGGTTGAATCACCCTCGTTTTAAAGTGATTCGGTTAGTGGATTTGATCAACTAGGTTGATCGGAAAATCCTAACTCGAGAGGGTTGGGTGGTGGTTTTCACCCGGTTTGGGTTTCCACCTAAAAATCTTTGTGTACTTTGTGTGATTGTCTTTTTGAGATTGCTTTATAATTTATTTCCGCATTTTATTACGTCACCCCTCCTGGTAGGCCCCGAAATTACAGTTGGTATCAGAGCAGTTCTTGCTGTTTCGGCGTAACAACCAAGCAAGAAGATCGATGGAGGGAAGCAGTTCCGCGTGTAGGATTTTGGAGGGGCAGTCCACAACCCGTCCGCCCTACTTTGACGGGAACAACTACAGCTACTGGAAGCTGAGGATGAGGATGTGGCTTCAAGCCACGGACTTCGCTCTATGGGGACGTTGCGAAGCCTCATACGAGATCCCGGAGCGACCGGATGCAGGCTACTCGCACCTGCAGATTCGAGAGCTTTCACTCAACGCAAAGGCAATGAATGCCCTGTATTGCGCGTTGAGTCCGAAGGAATTCGAACGAATCCAAGAGTGCACCACCGCCCACGAGATATGGAGGAGGTTGGAAGGCACTCATGAGGATTCCAGCTCGAAGGAAGAAGAAGAAGAAAAAGAAGAAGAAACCACTTGCTTTGGTTTCATGGCCAGAGGAACCAACAGCGACAGCGAAAGTGGAAGCGACGACAGCGACAACGAGGTAAATCTCGATCTTCAAGAAGCATTTAATGAACTTTTTGAGATTAGTAAATCACTTAGGATAGAAAATAAAAGCATTAAAAAGAACCTTAGTTTTCTTAAAAATGAAAATAATAGGTTAGAAAAACTTAAGGACATAGAAACTAGTCCTAAGGATAATAACCTGTTATTAGAAAATCATAACCTCATCAATGAAAATAATAAGTTGATTGAGGAAAATGATAGTCTAAAGTTAGAAATTTCTGATTTAAAGACTAAGATGAATACTATAGAAAAAGAAATTGCATGTCTTAGGGAAAACTCTAACAAACTAATCAACAAAGTAGATAAGTTTTATAGCCCTAAGGTTGAGAAAGGATATCCGTCAAGGAGACCCGCTAACAGATTCGGATCCAAGCCCACTTGGATACCGAAAAAAGAATTAGAATCTTGTTTTGTAGGGTTCAGGGATAATTACAACATAAGGGACTGGACCTACAAGCTCAAGGCTGGTCAACTCAAGTTAGGGGAACCAAGGAGTAGACCAAGGAGGAGAACAAGAAGACCGACGAGACGGCGAACAAACGACGGACCCGCCGCACGTCGACCACCAGATTGGAGACCGGCGCCAATGCCCGGGCCTCCAAGCTACGGATGGGAGCCCCATCCGATGTGGCATCCACCACCACCATTCGGGCCATTTTATTGGCCATGGTAGGTGAGGTAAAACCCTTTACCCTATCTTTTTATCATAAGCATTTAGATAGGGGGAGTTAAAACTAATGAGCTAATTGTCAATTTTTAAGGGGGAGATACAAGTTAGCTAAATTTCCTTTAGAAAGGGGGAGAAAAATAATAGCTATCTTGTTGTTACAAAAAGGGGGAGAATATCACCTTTGTTAAAATAAACTCATAGAAGAGCATGTTTTAAGGGGGAGTTATAGGAAATTTAAAACCAATCAAACCTTTTTGATAATGTCAAAAAGGGGGAGGATTTTTATGTATTATTTACGGTTTTGTCATCATCAAAAAGGGGGAGATTGTTGGTGCTAGAGCACCACGATCATTTGTTTTGATGATAACAAAATACGTGTTATTTAACATTTGCAATTTGAGTCCTAGATTTCAGGTCAATTGCAAATGTGGACGTGTTTAGACGGAACTCAAGCTCGCATCCAGGATGGATTGGAGGAGCTTGACGGAAAATAGAGGAGGTTCGCGTGGAGTGACAGATTGAAGATAAAAGACAAGAAGAATAGGATAGATTCTTTTTAATCCTTTCATGTACTTTTATCTTTATTTTTCTTGCTCTTTATTTTCCTTGGATATTTCATGTTAAAGAGCCTCAAAGAACCCTAACAGTAGTCCTAGGAACACCGGCGCAACCCTAGGATACTTAGGTTTTCTGTAGAATACTTAGAAAACCAATATAGGGTTCAAACAGACTTTCTAGACGTCTAATTACCAAATCAGACGTCTTATAATGTATTTTAAGACGTCTGACTGTTGTTTCAGACGTCTGATAACTGTTAGGCTGGACATAGTTAGTTCTGTCTGATGAAATCAGACGTCCAGCCTTAGACCAGACGTCTTAGGAGACGTCTGATGACTTTGCCAGACGTCCAGTTAGTGGACCGTTGGCTAGCTCAGCAGGCACTCAAGAATATGACCGTTAGAGCCTTATCAGACGTCCTTAGGCCTTTCCAGACGTCTGATAAAAGACCGTTTTGCCTCGGCTGACCCAAAATCTCTTCTCAGAGATTTTCTAGCCGTTGCAACGTTTGGAAATCAATTCCCACAGTAAAAGTAGGTTTCCAGACGTCCAGATATAGTGCCAGACGTCCTGTATGTCGTCTGATGGACTTGCGTAAAAACCCTGTTTAGATCTGATTCAAGTCAGGGAGAAACCCGCATAGAATCAGACGTCTGACTTTTGAATCAGACGTCTTAAAGTGGCCTTCCAGACATCTGATGCCAGAGTTAGACGTCTGATAACCCTGTCAAATGTAATCATTGTCCTGATTTCGGCCTGATTCTCTTGAGCTTTGTTCCCAACCTCTATACAACCCTTCCTAAGCCTTCCAAAGCCTTCCTAAGGCCTCTATAAATAGAGGGGAGCCTTTACACACTTAGACACACAAGAAAAGCACTTAAGCACACAAGAAACACTTTGCAATACACTAAGATCAAGTATTTCCACTCTCTTGTGTCCAAGAAGCTCTTGCTCTCTAAGCTCAAGCTCCATCATCTTGAGAGCATCATTCCCTTCGCGCACCCTGATGAGTGGCTACTCATCATAGCTAAAAGGCCGAAATTAAGCTAGACACTAAGCAAAACAATATCAAATTAACACATAAAAAGGGTTAAGTGTGGGAATTAAAGAAAAGACCTAAAACTTTTAATGTGTGTTAAAACCTCCTAATTAGGTCACAAAAATGAGATATTCTGAAAACTAAAGAACAAATGATGATCCATGCATCAATTGAACACATAAACAAGTTTGAAAAGATAAATCAGAAGTAAAATCAATGTCTTAAATGTTCAATTAAGCACATGTAAAAATTTGAAAGCAATTGGACATCATTTAGGCATAGAAATAAATAGATTACAATTAGGTCCTTCATGCATTACATTTCTACTCTTCAAAACTCCTTCTTGGACCTTTTTGCAAGCCGCAGGGACCCTTCTGTATGACTGCAAGGCCCTTCCAGTTATAGTTCTTCTCACTTTTGGACCTGCACGCTATTCTTCTACCCCTTCGTTTAAGGGTCTTCCTGCAAGTTTTCCCTCATTTCAGAGAGAAGCCTGTGTTCTTCACGCGCACTGTAGCACGCGAAGAACACAACCATTCTCGATCGTCCATCGCACTTTTGATCTCGATCTGCGGCTGGAATCAAATGGAACCTTCGCGCGATTCGGTGCGTGCGTTCACCTCTCTTCCCAGATCTCATCTGACGGTCAGATCTCTCTCTTGACTCGCCGCACGCTCTACCCATCTCATCCTCACCGCCGGCCTAATTTTGATTAACCTCACCCTTGCGGTGATCTCAGTCACTGAGATGCTATTTAAGCACCTCAGTGGTGTCGCGCGCAAAGGATCGCCCCCTCCTACATCTCTTAGCGATCAATTCTTCCACTCCAGTCTCTCCTCCTCATCTAGACCCTGATTTCACATCCACCGGCTGTGGAATCATCGCCTGCTCTCGACCCTCCTCGTCGCTAAGGACCTCGTAGCACCTGAGGACGACCCTGGAGTCTCACTAGCAGACTCTTCCCTCCGCTGGAGTCACCCTCCTCCTTTCTTCCTCCTTAGCCGCCGGCTAAGGACCCATAGGTCCCATTCTTCCTTTTAGTTTAGGTTTTTAATTCTGCACAAGTAGTGTTAGATTTAGTTTGCAGTAGTCTAGAATAGATTTAGTTTTAATTGTTAGTGTTTAATGTTAGCTGTAGTTAGATTAGTCTTAGGAGTAGAATTAGTATTAGATCCCCTCCCTCACCTCCTCTGATCAGTCCAGATCAGAGGGGAAGAATCATCTGTTCATTGTTCAATTTATCTCCCTCTTCATGTTTTGTTTTTCCATCATCCAAATTCTGATTCTTGTTTTTTCCTTTTTAACGACGAAATTTTCATCAATCACCCACACATCCTGACCCAATTTCAGATCTGATGGCGCACTGCCTCAGATCTGAAAGTGGCGTCACAAGCACCATTTGGGGCTTCTCACTCACTCCATTTGTTTCACAAAAGCCCCTCTGTTTTAAATGGATTGCCTCAGTTTGTCAGAGCACTTTTGATCTGGATTTTAAAGGATTTTTACTCTCTGAAATGTTTTGACAGATCTGACAAATTGAAAGGATTTTTGGTTTTCATTGTAGGCAAGGATTCTGAGAAGAAGAGCCTTTCATGATTCTGTTTATACTTTGTTTTGAATGCATTCGCCAGCTTCCATTAAATTTCCTTAATGCATTCTTAGTCTCTTTTTGCTATTTCAGAACTGCCATGCACTATTTGTGTTGATGATCATTTCTGTATGGTGATTCTCTAACCTAAGGAGTTTTCCATACTCCTTAAGGTTGCAAGAAACTGGGATTGTGTTTCTTTGGTTTTAATTGATCGAGCTAAGTCTTCCTTCATGCTGTCTATGGCATTAGGAAGAACTAACTCAATGCCATTTGAGTTTTGATCTGAAAGGATGCTTCTGATAAGGTTTTTCCTAATGAGTGTTTGAGCTGAATTTACCTGAGATTTTCGTGAGATTTAAACCCCTTTCAGATTTGGATTTCATCTCTTCAATGTTTAGTTTGTTTTGAATTTAATCTTGTTCCCAGTTATACAGCAACATGCTGCAACCTGCAGCTACATTTCCCTCCATCTCCAAATTCTCTTCTCCTCCAAATTCCCCTTTCATCTGTGAATTTTTTGTTCCCCTTTCTCCAAGTGGACTAACTACAGCAGCAGTTAGCCATTTGACAGTGGCTTAAGCCACTGCTGCTGCTACAAAAACTCACCCTGAACAGCAACTAAAACCAGCACTAAAACAGCACATTCTTCTCTTCTCCATCTCCTCTGACAGTAGCTGCGGCTGCTGTCTAAACTCAAATAAAAACTCAATCAACTCTAATTCCCTAACTTTATACAAAAGCCTAATGGCATAGACTTATTTTAAAACTGTAAATACACCCATTCATAGTATTATAACTATAGCATATTAGTTAGATTCATAGTTATACTATAAATATGTATAAAACCTGTACAAAAATTCGTATACATATGTAATCTATGTAAAAATACGTATATATACTAATCTAGTATGTATGTATTTACTGATTTATGTATATATGTATGTACAGATTTATATTTACTTATTTAGTAGCTAAGTTAATAAGTTAGAGCAATAATCAAGTAAATAAATCTATAAACTTGGGAATATATATATATATATTAAGTAATTTAAGTTAGTCAAAGTATAATTATACCTAGTATAACTTACTGTAACTTAGTTTTAATTATAAACTACACAGAATTGCTATTTTAGCCTAAACAAAACATAAATAAATTCATAAAAATACAATAAAAATATGTATTAAATACTTAAGTATGTAAGTTAAAACTGTTTAATGTCAATTAGACCATTTACTAATTATTTTATAAGTAATTAACTATTTAATCACCTAAATCAACCTGTATAATCAGCCTAGTTTAGCGAATTTATTTGTATAGTAAAAATATTTAAAATTCAAAATTAATTAATCAATTATGTAGTATTATGTAAATATTTTATTTACCATATTTTATTTTATTTTTTTTATAATTTATGGCCCCCAAATCGAGGGCCAAAAACGCGCACAGACGCAGCTGCGTCTGGTTTCCAGCGCACGATGTGGCGCTGGAATAGCGCCACATCGTGGGCTGCAAACCAAACGCAGCATATAAATACAATTTATGCTATACCTTAATCAGTCGTCATGGCGCCGGGCACCCGAAACGCGATCCCTTATCCGATAACCCGATTTGTGCTGAACTCTGATACGTGATGATATTGAATATGTGATGTATGTGTGGGGCTGGGAGCCCGAACGTGCGAGTATGTCTGGCGTTGGGCTGAGGCCCTGCGCTGAGTTTGAATAACGTAACTAAGCCACCTAATCTGAGATTAGGGCACGCTTAGTAGAGGTCTGGTCCCACCCGAAGGGTGCTGTGTATCCCTCGAAAAGTGCACTCGCTAATTAAACACATTTTACACTAAGGACTCTCCACCGCAGCCTCTGAAATACCACACAGAACAAAATGAAAGGACAGACGACTTAAAAAAAAAAAGAGAGAACACGAGATAACAACAGAAAAGACTCTACATACAGCAGTAGAATAAGTAATACACATACGTATAATTAAACCCACATAATTACTAACAGAATAAAACGACACTATAAATGTCGCTAAAGACCTCAGTTTGCTTCTTTAGGTTGTATATAGTGTTTTCTGAGATTTAGCGACGTTTATATCTGTCACTAAAACTGATATATATGTCACTATAAATAAATGACTAGTAAGTTAAGTTTTTACACTATGGTATCCTCATGTAGTATGAACTAACATATTAGTGTTAATAGTATAACTTATAAATACATAGTTTAGAGTATAATAATAGATTGTTTGATGCTTGTTCATAGTTAGCATTTTTGCAAGCACTTCTTAGTAACTAGGTAAATAAAACATTCATTCATTATTTAAATGTAAAGTTTCTTTTTGAATAAGAAGACAATTTTGGAGATAATCAAAGAGTGACCGAATTAAATTCAATAAATTGCCTCCCAGAGAACGACCTGGAACAAAACCAGTAAAAATTAGATAAATAAGCAAATGATAATAATGGTTGTAATGACTGGTACTCACCCATACTCACCACTATACGACATCCTTAATGTTATATTATACACCCTATACTACAACGACATGATCATAACAATAATTATTCACCATCATCAACCAACAATTTACACCATCATTTTTTGGCGCCGTTGCCGGGGAGCATCGGTGTCAACAATTTTCATCATCATTTTTTGGCGCCGTTGCCGGGGAGGCAACGCTCTTTGCACCAAAATTTTCTTTTTATTCTTTTGTATATAGAAATTCTTTATTTCATTCATTCATTCATTGTAATTTCTTTTATTTTCCATTGAATTATTTGTGTATACATTCCTTTATTCTTTTACTAATCATTTGTTTTTCCACAGCACTTGAGGAGGAGTGTCGTCTTCCTGGTGGAGTCGCTGCGCTCCAGATCCGTCTTCCTGGTGGAGTTTTGCCTCGAAATAGCTGTAGGATTTTAGTATTAGTTTTAGTATAAATAGTTTTAGGTTTATTGATTAGGAGCAATTGTTAGTCATAAGTTGTGAGAGCTTGTTCTCACACAATTTTTGTAATAATTCTGGACTGTCTGGACTTTATTTCTTTATCTTCTTAATTTCTTTCCTTACTTTTGAATTGCATATAAATTTTTTTCAGAAAAAAATCAAAAAATCAAAAAAATCAAAAAGACCTCATACTTATCTAGCAGCAGCATAACCTTAGGCATCCATTTTTAGGATTGCATTTCATTCCTGCTAGATTTTAATTCAAGTCAAATCTGCATTAGAAGATTGCTGGAGTCAGGTACGCATTTCTTACCTAACTCTAACTCCTGCCATATTTGCATTTGACTTAAAGTTAAGAAGACCACTACTTGTTCTGAATTTATTAAAAAGTGAAACGAGCAGCATAGAAAACACATTTTAATCACTTCAATTAAATCAAAAAGGAGATAGCAAAATTGGGTGAAACCATGTTTGAGATTTTAATCGCCTTGTGTTGAATGTTATCGTGCACACAGCACGATCACTTAAGGCCACAATACACGGGTTTCTACCTCATCTTTCTGCAACCACAGGATCTAGATTCGCACGCTCAGTCTTATCCAGATTCCCAGTGGATTTTAGAGGTCTGCACTTCGCTAGGTTTATCTTAGGATACGTACAATTGCTTGAAACAATTGCTTGCGTATAACATACTTTGCGTAGCAGCCTCTAGGAAAAATTTTCTCCGATTCATTTCGATTGATTGGTCTTCTTGAATTGAGATTTTATTGGGATTCTTCTATTTTATTGTGAACGTTAAAATTTTTTTCCCATTGAGTTGGATCGAATTAGAGTAAACGGGATTTCAAAAAAAAAAAAACCAACTCAATGGAAGGTAGGAGATCCCAAAACCCAGAACTTGTACTCCCCTTGGGTACTGCTACCCAAGCTACTGCATCATCTTCTTTGCCTTCCACTTCTAATCCCTTACCTCCTGAGTCTCAAAATACTTTTCATAATCCCCCTCGCCAAGAGGATGATCTTGATTCTTCACACTTTGAGGATTTTGAAGAACTTCCTCCAGACTTAGTTGCACATCCTCTACCACAGCAACCACCTATCCCTAGGTTCCAACCTTCACCTTATCCTAATCATCCTAATCCACCCCCGGAGAGAGGACCTATGCCTCATCTTCAGCACCTTTTCGATGCACAACTACAAATGAATACCTTAACCCAACAGGTGCAACAACTTGCTCAAGCTGTAAATCTATTAGCTAACCCCCAACCACAACCACTTCAACCTAGAAATCCTCAGGAACCACCCCAACCCCGTAGACCTCAACTACGAGATTATTATAATCCCGCAGTTGCCCAACCAATGCCTGTGGTACGTTATCCCAATGGGGGTCGTGCTGCTGAACTGAAGCCGAACATTATAGCACTCATTCCTCACTTCCATGGACTTGCTTCTGAGGACCCTTTTCAGCATTTAGAGGAGCTGAAGAATCTTGCCCAAACTTTGGGTCCGCAAGGACATGATCAGCACACGCTTTTGATGAAAATGTTCTCCTTTTCATTAAAAGATAAGGCAGCCTTTTGGTTTAGAACACTTGCACGGACTACACCTATAGATTCCTGGGTTTCTTTAGAACATGAGTTCTTAAAGAAGTACTTTCCTGTAGGCCGCACTAATGCCTTAAGGCGTGCCATCACCACCTTCACCCAGAATTCAGGAGAACCTATGCACGAGGCTTGGGAGAGATTCCATGAGCTTTTGAGAAAATGTCCCCACCATGGTGTCCCACGCTGGCAACAGGTCCAGATCTTCTACCATGGGCTCCATGATGACACACGGAATTTTGTAGATGCCTCTTGTGGAGGCAATTTCCTGTGTCGGGACGAGGACTCAGCCTTTGAGCTCTTTGAAGGCATGGCCGAAAACTCTATTAATAATGCTTCAATGAGCGTGTTTAATAGAAAGTCCTCACATTCCCACTCACACACGGGGGTACATGAAGCCCAATCCAGTAGCAAAGACTTAGAGATAGTGGCTAGTCAACTGGATAAAGTGGGCTTAATTGAGAAGAAAGTAGATGAAGTATGGAAATTTCTCTCAAAACACCCATCTTCTTCTTCTCAGTCACCAGCACAAAACACTTCTTCTCAGTTTCCCACAGGGAGGGAAACTGTGAATAACCTTTCTGTGACACAAACTGCATTACCGGATTTTCCATTTCCATATCCTTCACCGGTTGGAGGAACCTTTGTTCCTCCCTTCACTGACTTCCCTGCACCTTCTGGAGCTTCGGAGGAGCTTCATGCCATTCACAATGATCCTTTCACACAAACCTATAACCTTAGATGGCATAATCATCCAAATTTCTCGTGGTCGGGAAATTCACAAAGACCTCCTTTTCAACAACCTTCTGCACCACCATTACACAACCCGATCCGAGCACCACCTCCACAATTACACGGTTATCCACCGCGTACCTACCAGCAACCCCAACCCAGGCCCACCCAATACTCTCAATCTGGGCCTACACGAGATGACCAGTTGGGGTCTATCATGAAAGCTCTTGCTGATATGCAACAACAGAATATTGCTATGCAGCAGAGACAGGACGCGGCCTTAGCTGAGATGAGAGCCCAGCTATCACACTTGACGGAGTCCCGTCAACCACATTCACTCCCATCCCAAGCACAACCCAACCCTAGGAACATACCTGCTCAAAGGTATGTCCAACCTAGACCAGCACTGCAAGACCAAACACATGACATTTCACAACTAGTGCATAACACTGAATCGACATGATCTTGAGATTATTTGATAATGGAGCCGTTGAGATCACTGAACTTGACAAATCTGAACCCTTTATTGTTAATGGACAAAGACTGAAACCTTTCATTGAGCCGCATGATCTCAGACTTGTCAATTCCACCATTTCGCTCCTACATTTTAAGCTACCAACTAAGTTTTCGCCTAGCTGAAGGCGTTAAACTTAGCAAACACCTACCCTTGTATATAGCTGTTTTACACCTTTCTTACTTTAGCTTTCATTTGCATATAGTGTCTACCCTTGCATTATGAGCATACATTCATTGACACACATGTCATGCATTTCACTTCCTAGCCCGACTATTCACTCTGATCCTAGATCAGACTTAAAATCGTCCGCACAGAGATTTTATCTCCTCATTCCGACTTCCTTTCATCACCCAGTCTAGGATAGTGAAAAGCAGAGCATGCATTTGCATCCACCCTTTCATTCAATGAGGACATTGAAACATTTAAGCATGGGGGGATGTAAATGGTAAACCATTTAAACCAAAATGCAATTGTAGACACAACTATAGTACATATAGTATTATCAAAAAAATTATATACTTCAAAAAATTGAAAAATTTTGAAAACTTTTTTTAAAAAATTACAAAGCTAAAAATACAAAAAAATAACAAATCAGAAAAATTCCAAAAATACAATAAGGGACATGTACTTCATTATCAAAGGAGGACATTCATTTCAAGAGGGGAGGGAGAGAAAGAAAAAGAAAAAGAAAGAAAAGATAAGTGATCTTATAGCTGAAAAAAAAAAAAAAAAAATAATAATAAAAATAATAATAGAATAAGTGTCTATGGACATTCAACCGTTACTAGTTTGACCTGCCGGGCCATAGGAGCTTGAAACAAGCTTAGGCTTAATACACTTTGAGCCTTGACAAGATAGACCACAGTCTCTCCTAACTTTAGGACAATTCTTGTACCTGAGTCACCAGTACAGGATTCGTTGGTTTGCTTTGACTTAGGAGTCTAAGTAACCTTGGCTTACACTACACAGTGTCAGGAAAGACCACTTGAGCCTAAGCCTCAACCCTTGTGTTCATTAGGGAAGGTGGAGTCCTTACCTGTGCGTGCAGGTAGACTCTTTGTCCTAATCTTTAGTTTTGTGTCTAGGAGAATCTCTTTTCACAAAAGAAATCCACCCACCAAATACAGTGCGCTCTACCAAATAAGTTCCGGAGACATACTGTTAAAAAAAAAAAAAAAAAAAAGTCAAGTATGTTCTCCAAAAAGTCTGAAAAACTACTCTTCCACCAAAAATGTTTTCAGGGTTCAAAACAATACCCTGTTTGTCCAAAAAAAAAAAAAAAAAAAAATCTTCTCTAAGCCACAAATACAATAAGGGTTGGGATTGAATACCATCAATTTTTGAGTCATCCGAAAACATGAGCTGAAGTTAGGACCAACCTGGACTTAAAAAGAAGTGAAACCCCGGGAATGAGCCTTAGAATTCACCTGGTTAGTCCTGACTTATCACAAAGCACAGCCATAACTTCATAGCATTCTGAGTCTCTGTAAAAACCCCCTGAGTCCTGGAATTCGACTTAAGGTTTAAATATCAAGAGTCCTTGTTGGTTGAGAGATGGTCTATGTCATTTAAGCCTCGAGTTCTGGTTGGTTATCCTCAGTAACCAGGTTCTCACAATGTCCAAAAACACAGTTGGTTTATTGAAAAAATTTTTCAGCTTAAAGATCATCATAAAACACTTAAAAATTTTTGAAAGAAGAAAAAGATATCTTTACACACTTACCTTGCTGATACTTAAATTGCCTTACACTTCAACAGATTGTTTGCTAAGGGACTAGCAAAAGGTAAGCATGGGGGTATGATGAGTGGCTACTCATCATAGCTAAAAGGCCGAAATTAAGCTAGACACTAAGCAAAACAATATCAAATTAACACATAAAAAGGGTTAAGTGTGGGAATTAAAGAAAAGACCTAAAACTTTTAATGTGTGTTAAAACCTCCTAATTAAGTCACAAAAATGAGATATTCTGAAAACTAAAGAACAAATGATGATCCATGCATCAATTGAACACATAAACAAGTTTGAAAAGATAAATCAGGAGTAAAATCAACGTCTTAAATGTTCAATTAAGCACATGTAAAAATTTGAAAGCAATTGGACATCATTTAGGCTTAGAAATAAATAAATTACAATTAGGTCCTTCATGCATTACATTTCTACCCTTCAAAACTCCTTCTTGGACCTTTTTGCAAGCCGCAGGGACCCTTCTGTATGACTGCAAGGCCCTTCCAGTTATAGTTCTTCTCACTTTTGGACCTGCACGCTATTCTTCTACCCCTTCGTTTAAGGGTCTTCCTGCAAGGTTTCCCTCATTTCAGAGAGAAGCCTGTGTTCTTCACGCGCACTGTAGCACGCGAAGAACACAGCCATTCTCGACCGTCCATCGCACTTTTGATCTCGATCTACGGCTGGAATCAAATGGAACCTTCGCGCGATTCGGTGCGTGCGTTCACCTCTCTTCCCAGATCTCATCTGACGGTCAGATCTCTCTCTTGACTCGCCGCGCGCTCTACCCATCTCATCCTCACCGCCGGCCTAATTTTGATTAACCTCACCCTTGCGGTGATCTCAGTCACTGAGCTGCTATTTAAGCACCTCAGTGGTGTCGCGCGCAAAGGATCGCTCCCTCCTACATCTCTTAGCGATCAATTCTTCCACTCCAGTCTCTCCTCCTCATCTAGACCCTGATTTCACATCCACTGGCTGTGGAATCATCGCCTGCTCTCGACCCTCCTCGTCGCTAAGGACCTCGTAGCACCTGAGGACGACCCTGGAGTCTCACTAGTAGACTCTTCCCTCCGCTGGAGTCACCCTCCTCCTTTCTTCCTCCTTAGCCGCCGGCTAAGGACCCATAGGTCCCATTCTTCCTTTTAGTTTAGGTTTTTAATTCTGCACAAGTAGTGTTAGATTTAGTTTGCAGTAGTTTAGAATAGATTTACTTTTAATTGTTAGTGTTTAATGTTAGCTGTAGTTAGATTAGTCTTAGGAGTAGAATTAGTATTAGATCCCCTCCCTCACCTCCTCTGATCAGTCCAGATCAGAGGGGAAGAATCATCTGTTCATTGTTCAATTTATCTCCCTCTTCATGTTTTGTTTTTCCATCATCCAAATTCTGATTCTTGTTTTTTCCTTTTTAACGACGAATTTTTCATCAATCACCCACACATCCTGACCCAATTTCAGATCTGATGGCGCACTGCCTCAGATCTGAAAGTGGCGTCACAAGCACCATTTGGGGCTTCTCACTCACTCCATTTGTTTCACAAAAGCCCCTCTGTTTTAAATGGATTGCCTCAGTTTGTCAGAGCACTTTTGATCTGGATTTTAAAGGATTTTTACTCTCTGAAATGTTTTGACAGATCTGACAAATTGAAAGGATTTTTGGTTTTCATTGTAGGCAAGGATTCTGAGAAGAAGAGCCTTTCATGATTCTGTTTATACTTTGTTTTGAATGCATTCGCCAGCTTCCATTAAATTTCCTTAATGCATTCTTAGTCTCTTTTTGCTATTTCAGAACTGCCATGCACTATTTGTGTTGATGATCATTTCTGTATGGTGATTCTCTAACCTAAGGAGTTTTCCATACTCCTTAAGGTTGCAAGAAACTGGGATTGTGTTTCTTTGGTTTTAATTGATCGAGCTAAGTCTTCCTTCATGCTGTCTATGGCATTAGGAAGAACTAACTCAATGCCATTTGAGTTTTGATCTGAAAGGATGCTTCTGATAAGGTTTTTCCTAATGAGTGTTTGAGCTGAATTTACCTGAGATTTTCGTGAGATTTAAACCCCTTTCAGATTTGGATTTCATCTCTTCAATGTTTAGTTTGTTTTGAATTTAATCTTGTTCCCAGTTATACAGCAACATGCTGCAACCTGCAGCTACATTTCCCTCCATCTCCAAATTCTCTTCTCCTCCAAATTCCCCTTTCATCTGTGAATTTTTTGTTCCCCTTTCTCCAAGTGGACTAACTGCAGCAGCAGTTAGCCATTTGACAGTGGCTTAAGCCACTGCTGCTGCTACAAAAACTCACCCTGAACAGCAACTAAAACCAACACTAAAACAGCACATTCTTCTCTTCTCCATCTCCTCTGACAGTAGCTGCGGCTGCTGTCTAAACTCAAATAAAAACTCAATCAACTCTAATTCCCTAACTTTATACAAAAGCCTAATGGCATAGACTTATTTTAAAACTGTAAATACACCCATTCATAGTATTATAACTATAACATATTAGTTAGATTCATAGTTATACTATAAATATGTATAAAACCTGTACAGAAATTCGTATACATATGTAATCTATGTAAAAATACGTATATATACTAATCTAGTATGTATGTATTTACTGATTTATGTATATATGTATGTACAGATTTATATTTACTTATTTAGTAGCTAAGTTAATAAGTTAGAGCAATAATCAAGTAAATAAATCTATAAACTTGGGAATATATATATATATTAAGTAATTTAAGTTAGTCAAAGTATAATTATACATAGTATAACTTACTGTAACTTAGTTTTAATTATAAACTACACAGAATTGCTATTTTAGCCTAAATAAAACATAAATAAATTCATAAAAATACAATAAAAATATGTATTAAATACTTAAGTATGTAAGTTAAAACTGTTTAATGTCAATTAGACCATTTACTAATTATTTTATAAGTAATTAACTATTTAATCACCTAAATCAACCTGTATAATCAGCCTAGTTTAGCGAATTTATTTGTATAGTAAAAATATTTAAAATTCAAAATTAATTAATCAATTATGTAGTATTATGTAAATATTTTATTTACCATATTTTATTTTATTTTTTTTATAATTTATGGCCCCCAAATCGAGGGCCAAAAACGCGCACAGACGCAGCTGCGTCTGGTTTCCAGCGCACGATGTGGCGCTGGAATAGCACCACATCGTGGGCTGCAAACCAAACGCAGCATATAAATACAATTTATGCTATACCTTAATCAGTCGTCATGGCACCGGGCACCCGAAACGCGATCCCTTATCCGATAACCCGATTTGTGCTGAACTCTGATACGTGATGATATTGAATATGTGATGTATGTGTGGGGCTGGGAGCCCGAGCGTGCGAGTATGTCTGGCGTTGGGCTGAGGCCCTGCGCTGAGTTTGAATAACGTAACTAAGCCACCTAATCTGAGATTAGGGCGCGCTTAGTAGAGGTTTGGTCCCACCCGAAGGGTGCTGTGTATCCCTCGAAAAGCGCACCCGCTAATTAAACACATTTTACACTAAGGACTCTCCACCGCAGCCTCTGAAATACCACACAGAACAAAATGAAAGGACAGACGACTTAAAAAAAAAGAGAGAACACGAGATAACAACAGAAAAGACTCTACATACAGCAGTAGAATAAGTAATACACATACGTATAATTAAACCCACATAATTACTAACAGAATAAAACGACACTATAAATGTCGCTAAAGACCTCAGTTTGCTTCTTTAGGTTGTATATAGTGTTTTCTGAGATTTAGCGACATTTATATCTGTCACTAAAACTGATATATATGTCACTATAAATAAATGACTAGTAAGTTAAGTTTTTACACTATGGTATCCTCATGTAGTATGAACTAACATATTAGTGTTAATAGTATAACTTGTAAATACATAGTTTAGAGTATAATAATAGATTGTTTGATGCTTGTTCATAGTTAGCATTTTTGCAAGCACTTCTTAGTAACTAGGTAAATAAAACATTCATTCATTCTTTAAATGTAAAGTTTCTTTTTGAATAAGAAGACAATTTTGGAGATAATCAAAGAGTGACCGAATTAAATTCAATAAATTGCCTCCCAGAGAACGACCTGGAACAAAACCAGTAAAAATTAGATAAATAAGCAAATGATAATAATGGTTGTAATGACTGGTACTCACCCATACTCACCACTATACGACATCCTTAATGTTATATTATACACCCTATACTACAACGACATGATCATAACAATAATTATTCACCATCATCAACCAACAATTTACACCATCACACCCGCTCTCCCGCCGTTGTCTATGAGAGTGACATTGCACCGTTGCGTGGCTTACGCACCCGCGTCATCGTCGACGCACTCCTTGCAAAGGGGAGTTTCCTAAATCCTATAGAAGCTTAGGTTTATTACTTTGTTGGCTCTATAGGTTTGTTGTTTATTTTACCTTTGTCTTTTGGTTGGGTATTCGCTTTGCGAATTCCCGTCTCCTTCGTGGGACAAAATCCTTCTCGTGGAGAGAAGGGGTTGAGGAACGCTACCCTCGTACTTGTAGCGTGGTTGTACTGAGGTTGAATCACCCTCGTTTTAAAGTGATTCGGTTAGTGGATTTGATCAACTAGGTTGATCGGAAAATCCTAACTCGAGAGGGTTAGGTGGTGGTTTTCACCCGGTTTGGGTTTCCACCTAAAAATCTTTGTGTACTTTGTGTGATTATCTTTTTGAGATTGCTTTATAATTTATTTCCGCATTTTATTACGTCACCCCTCCTGGTAGGCCCCGAAATTACAAGAAGCTGCCCTTGTGTTTAGCTCCCTTCCAAAAAAATCTCTTCCTCATCACATCCAATCTTTTCCAAATGGTTCTTGGTGCTTTGAAGATGGAGAAGTAGAAAACAGGGATGGAGGTGATCACCGAATTGAGCAAGATAAGCCTTCCACCTCTAGAAAAGAATTTTCTATGCCAACCATCAAGTTTCTGAGAGATCTTGTCAAAGAGGCAATTCCAATCACCTCTCTTCAATCTGGAAAACCTCAAAGGTAGCCCAAGATATCTGATAGGGAGACTGATGCGGGGAGTCATCAGGATAGCTGCTAAGGCTTCTTGCTCCTCCTCGGAAAAACCAAAGCAAACCAAACCAGACTTGTCCCTATTCAACCTCAGTCTAGAAAGCTTACCAAAGATATAAACCAAGTGATGCAAAGCCAACGCTCCATCCATGGATCCTTCAACAAAAAAGACAGTATCATCTGCGTATTGAAGAATGGGAGCCAGACTGTTCCTGCAAGAGAGTGAATAAGCTCTAACAAGACCTGCTTCAGAAAGCTTACAAGCAAACCAAGCTAAACTGTTAGCTGCCAGGTTAAAGATCAATGGGGCCAGTGGGCATCCTTGCCTGATGCCACATTGAGGCTGGATCCATGCACCACAAGGTTTCCCATTTATTAGGGGGTAAAGGAGACCATGGTAATACATCTCTTAATCAAAGCAATCCAAGTAGGGGGAAAGCCCCTTCTTTTAAGCACATCCCATAAATAAGGCCAACTGATCGAGTCATAAGCCTTGCGAAAATCAACCTTCCACATGAAGGCCTTGCATCTTCTCTTATGCCAGCCACAAACCATCTCTTGAGCCAAGATAAAAGATTCATGTAGAGATCTATTTGGGAGAAAAGCAGATTGAGCAGGATGGATCAAATCTTGCAGAACAGGCCTCAGTCTATTGGCCAGAACCTTTCCAATCACCAGATACAAGGAGCTAGAAAGAGCAATGGGTCTAAAATCCTAGACAGATTCGGCACCCGGAGTTTTAGGCAAAAGAAAGAGATAAGATCTATTAATTCTTTCAAAGCCAAAATTGCCACTTTGGAATTCTCTAATTACCCCCATAACCTCTGAGCCCACAATGTCCCATAGTTCTTTGTAGAAGAAAACCTGGATCCCATCAGGACCAGGCGATCCTTCATAATTGAGATCACTAATAGCCTTCAAAACTTCAGCTTCAGAAATAGATTCAATCAGGTTGGCCCCTTGAGACTCATTAATCCTGGGAAAATCATTTGCTATCATTCTCCAGTTGCCCCTACCTGTAGCTCTTGAAGAATCCTTGAAATATCTGACGGCCTTAGCTCTGATATCATATAAGGAGGTAATTCTCTACCCCTCCACAACCATTGAAGAGATCAGATTTGTTCTCCTCCTAGAACTAGCAGCCAAATGAAAAAATTTGGTGTTTGCATCCCCCTCACTTAGCCATAGCTGTCTAGATCGCTCCCTCCAATCCATCTCCAATTTCAGGTCTTCTTCAGCTACCACCCCCTACCATCTTCTTCTATCAGCAAGATCAAGTTTAGATAGATGGTCCACAGCTTCGTTGGCATCCAGTTCCTGAATTTTCAACAAGGCCTCATGACGCTTCTGATGTCTAAGAGCTGAGACAATGTCTCCATACTCCTTCAGCATGCTTTTCAGAGCCTTAAGCTTAGAAGCCAATTTGAAGGTGGCTGTGCCCTCACCCTGCTGTGACTTCCACCAGCTGGCAAGCATGTCTTTGAACCCTGTTTCCCTTAGCCAAGATCTCCTAAATTTAAAATAGGATCCAGCCATCACCTGTTCACCATTGTCCCACACCAGCGGTGTGTGGTCAGAAAATGGACGTTCAAGACCACACAGGAATGACATCTGGAAGAGATCCAACAGCTCAGCATTCCCAAAAAATCTGTCAATCTTGGACATGAGCCCATTACCATTCCTCCAAGTGAATTCAGCCCCTGATGATGGAAATTCGCACATCCCTAAGGCCTGGACCACCAACTGAAATCCTGTGGAAGAACTGTCAACCACCCCATTAGGTCTATCACTCCCCACTAAAGTACAATTAAAATCCCCTCCAACAAGCCAAGCCCCCCCTCCCACAAATTCTGCAGCTAGATTCCAGTCCTCCCACAGTTCCTACCTCCTGTTTGGATCGTTTGGCCCATACACACCTGTCACATAGAAGACACTGTCCCCCTGGCCTCTTGAGAATCTACAGGTCAACAGGTGCCTAGCCATGGAAACCTCCTGTAAACACAGCATCTGCTTCTTCCACCAAATGGCAATTCCCCCAGACCTGCCAATGGAATTGACCACCACAAGGTCATTTGCAGATCCTGCTCGCATCTCTTCCCATGCCTTATCACAAGCACAGTCAATGTGTGTCTCCTGAAGGATGGCACAATCGATTTCCCACTCACGCAGATATCTAATTAGAGACCCCCTCCTGCTTCTATGGCGCAGCCCACGCACATTCCAGCTCAAGATCTTCATTTGGGAATCAGGTCTGTCCCTTCCATAGTTGCAGAGGTCCTGCTGACCTTCATCACAGCTGCCACGACTGATTCATCAACCTTTGGTGTGGGAGTGTGCCTTCTTAACCTCATCTTATAGGGAGGTTTCCAACTCTTAGAAGTAGATGGAGTCTTTGACTTCGAATGCACGACTTCAGCCATAGGAGAGCAAGACTGTAGGTTCACATGATTCACAGAGAGGTCCACCATATCTGAGACAGCATGCTCATTAAACACATTTATAGTCATCCCTTCATCAGGCTCACCCAGATGGGTTTTCAGACCTTCACTCACAACTTCCTTTGATAAACTCATTTCCTTTCCATTAGCCTCCATCACAGCAATTGCCTCTTGGATCAGGGGTACATCATCTATAGTGTCCTGAACTACCGAACTCTTCTCCATAATTCTCAGACTCCCCACCTCATCTACCAGTTCCCTCTTTCTCGAACATTCTGCCACTACCTCCTGACAGTCACCATGTGGTTGCAAGGAGGGGAGGTGTTGGACCAGAGATACCTCAGCCACACCTGCCAGAGCTTCAGACCTCGTCTCTACATCCCCCAGGTTCCCTACCTTATCAACCAAATCCCTACCTTTAGAACATTCTGCCATCAACTCTTGATTAACACAATTTGGATGCAAGAAAGGAGTTTTAGATTTTAGCACCACAGCATAAGAGGGGGGGTGATATCTAGAGACGACCTCTCGATCTGTCACAATAAAATTCAGATGGATCATCCAAGAACTGCCCCCACATCTGAGGGTCAGTTTATCAGGAATGGCACCAGCCCTGAAGACCTTTACCCTTACCTTCAGAGCACTGGCATCTCCTTCAGTCAGCCCAACAGCAGCATCCACGGCCATAGATGCAAACCCAGCTATCATGTTTTCCACCACCTTCCTAGATCTTAGATGCAGAGGCAGACCTCTGACTTCAAGAACACCAGACCTAGCAGCTATTCTTTGAGGAGGACGTTTAGGCAAAGATCCATCAAAAGGGGATAGCAGCCACCAGATCACTGATAGCCCATCCAAAAAACTAGTCTGAAAGTAGTATCTTTCAGCATCACCCGCACCCATATCAAATAGCACGAAACGTGATGAAGAAATAATCGCAATCTTCCAATCATCAGTTGATAGAGAGAGAGATCTCACCAGTTTTCAAATTTTGTCCGATATGGTGCCCATCATAACTTCTCCAATCAAATCATTACGTAGAGCCAGTTCCGCTACTTTTACATCCTCAGTCAGGGGAACCTCCACATCCAAAGTGCAAACCCCAGGCATTGGGGGGGAGGGGGAAGGGGCCTCTGCACCTTACCCCGAGGCCACGAAGGTAAATCGCAGTCCCTACCCCCAGAACCATCACATGCCATCAGGTAGGCATCTCGTTTGTGACCAAAACCTCCGCATGCCAGACACAACAGTGGGCACTGGCAGGTCACCGCCAGGTGCCCACGGAGGCGACATCGATAGCAGGTCACCTCCCTTCGACCTCTGCCCCAACCATCTTGAAAGTCCCTCCTGCCCAAGTTCCTACCACCCTCAGGGACATGCACATCACGCATCTTCCTGCTCCAGGATCACAAACGCCATACCTCCCAACCAGCAGAGTCACCGGCACCGGCGTCGGGCCCCCTCAGGTGGTCGGCCATCCAACAACGGCTTTTCCCGCCCAAAGGGAAATTCAAAAACTCCTATGTTTGATAACTTTATTGGATGTCCAGAACTATTCTCCAGTTCCTGTTTTGGAATTCAAGTCTTGCTCTTGAGTCCTTAGGTCCCTAAACCCAATTCTAACCCCCTAGGAACCTAAATTAAGGTGCCTTAACCCTAGTACATCACCTCTAGACCTCACTAAGGACCTAATTAGGTCCTCACTAAACCTAATTGACTTGGATCATAGTCAATTTCATCAGCATGAGTCCAATTGAGCCCTGATCACAGCACATACATTCCAATTGGACTTAGTGAGAGTCCAATTGACCTAAACCTGACTTAATTGTTACTCTCAATTAGGTTTTCACACACCCAATTAAACTTGTATATAGTTTAAATGCATTTTACCTTAGTGAATTAGGGTTTGCAACCCTAATTTGAGACCTACATTGACCTAAACCCACTAGAACCTAACCTAATCAACGTAGCTACCTAGGTTTCGACCCACACAAACCCACACACACCCACACACACCACCTACACGAAATTAACCTAGCTAGAGTTCTCTAGAACTCTCTACCATGTGTTATTGCCTTTGTTGCTAAAAATAGCAACCAAGATGCATTTAATTTTTAGATCAACCAAATGTGGATCTAAAAACCACCCATCCACCCTCGCTCTCCCTCTCCCACTAGCTCCCACCATAGGCCTCTCTAGAGAATTCCATAACTCTCTAGAGAGCATCCCTTAGGCCTATAAAAAGACCCAAGGGCTGGCCATTTGGTCAATCTTGGCTCTTTGGTTCCATTCCACTCATTCCACCTACACCTCCACCTCCATCTCCATGAGTACACCATGGCCGTCACCACCTCCACGCTAAGAGCCTAGATCACCTTCTCCAACCTCTCTCCAAGGGTCTGCCTAAGCACCATTGGTCACCCCTCTTTCTTCTCTCACCCACTCAAAGGCCATCGGAGCCCACCTCTGAATGCCCTTTGTTATGTTAGATAGATAAGTAGCATAGTTCTTCGTAGATTTATTACTTTATTTACTACTTAATAGTGTAGCTATCTTTCCCTCTTGCATGGTGCATGAGCAGTCTTTTGCAGATCCACACACGCACACATTTTCTGTTAGCTAGATTTAAATTTCCTTGTACAAGCATTCCGCTACCTGTTGATAGAGAGAAGTTCGCTTGATTATGAATGATAGCAATAAAAAGATATGTCGTTGTAGTTGTGTGGTGGAAAATCTCTCAATCAAATATTAAACAGATATTAATTTAAACCATAGTAAAAATGTCATATCCACAGGGAGGATCGAGCCAAATAAACTCAAAATAAGTTTACCTCTTATTTAATTAAAAGTACTTTCATTCATTCATCCTATTGCTAAAGAAAGAACACTAATGGATGAATCAAATAACCAATCTCTAATTTCTGAAAAAAGATGGACCAATCACACAAATTCTCCTTCATTAGAATACTCCTATAAAATTAATCAACCCAAATATTAAATGGCATCCAATGTAAAGCATAATATCACCCTTTAATGTGAAGCTAATAGATGGGGGAAGATGGTCATGCAATTGATAATCCAACTAGTTAGTGCAAACTAAAGAGGATTGGTTGTAAAATCATCCAATAAGTCAAATATAATATTCAATAAAATCTCAATCGGCAATGGCAATGAGATGTAAATTTTAATGTTCTTGAAAACGGAGGAAAAATCCTCTCTCTTCGCTGCCCCTTGGAGGAGGAGGTGTCGGCCATTTGCTTTGGCGGAGGAGTTCCACAGGAGGAGAGGAGCGCGCTAGTGGTGGAGGTGAGGCCTAAGATAGTCAAACATGGATGGACAGCAGAACGGAGGCCGGCGGTGGTGGATTCTGCTAGCGTCTTTGTGGCTGGCAGTGGAGTTGTCGCAGGTGGCGTCGACTTCAGGCAACAGCGGAGAGGGTGTCGATTGGCTGCTGTGGTGGCATGTGCACAACGTGCACGCGGCTGAGGCATTATGGTGGAGCACGCGGCCGGTGGCGTTTTGGGTTCTTTGCTGGAAAACAGGGGAGGCGTGGGAAGGAGAAGAAGAAGGAGGAGCAGTCGACTGTGCGTTGATGGTGGCTACGCGCATGCGTGGGCTGGATGTGCGTGCACAAGGGCGCGTGGCTTCCGGATGTGAAGGGGGTGCGCACAGGTTGCTGCTGGGTGGCTGTGCGTAGAGCGAGCAGCCAGTCTTGTGGTGGTGGGTTGTGGTGATGGCATTGGTGATGGGGAGGAGATGTTGGGGGAACGGCTGGTGGTGGCGCTCTCTATCACCGAGCACCAACACGTTGAGGCGTTGCAGCTGTTGCGATGGCTTTTGCAGGGGAAAAGATGAAAAGATAGAAAAATAAATGGATTTTTTACAAAGGTAATCCACAATAATTTAGGTAATGCATGCATGTCACCATAATGCACATTACCTTCTAAAACTTGTGAATGCAATGTATAAAATATGCATGTAATCATTTTTATAGACTAATCTATTTATAAATTTAAGTATTCTATTTACATGTAAACATTATTCAAATAACTAGGTATTTATAAATATGATTAGTGATGCTGTGGCTCTACTCAACTTAGTAATTAAGTTAATTTTACTTAATTATGAGTAGAAAAGGTCACTTAGGTTAACTCGAAATTGTGTCGGTTGTGTAGTATAGGGTCGAATTAACCTAACATTTTAGAAATTTTTACTGGTTGAGTCTAGGTCGTACGGTGGGAGGTATAATTTTCTCTAAATTCACCAATTTTCTTTTATTTTCCTTTCAAGTTTAGGAGGTATAATTAAGTTGATTATAAAAGCATGAATTTTGTCAAATGATTTAAACTATAAGAAATGTACAAAATTCCATATGAAAAACACATTTACTCAAATGATGTACTTTATTAACAAGTAAACATGTTAGTTTTCCAATTTTATTTCAAAGAAATTAAGGCAATAAGAGTTGTTCTATTAAAACATGCCTTATTACAATTAAGACAAATTCAAAGAAATTAAAGAAATAAAACTTCATTTCTTCAGCCTCTCTCTTCTTCTTTCTTTCTTCCTTCTCTTCTTTTTATTCTCGACTCTTTTCTCTCTTTCTCCTGTTCTGTTCCTGCCTTCTTCTTCTCTTCCCTTAGTCTTCTCCTTCTTTTGTTCCTTAGTAGTGTCTGTTCTCCTTTCATTCCTTAGCCTTTAGCACTTAGCCATCAGCTCAACACTTAGCATTTAACCATTGGCTCTTCTTTTCCTTTGATCCTTCAGCTGAACTAGGTCTATTTGCCTTTTTAACCAAAAGTTATTTTATTTGCAGCGAGATCCTTTCGAGGATACACAACACCTTGAGACCAGGGTGGGACCAGACCCTACTCGGTCTTCGCCTGATTTCAGCTAGGTTCGATTTCGGTTTATTTTTTTCGGTTCATACTTTCGAAACAACCTGGCTCAACCAGCCTCCCAGGCCTCGCCCTCCCAGGTACACACTCGCTCATGCCCACTTAGGTGCACACCCGCAGGCACACATGCCCGCACACACACACACACATGCTGAGATAGGTTCAAATGCTCAGATCGGTAACCGATGCGTCGAGCGCTGATGATTGAACAGCTTATGCAACAAATCACTTTTGTTCCCATGCGCGTGCTCGTGAATTACCGATGTGGGACTATGTTAACCCTTTCCAAACCCAACTTCAATCGATCATAACTCGCTACTCAGAGCTCCAAATCAAGTGATTTCAAGTTTGTTGGAAAGCTCTAAGGTTACTCTATAGGATTGCAGGGTCAATTTAAAGATAAGAGGATGTTTTCCTCTTCAATTTGAAGAGTAAAATCAAGGGGTTCCTACGGGTTAAAATGCCTGGAAATGGTAATTATGTTTGCAGAGTCCTCAGATGAACCTATCTTTCTTATGTAAAAGCCTGAACAGTTACTAAGATTAATTCCGCATCTACAGAAGTGAGATTTGAAGCTTTTAAAGCTTCAGGCAACATAGAGAAGCTTCAAGCTTCTTTGAAAGCTTTAGAGAATGGATTTACAATTTAAAATAGGTAGACAGACACATAAGAACATATCTGAATAATTTAAACAAGTTCTAAGGGTTGTAACAGATTGATCTGGGCAGGATTCAAGATCAAAACTCAACAAAATGGCACTGTCATCAGTTTGGGTTAAAAAATGACCCAAATTGACAGGATTTGAATTCTCACTAAAATATAGGTCTGAGCTCAGTTAAATCTCTCTAATATCATTCATCAAGATCTCAGAAACAATTTAATCTCATCAATTCCTCAGTTCAAGCTCAGATCTCCATAAACAGACTCAGTTTAACTATGAAGGCACAAAAATTTGACTTTCTGTTCAAAGCCTTCTTACAAGAAATTAAAACCTCAAATAGAGTCTTCTCAACCTCAGGAACTTATTCAAATCTTCAGATAAGTGTTCTGACGCTAGAAATTAGGGTTTCAGGCTCATCGCCTGAGCTTCAAAATGACTTTGTTCGTCAGAAGGATTGAGAGGTTATTACAGTAGAATGAGGACATGAACAGCTTCGGTGCATTGCACTGAAGCTTCTAGGTTCCTTAAATGCTTCTTAGATCTCTCTGTTCGACTTCTCCAACTCCACCGGAGTTGGAGAAGATGAACTTCAATCTATAGCTCCAGTGACTAAATCTTCAATTAAACATCTGCAAATTAATTAGTGATCCATATTATATCATTCTGGAGCTTTTCACTAAATTCTGTAGGCTGAAGCATAGATTTGACTCGTCGGAGCTCATCGGAGCTCCGGTGAGTCTAGAAAATGTACAAACTGTGTACAGATTATTTAAACTTGCCATTTTTAATCTAAAAATGTTCCTGAGGTTGCAAGGAACCTCAAAAACTCAATTAATTCTTCATTATCTCATTAGAATTAAGATTTAACAGTAAATTCATTTTTCAAAGGATCTGATTTGGATTAGGCTCAGGACCTATTTTACCACTCAATTGAGTGGTTAAAACAAGTCAACAAGTGTTTATGATCATAAATATATATTTAATTTAGGATTTGAACTGCTCCTGAGCTGCCATTGATAGGGAGCTTAGGAGCTTAATTAAAATTGGGTGTTTAATTTATATGTGGTAATTCTATGTATTATAGTGTCGATTAGGGTCCATAAATGATGGATAGATGATGATAGACCCAGTGAAGGTGAATCTAAGCCCACTACTGTCGCCATGGACAGTGACAGTAGTCGGTGGAGGTGAAGTTGATTTAGGCGATTAGGTGATCAATTAAGTGTTTAAATGGATTAGAAATGGTCATGGGAGATAAAGAAAGGTGGACAGCAATTTCAAAAGATGAAATTAAGTCTCTGGCAAGCTCAAGGAGCTCGTCGGAGTCAGAGAAGATGACACTGAAATTCTAAAATTACATCTAATCTACCTACCTAAACTACCTACCTAACTAAGCTAACCTACTCTTACTCCTACTCCTACTCCTAATCTACTGTTACCTGGACGAAGGGGCCAATAGGGTTCCGCCGAAGGTTCATAGCGGACGAGGAAATCAGACGACTTTAGGAAGATCTCCAGCAGGTAGATTTGAGGTGGAGCAGAGGATTCCTTTGGTTGGCGCCTGTGTCAGAGACGCGGCTGACCATGACGAATCTCCTCGGCTGATCAGAATAGATGGAGGAAGTTAGAAATTGAGATGGAAAGTCATCGGAGTTTTGGACGAATAGCCTATCGAAGTCGGCTGCAGTGTTAGAAGAGGGAAGGGAGCCAACTTGAGTAAAATCAGAGGGGTGAGGGGGTATTTGTAATAGTTGGCAATGAAGAGAGTGGTGGGGTCTGGCCGAAGAAGGAGCTTGAGGAGCTTAACCTCCGGCATCGTCTCCGACGACGGTGAGGTTATCTCCCACTGGAAATTAGGATTCCTGGTTAATCCAGACCGGTGGATGAAGAGGAGGTGGTGAGCGTAAGCTGCAAGAGCTTGGACAAAGAAGAGTGATGTCGGTAGGGTGGTGATCGTGCGGTGGCGTGACTCTCTGTTGCCAGCCGTTCATTCAGCTGAAGAAGAAGAAGAAAAGGGACTTAAATGTAATAAAACTTAAGGACCTGTGTGAGAAATAAGGACCCAATTGCAATAAATGTTAAGGACCAAAATGTAAACCCAGGTTTTGAAGGTTTATTTTAACTTAGATCTTTTTCAACTTTTTATATATGTTAGTAAATAAGGTAAATATTATATTTTCACCTTGAATTTACATTTTTAACCCTTTTAGATTAATTTATTAGATTAAGTAAAATTACTTAAATTATTATATACTTAGGTATACATTATGTTTAAGTTACTTAACTTATTAATTAAGGTAATGGTTAATAGGATTTCGAGTCCAATTGTTATCTAGATTATTAATAATGTTAATTGAATGATAAAATGTCATTTTTAACTTATTTTAAGGTCCTTTACTAGATATCCCTTATTCTATAATTAACCCTTATATGTTCATAACCTTAGCTAATTAACTAGGAAGACTAGTTAATTAGGGGTAATTAGAGATCATGATTAGTGTCTCATCAATTAGCCTACAAATGTGGTCTCATCAAATACCCTCATGCCTAGTTTTTTCTAGTCCTTAGCAAAAGTGGAAAGTGAATGAAGTGACCAAAAGATTTCTTCTTTCCAAAAAATTTGGGATCTAAACCAATGTGAAGTGATAGTAGCCTAGGTAATGGATCCAATTGTAAAGCTAATTTACATTTGAAGTTCGTACTTAGCCCTTGTTAAAATTCTATCGGGATAGGCAACTATCTCCCTCGGGGATAAAGCAGCAAATGATCTATAATTTGACTTTGGCTTTTTGGCTTAGTCAAGAGATACTGAGTTGAATGGATTTACAATTGGTGGCACACACTTATCTGGTGCTACATGTAATCTAGTACTGTAGACTCTAGATCTCTGGACTATCAAACAAGTCAACTCAGAGAAAGGTTAAACACTGTGCTCTCTTTGCATTCCCTTGCGCTCACTCACTCTCTCTTTTTCCTTCTTTTCTGAGATCACATATCTTGCCAGATTTTGTAACTGTACTCAATATTTGGTGGCCTCACTTGGCATTTACACTTCAATTAAAGTCCTAATAACCCTACAACTAAGTTAAGGGTCCTTAGCTAGTATTTGGGTGATCAGAGATACTGAAAAGTAGGTATGGGTCATATTTGGTGGATCTCAATGGGTGTTTTTGTTGTTACCTCAAAAACATCGACATATAATGAAAAAATGATACAAAGATAAAACTATAAACTTGAACTATTTTCTTTTTCTTTTTCTCCCCTTTTTTTCTCTCTCTTTTTTTCTTTATTTTTTCTTCTTTTTTTTCTTTTATTTTTTTTTCATAAATCAATATAACACGACGCAGACTTTTATTTATGAGGCATTATTAGGAATGATGATGGTCAAAAGGATATTGTGTGACTATTTGATGGAAGTGCCTACTCTCGACACCAGGAAGGAATGGATAGGACAAGCGTATTTCTGACCTTTGATACTATTACCCTCCTTTAGCCGAGGATTCTATGAAGGACGGTCGTAACCATCCACCATAGTCATAGTTTTATTAGGACTCTATCTCTGTGTATCGGCCTTATTTGGTGACTCTCATGATTTCACACAATGTACGCACACAAGAACAGAGAGTGAAAACTATGCCTAACTCTAAGGTATCATCATCTAATTATTCAAAACTTAAGAGTCCTTGCACTAGACTTAGCGCACCAGTAGTCTCTCTACTTTCTTCTCATAAATATGAGGTGGATCTAATAGAAGATAGTATGCCTGACTCCCTATTAACTGTCCAAGGGTTCGGTAGACTAAAAATGCTTATTGATTTTCTATAAAGATCCATTACCCAATCTATGTGCAAGTGAAGTAATTGTACTGGGTTCTAAATTTAAGAAGAAAATCTTTAATGAAACTTGATAAAATTTTCTGCTAGAGATTAACCAATTTAGCTCAAGAGATTTTTTTTTTGGCTAATGCACTATCCTTAATGCATGCAAATATTTATAAATGCTATAAACATCCTTAAGTTATATCCCCCCATGCCTAAGACTGACAATGTCCTCATTGAAAAAAAAAATAAAAATAAAGACATAGAAGAATATCACCTGAGGAGGAGAGTGGGAGGAGCTAAGGCTCCTCAAGCCGAAGTGCATCCAAAACTTGGCCACCTGAAAGAGTAACATAAGGTTTAAGTCGTTGGCCGTTTACCTTAAAGCTCGCACCAGAAGTAGGGTTCCAAATCTCAACAGCTCCATGAGGGAAGGCATTGATAACAACATATGGCCCATCCCGGTGGGACTTGAGCTTTCCTGGAAATAATTTAAGTTTGGAATTGAAAAGCCAGACCCACTGGTTGGGCTCAAAGGTCATTCTAATGATGTGCTTATCATGGAAGACCTTTGTACTTTGCTTGTAAGCTTGAGAATTTCATAGGCTTCATTACAAACTCCTCAAGCTCATAATAAAAAATATGTTTTTGTAGTCGTGTGGTGGAAAATCTCTCAATCAAAGATTAAATAGATATTAATTTAAACCAAAGTAAAAATGTTGTATCCATAGAGAGGATCGAGCAAAATAAACTCACAATAAGTTTACCTCTTGTTTACTTAAAAGTACATTCATTCATTCATCCTAATGCCAAAGAAAGAACACTAATAGATGAATCAAATAACCAATCTCTAATTTCTGAAAAGAGATGGACCTATCATGCAAACTCTCCTTCACTAGAATACTCCTATAAAATTAATCAACCCAAATATTCAATGGCATTCAATGTAAAGCATAATTTCATGCTTAAATGTGAAGCTAATAGATGGGGGAAGATAGTCTTACAATTGATAAGCCAACTAATTAGCGCGAACTGAAGGGACTTGGCTATAAAATCATCCAATAAATTGAATATAATATTCAATAAAACCTCAACCAGCAATGGCAATGAGATGTAAATTTTAATGTGCTTGAAAACAAAGGAAAAATCCTCTCTCTTTGTTGCGCCTTGGAAGAGGAGGTGCTGGTTGTTAGTGATATGAATTTTATGCGGCTTGTAAAATACGTTGTTGTAACGCGCAAAATCGATCAACTCTTAAATTTATAAACTTAGATAGGGGAGTATCTAAGGTCGTCCAAGGAGGCTAAATGTTTGCAAAATTAATTCTCTTGCTTACAAAATAGATCTCAACTTTCTTTTTGGTATTTATATATGTAAATTTTTTTTGTTTTGAAAAGACGAGGGCAAAATGCGAATTGTAGCGGAAAGTACTCACACCTATAATTACTCAACTAAAACTTAAGAGATAGATATATCCTCTTCCTAAGCTCACTCTAGGCAAGTGGAGGCCTAGAGTAATTACGAAGAAGAGGTGAAACAAGTGCTAGAACAAAAACAACAATTGCAATAGAAAGTGAAAAGAAGGCAATTTGATTAACTAGAATTTGTGTTCTTTTCCAAGACAAGTAGAGGAATGCTTCTACTAGAAATGAAAAAAATCTAAAAGCAACAAAAGAAACACAAATCCTCTTGCAAAATTTGGTGAAGAAAGGAGTTGTCTTGCTCCAAGCCTAGTTGCTCCTTGGCTTGAAAAGAGGGCCTCCTTCTTCTCCTTCCTTGAGAGCTCCTCCAAGGTGGATGCTACCACCTTCAATGCTCTCCTCCAATGGGTGGGCGTGCACCACCCTAAAATGCTCCTCCAAGGTGGCATGGACCACCTTCAAGATCTCCTCCAAAGATCTTCCTTGCCTGGCTTTTCCTTTGGCTAGCGTGGCTCAAGAGAGAAGGGAAGAGGGTAAGGCACCAAAGGGATAGAATATCCCCTTAATCTTCTTCTTCTTCTCTCTTGGGCGTGGGCTCTAGGTCGAATATGAGAGTGAGTTTGCTAGCCAAGGATGGTTTGAATGGTGGTGGGTAGTGGTCTTTTTATAGGGTAGGATGAGGGGTTAAGTTGCCTCTTGAAATGGAGGGCTAAGATGGGAGGATGGAGGTGGTTAGATGATCCCAGGGTTAAGGATGGTTGGCGCCACCTAAGGGGTGTAAGGGGGGCAGTTAGGGTTGGTCAAGAGGCACCTAAAAGTGGCGCCAACCATGGAGAGGTGCCATGGGTTGGTGTCAACTTTGAGGTTTCTAGAAGGTGGGATTATGTGGAGGGTGGAGATGGGTTTAAGGGGAGATGTGTGGTGGAGATGAAGGGGATTTTTGGAGGGAAAAGTGGTGCCAACAAGGGGGTAGTTAGGGTGGTTTTGGCACCACTTTTAGGTGTCTTTTGGAGGTGGTGGGTAGGCTAGGTTGGCGCCAAGTAGGTTTAGCTTATGTGGAGCTTATGTGGAGCTAGTTGGTGGAGTTGTTAGGTAGGGTTTTTGGGTGGTACAAGCCAAGGAAGCTGGAGCATAGCTAAGCTAAGCTAGGCTAAGATAAGATAGCTTAGCTAATGGTGGAGTAGAGGAGGAGGTGTTGGAGCTAGGGTTTGGAGGAAGGAGCTGATTCTGAAGAGTCCGGAGCTGAAGTGGAACTGGCAGCTACTGAAGAGGTGAACATGGGGCTACTCCAGCTGGCTTAGCTTGCCAGTTCTTTGCTAGCTACTAAGACAAGCTAAAGTGAGCTGGCTTCTGTTTAATGGAGCCAAGGTGAGCTGGGTCTAGTTCTCCCGAGGAGGATTGAGCTGGTTGAGACAGCTAAGGTAGCTTAGCTCAATTAGCTTGGGCTAAGCTGGGTCCTCGGGAGCTGGACTTGAGCTTCCTGAGCTGGGATGAGTTCTTCTTCAGTTGGCTGGAGTTGAGTGGAGCTGGATGTAGCTAGATCCGAGTTGGGGTGAACTCCAGTCAACTTAGCTGAGCTAGCTAGAGCTCCCTGTGGACTAGTAGGAGCTAAAATGAGCTAGACTCAAGTAGGTTGAGCTGGATCTGAGTTGACTTGAGCTAAGGTGAGCTAAGATGAACTCTCTTGAGCTGCCATTCAGCTGAGATTAGCTGAATGGAGCTGGGATGAGCTAACCCTAGTTCAAGTGAGCTAGGTTCTAGTTGTGGTGAGCTGGATCAAGCTGAGTTCCAACTAGTCTGAGCTCCTCCTTCACCATTTTCCTTCTTGAGTGCTAGGGTTTTAGGGATCTGTATATCTGTTCATCCCTAACACTCACAAAAACACATTAAAACAACAAAAGAAAATGCAATGCATGCCTAATCTAGTTAATGCCTAAATGCACCCAAAAACCCGTTTGTAGAGTAAAATCCTAAGAGCTAGGTTTGTTTTAATGCATAAGAATGATGATAAACTGGCATTTATCAGTTAGCTTTGGTGGAGGAGTTCTACAGGAGGAGAGGAGTGCGCTGGTGGTGGAGGCGAGGCCTAGGACAGTCGGATGTGGACGAATGGCGGAATGAAGGCCGGTGGTGGTGGATTCTGCTGGCATCTTCGTGGTCGGTAGTGGAGTTGCCGTAGGCGACATCGACATTAGGTAGCAGCAGGGAGAGCATTGGTTGGTTGCTGTGGTGGCGTGCACGTAGCACACGCGCGGCTGTGCCATTATGGTGGTGTGCATGACCGGTGGCGTTTTGGGTTCTGTGTTAGAAAACAGGGGAGGCGTGGGAAGGAGAAGGAGCCCGCTGTGCATTGATGGTGGCTGCACATGCTTGTGGGCTGGATGTGCGCACACAAGGGTGTGTGGCTTCTGGCCGTAAGGGGGCGTGCATGGGCTACTGCTGGGTGGCTGCACGCGGAGCGAGTGGCTGGTCTTGTGGTGGTGAGTTGTGGTAATGGCGTTGGTGATGGGGAGGAGATGTTGGAGGAACGGCTGGTGGTGGCATTCTCTGTCACCGAGCACCACCACGTTGAGGCGAGTGGAGGAGAGGTGAGGCCGGCGTCGATCCACAGTGCAGGCCTGGGTCCACGGTGCACGTTCGGAGCACGGTGCAGGCGAGAGGAAGCAGATGATGGAGAGCCCCGGCCCTCTTTTAAACGACTTGCCTCTCCCATTTGTTTCTCCCCCACTATGCATCTCGACTTGCAATCTGACGAAGAAATCTACCGTTGGGGATGTGTTGTAGCTATTGTGAGAAGTCTGGTGGTGGTGGATGCATTGCGGCTGTTGCGATGGCTTCTACAGGGGAAAAGAACAAAAGAAAGAAAAATAAGTGGGTTATTGACAAAGGTAATCCACAATAATTCAGGTAATGCATGCATGTCACCATAATGCACATTACCTTCTAAAACTTGTGAATGCATTGTATAAAATATGCATGTAATCATTTTTATAAACTAATCTCTTTATAAATTTAAGTATGCTATTTACATGTAGATATTATTCTAATAACTAGGTATTTATGCATACGATTAGCCCACAAATGTGGTCTCATCACCTGTGCTATAACCACCATCATGCCTCAATGAAAATGTTTATATATATATGTTGAAAATCACCATGTGCCTGATTTCATCTTTTGGTGTGATTAAAGTCGCATTCTTTCAATTTTTGATATTATGGCAACAACATGTCGTATATCAATATGTATTTAGTATAAATTGACATGCGATTTTGAACGAGTAGAGAGCGCGAGATCGAATTTGAATTTGCATTTCCAAAATGCCTCCCAGAGACGAACGACCGAGACGCCAAGTCTCGTTATCATAAAAATTATTTTTGATGAGTGGATTTCGTGACTATACTACGATGTTGTTTTCCTTAAACTCATGATTTCCATGCCTTGTCATTAGGTTTGTGATGTGAGGGAGGAGTCGAAGTCCTAGCCACAAAATGGGTAGGGCTAGCCAAAAGTTCGTCCAGCTTTTTGTGAATGAGGGAGACTTCACTCAATTTTTGTGCAATTAACTTCATATTAGTAGACGAATGGGAGGGTCCTGTGTCAACCTCATGTGCTCCACTACGAGGGCACTAGTTTGATAAAGGTGATGATGGAAGCATTGTTCAAAGAATTTTCACTCAAATTTTCAAGCAGTTCAAATGTTCCATCGTCATCTTTGCTCATGAAATTACTTCCATAGGAAGCATTCGCAAGCTATCGCATGGTCTCATTTAGCCCATAATAGAAAATTTGTGCTACATGCCACCGTCGCTGACTGTGATGTAGGCATTTCCTGAGGAGATCATTATACCTATCCCAATGCCTCATGAAATTATTTGCCATTTTGTTGCGTGAAAGAAGTGATGGCACGATGAAGCGCTTTGGTGTGCTCGATTGGAAAGAAGATGTATTTTTCTATTCCCAAGAAGTGATGGGTCTTCCAATTGTGTGCAACCATTGTACGGCTTTGTCCTGCAACGAAAATGGGAACATTTTTCTGAGTACCACATCCAACCCGATATTTCCTAGTTTAATGGTTTCAGCAAGTCGGGTAAGATCTTCTAAGTGAAGAAAAGGGTCTTCACTAGCATGGCCATTATAGTGCAAATTGATTAAACCAATGGCATTTGGTTTTTACTTAAAAGCATCCCTGCCCCTAGGGACATGAACCTGCCTATGGGTCTTTGTTGCAGTAGGATTAAGATAAGAGCTTAAAGACCTAGGCACCTTCGGATGAGGAGGATTTTACATTTCCTTTAAGGTATCCATGATGGCTTTCATTTGTTCATTATACACAGCTATCTAGACTTGGAAGTGGATTATGGGGTTGACTCCTTCACCACCTGGTGGAGGGGGAGGGGGAGTGTTGGAGCGATAAATTGGTGTTTTAAAATTGCTTCATTGTAATATAGCCAAAATAGTGCTCAAACAGATAAAATTTATACTCGAAAAAGTCTGAGGTTGATTGCTGAGAGCAAATAGGAATTTAGTTCTCAAAATTGCAATTTAAAATAATATAGATACGCAATTGTAATCATAGATTGATTCAGAATAATGTAGCAATAGAATTAAGTATCAGACTGCAAAAAGAATGCAGTAAAATGATGATTTGAATCACCAATTACTCCCTACAATAATAGCAAATAGAAATCAATAGATATAAATATGAAATGATCTCAGCTATCTGAATATCTAATAAGACATCTTAAACGTCTGGTTTCTTCTTCTTCTTCTTCTTCTTCTTCTGCTTCTTCTTGCTTTCCTTCCTGAGTGGCTCCTCTTCTTTTCTTCTTCTTTCTTTCTTTGCTTCTTTCTTTCTCTCTTCTGCTCTCTTCTTTCTTCTGAGGCCTTCTTCCTTCTCCTTTCTTTCTTCTCTGTTTGTGCGGCTCCTCTTCTTTCCTTCTTTCTTCTTCTACTTCTCTGCCTTTTTGTTCTTTTACTCTTCTTCACGTAGAGGGGGAAGGTTCCTCAATTTTGGTTAAGTGTCAACCAGAACTTCTCAGAGAAAAACCCGCTGCCCCCGCACATGATCCTCTCTTCTCTCCTTGGGTCATGCTCTCCCAGAGCCTCCAACAGTACCGGGTTATTGGGTCTCGGACCTAGAGCACACCCGGGTCCAGGGTTTTGGGCGTGGTCGTAGTCGAGGAGTGGAGTCGGGTTAGGCAGGTCGGGTCTACGCCAGGCCTGCGGGGGATGGGTCACGGGCGAGGCATGGGTGATGGGTGACCTCACCCCCTAAGTGACTAAGGTGATAAGCCCCAGGAAGTTTTTCCTCTTATACGGCTGCAAGTGCCCTTCAGCTTACGAGGTGGGACTAAAGTCCCACCTTTCTTTTGCGCATCGCAGTAGCAGGGTTGAAGTCTCGAATTGAGGTAGTGGTAGGTGCTGGAGACTTCAATTATTGCCCTGAGATCGCTTTTGGAAGTATTCCACTTGACCTGGGTGCATCGCTTGGAGCTGAAGGCACACGAACAGCACATGGAGGTCTTGGAAGAAGCTCCTCCAATGGTGGTGTGGCTCGAGACTTGAAAGAGATGAATACGAGCTAAATGCCCCAGTCAGTATGCTCAGGAGTTTTTCCTTGATGAGGCGAATGCAACGGTGGCGTCAGTGAGGGGTGAACGTGTGTGAGGTGGCCTGTCGATGTCGAAAAATGATGTGCGTAGGTGCGGTGTTCGGTGGAGCGAGTGAGGGACCAAGTCCCTCAATTTCTTGAGGGGTTTTAGTTTGTGGAGCATGGCAGAGCTGGTGGAGGTGACAGCGGCAAGGTTCGAGTAGTGGGGCGATGCGTAGGCATCGCTGGAGAGTTGCCAAAGGAGGAGAAGATGAAGTGCGGGAGACGGTAGTTGGCGGTTGTGTGTGTTTGCGAGGGTGAAAAAATGAAATAGAAAGAGAGAGAGAGGAAGAGAGGGATTTAGCGAGGTGGTTGAGAGGTGGAGGGCTCCAGTGTTGGTCAACTGGAGTCGGAGAAGGAGGAAGATGCGGTGAAACGGTGACGGTGATGTAGATGGAGGAATGCCCTCCCTTTGGCTAGGGAGGGTCATGACGAAGAGAGGAGTTTAGGCCGTCCAATTTGATGGTTGGACGATCGGAGGAGGGAGATCTAGGGGGGTCACTGGAGCAGGGGTCTTCAGTGGTCGGAGATGGGTTTTTAGGCTGTTAGATGTGCCAAGACTTGCTGAAAAGCACGGTCGTGCGATGGTGTTTCTTTTATAGGCCATAGGAAGCCCTTCCAAGCTTGGAAAGAAGCTTTTAAGCTTGGAAGGTAGTTGGGAAATAGGATACCCGAACCTTTGAATGGTTCGCAAGGCATTTTGGGAAAGACTTAGAGCCCAAGGAATGGCTCAATTGGAAGGTAACTTCCCAAGGAATCCCCGTATCAATTTTGGGAGAGATTGATTGAGAATCGAGTGAGAAATCCTCGCTCAAAACTCGACGGTGAAGGTTTAACCTTCGAAGAATGGTGTGGGGACCTGCTTGTGAAGAAGACAAATAAGTTGGGGGGCTATTTGTAAGAGAATTCAAAAGTTAAGGGTCTGAATGAGACATAAAGAGTCTAACTGGACCAAAATGCAAACTTGGTCAACATGATCTCAGATTGAGCCCAAATTTTGGTACAAACCTAATTTGGACCAAAGAAATCCAATGGTGAAGTTAGATTTAGGTTGTGACCAATTTTGACTAGATAATTTATGTAAAAACCCAATTTAGGGCAAATGTCTATCTAAGACTCTATTTTGGGTCAAGACGGGTTTTGATGGTCAAATTGAAGGTTCCAAACCCTAGAGAATATTTTTATATGAATTTTAGAGGGTTTAGGTGAATTTTATCCTGACCAGAACCTCATGTAATTAAGCAGGTTTTTTTTAGGGTTTCAAAAGTTATTTAATTCTTAAAACACGTGCAAACCCTTTTCTATCTGGTCTAACCCACTTGTTAGCCTTTTAGGATCATTTGACCCTTAATTACCCCTTGGGACAACCCGTGATTGAACTGCATTTATGCTATGATGGTAAAACTGCAGTTTTAACCCTATTTTCTTATCCTTCCTTAGGAATAAATTTACAGTGAAATATGGCTCTCTGGCAGTTATGTAGGAGCATTTTACATACTTAATTAGGTCAAAATGAGCTAGTTATGGCTCATGATGGTGTTCCCATCATACCCCCATGACTAGCTTTTGCTAGTCCCTTAGCAAAATCTCATGAAATTAACTTTAATTCTAGACCATATGCTTTTTTATGCTTAGAACTCTGATGTGTGCTTTCTTTTGTGGATTATGTCAGAATGCCAATAGTAGGCCTAGAGGTACTTAAGTACCAATAAAGATCCAGACCTGACCAGCTCTAGCCTCTGTCTATCGCGAAGGTTTCTAAGGCCCACAGGAACTAACCTAAGGTTCGTTGAACTCCACTGTTTTAGCCCAGGTTCAGTTTATAGTGTGTTTTTGTAAGAGAGAGACAGAAGATTTTTTCTTTATTTTTGGAGAGTTTTCTCTCTCTTTTCTTTTTATTTCTAGCCTTGGATTAGCTTCATAACACAGTCTATATCGGATTCCTAGTTCCCACCATCAATCCTCGCAGGGTCCCTGGCAATCAATGCTTCGAGATAGCACCACCCATGGCAACCCCCAGAACCCTGGCTTTCGAGATTATGAGATAATCTTGCCCAAGGCGTTCTATAGCTAAATCTAGACCTTGGCAATCGACATTTCGTGATAATGTCGCCCACGGCATCTGAACCAGCACAAGGTGCTTACATGCCCCCGGTAGGATATTTAGATATCATAGGAGACAAGCACCGAGGGGATGATATGTTATGCACATCTTCAAGGGGAATTTCTAGCCTCTCCATGATAACACTACACAAGGGGGTGATAATTATGTTGAATATGGCCCATCTTTAGAATAAAAGGCACAACATAAGTAGAATAGGAGCATTGCATGCATCATGTACCAAGATTGCTCATAAACTGTATTAATGGCCATTTGTGTAAGCATTTGTCAAAGTAGGCCTCAGATGAGCAATCAGACTGCACAGATGGATTCAGAATGATGAACCGAGTCCAACGGACTCAAGATCGGCCAAATTCGACATCCGGAGCTTCTACAATAGGCCCAAGAAGTTCTGACCGTTGATCTGGAGATCAACAGCCCAGATTGTGCCACGTCAACCCCGCCCCACTGCGTGCCGCGCCTTCAGCCAGTCGAGATCAATTCTCGGCCGTCGATCTTCAATCGAACTCCGAGACTCGTGCACCCGCCCGAGGTCGCCGTGACAAAGCGCGGGCGTGGTGCAACGGTTAGCGTGCATGCCCACACGTAGGCGATGCGGGTTCGAGCTGCGCGGAGGCGAAATTGAAGACGAGAGATGGGCGCAGAGAAATTGGGTCGCTCGATCAGCAGCGGGCGGCCGAGATCTTGATCACGCTGGGCGATGACGGGCGTCCACGTGCGCGCACACGCTGGGCGATGACGCGCGCGCACACGTGCGCCCGAGGTGCGATCCCAGCGCAGCCGAGGACTCTCAACCGTCCGATCCTTGATTGGACGGCTCTCGTTCAGCGGCCGCGGATCGCATGAAGAGAAGAAACGAGGCGGGCGGCTGACCGGCGGCTGGAGGGCTTCACCGACGTTTTTGGGAGTGGTTTAGCGATGCTCTAGATGTCGCTAAAGCCCCTTCTTCTTTTAGGAAGCCCTTAACTCTATTTAAACCCCCTCCAACCACCATTCAAGGCATTCACTCCCCTTGCAACTACTCCACCCCTCTCTTAGCTAGCTTTAGGCCCTCTTGTAATCGTTGGAGATGACGAGCTGCCGACGGAGCCTCCTCCACCGCCGTGGCTGCCTCGTCGCTCTCCACACACTCTCTCTTTCTCTCTCTCTCTTTTAAGCTTTCCATTACTTTTGTTTGAAGCATGTATTTAATGTTGTAAGCTATGTACTACAAGTGCATGATTAATGAAGTTATTTTCCGTTCAATTGTCATTTTAATTTCCGTTCAAGTTGCATAATCAAACAAAGAACTTTCTAACCCTAAACCCTCTCTCTCTCTCTATCTCTCTCTTGCTTTTCAAAATTGCATCCTTCGCAAGCAAAACTCTGCACTTTCCGTGACAACAAGTGGTAAGCAAAAATTCGATTTTCACACCTCCCTGAGATCGACACTCGGACTCACCTCCGTTTACTTATTTTAAAACTGACTTTGCAAGTGCGACTATAACGACACTCCTTAACATACACGCACAACAGCACATCACTCCGCATCGGGAACTCATCTAAATCAACTTGTGTTGATCAGCTGCTCCTAATCTAGGTAACTTTTTTAGAACAGATTTAACGCCTTTGCATGATTTGATAATTAAGCGCACTGAACTAGACTGTGTGTGGATTGGGGTGCTTAGGTTACCAAGTCCTGCAAACCAGAGGTCAATTAACGAGGCTGAATAATCCCTAAGCCTTAAACCTAATACTTAAGCTTTGCATTTTCCCCAACCTCTTGAGGACTATCTAGATCTTAGAGAATACTTAAATTTTTAAGCCTGGAATTCCAGCCCAAGAAGCCTAAGGTCAGCATTCATACTAATCTCTTTTTGTCTCTTAGCACTTTCGGTCTTTCATTTTCTTTCTTTTTGATTTGGTCTAGAACTAAGTCAATTCCTTAATCTTTTACTAATGATTATCTCTCTTTCTTTTCTTTTCAAATGGTGCTCCTTTTTGATATTTTTATCTCCTATTTTTCTCCTAAAAAATGATATTCATCCAAAATTTCCTCCCTTCTCCTATTTTTATTCTTTTTTTAAAATTTTATATATTTTTTTGGTTTTTGGAATATGTGCTTTTTTTAATGAAACCCTTTCTTGTGAAGTGATTCTCACAGCGTTTTGCACTTTAATACCCCCCCATGCCTACGATTTGCGATGTCCTCATTGTAAATTAGGTGGGCTCGAGTTCAACTTAGATCGTACATTAGAATAGGTTTTGGATGAGTGGACGGGTCAGGGTGACTGTTGCGGATGATTTCAAGCTCAGGTACGGGTACCAGAGGTGGAGTTAGCTGTTCTAATGGACGAACCCTAAAGTGCAATATGAGTTCAGCATAAGATGTGTCAAGAAGGGTTTTGGGTTTTTCAAAAGGATGACGGGTTGCCTCCCGTTAAGCGTTGAGTTTAACGCCATCAGCCAGGCGCAATGAGCTCAGGGAGAATGGAGATCAAAAGATACCTTAGCCCTATTCATATAGGTGAGTTCAATGAATGGCTTAAGTCGTTGACCGTTCACAACAGAGGGATCTAAATCAAGGCTAGGTTGCCTGATTTCAATAACTCAATTTCCAAAGATTTGTCTTACCAAGAATGGTGCAATACATTTTTATCTGAGTTTTCTTGGGAAAAGTTTGAGTTTGGCATCAAAAAGTAGAACTTTCTGACCAGGGTGGAAAGACTTTCATACAATGTGCCTGTCATGGAAGGCTTTAACCTGCTCTTTGTAGATACACGAGTTCTCATATGCATCATTGCGTAGTTCCTCGATCTTGCTTAATTGCAATTGATGGTGTATTCCAGCCTTCACTAGATCCAGATTGCACTTCCATACTGCCCAATAAGCCTTGTGCTCCATCTCGATGGGAAGGTGACATGACTTATCGTACACTAATATGAATGGAGACATGCCTAATTGGGTTTTGTGGGCAATCCTATAGGCCCACAAGGCTTCTAGAAGGCGAGCAGACCAATCTTTTCTATTAGGCCGAATAGTGACCTGAAGGATCTTCTTGATCTCTCGATTCAATAGTTCTGCCAGTCCATTAGTCTGGGGGTGGTAAGGAGTCGAGATATGATGCGACACCTTGTACTTTTTCATCAGGGACTGGAAGTGCACACTGGTAAAATGAGACCCGCCATCAGTGCTGATGGCCTTAGGAACCCCAAATCTGGTAAAGATGTTCTCCTAGATAAATCGGAGGACAACGTTATGATCGTTAGTTCTTGTGGGGACGGCTTCGATCCATTTAGAGACGTAATCAATAGCAAGTAGAATGTATTCGAGTTGTTAGATCCAGGAAAGGGTCCCATGAAATCAATTCCCCATATGTCAAAGATTTTGCACATAATAATCGGGTTCAAGGGCATCAAATCCCGCAGGCCCATGTTGCCGAGGATCAGACAACAAGCGCATGCCCTACAATACATCTGTGCATCTTTGAACAAAGTAGGCCAAAAGAACCCACACTGGAGAATTTTCATTGCGGTTTTACGCCCAGAGAAATGGCCACCGTAGGCCTGGTCATGACAAAATGACATTACGTCATTGACCTCATCATCAGGAATGCTTCTCCAGATCACCTAATCATTACCAATGTGGAAGAGGTATGGTTTCTCCCAAATATAGTACTTGGCCTCGGTAGTCAATTTGTCCCGCCTGGAAGTCAGCCAATCTAGCGGAACTTTCCTCATAACCTGTGGTTTACATTATCAACAAACCATGGGAGATTATGAGTGGCTAGCAGGTGCTCGTCCGGAAAATGCTTGATGATTAGACCGGATGGGTCGATGACGACAGAAGGAAGACGGGACAAGTGGTCGGCTACCATGTTCTATTTTCCTGCTTTATCATGAATCTTGAGATCGAATTCTTGCAACAGCAAGATCCAACGGATTAGTCGAGGTTTTGAGTCCTTCGCAAGGAGGTGCCTTACTGCAGTGTGATCTGAGTATATGTTAGCATGGGAATCTAAAAGATATGAGCTGAATTTTTCCAGGGCAAATAGTACGGCTAGCAGCTCTTTCTCAGTAACTGTATAGTTACGCTGAGTCTCGTCAAGTGTCTTGCTAACGTAGTAGATGACCACGGGTTTCCCGTCTATTTTCTGCCCAAGTACCACCCCTATAGCATAATTCGATGCATCGCACACGATCTCAAAGGGTTGAGACTAATCAGGGGACTGCAGGATAGGTGCTTAGGTAACTTGATAATGCAGGATCTCAAACACCTGAGTACACTCCTTGGAGATTTCAAAGGGGACATCCTTAGATAGAAGATAAGTTAGGGAGCACACGATTTTTGAAAAATTGGGAATGAATCGACGATAAAAATCGACGTACCCTAAAAAGGATCAGATGTCTTTGATTGAGCTAGGCATAGGGAGTTTGGAAATTAGATTCACCTTGGCTTGATCAACCTAGATGCCTTTTTCAGAGATAATATGTCCCAGGACAATTCCTTCAGGCACCATGAAGTGGCTCTTTTCCCAAGAAAGAACCAAGTTCACGTCGATGCACCACCTGAGGATTTAGACCAAGTGCAGGAGGCAATCATCAAATGATTCACCAAATATCGAGAATTCATCCAAAAGATTTCAAGGTATTCACCTACCATATCTGAGAATATGGTAAGCATGCACTACTGAAAAGTGGTAGGTGCATTGCAGAGACCGAACGACATCCTTTGGAATGCGTATGTTCCCAAGGGGCAGGTGAAGGTGATCTTCTCTTGGTCCTCAAGATGGATTGTGACCTGATTATAATAGGAGTACCCGTCCAAAAAGCAAAAGAATCGATTTCATGCTAGTTTCTCGAGAATCTGGTTAATGAATAGTAGTAGGAAATGATCCTTCTTCGTGAAGGAATTGAGTCTTCTGTAATCAATGTAGACTCTCCAGGAGTTTGCTATACGGGTCGGTATGGTTTCTCCGATTTTAGTCGTGATGATGGTGAGCCCAACCTTCTTAGGCACAACTTGGATTGGACTCACCCACTGACTATCGGAGATCAAGTAGATGATCCTTGCATCTAACCACTTGATGATCTCCTTTTTCACGACATCCTACAGATTTGGATTTAGGCATCTCTGCATTTCACGGGATGGTCGTGAGCCCTCTTCAGTGTATATGTGATGTGTGCAGTATGAAGGGCTGATACTAGTTAGATCATTGAGAGTCCATCTAATGGCTCTCCGATGCTGCTGGAGAATAGAAATCAGGCGTATTTCCTGATCAGGTGTGAGTTAGGAGTTGATATTCACAGGAAATGTCTGATTGGAACCCAAAAAGACATACTTGAGATGATTGGGAAGAGGCTTTAATTCCATAAACGGGTTGTTAGCAGCAGCGGGTGGTTCAGGGTGGGTGTCGGGAGCAAAGGAAGGAGCTATGAGTGTGTCTAGGTTGAGTTTGGACTCCTCTAATTGGTGGTTCTGATTCTCTCGTGGTTGATCAGAAATAGTCGGGTTTTCCTCGATACATAAGTCGTCAACCACAGCCTCGATATCGCAAATCTGTTCTATAACTTCGTAATTAATTCCTTGTTGGGCCTTGAAGATGTCGATCTTTAGTGTCTTGCTCCCAAATTTTAATTCAATTTGGCCCTCCTCACAATTGATATTGGCCCTAGCAGTGGCAAGAAAGGGTCTCCCTAGTATGATCGGTGTATTCTTCACATTCTCAGGAGCATCCATGTCTAAGACAATAAAATCCACTGGAAAATAGAAATCATGTAGCCTAACTATGACATCTTGGAGAATTCTTTTTGGTGACTTAATTGATTGGTCGGCTAGCTACAAAGTCATTTCTGTCAGTTTAAGCTCAGATTCCTCGAAGTAGTCTAGTAGGGATGTAGGTATCAAATTTATGGAGGCTCCTAAGTCTAATAAAGCTTGGTGGAATTGTATATCACCGATTTCGCAAGAGATTAGAGGGGTGCCTGGTCTTTTGCCTTAGGTAGGAGTTTGCTCAAAATGACGGAGCTGGCTTGATCTAACAGTACGATCGGGTTCTTGCCTTTGGTTCGTGGCTTACGCTTAGGTGTACACACATCTTCAGAAATCATGCTTAAGCCGGTACGTGGCGTATCGCATCCATCAAGGGGATGTTTATGTGGACTTGCTCAAAGAGCTTAACTAGGTCCTCCTTAGTTGCCATGGGTTTGGCTATCCTTTTCCCTTGGTAAAGACCTCAGGAAATGGCACCTTAGATGGTTCCTCTAGAATTGGCTCAGGTTCTTGATCTGGGACGGGTGTGTCCTGGATGACCAATCTAGGGTTAGGGTTTGTATTACCACGCTGGGAGTGGTTTAGATAGGGTGGGTCTTGTGTTGTTTTGCCACTATGGGTAGTAACAGAATTCAATCCCGCTAGGTTCTGGTTTGGTGTGGGTAAAAGAAGTGCTTGCTACTGGTAACCCGCATATGATGTCGAAGCCTCCATCCCGTCGGGGGATGGAGTAGAAGGGGCCTGATAAACAAAGTGAGCTTGGCCCTGATTTGGGTTCATAATGTACCTCTGGTTTGGCACGTTATTCGGATTAGGCAAAGGTTGTAAAGTACACCAGGTTGGCAGGGATTTGCCATCTGGGCGAGTTGATTGCGAACCTCTGTGATCTTGTCTCTGTACTGTTTTTGCATAGCCGCATTCATCTTCTGAATGTCAGCTAGAGTCTGAAGGATAAGAGTCATTTGATCTGCATGAGTCAGCACAGATTGATAAGTTGGGTTAGGCCGAGGCTGAGGCAACTAATATGGACGAGGAGCTTGTGGTCAGGGTTGATATGGAGGTCTCTGATTTTTATTATTTCCTGACCACGTGAAATTAGGATGATTATGCCATCCAGGTTGTAGATGTTTGAGAATGGATCATTCTCAATGGCGTTAAGGTCCTCGCAGGTTTGAGGAACCTCAGAAAAGTCAGAATACGAGGGTTCAGAGTTCCCCCAACTAGAGTAGGTGGGTCCAGAGTTTCCTTCAAAACCAGAATTAGAGAGCGTGCATACGGGTCCATCCCTTGAGAAGATTGATGATAGATGTTATGCACAGCCTCCCTGCCAGAGGGTGGTTGCGCGAGTGGGTTTTGCGTAGAGGTGGCTCGCTGCAAGTGTCGAGTTAGCTCATCCACCTTCTCAATAATAGAGACCTTGTCCAGATGACTGGCCATCAGTTCCAAGTCGACGAAAGAGGACAAGCCCTGCACTCATGTGCTCCCTTTGGATTCGTCAATGCACAGGCATTCGTTCGGTCGAACATGCCCATGGATTCATTATTGATGGAGTTCTTGCACATATTCTCGAGAATCTCCCACATGGTGTCTTCGTGTTGACCCATGATGTTTCCTCCACAGGTTGCATTGACGAATAATTGAATATCCTCATGGAGTCTCTAGTAAAAAGACTGAACTTGTTCCCATTTAGGAACTTCGTGGTGGGGGCACTTTCGCATGAGATCCAGAAAATGATCCCATGCCTCGTGAAGTGGTTCTCCTACTTGCTGTGTGAAATGCGTGATCTGGTGCCGTAAAGCATTTGTCCCACCAATAGGGAAGAGCTTTATCAAAAACTCGGATTGAAGTTCCTCCCAAGTGTTGATTGGACATGTTTGGGTTTGGTACCAATGAGCAGCCTTATCCATGAGAGAGAACATTTTCATGAGTAGGACATCCCGATTTTGAGCTTCTGACCCGAAGGTCTGGGCCAGATGCTTGAGTTGCTTGATATACTAGAAAGGATCTTTGGAATTACGCCCACGGAATTTGGGAATGGCATGAATCATGTTGGGCTTGAGTTCAATGTCAGGACCTCCAGCGGGGATTTGTACTCAAGGTTCGATTGCCACCGCAACGGGATTATAGTGATCTCGCATCATTGGATGCTGCGGTGGGTTCACAAAGGCTTGGAATAGATCATTGAGGTGCTGAAGCTAATTTTCAAGATTATTTTCTTCTACTGGTTGTGCCATGATGATAGATGATGGAGAATTAGGTTCAAATGAATCAGAAGAGATATCGATTGGATTGGGTTGTTGCACAAACAAGGAGGTCAAGGCTTGGCCTTGATGGGAATGAGTAGCTAATGGAGGCCTCAAGGATGGTCTTAGAGACCTCCTCCTGAACATTCATCGATGGAGTAGATGAGAGGTAGAATGTGATGGACCCAATCAAGATACCCAAAAAAAAATTTTGGATGACTATAGAGGTTCGGGGCGGATGATACCCCTTAGTCAGAAAGTCGTCCACCTGAGAATTACCTAGGCAACCAGAGAGGGAAAGTCCCGTAAAGACCCCTACATGGTAGAGTGCCCCCACAAGTTACAAGGTTTCCTCCACCTGACCTCTCTTGTCACTGATGTTCCAGGTAGACCAGAATGGGGACTTGACCTCTTAAGTCTACCAGTTTTAAGTAAGAGAAAGGGTGCTTATGATTTCACTTGAACTTTTAAGATGTTTTTGTGAAAAGTGACCTAATTTGGAGATTGGTTAAACCAAACAAGGTGGGTCAACTTCACCTGTATTGTCCTTTTGAGAAATTTAGGTCCCTCTTTTAGTGTTCAAATGAATTTAAGAGTCTGATTTTAGGATTTTGCTTGAATAGATTAGTTCAATCAAGGCTTAGGCACACATTGTTTGGAAAGATCAATTCTTGATTAAGCAAGTGTGTCTCTAAAACTCTAAACTAGAATCCTTAATTGGCTCTGATTTGGTCCAATTTTTTTTGTCAAAATGTGGTACCTAAGGCTCAAACAAAAATGTGATAGCCCTAGATACTTTAAGATCTTAAGTTGGTGCACAAATTAGGGTTTGGATATTCTCTAGAATGTATCAACTCAGGCAACTTGATGATTTGTCTAAGAATAGAATGCAAGTAGCCCTAATTGATTTTTCCCTTTTTTAGCCTTTTCAGATTCAGGGGCTTAGAAGAAGGTAGATGGAGTTTACCTGTCCCTAGAGTGGCTGATGTGCAACTGATCTTCCTTTAATGAGTCCCTGAAATAGCTCACAATCGAAAGAGATGTAGCAAGTTAGAGTCCAATCTGATTATTGCAATCAAGAGATCTAAACTGCTCGTTACTTCCCAGCAATGGTGCCAAAATGTTGGAGTGATAAATCGGTGTTTTAAAATTGCTTCGTTGTAATATAGCCAAAATAGTGCTCAAATAGATAAAATTTATACTTGAAAAAGTCCAAGGTCGTTCACTAGGAACAAATAGGAATTTAGTTCTCAAAATTGCAATTTAAAATAATAGAGATACGAAATTGTAATAAGAGATTGATTCAGAATAATGTAGCAATAGAATCAAGTATCAGACTACAAAAAGAATGGAGTAAAATGGTGATTTGAATCACCAATTACTCCCTACAATAATAGCAAATAGAACTCAATAGATATAAATATGAAATGATCTCAGCCGTCTGAATATATAATGAGATGTCTTAAACATCTATTTTTTTCTTCTGCTTCTTGCTTTTCTTCCTAAGCAACTCCTCTTCTTTTCTGCTTCTTTCTTTCTCTGCTTCTTTCTTTCTCTCTTCTATTCTCTTCTTTGTTCTGAGGCCTTCTTCCTTCTCCTTTCTTTCTTCTCTATTTGTGCGGCTCTTCTTCTTTCCTTCTTTCTTCTTTTGCTTCTCTGCCTTTTTGTTCTTCTACTCTTCTGCTTCATGTAGAGGGGGAAGGCTCCTCAATTTTGGCTAAGTGTCAGCCAGATCTTCTCAAAGCAAAACACCCCTACCCCAGCACATGATCCTCTCTTTCTCTCCTTGGGTCACGATCTCCCAGAGCCTCCAACAGTACCAAGTTATTGGGTCTTGGACCTAGAGTGCACCTGGGTCCAAGGCTACGAGCATGGTCGCAACCGAGGAGTGGAGTCGGGTTAGGTAGGTCGAGTCTGCGCTAGGCCTGTGGGGACTGGGTCACAGGCGAGGTACGAGTGATGGGTGAGCAGGGGATCCCACCCTCCAAGTGTCTGAGGAGATAAGCCCCAGACACTTTTTCCTCTTATGCGGCCGCAAGACCCCTTCAGCTTCCGAGGTGGGACTAAAGTCCCACCTTTCTTTTGTGCATCGCAGTAGCAGGGTTGAAGGCTCAAATTGAGGCAGTGGTAGGTACTGGCGACTTCAATTGTCTCCCTGAGATCGCTCCTGGAAGTATTCCGCTAGACCTGGGTGTAGCACCTGGAGATGAAGGCACAAGAACAACACCTGGAGGTCTTCAAAGAAGCTTCTCCAATGGTGCTGTGGCTCGAGACCTCAAAGAGATGAATACGGGGTAAACACCCCAGTCAGTACGCTCAGGAATTTCACCTTGATGAGGCAAATGCAACGGTGGCATCAGTGAGGGGTGAACGTGTGTGAGGTGGCCTGTCGATGTCGGAAAATGAAGTGCATAGGTGCGGTGTTTGGCGGAGCGAGTGAGGGACCAAATCCCTCAATTTCTTGAGGGATTTTGGTCTATGGAGCATGACGGAGTTGATGGAGGTGACAGCGGCAAGTTTCAAGCAGTGGGCCAGTGTGTAGGAATCGTCGAAGCTTCGCCAGAGGCGGAGAAGATGAAGTGCGGGAGACGGCAGTTGGTGGTTGTGTGTGTTTGTGAGGGTGAAAAAATGAAATAGAAAGAGAGAGAGGAAGAGAGGGACTTAGTGAGGTGGTTGAGAGGTGGAGGGCTCCGATGTTGGTCGACTGGATCCAGAGAAGGAGGAAGATACGGCGAAACAGCAACGGCGATGTAGATGGAGGAATGCTCTCCCTTTGGCTGGGGAGGGTCACGATGAAGAGAGGAGTTTAGGCCATCCAATTTGATGGTTGGAAGACCAGAGGAGGGAGATCCAGGGGGGTCGTCGGAGCAGGGGCCTTTGATGGTTAGAGATGGGTTTTTAGGCCATTAGATGCGCCAAGATTGGTTGAAAAGCACGGTCGTGCGATGGTGTTTCTTTTATAGGCCATAGGAAGCCCTTCCAAGCTTTGAAAGAAGCTTTTAATATTGGAAGGTAGTTGCGAAATAGGATACCCGAACCTTTGAAAGGTTCACATGGCCTTTTAGGAAAGACTTAGAGCCCAAGGAATGGCTCAAATGGAAGGTAGCTTCCCAAAGAATCCCTGTATCAATTTTGGGAGAGATTGATTGAGTACTGAGCGAGAAATCCTCGCTCGAAAGTTGACGGTGAAGGTTTAACCTTCCAAAAATGGTGTGGGGACCTGCTAATGAAGAAGACAAAGAAGTTGGGGGGCTATTTGTAAGAGAATTCAAAAGTTAAGGGTCTGAATGATATAGAAAGAGTTTGACTAGACCAAAATGCAAACTTGGTCAAGATGATCTCAGATTGGGCCCAAATTTTGCTACAAACCTAATTTGGATCGATGGAATCCAATGGTGAAGTTAGATTTAAGTTTTAACCAAGTTTGACTAGGTAATTTATGCAAAAACCCAATTTAGTGAAAATGTCTGTCTGAGACTCTATTTTGGGTCAAGACGGGTTTTGATGGTCAAATTGAAGGTTCCAAACCCTAGAGAATATTCTTATATGAATTTTGGAGGGTTTAGGTAAATTTTATCATGATCAGAACCTCAGTTAATTAAGCCAATTTATTTTTAGGATTTCAAAAGTCATTTAATTCTCAAAACACGGGCAAACCCTTTTCTGTCTGTTCTAACCCACTTGTTAGCCTTTTAGGACCATTTGACCCTTAATTACCCCCTGGGACAACTCGTGATTGCACTGCATTTATGCTATGATGGTAAAACTGTAATTTTAACCCTATTTTCTTGTCCTTCCCTAGGAATGAATTTACAGTGAAATATGGCTCTCTGACAGTTACGTAGGAGCATTTTACTAACTTAATTAGGTCAAAATGATCTAGTTATGGCTCTTGATGGTGTTCCCATCAGATTCCCCCCTTGGGATTTTAGGGTGGGCGAGAAGCCATGTTTATGGAGGAGGACGAAGATTCACCCGTTTCTACCCTCCTAAAATTATCAGACAATTCCTGAAGTTCAGGGTTTTGTGACCTCCTCCCAAGCATGCACCACCAGAAGAAGAATTGGGGAGATGAGAAGAGAGAAAGGGATGAGAGAAATGACGTCGAATAGGTGCACTTGATGACAAATCAAACAATCAAGGTCCTAACCTCTAAAGGTGACCCTAGACCTAAAGATCCAATTTATGTACTGATGTATACACATTTATTTAGGTCAAAATGCTTATTTATGCATGTTACTAATCTTATAGATGCATTCCATATTATAAATATTGCATTTTCCTAAGCTTACAGATGCATTCCATATTATAAATATTGCATAACATGCATAATTCTGCTTTTAGAATAGTTTGTATAAATTATATGTTAATTCGCATCCTTCTGTGGCTAGGAGAGGAGATTTATTTTAGGGCCTCGGATTGACGATCCAATTATACGGATTTGATCAGGATGACGATCGAAGTCTAATGCCTCTGAAATTGCCTTGATTGGAGTTTCATAGCACCTTATGTAGTTCGAGGAAGATCAACTACCAAGGAGCTAGGTGATGCAATTCGGAGCTTCAAACAACAAATCCAACCGCACGGATGGAAAATCAACCTAATCCGATGTCCGTGGTGCCACCTACAAATTAAAGAAGACGGAAAACCATTATGGTGACATGTGGCAGCATCATAGCTGCCCAACGCTGCTAGCCTCTCCTCTTCTCTCAAGCATCTTTTAATCCGGACCATTGGATTTTCATCCAACGATTGCGAACGCTCACCTTACTTCAACTTCTCAACACAAAATCCCTCGTAGCATAGTGGTTGAAGACATGGAGTACAATAAAAGGTTGCGGGTTTGAGACTGAATCTACGGCCTCTTCAGCTAAAGCGTAGAATCAATTGAGCTATGCGATCTTGGAAGGACACGCCTGATCGAGCCTCGTTGCCTCCACCTGATGCTTCATAGTAGCAAGGAAAGAGGTGCATGCAACCAGCACCGTTCGATGATGATCAAGCGGTTACTATGGCGACATATGGTAGTGTCGATCTTCGCAAATTCACCTAGGCAGGAGATGCACGATCGCACAGGCTGGATGCGCGATCGTATGCACTTAAGGTGCGATTTGAGCGTGCATGAGGCATGATCTTGGCCGCTCATCTTGGATTCAATAGTGCAGAGTAGCCTTGCGCGATGGTAGCTGCGAGCGTGCACGAGCGTGTGAGAAGCTTGAGTTGGGACCTCTAGCAATGCTTGTGGTGAATCCTCAGTGATGACTTGAATGTCGCTATTGACCCATGAATGGATTTTGCCTCCTCTCCTCCTCTATAAAAGGACCACCACCCCTCCCATTCTTCTTCATCTCTTCCTTTCTCTCCTTCACCACTACTAAGGCTCTAGAGAGAGCTTGTCCTAAGCCCTTGATGCTCCTCTAGTGCAGAAGAGAAATATTTTTTCCCTCTTCTCACCACCCTTCGTGGAGCATCCTGTGGCCCTCCTCACACCACATTCGGGAAGTAGATCCTAGTCGCGACGCCGTCCTGTCCTGCCCTCTATCCTCCGACTTCGTTCTTCTTCATCCAACTTCCCACTACCTTCATCCAGGCACCATCAGAGCGAGTCATCCTCCAAGCGACCATTGAGGGGGATTCTTCTCACCTCTATCTATCTTTATTACTCTCCTAGTGTAGTTTTAATTAGGTGTAACAGACATTGCTTGATCTATGAAATATTCTCTCTCTCTCTTTCACACTCTTTCTCTCTTATTTTGCAAGTACATTAGCTAGATAAAGTTTTTGTGAATCTGAACTCTTGCATTATAAAATGCCAAAAAAATCGCAAAAGATAAAAACACCAAAAACAAATAAAATCAATACGTAGATTTCTATAAAGCAAGCGTTGCCTCCCTGTGTTCGACCTGGGGCTAACCTCGAGCTTCGGCATAAATTTTATCTGGTAGCGGATTTCTACGCACTACGACGATGAGTTTTTGAACTCAAATCCTTTCAGGTGCCACCATTTTGGCATTGTTGCTGGGGAGGCAACGCCCTTTGGTTTTTCTTGCATTTTCTGACTTAACTTATATCTCACTTTTTCTCTGATCTTATTGTGATTGCAAGTACTCTTCCAAGGTAAGCCAGAGAGGTTAGATTAGAGAAAAGTGCTGAAGAAGGTTTTGTAAGTGCACCTAAGGTTATGAATTATGCTTGCTCATTTCAGTTGAATCCCAACTAGATCCAGCTCATCCTAGCTAGATCCCAGCTCCTTCTAGCTGGATCAACTCACCCTTTCTAGCTAGTTCACCTTAGCTCCATTCAGCACACCTCAGTTGGATGGCAGCTCAAACTAGTTGAGGATAGTTGATCCCAACTCCATTCCAGCTCTTCCAGCTCATAAGAGTTCACTGGAAGTTCAACCTGACTAGGACTAGCTACTACTATCAACTAGCTAGACCTGGTCAGCTGAAGATGTCCTTAACCAGCTCAGGCCAGCTCAAGTCCAGCTCTTGGTGACTCCACTTAGCTTAACTTAGTTGAGTTAAGTTACCTTATCTACTCCAGCTAGCTAAGTCCTCCCTAGGAATATCAGACCCAGCTCACCTCAGCCCACATCAACAGAAGCCGCTCATCTTAGCTTGGCTTAGCAGCTTGCAAAGAACTAGCAAGCTAAGCCAGCTCATCTTAGCTTGGCTTAGCAGCTAGCAAAGAACTAGCAAGCTAAGGTAGTTCCTTGTAGCTCTCTTCAGCAGCCACCATCTCTAATGTAGCTCAAGATGACTACAAGCTCTCCTCCCTCAAAACCCTAGATCCAAATACATCAAACCCGATTGTTTCTAAAAAAATATAAAAATAATAAAATCAAAAAATCACAAAAAAAAAGTGCGGATTTGAGAGGTGAGAGAGAGAGTATTATAAATGTAAGAGTTGTTTGCGGATTTACGTGTCTTAATGACATTATTTTTTATAATTAACAAACCGCGTACTTTTCGCATCACTTTTTGGTGTTGTTGCCAGGGAGGCACGACTTAGTCACATTTTGATCTCTCTCTTGCATTCTTGATCTTCATGAAATTTTGTTTCTTTTGATTTCAGGTGCGAATCAGGAGTGGGAGCAGGATTTGGAGCACTTGGAGCGAAAGCTTCAAGTTTCTTTTCTCCCTACGTACTTCAGGTTGGTACCCCAGGTCTTTTCTCATAAAAAATAAAGATAAAATCTCTTAAAAATTCTTTCAATTATCCAAAAAATCAAAAATAAGAAAATTGAGGGTGGTGGAACCCTAAAATTCATTTTGTTGATTGTTTGCTTTACTTTTCCACCACCTTCATCTTATTGGTGTTTGATTTTTAAAAATGTAGACTTTTGTCTTGATTTTCAAAAATTAGGTTTGGGAACTTATGAGCTTTTTAAAATCACCAAATTTCATCCAAGGAAGCCCCTTTCAGTCTGGAACCTTGAGTCCAATTTTCAAGAAATTTCATTGAATATAAAAAATTAAAAAATTCATGGATTGAACAAGGGTCATACCTTGTTTTCTTACTATCTTACTTTCCATGAATTTTATAAATTTTTTTACTCATCAAATTTGAGCAAAATTTATATTTCTATAAATTTTAAGAAATTATCTACAACATATAAAATTTGCAAAAATTTTTGAGCCATTTGAGGTTTCTACAAAATCAATTCATCGAATCTATCAATTCTGACTCTTGACACCAGTAAGAAAAAAAATCCAAAAAAATAATAAATAATTTTTAAAATCTCAAAAAAATTATTTTTGGATTCCTTGTTTTATTTTCTATCAGGTGGTGGTGTTGTTTGTCTTGTTTGGACTACCACATTATAAGATTTTTAAAAAAGAGATTCATTTAGGAGTTGTACGCATAGGTTTTTTCAACTTTAGGGTTTCAATTTCTCTCTTAGTCACATCAACTCAAAAGGAATTGAACTCCACCAACTACAACTTGATTGTTACTATTTCCGGAACTTCAAAATCTTGTTTGAAATTTTAACAAGAGAGAACCCTAAAAGATAAATTCTTGGTTAAAACCGCAAAACACTTAAACAATAAATCCTTGTTTGCAAACCCCCTATTGACTTGGCTTGAGCATCACTTCCCACCCAATTCATACACATAAAAAAGAAATAATCAGGCATTACCCCAACTAACTCCCATCACATTCCTTGTGCACTTTAGCCTCCTAGACCTAATTAAAATATGTAGCAATTTGACCCCTAAGGTTTCGCTAAACTTAGGCTTGCTATCCAGGTCTTAAGTCATCTTTGGTTTATATAAATTCTTTCATCTATACCTGGTGTTAGGTTGAGGGGTCATGTCAAACGACTAGGCGTAGGTTTACACTAGTCCTTAGTGATTGTTCTGGGACATGCTTGGGCCCAAACCTCCCCTTATTCAGCCTGGCCATATTTGTTGAGAGAACAAATATCCACTATTGATTTCTTATTTCCTAGGTAGATCATGTCTTAGGTTAATTTTTAGGGAGTCACATTTAAGTTAGGTCTAGAATTTTATATTGTTTGATTACACATTTCTCCATCTCCCCATCCTCTCCTCACCGTTTCTTCCATTTTGCACGGACGACGGTCCAAAACTCCATACTTGGAGGGACCACTTGATTTTTGCCTCCTCAAAAAGACTTTTCCTACATTCTTCCTCTTCTTTAAAAATGGAAAATCAAAATAGGTCCTCTAACCTACATGCTAATTTTTCTTTCCCCAATCTTTCCACTTAGGAGCTTCTTAATCAGGCCACCCCACTTAATTTCTATTGCATAATAGCTTAGCACAAGCTAATCAACAATTGTTGAATAGGGATATAGCAAACCTAGTGATGAGAACACCATCATGAACCATAACTATCTCAGTTTGATTTGATTAAGTGAATAAAAGCTCCTACATATCCATCAAAAGGTCTTAAGGGCACAAAACACTTATTTGAGAAGAAGACAAGATTACAAGGTTATTTATGCAAATTTACCATTCCGTCACAAAAATAGAATAACCATGGATTTTCTTAGGGGTTAAATAAATGTTAAAATATGATTTAGAGTCTAACAAGAGGGTTCATACAGAATGAAATGGGTTTTCATGTGTTACGAGAATTAATGGGCATCTGAAACCTTAAAAATAGACCTGCTTAATTTATTGAAGTTCTGGTTAGGATAAAATTCATCTAAACCCTCTAAAATTCATAAAAAAATATTCTCTAGGGTTTAGTACCTTCAATTTGACCATCAGAACCCGTCTTGACTTAAAACAAAGCCATAGACAGACTTTTGCCCTAATTTGGGTAATTATGCAATTTCTCTAGTCAAACATGGTCAAAACCTAAATTTAACTTCACCATTAGATTCCTTGGGTCCAAATTAAGTTTTTACAAAAATTTAGGCCCAATCTGAGGTCATATTGACTAAGTTTACATTTTGGTCCTGTCTAGGCTATTTTTTCTCACACCTGTGCCCCTAAGTTTCAAAAAATCTGCATTTGGGTCCCTAACTTTCGTCATCTTCTTTACAAGCTGGTCCCTGCTTCCATTGGTGTGAATGCATCTTTCTCCGGTGAGATTCGAGCAGAGATTTCTTGCTCGATTCTTAATCAAACCTTCCCAAAATTGAACCAGAGATTCTTTGTGAAATTTCCTTCCACATGGGACCGGTCTTAGGCTCCAATTCTTTCCCAAAAGGTCATGCGAACCATTTAAAGGATCGAATATCCTATTTTGCGAGGACCTTTTGAGCTTGGAAGCTTCTTTCCGAGCTTGGAAAGGCCTCCTATGGCCTATATAAGCACGACCAATGCCTCACCGTGCTTCTCAACAAGTCTTGGTAAGCCAAAAACCCCTGAATCCCCTTCCTCCAGCCACCAACAACCGCTACTCTGGCAACTTCATCGTTCCTCTTCCTCCGGCCATCCAACAACCAAATTGGTCAGTCATCTTGACTCTCCTCTTCATCGCGATCCTCCCCGACCAAAGGGAGGATGTGCCTCTACCTACCTTGTCGTCTCCGCCTCCCCGCTCTCTCCATCTTCTGCGGTGTCGGTCAAACACAACCGGCTGCCTCCGTCTCTCTCTCACCTAGCTAAGTCCCTCTATCGCTCTCTCTCACACTCTACTTCTCTTTTCCCACACTTACAACTCACTCACATTCGTTGCACCACCCGTACCCTCCTCATCTCCCTCCACTTTGGCGACGCTCTGGTGACGCCTACACACCGCTACACCGCTCGACTCTTGCCGCTCTCAACTCCACGAGCTCTACCATCACACGGAGGGCAAAAGCCCACTGTCTATTTCACTAATTCACCACTGCATGAGTCCCCTGAACACCACCCTCACCGCACCTCCGTTCCGACCTCACCAAGACTTCCTTACATGCTCACACACCAAACTGATGCCACCATTGCCGTCAGTCCTTGGTGATCCTCCTAAGAACTTTAACTAGGGCTTCTAGCCCACATTTCCATCTCAGGTGCCTTCATCGAACTTCCGTTGCTGCCTCAAGTTCTCCGACAAAGCCGTCAATCCTCCGGTCACGATTCTCCTAGATTTCATCTCCAGGGTTCTGCGATTGAGTCCCAGGGTTCGCTCTAGACCTTCAGTTGGCATTGACATATGCAGCTGCTGCCTTAATCAAAAGCCATCTTCAGCTGCCTATTAAGTGAAGAACAAGGGACAAGATAGTCCCATATTGGATACGGAAGCCTCCCCCGTGTGGTTTAAATTGATTTTGTGCATCTGGCTTATCGCCTCAGCACGCACAGGGGGTGAGGTCCCCATATGCGTGCCCATACACACGCCTCATCCGTGGTCACGCCATGTGGGTTTGGCTAGATCTGGTTAGACGTCTATTTACCCGGTTAGAGCGGGGCTTTGAGAGAGAATAGAAGAAAGAGAGAGAGAGTTAGGGGGTTTTTGCCTTTTGCTGCTCTTTACACAGAGAGAATTCGAAGATGCCTTTGCTTCTATGTTGTTGTGCCTGTGCCTCTCCCTGAGGCTTGCAGAGTAGTGAAGGAGAAGATTTGAAGGAGACCGTAGAGAAACTAGAGAGAAGAAGAGACGAAACTGAAGAAGGAGAAAAACAACAAGAGTAGTGCCTTTGCATTGTAGCATCAGACATTTAAGGCTATATTAAACTTGATTGATATTGTGTTCTATTTGCTATTTTTGTGAGGAGTAATTGGTGATTCAAATCACCATTTTACTCCATTCTTTTTGCACATTGATACTTGAAATTATTGCTATATCACTTTGAATTAATTCTGATTGCAATTTCTTATATCTTTGACTCAAATTGTGATCTTGAGTTATAAATTGCCATATTGCTCCCTGCATTTGACCTCGGATTTCTTTCGAGCATAAATTTTATTTGTTTTCGCACTGATTCGAACTGACTACAATGCGATGATTTTAAAACCCGTTTCAGAGCGATTAACATTTTGGCATTGTTGCCGATGAGTAATGCACAATTCAATCTCGTGATTGCAATTCCTGACTTGGTACTAACTTGAGTTATCTCTTTTGATTGTATTATGCAGGGAACTAAGCCAAGAGATTCATTAGAGGAAGATCAGCCGCACATCAGAACACGCCAGGGGCAGGTAAACTCCATCCAGTTTTCCCTAAGCCCTTGATTCTGAAAAGGCTAAAAGAAGAAACAAATCAATTAGGTTCAACTTGCATTCTATTCTTAGATTAATCATCAAGTTGCCTGATTTGATATGTTCTATTTAGAGAATATCAAAACCCTGATTTGTGCACCTACTTAGGATTTAAGGTATCTAGGGCTATCACCTTCTTGCTTGAGTCCTAGGTACCACATTTGGACAAATTTGATTAGATCAATCAGAGCCAATTAGGGTTTCCAGTTTAGGGTTTTAGAGACACACTTGCTTAATCAGGAATTAACCTTCCCGAATAGTGTGTGCCTAAGCCTTGGTTGAATTGATCTATTCAAGCAAACCCTAAAATCAGGCTCTTAATTTTGTTTGAACACTAAAAGAGGGACCTAAATTTCTCAAAGGACAAACAAGTGAAGTTGACCCACCTTGTTGGGTTAACCAATCATCAAATTAGGTCACCCGGCACTAAAACATCTTAAAGTTCAAGTGAAATCATAAGCACCCTTGCTCTTAACTTAAAATTGGTAGACTTAAGAGGTCAAGTCACCAATCTGGTCTACTTGGATCCTTAGTGACAAGAAAGGTCAGGTGGGGTGATCGCATTTTTGCATGGTTTGTTAAATTGGGGTTTTAAGTCATTGCAATGCACAAAAACAGATTCGCTTTTAAAATTTATAAGACCTAGATAGTGGGGTATCTTCGGTCGTCCAAGGAGGCAAGTTTGCAAATCAAAATCCCTTGCTTTAAAGATGAAACTCAACTTTCTTTTTGATGTTTTTGAATATATAGTTTTTATGATTTTGAAATAACGGCAACACGCGAGTTTTTGTTGATAGCCAGAAAATAAGTAAAACCTATTCCAATAAAGCTAACCCTAAGGTGATAGGTAGAGCCTCTCCCTAAGCTCATCCTAGGCATGTGGAGGCCTTGAATAATTAGGGAGAGGGAGTGAAACAAATGCTAGGCAAAAATTGTAAAAAGTTGTGCAAAAAAAATTGAAAGAAGGCAACTTGAATTAAAATGAACTTGTTCTCCACAAAACTCATTGAGGAAAGCTTCTAATCTACTTGAAATGCAAAAAGATAAAAACACAAATCCTCTAATTAAATGGTGAAAAAGATGATGGCTTCTTGCTCCAAGCCTGGTAGCTCCCGAGCTTGAAAAGAGTCCTCCAACTCCTTCCTTGCTATGCTCCTCCAAGATGGAAGCTTCCACCTTAACTTTCCTCCTCCAAGGATGGGAGTGCACCACCCTCGCTCCTCCTTGTCTGGCCGTCCCCCTAGTGGGGGAGTGCTCCTCCTCCTTGGCGTGGCACAAGGGAGAACAAAAAGGGGAAGAAGGCACCAAGGGGGTGGGTAGGACGCCCCCTCAATCTTCTTTTCTTCTTCTTCTTCCTTGGCCTTGAATTATGGTGGGTATATGGTAGACTAAACTAATGGCGGATGATTTTTATGTGGTGATATGGTGAGTTTATATAGAGGTGGAGAGGGGGGTAGTTGGCGTGCATAGGTGGAGGGCTAGGATGGAGTTTGGTGGTGGTTATGGGTGGCTAAGTTAATCCTAAGGTGGAGATCACTTGGTGGCACCTTAAAAGGTGAAAGGGGGGGTGGTTATAGGTTGAATCCATCCATTGGTGGACGTCCATGGTGGAGGGGGTAACTCCATTTTGGTGACAAAATGGTGTTCTAGAAGGGGGACAATTTTGGAGGGAAAATGGAAGGTGGAGATGGGCTTAAGGCTTAGGTGTAGGGTGGAGATTAGGGCATTTTTGGAGGGAAAAGTTGGTGCCAAAAGGGAAGGGTTCTAGAAGGCTATTTTGGAGGGAAAATAGGTGGCCTTTGGTAGTGGTGATGGGGTGAAGGGGTGTGATGGTGGTGGCGCCAACTTGGAGTAGGATAGCTAGCTTAGGTGAGCTCAGTTGATGGACCTAGCTAGGGTTGAGTTGAAGGTGGTGGATGGCCAAGGAGCTGGATGCTAGCCAAGCTAAGCTAAGCTAGCTTAGCTAGCTATGGAGTAGAGTAGGTAATGTGAGCTAAGGTTTGAAGAGAGGAGCTGAGGAGGAGAAGTCTGGAGCTTGAAATGGAGCTGGCAGCTGCTGAAGAGGCTGGCATGGAGCTACTCTAGCTGGCTTAGCATGCTAGTTCTTTGCTAGCTGCTAAGCCAAGCTAAAGTGAGTTGGCTTCTACCATAATGAGTTGAGGTGAGCTAGGTCTGGTGCTCCCGGGGAGGATCAAGCTGGTTGAGGCAGCTAAGGTAGCTTAGCTCAACTGAGTTGAGCTAAGCTGAGTCCCCAGGAGCTAGACTTGAGTTTCTAGAGCTGGAATGAAGTCATCTTCAGCTGGCTGGAGTTGTGTGGAGCTGGATGTAGCTGGACCCGAGTTGGGGTGAACTCCAGTTAACTCAGTTGAGCTAGCTAGATCTCCCTGTGGACTAATGGGAGCTGAGATGAGCTATACTCAGCTAAGTTGAGCTCGATTTGAGCTGACCTGAGCTAGGGTGAGCTATGATGAGCTCTCTTGAGCTGCCATTCAGCTAAGATGAGCTGAATGGAGCTAGGATGAACTGACCCTAATCCAAGTGTGTTGGATTCTAGCTATGGTGAGTTGGATGAAGCTGAGTTCTAGCTAGTTTGAGCTTCTCCTTCACCTATTGCCTTCCTAAGTGCTAGGGTTCTAGGGATCTGGCAATCTGTTTATCCCTAACACACAAAAATACATTAAAAACACAATAAGAAATGCAATGCATGACTAACCTAATTTATGCCTAAATGCAACCCAAAAACCCATTTGCAGAGCATAATCCTAAGAGCTAGGTTTGTTTTAATGCATAAGAATAATGATAAACTGGCATTTATCATGGGGGAAACCCTGCAACCCATGGGGGCGCTCTACCATGTAGGGGTCTTCGCGGGACTCTCCCTTTCTGGCTGCCCAGGTAATTCTCAGGTGGACGACTTTCTGATTTAGGGGTATCACCTGCCCCGAACCTCTATAGTCATCAAAAAATATTTGGGTGTCTTGATTGGGTCCGTCACCTTCTGTCCCTCATCTACTCCATCGGTGCATGTTCGGGAGGAGGTCCTTAAGACCACCCTTAAGGCCTTTATTAGTCATTCACTCTCGTCGAGGTCGAGCCTCGACTTCAGTGTTTATGCGACAGCCTGATCACATTGACATATCTTCTGATTTGGAACCTACTTCCCCCTTATCAGCTAGGCATCACCAAGAAGATCAACCTAACCTTGAGCAACAAGTCCATGATTTAAAAAATCAAATCAATGCCATCATCAACCCACCGCCACGTCCTCAACTACGAGATCGCTATAATCTCGCAGCGGTGGAGATCGAACCCCAAATCAACATTCCCGCAGGAGGACCCGAGGTGGATCTCAAGCTTAGCATGCTTCATATGACCCAAAAATTTCATGGCTTGAACTCTGAGGATCCTTTCTAGCACATCAAAAACCTAAAACATCTGACCCACACTTTTGGGGCAGATGTATAGAATCAAGATGGATTACCCTTAAAACTCTTCTCATTCTCTGTGGTTGACAAAGCCGCTAACTGGTTTCAGACTCAACCACACACGATCAACACATGGGGAGAACTTCAAACTGCCTTCCTGTAAAAATTCTACCCCATTGGTCGTACAAACACAATGTGGCACCAAATCACACACTTCTCCTAAGGAGCGAGAGAATCTCTACACGAGGCCTGGGATCACTTTCTAGATCTCATGTGTAAGTGCCCCCATCATGGAGTTCCAAAGTGGGAACAAGTCCAATCCTTTTACCATGGGCTCTGTGATGACATTAAGCTATTTGTCAATGCAACCTATTGTGGTAACATCATGGGTCAACATGAGGACACGATCTGGGAGATTCTTGAAAACATGTGTGAGAACTCCCTGAACAATGAGTCATTGGGTGCGTATGACAGGACGTCCACTCGTGCATTGACAAACAATCGGGGGGTACATGAATCCTGAGGCCTTTCCGCATCCGTTGATCTGGAGTTGGTAGCTAGGCAATTCGATAAGGTCTCCATTATCGAAAAGAAGGTGGACGACATCACTCGTCATCTACACAAATCTACCTCTGCACCTCAAAGCACATACGCGCACCCGCCCACAGGAAGGGAGGCTACGTACAACATCTACCACTCCCCAGGGATGGATGCATATCCACCCCCGTCAGATTGTGGCTTCGGAGGCAACTCCGGGTCAGCCCACCACAGTTGGGGGAACTCTGAACCCCCGTACCCAAATTATCTCGGAGCTCCTTATACCTGCGAGGATCTCCACGCCATCCAGAATAAGCCTTTCTCCAACACCTACAACCCTGGATGGTGCAATCATCCTAACTTTTCATGGTCAGGAAATAACCTGAATCTGAGATCTTAATTCCAACCCTGACCACAAAACCAGTGACCGTATCAACCCACTCAACCAAGGCCTAATCAAAATTTCCAATCTAGACCGCCTAAAGAAGATTAGACATCTTTGATTCTTCGAACCTTGGTTGATGCAAAAATAGCACAAAGAATAGATCTCTGAGTTACGAAATCAATTGGCCCAGTTGACAAGTGCTCGCCAGTCTGGTGCACTTCCTTCCCAGCCTCTTCCAAACTCGAATAACGTGCTAAACCAGAGGCGCATTATGAACCCAAATCAGGGCCAAGCTTAGTTTGTTTATCAAACCCCTTCTGCTCCATCACCTGACGGGATGGATGCTTCAACTTCACACTCTGGATTTCAACAACAGACACCTATTTTGCCTAATCCAAACAAAAATCAGGCAGGATTAAATTTCGTCACCACCCGTAGTGGCAAAGCAACACAAGACCCACCTTTTCCTAACCACGACATGCCTGAGACTGTAGACCCTAACCCTAGATTGGTCATCCAGGACACACCCATCCCTGTAAGAGCTTAAGCCAATTTTAGAGGAACCATCTAAGGTTCCATTTCCCAAGGCCTTGACCAAGGGAAAGAAGACAACCAAACCCGTGGCACCTGAGGAGGACCTGGTCAAGCTCTTTGAGTAGGTCCATATAAACATCCCCTTGATGGATACGATTCGCCACATACCAGCTTATGCATGATTCCTAAAAGACATGTGTACACCCAAGCATAAGTCGCGAACCAAAGGTGGGAACCCAATTGTACTGTCGGAGCAAGCTAGCTCCATCATTTTGAGTAAACTCCCGCCTAAGGCAAAATACCCAGGCACCTGACCGGTCGATCTTTCGCTTTTAAGTCGTTTGTAGTTTAATGTGGTGGAAAAATCGACTAATCAATTTTTAATAAGAAATAACCACTCGCAGAGGAGCGGGTCGTATCCACAGGGAGGCAATAACGTATTAAAATTCGCGCTACTTAAAAATGTTTGTTCGTAGTCAATTTGGACAAGAACCAAGCCAAGATTGCCTTTAGATTAAGGTTTAAGCCAGAAACAATGCTGAAATGGCAATTATGAGAAACTACAGGATATTTTCCGCAATGCAGAGTGAATAGAATATGAATAAAATCTGGCAATGGCAGAAAATGTAAATTTTAATCAACGTTTTACTGTAGCAAAACAGGGGAATTGTTCCCCGTTGTCTTGCGCGACGAGGAGCCGATGGCTGGGCGCGGGAAGCTCGGAGGAGGTCCCTTGGATCAAGGGCTTCGAATCGGTGGTGGCCGGACGAGCTCCGGCGGAGGTGCTGCAGGCGGTTGTGCGTGGGCGCGCGGAGGGTCTGCGGAGGGCGCTGGCGCGCGGAGGCGTGGCTGCGGTGGTCTGCAGGCGGGCGCTGGCGTGTGCGGTGGAAGCTGGCGTGGGCAGAGGGTTTGCAGAGGTCGGTTGCTGGCGGTTCTGCAGGCGGTTGTGCGTGGGCGCGCGGAGGGTCTGCGGAGGGCGCTGGCGCGCGGAGGCGTGGCTGCGGTGGTCTGCAGGCGGGCGCTGCCGTGTGCTGTGGAAGCTGCAGAGGTCGTTTGTTGGCGGTTCTGCAGGCGGTTGTGCGTGGTCGCGCGGAGGGTCTGCGGAGGGCGCTGGCGCGTGGAGGCGTGGCTGCGGTGGTCTGCAGGCGGGCGCTGGCGTGTGCGGTGGAAGCTGCAGAGGTCGGTTGCTGGCGGTTCTGCAGGCGCAGTGGTGAACGGCGTGGACTGCAGGCGGTTGTGCGTGTTTGAGCTGAAGGTTGACGGACGTGGGTGCGCTGAAGGTTCTGCAGGTGCGGGAAGGGGTCTGCAGGCGACTTCAGGCGTGTGCGGTGAAGTGAGCGGGTAACTTCAGACGTATGGGAAATTTCCCAGACGTCTTAAGTTACTGAGAGGGTGGCTGATCAGTAGGTTGGTGACGGTGGTCGGCGATGACGGCGAGGGAGTTGCATGCTAAGGTGCTCACGGTAATGCGGGCGAGCTCCGGATGGCGGTGTGGCCTGTCACACCACACGCCCACGGTGGTGGAGACTCGCCGCCACGGTAGAGGCCGGTAGTGTGGAGTGGAAGAGAGAGGATCTCTCTGCACAGTGGTGGGTCGGTGGCGGAGGCCTCCTTTGCTCGGCTGCCTCCGTGCTCCTTTTGTAGTGGCATGAACAAATTTGAAATCAGCGGCCGACCAGATCCACCCTATCCGCTCCCCCTTGAATGGCTTTCACTGCATCACGCGGGCGTTGGAGCGGCAGCCAGCCGTTCTGAAAGAAGACGAATAAAGAAAATATTATTAAAATATTAGGGTTATTTATGTATAGACCCTCAACTTCTATGTTAATAAAAATAATATACCTAATTGGTTATCTAATTAGATGAATGCTATTCTAAGCTAATTCTAAATGCACTTAAGATATGAATGTAATGTATGGATTATGTAATTAGATTAAAACTATGAATTAATCTATTTACATCCTAATTTATACTAAATAAATGTTAGAATTAACCTAATGTGTAGGCACTTAAATACTTAAATAGCCCACAACTATGGGCTAATCAAATACCCCCATGCCTAGTTTTTGCTAGTCCCTAGCAAAATTAAGCGAAACCTAGCACTCTAAGTAGACTAGTCAACTCACTTAGTCTTCCTTCAGAAGCATATTAAGTTCAGGTTCTAAACGCAAGGTCCCTAAGTAGTTGCTAAGTTACAGACTAGGTCGGCTAAAGACGAGTTGTAAGCACAAGTTTCCCTGATTTCTGACTCTACCCTAAAGTTTATTGATCCCTGAGATTAAAGCATCCGTGCTTTTGCATTGGTCCGAGTTATTTGAGTTAAAGGAATTTTTTTTTTAATATATATACTTTTTTTTTTTTTTGTTTGATTCTTCTAAGTCTAACCTCAGATCAGCTATCAACACGGTCTGTGTCGGATTCATTGTCCCCATTACCATACCTCGAAGGGTGCCTGGCTTTCGATGCTTCGAGATAGCACCGCCCATAACGACCCCAAGAACTCCTGGCAATCGACACTTTGAGATAGTATCGCCCATGGATTTCTTAAGCGAATTCAGGCCTTTGGCAATCGGCACTTCGAGATAGGGCCGCCCATGGTACCTGAACCGTGCAATGCGCTTACATGCCCCCAGTAGGATGGATATCCTAAGAGACAAGCGCCGAGGAGGTAATATGTTATCATCGCATCCTCAAGGTGAGTATATACTCGACCTCTCCTGCGGCGGGAACTCTTCCAATCAAAATATGTTTTCAAGCCTTTCTTAAGTCAAAACTAAGAGAACCAAATCTCTTTTCAGAAATTAAGTTAATTACCAGACCAAGTGTGAACAATTTGGATGCTTGGGTTACAAGGACCTGTAAACCAAAAGGTAGAATAAGACTCCAGGTACTACCCCACCTTTTAACTCAAACCCTAGCTTCCCTTCCTCAACCTCTTGAAGAATGGTCCGCAACTTAACTCCTACTTAAGTTTTTAAGTCCACAAAGGACCCTAAAGGTCTAAAGCTAGTAGCTTATTTAGCTTCTAAAGTTTGACCCTAGAATTAATTTAGTCTACGCTAGAGTTCTGATTTGCTTAAGAATGCAGGACTTAGCCAGTTAAGCTCAAAACTTTTTTTTTTTTTTTTTTTGTATGTACAAATGTATGCAATTATGCTATGTATATCCCCAAGTACACCCCCCATGCCTAAAATCTGCAATGTCCTCATTGCATAGAAGGATATTACCTAGGTCAAAGCTGGGCTGAATAGCCGAAGAACCTGCAAATCAGGTTTAAGAATTGCAGAAATAGGCCCTAAAAATGAGGAAAGCAAAGTTGGCCTAGAAAATAGGTAACCTAGGATGTTGGCGAGCTGATGATGAATCCCGATAGCAAATGCTCGCCCAACTAAAATGGGAATGAAATCTTCCCAGGTCACCAGAAGAGGTTCTAAAGGATAAACAGTTAAAATAACCTCCAAAGGGGTAGGGGTAGGATGACAAGGATCCTCCAAAAAGAATGGGGAAGGAATGGTATAGAGATAAACCCCCAGGGTAATGGACTGACTAAAGAAATCATCAATCCATACCCGATACTCCATTACAGAAAATATTGGTCTGTTAAGCCCCCTAGTCAGAACAAAAATGAGCAATTCTCTAAGGCAAGGATCGTCTAGGGTGTCCAAGTTACGAGGTTGTGGGATGGCCATAAGATCTAGGTTGGGTTTAATCAGCTTGGTGTCCATCCCAAACACTCTTTCTAAATCCTCAATTTCATCCCTAGCATTCCTTGCACCATCACGTGGATCTTCCTGCTCTTCATCAGGAGTCACAATTTCGCTTTCAGATATAAGAGAATCAGAGGGTGACTTCGAAGTGAATGAAGGCAGGTTGGAAGCAACAGATCTAGGGATTATCCTATTAATGTCATCCCCGGGTTTTTGTTCTTTACTCACATCTTCCCCGGAGTCTATATGTGAATCCACATAAATCTTAGAAATTGCTTCCAAATTTTCCATCATTTTATCATGAGGAGAAATATCATCAATGGGTGTGCCAAGGAAACCTAATTTGGTCAAATTTGTGACATCCTCAGGGGTTAACTCTTCAAATAATACATAATCACCCTTAGTGTCACTCCAAATCTTGAATGTAGGTTCCTTATATAATTCATCTTCCTCCTCATCACACAATTCATCATGTACCCGAGGTCTAGAATCATTTAATATATCAGCAGATCCCCTAGGGTGCTCTATCTGAGGTAAATTATTTACATTGGTTACATCAGACTCCTCAGATAGGTTAATTTCTTTAGGGTTAGGTTCCCTAAAGGTGGGTTTGAGTTCCATATCATGATCAGAAGGGAGGGTAGGATTAACAACTTGACTTTGACCCACTTCATCAAATGTCACGAAAATACTATCATCTGGGTCGAGGTCTTCCAATGGCACCATCATTCCCTTCTTTTGACTCCAATATAATTCAGGTGGATACTCAACCTTATCATCATCTTCCTCGGGTTGCCACCTTTCTTCATCCAATGCATAGCTACTTTCATGTGTATTTTCCTCCCACCTAAAGTGTAGATCTCTCAAGGAAGTGTCATCTAATGGGGAGGTTTCAAAATCGATCCTCGAAAAGTAGCTATTCTCCCCAGAATTTCCCTTCAACTTAAGGTGTAGCTTTCCCACGGGAGATGCATCTATTGTAGAGGGGTGTACGTCATCGTCAATGGGGCAGATTGGGTGGCTAATTTCATCTCTTTCTTGTTGGCCTGCTCTCAAAGATTCTCCTAACAATTCACTCATTTCATTTTGCATTTTCTGTATTTCCATCTTCAAAGAGGAGAGGTCATTTTTATCATAAGAGAAGTCAGGCTCAGGCATATAGTACCCAGGAGTGTTTGTCCAACCATTATAAGTTTTCAGGGAGGGTGGGTTGGGTATTTCTTTGGTATGTGGGATATTGGGCAAAGCAAATCCCGCTCCTGAGTTCTGCTCACTAATTTGGGGCTTAACTAGGCCAATACTCCTATAATAGGAGTAAAATGGATCCCAATGATTGTCATTATGTCCATCAAGGAATGGACCATCTCGGCGTCTGGGATCAAAGGATGCAGAGTGGGGGTGAGGGTGTGGGCAAGATGTGAAAGGATGAAAATCAATGTGGTCCATTCTAACTCACACTTCAATCAGAATTCCCCAAGCAAGACACAATTCAAAAAGGACCTTTTAGGTCTTTTCCAATTTAGGCTTTTGATTTTAAGTCAGATTGCAGGTGACAATACAATTTGTTCAATCAATTTACGCACCTATTGTCGACCTACGGCTCGCCTAAAAAGACCTAGTTGGAGCTTAGGTGTTCTTCCCTAAATCTCAAATGGTCAAGTAAATCCAAAGACGGAAGATCGAGGGATGCAAGTAGGCCTAAGCCTTCCTTTGAAGCTGTGCTTTCGCGGTGCTCCTCAACTACCCCCAAAAATCCGTGACAGGGTATCCCCCTCTTTGGATTTACAAAACCTTTGATCTCAAGTTCTGAATACTTCAAAATCCAACGAAAGGAGGGCTCTTGTCCTAGTATTTCCAAACCTAAGGAGTGTCTAGAAACGTGCCGTGGTGCAAGTGAAATAAGTGTGCATACACCGTCAAAGATTTTGAACTTTGAATCGCACGCCAAGTTTGAAAATCAAATCCTTGGTTTTTAAAATGTCCTTACTTTAATTAGTCCTTTTTCTAAAGAAAATATGTGACCACTTGTTAGATTTATTCAGTACAGATTAGGTGGTCTTCGCATTAAATCCCAAATGCAATGCGTGATTAAAAATAGGATGCAAAGTAAGAGAATGCGTACCTTGCCTCCAGCGATCTTCGATGCAAAAATGCACGCAATGCAGAAAAGCAAATCTAGAGGCTGCTCATACAGACCTAAATGGTTCGTCCTAGGGCAGGCAGCTTCTAGCAGGCAGCTCGTTTTTTTTTTCTTTTTCTATTTTTTGTTAGAACTACTTATGCACAAGCAAATAAAAGAAATAATAAAAAAAAAATAAACCTAAATCTAAAGAAAAGGGAACAGGCTCCCAAAAATTACCCAACACGGGTCCAAAACAAAATCGGGGAACAAACCCCTCAAAATTTGCCCCAGAACAAGGGTTTCAAACTAACTGTAATGAAAAATTAAGTCTTCAGTCTTAATTCTATTCTAATTAAATTAGAGATTAAATACAATGGTGTCCGTCGCGTCCTCGTCCTTCTCCTCCTTTCAAAATTGCTTGTCCACTTCTCGTCTGGCGACGTCAAGGGTCGCCTCTCACAGTGGCTGATTCTTGCACAAAATTTCTCGCACAGAAAAGAAAATAATAGATGGTCAAATCTCTGTGCAATTGACAAATAATCAAAATAAAATTAGGCGAAATTACTGCGTCTGTTGCCTCCCCGGCAACGGCGCCATTTGACCGGGTCGATCTTTCGCTTTTAAGTCGTTTGTAGTTTAATGTGGTGGAAAAATCGACTAATCAATTTTTAATAAGAAATAACCACTCGCAGAGGAGCGGGTCGTATCCACAGGGAGGCAATAACATATTAAAATTCGCGCTACTTAAAAATGTTTGTTCGTAGTCAATTTGGACAAGAACCAAGCCAAGATTGCCTTTAGATTAAGGTTTAAGCCAGAAACAATGCTGAAATGGCAATTATGAGAAACTACAGGATATTTTCCGCAATGCAGAGTGAATAGAATATGAATAAAATCTAGCAATGGCAGAAAATGTAAATTTTAATCAACGTTTTACTGTAGCAAAACAGGGGAATTGTTCCCCGTTGTCTTGCGCGACGAGGAGCCGATGGCCGGGCGCGGGAAGCTCGGAGGAGGTCCCTTGGATCAAGGGCTTCGAATCGGTGGTGGCGGCGAGTCGCGCGGCGGCCGGAGGTGGCCGGACGAGCTCCGGCGGAGGTGCTGCAGGCGGTTGTGCGTGGGCGCGCGGAGGGTCTGCGGAGGGCGCTGGCGCGCGGAGGCGTGGCTGCGGTGGTCTGCAGGCGGGCGCTGGCGTGTGCGGTGGAAGCTGGCGTGGGCAGAGGGTCTGCAGAGGTCGGTTGCTGGCGGTTTTACAGGCGGTTGTGCGTGGGCGTGCGGAGGGTCTGCGGAGGGCACTGGTGCGCGGAGGCGTGGCTGCGGTGGTCTGCAGGCGGGCGCTGGCGTGTGCTGTGGAAGCTGCAGAGGTCGGTTGTTGGCAGTTCTGCAGGCGGTTGTGCGTGGTCGCGCGGAGGGTCTGCGGAGGGCGCTGGCGCGCGGAGGCGTGGCTGCGGTGGTCTGCAGGCGGGCGCTGGCGTGTGCGGTGGAAGCTGCAGAGGTCGGTTGCTGGCGGTTCTGCAGGTGCAGTGGTGAACGGCGTGGACTGCAGGCGGTTGTGCGGGTTTGAGCTGAAGGTTGACGGACGTGGGTGCGCTGAAGGTTCTGCAGGTGCGGGAAGGGTTCTGCAGGCGACTTCAGGCGTGTGCGGTGAAGTGAGCGGGTAACTTCAGACGTCTGGGCAATTTCCCAGACGTCTTAAGTTACTGAGAGGGTGGCTGATCAGTAGGTTGGTGACGGTGGTCGGCGATGACGGCGAGGGAGTTGCACGCTAAGGTGCTCACGGTAATGCGGGCGAGCTCCGGATGGCGGTGTGGCCTGTCACACCACACGCCCACGGTGGTGGAGACTCGCCGCCACGGTAGAGGCCGGCAGTGTGGAGTGGAAGAGAGAGGATCTCTCTGCACAGTGGTGGGTCGGTGGCGGAGGCCTCCTTTGCTCGGCTGCCTCCGTGCTCCTTTTGTAGTGGCATGAACAAATTTGAAATCAGCGGCTGACCAGATCCACCTTATCCACTCCCCCTTGAATGGCTTTCACTGCATCACGCGGGCGTTGGAGCGGTAGCCAGCCGTTCTGAAAGAAGACGAATAAAGAAAATATTATTAAAATATTAGGGTTATTTATGTATAGACCCTCAACTTCTATGTTAATAAAAATAATATACCTAATTGGTTATCTAATTAGATGAATGCTATTCTAAGCTAATTCTAAATGCACTTAAGATATGAATGTAATGTATGGATTATGTAATTAGATTAAAACTATGAATTAATCTATTTACATCCTAATTTATACTAAATAAATGTTAGAATTAACCTAATGTGTAGGCACTTAAATACTTAAATAGCCCACAACTATGGGCTAATCAGCACCCCTCTAATCTCTTGTGCTATCGGTGATATACAGCTTGGCCGAGCCTTATTGGACCTAGGAGCTTCCATCAATTTGATACCCACATCCCTACTAGACCACTTTGAGGAATCTGAACTTAAATCGACAGAGATGACTTTGCAGTTAGCTGATCGATCTATTAAGTCACCAAAAGGAGTACTCGAGGATGTCATAGTTAGGGTAAATGATTTTTACTTTCCCGTGGATTTCATTGTCTTAGACATGGATGCTCCTGAGAACTTGAAGAATGCACCGATCATATTAGGGAGACCCTTTCTGGCCACAGCCATGGCCAATATTAATTGTGAGGAGGACCAAATTGAGTTAAAATTTGGAAGCAAGACACTAAAGATTGACATCTTTAAGGCCCAACAAGGAATTAGTTGTGGAGTTATCAAACAAATTTGCGATGTCGAGGCCGTGGTTGACCACCCATGTATCGAGTAAAACCTGATTATTTCTGATCAACCACAAGAAGATCAAAACTCGCAATTAGAGGAGCCTGAACCTAACCTAGTGATTGTGCAGCAATCATAGGTCTTAATTGGCCTAGATTAAGGTAGGACTTAGCACAAGTTAGGGTTATTCATGCATGCATATGCATTATTTGCATCTTTACTGCTTTCCTTTAGCTAAGCATAAAATAATGTTATAATGTGCTGATTAAGTGTATCATGTCGATTGCAGGCAATAAGCAGATCTGGAGCTGGATCTGGAGCAGGATCTGAAGCTGGATCTGAAATAACAGGAGTTGTGGCAGAGCTGGAGCAGAAGGCCAAGGTTAGATGTAGGAATAATAATGTAAGAGGTATAAAGGTTTTCTATTCTATTAAGTAGAAATAAAGCAGTAAAATGTGAAGAGCTTAGGTCCATCCTAGCCCTAGGATAGACTAGAGACTTCCCCAAGCCTTAGCCACCCTTAGATTAGGTCACAACACCCTAGGAATCCCTAAAACCCTAGTTCCAACCCTTCTCTAGATGTCTAGATAAGTTTTAAGACGTCCAGGACCCTTAGCCAACTCCCGCACACTTCAAACCCACTTCTGCAGTGTTATTGGACGTCCAGACACTTTGGCAGACGTCCAATTTCTGCAGAATACCCAAAAAAGAACCCGAAATCCTTCCTGACTCTGATTGGACGTCTAGACAACATGTTTGGACTTCTGATTTTTGAGTATAAGACATCTGATTCTATAATTAGACGTCTGATACTGCTCTCCAATTCCTGTTTTGAGATTTAAGCCTTGATCTTGAATCTCTAGGTCCCTAAACCCAATTCCAACCCCATAGGAACCTAAATTAAGGTGCCCTAACCCTAGTACATCAGCTCTAGACCTCCCTAAGGACCTAATTAGGTCCTCACTAAACCTAATTGACTTGGATCTTAGTCAATTCCATCAGCCTATTCAATTGGACTCATTGAGTCCAATTGAGCCCTGATCTCAGCACACACTATCCAATTTGACTCAGTGAGAGTCCAATTGACCTAGACCTGACTTAATTGAGTTGTTTTACTCTCAATTAAGTTTCCACACACCTAATTAAACTTGTATTAAGTTTAATTGCACTTTACCTTAGTGAATTAGGGTTTATAACCCTAATTTGAGACCTACCTTGACCTAAACCCACTAGAACCCAACCTAATCAACTTAGCCACCTAAGTTTCAACCCACACACACCCACACACACCATCCACACGAAAATATATACCCTAGAGTTCTCTAGAACTCTCTACCATGTGTGGTTGCCTTGGTTGCCAAAAATAGCAACCAAGAGCCATTCAATTTTTAGATCCACATTTGGTGGATCTAAAAACCACCATCCACCCTCTCTCTCTCACTCTCCCACGAGCTCCCACCACAGGCCTCTCTAGAGAATTCCATAATTCTCTAGAGAGCTTCCATTGGGTCTATAAGAAGACCCCATGGGTGCCCATTGGCACCCATTCACTCCCTTGGCAATTGCTCTCCATTGGTGCCATTCACGCCACCTCCACTTAGCCACTCACTCCACCTCCACGAGCTCTCTACCACCACCATGGAGGACACCATGCCAGGATGCTGGATCAACCCTACTTCTCTCCAAGGGTCGGCCTAAGCTACATTGGCCGCCCCTCATTCTCTTCTCGACCACTCCAAGGCCATCTTGGACCACCCCTGAATGCCCTCTATTCTTCTAGCTCTAGATCATGCTCTTATATATATATATATCTCTTATGTGTTTGAAATCACCTTGAGCTAAATGATTATCATATTTGCGTGATTTAAGTGCCTGTTCTTTAACTGCATATATATTACGCACCAGCATGTCGTTGAAATAAAGTACAGCGACTTTAAGATCGATTTCAAAAACAAAAACAACACCTCCCAGAGACGAATGACCTAGACTCAAAGTCTCATTATTTTCAAAATAATATCTTTGTTGGATCGTATTTCGCAACTATACTATGACGCTTTTATCAAAAAAATGCGATCTAGGACTTCCCAACAAAATGGCGCCGTTGCCGGGGAGGCAATGTCATTTTTATTGATTTCGATCTTTTACTTATCATTGACAAATCTACCTCTACTTCGTTGTTGATGTGCAGGAACACGGACGAAAAACGAGATCTACGCACACATCCAGCGTGGCGAAGAAAGTCAGGTGCACATCACATTCTCTTAGAGTATGTTTATTTTTTGAACCTTGGGACTAGATCTACTTCTTGCAATTTCTTTTGAAAAAAAAAAAGTGAGATTTTTCTTATTTTCATGAAAAAAAAATAAAAAAAATCAAAAATTTTGAAAAAAAATCTCTTTAGGTTTCCTTTTGAATCTAGGTTAGAAAAAAAGAAAAAAAGAGATATTTCTGTTTGAATCTTTTGAAAAATTCATTTTTTTTAAAAAAAATAATAGAAAAAAGATGCAAAAGATTTTAAAAAAAAAGCATTTTTGGTGGAAGGCTTGAATTTCAAATTCAAACCTCTTCAAAAGCTTTTCCACCACCTTCTGATTTTCAGCTAGATTTCAAATCTCACTTGAAAATTCGATTGCCGAAAAATTTGTTAGCGAAAAATTCAAAAATTTGGGCAAAACCTTCAATTTGAAACCTTCTTTCAAATGCCACCATTACTTTGAAAAAAACTCCAAATGTAAAATTTTTAAAAATTCGCAAATACACAGGGTCAGATTGACCCAGATTCAAAAATTTTCAAATTTCAAAAAGCGATTCCGAGAAATTCGCGAATCTGTTTTGACTAAAAATGGTGGGGTTTGAAAGATGATCTAATTGGCTTTATTTTTCATATTTTTCCCAAATTTTTGAAGATCATTTGATACTGTTTAAAGGTGAAAAATCATCCAGGGGTCAAAGTTCCAAATCTGACCCCCTGATATTTAAAATTCCCTAAAAATTAGGTTGAAATAGTAAAAATTCCAAAAAAATATTCTCTGAGAAACTAATCGAAATAGGAATCTACTTGCAAAATTTCAAATTAATTGGATTCCAATTATTATCAGAGAATCTACATTATTTTTGTGGTCTGTTGAAATAAAAGAAAAAAGAAAAACCCTAGAAGTGCATGCAACTTAGGTTGAACCTTTAGGGTCACAACTAGAGACCACACTTTTGGCTAACCTAGAATTAATCAAGTCTAGTTAGCCGGTGAGCTTGGTCACCTTGTGGGCCACTCACCATAAACCCCACTGAAGAAAACGGGTTAAAAATAATTTTAAAACACGAATTCAACCCGAGTTCGTTGTCGTGCTAATGAATGAATTTAATCTCTCTTGCCAAACCTGGTGACTAAGTCTGCGGGGTATGTCAAACGACCGCGGCTCGGGGGTCAACGGAACCGGAGGCGTAAGCCAAAGGAAGAACCTTCCCCTTAGTCCCCTCGTAACCAGACTGGCTAGGTTAGCTTGAGAGGCGGGATTCACGTTCAGTCGGTTGTACGATGAACTTATCTTCAAGAATTCAAATCCTTAACGAAAAATCTGGTCACCTGATTTATAAGGACCATTTGATTGACAGGGCCTTAGCCTTGTTCTGTGTGGCTACACCAACCTAGGGGTTGGGAGGTGTATGCACGGAAAGAGGTCACTTCGACCTCACTTGGTTGGACCTTGGGAGCCACTCCCAAGGAGGCGAGTCACCTCGCCCGGACCATCTTCTCACCCCATTTCTTCTATCTACTGAGCCACAATGGCTAACATTGGATCTGGACCTAATCAGGATCCAGAAGAGTTGGACCCACGAGCTTATCTGAGAGCTCGGGTCACTGAATTAGCTCAACCTTGGGATCAGAACCCAAGGTGGCGAAGATGACTTTTCGCTTCACTTGATCCTTCTCCTCGGGTTACCGAAATGGTTAACCCATATCCTAACCCTATATATTATGACCCATACTAGTCGGTCTCTCAAAGGATCGCATCTTATAACCCAGGATATGGATTTCATACTCCTGCTTCTCACCCATGGAACATGGGTAGACCTGATTCACCCCCTAGAACCCCTGAAGAGCTACCGGTGCATATGCGGCCACATTATAGAATACATAGAGCTATAGCGAGCGCTAAGGAAAAGGCCGCATCCTATCTATGCGAAATCCAGGCTATCATTGAGCTGAACCAAAGACAAAGCCAGATTCTGCATCAACAAGCCGTGATGGAGCTCCTTCAGGAAACAGCAGAGATAACAAGGTGGATTGGACAAAATCGGGAAACTCAAGAACTATTGCTTTTGAGATATCAAGTGGAAAATAGCATTGAAGATCTCGAAGAATCTGAAACAACTACGCCGGAAGAACACACAGAAGACTCTCGGGAGCAGATACCCGAAGATCACTCAGGAGAAAAAGAATCTAGCATGGATATGAGACAGGAGCAGGAAGTATGCCGAATGGGTTCATCTGAAATTGAGGAGGAAAGGACTGATATCTCTAGGATTGAGCCGCAATCAGATTATCCTGAATCCTGGGAGACACCTTTTGGGTTAGATGACCCAATCGAGACAAGGGAAGTAGATCCAATTGAGGATATGGATCCTAAGGCAGACATGACATGCGACACTACTGATCAATCTAGACCACTTCCCATTGTAGGTGAACCTGTACTAGAGCCAACATCTTTTGATCTGCACTCTTCTTCTTTCACCTACGTCCCTAATTCAGATGCTAGAGATTTTGAGACGACACTTCCTATCCCTGATCCTAACATCCGAAAACCAGAAGTAGCTATGGATAACTCGAATAAAGAAATAAATATGCTACCTGCAGTAGGAATTGCTGAGGAGACTAATGCATATGAGGGTGAAGCTTCAAGCAGAATGAGTTGGGGATGCACCTATCATCCTAGTCAATCTAATAGATGGCTCGATCCTGAGCCTCAAGAGTCAGCCTCCGATGAATCAGAGATGGGTACTAATGAGGATGAAGTAATTTCTGACGAGGATTTCAGTGACCTCCCCACAGATCTTCTACTTTCACAGATACCCCTATATGACCCAGAGCCTGGAGAGGGCATGATCTTTGATGTCAATTATCATTATGAGGATCCCTATGACTCAGATTCTGGTTTTGAGATACATGTTGTTCTACTCCCTCAGCAACTTCCTGCTGAATTGTGGGACATGATAAATCAGCTGAATCAACATCATGCTCCCCCCTATGATTATCCTCTATTTTCCACCACCACTCCACACTTTCTTATAGCTAGACTTTTTGGAGTAGGGGTGCACAATCAGCTGGTTCGCATCTCTGGACCACTGATCTTAGGAGCATATTTGCACATCTTTCTCTTAATCTTAGCCGACTCCTATGCAAGAATTGATACATCTGATTGAGTGCTCGCCCAGCTGGAGGCGTTAAACTCAGCACATATAAATACCATTTCACCATCATCTATATATAACCATTTTTATACATAGCATATTTTTGTTTTAGCATATTTCCCTTTTCTATATTGCATGTTAACAGGTTGGCTGGTGCTGAATATAATTTCAAGAGCAATTACAGGTGATTTCTACCCACTCATCCTCTGTCGAATTTATTTTCTTTTATATTCATGCATGAGGACATGCAAGAACTTAGGCATGGGGGGGTAGATATAGAAAAACTGAAAAAAAATTTATGCCAACACTTAGGAAAACCTCAGAGCTGCATGCAAAACGTACTTTAGGACCTTAAATAAAAGAACAACCGACTCCACCTCCAATGCTCGCATTGGAGCTAGAAATCATTCGTAATAACCAATTCCGACTCAACCGCTCACCTTTTGTTCTAAATTTAGGGTCAACCTGATTGTAACCCGATACGGGAAATTCACGAAGTACAAATTATATGAGGTTACATGTCTATAGCATATATAGATATTGCATTCATGAATAAGATTATTTTATTAAGAGAATGCATTAGGGATTTTATCCTTTAGTTGATTCCTGTAATCTGGAATCCAGTACAACTTTTCACACACGTAGAATTTGCAATGGATTCACGGTGAAGGCTGATAAACATCTTTAGTTTGTCAAGAAGAAGTAGTGCCTCTTTTCCTGAACCCTTGGACAATGTTTTGGGAGTCAGGCAGATTTTCCTCCAAAAATCCACCAAATAGTGTGAGATGAGAGTAGAGTGTACTGGTGCTCTAAGATTAGTGCGAGGAATCTGGAATCCTAGATAATTAGGTGATGATGCTCTGAGATGAGACATAGTTTTCACTCTCGGTTCCTACGTATGCATTTGGTGCAAAATTGTGAGAGCCACCGAATAAGGCAAATATGCAGAGAGCGAGTTTTCATAAAACTAGGGTTAAAGTGGATGGTTACGACCATTCTTTACGGAATCCTCGGCTGAAGGAGGGTATTGATGTCAAGGTCAGAAATACACCGTCCCATCCATCTCTGCCGGTGCCATGAGTAGGCACTTCCACCAAATAAGCCACCCAATATCTCTTGAGTACCACCATTCCCCAATAACGCCTCCTTAATAAAGTTCATGGATGTATGCGAGTTGTGTTATGCTGAAAAAAATAAAAATAAAAATAAAAAATAAAAAAAAATGAGAAAAAGAAAAAGAAAAAGAAAAAGAATGATGAAATGAAAGAAAAATTGAAAAAAAAATTGAAAAAAAAAATTTTAGAAAAAGAAGAAAAAGCAAAGAAAAGAATGAATATTTAGTGTTTATTTCATCGAGGCAATACTACCAAATAAAATTGAGCTCCACCAAATATGGCCTTAACCTATTTTTCTTGTGTTTCTGACTTCCTAAATATTGGCTGAGGAATCCCGACTTAGTGTTAGGGTTATGAGAACTCAATTAAAGTGTTAATGCCTAGTGAGACCACCAAATACAGAACATATGTGTGAATCTGGTGAGGTTGTGAGCTCTAAGAAAAAGAAAGAAAAAGAGTAAGAGAGAATGAATACAAAGGAATCAAAAGGGAGCATAGTTTTTCTCGTCTTTCTTTGAGTTGAGTTACTTAGTAATCCAGAAATCTAGATTCTGTAGTACTAGTCTCTATGTAGCACCAAGTGAGAATGAGCCACCAAATATATAATCCTTTCCCTCAAAGATTCTCTACCTAAGCCCAAAGCCAGGGTGAAATTCATAGAATATCTTGAATACCCTGAGGGAAGAAGTCCGCCTATCCCGCTAGAATTTTTACTAGGGGTCAAGTACAGGCTTTAGAGGTGTATTGGTTTTCACTTGAATCCATTGCAAAAGCTACATAGCTGCACCTTCACGATTGTCTGGATTTCTAGAGCATAGGATGAAAACAAAAGGGAGAAAAATCTCTATGCAAACACTTGATAAAAACCAGTCCCTTAGGGACCCTTGCTATAAATAATTTAGTCTTGCATTTGCCAGGGACTAGCAAGATTTAGGCATGGGGGTATGATTGCACAGTAATCATAGGTCATAATTGGCCTAGATTAAGCTAGGACTTAGCATAAGTTAGGGTTATTCATGCATGCATACGCATTATCTGCATCTTTACTGCTTTCCTTTAGCTATGCATAAAATAATGTTATAATGTGCTGATTAAGTGTATTATGTCGATTGCAGGCAATAAGCAGATCTGGAGCTGGATCTGGAGCAGGATCTGAAGCTAGATCTGAAATAACGGGAGTTGTGGCAGAGCTGGAGCAGAAGGCCTAGTTTAGATGTAGGAATAATAATGTAAGGGGGTTAAAGGTTTTCTATTCTATTAAGTAGAAATAAAGTAGTAAAATGTGAAGAGCTTAGGTCCATCCTAGCCCTAGGATAGCCTAGAGACTTCCCCAAGCCTTAGCCACCCTTAGATTAGGTCAAAACACCCTAGGAAGCCCTAAAACCCTAGTTCCAACCCTTCTCTGGACGTCCAGATAAGTTTTAAGATGTCCAGGACCCTTAGCCAACTCCCGCACACTTCAAACCCACTTCTGCAGTGTTATTGGACGTCCAGACACTTTGTCAGACGTCCAATTTCTGCAGAATACCCAAAACAGAACCCGAAATCCTTCCTGACTCTGATTGGACGTCTAGACAATAAGTCTGGACTTCTGATTTTTGAGTATAAGACATCTGATTCTATAATTAGACATCTGATACTGCTCTCCAATTCCTGTTTTGAGATTTAAGCCTTGATCTTGGATCTCTAGGTCCCTAAACCCAATTCCAACCCCATAGGAACCTAAATTAAGGTGCCCTAACCCTAGTACATCAGCTCTAGACCTCCCTAAGAACCTAATTAGGTCCTCACTAAACCTAAGTGACTTGGATCTTAGTCAATTCCATCAGCCTATTCAATTGGACTCATTGAGTCCAATTGAGCCCTGATCTCAGCACACACTATCCAATTGGACTCAGTGAGAGTCCAATTGACCTAGACCTGAATTAATTGAGTTGTTTTACTCTCAATTAAGTTTCCACACACCTAATTAAACTTGTATTAAGTTTAATTGCACTTTACCTTAGTGAATTAGGGTTTATAACCCTAATTTGAGACCTACCTTGACCTAAACCCACTAGAACCCAACCTAATCAACTTAGCCACCTAAGTTTCAACCCACACACACCCACACACACCATTCACACGAAAATATCTAGCCTAGAGTTCTCTAGAACTCTCTACCATGTGTGGTTGCCTTGGTTGCCAAAAATAGCAACCAAGAGCCATTCAATTTTTAGATCCACATTTGGTGGATCTAAAAACCACCATCCACCCTCTCTCTCTCACTCTCCCATGAGCTCCCACCACAAGCCTCTCTAGAGAATTCCATAATTCTCTAGAGAGCTTCCATTGGGTCTATAAAAAGACCCCATGGGTGGCCATTGGCACCCATTCACTCCCTTGGCAATTGCTCTCCATTGGTGCCATTCACACCACCTCCACTTAGCCACTCACTCCACCTCCACGAGCTCTCTACCACCACCATGGAGGACACCATGCCAGGATGCTGGATCAACCCTACTTCTCTCCAAGGGTCGGCCTAAGCTACATTGGCCGCCCCTCATCTCTTCTCGACCACTCCAAGGCCATCGGGGACCACCCCTGAATGCCCTCTATTCTTCTAGCTCTAGATCATGCTCTTCATAATTTTTGTTGCTTTCATTTACTGCTTAGTAGAGTAGTCTTACTTCTCCCCCAATGATGCATGCGAAATCCCCCCGTTGATTCTTGTATGCAATCGTTTTCTGGTAGTTAGATTTAATTTTAAGCATTCATGTATAAGCTTTCCTCTAGATTTCCTTGTGCAACAACTCTCCCACGATGAATGAAATTTCATTTTATATATATATATATCTTATGTGTTTGAAATCACCTTAAGCTAAATGATTATCATATTTGCGTGATTTAAGTGCCTGTTCTTTAACCGCCTATATATTATGCACCAGCATGTCGTTTAAATAAAGTACAGCGACTTTAAGATCGATTTCAAAAACAAAAACAACGCCTCCCAGAGACGAATGACCTAGACTCAAAGTCTCATTATTTTCAAAATAATATCTTTGTTGGATCGTATTTCGCAACTATACTATGACGCTTTTATCAAAAAAATGCGATCTAGGACTTCCCAACACCTAGACACATCCATAGCTCCTTCCTTTGCTCCCGACACCCACCTTGAACCACCTACTGCTGCTGACAATCCAGTTATGGAATTAAAGCCTTTTCCCGATCATCTCAAATATGTCTTTTTGGGTTCCAATAAGACGTTTCCTGTGATTATCAATTCCTACCTCACCTCTGATTAGGAAACACGTTTGATTTCTGTTCTCCAGCAGCATCGAAGAGCCATTGGTTGGACTCTTGATGATTTGACTAGCATCAGCCCCTCATACTGCACACATCACATTTATACTAAAGAGGGCGCACGACCTTGCCATGAAATGCAGAGATGCCTAAATCCAAATCTGCAGGATGTCATGAAAAAGGAGATCATCAAGTGGTTAGATACAGGGATCATCTACCCGATCTCCGACAGTTGGTGGGTGAGTCCAATCCAGGTTGTGCCTAAGAAGGCAGGACTCATCGTGACTACGACTGAAACTAGAGAAACCATACCGACCCATATAGCAAACTCGTGGAGAGTCTGCATTAATTACAGAAGACTCAATACTTCCATGAAGAAGGATCATTTTCCACTGCCGTTCATTGATCAGATACTCGAGAAACTAGCGGGAAATCGATTCTTCTGCTTTTTGGATGGGTACTCTGGTTACAATCAAGTGGCAATCAATCTTGAGGATCAAGAGAAGACCACCTTCACCTGCCCCTATGGGACGTACACGTTCCGGAGGATCCCCTTCGGTCTCTGCAATGCACCTGCTACTTTTTAGCAGTGCATGCTTGCCATATTCTTAGATATGGTACGTGAATACCTTTAAGTCTTCATGAATGACTTCTTGGTATTTGGGGAATCGTTTGATGATTGCCTCCTGCACTTGGTCTAAATCCTCAAGCGGTGCATTGACGTGAATTTGGTTCTTTCCTGGGAAAAGAGCCACTTCATGGTACTTGAGGGAATTATCCTGGGACATCTCATCTCTGAAAAAGGCATCCAAGTTGATCGAGCCAAAGTGAATTTAATTTCCAAACTCCCTATGCCTAGCTTGGTCAAGGGCATCCATTCATTTCTGGTGCACATCGATTTTTACCATCGATTATTCCTGACTTTTTGAAAATTGCGTGCCCCCTAACTAATCTTCTCTCTAAGGATGTCCCCTTCGAAATCACCAAGGAGTGCACTCAGGCGTTTGAGATCCTACATGATCGAGTTACCCAAGCACCTATCCTGCAGTCTCCTGATTGGTCTCAACCCTTTAAGATCATGTGTGATGCATCTGATAATGCTATGGGTGCGATACTTAGGCAGAAAATAGACAGGAAACCCGTGGTCATCTACTACGATAGCAAGACACTTGATGAGGCTCAGCATAACTACATAGTTACTGAGAAAGAGATGTTAGCTGTAGTATTTGGCCTGGAAAAATTCAGATCTTATCTTTTGGGTTCCCATGTTATCATATACTTGGATCACACTGCAGTGAGGCACCTCCTCGCGAAGGACACGGAACCTCGACTAATCTGCTGTATCTTGTTGTTGCAAGAGTTAAATCTTGAGATTCATGATAAGGCGGGAAAGCAGAATGTGGTAGCTGACCATTTGTCCCATCTTCTTCAATCAATGGCTCATCTAGTCCAATCACCAAGCATTTTCCGGACGAGCACTTGCTAGCCATTCACAGTCTCCCACGGTTTGCTGATAATGTAAACTACTTGGTTACGGGGAAAGTCCCGCCAGATTGGGCGACTTCCAGGTGGGACAAATTGATTTCCGAGGCCAAGTACTATATTTGGGAGGAACCATACCTTTTTCACATTGGCAATGATCAGGTGATTCGGAGATGCATCCATGATGTCGAGGTCAATGACGTGATCTCATTCTGTCATGACCAGGCCTGCGGTGGCCATTTCTCTGGGTGTAAAACTATAGCGAAAATTCTCCATTGTGGGTTTTTTGGCCCACTTTGTTCAAAGACGCACATACGGATTGTAGGGAATGCGCTCATTGTCAGACCCTCGGCAACATGGGCTCACGGGATATGATGCCCTTAAACCCGATAATTGTATGCGAAATCTTTGACATTTAGGGAATGGATTTCATGGGACCCTTTCTTAGATCTAATGACTTCGAGTACATTCTACTCGCTATTGATTATGTCTCCAAGTGGTCAAAGCCGTCCCCACAAGAACTAGTAATCATAAAGTTGTCCTCTGATTTATCCAGGTGAACATCTTTACCAGATTTGGGGTTTCTAAGGCCATCATTAGCGATGGTGGGTCTCATTTCAACAATGTGCACTTCCAGACCCTGATGAAAAAGTATAGGGTGTCGCATCGTATCTCGACCCCTTACCACCCCCAGACTAATGGACTGGCAGAACTGTCGAATCGAGAGATCAAGAAGATCCGTTAGGTCATTGTTCGACTTAATAGGAAGGACTAGTCTACTCACCTTCCGGAAGCTTTGTGGGCCTATAGGACCACCCACAGGACCCAATTAGGCATGTCTCCCTTCAGATTAATGTATGGAAAGGCGTGTCACCTTCCCGTAGAGATGGAGCATAAGGCCTATTGGGCAGTACAGAAGTGCAATTTGGATCTGATGAAGGCTGGAATACACTGCCGGTTGCAATTGAGTGAGATCGAGGAACTACGCAATGATGCATATGAGAATTGGTGTATCTACAAAGAGTGGGTCAAAGCCTTCCATGATAGGCACATTGTATGAAAATCATTCCATCTTGGTCAAAAAGTTCTACTCTTTGATGCTAAGCTTAAACTCTTCCCAGGAAAACTCAAATCAAAATGGATTGGACCATTCTTGGTGAGACAAATCTTTGGAAATGGAGCAGTTGAAATTAGTGAACTCAGCCTTGATTCTGAACTTTTTGTTGTGAACTCACTGACTCGAACTTGGCTGCTATCTCTTTTGATCTCCATTCTCCCTGAGCATATTCGCCCAGCTGATGGCATTAAACTCAGTGCTTAATGGGAGGCAACCAGTCATCTTTATGTAAAACACAAAATCCTTCTAGACACATCTTGTTGCTGAACTCATATTGCACTTTAGGGTTTGTCCATTAGAACAGCTGACTCCACCTCTGGTATCCGTACTTGAGCTTGAAATCGTCTGCAACAAACATCCCGACCTGTCCACCCACCCTTTGACCCTGTTCTAATGTACGATCTAAGCTGAACTCGAACCCACCTAATTTACAATGAGGACATTGTAAATCATAGGCATGGGGGGGTATTAAAGTGCAAAATGCTATGAGAATCACTTCACAAGAAAGGGTTTCATCAAAAAAATCATAAAAAAAAGGAGGTTGAGGAAAAAGAAGAGCCATTTTTGACAAGGAGGGAAGAAAATTGAAATGAAAAGAAAGGAGCACAAAGAAAAAGAAAATTGAGTTTGTTAGAAACAATTTGGAACTTACCTACCTTTTAGGTTGGATCGAATGATGAACTAAGACCTGAAAGGCTAATACTTAAGGAATTAGTGGCGAATACCGACCTTAGGCCTCTTGGATCTGTATTGGATTTAAACTTTTACGTACTTGTCAAGATCCGGATTAATACTCAAGAGGTTGGGGAAAATGCAAAGCTTATGTATTAGGTCTAAGGCTTAGGGAGTATTCAGCCCCGTTAACTGACCTCTAGTTTGTGGGACTCGGTAACTTTAGTACCCTAAATCACACACAGTCTGGTTCAGTGTACTCTAAAGTTAAAACCATGCCAAAAGGCATTTAATCTATTTTGAAAAAGGTCCTAAGATTTAGATTAGGAACGGCTCGAAAACACAAGTTGATTTGGATGAGTTCCCAGCATAGAGAGACGAGAAATTCCTCTCGAAGATGCGCAATAACATATCATCTCCTCTGTGCTTGTCTCATAGGATATCTAAATATCCTACTGGGAGCATGTAAGCACCTTGTGTTGGTTCAGATGCCATGGGAAGCATTATCACGAAATGTCAATTGCCAGGGTCTGGATTTAGCGACAGAACTCCATGGGCAGGATTATCCCAAAATCTCGAAAGCCAGGGTTCTAGGGGTTGCCATGGGTGGTGCTATCTTGAACCATCGATTGATAGGAACCCTGCAAAGATTGACGGTGGGGATACGGAATTCGATACAGATCGGGTTTAGGGCCAACCCGAGGATAGATCTAAGGAAAAATATAATGAAAAGAAAAGAGAGAGAAAGCTCTCCACAAATCAAATTCTCCTTCTATCTCTTTCAAAATGCACTAGCAAACTGAACTAGACTAACCATGTTTTAAGTATGGGTGCTTTAATTGCTGAGTTCAACAAACCTTAGGTTAGTTCCTGCGGGTCTTAGAAACCTTCACGGCAGACTGAGGTGAAAGCTAGTCATGTTTGGATTTGGGCTAGTGCTTGAGTACCTCTAGGCCTATTGTTGGTATTAAGATTTGATTCCTAGAGATGCCACATAGTAAGGCATCCTAACGGTTAAATCCGACCTAGATAATTGGTTCAATTCAGATGGTTATGCTAAGGGACCCGCAAATGTTAGGTATGGGGGTATGATGGGAACACCATCATGAGCCATAACTAGCTCAATTTGATCTAATTAAGTCAATAAAAGCTCCTACATATTCATCAGAAGGTCTTAAGGGCACAAAACACTGATTTGAGAAGATGACAAGATTACAGGGTTATTTCTGCAAATTTACCATTCTATCACAAAAGCAGAATAACCACAGGTTTTCTTAGGGGTTAAATAAAGGTCAAAATGTGCTTCAGAGTCTAACAAGAGGGTTCATACAGAACGAAATGGGTTTTCATGCGTTATGGGAATTAATGGACATCTAAAATCCTAAAAATAGACCTGCTTAATCTATTGAGGTTATGGTCAAAATAAAATTCACCTAAACCCTCTAAAATTCATAAAAAAATATTCTCTAAGGTTTAGTACCTTCAATTTGACCATCAGAACCCGTCTTAACCTAAAATAAAGCCACAGACAGACTTTTACCCTAATTTGGGTAATTATGCCATTTCTCCAGTAAAACATTGTTAGAAACCTAAATCTAACTTCACCATTGGATTCCTTGGGTCCAAATTAGGTTTGTACCAAAATTTAGGCCCAATTTTAGGTCATATTGACCAAGTTTTCATTTTGGTCCAGTCTAGGCTATTTTTTCTCACACTTGTGCCCCTAACTTTCAAAAAATATGCATTTGGGTCCCTAACTTTCGTCATCTTCTTTACAAGCTGGTCCCTGCTACCATTGGTGTGAATTCACCTTGCTCCGGCGAGATTCGAGCAGAGATTTCTCACTCGATTCTCAAAGAAACCTTCCCAAAATTGAACCGGAGATTCTTTGTGAAATTTCGTTCTATATGGGACCGGTCTTGGGCTCCAATTCTTTCCCAAAAGGTCATGTAAACCATTTGAAGGATCGGCTATCCTATTTTGCAAGGACCTTCCAATCTTGGAAGCTTCTTTCCAATCTTGTAAAGGCCTCCTATGTCCTATATAAGTACGACCAATGCCTCATCGTGCTTCTCAGCAAGTCTTGGCAAGCCAAAAGCCCCTGCTCCGATGACTTCTTCGATCCCCTTCCTCCATCCATCCAATGACCAAATTGGTCGGTCCTCTTGACTCTCCTCTTCGTCGTGATCCTCCCCGACCAAAGGGAGGACGTGCCTCTGCCTACCTTGCCATTGCGGCCTCCCCGCTCTCTCCATCTTCTCCGACGTTGGTCGAACACAACCAACTGCCTCCGCCTCTCTCTCACCTAGCTAAGTCCCTTTATCACTCTCTCTCACACTCTACTTCTCTTTTCCCGCACTCACAACTCACTCACATTCGCTGCACCACCCGCACCCTCTTCATCTCCCCCTGCTTCGGCGATGCTCCGACGATGCCTACACACTGCTACACCGCTTGACTATTGCCGCTCTCACCGCTACGAGCTCCGCCATCACATAGAGGACAAAAGCTCTCTGTCTATTCCACTGATTCGCCACTTCACGAGTCCCTCGAACACCACCCTCACCGCACCTCCATTCTGACTTCACTAGACTTCCTCACATGCTCACACACCAAATTGACACCATTGTTGCCCTTGGCAGTCCTTGGCTATCCTCCTGAGTGCTTTATCTAGGGCTTATAGCCCGTATTTTTGTCTCAGGTTCCTTCATCGAACATCCGCCACCACCTCAAGTTCTCCGATGAAGCTGTCATGATTCTCCTAGATTTCTTCTCCAGGTTTCGCGACTGTGTCCCAGGCTTCGCTCTAGACCTTCAATTGGCATCGACATACGTTGCTATTGCCTTAATCAAAAGCCACCTTTAGCTGCCTGCTGCGCAAAGAACAGGGGACAAGGTAGCCCCATGTCGAATACGGAAGACTCCTCATGCGGTTTAAATGGATTTTGTGCATCTGGCTTATCCCCTCAGCATGCAAAGGGGGTGAGGTCCCCATACGCATGCCCATACGCATGCCTCACTCGCTGTCATGCCACGCGGGTCTGGCTAGATCTAGTTAGCTATCTGTTTACCTGGTTAGAGTAGAGCTTTGAGAGAGAACAGAAGAAAGAGAGAGAGTTGGGGGGGTTTTTGCCTTCTGCTACTCTTTACACAGAGAGAATTCGAAGAAGCCTTTGCTTCTGTGTTGCTGTGCCTGTGCCTCTCCCTAAGGCTTGCAGAGAAGAGAAGGAGAAGATTTGAAGGAGACTGTAGAGAAACCATAGAGAAGAAGAGATGGAACTAAAGAAGGAGAAAAACAACAAGAGCACTGCCTTTGCACTGTAGCATCAGACATTTTAGGCTATATTAAACTTGATTGATATTGTGTTCTACTTGCTTTTATTGTGAAGAGTAATTGGTGATTCAAATCACCATTTTACTCAATTCTTTTTGCACATTGATACTTGACATTATTACTATATCACTCTGAATTAATTTTGATTGCAATTTATTATATCTTTGACTCAAATTGTGATCTTGAGTTTTAAATTGCCATATTGCTCCCTGCGTTCGACCTCGGATTTCTTTCGAGTATAAATTTTATTTGTTTTTCACACTGATTTGAACTGTACTACAATGCGACGATTTTAAAACCCATTTTAGAGTGATTAACACCTAGCCAACCAAGGGAGACCTACCACATCTACCCAAGCTCCATGAATTCCACATCTCACCCCTTCTAACACCCCAAAGGGAGAAAATTTGCATAACCTAAATACTTCCCGTGTTGAGTATAATCATTATTCCGAGGCTTTCTATGGTTCAACAGGGAGTTATACTTATCCAAATCATTACCCCACTTAAAATGTCTCCACCTTCCAGGAGCAATTGAAAAATTCGTCTAATTATAGGAATTATCTGACTCACTCCTCGACCAATCTAGTTCCTCACCAACAACAAAACCCGTTTGGAGGGTATGGTTCAAGTGAAACTTATCAATCTAGGCCATCTCAAGAAGACATCAATGCCCAGATGATGAAAACCCTGTAGGAGATGCAAAGAAAAGCTATGGAAATCACCCATATTATTAACAATCTCAATGATCAAGTTGGGGTTATTTGGACTCAAATCAGAGAGTTGGTTGATAAGTCGTGTACTTATCACCCCAACTTATTTAACCAATTTAAAATAAAATTTCAAATGGCAAGGACTCGATAAAGAAATCCACATTGTAGTGGACACCTGGGCTGATTAAGCCTGAAGACCTGAAGGGTCTAAGTGTTTAGGTCATATTGTATCATTCCTATGGTTGACAAATTTATAGAGCCCAAGTTCTTTTTTCCTTATTCAATTCTTTTTTTCAAAAATAAAGAGAAAATAAAAAGAATCTATGGAGCTAACAAGATGATTCAGAGATGAATATCCACTTCCCCATGCCTATTTAATGCAATGTCATTGTATTAAAAAGACATGACAAAGAGTGGAGTAGAAAAGAAAACACCTGAATTTCATGATTACCTTGTCAGCTTCGAGATCAAAATGGACTGTATATGTGCTGAGTTTAGTGCCTTCAGCTAGGCACACTATACAAATAAAGAATAAATAAAGAATTCACTGGTGTAGGTCAGAATCAGAATAAGAAAATCTAGTTTTGGACCTGCTAAGAGAAGATGTCCATAGATGTGGACCAGATTGTGGTACAGACCCATACTCCACGGTTGAGTATATCTAAGATTTTGGATAAAAATTATCCAAAACCTAAGATCAGCATGCAAGCGGGGTCAGGCCTATAATTTGTGAGGATGCAACCCAAAACCAAAAGTCGAATTACAAAGAAATGAAGCTCAAAAGGATAATCAATGAATTTGTTCTTGGGTTGTACATCCTTAGAAAAAATGTCATAAGGGTCTTGGTAGAAGGTTGGGAGTTTTAGACAAGTCAGAACCCTTAGACTCGGTCTTCTACTTCCTTCGGAATTGGCTTCCCAAAGTTTCATTTCCCAAATCCTCTCCTCATTTAAAATTTCAAATTCCGGGACATCATGCATGTTAATCACCGCATCTAAAATTTTCAAGTCTAAGATTTATGACTGAATCAGAATTGACTTGGGTCGAATGATCTCAAGAACATAATTCTCATTATGCTCAATGGGGTGTGATTGAGGAATGTGTCTTTGAATTGAATCCTTCATGAAACGAGGATCTGAATCCGCCATGCGAGCCTCAACAGGATCAAGTTCCTCAATTTTAGGGTCATCAAATGATTCATTGAATTCCTTAGGCCCAGTCATCTCACTGAAATCATGTGTTGTAAACTCAGGTGAGACTTCACATAATGATTCTTCACCTTCAGAATCAAAGAATTCTAAATCCGCATTAATGTATGACTCAAAATCATCAATCACTTTATGATCCATGGAGACATACATTTCCTCATTCCCCAGCTCAGGGATCTCAGGTGAAGAATTCAATTCATCCTTATTTGATTGCTCTAGAATAACCTGGTTAACCCTAGTCTCATAAAACGTGTCCCCCCTACAGGTACCTGAGTGGATTTTAACATTGGCTCTCTTGACAAGGGTTCATCCTAGGAATCATCCTAAGATTAGACTAGAGCAATCACAATTCTCATCCTCAATTTTGATAACTTCCTAAGTAAAAACTCACCCAGGTCCTTATCCTTAACATCCTGGAGCGAATCCAACAAATAGTTGTTAAGATCATCAATCATTTCAATCAGAGGCTCCAATTCTTCAGGGCAAGGTGTTGGCTGAGCTTCTAAAAATTATATGGTATTCCTTAAGTTAGCCAACACCTTATCTTGGACCTGGTTAACCTAAAACAAATGATTTGGTTCAGGGTTGGGTGGGTTTGGGTTCAGTGCAAGGGAGTCAACAAATTGAGGTTCTTGATACCCTCCCTGATAATAGGTCATTTCAGGTTATCCATAATGGGGTGATGACCTATATGTAGTGTAATCTAAGGAAGGGTAAGGATCAGCATATCCTTTATGATTGTAGATCATATTTGGTTGTCCAAATGAGGGCGGTGATCTATAATTGATGTAGCTCAGAGAAGGATAAGAATCAAGATCTAGGGTTAGACCCTGAACACGGAGGTCCGGAACTGTATCCCCAATCAGGATTATCCCAACTAGAAGATGGATGAGAATAAGTTTGGTTGGAATAATAATCATTTTGGGAATAAGTAGTGGTAGGAGGGTAGGAGTGGAAGTATGAATAAGATGTGAAAAGATCCATGACAGAACAAGAGGAAGAAAGGTGCCTTGCAATACGAACAATCAAACTTGTCCTTAAGTGGGCTAGACTAAAGACATACAGACTCCCAGAACCCATCTTGAGATGAAGAAATGATTTGATCTACTCCTTTCTGGTCAATCCAACCAGTTAGAGGGAGGGGCTGGGGAGAAGGTTCTTCCCTTGGCTTTCGCATCAAGTTCCTTTGATACCCCCCAACCACGATCATTTGATTCTGCTCCCCTAGCTAGACATCATATTGAACGGTAGAAGCAGACTAATAAAAAATAATCTTGATCTGGGTTCCAAAGGGCAAGTCCAATCCTTAAGGCCAACGTCTACTCTATTTTAACTAAGGTTAGGTTTGAATGTGCTTTGAAATGTGATGGGCCCTTTTATCTGGGTTGTGCCCTTAATGATTGATTGATATGTGTGTGCCTGAACAACCAGTTGTTTTCAAGCAAGATTATTTTTGGATGCGGTGAATTTTAGGGTTCAAATCTTGCTTAATAACTTCTAGGATTCAACTTTGGGTATGTTTAATCAAGTTCAGTTGGCACATCAAGCCTTGAAAGCACAGGTGAAGATGTTTTCCTTTGAAATCAAAAAATGTGGAGTGCTTGGTTTAGTCCTAAAAGTTGAGCTTATTTGGCAGCTACTTGATGAGTTATTTTTAGTTGAAGTGGTGCAGCCTAAACAACTCAAACAATTGGCCTGATGGACCACTTAATTAGGCACACAAGTGATAACCTAATATGATTTCTACTCAATTATGTGTTGATGAGTGTACCGGTCCCAAAGATCTGGTTATCGGTTGAGTATGAAGAATCAGAAGAGGTTGTGTACCTCTATGAGATTTTTTTTAAAATTTTTCTTTTATATGGAGAGGGTGAGGCGGGTGTAAGTGTCAAACAAACAATCAAAACTAACCTTAGAGTTTATGCAAGCTCCTAGGTTAATCATGGTTTGTGTTATTAGGTGGTGGAATGAAATCTAGTGGGTTGGGAGGTGGGTTTACTTACAACTTTGCTCCAATCTACCGCTTTTGCCCGCCTTGTGAGAGTACTTACAATCACAATAAGAAAGGAGAGAAGTGAGGTAAATGATCTGTAAGTTAGAAAATGCAAAAAATCAAAGAGCGTCGCCTCCCTGGCAATGACACCAAAATGTTGATTTGGAAAATCATCGCAAAAAGATTGAGTTTTGAAAACTCGTTATCGTAGGGTAATTTGCGAGAAAATCCGTTAACAAATAAATTTACAGAAACTTAAAAGGAATTCCGGGTCGAACATAGAGAGGCGAATGTTTGAATAAAAATCATGTTTGATTTATTGTCACGATGCAGATTAGCTAGTTGAATTGAATCTACGCTAGCTATCTACGTAAAGAATAATGAATAGAAGAGAGAGAAAAGAATGATACAAATAAAGAGCAAAACAGAGATAGAATAAGCATGAATTTCATAACCACTAAATGATGTTCATTACAACTACTCGTTACAACTAGTCGTTACACTAGAAAGCAGGAAATCTATGCTAGAAAGCAATAAATGAGAAGGTGAAGAGAAGTTATCCTCCTTGACGGTTGCTTAGAGGACAAGCCACGTTGATGGAGCGTTCGAAAGAACATGGTGAGACATGGGGTGAGAGAGAATGAAGACGAACGAGGAGGATGGGGCAGGGTGACGTCGCAGTGGGATCTACTTCCCAAATGGCGGTGAGAAGACAACTGCAGGTGCTTCATGAACGGGGATGAGAAGGTGGAAAAATTCTAGTTTTAACACTAATGGAGCATCCCGGGTTTGGGACAAGCTCTTAGAGCTTTGGAGGGGGTGAGAGAAGAGAGGAAGGGATGAGAATTTCGATTGGTAGGGGTCTCCTTTTATAGTTGTAGGGATTGAGGGCAAATAGGTCATTTTATGTTTAAAACATTAATGCACAGGTCTTTAGTGACAGATTTAAACGTCACTAAAGACCTGAACGTGAGCATTGGTCGTGTCAGTGGCCGCCTCCTCTCCTTCCTCTACGCTCAATGCTCATGCACGATTAGGCATTCTCAGTCATCCGATTGCAAGATCGGACGGCTTAAAACATCGCACCTGCTCCTCTTCAATGTGCTCAACGTCTACGCGTGTGATTGCATGTGCAGTTGTGCGTCCGATCGTGCATGTAGCGCTTGTGTAATCTCATATGGCCATGCAGACACCTTCGTCGTTGCCCGATCAAGATCTGGCGGCTGAATTTGGATGCTCCACGCTCGTGCCTTTGGTTTGAGTTGCACGGAGAGTTGCGTGAGGGCACTCGTCCACTATGCCAAGCCATCCTTTGAGGCAAGCTTTGGCTTAAGGCATGCACGTCCATGGCCGTTGGATCAAGATCCAACGCCCTAGATTAGACAAGCACATGAGGAGAAAGAGAGCAGCGGGTGTTCTTGGGTCGGTGTGGGTGGCTAAGATGGCACCACGTGGCACCATCTAGGTCATCCATTTTCCAATGCTTGTAGATGGTGCCACGGATGTCGGATTGAACGGATTTTTGTGCCGTTGGGCTGTGATCATCGATCCACACCCGTCCATGCAGTCAGATTTGTGATCTGAAGTATGGATTTACACCATCTTGGCCCTTGACCTATAATCTTTCTCGGACTACATCTGATACTATGGAAGTCTGATCGGGGTGATCTTGGAGTCGTTGAACTCCAATCGTTACCTTGATAAAATCCGTTTGGTTGGATCTTCAATCCGAGGCCCTGATAAAATATTGCCCTGTTCCCTCACCATAAAAAGAGAAAATTAACTTAAACTTTATACAATCTAACCAAAATGCAAGATGATGCATGTTATGCAATATTTATAATGTATGATGCAACTATACGCTTAAGAACATGTATAAGTAGATGGTATATGTTATATAAACATGTTTACATCAGCTGCTGATAAATGCCAGTTTATTATCATTCTTATGCCACAAAACTAACCTAGCTCTTAAGGTTTTAACTCCGCAAGCAGGTTTTTAGGCTACATTTAGGCATTTACTTAGGATAGGCATGCATTGCATTTTAATGTATTTTTGATGCATTTATCTGAGTGTCAGGATTAGGAAGAATGTCAGATCCTACACATCTTGGCACTTAGGAAGGCAAAAGATGAAGAAGAAGCTCCTATCAGCTAGATCCCAGCTTGATCTAGCTCATTTAAACTGAATCCCAGCTAGATCTAGCTCATCCCAGCTAAATCCCAGCTCCTAGCTGGATCAACTCATCCTTAGCTCCATTCAGCTAATCGCAGCTAAATGGTAGCTCTAGCTAGTTCACCTTATTTCCTTTTAGCTCACCTCAGTTGGATGGCAGCTCAAACTAGCTAAAGACAGTTGATCCTAGCTCCATTCTAGCTCTTCCAACTTAGAAGAGTTCACTGGAAGTCCAACCTAACTAGGACTAGCTACTACTATCTACTAGCTAGACCTGGTCAGCTGAAGATGACCTTAACCAACTCAGGCCAGCTCAAGTCCAGCTCCCGGAGACCTATCTCAGCTCAACCTAGTTGAGTTGAGCTACTTGACCTAAGCTGGCTACTCCAGCTATCTAAGTAATCTTCGGGAAGACCAGACCCAACTCAGCTTAGCTCAGATAAGAAGAATCTAGCTCAGATAAACTTGGCTTAGCTGCTAGAAAAGAACTAGCTAGCTAGGCTAGCTACTGAGCTCTATTTCAGCTCCCTTCAGTAGACATCAGCTCTAGTGCAGCTCCTTCCAGCTACCCTCAGCTCATCTCCCCTAAAACCCTAGCTCCAAATGCCTCCAACCCTACTTCCTACTAGCTAAGCTTAGCTATGCACCTCCTTGGCAACCCAACCTAACCCTAAAACCTACAAGCTAACTCCACCAAAAAGAGACCTAACCTAGTCCACCTAGCTCCTACTTCTAAACCCCTTTTTTGGTGCCAACCCATTCACCTCCCTTCAGCCCACCACCATTACCGAAGGGCACCACAAAAGTGGCACCACTTTTTCCCTCCAAAACCCTCTTCATCACCACCCTACGCCTACCCATACAACCCATCCTAGCCATCCACCTACCCACCTTCTAGAAACCCCCTTATGTGGCGCCAAACCATGGCATCCCTCCATGGTTGGCGCCAACTTCATGCACCTCTCCACCACCATAACTACCCCCCTCACACCCTTAAAGATGGCGCCAACAAACCTAGGCCCTAGGATCCGCATAACCAAAACTAACTACCCACCAAACCTAATCCTAGCCCTACACCTATGCCCAAGCCAACCACCCCTCATCTACCTCTATAAATACCCACCATAATCACCACCAAAAATCCCTCTCTTCCCTTATTTGGGTCCATCAATATTCCACCCCATCTCCACACCAAGGAGGTAGAAGGAGAGAAGAAGATCAAGGGGGTAACCTACCTGCCCCCTTGGTGCCTTCTTCCTCTCCCTCTTCTCCCTTAGCCATGTCAAGGAGGAGGCCACCTTCATCAAGAGGGGATGGCTAGGAAAAGAAGGATACAACAAGGTGGTTGACACCCACCTTGGAGGAGAGCTTGAAGGAAGGTCACTTGGAGAAGGAAGAGAGGGAGATCTCTTTTCAATTGCCGGGTCATTACACTTGGAGCAAGGGCTCTCCTAAACTTCTATAGAGGATTCAACTTCTTTATCTTCTTTTATCTTGTATTAGCTAGTTTAGATTCTCTTTTTCTTTTAGAAGCATCTAGCTACTTGTAATTGACCTTGCTAGTAATACAAGTCATAATTGTGTTTTTCATGTTATGCTATTGTAAAGCACACACTCTCCTCTTCTAATTACCCTAGGTGCACTGGCCTAGGGTGAGCTTAGAAGAAAGAACTCGATTTTTGTCATTTACGTTAGTGATAGGTGTAGTTGTAGCGTAATTTCGTCTTCGCATATCTCAAGCCTAATTGTTTCTAAAACATATAAAAACAACAAAATCAAAATAACAAAAAGAAAGTATGGATTTGAGAGGTGAGAGAGAGAACCACTCATGTGATTAACAATTTGGACAACCCTAGATACTCCATTATCCAGGTATGATAAATTTAAGAGTCGATTGCAGATTTACGCATCTCAATGACACTATTTCATATAATTAACAAACCGCATATTTTCCCGACTAGCTCTCACCCACCCCCAAATCCTGAGGGGGGGAATCATCCCCCTTCCCCTCCACCAGGTGGTGGTGGAGGAGTCGACCAATCAATTTTCCTCTAAGCCCAAATGGCATTGTACAACAAACAGATTCAAGCCATTAGGGAAACCTTGGAGGAAATGCAAAACCCTCCTGAATAGGAGAAGCCTAGGTCTCTGAGCTCTTATCAGAATCCCATTGCAACAGAGACCCAAAGGCAATTTCGTGTCCCTATGGGAGGGGAAGATTTTGAGTTGAAACTAAACGTAATTGGCCTAATCAATTTCCATTATCTTGGAATTGCTAGTGAAGACCCTTTTCTTCACTTGGAGGACTTAACCCGCTTAGCTGAAACTATTAAACCAAAAAACATCGGGTTAAACATTGTCCTCATGAAAATGTTCCCATTTTTGTTGCAGGACAAAGCCACACAATGGTTGCGCACGATTGGATGACCCATTAGTTCTTGGGAAGAGATGCATACAGCGTTTCTCAGGAAATTCTTCCCAATCGGGCGCACCAATGCACTTCGCCGTACTATGACTTCTTTCATGAAACAAAATAATGAATAATTTCATGTGGCCTGGGAGAGGTATCATGACCTTCTCAGGAAATGTCCACATCACGAGCCCAAGTGGCATGTAGCGCATATTTCTACTATGAGCTAAATGAAACTATGAGGCAAATTGCAGACACTTCCTGTAGAGGTAATTTCATGAATAAAGATGAGGATGGAGCATATGAATTGTTTGAGAACATGAGTGAAAATTCTATGAACAATGCTTCCATCGTTGCCTTTAATCAAACTAGCACACCTCATAGTGGAGCACATGAGGTTGACACGGGACCCTCCCATTCGTCCACTGATATGAACTTAATTGCACAAACATTTGACGAAGTCTCCCTTGTACACAAGAAGTTGGATGAACTCTTAGCAGACCCCGCTCGATCTGTGGCTCACACTTTGACTCCATCACGTCACAAACCTAATCATTCCCAAGTTAGGCTTAATTCTAGGAATCCCACACTACTTGCACCATCTGTACTGAGTATCGCGCCGAGTGACTCGATAAGTAATGTGGACTTAGCTTCTGTTAGCCAGCATTTTGACATGGAGGAGCAAGCCTCCATGTACTTGGGTGCATTATCTTATGCAGACTTGTCTTCAAAATTCAAAGAAGCGTGCACCCTGGGGAACAACCCATAATTTTCTACTTATAACATAAGGTGGCACAACTCAGCAATGGCGGCTTTGCTTTGGTATGTGTGGAGAATGAGGAACGAAAAAGTGTTCAAGGGGTTGTCGGTGTGAGTTGGCAAAATTGTAAGGGGGTGTGAATCCCTTATTGGAGAGTGGAGTGATTCTTTGTAATTACTTATAGTTCACACTTTAATAAAATTTTTCCTAGTTTGCTATCATTTTCGAGAGCATTCCTTACTTAAAAAAAAACCCAAGGTGGCACAACTAAAGAGACAATTTTCACTTTTGAAGTAGCTTTGCTCGTAAAATGATGCGTCGAAGTAGTATGTAAGTGGTGGAAAATTCTTAATCAAAATAATTAAAATAACCACTCGAGAAAAGAGTGGGTCATGTCCACAGGGAGGCAAGGGGCCTACCAAAACTTGCTAAAGTCTTTCAGAAAAGTTCACAATTAAAGTCGCGAAGAATAGATGCCAAAACCCTTATGAAATGAGGCTCATAGTGTTCATATATGTTGATAAAGCATTTAAGGAAAGGAGGGTGGTTATCTTCACAAAATAGCCAGCATTTTAATATTCAATAAATGAGAAAAATCAAGTTTGGAAATGGCACTCCATCATAATAACTAATTGAGAGGAAACAGGGGATTCCTTCCTTGTGCTTGCACGCATGGAAGAGAGTCCGACCACGAGGAGCTCACTGGAGGTGGGTAGCTTTGAGCCGCATTCGACCATGGTGGCCACGAGAAGTGGGATGTCCGGAGGTGGCTGCACAGTGTAAATGAAGGTGGTGGGTGGTGGTGGCTCTTGCTACTATTGGAGAGCAGATCCACACTCAGAGGAGGGCGGAGGTCAAACGTGCACCGGTGGTTGCACGAGAGGAGGCCAGCTATGCATGAGTGAAAGGGACGCGGTGAGGCTGATGGAGGTGGTTGGTGCGTGCGAGTGGCATCGACGTGCGGTGGTGTGAAGGGGTGTTAATCGCGAAAATCATCTTTTAGAAATACGCATTGTAGTATAGGATGAAAATTGCAATGACACTTAGATTTATAAGAGTGCTAAAAAATAAGGAATTGAGTTTGAGGTCGTTCATAGAGAGCAAATGTGGAATTCAGACACTAATCACAATTAGAAGTCATGAGCATAATTAATTAAGCACAGAAAAGATATTCAATGAATAATATTCTCAAGAATACATTGAATGATGAACCAAATTGTATCTCAGAAGTTGTTGGGATAAAAAGAATAGAAACTCTAAAAAGCATGGTGATTTAAATCACCAATTAGATCCTCTAATTAAGCATTTATCCCAAGCATATCAACTAATCAAATTTTCCAATAGTGGTCCTTGAACCACTAATCCACGTCAGATAAGTCCATAGTATCGCAAGCAAGGCACGGATGCCTTATCTACTTAGAGCACAGCCAAGGAATAGAGTGTGAACAGAGTAAGCCTTCTTCCTTCAAACCTCGCTAAGTGTAGGGCAATTAGGCACAAATACCAAGGAAAAACCAACCCTCTACCCCTTTCAGAATTTCTCCTCTTTCCTTTCTCAGAACCGGGTATAGGTTTAGGCAGTCATTGGGTTTGAGCAGGGGACCAGACCCATTGGTAAGGTGTAGCTGATGAGGAGTGGATAGAGAGAGTGAGTGGGGACCTGACCCCCCATGTATTGGGCGAGGGGGTATCAGGTCGAATTCCCTTTATACGTTGCACGAGCTCGTGTGATGCACGATGTGGGACTATATCCCACCTTTCTTCGCGAATTAATAATAGATGGAGGTGGCTTGAATTGAAGTTGTTGCATCCTTTCTTCGATTGGAGCTGTAGATGGGTGCGTGGATGGACTCCATGCGTTGAAAGAGCGATTCTCATTTTTGATGAAATTTTAAACATAAATTGTTGCATCGTTATAATTCGTTGTGTGGTAGGAAATCACTTTTCAAAATATTTAAAACTCAAAATCTAACCAAGAAAATAGTGAGGTCAACTCCATAAGAAGGAATTAGCCTATTAAACTAATGAGTGGTGCCTCATTTATTTGGAAATCTCAACGGGTGCGCATATTAATTAGTGCAACTCATTTCCCACATAAATTCTCAATCTAAACAATTCATTAAGAATGTAGGTGTTTATATGCAAAATCACCAAAAAATAATACTCTGTTAAATAGTAATCTTGGAAATGGCAATCATCGTAAATATTAATCTCTAATAGAATATAGCTTGTTCACTATGATCAATATGTCATGCTCTAAATCATTCATGAGAACTCAACCACATGTAATTCAGATTAAGAAGAGGGATGTCCATGCAAATTCACTTCAATATATTAAATCATTAAATAAATGAATAATCTTTTGGCAATGGCAAACGTCGTAAATGGTATTGAGATGCGAAACATAGGATTCTTCCTCTCTCTTCCTCACATGCGGGATGAAGGGCCTCCAGCCGGATGGAGCTCGAAGGAGATTGGTCGGGACGAGGGCTACGCGATGGCGTAGGGGGCGTGGGCGGATGTGGCCAGCGATGGCGACCAGAGGTGGAGGAGAATGACGATAATAGCAATGGCAAGTGGTGCGTGAGGAGGTCGTCGAGGGTGGCTGGCAGTCATGCGGAGGCCGTGGGCATGAGACGAGAAGAACGGTGATGTTGGTGATGAGATTAACTACTCGTAGTGGTTGTAAGAAGCGAGAAGGTGGCTGCGAGTTTGGGTTCTTTTGCATGAAGTTACAGGGGAGGTAGGTTGGAGAAGAGGAAGAAGAGGAACGGGTGGCGGTGGATGGCTGTGGGCTTGCGTGGAGAGGGAAAGTGGTTTAGGCGCTGGTGGTGGTGATGTTGATGGTGTTGGCTGAGGGAATCTTCGGTGGAGGTGAACAGAGGGGACGTGTGTGGAGAAGAAGAAGGTGAAGGAGAATGGGTACGGTTTCGGTGAAGGTGAAGGTGGAAGATGGCCGTCAAAGAGGATGGTGGCACTCGTGCCGTCGCTACGAGTGCAGTGAAGGGAGGTAGTGCACTTCAAGCCACGGTACAAGCCCTTAGCCATGGTGTACGCTCCGACCATGATGCCGATGGTGGAGAGGATGATGAAGATGATCCTCCTCCCTTTTTAAAAACTCCTCTTGTTTGTTTTATTCGATTGAAAGCCTCTCCAACCACTCGGTGAAGATCGCGAATGGTTGGAACGCATGGATAAGTCTGGCGGTAACATATCAGATGTCTAGACTGAGTTCTGGATGTCTTAAAAAGTGTGGATAGCAGTGAGTCCAAGATGAAGGTTCTCAGACGTCCAAACTAGGTCCAGGATGTCTTACAGAATGATTTTGGACATCTAAATGATGCCTTTATGTTTCTTGCACCTAGCCTACATCCACCAAATAGATTATCGCAATCACATGTTGTAAAATTGACGCATAAAATTATACGCAGACTAAGATCAATTACCACTTAACTCCTAATCAATTAGAAACTAAGGGCAGATAATTAAAGAGTACTTAGGCTAAATAATGGTCCACTAAAGTGGACTTATCAAATGCTCCCATGCCTATATTTTACTAGTCTCGAGCAAAAATGAAAAATGAATGGAAGGTGTATGATGCTATCTTAGGAGTAACAAAAGATTTCTTCTTTTCCTATTTGAAAAATTTAGAGATCCAGACAAATGTGAAGTGATAGTAGCTTAGGTAATGGATCCAAGTGAAAAACCAACCTACATTTAAAGTTCGTACTTCACCCTTGATAAAATTTTATCGGGATAGTTAACTTCTTCCCTTAGGGATAAAGCAGAAAATATTGTATACTTTGACCCCAATTTTTTGGCTTAGGAAGGAGATACTGAGTCAAATGGAGTGCTACATGTAGTCTAGTACTATAAACTCTAAATCTCTAGACTATCAAAATTGTCAACCCAGAGAGAGGCAAAAAACTGTGCTCTCTTAATGTTACTTTGTGCTCACTCTTTTTCTTTCTTTCCCCTCTGAGATCACACATCTCATTAGATTCTGTAAATGTACTTAATGTTTGGTGGCCTCACATGGCATTCACATTTTAATTAGAGCCCTAATAACCCTATAACTAAGCTAGAAGTCCTTAGCTAGTATTCAAGTAATCAGAAATGTTGAAAAGTAGGTATGGGTCATATTTGGTGGATCGCAATGGGTGTTTTTATTGCCTTAATGACATTGACATGAAGACATAGCTATAAAATCGAACTTCTTTTTTCTTCTTTTTCTATTTTTTTTCCTTTTTCTTTTCCTTCTTTCTAAATATATATATACATTTTCTTTCTCTTTATTTTTTTTTTAACTATCAACACAATACATCACAAACTTTTATTCATAATGTATTATTAGGGATGAAATTGTTCAAGAGGATATTGTGTGGCTTATTTGGTGGAAGTGCCTACTCTTGGCACTGGGAAGTAATGGATAGGACAAGCATATTTCTAACCTTTGACACTACTACCCTCCTTCAACTGAGGAATCTATGAAGGATGGTCGTAACCATCCACCATAGTCATAGTTTTATTAAAACTTAATCTCTATATATCTGCCTTATTTGGTGACTCTCAGGAATTCATACACAATGTTCGCACGTAGGAACAAAGAGTGAAAACTATGCCTAACTCTGAGGTATCATCATCTAATTATCTAGAGCTTAGGAGTTCTTGCAGTAGACTTAATGCACCAATAGTCACCCTACTTTCTCCTCACAAATATTAGGTGGATCTAATAGAAAATAGTTTGCCTGACTCCCTACTAGCTGTCCAAGGGTTCATCAAACTAAAAATGTTTATTTGTTTTCTTAAAAGATCCATTACCCAGTCTACATGCAAGTGAAGTAAATGTACTGGATTCTAGACTTAAGAAACAATTTAAGAAGAAAATCTTCAATGTCACCTCTTTGACAAAAATCTTCTGCTAGGGACTAACCAATTTAGCTCAAGATTTTTTTTTTTTAACCAAACCTAAATGCATGAATACTGCCTAAAAAAGCAAAATGCACCCCTCCCATGCCTAAATCCTAAAATGTCCTCATTGTAAAATTAAAATAGGGGAAGAAAGGAAGGGAAACACTTGATGAAGGCATTATCTAGGATGTTGGTAGCAAGACTTATAGGGAACCTTTAAGTCAAGTTCCAAACAAAAAGGCTAGGCCCTAAAAATATGCGTAAAAGTGCAGGCCTAGAAAATAGGTAGCCGCGAATAATGGTGAGTTGATGATGAAGAGTTATCCCAAATGCCTGCTAGAAGACATGATAACAAATAATCTCGTAAGCTACTTGGAGAGGTCTAGGAAAAAGAGTAATAGAGGAAGGGACCTCTTGAAACAAGAGTGGAGGATAACAAGAACCCTCCAGAGTAGGTAGGGTGTTAAAAGATATACGCACAATTATTTCAAACCCTTGAATGGAGATGCTAAAAGTACAAGCATCAATTCAAACTCGCCATTCCACACGAGGATGTATTGACCTGATATTCACCCCAAAAAGAATGTATGTGAGTAGAGACCTGAGCCAAGGATTAGTTAAGGAGTCTACAGTTTGCTTGAGTGATTGGGTAGTAATTATTACGTCCAAAGAGGGCTTAGTCTATTTAGATTCCATTCCCAATAAGCATTCTTCTTTTTCATCCACATCCTTAAATAACTTCTTTGTTTCATCAACCTCCAACTTGTCCCCTACAATAAAAGAGTCTTGCATAGAATTCATTATCTCATCATCATTAGTAGACTCAAGATCACTATGCTTTGACAACAGTTGGGACTCCTGGGAAGTAGCAAAATGATATTTATCATTAAGTACATCCTTGGGTTCTTTCTCATCAATTACATCCTTTCTGGGGGCTTTATGTGATTTGTCATTAACACAGTCGCTACTTCATTATCTTTTATATCTTTAGGAGGATGATCATTATAAGAATGGAGAAAGCCTATATTACTCAATTCTCTATTCTCCTTGGGGCATAAATCCTCAATTGATACATATTGTTCCTGAGAGTCTCTCCTAGGCTTCCCAATCATATGTTGGTCCTCATCCAACTTAGACTCGGTATCTTCCCAATTTTTGGGAGGATGATTTTCAAAATCACAAGTAGGGAGGAATCCATATTTTACCAGATCATTCATATCCTCAGGAGATAAGTCCTCGAATAAAACATAATCTCCGATGATTTACTCCAAACTCTAAGTCCAGGTTCCTCCATAGGGTCATCCTCCTCCTCTAAAATAGACTCTTTGTATCCCTGAGATCAAAATTGATCCAATTCATTGAAATCTTTGTTCATTCCCTTAGGGTCACCTACATGTAAATCCTCAGAATGTTGTATGGTAGATGTTGGTTCCCAACATGGAGGATCGAGATTAGACTCACTATGGGTAGAATGGGGCTCCACCACATCATCAATCGGGGAAGTGGTATGACTAGCATGACCTTGACTTGGGTCATAAGGGGTGAGAAAAATATTGTCAGCAGGGTTAAGGCCCTTAAGTGGTATCATCTTTCCTTTCTTTTGACTCCAATATAGGTCGGGTGGATAATCACTAGTATCATTCTCCTCTAGTGGCCGTGTCTCATGGGGATTGTCTAAGGAATAGCTACTCATCAAAATGGGATCCCTGGTGTCATTTGTTTCCTCAAAATTATTTTAATGGTTACAGTTGTATCGTTAGGGATCAAAATCAATAGTAGGAGGGTAGCTAAGCTGACTAATTTCCTTGTTCATTCGTTGACTATTCCTCAAAATCTCTCCCATAGACTTGATCATTTTGTTTTATTATTTTTACATTTCTATCATAAAAGAGGATAGACTACTGTTAGATTGGAAAGAATAGTCCATCTTAGGCTTAGGTTGCCTAAGAGTATTGGTCCAACCTCGATAAGAAAAATCATGAAGGGTGAGAGGATTGGGTGTTTGCATAGTAGTAGGAATTCTAGAGGTGGAAAATCCTACTCCTAGCCTTTGCTCAAAAGTAAGAGTTATCGGGCATGTACTCCCCATATGGGAATAGGAATGACCCCATGAATTGTCATTGTACCCCTCAATGGAGGGATACGCATAGGGCATGGGATCATGGCTAAAATGATAGGATTAAGGGTAACCCATTTCTTTTCAATCAAATGGTTTAACTCTATTAGGACTTAGATAGATTAAAAATAGAAACTTCCTAGAGACCTCTACCACGCACACACCATTGCCAATACAAATGCAAATATGATGGGAATTTGTTTTAGTAAACTGAAGGACTCCTCAATTCCCACTTATAGGTTAGTGAAATAGGAGTCAAGGCTATGTCCCTCCATTCCCACATAAATGGTATAAGAGGTCCGTGATACTTGAAGATCCCTGGCTAGACCTAACTAAGGAAGAATGAGGTCTGTTAGAATAGGTGGCCAAACAAGTTTAACAAAGATTACACTTCCTAGGCCAACCTTTGTTTGTGCCTACAACCTTCTCGCAAGGAATGCAAGTCTCGAATTGAGACCACGCACGAGGAATCGAAGTAACTTGGTGGATAGGCTTGTTGGTTTCCGACTAGCTTCCCTTGTGTTGCAAAGAGGAGAGGTAGACACGTGTGATGTGCACAGTGTTTCAAGTGTGCAACACACGTGTGCATTTTTTTATTTTTGAAATCCCGCAAACAAGCCCTTTTGCACGCAATTAAAGTCACTGATTTTACAGTCCAACCTCTTAACAGTCCCAATTTCTTAAAGTGACCACTGAATTAATTAAATTCAAACACTTTAGTGGTCTTGGATTTAAGTCCAATGTAGATGCATGACAAGTATTTGATGCTAAAGAGAAGATGTACCTTACTCTAGCACTCTCCAATGCAAGATGTCTACAATGTAGAAAGAAACACTAGATGCTGCTCAAACAATCCTATATGGTCGCCCTATAAATATGTAGCTTCTAGTAGGTAGCTCAAATTTTTTTTTTAAATAAAAAGCAAACAAACCTAATCTAATTTAATTAACTAACTAACATGCAGTTCAAATAATTCAAATAAACCTATAATCTAAACAAAATGGGAACGCACTCCCAAAAATACCCCCTAGAAGGGTCAACCAAAAAACTTGTGGGACAAACCCTAAAAATAAGCCCCAGACTACAAGGGCACGAAGAAAACTAATAATTAGAATCTAAAAGTCTAAATCTAAATTAAGATCTAATGAAGAGAAAATAATGAAAATAGGGAAGAAGCTCTCTTGATTGTCCCTCCATACGCCTTTATGTGCATGGGATCAGGGCCCACAGGCACCTATTACTATCTTCCAGGTGGCGTCAAGGTCTACCAAAAAAATTGCCTCCGTCATATGTGCCCATTGCGTTCATTCGTACATTTTTGCACATAAATAGAATCAATGTCAATAATTCAGAAAAGCATTAAAAATAGTACAAAACTAATCTAAATTCCCCAAAAAACTTAATAGACATGTTTCCCACTGGCAATGGCATCATTTGAAAGAGCGATTCTCATTTTTGATGAAATTTTAAACATAAAATGTCGCATCATCGTAGTTCATTAACTGGTAAAAAATCACTTTTCAAAATATTTAATACTCAAAATCTAGCCACGAAAATAGTTAGGTTGTCTCCACAAGAAGGAATTAGCCTATTAAACTAGTGAGTGGTGCCTAGTTTATTCAGGAATCTCAATGGGTGCGCATATTAATTAGTGCAACTCATTTCCCGCATAAACTCTCATTCTAAATAATTGATCAAGAATGTGGGTGTTTATATGCAAAATTACCACAAAATAATATTATGTTAAATAGTGATTCTGGCAATGGCAATCACTGTAAATATTAATCTCTAATAAAATATAGCTTGTTCACTATGATCAATATGTCATGCTCTAAATCATTCATGAGAACTCAACTACATGTAATTCAGGTTAAGAAGAGGGATGTCCATGCAAGTTCACTTCAATATATTAAATCATTAAATAAATGAATAGCCTTTTAGCAATGGCAAACCCCGTAAATAGTATTGAGATACGAAATAGAGGATCCTTCCTCTCTATTCCTTGTGTGTGGGATGAAGGACCGCCGACTGAATGGAGCTCGGAGGAGATCGACCGGAACGAGGGCTACGTGATGGCATAGGCGGTGTAGGCAGAGGTGGCCAACGACGGCGACCGGAGGTGGAGGAGAATGCTAGCGATGGTGATGGCAAGTGTTGCGTGAGGAGGTCGTCGGGGTGGCTGGTGGTCGTGCGAGGAAGAAGAAGAAGAGGAAGGGGCAGCAGTGGATGGCTGTGGGCTTGCATGGTGAGGGAAAGTGGTCTAGGTGCTGGTGGTGGTGATGTTGATGGTGTTGGCTGAGGGAATCTTCGGTGGAGGTGAACAGAGGGGGAGTGCATGGAGAAGAAGGTGAAGGGGAAGCGGTATAGTTTCGGTGGAGAAAGAGAAGGTGGAAGATGGCCGTCAAAGAGGATGGTGGTGCTTGTGCTATCACCACGAGCACTCGTGATGGTGCAGTGAAGGGAGGTAGTGTGCTTCAGGCCACAGTGCAAGCCCTAACCATAGTGTATGCTCTGGCCACTATGCTGGTGGTGGAGAGGATGATGAAGAAGATGATCCTCCTCTCTTTCTAAAAACTCCTCTTGTTTGTTTTCTTCGGTCGAAAGACTCTCCAACCACTCTGCAAAGATCGTGAGTGGTTGTAACGCACGAATAAGTTTGGTGGTAACGTATCAGGCATCAAGACCAAGTTCTGGACATCTTAAAAAGTGTGGATAGCAGTGAGTCCACGATGGAGGTTCTTTGATGTCCAAACTAGGCTCAGGATGTCTTATAGAATGTCTTTGGACATCTAAATGATGCCTTCATGTTTCTTGCACCTAGCCTGCATCCATAAAATAGATTATCCTAACCATATGTTGTAAAATTGGCATATAAAATTATACGCAGACTAAGTTGAATTACCATTTAACTCCTAATCAATTAGAAACTAAGAACAGATAAGTAAAGAGTACTTAGGCCAAATAATTGTCCACTAAAGTGACTTATCATGCATCCTGGAAGTGGTAGCAAGGTTGGAGCCCATCAGAGTACTGCGAGAGAAGGTGGAGATGGGTAGCGTACGTAGCAGCAATGGCGAGGGTACCTGAAAAGAAAAATACGGTCTAAGAGCCCCGATTAGAAGGTTCAGAAGACTTGCTATCGTGCAAGGAGTGTGGTGGCAGTGATGATTTAGTCTGTGCATGCGTGTGTTGGCTGGACAGTGGCTGGGCAGTCGGCGAAAGCATGGGTTGTTCGGTCGGAGGTTTTGGTGGCTGGAAGGGAGAATAAGGAGAGGGATTTTGAAGGTGGAGGTGAGGTAGTTTTAATGGGAGTGACGATGGGGCGTTTGGTGGTCTGTGGTGGCATAATGGCTTCATTGGAGGTGTCGTCGAAGGTGAAGAAGACGAAGGGGGAGAGCTTGATTTGTTGATGGAATTAGGGTGCTAAGGAGATAGTCCTAAATTAGAGAGAGAGAGGTAGTAAGAGAACCTAGCTAATGGTCAAAAGGGAGGGAGTTGGCTCCAACTTTGATTGGCCAGTGCCGGAGAAGGTGAAATCTCTGGTGGGAGAAATGACAAGGAGGAAAGGGTTTGGGGGCTCCTGCTTGGTACGGCAAGAAGCTGAAGGAGAGGAAGAAGATCCCTCTACCTATCATACATGGCAGAGAGCAACGATGGAGGATTGAGGAAGCTTGTCAGAGTCACAGCGAAGGTAGCTAGAGGGAGAGAAAGTTGAATAATTTGGGGCCAAATCGGACTACGGAGGACGGTGGAAGATGCATGAGCTTATATTGAGCTTGGCCATACCTCAATCAGGAGGAATGATCGCAATTTCATCATGATTTGGCTTGGATTTCATCGTGGATTTATGGAGCTTTGTTTGAGCTCCACGCTTCAAATCTCAGCTTAAGATTGTGTTTAAACGTCCTCTCCTGGTCTGAACACCAATCCCACCGATTTTGGTGGGATTTGGTAAGGATTTGATGGAGATCTCGTCGAATCATCATTGGTGGAGTTGAGTTTAGGAATCTATGTTGAAATCAACTAGTAGGGGGCTTTCCGTGAAGAAGATGACAAAAGATAGGGGGCTTTCTGCAATTAATTTGAAAGTTAGGGGCTTAGATGTGAAGAATAGAGGTTTTAGGACTGAAGTGTAAACTAGGTCAAGATGGACTCTAATTGGGCCCAAATTTGGTACTAACCTAATTTGGACTTAAAAAATCTAATGGTGAAGTCAGATTTGAGTTTTGGCCACATTTGACTAGGTAATTTGCATAGAAGCCCAAATTAGAGTAAAATTCCGCCTGAGACTTTGTTCAAGGTCGAAATGGGTTCAGATGGTCAAACCAAGGCTACCAAACCCCTCAGGATATTTTTCTATGAGTTTTAGAAGGTTTAGATAAATTTTATCCTAACCAAAGCCTCTTCAATTTAAGCGGGTTTGAAATTAGGGTTTTGGTGTGCTGTTGCGGTTCTCAAAACGCGTGAAACCTCATTTTTGTCTATGTGGACCCACTCTTTGGACTTTAATGCTCATTTGACCTTTAATTAAGTCTGGGTGACCCCATGGTTACTCTGCATTTGAGCCCTAATTTGCTGTTCTCTCCTCAAAATAGATCTAAGTGGAATTACGGCTTTTCGGAGATCATTCTGGAGCATTTGTCACTTGATTTTGAATAATTCAAGTTAGTTATGGCTAATGATGGTGTTACCATCAAGGGGAGTAGGTAGCAGATGTGGTCGGCTGCTATTGGGCATGGGTAGGAGTGGTAGCTGATGCTTGTGTGTGAGGAGAGGGAGCATGGCTAATGCGTGCGAGTGTTAGCGGTGGTTGGCCTCTTTTGGCATGGGCGTGGGAGGTGACTATTGGAGTTGGTGGTTGTTTAGTAGATCGAGGAGATTTAAATATTGTTCATTGTAGTACACTCCTAAATCACACAACAAAACATTTAAATTTATAAAACTCAGATTCTAATTGGAGTTCGAGGTCGTTTGCGGGGAGTAAATATGGAATTCACAACACTAATCTCTAATCGGAATAAATGAGCACAATAATAATAGATATGGAATGAATAAACATGGTCAAATTGCTATTCAATGATTATCAATGTAGCTTAAGAGATCATGGAATCAAGAAAAAAGAAAGAGAATAAAAAACAAAGATGATTTGAATCACCACTTATTCTCTTTAATTAAGCATGCATCCAATTACTCAAATTACTCAAATAATTCAACAGTATTCCTCAATCAGAAATCCACATCACTTAAGTTTAGAATAAAGCCACAGTAACCCTTGGATCAATATTAGACGATGGGCAACTTCTTCAGATGGCTTAAGTGTTAAGTCTCAGCACCATAACAAGGAACAAGGGCAAAGGCTCTTAGGGCCTTTTCTTCTTCGAGCCACAGCACAAGCACAACTCTCTTAGACATTAAGTGTAGATCCTCTCTTCCTTAGCACAAGGACAAGCACTTCAGAGCAAGATCCACCCCCACCTCTCACAGATCTCTTCTCTCCACTTCTCTCTCAGACCCGGGGTTAATTGGGTTCAATGTTGGGTTATCGGATCCTAGGAAGTGGCCAGACCCGCATGCGTGTGCATGGGCAAGGCGTGAAGGTGCGAGGAGGCACGTGAGTGGGGGACCCAACCCCCCGTGTTACTGGGCAATGAGTAGAGAACATAAAATCCACTAAGTATCTTCATGAGCCTTTCAGCATACGAGGTGGGACTATGTCCTTGCCTCTTTCTTCGCGTGCAGCTGCAATCGCATGGAGCTTGAATTGGTGATGAAGAGAGCTCTGGCAGTAGCAACTGAAGGCTTGTGGAGACTCTTGGAACTAAGCTGCAGTGTTTGGGCATGTTAGCAGGGTCGAGGCAGGTTGGAGTGAGGTGGACGGAGTTGGAGACGATGGCGGCGACGGCGAGCAGAGGTGAGACCTGCACTTCACGAATATGGGCTTAAAAGCCCTGGTTAAAACACTCTTGAGCTTTGTCGGAGGATGGCGAAGGTGATGGCAGTGGAATTTGGAGGTGAGAAGGTGTGTGGTGAGGTGGCAAAGTCAGAGGAGGTGAACGGAGGATGGGTTGTCTGGTGGGGCGATTCAGTGAATGTTCAGTGGAATTAAGTGAGGGCTTTTCTACAGAAAGGTGAAGCGGAGCTTGTGGAGGTGGAATCGAGTGATTTGGCAGTCTGTGGAGAGCGGACGACCTCACCGGAGCCCGATTGGAGTGGAGGAAGACGATGGGTGTGAGATCGTGTTGGTGGTCGAAATAGAAAGAGAATGGGATAGGAAGATTTAGGAGAGGGAGAGGAACAAGTTAGACATAAGTAAAGGATGAAGAGGGGAGGATTTGGTGCCAGCTATGATTAGCCAGTGTCGGAGATGAAGATTGCTCCATTGAGAAGAAGCGACGATAACGAAGAGGAAGGTGACCTTTGCTTTGGTCGGCGAGAGGCAGAGGAAGGAGAGGAAGGTCAAGGTCGAGCCAATTTGGCTGTTGGATGGCCTGAAGAAGCTGTCAAGGAAAGTCATCGGAGTCAAGTCGGAGGGCGGTTGGAGAAGGGAAGATCTGGAGGTTTTAAGGCCTAAACTCGACTAAGGAGTGAGATATGAAGAAAGGAGCTTATATAGAGCTCTTGGGCAAGCTCTAATAGGAAAAATTCTTGTAAAGGAATAGGATTTAGGGAGTTCTTATTTTAGGAAAAACTTGAGCTTTCCTGGCTTGTAGGATCAATTCCAATCCCTCTAATGGGGTTGGATGGATTCTTGATTACCTAAATAGCAATCCCTCCAATTTTGGAGGGACTAGGAGTCGAGATGAGAGAGATCTTCTCTCTAGAAGGTTAGTACCTCTGGGTTCACACTTGCCATGGCGGCAGGGACCCCTTTGTGAAGAAGACAACAAAGTTGGGGGCTATTTATAATTAATTCGAAAGTTAAGGGCTTGGATGTCAGGAACAGAGATCTTGGGGACTAAATTGCAAACTAAGTCAAGATGGACTCTGATTTGGTCAAAATTTTCGTACAAACCTAATTTGGACCCAAGGAATCTGATGGTGAGGTTGGGCTTGAGTTTTGACAAAGTTTGACTGGGAAACCTGCATAGAAACCCAAATTAGTGTAGAACTTTGATTGTGACTCTATTTAAGGTCAAAATAGGTTCAAATGGTCAAATCAAAGATACCAAATCTTAAGGAATATTTTTATATAAAATTTTGGATATTTATATGAAATTCATCCTGACCAGAACCTCTATAATTTAACTAGTTCCAAAATTAGGATTTTGGGTGCTATATCAGTTCTTGAAATGCATAAAACCCCATTTCTATTTGTGTGGACCCTCTTATTTGACTTCAATGCTCATTTGACCTTATATTAACTGATGGGAACACCATTAGGAGCCCTAACTAGCTCAATTTGGTTTGACAAGATTGATAAAAGCTCCTGCATATCCATTAAATGGTCTTAAGGGTACATTAGTCTATTTTGAAAAGAAGAGGAGAATGCAGGGTTATTTCTGCAAATTTAACAACTTTCCACAAATATAGAATAACCACGGGGTATTCCAAGGGATAATTAAAGGTCAAAAGGTTATTAATATCCAATAAGAGGGTCTATACAAACAGAAATGAGTTTTTACGCATCTCGAGACTTAATGGGCATTTGAAACCCTAAAACCTAACCTGCTTAATTAACTGAGGTTTTGGTCAAAATAAAACTCACCTAAACCTTCTAAAAATCATAGAAAAATATTCTATAGGGTTTTGTACCTTTGATTTGACAATTGGAACCCATTTTGACTTAAAATAGTGTCTCAGACAGGAAGTTGCCCTAATTAAGGTTTCTACGTAAATTGACCAACCAATCTTAGTCAAAACTAAAATCTGACTTCACCATTAGATTCCTTGGGTCCAAATTAGGTTTGTAAAAAAATTTGGGAACAATTAAAGATCATCTTGACCCAGTTTGCATTTTAATCCTACCTTAACTTTCTTTTCTTTCAAATAACCCTTTAACTTTTGAAAATATTTCAAATAACCCCCCAACTTCTTCCTCTTCACAAAAACATCCTTGCTGCCATTGGAACCTTCCATCCTTAGATGGAAGGTTTCGATTGAGGTTTTTTTCCCTAAATCTGCAAGGAAACCCTTCCAAAATTGGAAGGGAGATTCTTAAGGAGATCCCCTTTTATCTGAGCTCCTTCATGACCTTCCTAATTTGCCCAAGAGTTCATGTGAACTCTTGGAAATCGGTTAACCTAAGCCTAAAAATTTTGAGCTCCTCAAGCTTATTTCCAAGCTTGGAAGCCCATCTAATGGCCTATAAAGCATGCCCGTGACCTTCCTCACCTCAGCAAGTTTTTGAGCTAAAAATCCTCTTCTTTCCACTACCTTCGACTCGCTCTGAGCTTGCTCCAGTGACTTCCTACCTCTAACTTCTTCATCAGCCACCACATACAATAGGTGCTTGGTTCTTCTTTCCCTTCTAAATCCGCACCTTACCATACCTACGAGGTGCCTTCCAACCCTGTCCTCATCGTTGTCTCCCTCATCGGAGTATCTTCCTCCTTCGATGCCAGCCATACCTCAACCGGTGCCTCCTCTGTCCTCCTTCGTCCGCTAGCTATCTTCGTCAACTCCTTGACCTCTAGTGATCACAACCACACCTCCAAACTTCAACTCCGACCACTGTTGCACCTGCTCTGACTTCATCTTCCACCTCGCTGGTGTACCTCCAGTGAGCTCGCATGGTTGCTACACTCCACCAAATCGGCCACCACCAATCGCTACAGCATCGCCGTGACCACACAAGCAAAACCCCTCAAGAAATTCAGGGGATTGCTGCACTGATTGCTCCACCAAATGCAACTTTTTTCACCTTCATTTTTTGCCTTTGCCAGTCACCTCCGACCACATTCATGGTACACCACCACCTTCGCTGCATCTTCACGCTTCTACTGAGCTTCTAACTTGGCCATTAGGCCGTTTGCGTGGCTCAGGTCCACCACTGGTCGCTGCCATTGACAGAGCTTCTTCAAGAAAGCTCGACGCTATGTTCTCATTACATCAGGCCCAGGTGCTACCTCCAAGCAGTGCGGAATACCTCCAGGAACACATCCAAGCCTCCAATTGGGAGCAACAAGAGCTCCTACTACTTTAATTGAATGCATCTTCAGCAACTCCTTGACCGCAAAATAATTGTGGGATTTAGTCCCACATCGAAAGTGGGAGAGTTTCAGCAGGCGAATAAATTATTCTTGTGATCCTACCCCTTCGTCCAAGAACACGGGGGTCAGGTCCCCTCACAAGCTCAATGCACACACCCAGATTCGTATACCTACCTAGCACACTCCTTGGCTACCACTCACACCGGTAGCCCTTGTCAATTGGATATCCGATTACCCGATTACCTACCTGGCTACCTGAGATAGAGGAGGAGGAAAGGGGGTTTGCTCTTCAAAGAGGCCAACACTTAGCTGCTGTGGGATTTGAGAAGCCCCTTGTGCATGAGAAGAAACAAAGAAGAATAGAAGAAAAGAGAAGGAAGAGGAAGAGAAGAAGAAGAAGGAAAAGGCTTTGAAGAAGCACTGTAGCAACGACGTTTAAGTTGTCTACTTTAAGCACCCGAAGCCTAATACCTCTAACTGCCAGCACTGTGGACTTATTGCTTACTTGACATTGCGTGGAATTAATTGGTTGATACTGTGCATTTATTTGTTATAATTGTAAAGGGGTAATTGATGATTTAAATCACCATTTTACCCCATTATTTTTGCACATTGCTATTGATTCTCTTATAAATATCATTCTTGCATGGAATTCTCATTATAAATTGCTTATATTTGTGATTTTATTGTGATCTTTGAGATTAATTGCAGCACTTGCTCCCTGCATTCAACCTCGGACTTCCTTCGAGTTATAAATTTTATTTGTTTTCGCACTATTTCGACTTGCTACGACGATTACATCTTTTAAAACACCGATTTTGCACGTTCATATTTTAGCACCATTGTCAAGGAGCAATGCGCAATTTGATCTCTTTGATTACAATTTCTAACTTGATATTGACTTGTTCTATTTGTTTGGCTATGATTTGTGCAGGGATTCATTCAAGGAAGATTGGCCGCACCTCAAACACTCCAGGTGTAGGTAAATTTCATCTCCTTTACCTTAACACCCCTGATTCAGAGAAAAGTTAAAAAAGGAAATCAATTAGGGTCAACTTGTATTTCATACTCAGAATTAATCATCCCAAGTTTCCTGATTTGATTTAGAAAAATTGCGATCCTAATTTTCTGCACTTATTTAGGGATATTAAGGTATCTAGGGCTACACACCTTCTTGATTGAGCCCTAGGTACCAAATTTGGACAAAATTAGTTGGACCAATTAGAGCCAAAATTAGGGTTTCTATTTTAGGGTTTTAGAGACACATTTGCCTTAAAAAGAATCTACTCTCCCACATTGTGTGTTTCCTAAACCTTGCTTGAATCTACCTAATCAATCAAACCCTAAAATAAAGCTCTAAGTAGCCACTTAAATCCTAAAATCAGGATCGATTAAAAGGACAAAATAGGTGAAGTTGACCCACCTTGTGGGGTCAACTAATCTTCAAATTAGGTCACCATTCACAAACTCATCTTAAAAGTTCAAGTGGGATCCTAAGCACCTCATCTTAACTTAAAATTGGTAGACTTAAGAGGTCAAGTTATCCACTCTGGTCTACTTGGATCCGTGGTGACAAGGAAGGTCAGGTGGGGGAAATCCTGTAACCCATGGGGACGGTCTACCATGTAGGGGTCTTCACAGGACTCTCCCATCCTAGCTGCCTAGGTATTTCTCAAGTTGATGACTTTTTGATCTAGAGGTATCAACCGCCTTGAACCTCTATAGTCATCCAAAGATATTTGGGTGTCTTGATTGGGTCCATCACACTTTCTGTCCCTCATCTACTCCATCAATGTATATTCGAAAGGAGGTCCTTAAGACCACCCTTGAGGCCTCCACTATCTTTCCACTCTCATCGAGTCCAAGCCTCGACTTCTTTGTTTGTGCAACTACCCGATCACATCGATATCTCTTCCAACTCTTCCACCTCTGAACTTGAATCTCCAACCACAGCCATGGATCATCAAGAAGAATGACCTAACATTGCACCACATGAATTCTATGACCTTCGAGATATGGTCCATGCACATTTCAACCCACCTCTACATCCTCAAATTCGAGATCATTACAATCCTGCTGCTGTGGAGATCGAACCCTAAATCCATATTCCTGCGAGAGGACCCGAGGTGGAGCTCAAGCCAAGTATGCTTCACATGATTCCAAACTTTCATGGCTTGAACTCCGAGGATCCTTTCCAGCACATCAAGAATTTGAAACATCTGGCCTACACCTTTAGGGCAGATATACGGAATTAGGATGGTTTACTCTTGAAGATCTCCTTCTCGCTATCAGAAAAAGTCACCTATTGGTTTTAGACATATCCTCATCCGATCAACACATGGGAAGAACTTCAAATCTCTTTCTTGCAAAAATTCTTTCCCATTGGTCGGACGAATGCTATGCGGCATCAAATCACGCACTTCTCGCAAGGAGCAAGAGAATCTCTACACGAAGCATGGGATCATTTTCTGGATCTCATGAGCAAATGCCCCCATCATGGAGTCCCGAAGTGGGAATAATCCAATCCTTTTACCATGGGCTCCGTGACGATATCAAACTCTTTATCAATGCAACCTGTGGTGGCAACATCATGGGTCAACATGAAGAAACAATTTGGGAAATTCTCGAGAACATGTGCAAGAACTCCCTGAACAATGAGTCATTGTGTGTGTATGACCAGACGACCACCCATGCTTTGACAAATAATCATGGGGTACACGACACCCAAGGCCTTTCCACATCCATTGATCTGGAGTTGGTAGCCAGTCCATTGGATAAGGTCTTAATCATTGAGAAGAAGGTGGACGACATAACTCGACATCTACATCGACCCACCACTGCACCACAAAACCAATACATGCACCTGCCCTCAGGAAGGGAGGGTGTACACAACATCTACTCTTCTCAGGGGATGGATGCCTATCCACCCCCATCTGATTATCGTCTTGGAGGAAACTTAGGACCAACCTACTCTAGTTAGGGGAACTCTGAACTGTCTTACCCTGATTTTTCTGCCGTTCCTCAAACCTGCAAGGATCTCCATGCCATCCAGAATAATCCATTCTCAAACACTTATAACCCTAGATGGCGCAATCATCCCAATTTTTCATGGCCTGGAAATAACCCTCATCCGAGACCTCAATTCCAACCTCAACCACAGGCCCCACACCTATATCAGCTCAATCAGCCCAGGCCCAGCCCAAATTACCAATAAGGGACTAACAAGGAAGACCAAATAGCCCTGATTCTTCAAACCCTGGTTGACATTCAAAAACAACACAAAGACGAGATCACAGAAGTTCATAATCAGTTGTCACAAATGGCAAATTATCGCTAGCCTAGTGCAGTTCCTTCCCAACCTCTGCCTAATCCAAATAGTGTGTCAACCTAAAAGCACGTTGTGAACCAAATCAAGGGTCAAGCATGCTATACCCAACCTGTCCCGGCGACTCATACCTGTGTATTTTCTCCATCCACCTTAGCTGAGCCAAAACACACCATGACTTACCCGACCCCACCTCCACATCAGCAGCAAAGGATGACTTTCTCCCTCCACCTCCACATCATGACTGTGCTATGAAAAATGTGGTAGGCACAAGAAAAAGGATCCAAGGCTCATCTTCCAAATCTCACCTAGCCTTTGATCAACACACCATGACTAAAGGAAAAGCCAAGAGGTGGAAGCAGAAACCCGCTCTTCAAAACCACCAGTTCACCACCTTATCTCAAGCCTTCTCTAACCTCCACATTAGAGATTTATCAGAATCTGATATAACGAGACCATTAATGAATGCACAAGTCACTATCCCGTTACTTGATATCCTCACTTGCAACCCCACCTCGCCTGACTTATCCAAGAAAGGGGTAGCAAAACCAACACAAGGGAAGGTAGTACTATCTAAAAGCATAAGTACCATGATCCAATGCAATCTACCTCCTAAGAAATCTGATCCAGATGCCCTATTGATCCTCTACAAGATCGGTGATACAACATGTAAGCAGGCCATACTGGACCTTGGCGCTTCAGTCAACCTCATCCCTACCACCCTATTTGAAAAATTACAGATCAGACAGCTAAAACCCACTATTGTTACTTTGCAACTAGCTGACTGAACCCTGATCACACTGATTGGGATGGTAGAGGATGTGGTAATTAGAGTTAAGAATTTCAGCTACCTAGCTGATTTCCTAATTCTCGACATGGATATGCCACAACAGATACAGGATATGCCCGTGATTTTGGGAAGACCAATCTTGGCTACTGCAAGAGCCATAATCAATTATGAATCAGGCCATATGATAATTACCTCAGGAGTTCAACGTGCTGAGATTAATATTTTTGAGGTAATAAAAGGAAAATGCTTGGCAGAACAACTAGGTTTTATCTAGCACCTCATGACCATATCATTAATGGAAAACCTAGTGCCAAAATTAGAAACTTTTCACATGCTAGATGATTATGATTTGACCGAGACACTGACATGAGCACAGTGGAGGCTTTCACCTTTGATTTTGACATACCCAGGGATTTCGGGAAACATGGTGACATAATGAATTTAGATTCCATGAATATGGAGACATTTTGTTTTGAGGATCTCTAGGAATCGGGCTTAGCAGATATTGAGAGTGACCTCCACCCAGAGTATGAATCCTTTACAAAATCAAAGTTGGATGATCCAAGAGGCACTCTCTAAACATTCACTTTTGATTGGGATGAAGATTATAGTGAAGATTCATTAGAAAACCCAATCTTTGAGTCATTTCTTGAGGAGACGATCTCACATTCAGTAGAAAAGAATCAAGATGACTCACTGGGTATCGATTTGTTAGGCCACATTGCACAAGAGGAACCACACACTTGGGATACACTTATTAAATCCATCTCTATTTAGCCTTGGACCCACGACAATCTTATTTCAAAATCCCATGACCACTACACCTTCCGAATGATTCCTTCGCAAGAGTACAAGGAAGATCATCCAGAAAAGAACCAACTTGATCCTTACTAGAGACCTTCTAGAATGACTCTTCATCATACCTTGATACTTATCTATGGCCATCCGATTCTCATCTATTAGATCACTCATGCAACCAATGACATATCTCTAAGTTTATTGTGCCCAGCTGATGGTGTTAAACTTAGTGCTTAATGGGAGGCAACCCATCTCCTTTTGAAAAAATCTGAAACCCTTTTGACATATCTCTTTGCTAAATTCAGATTGCACTTTAGGGTTCATCCATAAGAACAACCGACTCCACCTTTAGTACTTGCATCAAAAGCTTGAGATCATCCGCAATAGTCATCCCGACTCGTCCACCCACCCTTTGATCATGTTCTAATGTACGATCTAAGCTGAACTTGAACCCAGCTAATTTACAATGAGGGCATTGCAAATCGTAGGCATGGGGGGTATTAAAGTGCAAAACGTTGTGAAATCAAATAAAATAAGGGTTTCATCAAAAAAAAAATGGAGGTTGAGAGAAAGGAAAACCCATTTGAGCTAAATGAAGAAAAAGGAGAGGAAAGGAAAAGAAAGAAGAAAAAAGGAGCAAATAAAAAGAAAAAAAGAGAGTCCCTTAAAAATGAATATGGAACTTACCTAACTTCTAGGTTGGATTGAATGATGAATTAAGACCTAGAAGGCTAAAACTTAAGGAATTATTGGCAAATATCGACCTTAGGCCTCTTGGATTTGGTTTGAGATTTAAACACTCAAGTACTTGTCAAGATCCGGATTAATCCTCAAGAGGTTGAGGAAAATGCAAAGCTTACGTATTAGGTTTAAGGCTTAGGGATTATTCGACCTCATTAATTGACCTCTAGTTTGCGGGACTCAATAATTTAAGCACCCTAAATCACACACAGTCTGGTTTAGTGTACTTAAATATGAAATCACGCCAAAAAGCATTTATGCTGTTCTGAAAATGGTCCTAAGATCTAGATTAGTAGTGGCTCGAAAACACAAGTTGATTTGAACAAGTTCCTGGCACAGAGAGGGGAAATTCCGCTCGAAGATGCGCAATAACATATTGTCTCCTCGGTGCTTCTCTCCTAGGATATCTAAATATCCTACCAGGGGGGCACGTAAGCACCTTGTGCTGGTTTAGATGCCATGGGTGGTATTATCATGAAATGTCGACTTCCAAGGTCTGGATTTAGCTACAAAACGCCATGGGTGGCAATATCCTGAAGTGTCAAAAGCCAAGGTTCTGGGGGTTGCCATGGGTGGTACTATCCCGATGCATTGATTGCCAGGGACCCTATGAGGATTGATGGTGGGGACAAGGAATCTGATACAGACAGTGTTTACGGCCAATATGAGGTTGGATCTAAGGAAAAATGATAAAAGGAAAAAGAGAGAGAAAGCTCTCCAAAAATGAAATTCTTCTTCTATGTCTCTCTCTTAAAAAAAATGCACTGGCAAATTGAACCTGGGTTAACCATGTTGCAAGCATGGGTGCTTTAACCACTGGGTCCAATGAACCTTAGGATAGTTCTTGCAGTCCTTAGAAACCTTCGCGGCAGATTGAGGCGAAAGCTAGTCATGTCTGGATCTGGGTTGGTACTTGAGTACCTCTAGACCTACTATTGGTATTAAGATCTGATTCCTAGAGATGCAGCTTAGTAGGCCATCCTGAAGGTAACATCTGACTTAGATAACTGGTTTGATCCATAGAATTTTGCTAAGGGACTAGCAAAAGATAAGCATGGGGGTATGATAGTAACACCATCATGAGCCCTAACTATCTTAATTTGGTCTGATAAGATTGATAAAAGCTCTTGCATATCCATCAGAAGGTCCTAAGGATACCTTAGTCTATTTTGAAAAGAAGAGAATACAGGCTTATTTCTGTAAATTTCATAGCATTCCACAAATACAGAATAACCACGGGGTATTCCAGGGGATAATTAAAGGTTTAAAGGTCATTAATATCTAATAAGAGGGTCCATACAGACAGAAACGGGTTTTCACTCATCTTGAGAATTAATGGACATCTAAAACCCTAAAAACAGGTCCACTTAATTAATTGAGGTTCTGGTCAAGATAAAATTCACCTAAACCTTATAAAAATCATAAAAAATATTCTATAAGATTTAGTACCTTTGATTTGACCAATGGAACACATTTTGACCTAAAATAGTCTCAGGTAGGAAGTTACCCTAATTTGGGTTTCTACGTAAATTGACCAGTCAAACTTAGTCAAAATCAAATTCTGACTTCCCCATCAGATTCTTTAGGTCAAAATTAGGTTTATACAAAAATTTGGGCCCAATCAGAGATCATCTTGGCCTAGCTTGCATTTTAATCCTGCTTTGCCTTTCTTTTATTTCAAATAGCCCCTTAACTTTTGAAATATTTCAAATAGCCCCCAACTTCTTCATCTTCTTCACAAAAATGCCCCTGTCTCCATTGGAACCTTCTTTCCTTAAATGGAAGGTTTCGATCGAGGTTTCTTTCCCTGAATCTACAGAGAAACCCTTCCAAAATTGGAAGGGAGACTCCTAAGGAGATCTCCCATCTGAGCTCCTTCATGGCCTTCTTAATTCGCCCAAGAGTTCATGCGAACTCTTGGAAATCCATTAACCTAAGCCTGAGAATTTTGAGCTCTTCAAGCTTGTTTCCAAGCTTGGAAGCCCATTTAATGGCCTATAAATCATCCCCGTGACCTTCCTCACCTCCTTAGTAAGTTTTTGAGCTAAAAATCCTCTTCTTTCCTCTTTACCTCTGGCTCGCTCCGAGGTTGCTTAGGTGACTTCCTACCTTTGGCTTCTTTGCTGGCCGCCACGTACAATAAGCAACCGATTCTTTTTCGCCTTTGAAATTCTCACCTCGGCATACTTGCGAGGTGCCTTCCAACCCCATTCTCGTCGTTGTCTCCCTCATCAAAGTATCTTCCTTCTCTAGTGCTGATCATACCGTAACCGGCACCTCCTCCATCCTCCTTCGTTCGCTATCTATCTCTGTTAACTCCTCTACCTCTACTAATCACAACCACACCTCCAAACTTTGACTCTGACCATTATCTCTACCACTTCGACTTCATCTTTCACCTCGCCGGTGTGCCTCTGGCGAGCTTTCACAGCTGTTACACTCCACCAAATTGGCCGCCACTGATCCCTATAGCATTTTCATGACCACACGAGTGAAACCCCTCAAGAAATTGAGGGAATTGCTGCGCCGATTGCTCTACCGAATGCAACCCTTTTGGCCTTCGTTTTTCGTCTCCGCCAGCCACCTTCGACCACATTCACGGCACGCCACCACTGCCTTCGCAACATCTTCGTGCTTCTACTGAGCTTTTCTGACTTGGCCATTAGGCTGTTTACGTGTTTCAGGTCCACCACCGGTCGCTGCCATTGACAGAGCTTCTTCAAGAAAGCTCGACGCTGTGTTCTCATTATATCAGCCCCAGGTGCTACCTCTAGGCAGCGCGGAATACCTCCAGGAACATGTCCAAGCTTCCAATTGGGGGCAACAAGTGCTCTTGTTGCTTCAATTGAACGTGTCTTTAGCAGCTCCTCCCACACAAAATAGCTGTGGCATTTAGTTCCACATTGAAAGTGGGAGAGTTTCAGTAAGTGAATAAATTGTTCTTGTGATCCTACCCTTTTTCCCAAGAACATGGGGGTCAGGTCTCTCCACGCGCTCAGCGCACACACGCGGATCCATATACTCACCTAGCGCACTCCTCGGCTGCCACCCATGCTTATAGCCTTGGTCAACCGAATATCCGATTACCCAATTACTTACCCAGCTACTTGAGAAAGAGGAGGAGGAGAGGGATCGTTTTGCTCTTCAAAGAGTCCAACACTTAGCCGCTGTGAGATTTAAGAAGTCCCTTGTGCATGAGAAGAAAGGAAGAAGAACAGAAGAAAAGAGAAGGAAGAGGAAGAGAAGATGAAGGAAAAGGCTTTGAAGAAGCACTGTAGCAACGACTTTTAAGTCGTCTGCCTTGAGCGCCCGACATCTGATACCTCTGACAGCTAGCACTATGGACTTATTGCTTACTTGACATTGCATGGAATTAATTGGTTGATACTATGCATTTATTTGGTATAATTGTAAAGGGGTAATTGGTGATTTAAATCACCATTTTACCCCATTCTTTTTGTACATTGCTACTGATTCTCTTATAAATAACATTCTTGCATGGAATTCTCATTATAAATTGCTTAAATTTGTGGTTTTATTGTGATCTTTGAGATTAATTGCAACACTTGCTCCTTGCGTTCAATCTCAGACTTCATTTGAGTATAAATTTTATTTGTTTTCGTGCTATTTTGACTTGCTATGACAATTACATCTTTTAAAACACCGATTTTGCGTGTCAACATTAACCCCTGGCAAACCCCATGGTTACTCTGCTTTCATGATATGATGTTAAAACTATAGAATTAACCCTATTTTAATGTTCTTCCCTCAGAATGGATATGCAAGGAATTATGACACTCAGGTGATTATGTAGAAGCATTTGTCATTTAATCCTGACTAATTAAAGTTATTTATAGCTCATGATGATGTTATCATCAGTGGTGATGGGTTTTATTATGAAAATAGAGGAGGAAGAAGAAGAAACGAGGAAGGAGGAAAGGGGAATGATGGTGTGATGGATGGTGGTGTTGGCAGTGAGGGATGATCTTGGTGGAGGTGAAATAGAGGATGACAGTGGGAGTGGGTGTTGTTGTGGTCGTGCACCAGTTGATGCACTCACAGTGGTGTGATGAGGTAGACGGCGATGTGGCCTATCAAGCCACATGTCCACGGTCGAGGAGCTGCTGCAAGAGCTGCACATAGTGAAGGTCGTGCCCACCGACTTGGCTCAGTAGTTTGTCACCCTGTTGGTCCACGGTGTGGCAGAGCTCGACCTTGGAGACGTACGGTGGAGTGGAGGAGAGCTCGAAGATCTTCACGGTAGTGGAGTTGGGGTGGAGTCTCCCCCTATCCGGTTGTGACTCTACCTTTGTTATTGGAGCTATTGGTTGATTTGAATGAAGCAGGAGGAGCATCAAGGCCATTAAGGCCAAATCCACCATGTTCAGCTCTTTGATTGCCCAGGAGTGATGGTGCTTGGATGGCTCGCTAATCGTACTGAATGTCCCCCGCTATTATTCCTCTACGATTCTGGTAGGAGAGAAGAAAATAGTAAATAATTAATTAGTAGGATATTTATGTACAACATCTAAAAGAAATCCTAGTTCTAATGCATGTATGTACCCTACTTCTAATGCATGCTATCCTAATTAAGTTCTTAAATCATATTTACACGTGAATGAAATATGCATGCAAGCAATTAATAAACTAATCTATTTACATATTAATGTATGCTATGTATATGTCAATATTAATCTAATGTTTAGGCATTTAAGTAACTAATTAGCCCACAAATATGGGCTCATCAAATGCCCCCATGCCTATTTTTTGCTAGTCCCTAGCAAATTCAAACATGACTTAGCACTTCAAGTTATCCAAGCTGACCCAGTTGACCTTTTCATAGAAATCAGGTTGAACTATCTAACCCTAGATCATAAGGTACCTAGGTAATTACTAAGTTACAAACTAGGTTGACTAAGAACAAGTTGTAGGCATAGGTTTCCTTGATTTCTAGATCTACCCTGGGGTTTATTGGTCCCAAAGTTTAAAACATCCGTGCATGTTCATTGGCCTTATTTATTGAGGTTGGTATGATTGCCAACCTAGAAATAGAGTATGAAGGATTTTTTTTCTTTTGTAATACATATATATTTTTTTGCTTGATTCTTCTAAGTCTAACCTTGGATCAGCTATCAACACGGCTTGTGTAAGAATCATTGTCCCCGTCACCGAACCTCGAAGGGTGCCTGGCCTTCGATGCTTTAAGGTAGCACCGCCCATGGTGACCCCAAGAACTCTTGGTAGTCGACACTTCAAGATAGTATCACCCATGGATTTTTTTAGTGAATTCAGGCCTGTGGCAATCGACACTTTGAGATAGGGCCGCCCATGGTACATGAATCACACAATGCACTTACATGCCCCTAGTAGGATGGATATTCTAAGAGACAACCGCCGAGGAGGTGACATGTTATCATCGCATCATCAAGGTGAGTATATACTCCACCTTTCATGAGACAGTAACTCATCCAATCAAGTTGTGTTTTCAAGCTTCTCCTAAGCCAAAATCGAGAGAAGCAAATTTTCTTCAAGAAAGGAATTAAGGTGACCACTATTTACATAAGACCAAATGTGTATGAAATGTGGATGCTTAGGTTACAAGGACCCATAAACAAAAAGGTAAAAAAAGACACCAGGTACTACCCAACTTTTAACTCAATCCCTAGCTTTCCTTTCTCAATCTCTTGAGGAATGGTCCGCAACTTAACTTCTACTTGAGTTTTTAAGTCCAAACGGACCCTAGAGTTCTAAAGTCAATAGTTCAACCATAGCTCTTATAATTAGGCACCTAGAGTCAGCTAGACAAACCTAGAGTCTTGGTCTCATGCCTAAAGATGCAGGGTCTAGCCAGTTAAGCTCAAATCTCTCTTAGGCCTAAATGCAATTTTTTTGGGTGTAAATGCCTGCTATGTAATGCTATGCAGATGTATGCAATTATGTATATATGCTATGTATATCCCCTAAGTACACCCCCTCATGCCTAAAATCTACAATGTCCCCATTGCATAGAAGGGTGTTACCTGGGTCAAAGTTGGGCTGCCATTATTTTGTTGGCAGCCGAATAGCCAAAGAACCTGCAAGTCTGGTTCCAAAACCAAAGAAATAGGCCCTAATAATGAGCATAACAATACAGGCCTAGAGAAGTGGTAACTAAGGATGTTGGTGAGTGATAAGCACATATAAATCATTGTAAAATGCTTATTTATAATAGTTCCTAGGCCTAGCATTGCATATCATGATATAAATATTGCACAAACATCCATTGCATTGCATTTAGGATAGTTGTATATTATGTGCATTAATTCCATCAGTTTACATGACCAGGAGGCATTGCGACATTTTTACAGGCTTTAGATGAAGAATCTGACTGTATGGATGGATTCAGAGCGATTATCATAGTCTGTTAACGTGGGAATCGCCCCGATCTGAGCTCTATAGTACCCTCCGCAAGAAGAAGAAGATGGACGGCCCAGATGGTGCCACGTGGTGCCATCCAGGCCGCCCCACCTGAGCCAAGGCATCCCCAAGCCCGCTGCAAGATCAGATCCTAGCCGTTGGATCTCAATCCAATGGTTGAGATGTGCGCACCATGGCTAAAGAAGTGCCTTATCTCACCCAGCCTCAAGTAGATCAAGCGAGGAGTCATCTCGACCGTTGGATCTTCATCCAACAGTCGTGGGTGCAGAAGCTCAATTCGTAAGTGGAGCACATAACGACCCTCAACACAGTGGTTTGTGCCTCTGCTCACAACGTGAGGCCATGTGTTCGAAGCCCCGCGCGTGGAGTTTATCCGTTGAAGTGCATGCGGGAGGGAAATTAAGCCGTCGATGGAAGATCGGGTGGCAAAGGAAGCAGCTACGTGGACGCATTATTGAGTGCGGATGCTGCATGCGGCCATCGATGCACCTAGAGAACGCACCATCTGACGTGCGTTGTTAAGACGTCTGAACGGAGCAACCGACAGCTGATGGCGAGGTGCACGATTCAAATTTTACAAAGGGGCGCGATCTTCTCTCAACCGTGAGATCCTTTATTCGACGGTCAGGATTCATCTGCGCTTAGGTGCATGATGACAGCAACGGGCGTGAGTGGTGGACGCAGGATTTACAACAACAGAAGAGCGAGCCTTTAGTGACACTTGCAGCTGTCACTAAATGGCCTATGTAGTGCATGCATTATCCAAGGCAATGAAGAGTATGGATCTTCAGTGACGGCTCAAGAGACCTTTAATGACGCTTATAGCTGTTGCTGAATGCCTGTACGTGGGATTCTCATCTTCCCATCCACTATATAAAGGCCTACACGCCTCCTTCACCAAACCATCTCTACCTACTCTACTCCTACCTACTCCTAAGCTCTACTAAGCCTACCAATGCTCCATTAGAGCTTACTCTCAAGCTCCCAAGGCTCCTATTAGTGTAGCGAACCTCTGCCTCACTAAATATTCCTCCATCTTCCCATCCCATTCATAGGTCTCCTTGGAGTTGTCCTCCTACCTCCATTCCGGTAGTAGATCATCTCTACCTTCTCACCTCCATTCTGGAGCCACGCTGAAGCTTTCCTCTACCCGACGTCCTCCTGCATCTCACCTCCATCATCTCTCTCCTCACCTCCTTCGTCTGAGCTTCCGCTAGGTGCTGTCGTCTCGCCGAATAGCCTCTTTGGTAGATTTCTTCTCACCTCCATCTCTTTTTATGCTTTCGTAGATTATTGTAATAGACATTCATGATATATATCATATTTGTTCCATATCTCTTGTGATTTATTCTGCTTGTCTTTTTCTTTCAAAAACACAAAAAAAACCCTAAAATACCAAAAACAAACAAAACGTAGCGCGATTTTCATTTAAAGTAAACGTCGCCTCCCTGTGTTTGACCCGGGACTTCCTTGGAGTTTCGGTATAAATTTTATTTAATCATGAATTTTCCAACTACGATGACGGGTTACTCGTAACCCTGATTTCAAACTCGTGAAACACATCGATCAGTGAGTTGATGATGAATCCTGATAGCAAATGCTCGCCCAATGAAGATAGGAATGAAATCTTCCTAGGTCACCGAAGGAGGTTCTAAATATAGGAGGGAATAACAACCTCTAGAGGGGTAGGAGGATGACAAGGTTCCTCCAAGAGAAATGGGGAAGGGCTAGTGCAAAGATATACCCCCAAGGGGATGGACCGACCATAGAAAGCATCAATCCATACTTGATACCCTAATACAGGAAATGTTGGTCAGATAAGCCTCCGGTCAAAATAGTAGTGAGCATGTTTTTAAGCCAAGGATTGTCTAGGGTGTCCAAGTTTCATGGCTGGTGAATGGCCATAAGGTCAAGATTGGGTCTAATCGGCTTAGTGTCCATTCCTAGCAGCCTTCCTTGTTCCTTAATCGCATCCCTAGCATCCCTTGTAATATCACATGTATCTACCTACTCTTCATTAGTGATAAGTTCAAGGTATGGAGTCAAAATTTCACCTTCAGACATAGGCGAATCAGAGGGTGACTCCCAATCAAATGAAGGTAGGTTGGAATCAATAGATTTAGGGATTACCCTATCAATCTCATTCCTGGGTTCTTGTTCGTTTCTCCAATCCTCCCTGGAGTCTATATGTGATTTCACATAAATCTCAGAAGTTGCTTCCACATTTTCCATTGTTTGATCTTGAGGAGGGATATCATTAATAGGATAATGGAGGAAACCTAAGTTGATCAAATCTGTGACATCCTCAAGGACTAATTCTTCAAATAAGACATAATCACCCTCAGTGTCACTCCAAATCCTGAATGTAGGTTCCTCACATAATTCATCCTCCTCAACAGTCAATTCATCATCTACTCGAGTATTATAGTCATCAGATCCCTTATGGCACTCTATCTGGGGTGATAGGTTCATCCTTGTATCATCAGACTCCCCAGATAAGTGAAATGCAGGGTCAGATTCCCTAAGGGTGGGTTTAAGTTCCATTAGTTGATCATCATCAGAAGGGAGGGTAGGATTAACAACTTGACATCGACCCACTTCATCAAATGTCATGAAAATACTATCATCTGGGTCGAGGTCTTCTAATGGTACCATCATTCCCTTCTTTTGGCTACAATATAGCTCAAGTGGGTACTTAACCTGATCATCAACTTCCTCGGGTTGCTACCTTCATCTAATGGATAGCTACTTTCATTTAAATTCTCCTCCCACTTAAGGGATGGACCCCTCAAGGAAGTGTCATCTAGCGGGGAGGGCTCAAAATCAATCCTAGAAAAGTATCTATTCTTCCTTACAGAATCCCCAAAATTCCCCTCCAACTTAGGGTGGCTCTCCCAAGGGAGATGCATCTAGCATAGAGGGGTGCAAGTCATCCTCAATGGAGTAGGTTAGGTGGCTAATGTCTTCTTGTTGGCTTGCTCTCAAAGATTCTCCTAATAATTCAATCATTTCTTTTTGCATTTTCTGTATTTCCATCTTCAAGCTGGAGAGGTCATCATTATTATCAGGAGAGAAGTCAGGCTCACGGTTATAGTACCTAGGAGTTTCTATCCAACCATTAACATCGTTTAGGGAGGGTGGGTTGGGTATGTTTACGGTATGTAGGATATCAGGCAAGGTGTATCACGCTCCTAGGTTTTTCTCACAGCGGTGGGGCTTACTCAAACCAATACTCCTATAGTAGGAGTCAAAAGGATCCCAATGATTGTCATTTTTTCCATGAAATGATGGACCATCTTGGCGTATGGGATTGAAGACTGCATAGTGGGTGTAAGGGTGTGGGCAAGAAGCAAAAGGATGGAAGTCAAGGTGGTCCATTCTAACTCACACCACAGTCAAATTTCCCAAAGCAGGCACAAATCAAAGGACTTTTTAGGTCTTTAATCAGTTAAGGCTTTTGAGATTTAAGTCCAGTTGTAGGTGACAAATCAAGTTATCCAAATAGTTACGCACCTACTTGTCGACCTACGATATGCTTAAGAAAACCTAGTTGGAACTTAGGTGCTCTTCCCTAAAGTTCAAATGGTAGAGTACTCCAAGGATGGAAGATTAAGGGATGCAAGTAGGCCTAAGCCTTCCTTTGAAGCTATGCTTTTACGGTGCTTCTTAACTACCCTCAAAAATCCGTGACAGGGTATCCCCCTCTTTGGAGTTACAAAACCTTTGATCATGAGTTTCAAGCATTTCAGAAACAAATGGTAGGAGGGTTCTTTCCTTGTAGCTCAAAAACCTAGGAGTGACTAAATGAGTGCTTTAGTGCATAATCATGCACATGTGCATTCACCATAAAATTTTGAGTTTGAGTTTTGAAATGCACGACAAGTTTTCAGCTCAAGTCCTTGGTTTTTAGTATTCCTCCTTTAGTTAGTCCCTTTCAGAAGCTTTAATGTGACCACTTTGCTAGATTGTTTCAAGATAGATTATGTGATCTAGGAATTAAGTCCAAATGCAAATGCATGAACAAGATAGAATGCAAGGAAAAGTAAACATACCTTGCCTCTAGTGATCAACAATGAAATGCACGTAAATGCAATATAAATCTAGAGGCTACTCGTACACACCTAAATGGTTGTCCTCGGGCATGTACCTCCTAACAGGCAGTTAGTGATGTTTTTTTTATGTTTTATATCTAACCTACTTATGCACAAACAAGAAAGGATAAACTCCACAAAAGAAAAACAAAAACCTAAAGTTAAAGAAAAAATGGGAACAAACTCCTTAGAAATTACTCACGCAGGGGCCTAAAATAATGATGAGGAACAAACCCCTAAAATATACAACAGAACAAGGGTCTCAAGCAAATGTGTGAGGAAAATAAATCCTCAGAGTCAAAGTCTATCTAAGTGCAAGAAATAGAGAAGGTAAAAGCTGAAGCACTTCCCCTGAAAATATTCTCCTTCGAATGGTGGAAACAAGGTCCACCAAGGTGCCAAGCTCCTCCTTGCGGCTTGGAGCTCGATTCCTCTCGATAATGGTGTAACAAGTGTGGCCCAAGGTCTATAATGCAGAGATGTTGAGGTAGTTGGGACGATTCTCCCAAAGGTACCTGGCACAAATCAGATAGAACAAATTAAATGTGCCTTAAAATTTTAAATTAGCATGGACAAATGAATGAATGCGACTTTATCAGGCCCGTTGCATCCCCAGCAACGGTGCCATTTCATGAGACAATTTTCACTTTTGAAGTAGTTTTGCACATAAAATGACACGTCAAAGTAGTATGTAAGTGTTGGAAAATCGCTAATCAAAATAATTAAAATAACCACTCAAGAGAAGGGTGGGTCGTGTCCATAGGGAGGCAAGGGGCTTACCAAAACTCACTAAAGTTTTTCACAAAAGTTCACATTTGAAGTCAAGAAGAATCATGCCAAAACCCCTCTCAAATGAGGCTCATATTGTTCATATATGTTGATAAAGCATTTAAGGAAAGGAGGGAGGTTATCTTCACAAAATAGCCAGCATTATAATATTCAATAAATGAGAAAAGTCAAGTTTGGCAATGGCACTCCACCATAATAACTAACTGAGATAAAATAGGGAATTCCTTCCATAAGCTTGTACACGTGGAAGAGAGAGTCTGGCCATGAGGAGCTTACTGAAGGTGGGTTGCTTTGAGCCGCATACGATGGTGGTGGCCACGAGAAGCGGGATGACCGAAGGTGGCTTCATGGCGCAAATGGAGGTAGTGGGTGGCGACGGCTTTTGTTGCTATTGGAGAGCAGCTCCACACATGGAGGAGGGCGAAGGTCGACTACGCATTGGCAGATGCAAGGGAGGAGGTCGGCCGCGCGCAAGTGAAGGAGTGATGGAGAGGCTGATGGAGTTGGCTGGTGCATGCGAATGGCACCAGCGCGCAGTGGAGCAAAGGGGAGTGGGCGGCGATTGTGGTTGGCTGCTACTAGGCATGGGCAAGAGTGGCGGCTGACACCCGTAAGTGAGAGGGAGCATGGCTGATGCATGCGAGCATTAACGGTGGTTGGTCACTTGTGGCATGGGCGTGGGAGACAGTTGTTGGAGTTGGTGGTGATGGGTTCTGTTATGAAAATAGAGGAGGAAGAAGAAGAAACAAAGAACGAGGGAACGGGAATGATGGTGTGATGGACGGTGGTGTTGGTAGTGAGGGATGATCTTATTGGAGGTGAAATAGAGGAAGGCAGTGGTAGTGGGTGTTGTTGTGGCCATGCACCGGTTGATGCACTCACAATGGTGTGATGGACAGCTTGGCTCAGTGGTCGTCAACCTGCCAGCCCATGGTGTGGCAGAGCTCGACCTTGCAGATGCATGGTGGTGGATTGGAGGTGAGCTCGAAGCTCTTCACGGTGGTGGGGTTGGGGTGGAGTCTCCCCTTGTTCGATCTTGGCTCCACCTTTCTTATAGGAGCTATTGGGTGATTTGAATAGAGCAGGAGGAGCGTTGAGGCCATTAAGGCTAGATCCACCTTCTTTGGCTCTTTGATTACTCGAGAGTGATGGTGCTTGGCTGGCTCACTAATGGCAATGAATGTCCCTAGCTATTATTCCTTTGCGATTCCGATAAGAGAGAAGAAAATAGTAAATAATTAATTAGTTGATTATTTATATACAACACTCTAAAAGAAATCCTATTTCTAATGCATGTATGTAACCTACTTCTAATGCATGCTATCCTAATTAAGTTCTTAAATCATATTTACATGTGAATGAAAAATGCATGCAACCAATTAATAAACTAATCTATTTACATATTAATGTATGCTATGTATATGTCAATATTAATCTAATGTCTAGGAATTTAAGTAACTAATTAGCTCACAAATATGGGCTCATCAGTAACCATCCAAATTTCGTATGGTTCAACAACCCTCAATGCCAAAACCCTGTGGTGTACCAATGCGATTGTCCACTCCCATCATCCTAAGAGCCCAATATTATCCATCGGTAAATCTGCTGCTGGGCCCTTGCACACCTCAAATGGATCATGCATCAAACCCGCTTTTTAAGTTGATGTGAATGATGATGGAAATGTCTAAGCACCATGAAGAGAACATGACTCTCTTCAGCACCAATTGGCGCAACAGAATGCCGAGTGATGAGACACTCATCATGATCTCTAATTACCCCTAATTAACTAGTCTTCCTAGTTAATTAGGTAAGGTTATGAGTTTATAAATGTTAATTATAGAATAAGGGATATTTAGTAAAGGATCTTAAAATAAGTTAAAAATGACATTTTATCATTCAATTAACATTATTAATAATATAGTTAATAATTGAACTCGAAATCCTATTAATCATTCTCTTAATTAATAAGTTAAGTAACTTAAATATAATGTATACCTAAGTATATAATAACTTAAGTAATTTTACTTAATCTAATAAAATAACCAAAAAAGGTCAAAAATGTAAATTCAAGGTGTAAACATAATATCTACCTTATTTACTAACATATATAAAAAGTTGAAAAAGATCTAAGTGAAAATAAACCTTTAAAACCTGGGTTTACATTTTAGTCCTCAAAATTCATTACAGTCGGGTCCTTATTTCTCACACAGGTCCTTAAGTTTTATTCCTTTTATGTCCTTCTTCGTCTTCTTCTTCTTCTTCTTCTTCAGCCGAACGAACGGTTGGCGGCAGAAAGTCACCCCACCACGCGATCACCGCCCTATCGACATCATCCATCTTTGTCCAAGCTCTTGCAGCTTGCGCTCACCACCTCCACTTCATCCACCGGTTTGGATTAACCGGAAATCCTATTTTTCAGTGGGAGATAACCTCACCATCATCGGAGATGACGACGGAGGTTAATCTCCTCAAGCTCCTTCTTCGGCCAGACCCCGCCACTCTCTTCACCGCAAACTACTATAAATACCCCCTCACGCCTCTGATTTTATTCAAGTTGGCTCCCTTCCCTCTTCTAACACTGTAGCCGACTTCGATAGGCTATTCGTCCAAAACTTCGGCGACTTCCCATTCCATTTTCCAACTTCCTCTGTCCATCTTAATCAGCCGAGGAGATCCGCCGTGGTCTTCCACGTCTCTGACACAGGCGCCGACCCAAGGAATCCTCCGCTTCACCTTAAATCCTCCCGCCGGAGATCTTTCTTCAACCCTCTGATTTCGTCATCCGCCATGAGACTTCGGCGGAACCCTATTGACCCCTTCGTCCAGGTAACAGTAGATTAGGAATAAGAGTAGGAGTAGGCTAGCTTAGTTAGTTAGTTTAGTTAGTTAGATTAGAGTAATTTCAGATTTTAGCTTCATCTTCTCCGACTCCGGCGAGTTCCTTAAGCTCGCCAGAGCTTCAATTTCATCTTTTTAATTCACTATACACCTTTCTATATCTTCCATGACCATTTCTAAATCACTTAATCGCTAATTGAATCACCTAATTGCCTAATTCACATTCCACCTTCATCGATTGTTGTCACTGTCTATGGTGACAGTAATCGAGATAATTCCACCTCCATTGGGTTCTTTCATCATCTATCACCACTTATGAACCCTAATCGACACTATAATACATATTATTATCATCTATAAATTAAACGCCCAAATTTAATTAAGTTCCTAAGCTCGCTGTCCATGGCGGCTCAGGAACAGTTCAAATGTTAAATAAATATATATTTATGAATATAAATACCTGTTGACTTGTTTTAACCTCTCAATCGAGTGGTTAAACAAGTCCTGAGCTTAACTCAAATCAAATCCTTTAAGAAATGATTTCACTGTCAAATATTAATTTTAGGAGAAAAATGAAGAATTAAAAGTGATACTGAGGTTCCTTGTAACCTCAGGATCCTTTTTGAATAAAAATGGTTAGCTTTATCAATCTGTACACACTTTTCCTATTTTCTGGACTCACCGGAGCTCCGGCGAGCTCCAGCGAGCTAAACCTGTGTTTCAGCCTCTAAAACTTGTTGAGAATCCCCAGAATGTTACTACATGGATCACTGGTTAATTTGAGGATATTTGTTTGAAGATTTAGCCACTGGAGCTGTAGAATGAACTTCGTCTTCCCCAACTCCGTCAGAGTTGGAGAAGTCTGTTAAGAAAGATTTAAGAAGCATTTAATGATCTCAGAAGCTTTAGTGCAATGCACTGAAGCTATTTAAACCTTTAAAACATTGTAACAAACTCTGAATGATTCTGTCGAACAAACATGTTTTCAAGTTTAGGCGGCGAGCCTAAAACCCTAGAAATTAAGGTTAAAACACATATTTGAAGATCTGAATAAGTTCTGGATGTCGAGGAGACTCTAATTGAGGCTTTAATTTCTTAGGAGGAAGCTTTGAATAGAAAGTCAATTTTTGTGCTTCCACAATCAAACATGAGTCTGTTAATGGAGATCTGAGCTCGAATTGAGATTTGGAGGAGTGAAAATTATTTTTGAGATCTTGTTTGATGATTTGAAAGTGATTAAAGTGAGCTCAGGTTAATAGATATTTGAGAATTTAGTTTCTGCTAATTTGGGTTACTTTCAAACCTAAACCAACAGGAGTACTATTTTGTTGAAATTTGAACTTAGATCCTACCCAGATGAGTTGATTATAATCCTTAGAATTAGTTTAAATTGATTAGAAACACTTTTAAGAGTCTGCTGCACATATTGATGTCTAAAAATATGAACTCTGAAGCTTTCGGGGAAGTGAAGAGCTTCTCTGCTGGTTCTGAAGGTCTTAAGAACTTAAAACCTATTCTAACAGATGTGGAATCACTTATAAAATGTGTATAGACCTTTAAATAAAAGAGAGAAGTCCATCTGAGGACTCTGTTGACATAAATTTCACTTCCAGGTTTAAAAATAACCCGTAGGAACCCTTGATTTCATCTTTTAAATTAAAGAGGAAAACATCTTCAAAACATGAAATTGACCCTGCAATTACGTAGATCTATCTTAGAGCTTTCTAATAAACTTGAAATCATTCGATTTGGAGCTCTGGGTAGAAAGTTATGATCATTTGAATTCAGGTCTGAAAGGGGTATGATAGTCCCACCTCGCTTGTTCACGAGCGCGTGCCTGGGGATAAAAACAATTTGTTTCCTTGGCTATGCAGTCATCAGCGCTCGACGCATCGGTTACCGATTCGATCTGAACATGAGCATGTTTGTGTGTGTGTGGGCTTATGCCTGCGGGTGTGCGCCCTTGGGGGCGTGAGAGAGAATGTGCCCTGGGAGGGCGAGAGAGGCCTAGGTTGAGCTGAAATGGCTCAAGACTATGAATCGATAAGAAATAAACCAAAAACGAACCTAATTGAGATTAGGCGAGGATCGAGTAGGGTCTGGTCCCACCCTATTCTCAGGGTGCTGTGTATCCTCGAATGGACCTCGCCGCAAATAAAATTTTGGTTAAAAAAGTAAAAAAAATCGATTCAACTGAAGAACTTAAGCAAAAGAGAAGCCGATGGTTGTTAAGCTAAGTGTTAAAGCACAGGCACTAAGGAAGGAAAAGAGACTAAGGAACAAAGGAGAAAACTAAGGGAAGAAGAGAGGGCAGGAGAAGATAGGAACAAGAGAAGAAAGGTAAGAAAGAGAGCTTGAGAGAAGAAAATAAAAGAAAGAAAGAAGATAAGAGGCTTAAGAAAATAAAAAGGCATCAATACTTTGGAAAATAAATGAATTTTTCTTGCATCATTATCTTTTTGTTCTTAATTGTAAAAAGGTATGTTTTAATAGAATAACTTTGAATTGCCTTAATTTCTTGGAATGAAATAACATTGAAAAACTAGCATGTTTACTTGTTAATAAAGTACATCATTTTGAGTAAATATGTTTCATATGGAATTTTGTATATTCTTTATAGTTTAAATATTTGACAAAATTCATGTTTTTAAAATCAAACTAGTTATACCTCCTAAACTTATAGAGATAAAAGAAAATTGGTGAATTTGGAGAAAATTATTATACCTCCCAGTGAACGACCTGGACTCAACCAGTAAAAATTTCGAAAATGTTAGGTTAATTCGACCCTATACTACACAACCGACACAACTTCGAGTTAACCTAAGTGATTTCTTCTACTCTTAATTAAGTGAAATTAACTTAATTACTGAGTTGAGTGGAATCGCACGATCATTTTAATGGCGCCGTTGCTGGGGAGGTAATATTTTGATTCACTAGAATGTAAAATGATTAATTGTTTAATTAGGAGGTATTTTATAAATATTTTTGTTTTTACTAACTTTTGTTTTAATTAGTGTGTTTTGTTTTGTTTTTGTTTTTGTTTTTGTTTTTATTTTCTGTCTTCTTTTCAGGTTTACCTCTGCGGGTAACCTCAGGAGAAGGAGGGAATCAGTTTTTACTGTTTTTGTTTTGTAAGTATTTCTTAATCTTTTATTTTGTTGCATTTTTAAAAATAATAAAAAAAGTACAAAAACACATATTTTCTGACTAGCAGCGGCATATACATAGGCATACACTCTTAGGAGTGCATATTTCCTGCTAGTATTTTTGCGATCTGACATGGGAATTTTTAAACTGTTTTTCTCTCATCAGCGGGAAAACACGAGAAAACCTACGTAGATCCCTATCCTCTGAGAATTAAAAAGACATATTTTTGTTTGAAAGGATATAAAAAGTGGCCATTGTAGTTTAATTGATATATTTTTGAAAAAGGCTAACTAAAAAGAGGAAGTAAAATTGGTGACCTAAATCTGTTTGCAGAATGCATGCGGGTTTTCATATCGCTATTGTCTATTGCATGTTATCGTGCACACAGCACGATCACTAGAGTCACACGAGTCTATTTTTCTATCTCTCCTCTTTTCACCTCTTAGGGCTTTGGCCGAAGATCAACAAGTCTGTCTCACTACTAGAGCCCCGGGGAGCCAGTAGTGAGCGGTCTCGATCCTAGACCTTAGACCTTTGAGCTTTAAGGTACACACCTGCATAGTCAAGAATTAGGATGCGTATTTTGATACTGTTACTCTATTTGTTTGCGGCAAATTACTTTGCGTATCTTAGGAATTTCTTCTTTCCTTTGAAAGAAGAGCAAAACCCAAGTCTTTCACGCTGTTTTGTGGGTTTTTTTGTGCCGCTGTTTTCTTATCGGTGGTGTGCATGTGCCTTTCACATTATTTTCCATTTATGGATGGGAGGCGATCCTTGCATCCGCCTCTTGCACCACCGTTGACAAGTGATCCTAAGTCGGTTGCAGATAAGCAACCAATGGTTTTCCTGTCTGATCCATCTACTTCCATGGATCCAATGCAGAATCTTAATCTCGATATACCTTTTTCTTCTTGTCAGGGGGAGATGCCGCCTTTTGATGTTCATGAGGTGCTCCTGAACCAGAATCTTAGGATGCTAGAGCAAACAAGACAAACTAATCTATTAACAGTAGGCTTAAATAATCTACAAACTCTTCAAACCCATTCTTCACCTCGACCTGAGGTGGGTTTTGAAAATCCTGATTTACCGATCAATCATCCAAGGCCTTTACTTAGAGATTATTATAACCCATCCAATGCACAAGTAGAGCCTAATGTTAGGATTCCTATTAGGGAAAATGATCCAGAATTAAAGACAAACATTATAGGTTTAATCCCCCACTTTCACGGATTTGCATCCGAGGATCCATTTCAACATATTGAAGATCCTAAAAATTTATCTCAAACTCTTGGTCCTCGAAATCAAAATAGGGAAATCCTACTAATGAAAATGTTCTCTTTTAGCCTTAAAGATAAAGTAGCTTATTGGCATAGAACTATAGCAAGACCAATATCAATCTGGGCTGAACTTGAATCCACATTCTTGAAGAAATTCTTTCCAATTGGTTGAACCAATGCTTTAAGGTGAGCTATTACTACTTTCAATCAAAATCAAGGAGAACCAATTCATGAGGCGTAGGAACATTTTCATGAATTGCAAAGGAAATGCCCACATCATGACATCCCTCGTTGGCAACTTATGCATATCTTTTATTATGGTTTACAAGAGGGCATTCGCAATCTAGTCGATGCCTCTTGTGGAGGGAATTTTCTAAATCACGACGCAGAATCTGCTTCAGAATATTTGAAGGGATGGCGGAAAACTTGATCAAGAATGCATCTATGTCGCAATTTTTGCGGGGCGCAAATACGAATCATCAAAATCCGCATAAGGGCATTCACGAGATCGGTTATCCATCCAATTCAAAGGATTTAGAGATTACTGCAGAAAAACTGGACAAAGTAGATATCGTAGCAAAGCATCTCGACGAGGTTAGAAACACAATGAAGACTCTTACACCTCTACTTGCTACAAATCCCGTGTATTTACCTATTTTGCAAATTCCCGCTGGGAGGGAATTTGTGAATAATCTGGATTCTAGAGATCCATCTCCCTTGGGTTTTCTATCTACTCCTTCACCAACCCAAGGAGGGACCTTTGTCCCACAATCTTACCCACCATTTTCCCCACCCTTTACTATTGCAGAAAACACGCCATATCCTCTTGATTTAAATGCCATTTAGGGATACACACCAAGATCAAGCCCATATTCCAATTCCTATAATCCTGGATGGCGTAATCACCCTACTTTTTCTTGGTTTGACCATACACAAAGACCATCATATCCGACTCAGACCAGACAAAACCCGCCTACATTGTAGTTTCAGCAACACAATGCAAGGACATTTTACGCGGGTTTGCAAAACCCCGTAGGGCCAAATAAAGATTCACAGCTAGACCAGATTTTGAGAGCTGTGACTGAGAGCCAGCGACAAAATGTTGAGGCTCTTGCTGAAGTCCAACGACAATGTTTGACAGAATTGGCTGATCTTAGGGGTCAAATCACACAGTTAGCTGAATCTCGTCAGCTAGGGACCCTTCCATCCCAGCCAATTCCAAACCCTAGGAATATCCAGCAAAGACAACACCCGGGAGTTCAAAATCCGAATCAGGGACATGTCCATCTCCTTAATCAATTACCCCTGAATCTAAATCAAAATCTGAATCCACCAATTTCTAATCTTGATTTTGAATATCTAAATCAACAGCAACCAGCTGCGAATCAACCATTAATTAATGATCTATCTTCCCAAAATTCACAAGCATCTCCTTCTTCAGCAGCTTCTTCTTCTCATGCGGGTATTAACTCTGTTACAACCCGTTGTGGAACTTCCACTAGGGATCCAGTTTTTCCAAGGAACCTATCCTAAGACCCTAGTACATCTAGATTAACCCTTGTTTCTACATCTGGAAGAGGTGTAGAACCCGATCCCACAATTCCCGCTAATTCGCAAGATCAAGATAACACCTCAGTAGAATAGGAAACCCACGTCCCATTCCAAGAAGCTTTGAAGAAGACTAGGAAACAAAAACAACCTGTTACATTAGATGAAGATTTGATTAATATTTTTGAACAGGTACATATTAATATCCCACTCCTAGATGCTATCAAACACATTCCGACTTATGCAAGATTTCTTAAGGAATTGTGCACTCCTAAGCGTAAGTCGAAGAAAGGAAGCACTTTGTACTTTCAGAGCATGTGAGATCTATTATTTCAAGTATGCTTCCTTTAAAAAAGAATGACCCAGGATCTCCACTTATTTCCTGTATAATTGGGGGTCAGTGTTTTAATAGAGTCCTCCTAGATTTAGGAGCTTCTATTAACCTCATTCCTTTGTCTTTGGTAAAACACTTTCAAATAGAAAACCTTAAGTCTACCAATGTGACTTTACAATTAGCTGATAGATCTATTAAGTCACCAAAAGGAATGTTGGAGGATGTTATTGTGAGAGTTCAGGATTTTTATTTTCCTATAGATTTTATTGTTCTTGATATGGAAGTACCTGAACACATTAAAGACACCCCAATTATCTTAGGGAGACCCTTTTTGGCTACTGTAAAAGCCAACATTGATTGTGAATCAGGAAAGATTGAATTGAAATTTGGGGAGAAGACAATTAAGTTAGATATATTTAGAGCTTCTAGTGGATTTGATTGTGAATGGATTGAGGAAATAAAATCAATAAAAGTTTTTGAGGATGACATTAGTTCTCTAGATTTAGAAGACACATCTTTTGATATCCCATATCCTCAAAGAAATGAAATAGTATTGGAATCTCTACTCAATCCCAAATTTGACTCTGAATCTGAATCACTTTTCACAATTGAGAATCCCACCCTAAATCCTGCTGTTGATTCTACTCCTATGCTAGAATTGAAACCATTGCCTGATAATCTTAAATATGTATATCTCTAATCTGATCAAACATATCCTGTAATAATCAATTCTGATCTCTCTGAATCACAAGAATCTAAATTGATCAAAGTACTTTGAGATCACAAGAAGGCAATTGGGTGGACTTTACATGATCTCACCGGGATTAGCCCCAATTTTTGTACTCATCGCATCTATATTGAAGATGGGGCACGACCTTCAAGAGAAGCTCAAAGACACCTAAACCCTAATCTAAAGGAGGTCATTAAGAAAGAGATAATCAAGTGGCTTGATGCTGATATTATTTATCCTATATATGATAGCCCTTGGGTGAGTCTAATTCAAGTGGTACCCAAAAAGGCAGTACTCACCATAATCAAAACTGAATTTGGAGAAACCATTCCCACACGAATTGTGAATTCATGGTGGGTTTGTATAGATTATCGAAAATTGAATTATGTTACAAAGAAGGACCATTTTCCTTTACCATTCATTGATCAAATCCTTAAGAGATTAGCTGGTAATAAGTTCTTCTGCTTTTTAGATGGTTACTCTGGATATAATCAAGTTGCAATTTATCCCGAAGATCAAGAGAAAATGACTTTCACTTGCCCCTTCGAAACCTTTGCTTTCCGAAGAATGCCATTTGGGCTTTGCAACGCACTCGCAACTTTTCAGCGTTGCATGTTAGCCATTTTTACCAAAAAGGTGGGTGAATATATGGAGGTTTTTATGGATGATTTTTCAGTCTTCGGGGAGACATTTGATATTTGCTTGGATAATTTGTTGAAGGTTGAAAAAAGATGTATTGTGGTTAACCTTGTCCTTAGTTGGGAGAAGAGCCATTTTATGATTCCTGAGGGCATAGTACTTGGTCATCTCGTATCTGAGAAGGGTATCCAAGTAGATCGAGCAAAATCAATCAAATTGCAAATCCTCCAATTCCTGACTCGATCTAAGGCATTAGATCATTTCTCGGGCATGTGGGATTTTATAGAAGATTCATCCGTGATTTTTCAAAAATTGCCCGACCACTCACAAACCTCCTCACAAAGGATGTGATTTTTGAGATGGATGAGGAGTGTATTTTAGCATTTAAAACTTTGAGAGACAGAGTTACACAGACTGCAATTTTGCAACCACCTAATTGGGATTTACCATTTGAAATCATGTGTGATGCATCAGATTATGCAATAGGAGCTATTTTAGGACAGAAAATTGAGAAGAATCCGGTGGTAATTTACTATGCTAGTAAAACATTGAATGAGACACAAAGGAATTACATAGTTACAGAGAAAGAGTTACTAGCAATAGTATTTGGATTAGAAAAATTTAGATCTTACATACTCGGATCTCAAATCATAGTGTACTCTGATCACTCAGCTATTCGACACCTTCTATCTAAGAAGGACACGAAACCTAGGTTAATCAGATGGATCTTGCTTTTGCAAGAATTTGACCTAGAAATTCATGATAAGGCAGGTAGGCAAAATGTTGTTGCAGATCATCTTTCCCGTCTTCGTTCTGATACAATCGAATCATCTCCACCAATCATAGAACACTTTCCTGATGAACATCTTTTGACTATATCCACAGATCTTCCTTGGTATGCAGATATTGTTAATTATTTGGTTACACATCAATTCCTGCCATATTGGGACGGGAATCGCAAATCACGACTCAAAGCAGAAGCCAAATACTATTTTTGGGAAGATCCATATCTTTTTAGACTTTGTAATGATCAAATCGTTAGCCGTTGTGTCACCTCTTCTGAGATTGATTCTATCCTATCTTTTTGTCATGACCAGGCCTGTGGTGGTCACTTTTCTAGTAGAAAGACCACTGCAAAAGTTTTGCAATGTGGGTTTTATTGGCCCACGTTATTTGCTGATTCTCAGACTTATTGTAAGGCATGCAGTCATTGCCAAACACTTGGTGTCATGTCTCAGAAAGACATGATGCCTTTGAACTCGATTCTAGTCTGTGAAATCTTTGACATTTGGGGCGTAGATTTTGTGGGTCCATTTCCGTCCTCTTTTGGCTTCCATTATATTTTACTTGCTGTGGATTATGTTTCTCGTTGGATTGAAGCCATACCCACACGCACAAATGACCATCGAGTTGTCATTCCTTTTATACAGAGTCACATTTTCGCTCATTTTGGGGTACCTCATGCTATTATTTCTGATGGCGATTCCCATTTTATTAACGCCCAATTTAAAACTTTACTTAGAAAATATGGGGTTGCACATCGTATTTCTACACCTTATCATCCCCAGAATAATGGGCAAACCGAGGTCTCTAATCGGGAGATCAAAAAGATCCTTCAAATGACAATCCGACCCGATAGGAAGGATTAGTCTTCCCATTTAGATGAGGCTTTGTGGGCTTATAGGACTACCCACAAAACACCAATAGGCATGTCACCATATAGACTTGTTTACGGGAAACCCTGTCATCTTCCAGTAGAAATTGAACACAAGGCCTATTGGGTGATTAAAGCTTGTAATTTAGACCTCTTGAAGGCTAGTGAAAATCGTAGGTTGCAGCTTAGTGAACTAGAGGAATTATGTCATGATTCCTATGAAAGTTCAAAGCTGTATAAGGAGAAACTTAAAGCCTTCCATGACAAATTCATTTCCCGCAAATCCTTTGCACCTGGTTAGAAGGTGTTGTTATTTGATGCCCGTTTGAAGCTCTTCCCGGGGAAACTTAGGTCTAAATGGCAAGGGCTATTTATTGTAGTTAGAGTCTTCGACAACGGAGCTGTTGAAATTACTGAACCCAACAATGGTCAACCCTTCAAAGTCAATGGTCAACGTCTTAAACCTTTCTTGGAATCACATCCTTTGGGTCTTGTTGGAGAATGTTACCGGCTCCACTAGGGTTTTTCTATCCATTACCACACTTGTTCATATCTGTTCCCTATTTTTATCCTTTTTGATTTTTTTTATACACTTACTTTAAAATTTTCACTTCATATCATATTAATTACCTTCATTTAGTCCAACTGACCACTCTGACCTTTGGTCAAAATTGAAATCGTCCGCACAGAGATTTTTTATTTCCTCTATTCGGCTCCTTCCATCACCCCATACTAAATGAAGTGTAATATTTTTCACCCTTCTTACAATAAGGACATTGTAAAATTTTAACTTGGGGGTGTTGAAGTGAAATTTTCACTTTAAATGTGGGTTAAAAAATAAAAACACATAAAAATTAAATATCCACGAAATTTAAAAAATAGAAAATCTAAAAATGATAAAAATTTTAAAAAAATTCAAAATTTTCATAAAAATTTAAAAAATAAAAAAATAAAAAAATGGAAAATCTTATGCATAAAAATAAAAATATATAAATACAAAAATTTGAAAAGAAAATTCATAAAAATAATAAGAGGGGAATATTCATTATTAATAAAGAAGAAAAGAAGAATAGATGTGAATATATATATTATAATTAAGATCCTAATTTTCTTTTAGGTCAGAAGTTTAAAATATATATAGAATATATTTAGATATTTAAGAGCATTCAATTCTTAATTAGATTTTACTTTAAACATTTTGTAAAAACACACTTTTGTGTTTAAAATTTTTAAAACAAGATTTTATTTGAATTTAGGAATCTTTTAAATCTTTTAAAGATTTATTTTTCTATTCTTACCTTGAATTAAGAAACTAAGTGTGTTAAGATTTAAACTTAGGTTTGGAGTTGAATTATAACTTTTTAATCAATTAGATTAAGTAATCCTGTTGCTTTTTGAAAATTTGCTTTCATCATAAAGTTAAGTAAAAGGCCAGATATTCAGAGTTAATTAAATAAAGAGTTGGTAGAATTTTAGTTTACAAAACTTACAAGCTAGAGCTAAATAACAAGACTTGGTAAATTTTGTCTTAACAGATCCTATAGGAGGAAACTAAGAATTTGAAGAACCTAAGAGTAAAGGGCTTTGTTGTCCAAGCTCTGGTTTGAGAGCTAAGTAACCTAAACATCTAAATTCACTCACATAGAATTGTCTTGTTGACATCTGAGACCACGAAAACACAGAGGTTAAGAGATCAATTTTGAATCCTCTTTAGTCCAAGGATTTCCGTGGAGTGGTTCTTGAAAGGTTGAAGGATGTGCCACTCACCTAGAAAAAGGATTTGGAGAATAATGGTAGTAAGAAAAATGAGAAAGGGGGAAAAGAAAAGAAAAAAAAAAGAGAAAAAAGAAAAATAAATAGAACACCTTGCAGTTAAGTGCATTGTTAAAAATGGGTACTTATGCAGGTTTTCCATAATAAATAAAAGCATCTCGTTACAAATGGATGCTACCCTTCCTTCCATCAAATAAAAAGAACACCTCGCTACAAATGGGTGTTCTAACCTATAGAAAAAGAGAAAAAAAAATATGGAGAAAAAAATATTAAGAATAAGAGACCTAGTGGTCCACCAGGGAGATACACAAAAAGTGTTGACCTCGGGATAGAAAACTGGTGAGGAGAAAGCAACTAAACCTGAGTAAGGCCAAGCCAAAGGCTTGAATTGGAATAATTGGGATTGGAAAGTGATGTCTTAAGATCTAGATTTTTGCAACTTTGGATGTCTTTAGGACAATTCTCGTCACTAAGCACAGATGTTTTAAAATCATAGCTACTAAACCTTGGTATTGGGTAGTGAAGCCTAAGAAATTGGGTTTTGAAGATTTTAAGTTGAGACCTAAAGGAGAAGAATTGACAGAATCCTAGATCTAGAAGTTAATCTTTAGTGTTGTAGGTTAGTAAATTAGAGTTTTACTACTCTAAGTTTGATTAATAATGAGTATTTGGTTAATTTGCTTAAACTTATATTGATAAAAGTCAAATATCATAAACAAGGGATTAACTTAAATCTATTTGAGTTTTTGAGTTAAAATTTAATTCTCAATCCTTAAGTTTTATTTTTCTTAAAACACTTTGTATTCTAATTTGAGTTAAGAATAGATACAAAGATTAAGAGATTTTTGAGGAATTCTAATTCAGAGTAAAATTCTTGTTTACAAATTATTTTAGTGTGTTTTGAAAATGTTATAAGTATAAGTCTAATTAAGAAAATTGTCATACATGCTCTATACATTAATCATTTATATTTAACCTTAAAAATTTCTGACCTAAGCTTTCCTCTACATAATTACTATTTATAATAATTTAAACCCAAGTGCTTTAAATTATCATAGTCTTAGTTAATTTTGCTAGGGACTAGCAAAACTTTGGCTTGGGGGCATGATGAGACACTTATCATGATCTCTAATTACCCCTAATTAACTAGTCTTCCCAGTTAATTGGCTAAGGTTATGAGTTTATAAGGTTAATTATAGAATAAGGGATATTTAGTAAAGGATATTAAAATAAGTTAAAAATGACATTTTATCATTCAATTAACATTATTAATAATATAGTTAATAATTGGACTTGAAATCCTATTAATCATTCTCTTAATTAATAAGTTAAGTAACTTAAATATAATGTATACCTAAGTATATAATAACCTAAGTAATTTTAGTTAATCTAATAAATTAACCTAAAAAGGTAAAAAATGAAAATTCAAGGTGTAAACATAATATCTACCTTATTTACGAATATATATAAAAAGTTGAAAAAGATCTAAGTTAAAATAAACCTTTAAAACCTGGGTTTACATTTTAGTCCTCAAAATTCATTACAGTCGGGTCCTTATTTCTCACACAGGTCCTTAAATTTTATTACGTTTATGTCCCTCCTTGTCTTCTTCTTCAGCCGAACGAATGGCTGGCGGCAGAGAGTCATCCCACCGCACGATCCCGCCCTGTCGACATCATCCTTCTTTGTCCAAGCTCTTGCAGCTTGCGCTCACCACCTCCACTTCATCCAACTGTCTGGATTAACCGGAAATCCTATTTTTCAGTGGGAGATAACCTCACCGTCGTCTCTGGATTAACCGGAAATCCTATTTTTCAGTGGGAGATAACCTCACCGTCGTCAGAGACGATGACGGAGGTTAAGCTCCTCAAGCTCCTTCTTCGGCCAAACCCGCCACTCTCTTCACCGCAAACTGCTATAAATACCCCCTCACACCTCTGATTTTATTCAAGTTGGCTCCCTTCCCTCTTCTAACACTATAGCCGACTTCGATAGGCTATTCATCCAAAACTTCGGCGACTTCCCATTCCATTTTCCGACTTCCTCCGTCCAACTTAATCAGCAAAGGAGATCCGCCGTGGTCTTTCGCGTCTCTGACACAGGCGCCGACCCAAGGAATCCTCTGCACCACCTCAAATCGGCCGGTCGGAGATCTTTCTTCAACCCTCTGATTTCGTCATCTACCATGAGACTTTGGCGGAACCCTATTGACCCCTTCGTCCAGGTAACAGTAGATTAAGAGTAGGAGTAGGAGTAGGCTAGCTTAGTTAGTTAGTTTAGTTAGTTAGATTAGAGTAATTTCAGATTTTAGCCTCATCTTCTCCGCCTCCGGCGAGTTCCTTGAGCTCGCCAGAGCTTCAATTTCATGTTTTTAATTCACTGTACACCTTTCTGTATCTTCCATGACCATTTCTAAATCACTTAATTGCTAATTGAATCACCTAATCGCCTAATTCACATTCCACCTTCACCGATTGCTGTCACTGTCTATGGTGACAGTAATCAAGATAATTCCATCTCCATTGGGTTCTTTCATCATCTATCACAACTTATGAATCCTAAGCGACACTATAATACATATTATTATCATCTATAAATTAGACGCCCAAATTTAATTAAGTTCCTAAGCTCGTTGTCCATGGTGGCTCAGGAGCAGTTCAAATCTTAAATTAAATATATATTTATGAATATAAATACATGTTGACTTGTTTTAACCTCTCAATCGAGTGGTTAAACAAGTCCTGAGCTTAATTCAAATCAAATCCTTTAAGAAATGATTTCACTGTCAAATATTTATTTTAAGGGATAAATGAAGAATTAAAAGTGATACTGAGGTTCCTTGTAACCTCAGGATCCTTTTTGAATAAAAAATGGTTAGTATTATCAATCTGTGCACACTTTTCCTATTTTTTGGACTCACCGGAGCTCCAGTGAGCCAAATCTGTGTTTCAGCCTCTAAAACTTGTTGAGAAGCTCCATAATGTTACTACATGGATCACTGATTAATTTGAGGATATTTGTTTGAAGATTTAGCCACTGGAGTTGTAGAATGAACTTCATCTTCCCCCACTCCGGCAGAGTTGGAGAAGTCTGTTAAGAAAGATTTAAGAAGCATTTAATGATCTCAGAAGCTTTAGTGTGATGCACTGAAGCTATTTAAACCTTTAAAACATTGTAACAAACTCTGAATGATTCTGTCGAACAAACATGTTTTCAAGTTCAGGCGGCGAGCTTGAAACCCTAGAAATTAAGGTCAGAACACATATCTGAAGATTTGAATAAGTTTTGATGTTGAGGAGACTCTAATTGAGGATTTAATTTCTTGGGAGGAAGCTTTGAACAGAAAGTCAATTTTTGTGCTTCCATAGTCAAACATGAGTCTGTTAATGGAGATCTAAGCTTGAATTGAGATTTTGAGGAGTGAAAATTGTTTTTGAGATCTTGTTTGATGATTTGAAAGTGATTAAAGTGTGCTCAGGTTAATAGATATTTAAGAATTTAGTTTCTGTTAATTTGGGTTACTTTCGAACCTAAACCAACAAGAGTACTATTTTGTTGAAATTTGAACTTAGATCCGACCTAGATGAGTTTATTATAATCCTTAGAATTAGTTTAAATTGATTAGAAACACTTTTAAGAGTCTGTTGCACATATTATTGTCTGAAAATATGAACTCTGAAGCTTTCAGAGAAATGAAGAGCTTCTCTACTGGTTCTGAAGGTCTTAAGAACTTAAAACCTATTCTAACAGATGCAGAATCACTTATGAAACATGTATAGACCTTTAAATAAAAGAGAGAAGTCCATCTGAGGACTCTGTTGACATAAATTTCACTTTCAAGTTTAAAAGTAACCCATAGGAACCCCTGATTTCATCTTTCAAATTAAAGAGGAAAACATCTTCAAAACATTTAATTGACCCTACAATTACGTGGATCTATCTTAGAGCTTTCTAACAAACTTGAAATCATTCGATTTGGAGCTCTAGGTAGAAAGTTATGATCATTTGAATTCGGGTTTGAAAGGGGTATGATAGTCCCACCTCGCTTGTTAACGAGCACGCACCTGGGATAAAAACAATTTATTTCCTTGGCTATGCAGTCGTCAGCACTCGGCGCACTGGTTATCGATTCGATCTAAACATGAGCATGTGTGTGTGTGTGTGCGGGCTTATGCCTGCGGCTGTGCACCCTTGGGGGCGTGAGAGAGAATGTGCCCTGGGAGGGCGAGAGAGGCCTGGGAGGCCGGGTTGAGCCGAAATGGCTTGAGACTGTGAACCGATAAGAAATAAATCGAAACTGAACCTAATTGAGATTAGGCGAGGATCGAGTAGAGTCTGGTCCCACCCTATTCTCAGGGTGCTGTGTATCCTCGAAAGGACCTCATCGCAAATAAAATTTTGGTTAAAAAAGTAAAAGAACCCAGTTCAGCTGAAGAACTAAGCAAAAGAGAAGCCGATGGTTGTTAAGCTAAGTGTTAAAGCACAGGCACTGAGGAAGGAAAAGAGAGTAAGGAACAAAGGAGAAAACTAAGGGAAGAAGAGAAGGCAAGAGAAGACAGGAACAAGAGGAGAAAGGTAAGAAAGAGAGCTCGAGAGAAGAAAATAAAAGAAAGAAAGAAGAAGATAAGAGGCTGAAGAAAATAAAAAGGCATCAATACTTTGGAAAATAAATGAAATTTTCTTGCATCATTATCTTTTTGTTCTTAATTGTGAAAAGGTATGTTTTAATAGAATAACTTTGAATTACCTTAATTTCTTGGAATGAAATAAAATTGAAAAACTAGCATGTTTACTTGTTAATAAAGTGCATCATTTTGAGTAAATATGTTTCATATGGAATTTTGTATATTCTTTATAGTTTAAATATTTTGACAAAATTCATGTTTTTAAAATCAAACTAGTTATGCCTCCTAAACTTATAGAGATAAAAGAAAATTGGTGAATTTGGAGAAAATTATTATACCTCCCAGTGAACGACCTAGACTCAACCAGTAAAAATTTCTAAAATGTTAGGTTAATTCGACCCTATACTACACAACCGACACAACTTCGAGTTAACCTAAGTGATTTCTTCTACTCTTAATTAAGTGAAATTAACTTAATTACTGAGTTGAGTGGAATCACACGATCACTGAGTCCAGTCAACTATGCATGGCTCAATCTTAAGGCACTCTTCCTGCCCAACCTATCCTAAACTCACAAAATTTCATACCTCATGATTTGCAACCACAGGTGCGACCTTCTCTAGGGACAGTTCATCAGATTCTGCATGCTCTACATACTCCATCAGGATTTCAAGCTAATCCTATGGTAGCCCATCAACCCTACATTCCTATTGTGAACCCTCCTTTGCCTTATGATCTGACTGGAACTACAATGTCCAATGCGATTAGTACGAGGAGCTATAAGCAAACCATCGATCCGCCTCGACATAAGCTTGGCCCATTTTCTTTGTCATCCTCTCATTCGAATTGCACATCCTATTCTCATGAGGACGACATACACAAAATGGTGCCAGATTGATCCCATTCCCAAAAGTTCTACTAAGGGAGCCAAAAGGCAAGAAAAAGAACATGCAGACCTTTGATAATCTGCGTGATTTATTCAAGGACATTGAAATCAAGGTTCCCTTGCTGGAGGTGATCGACCACATCCTGACTGTCTCCCACTTCTTTTAGGACTACACTACACCAAGGTGACAACAAAAGAAAACTAGGAACCTGGTGGTTCTCTCGATCATGTGAGTTGTGCTATACTGTCAAAATTACCATCGAAGTGGAAAGACCCAGGCACCCCTCTCATTTCATGCAGCATCCAATGTTCCAATTTTGATGGTGCCTTGCTAGATTTAGGATCTTCCATTAACCTCATACCAACCATCATGTTTCAGAAATTTGCATTGGGAAATCTGAAACCCACCCCCATTACATTACAGCTGGCAGATCGCTCTGTTAAAATCCCGTGCGGTGTGGTGGAGGACATGGTGGTTAGAGTCAACAGTCTTTGTTTTCCTACTTACTTGTATTAGATATGGAAGTTCCTGATTTGCTTTCGGATTACCCAATCATCCTCAAAAGACCATTCTTGGCCATAGCCCATGCCCATATTGATTGTGAATCGGGTTGCATCGAGATTGTCATGGGCTCTGAAACAATCAAACATAACCATTTTAAGGCCGCCAAGAATTTTGATTGCAATCTTATCGAGGATGACACGTCCGATGATGACATGGCCATTAGTGCGTGTATCAGGTTGGTAGGGACCTATTCAAATTGCTATGGCAAACCCCTAGAAAATCACCAAGACCTGACTAACTTATACTGTGACATTTCCCCACCCCACCCCTCCCCTCATCTCTATCCCTTCCTGACCAGACCCCTGATGAGGCCCACTCTACTTCCTATGCCTCGTAGTTAGAGTCATTTCTGGTCTACTCACCTCTGGATTATCCTTTTGAAGACTGGAGTGCCCATTGTTTCCTGCCAAATCAGGCAGAAGCAACATTCCACATTGGGACCTTATTCCCAAATAATGATCCTTGGGGCTCTCCTTCCTTGGATCCATCTATCCAAGATGCCCCCTATTCTTGGCCATCCTAAGGGCCAATTTCCTTCACCCCTTATTCTTCCTTCTGATCCTTTTGGGACTCTTGTCCCAAGATTTGCCAAATCTTTCCCTAGCCACTCTCGAGTTTAAAGAGCTATCTGATACGCTAAAATATGCTTTCTTAGGACCAAATGAGATGCTCCCCATAATCATTAGTTCAAAATTGTCCAAGGAGCAAGAGTACAAAGTAATGAAGGTTCTAATTGAACATAAAGCAGCCATTTGATGGTCTCTTTTTGATCTGATTGGCATTAGCCCCTCTTATTGCACTCACTGTATATATATGGAGGAGGAGGCTAAACCTTCTCGTGAGATGCAGCGATGTCTCAATCCTAATATGCAGGAGGTCATTAAAATAGAAATAATTAAGTGGCTTGATGCGGGCATCATTTACCCGATCAGCGATAGCCCTTGGGTGAGTGTGATTCTTGTGCCAAAAAAGGCAGCTCTCACCATCCATGTCAATGACAGGGGAGAATCCTTCCCTACATGCATTTCTACGTCTTGGAGAGTGTGTGTAGATTATAGGAAACTCAATGTTGCCACCAAGAAAGACCATTTCCCGCTACCTTTTATCGACCAAATCCTTGAGCGGTTAGGGGGCAACCAATTCTTTTGTTTCCTGGATGGATTTTCAAGCTATAATCAGGTGGCTATTGACCCCCGTGGCCAAGAGAAGGCCACCTTTACCTACCCCTTTGGCACCTTCGCCTTCCGAAGGATTCCATTCGAACTTTGTAATTCGTCGACTACCTTCCAATAATGCATGCTGGTGATATTCCATGATATGGTGGATGATTTTCTTGAGGTCTTTATGGATGACTTTTCAATCTTTGGACCAACTTTTGAAGATTGTCTAGCCAACCTGACTCGCATCCTTCGAAGATGTATAGATGTAAATCTCATGCTTTCTTGGGAGAAAAGTTACTTTATGGTGCACGAAGGTATTGTTCTAGGACATATCATCTTCGAAAGGGGAATTGAGGTGGACAGAGCTAAACTTGATGTGATAGCTGATTTACCAATTCCTAGCTCTGTCTAGCAAATCCACCCCTCTCTAGGTCATGTTGATTTCTATAGGAGCTTACAAGGATTTCTCCAAGATTTCCAAACCTTTGATGTATCTCCTATCTATCAATGTGCTCTTCGACATGGGCCCCGACTGTATTCGAGATTCACATAGTATTTGAGCATTTACATAGCTACATGATGCTATCACTAAGGCCCCCGTTCTCTAGCCGTCAGATTAGTCCCTCGACTTGGAGCTTATATGTGATGCTTCTGACCTTTCTATCGAAGCCATGTTGGGACAAAGATGCAATGAACACCCCTTTGTGGTGTATTACACTAGTAAGATGATGGATGAGGCCCAAAATAATACACCACCATTGAAAAGGAGCTACTGGTGGTCATCTCTGGGCTAGAGAAATTCCGATTGGATCTTCTAGGTTCTCATGTTACTATCTTTACAAACCACATGGCCATTCATCATCTCATGCATAAGAAGGATGCTAAACCTCGATTGCTTAGTTGGATTCTTCTTCTACAAGAGTTTGATCTTGAAATATGAGATAAGGTTGGAGTGTAGAATGTGGTTGCAGACCATCTCTCAACACTCGATCTGGACTATATTGGACTTTCCCTGCCGATGAAAGAATCTTTTTCTGATGAGCACCTTCTAGCAATAGATGTGGCAAGTGAACCTTGGTATGCCAATATCACTAATTACCTTTCTTCTAGATCTCTTCCCTGAGGCTAGCCTAAAAACTAGCGTGAGCATCTCATTGCAGAAGCAAAGTATTATTTTTGGGATAATCCACTTCTTTTTAGAATAGGTGTTCATTAGATTATCTGTCACTGTGTCCTTGACAGCGAGTTCCCCAGTGTGCTATCCTTTTGCCATGATCACGCTTGTGGAGGCCATTTTTCTGGGAGGAAGATTGCAGCCAAGGTGATATAGTGCATATTCTTTTGACCCTTCCTTCATTAGGATACACACAATTATGCTAAGCATTGTACTAGGTGCCAGTCACTAGGGTCAATGTCATGTTGTGACATGATGCCCTTGCAACCCATCCTAGCTATAGAAATTTTTGATATTTGGGGAATTAATTTTATGGGCCCCTTTCCTGCATCCAATAGCTTCGAGTACATCCTCGTTGTCGTTGATTATGTCTCAAAATAGATTGAGGCTATTCATGTGCATCATGCTAACCATGTCGTCACCACCAAATTTGTCAAGGACTATATCTTTGCATGCTTTGGGATCCCTCGAGCCTTCATTTTGGATGGAGGAAGCCATTTCACACATTCATCTTTCCGGGCACTTTTGAGGAAGTACAGAGTCCACCACCGTATCACTTCTCCATTCCATTGCCAAACAAATGCTAGACTGAGGTGTTGAACCAGTAGATCAAGCAAATCCTTCAGAAAATAGTTTGGCCTAACCATAAGGATTGGTCCAACAAGCTGATTGATGCTTTATGGGTGTATTGGACTGCCATCAAGGCTCCCCATGGTATGTCACCATACAAGATTGTCTTTGGGAAGCCTTGTCACTTGTCCGTGGAGTTGGTGCACCACGCTTTTTGGGTAGTTCGACAGTGTAACCTCAACCAAGACTTGTGTTGTTGAGAAAGGAAACTCCAACTCCAAGAATTAGAAGGGTTGTGTCATGAGGCCTATGACTCTGTTTTGACCTTTAAACAAAGAACCAAGGCCTTTCACAATAGCTACATTCAGCGGAAGGAGTTTGAGCTGTCACAACAAGTTTGGCTTTTATAATGCCTGACTCAAATTCTTTCCTGGTAAACTGAAGTCCAAAGGGATTGGTCCTTTTTTGGTCTTGAGACCTTTTCCCATTGGTGGCGTCAAAGTTGAAGATCCTAAAACTGGACATAAATTTATGGTAAATGGGCAGCGGTTGAAACCATATCTCACCAATGAGCTTGCCCCCGTTGGTGAGACAGTTGCCCTGTTAGAGGGTAACTAACTTCTACCTCATTCTAAGTCCAACTAAGGACGTTGAATTCAGCGCTCATTGAGAGGCACCCTAACACCCTTTCACTTTCACTCCACATTCCATTCCATTTCACTTCACTTCACATTTCACCACCCACCATCCACCCGCCCATCCACCCTGCTTTATACCCCGTACTCACCTTTGCACCAAGAGCCTTTAATCCTATCTAACATTTTTCATGCATAGGAGAACGTTGCATGATTTGAAATAGGGGGATGGATAGTCATTCATAGGATTTAGTATACTATTTGGGTATTATGCATACTCCTACCCATTATACATATTCATCTATAGTATATATTGATAACCTTATTAAAAAATCCATAAAAACTGAAAAATCTTGAAAAGTCTAGAAAAAAACTATAAAACACAAACAGTCCAAAAAAAATTGAAAATTCAAAAACTTAGGACACATAAGCTTGATTCGCTCAGGCTTAGGCTTAATTCACTTGAGCTTTGATAAGATAGACTAAGATCTCTCCTAACTTAGGATGTTTCTTATACTTGAGTCACCAATACAAGATTTGTGGGTTTGCTTTTGCTTGGGAGTCTAAGTAACCTTGGTTGACACTACATAGAGTCGAGAAAGACCAGTTGAACTTAAGATTCAACCCTAATGTTCATTAAGGAAGGTGGAGTCCTTACCTGTGTGCGTAGGTATTCTTTTATCCCAGTCTTTAGTCTTGTGTTTAGGAGAACCTCTTTCCACCAAATACTCACCCACCAAATAACTATGCTCTACCAAATAAAGTTGTAGGAGATATACTAACATTTTCTTTGAAAAGAAACAAGTCACAAGGAATAGAAAAAATACATTCTTTTAATAAGTCAGTATGTTTTCCATATTCCTGTAAATTCTTCCACCAAAAAGATTTTTCAGGGGATATTACAAACACCTTGTTTCCACCAAATATTCTTTGAGCCATAATGCAATAAGAGTAGGGTTTGTGGCTTCACTCATTTTTGAGAGTCGATCCGAAGACATGAGCTGAAGTTGGGACCAACTTGGACTTAAAAAGACAAGAAACCATAGGCTTGGGTCTTAGTGTTCAACTTTTTAGTCTTGATTATTCATTAAGCACAACCATAGCCTCTTAGCTTTCAAGCTTGGTAAAACCCTCTATGTCCTGGAAATCACACTTAAGGTTTAAATACCAAGAGTCCTTGTTAGTTGAGAGATGGTCTATGCCATATGAGTCTCAAGTACTGGTAGTCTTCATTGCAAATGGTTCTCACAATGTCCAACTGATAAACATATTAATATTACTTTAGCAAACTTTTCAGCGTAAGATCATTTCTAAACACTACCATCACAGGTTTTAAATAAGTGATTTGCTAGGAACTAGCAAAAGATAGGTATGGGAGTGTGACTGCGCAGCAATTCACGCCATTAAATATGCCATCTTATGCTATTTCCTAGCTTTACGCATTTAGTATTAGATAGATATTCATGCATTTTATAAATATGTGCATGCATGCATTTTAGGTACGAAGATAGAGAGATATAGAGCCCTCATTTCCATTCCATTTCTACTACATTTCTACCACCTAACACAACAGCACCTCTTCACCTACATTAATTCCCTAATAACCTAAGTGCCAACCCACAAAAATCCCAAAAGAATATCCCAACGGTTCCCTTTCTTGCTCCCCACCCCATACCGACCTAGATAAACACCATCCCGCCTCCAAGGGCAAGGGGTCAGCACCACCCCCACTAGCTCCCACCACACACCAGCAACACCTTACTCACAGACTTTCACCTCAATCCTCCAGCTGGACGCACGTTCTCCCCTCTCATCCTCTCCCATACGTATCTCCCTCTCACTAGTTGAGAGGGCATATTGTGTGTAGGGAGAAGGCTCATCGTTGTTGCAAACACCATGGTGAGTTCCTCCACCACCCAGCTCCCTTTCGAGTAGGTGGGCGTGGTGGGTTCTCTTTGATTTTTCCTTTTGTTTTGTCTTATTTCGATCACCATTAGTGTAGTTGAGAGCTCTTAAAGCTCCTTTGTCTCATACTATTCAAAGCCTATCGTACTTCATCTTTTTCGTAAGCCATCAGAGGTTTCTCACTTTGCCAGTAGCTTAGGACCATGCACACGTCCTTCATCACCTCCAGCCAGCCATAGCTTCTCATTGTTCACCCGCACCATGCCTTCTCTCTCCTCAATCCACCGGCTAAGTGGGAAACTTAGCCGATGGATTCTCGCACCAGTCCATGCCCTTTGACCCTACGCGTGCACGCCCACACAACCGGTAGCTTCTCACTTTTCTGGTTGCTCGCTCCTTTCTCTCCACCCGCAACCGACTCCAATAGGTTACCCCACTCCTCACCCTATGCACTACGCACACATACACACACACTCGCCCTTACAGACACAACACACCTATACTTAGGTATACATACACACCCTTATATTTCACTCACACATATACATATTCACATATACATACATACATATATATATACTTATATATAGATATATATATACATACCTATATATATATGGGTATTCCACACACTCATTCACTTATTCGCACACACACCCACACTTACCCTCATTCACCATACCGTACACTTATCCATTTCCCGTGCACTTTATCACACGTGTGTGATGGTAGTACCATCATTGGTGTCAATAATCTTAAAGTAGACTAACTACAATAATAAATGCTCCTAGACATTCATCAAAAGATCATAACTCTATTATGAAGTACATTTGAGAAGAAGACAAGAAAATAGGTCAATTCTGTCGTTTTAGCATCTAATCACTAATGCAAATTAACTAAGGGGATAATCAGGGCTTAATCAAAGGTTAAATGAACTTAAATGTCCATGAAGTGGGCTCGGATTAATTGAATCAGGGTTTTATGAGTTTTGAAGACTATTTATTACATGAGAACCCCAGTAGCAGCCTCACTCAAATTGAATAGGTTATGGTAGAAATAAATTCAATTTAAGCCTTCTAAAAGTCATTAAAAAATATTTTAATAGATTTGGTACCTTCGCTTTGACCATCGAAACCCATTTTGACCAAAAATAGAGACTTTAATGGGAATTTTGCTTTGTATTAGGCTACTACCTAAATTAACCAGTTAAACTGCATCAAAACCAAAATCCGAGTTCACCACTAGATTTCTTGAGTCTAAATTAGGTTAACCCCAAAAGTTGGGCCCAATCGGAGTTCGTTTCGACTCAGTTTGCATTTTAGCCAATTTCCCATGATTTTTGCATAATATCACTAAGTCTTTAATCAATTAATGCCCACCGCCATCGTCTTCTTCAACCAGCAGCAATCACAATAGTAGCAAGACGTGTATGGAAACCCAAAATCCCAATCTTCATTTCAGGATTTCTCCTTCGATTCCCAATCAAATCCCTCCAAATTTGGATGAATTGATCTTGAAGAGATCCTCTTCCAAATGCACAAAGCCACGAGGTTTGACTTGCTCCCCACGTTGCTGGCGAGGAGCTCGAAAATCACAAGTTTGACATGCAAAAATTGCGAGGAAATCTCATGATTTCCTCGTAATTGAGTGCCAATTCATCCTTTATATAAGCTCTCCCATGTTCCCAAGCATTTCTCAGTCGTGAAATAAATAAGAAACCACCTTCTCCCACATCTCCAGCCAACCCCATCACGCACTCCGATGAGTACTCCTCGACCTCCTCTTCCACACGTGCTCTCAAACAACGGACATCACCACCAACTTCCTCACACACCTGGTTGGCCAAAGCAAGGGCGTCATTGACCTCATCCTCCTCGCTGTCGACTTCATTAGGCCGGGTGTGGTCTCATCTCCTCTCTCCCCAATAAGTTCCCCATCATCTTCCTCTTCCTTACTAGTTTCTCTTAGGCTTTTTAGTCTTAAGATTTAGCCACTCATCTTCCCATTCGTTCCCTTTCTTCCCCAACTTCAACAAAGCTCCAGTGAATTCGCACGGTCGCCACACACCCCTAAATGCCACACCATCTTCACCAAAACAACCCTCGCACCTCTGCGACTAAAAGCCCTCAATTTATTGAGGGTTTTGGTCCACATTTCTTCCCGCCGACTAAACCCATCAAAAACATCGACCACGCTCCACGTCTGGCCACCACAAGCCGCCAAACACCAAGCCAACACCACCACCACACTCCACTCTTCACATGAATTCTCTTGACTGTGCTAATTGGGGCTTTAAGCTTGTGTTTTCTATAATGGGGTCTCCACACCGATCCTGCCATCCTTGAAGTCGTCAACCACCTCTGGCCATCAAAGCTTCACGATAAGGACCTCTCTCTGTGTGGCTGATGGTAATACCATCATTTGTCATAGCTAACTTAATTTAGTCAGAATGCAGTGATAAATGCTCCCAAATGATCGTCTGAGGATCATAATTCCACACTAATATGATTTGAGAAGGTAAGAAAACAGGGTTAATTCTGCTATTTTAACATTCAATCATGAATGTAGATAAACCAAGGGATTGATTAGGGTTAAATTTAAAGTCAAATGAGCATAAAAGACCAAGAACACTAACCGAATCAAGGTTTCACGCATTTCGAGGATGAAAACAATACTAAAAACCCTAATTATAAGCTCCACTTAAATTGAAAGGGTTCTGGTCGAAATAAATTCAATCTAAGCCTCCTAAAATCTTTGAAAAATATTCTAAGAGGTTTGCTACGTTCACTTTGACCATCTGAACCCATTTTTACCAGGAATAGAGATTCAAACGAGAATTTGTCTTAATTTAGCCTCTGTACAATTTACCTAGTCAAACATGGTCAAAACACATATCCAAGTGCACCATTAGATTTCTTGGGTCAAAATTAGGTCAACACCAAATTTTGGACCCAATCAGAGTCCATCTTGACCTAGTTTGCATTTTAACCCCTAAAAACTCTATTTCTTACATACAAACCCCTAGGCTTGAAGTTTATTATAGAAAATACCCCTAACTTCCTCATTTTATTTGCAATTTAGTCCTCACCACCTGCAACTCCTAAACCGAATCAAACCCAACTTTGACTAAAGTGATCTCATTCATTCCTCAATTAATCCCATCCAAATTTGGAGGGATTGATTGCCAAATCATCCACTACATTCTGAACACAATTTCAAATCCTAATATGAAGCAGAGAGCTCCAAAAAAGCTCAAGATTTCCAATTCTAAAAGCTTCCAAATTTGTGAGCAAGCTCACGAAATTGAAGCAATGAGGAGCTGATCGACATCTATTTAAGTTCCTAAAGTTTCCACGTCTAAGCCTATGTTGTTTAGGTCAAAAACGTCATCTTCCTCTCTTCTCCAGCTACCTCTGACCGTGGCTTCGACAAGCTACCTGACTTCTTCATCAGGATAGCAACCACCAAATTGGCATACCCTCCTTCCTCTTCTTCCTCCGCTCTTCGCTGGCCATAGGAGGAGCCCTCAACCCTTTCGTCCTCACCGAAACCTCCCACCAGAGGCTTCACCTTCCTCACGTTCGGTAAGCCACATCGACACAAGTCTTCCCCTCTTTCGACCCATAGACTAGGTTACTCCACTCCCCTTATCCTCTAGGTTAATTTTAGGACCTTAAAATATAGATTAGATCACGTTATCACCCATCTCCCTCTCCATTTGCGTCACGTCCAGTGAAGCTCCGGCAAGCTTCGTCCGGCCACTACATCTCACCACACACCATGCCACCACCACCTACACCTTTGTCTCACTTTCATGAACAAAACCCTTCAACTTATTGAGGGTTTTGGCCACTCCACACCTCTGACGAAAAACCCACAACTCCGCCGCCTCCGCCGTCTCTGCTTGACCACCTCACACCTCTGCTCACCTAATTAACATCCCCATTGCACTCGTCACCACATGGAGAACCCTGTGAGCTTCTTAATTGGGCCATTTAGCCTGTGTTTCTTGTTTTAAGGATCTCGCCAGTGCCGCCATTCCTCCACCATCGTCCACCACTGTCAGCTGCTCTCAGACCTCGCCTCCACCTTGAGCAGTAGCGGATCCAGTCTATGAAGCTACCTAGAGCTTCAATTACACAGCACCACGCACCAGGGCTTCAATTGGACTAGATCGTGGTATTTTAAAAATAAAACATGCATAAAAGAAATAATGCGTGTATGTTGCTTGCCTCAAGACACATAGGGTGAGGTCCCTCCTCACTCCCTACGTACACCTCAGCCATGCCCACTAATGGGGTAGAGATTCGTCGTGAAAAGGTTTCAGGTTTGGAAAACCCGTTGTCCTAGTTCGATTCGCCTAAAAATCCATCAATCAGATAATATTTATAATCGAAACTCGAAAGGTGAGTCCCGAGTCGAACATGGGGAGGCAAATGTTTGGTTTGAAAAATCCGCGTTTCGCTTTTATTTGTTTTTGTCACTTTATATTTTCTTATTTTTTTGTGCTTTTATCAAGTAAGAGATCATGTCGATGAAAACTTTATCTACTTACAAAAATAATGCAGAGAGAGAGAAACAATCACATATATATCTCACGAATGTTTTCTACAATTATGAAAGCGGGAAAGCTACACTACTAAAGTAATAAAGATAGATATAGGTGAGAGAATCCCCCTCGATGGTCGCTTGGAGGATGACTCACTTTGACATCGCTTGGAGGAAGGTGGTAAGGAGTAGGACGAACGAAGACGAAGCCAAAGGATCGAGGGCAGGGTAGGACGGCATTGCTGCGAGGATCTACTTCCTGAAGTAGGTGAGAACACGGTCGCGGGATGCTCCACGAATGGGAAAAATATTTGATTCTACTCTAGAGGAGCATCTGGGGCTTGGGTCAAGCTCTCTCTAGACCTTGGAGGTGGTGAAGAGAAGAAAGGAAGAGATGGTTTGGAAGAGAAGGGGTCATGGGGTTTATATAGTGGTAGAATGGAGGTGTTTTACGCACATGGGTTTTGAGCGACGTTTAAAACATTGCTAAAGACCCGCCAAGGGTGTTGCTAAACATTCATGCACCTCTATTGGTGTGAGGAGGCACGGCTACAGCTAGTACAGTGCACAAAGAGCTTCAACTATTGGATCAGGTGCCGATGGCTGAGATCACAAGGAGGAAGCATGCACTACTAGCATTTGAATCCTGCACTCACTGGCATCTGCGATGGCAACTGTCGGATCCTTCATCACACGGCTGGGAGGCGCACACAGATCGTGCCTTCGTTGATTTGAATTGCACTCATCGCGTGATCGCGATGACCAGACGACAGATAATGTGCCTGGTCGACTTAAATGAGTGCTCCAGATGGCTCACGTCTGACTTGGAGTGCGATTGTGCGTCATTGTTCAGCGTCTGATCGCGCGTGTGTCATCTTAGCCGCTCGATCAAGATCGAGCGGTCCAATTTAGTCATTGCTAGAGTGGGCGTGGAGGATCGAGGCTCGAACTCGTGCCTCTCGTTTGTGGAGCAAGCTCATTACCATTTGGGCAAGGAGCTGCTTGGTCGTGTGGAGATGAGGTGTGTCCGTGCTCCACGACCATTGGATGAAGATCCAACGGTCAAGATCAATTCTTCCTTGAGATGCTTAAGGCTAGGTGATGAAGAGCATTTCACAGCCATTGGATTGAGATCCAATGGCTGGGTTCACTCCTTGCGTAAAGCTGGGTAGGCTGCGGCTCATGTAGGGTGGCCAGGATGACACCACGTGGTGCCATCTGGGCCATCCATCTTCATTCTTGTAGAGGATGCTACAAAGCTCTAATCAGGGTGATTTTTGCGTTGACGGACAGTGATCGTCACTTCGGATCCATCCGTACAGTCAGATTCTTCATCTGAAGCCCGTAAAGATGTCTCACTGCCTCCTAGCAATATAAAGTGTTGGAATTACTGTACAAAATATGCAACTATCCTAAATGAAATGCAATGAATATTATGTAATATTTATACTATTATATGCAATGCTAGGCCTAAGAACTATCATAAATAAGCATTCTATCATGAATTCATGCATGTTTGTCATACCTCCATACATACTTTTTCCTAGTGCCTAGCAAAATTAACATAAATGCTATGTATAAAAGTAGAATTAGGATTTGATCACTTAGGCATGATTTATTGGTTGCTTTAGAAGATTTCAACCAAAGACCTAGTTATCAAAACTCAACAGTGCATGGGTGTTTGCCAAAATGCAAACCGCTCAAGCCCTCACCTTTTTTGAAAAGGGAAGATACATTTTTTCTTTTGCTTTTTCATCTTTTCTAATTTTTTTGGACTTTTGGAGTTTGAGAGTTTCGGGATAACTTTTTACGGCTACCTGACCCACCCAAGAATCGAAGAGGACTCTAAGTGCTAAGCATCTTGTAGAAAGAGTGAAAGACTAACTAAGCGACCATTAAAATGGACTTCAGTTTTCTATGACCCTAGGTGGCCTTAAGAGTTTCTGCTTGAAGGTTTATCTTTTCAATTGGTAGCTTTCTCCCTACTTTTTCTTATCTTTTTGTGGGGTCAACACAAAGGCGAACTCAGTGTATATCTCCCCTTCCTTGCTTCTTCCCTAAGTGTTTTGGGAATTATTTGTGCATTTTTGTGAGCTGGGCTCTGGACAACCGACCAATGGGCTATTACCCACAGCAACTTGCCAGCCATACTCGTGCAGTGAAATGTGGTTTATTTTTTTTTCTTTTTTTCTTCTATTTTTCTATTTTTGTTTCTTTTTTTCATTTCATTTTTAAGTATCATTTTTTTTATTTTTCTGAGTAGGTGGCTTCCCTGATCTAAGATTTACCTAAAAGTAGTAGAATGAGTATGGTCATGTAGCTGGGCTCTGGATAATCGACCAATGGGCTGTTACCCATGGCAACTTGCTAGACATACTACCCTAGAAAGTTCATTAGCTACCTAATTTCCATAAAAACTGATGAAGAGTGAGTTAGTGCAAATAGTGTGTAGATGCTTAGGCTTAAAGTCTCCTCAAATCAGAGGGCGAGTTGATAAGTCGTGTACTTATCACCCCATATTATTTACCAAGTTAAAATAAAATTGACTGGTGAGGACTCGAGACTAAGTCCACATTCAAGTGGACACCCGGGCTAATTAAGCCCGAGGACTTGAAGAGTCTAAGTGTTCAGGTCCTAAAGTATCATTTACTAAAGTTAATAACTTCGAAATGCCAAAGTTCTCTTCTACTAATTTCTTTCTTTTTCTTTTTTTTTAAGAAAATAAAAATAAAAGAATTTCCACAGAGTTAACAAAATGATTTCATGAATTAATTATCCACCCCCATGCCTAAATGATGCAATGTCTTCATTGTAAAAACAAAGACATGAAAAGGGTGGAGTAAACAAAATATCACCTGAATTTCATGAAAATTCGATCAGCTCTGCAGAGAGAAGAGAGTATACACACGTGCTAAGTTTAATGCCTTTAGCTAGGCATACAATACATACAAGGAAGAAATTAAGAATTACAAGTGCAAGTCAGAATCAATATCAAAAGATTAATCCTCAAACCTACCAGCTTAAGATGTCTACAGATGTGGATCAAGTTATGGTGCAGACCCATTCCCCAGGGTCGAGTGGCTTTAAGGTTCTGGATGAAAATCACCCAGAATCGAAGATTATTGAGCTTGCGGGGTTGGGCCTATGGTTTGGTGGTGTGCAACCCAAGACTAAAGTGTCAAACAAAAGATAGATATTATTCACTAGGTTCAGATGTCCACTTAAAGTTTAGCTTAGAAAGATAATCAGTTATTCTAAGCTTAGGTCACACGTCAAAGATATTGTAAGGGTCCTAGTAAAAAGTTGGTGGTTTTAGGTCAATAGGAACCCTTAGATCCAAAATTGTGTTTCCCTCAGAATTAGCCTCCCAGATTTCCATTTTCACATTTCTATCATCTAAAATCAATGTTTTCAGGACCTCCAGATGGTTGCACACCCCTTCTAAATTGCCCAAGTTTAACAATTGTGACATAATCAGGATTGACTTGGGTCTGGTGATCTCAAGAATATCATAATTCAGCTCTTTAGGGTGTGGTTGAGTAATGGGGCTATTTATTGAATCATCAGGATTTGGATCGTCCAAGTTAGCCCCAACATGGTCATAATTTTCAATAATCGGGCAATCAAAAGGTTCATCATGCTCCTTGAGCCCATTTGTCTCACTAAAATCCTCTTCCTTAAGCTAAAGTGAGACTTAACCTAAAGATTCTTCACCCTCAGAGTCAAAGAATTCTTGATCCTCATTTACATATGTCTCAAAATCATGTCATTTCCTGGTCCATAGAGACATAGTTTTCTGTGTTCCCTGGCTCAGGGATCTTAGGTGAAGTAATCAATTCATCCTCAATGGGTCTCTCTAAATCGACTTGGTCATCTTGGGTCTTAGAAAATGTATTTCCCCTGACAGGCACCTAAGCGGGTTTGGACATTGGGTCTCCTAAAGGGATTCATCTTGAGAATCATCCCAAGATTAGACTAGGGCAACCACAAATTTCATCCTCAACCTTGACAATTTCCCAAGAAGAAACTCACCCAGGCCCCTATCCCTAACATCTTGGAGCAAATCCAATAAAGAGCTATTCAACTCATCAATCATTTTGATCATAGGCTCCAATGCTTCAATGCATGGTGTTGGTTGAGCTTCTAAAGATTGTATGGTGTTCCTCAAGTTAGCCAACACCTTGTCTTGGACCTGGTTTACCTGAATCGAATGGTTCAATTTTGGGTTGGGTGGGTTTGGGTTAAATCTAGGGGAGTAAGAGTAGGTCATTTCTAGTTGTTCAAAGAATGGTGGTGACCTATATTCAGCATATTCCTGAGGAGGGTAGGTGTTATAGTCAACATATCCTTCTTGATTGTAGATCAGGTTTGGTTAATCATCAAAGGGTGGTGTAGGCATGAGAAGGATGATAATCATAGTCTTGTTGTCTAGGGTTAGGCCCTAGACACTGAGGTCTAGATTCATATTCCTAATCATAGTTATCCTGGTTAGTGGATGGGTAATCATAAGTCGAGTAGGGATAGGTATCATTTTGAGGATAAGTAGTGGTAAGAGGGTAGGATTGGAATTGTATGTATGGTGTGGAAGCATACATGGTGGAATAGGAGGGAAAACAGAGGAGAGAAAGGTGCCCTATAGTACAATCAACCAAACCTATTCATAGGTGGGTAGCCTAAGGACAAGAACTTGTCCTAAGATTATAAATGATTTAGTCTACTTTTATCCATTCAATCCAACTAGTGAGAGGGATGGGCTAGGGAGAAGGTGATTCCTTTAGCTTGAGTCTCCGGTTCCTTTGATACCGCCCAACTGCGGTCGTTTGATGCTACTCACTTAGCTAGACATCAGATGGACCAGTAGAAGTAGATTAATTGAAAATAATCTCAATCTAAGCCTCGAAGACTGAATCAATCCTTAACACCGACATCTACTCAATTTTAATTAGGCTTGGGATGATCGTGCTCTTGGAATGTGATGGGCCCTTTAGATGGGTTGTGCCCTTAATGATCAATTCAAATGTGTGGGTGTGCACAACCAGGGTTTGTAAACAAGGTTATTTGATGATGTGTCTTTTAGGGTTTAGCCTTGTTTAGTTGCTTTTAGGGTTTAATTTTTAGGTTCGTTCAATTAGGGTTTAGTAGAACACTCCAAGTTTTGAAAGCACTGATGATGATATATTCCTTTAGAAATCAGAAAAAAAAATGTGGAGTGTCTGGTTCAGCCCTAAAAATCAACCTTAAGTGGCAAGCTACTTGATTGATTGCTTTTATCTTAAGTGGTGCAGCCCAAACAACTCATTCAATTGGCCTGTTACACCACTTGATTAAGGCACACAAAATGTTTACCCTTTTCAAATTTTCTACTCACTTATTTGTGTATTGAGTTAAGGTGTACCGGATCCACAGGTCAGATTCCGATTAAGTAGTAGAATCAATGTAAAGTGGTGCACTTTAAGTTGAGACTTGTAGGTGTTAATGTGTGTTTCTTTTAGTAAATCCCACAAGAGAAGAGTACTTTTTTGTTTTTGTTGTTTTATATATGCGGGGGTGAGATGAGTGGAGGTGGAAAACAAGACAAACAATTTCTATCCTAGGGTTCATGAAAACACCTAAGTAGATTAGGTCTTGATTATTAAAGTGGCGAAATGAACTAGTGGGTGGGGAAGTGGGGGAAAACTTACAGAAATCTATACCTGCACTTTACTCCAATCTACTGCCTTCAGCTCCTCGATTGGGTTCCTGCAAGACAGTGAATCAAAGAAGAAAGATAGGTTAGAAAAATATGTAAGTAATGCGGAGAAACATGGAAAGAACCAAAGAGCGTTGCCTCGCCAGCAATAGCGGCAAAATGATGGGGTGGAGATTCGTTGCGAAAAGGCTTCAAGTTTGGAAAACTTGCCGTCGTAGTTTGATTTGCCTAAAAATTCGTCGATCAGATAATATTTATAACCGAAACTCGAAATTTGAGTCCCAGGTTGAATATGGGGAAGCGAATGTTTGGTTTGAAAAATCCACATTTTGCTTTTATTTGTTTTTTTCATTTTTATCTTTTCTTATTTGTTTGTGTTTTTATCAAGTAGGAGATCAGGTCGATGAAAACTTTATCTACTTACAAAAATAATGCAAAGAGAGAGAGAGAGAAACAATTACATATATATCTCACGAATGTTTTCTACAATTATGAAAGCGGGAAAGCTACACTACTAAAGCAATAAAGATAGATATAGGTGAGAGAATCCCCCTCGATGGTCACTCAGAGTACGACTCACTCTGACGTCGCCTGGAGGAAGGTGGTGAGGAGCTAAACGAACAAGGACGGAGTTGGAGGACGAAGGATGGGGTAGGATGGCATCGTGGTGAGGATCTACTTCCAGAAGTAGGTGAGAAAACGGCCGCGAGATGCTCCACTAATGGGGATGAGGGGAGGGAAAAATATTTGTTTCTACTCTAGAGGAGCATCTCAGGCTTGGGACAAGCTCTCTCTAGAGCCTTGGAGGTGGTGAGGAAAAGAAAGGAAGAGATGGTTTGGAAGGGAAGGGGTCATGGGGTTTATATAGTGGTGGAATGGAGGTGTTTTGCTTGTACGGGTCTTCAGCGACATTTAAAACGTCAGTAAAGTCCCGTTGGGGGTGTTGCTAAACATTCATACACCTCTGCTGGCGTGAGGAGGCGCGTCTACAGTTGGCGTAGTGCACGGAGAGCTTCAACAGTTGGATCAGGTGTGGATGGCTGAGATTGCGAGGTGGAAGCACATGCTGATGGCATTGAATCCTATACTCGCTGGCATGTACGATGGCAATTGTCGGATCCTTCATCGCACGGCTACGAGGCGCCCGCAAATCACACCTTCGTTGATTTGAATTACGCTCATCGCGCAATCGCAATGATCGTATGATAGATAATGCACTTGGCTTAAATGAGCACTCCAGATGGTATGCGTCTGCGTTGGCATGTAGTTGCACGACGTCGTCTAGCGTTTGATCGCGTGTGCGTCATCTTGACCGCTCTATCATGATCAAGCGATCCAATTTAGCCGCTGCTAGAGTGGGCACAGAGGATCGAGGCTCGAACCCGCACCTCTCATTTGTGGAGCGGGCATGTTACCGTTTTTCCAAGGAGCTGCTTGGTCACACGGAGATGAGGTGCGGTCGTGCTCCTCAACCGTTGGATGAAGATCCAATGGTCGAGATCAATTCTTCCTTGAGATGCTTGAGGCCAGGCGATGAAGAGCACTTCTTAACAGTTGGATTGAGATCCAATGGCTAGGATCACTCCTTGCGTGATGTTGGGAGGCTGCGGCTCATGTAGGGTGGCTTGGATGGCACCATGTGGCGCCATATTAGCTGTCCATCTTCTTCTTGTAGAGGATGCTACAGAGCTCTGGTTGGGGTGATTTTTGCACTAACGGACTGCGATCATTTCTTCGAATCCATCCTTATGGTCGAGTTCTTCATCTGAAGCCCGTAAAGATGTCACACTGCCTCCTGGCCATATAAAGTGTTGGAATTAATGTACATAATATACAACTATCCTGAATGCAATGCAATGAATGTTATGTAATATTTATACTATGATATGCAATGCTAGGCCTGGGAACTATCATAAATAAGCATTTTATCATGAATTCATTTGTGTTTATTACCCACGCATCGAGGCTGGTCCCAGATCCCTTTACCTGTTTACCCGTATACCCGGTTCTGATTGAGAGAGAAAGAGAAGGGAAATTCTAAGGGAAGGAGGGGATGCTTTGCACTGTTTTGTACTGGGATTCGTGCCTAACACTTTGGTGCATTCTTGAGGCGATTTAGAGTTGACACTTAAGGAGTCTTGGGCCTCTTCCGATGTTTGATCTAAGAAAGAAATTGATTTTGATTGAGGCTTTGATTATGGTTTGAGAATGCTGATAATAGTGTTGATCTGATTGGGATTTATGCCTAATTGTTGGGGATAATTGGTGGTTCCAACCATCATTTTTATTCTCTGTATTTTTATTCAGAGATACAATTTTGAGCATTAATTGATTATTCTCATATTTGTGATTGAATATTAATTGCATCATTATTTTCGATTGCTATGATTGGTGGATTGAATTGCTACATTTTCTCCATACGAATGACCTTGGAACTTACGATTTTTCAAGCAATTACAAATTTAAGTATTGCTACGCTTTTATCGCCTATACTATAATGTATCTATTTTGTAAAACATGCTAGAAGCGCCTCAACAGTAGCATGGTACCAGGAGTCCATCTACGTCCTTAGATAAAAGATCTAAGAATTGGATCTTTATTGATTGAACAACCAACATCAACGCATTCGACTACTGGATGAGCGAAGATGGGCATCTTCCAAACTCCACATCATGAAGTTTTGTTTCAAAACTTGCCATAAATTAGTTTCTTCACATTAGCTATTTGCCCAAAAGAGTAGGGGGTTGGGTACCCACACCATCCACGAGCACACGCACATACACGCCCACACGTGTGCAGGCATGCATGCATGCGCGTGTGGGGTGTTTTTATTTCTTAGGATTCGTGCATTGGGAGATATTGGCTTGCTAGAAAGAAAGGCTTTGGGAGTGACTTTTAAGACGTCTAAGAGCACCTTGGAGAAGTCTGATTGAGTGAAATAAAGCCTACGCATGAAGGTCTAAATGTGTTAAGTTGCAAAATAATCTTTTGAGCCTCTATTACAATTATTTTGGGCACTTTGAAAACTCAATTTTCTTATCTATATGAAAGGAGTATTCATTGCATATTCTCCATTCTGAATCAGATTATTTGTGCTCATTTTTATACACTCAATCAGTGGTTAAATTGAACAATTTTACTTCCTGCGAACAATCTCGGAACTCACATGTTTTTCGAGCTTTATAAATTTTAAGTGTTTACATCGCTTTAGTTGCAATACTATAACTTATTTTCTGAAACTTGACTTTAGCGATACAACATTTTGACACCATTGATGAGGAGCAACATGTATTTTGACCACTAGTCATGCTTATTCTGACATGATTCTACCTTGATTTATCTATTTTGTTGTGTTGTTGCGAGGAGAATTATCACTGATGATTGGCTGCTCGAGCAACCACACCAGGGGTAGGTAACCACTATTCCCTCTTCCATAATCCCCTCTTCTCCTGGAAAGATAAAAAAGGAAGCAACAATGTTAGGGAACAAATCTACCTTATTTTCCTAATAAGGCAAAAGTTTGTTTCCTAATTTATTCTAATTCTGATTAGAAAACCTAAATCCTGATACTTTCACCTATTAGGAACATTGAGCATCTTGGGCTATTCACCTTCTTGATTGAGCCCAGGGTGCCATCTTTGGAAGTAATTGGACTTGGAAATAGAGCCAAATTTTGGTTTCCATATTAGGGCTACAAGGATTAGCACACATTCGCCTACTAAAAAAGAAATAAATCTTCTCTCATTGTGTGCCATCTAAGCCCCTATTTGAATTTTTTGATCATCAAAACCCTAAAAGTTAGGCTCTAAGATCACTTGAATCTTAAAAGTTGAGTCCTAATAACCTATTTGCAAAATCAAAATAGGGTGATTCGGGTGACTTAACCCAAATTTCATCCTAAATTTTAGGGCAGGTCAAGTGAAGTTGGTTCATTTTGTGAATAACTAACCTTTAAATTAGGTCACAATTTGAATCAATTCTAAATTCAAGTGAAATTCAATGCACAAGTAGAATTAAAATTGGTAGACTTAGGTCTCAATTATTCTGATCTACTTGGAACCGCGGTGATAAGGAAGGTCGGGTGGGGGAAACCCTGTAACCCGTGGGGATGCTTTACTATGTAGGGTTTTTGCGGGACTCTCCCTTCCTAGCTGCCCAAGTAATTCTCGGGTGGGTGAGTTTATGATCCAAAGGTCCATATTCCTCAAACTACCTTTGTCATCCAATCTTTTTGGGTGCCTTGATTGGGTCCAAGACATATTCAGTCCCTCATTTGATTATGTAGTTCATGTATGGGAAGAGATCCTTGAGGCCAATCTTAAGAACTCCATTAGCAGTTCATTCTCATCATGGTCAAACCTCGACCAGCTTATTTGAGGACTCTTCTGATCCACTTGATCTCTCTTATGATCCATCTGAACCCAGTTCTCCATCATCTACTTCCATAAAGAATCAAGATCCTGGTGGAGGTGGTGAGATTCCAAACCTGTAAGACTAGTTGCAGACGCTTACTGATTTAATCCATGCACTAGCCAATCCTCGAGCATGTCCACAGATGCGAGACCATTATAATGCCACAGCTGTTGCCATAGAACCCAGGGCGCAAATTCCGATTGGGAGACCAGATACCTAGTTGAAACCAAATATAATCAACTTGATTCCCCACTTTCATGGATTGGGTTCTGAAGACCCTTTCCAGTACATCCAAGATCTAAAACATTTGGCCCAGACTCTCAGGCCAATTGTGCAAAATTGAAACACCCTGCTCATGAAGATGTTCCCCTTCTCCTTGAAGGATAAAGCAGCTCATTGGTATCAGCCTCTGACTCGACCAATCAACACTTTGAAAGGTTTACAAGCTGAATTCCTGAGAAAATTCTTCCCAGTGGGGCGCACTAATGCCCTAAGACATCAAATCACGCTGATGTAGACACATCTATTTAGGTTAAAATGCCTATGTATGCATGTTCCTAAGCTTATAGATGCATTTCAAATTATAAATATTGCATAGCATGCATCATTCTGCATTTAGAATAGTTTGTATAAATTATAGGTTAATTCACGTCCTTTTGTGGACAAGAGAGGAGATTTATTACGGGGCCTCAGATTGATGATCCAACCATACGGATCTAATCAATACGAAGATCGGAGTCCAATGTCTCCGAAATTATCTTGATCGGAGTCCCATACCAGCATAAGCAGTTCGAGGAAGATCAACAACCAAAGGACAAGGTGATGCAGTTCGGAGCTTCAAAAGGCAAATCCAACCACATAGATGGATCCAGATTGACTATCACAGTCCAATGGTGTGAAATCGACCCAATCTGACATCTGTGATGCCACCTACAAAGCAAAGAAGATAGACGGCCACAATGACGCCACGTGGCACCATCATAGCCGCCCAACGCCACTGGACTCTCCTCTCTGGCATCCTTTAATCCGGATCGTTGGATCTTCATAAATGGTTGTAGATGCTCGCACCATGGTTCAAAGTTCTCGATAATCCACGCTAGTGGAGCATTGGGTAGCACCTTCGCCTGTGACACAAGGACCCACTATCGAAGCCTCACATGTGGATTAATCCATAGCAGAGGGCATGCTGGTGAAATTCACCCATTGGATCTGATTGGATGGCATTGAAGTGCCCACGTGGCGTAGCCCTGTGCGTCAAATGAGTGCAGCGCTCCCATGCACGTGATCACACATGATCTGACACGCGATAAGCGCATGATCTGGAGCGTTGGCTCGCGTGCCATCCTCGTCCACGAGATGATGATCCGACAGCTCTCCTTCAACCATGCAATTACATCCATACGTGCACGTGCAGCAGCTGCAAGTGAGCGTGAGCTGGATCTTCAGCGACGTTTGCAACGGAGTTACAGTGACAATTGTAAATGTCGCTATTAACCCATACACTTATTTTGCCTCATCTCCTCCACTATAAAAGGACCACTACCCCTCCCAATTTTCTTCGTCTCTTCCTTTCTCTCCCTCACCACCTCCAAGGCTCTAGAGAGAGCTTGTCCCAAGCTTGGGAAGCTCCTCTATAGTAGAAAAGAAATATTTTTTCCCGCTTCTCACCCCTCTTCGTGGAGTATCCCGTGGCTGTCCTCTCACCACATTCGGAAAGTAGATCCTCGCCGTGGCATCATCCTGTCTAGCCCTTCTTCCTCCAACGCCGTTCTCCTTCCTTCAACTCCTCACCACCTTCAGTTAGGTGCTGTCAAAGTGAGTTGTCCTCCAAGCAACATTCAAGGGGGATTCTTCTCACCTCTTTTTATCTTTTGTCACTTTCTAATATAGTTGTAATTTCTTGATTATCTGTAGAAAACTCTATTTAGATATATATATTGATATTCTCTCTCTCTCTTATTCTGCTAGAGTAGATTAGATTAGATTATAATTACTTCACTTGATATTTTGCCTTATAAAAATACCAAAAAAATCACAAATGATTAAAGCACTAGAAACAAATAAAATTGAAAGCGCAGATTTCACAAACCAAACGTTTGCCTCCCCGTGTTCGAATCAGGACTCCCTTTGAGCTTCAGTTATAAATTTTATCTGGTGCTGGATTTCTACACACTGCGATGACGAGTTTTCCAACTCAAAACTTTTTGCATATGAAATCCCACCCACCATTTTCGCACAGTTGCCGGGGAGGTAATGCTCTTTGGTTTATTGACATTTTCCACCTTACTTAACTTTTTAGCTCACTTTGCTCCTTTCTTCTGTGATTAAGGGTACCCTTCCATGGTGAGCCAAAGCAGAATAGATCAGAGTAAAGTGCGGTTAAAAGGCTCTATAAGTGTATTCCCCACCCCCATCCACTAGATTTAATTTCACTACCTAATAACTTGAACCCTAATTAACCAAGGAGCATGCATAAACCCTAGGTTAGTCTTGGTTGTTTGATTGTCACTTTACTTCACCTCACCTAACTGCATAAGTTTTAAAAAAATAAAAATAAATAAATAAAACTCTTCTCTTCTTGTGTGAATAAATTAAAAGAGACATACTTAACACCCACAAATTCCCTCATCCTAAAGTGCACAATCACTTTGATTCTACTACTTAACCCGAGAGCTGACTTGTGGACCCGGTACACTTAACTCAATACACAAATAAGCGAGTAGAAATATCATTAGGATAAACATTTTTATGTGCCTTAATCAAGTGATGCAACAGGCCAATTGCTTGAACTGTTTGGGTTGCACCACTCAATTTAAAACTGATCCATCAAGTAGCTTGCCACTTAGGGTTCAATTTTTAGGAACTAACCAAGCACTCCACATTATTTCTAATTTTTAAAGGAATATATCATCACCGGTGATTTCAAAACTTGGAGTGTTCTATTGAACCTGATTGAATGAACCTAAAGATTAAACCCTAAAAACTACTAAACAAGGTTAAACCCTAAAAGACACATCATAAAATAACCTTGTTTGGAAACTCTGGTTGTGCACACACACACATTTTAATTGATCATTAAGGGCACAACCCAACTCAAGGGCCCATCACATTCCAAGAGCACAATCATCCCAAGCCTAATTAAAACTGAGTAGACATTGACCTTAAGGATTAACTCGCTCTTTGGGACTCCAACTGAGATTTTTTTCGATTAATCTGTTTCTACCGATCCTTCTGATGTCTAGCTAGGGGAGTAGTGTCAAACGATCGCAGTTGGGGGGTATCAAAGGAACTAAAGTTGCAATCCAAAGGAAGAACCTTCTCCCCAATCCCTCCCTCTAACTAGTTGGATTGATCGGATAGAAGTAGACCAAATCATTTGTTTCATCTCAAGATTGGTCTTGAGAGTCTGTAGGCCTTTAGGCTACCCACCTAAGGATAGGTTTGGTTGATTGTACTGCAGGGCACTTTTCTCTCTTCTGTCTTCCCTCCTACTTCACCATGTATTCTTCCACACCGCACTCGCATTTCCAATCCTACCCTCCTACCACCACTTATCCCCAAGATGATTACTATCCTGACCCAACTTCTGACTACCCATCCCCTAGTCGGAATAACTTTGATTGGGGAAATGATTCTTGACCTCAGTGTCTATACCCTAACCTTGAACAACAAGACTATGATTATTATCCTTCTTACACCTACACTGATTATAGATCTCTACCTTTTGATGATTAACCTAACTTGATCTATTATCAAGAAGGATATGATGATTATAACTCCTACCCTTCCCAGGTTATGCTGAATATAGGTCACCACCCCTCTTTCAACAACCCGAAACAACCTATTATCAAGGATGGCCCCAAGAACCTTAATTTCTTAACTCCTCTATATTTAACCCAAACCCACCCAACCCTGAACCGAACTATTCAATCCAAGTGAACCAGGTCCAAGATAGGGTGTTGGCTAACTTGAGGAACAACATACGTTCTTTGGAAACTTAGCCAACACCCTACAAGGAAGCATTGGAGCCTATGATGAAAATGATTGATGAGCTTAATAATTCTCCATTGGATTGGCTCCAAGACGTTGAGGATAAGGGCCCGAGTGAGTTTTTACTTGGGAAATTGAGGATGAAATTTATGGTTGCCCTAGTCCAATCTTGAGATGATTCTTAAGATGAACCCTCTTCAGGAGAGCCAATGTCAAAACCCGCAAAGGCACCTGTCGGGGGGGACACATTTTATGAAAATGAGGATGACCAGCTCAGTCTAGAGCAACCCATTGAGGATGAATTGATTTTCTCACCCGAGATCCCCGAGCCAAGGAATAAGGAAAAATATGTCTCCATGGACAAGGAAATGATAGATAATTTTGAGACATGTAAATGAGGACCAAGAATTCTTTGACTCTGAGGATGAAGAATCTTTAGGTGAAGTCTCACTTGAGCTTAAGGGATATGATTTTAGTGAGACAAACGAGCCAAAGGAACTTGATCAATCATGTGATGGTCCTATAATTGAGGAATTTGATTCTGTTGGGGTTAACTTGGAGGATAAAAATCTTGATTTGATGGAAGATTCAATTAGTAGTCCCATTTCTCAACCACACCCCAAAGAGCTAAATGATGACATTTTTGAGATCATTGTACCCAAGTCAATCTTGATTCAGCCACAATTGTTTAACTTGGATATTTTAGATAGGGTGAATAACATGCTGGAGGTCCTGGAATCTGAAATTATGATTGTAGAGAATAGGAGTATGGACATGAAAATCTGGGAGGCCAATTCTGGGGGAAATAGAGTTCTTGATCTAAGGATTCCTTTGTGTCTGAAACCGTCGACTTTTTACTAGGAACCTTACGATATTTTTGTGGATATGAAACCCAAGTGCAAAATAATTAATTATCTTTTTGAGCTGAACTCTAAGTGAACATCCGAATCTAGTGAACCAGATCTACCCATTGTTCAACACTTTAGAGTTAGGTTGCATACCACAAAACTGTAGACTCGGCCTTGCAAACACAACAATCTTCGGTTCTAGGTAATCTTCATCCAGAACCTTAGAAGCACATGACCCTGAGGCATGGGTCTGCATCACAACTTGGTTCACATCTGTGGACATCTTCTGCTAGCGGGTTTGAGCATCAATTTTCTTATTCTAATTTTGACCCGTACTTCTGAATTTTTAATGTCTTCTTTGCTTGTGCACTGTGCCTAGCTGAAGTCATTAAATTTAGCACTTGTGTATATTCTTTGAGTAGCTGACGAGATTTATCATGAAATTCAAGTGATATTTTATTTATTCCACCCTTTTCATGTCTTTATTTTTACAATGAGGACATTACATCAGTTAGGCATGGGGGGTGGAAACTTAGTCTTGAGATTATTTTGTTAGCTCCATGGAATTTCTTTTATTTTCTTTTATTTTTTTTATTCCAAAAGACAAAAAATTTAGAATTATGAGAAGAGAACTTAGGCATTAGGAGTTCTTAACTTTAGGAAATGATACTTTCGGACCTGAACACTTAGACTCTTCAGGTCTTCGGGCTTAATCAGCTCGGATGTTCACTAAAATGTGGACCTATGTCTTGAGTCTTCGCCACGTTAATTTTACTTTAATTTGGGTAATAAATTAGGGTGGTAAGTACATGACTTATCAATCTGCCCTCTGATTTGAGGGGACTTTTAATCTAAAGCATCTACACAATATTTGTAATGACTCACTTTGTGGCAGCTTCTACAGAAATTAGGTAGCTAATGAACTTTCTGTTGGAACCTTGTTCCACATCTTGTTTTGGTGTTAACAAAATTATTATAAATTAATGTTTGCAATTGAGTTCTTTCAGATTTAGGTGAAGATCAAGGCAAACAGGAAATGATGGAGGCTTGATGAAAAGGAGAAGATCATGATAAGAAGGAGGCAAGATGATAAGGAAGAATTAAGGAGGAGAATATCATCTTTGACCTTTAGTGTTTGTAGTTTAGATTTTTTATTTATAGATTATATATCCCCTTAACAAAGGAATATAACTTAGATTGTAAAAATAATTAGAGATAAATTAGGATTTATATTGCGATCATTTTCAAAGAACGTAATTGATTAAATCACTTAGAAAAGGTACTTGTTAACCCACAAGTACCGGTACTAAAGTTTAGTACCGGTACATGTTAGTTACAGGTTTGGGTTTTGTCAAGAAACAAACCTGTACCTTGCAAGTACCGGTACTCATGATCAGTACCGGTACTGGAGGTAACGAGTACCGGTACTAATGATCAGTACTGGTACAAGTGGGTTACAGATTTGTGTTAAGAGTTTGAAACCCAAATCTGGAAGCAACGAGTACCGGTACCCATACTTTAGTACCGATACCAGGTAGCCGTTGGCTCAAAACTGAACGGCTAGAAAATTAATCTTGGCAATATGAACATTGGGATTTAAACCCCAATGTCTAGTAGATGAATCCTTGAGGTCCTAAACTCTATAAATAAACCCTTGGACCCTTAGTTTGTATATGAGAAATAGAGAAGAAAAATTCTACAGCTATATTTCATATTCTCACAATATTTTGAAGAAGGAATAGTTTGCTACTATCAATTTCTCTACGCTTTTGCAAACACTTCGACGTGATTTCTTCACGCATTGTCAAGGCATTCACACTCATTCTAGGCTCTCAAATCAGTAACATTATATTTACATTTGTTGAGAAGCTTAGGAACTTAGTTGTAAGATCTTTCTTTCTTACACTTGTATTTCATTTGTTCTTGTGCATTTTCTCGTTGGGTTGTAACAAATCTATTTTTGTACTTGGGGTGAGGTAACCTATTAATTACCTCAATTTAGAAAATTGATTCTCTCGGGGTTGAGAGAATCGGGTTAAAAACCCTAAGCTAGGAGGCTTAGGTAGTGGAGTACCAAAGGGAGGGGAACCACTATACATTTTGTGTTCTTTTGTGGTTTGATTGATTGTGCAAATTGTCTTGTTATTACTGATTTTGTGTTTGAGTTTTTGTGCGCATAGCCATATATATCCATATTTTAGATCCTACACTTTCTAAGGTAGTATGGTTAGTAAGTTGTCGTGGGTAACAATCTATTGGCCGGTTGTCCAGAACCTAGCTACATGACCATACTCTTTCTACTGTCTTTAGGTAAATCTTAGACTAGGGAATCCACCTACTCGAAAAAGAAAAAAAATATATATATATACTTAGAAGAAAAGAAACAAGAAAAGGAAAAAAATAGAAAAAGGATAAAAATAAATAAGCCGCACTTCACCGCACGAGTATGGCAGGCAAGTTGTTGTGGGTAACAGCCCATTGGCTGTTTGTCCAGAACCCAGCTCACAAAAAAAATGCACAAATAATTCTCAAACATTTAGGGAAGAAGCAGGGAAGTAGAATAAATTAAGGAGATATACACTGGGTTCACCCTTGTGTTGACCCCATAAAAAACTCTAAAAGTAGGGAGAAAGCTACCAATAAGAAAAATAAACCTTGAGGCAGAATTTTTAGGCCAATTAGGGTGATAGAAACCTGAAGTCCATTTTAATAGCCGCTTAGTGAGTTTATCACTTTTCACAAGATGCTTAGAACTTGAAGTACTTTTCAAGTCTTGGGTGATTTGGGTAGCCATAGAAAGTTGTCTCGAAACTCTCAACTCCAAAAAAAAGTCCAAAAGAAAAATAGAAAAGAAGAAAAAATAGAAAATAATGTTTCTTCCCTTTTCAAAATATGGCGAGGACTTGGGCGGTCTACATTTTGGTGGGCACCTAGGCACTGTTGAGTCTTTGTAGTTTAGGACCTTAGTTGAAATTTCTTATTAATCAACAACTTATGCTTAAGCAATTGAGTTCTAATTCTATTTTTATACATAGCATATAGTCTAGTCTTTCCTAGGGAGAAGCAAAAGATAGGCAAGAGGGTATGATGTAGACACATCTATTTAAGTTAAAATGCCTATTTATGCATGTTCCTAAGCTTATAGATGCATTCTATATTATAAATATTGCATAGCATGCATCATTCTGCATTTAGAATAGTTTGTATAAGTTATAGGTTAATTTGCATCCTTTATGGCGAGAGGAGATTTATTATGGGGCCTCAGATTGATGATCCAACCATATGGATCAGATCAGAACGACGATCGAAGTTTAACGCCTCCGAAATCGTCATGATCGTAGTCCCATAGCACCATATGCAATTTGAGGAAGATCAACAGCCAAGGGATAATGTGATGTAGTTTGGAGCTTCAAAAGACAAATCCAATCACACAGATAGATCTAGATCAATGATCGCAGTCCAACGATGCAAAAATTGACCCAATTCGACGTTTGTGGTGCCACCTACAAAGCAAAGAAGATGGACGGCCACGATGGCACCATCATTGCCACCCAACGTCGTCGGCCTCTCCTCTTCTCTCAAGCATCCTTTAATCTGGACCATTGGATCTTCATCCAACGGTTGTAGATGCTTGCGCCATGTATCAAAGTTCTCAACAATCCACGTTGGTAGTGCATTGGGTAGTGCCTCCACCTGTAATGCAAGGACTCGCGATTGAAGCCCTGTGCGCAAATTAATCTGTTGCAGAGCGCACACAGGTGAAATTGACCCATTGGATCTAATCGGACGGTGTCAAAGCACTCATGTGGTGCATCCCTGCACACCGATGAGCACGATGCCCGCACGTGCATGATCTCGAATGATCGCATGCGTAATCTGACGTGCGGTAAGCACATGATTTGGAGCATTGGCCCGCACACGATCCTCAGCTGCAAGATGATCCAATGACTCTCCTCCGACCGCGTGATGACAACCTTATGTGCCCGTGTGGTAGCTGCGAGTGAGCATGAACTAGACCTTCAATGACATTTGCGGCGGAGCTACAACGACAATTGTAAATGTCGCTATTGACCAGTACACTTATTTTGCCTCCTCTCCTCCACTATAAAAGGACCACTACCCCTTCTATTCTTCTTCGTCTCTTTCTTTCTCTCCCTCACCACCTACAAGGCTCTAGAGTGAGCTTGTCCCAAGCTCGGGATGCTCCCTTAGAGAAGAAAAGAAATATTTTTTCCCACTTCTCACCCTCCTTCGTGTAGCATCCCATGGTCATCCTCTCACCACATTCAGGAAGTAGATCCTCGCCGCAATGCCATCCTATCCTACCTACCTTCCTCCAACGCCATTCTCCTTCCTCCAACTCCTCACCACTTTCATCCAGGCACCGTCAAAGCAAGTCATCTTGCAAGCAGCCGTTGAGGGGGATTCTTCTCACCACTTTCTATCTTTTATCACTTTCTAATATAGTTGTAATTTCTTGATTATCTGTAGAAAACTCTATTATACATATATTGATATTCTCTCTCTCTCTCATTCTGCTAGAGTAGATTAGATTAGATTATAATTATTTCACCTGATATTTTGCCTTATAAAAATACCAAAAGAATCACAAAAGATAAAAACACCAAAAATAAATAAAATTGAAAGCATAAATTTCACAAACCAAACGTTCGCTTCCCTGTGTTTGACCCATGACTCCCTTTGAGCTTCGGTTATAAATTTCATTTGGTAGCGGATTTCTACCAACTCGGACGATGGATTTTCCAACTCAAATCTTTTCATGTACGAGGTCACGCTCACCACAAGCATTTGACGCAAAATGTGGGGGAGCCACTTCGTGAAGCATGGGATCATTTTCTCGATCTCATATCGAAATGCCCTCATCATGGAGCCCTAACTGGGAGCAAGTCCAGTCATTTTACCAAGGACTCTGTGCGGGTATACCATTATTTGTCGATGCAGCCTGTGGAGGCAACTTATGGGTAAAGATGAGGACACAGTTTGGGAGATTCTCGATAACATGTGTGAGAACTCCATAAATAATGAATAAATGGGTATGTTTAATTGGATAACTACCAGTGCATCGACAAATATCATAGGGACACACAAAACATGAGACTTATCCGTTTCCATCGATTTGGAGCTAGTGGCCAGTCAATTGGATAAGGTTTCGATTATCGAGAGGTTGGATGATTTGACTCGCCAACTACAGAAGGCCACTTCTCAACCAAATACATATGCATGTCCACCCACAGGGATGGAGGCCTTACATAAAATTCACCACCACTCATATCAAGGAATGGATGCATATATACCCTTATCTGATCGTAGTTTCAGAGGGAACTTCGAACCTTCCTACTCTAGTTGGGGGATCTCTGAACCCCTGTACTCTGATTACTCAGGAGCTACTCAACCCTACAAGGAGCTCCACGCTGTGTAGAATGATCCATTCTCTAACTCTTACAAACTTGGATGGCGTAATCATCTAAATTTCGCGTGGTCAGGAAAAAATCAAAACTTTAGACCCCAATTCCAACCCCAACCACAAAATCCACATATGTATCACCCCTTTCAACCTAGGCCCAACCCGAACTTTCAAATTGGGCCTAGCAAGGAAGACTAGATGATCCTAATTCTACTGACCTTGGCCGATATGTAGAAGACCAATGCTGCCATGCAAAGGCAGCAAAATGTGAAAATCTAAACAAATCTAAACAACACGTCGAACCAAAAATGCATTGTGAACCCAAATAAAGGCCAAGCTCATTATATTTATCAGGCCCATTTTGCACCTCCATCTGATGGGTCAGACCCTTTGACTCAATACAAGGGATATCAGCAGCAACCTCCTTTCTTGACAACTCCAACTCCCAATCCGAACCAGGAAGGCCTAAACTCTGTCACTACTTGTAGTGGCAAGACTACTCAAGACCCACCTTATCCTAATCAACCTGGTCCAAGTAGTTCAAGGCCTAAGCCAATGGTGGATACCAAGGATAATCCCAACCCAGATCTAGAGCTAGAGCAAACCTTGGAGAAACCTACAAACATTCCATTTCTGGAGGCTTTAGCTAAGGGAAATAGGAAATCCAAACCTATCACACCTGAGGAGGACTTGGTCAAGCTCTTTGAGCAAGTAAAAATAAGCATTCCCTTGATGGATGAGATCCACCACGTACCAGCTTATGTATGATGACGGTAGAGATTCATGCATGGAAAGGATTGGATTTTGGAAAACCCGTCGTCGTAGTTCGATTTGCGAGAAAATTCGTCAATCAGATAAAATTTATAACCGAAACTCAAAAAGTGAGTCCCGAGTCAAACACGGGGAGGCCAACATTTGGTTTTGAAAATCCGCATTTCACTTTTATTTGTTTTTGTCATTTTTGTCTTTCCTAATTTTTTTGGTATTTTTAACAAGCAAAAGATTAGGTCGATGAATTCTTATCTAACTAATCTACTTGAAAATTATAAGAGGGAGAGAGAAAGAATCAGATATATCTCAACAAGTGTTTCTACAACTATGAAAGTGGGAAAAACTATACTAGAAAGTAGTAAAGATAGATGGAGATGAGAAGAATCCCTCTCAACGGTTGCTCGGAGGATGACTTTCTCTGACGTCACCTGGAGGAAGGTGGTGAGGAGTGGGATGAAAGAAGACGGAGCTGGAGGATGGAGGGCGGGGCAGGATGTTGTCGCGATGAGGATCTTCTTCCCGAAGGGAGGTGACAGGATGGCAGTAGGATGCTCCACGAAGGGGGATGAGAGGAAGGAACAAATGTTTTTCTTCTACTCTAGAGGAGCATCTTGGGCTTGGGATAAGCTCTCTCTAGAGCCTTGGAGGTGGTGAGGAGAAGAAAGGAAGAGATGGTGAAGAATGGAGGTGTAGGGGTCCTTTTATAGTGGAGGGAAGAGGAAGAAATTCATGTAGAGGGCTGTAGTGATAGCTGCAAGAAATAATAAAGACCCCTGCAGCTGTCGCTGAAGATTGCACCCCCACCGCTCATGCCCGTAGCTGTCCTTGCTCATGCAGGCTGGATCAAACGAGGATGAATCCTGGCCATTGGATCGCCGATGGATGCTCTAGATTTTGCATGCGTCGCACGCTTAAGATTGCACCCACTCGCATGTGATAGCACATCCATCTACGCATCAGATCTTGCATGCACAAATCGCACACATCGAGCAGTGCCATGTGGTGAAGCCTTCGCTGCTTGATCGCATCCAACGAGCGCAATCGAATTGCGCCTGCACTCGCGAAATTGGGCGCAGCGGTCGGGCTTCGAATGCGCGGTCGTTGGATGAGAGAGAGCTCCACCTGCTGTGATAAGGGTGGCACTGTGTCGCTCTTAGGATTTAAAGCCATGTGCCCACGACCATTGGATTTTGATCCAACGGTCGAGATCGTGAGAGGCCATCTCTTCAATTGTCTTGAGGTTGGTAGAGCAGGGCTTGGACAACCGTTTGATTCAAATCCAACGGTCAAGATTTGTGAGTCAGCTTGGCTGGACTGCTAGCCGGTGTTGGGCGGCCTAGATGGTGCCACGTGGTGCCATCTGGGTCATCCATCTTCTTTCTATTGCAAAGGGTGCCACGATGCTTGGATTGAGATGATTTTCACGCTGTTGAACTGTGATTGTTGCTTTAGATCCATCTGCATGGTTGGATTTTTCATCCGAAGCCCGTAAGGATGTCGCATTGCCTCCTGGCCATTGATCTTCCTCGGATCACATAAGGTGATACGGGATTCCGATTAGGACAATCTCGGAGACGTTGGACTCCAATCATCATCTTGATTAGATCCATACATTCGGATTGTCAATCCAAGGCCCTGAAATAAATCTCCTTCCCTCCTGGCCATAAAAAGGACATAATTAACCTAAAGTATACACAACTACTCTAAATGTAGGATGATGCATGTTATGCACTATTTATAACATGGAATGCAATTCTAAGCCTAGGAACGTGCATGAATAAGCATTTTATCCTCAATAGTTGTGTCTACATCAATGCACAATTTCTTAAGGATTTGTGTACACTAAAACATAAGCCACAAAACAAAGAAGGGAGTCCAATTTTACTGTCAGAGCAAGTAAGCTCTATACTTTTGAGTAAACTCCCGTAAAAGGCAAAGGATCCTAGCACCCCTTTGATCTCTTGCAAGATAGGGAATTTAGAATTTGATCAAGTTTTATTGGATCTAGGAGACTCCATAAACTTGATTCCCACCTTCCTACTAGACCATTTTGAGGAAACTGAGCTTAAACCTATTGAGGTAACATTGCAGTTGGCTAACAGATCAATTATGTCACCTAAGAAAATTCTCGAGGATGTGTAGTTCAGGTGAGAGATTTCTATTTTCCGGCAGATTTCTATTGAGACCTCTGTTTTGATGAAACAAAATTATGTTTTATTAGAAACTAATCTTTTAGAATCATGCTTGCACAAATCAAGTTTCTAGTGTTATTGATTGACCAAATAAGATTAATTGATTGACCAATTTAATTGATTGACCAACCAACTTAGTTAATCGATCAAACCAACCCATTTTAGAAAGTTGATTAATACTCTTTTGATCGACCAATTAAGCTAATTAATCGATTAATAAGTGATCAATCAAATAACTAGATTGATTGACCAATCTACCTTAATTGATTGACCAATTTGACTTCCCTCTCAGGTTGATTTTCTAGTATAAATAGAGGTCATACGCAGCCTTTTTTCATACAACTTTCAATAGAAAATCCTCTCAAAAGAATATAGCTTCTCATGCTTCTTCAAGTGCTTCTATTCTTCGATTTTCATGGCTTTCATAGCACGTCATTTCAAACCTCTACAAAAATTCAATTTGACTTTTATTGAGGTTCCATTATTCTATATTGTTCTTTTACATTGTTGTTTTAATTAACGGATCCCAAGTTGTTGGGGAAGATCCATTGTTGTTGTTGTTGTTTTGCCTCTCTTCAGGTTGTTAAGAGAAAAGGTTGTGCCACTCTCGTTCAAGTGGTATGACAGTGGATTGACTAGTGTTGCCTAGTCAGGAAAATCCTAAGCTAGGAGGCTTAGGTAGTGGTTTTTACCTGGGAAGGGTTTCCACTATAAATCTTTGTGTATTGTGGGATTGTGCTTTTTTTTTGTGCCATATTTTTATTACAATCGATATCACACTTGATCATGTGTTTGTGGCCAAATAAGATCTGTAGGACACCCCACAATTTCATTGTGTTAGACATGGATGCTCCTGAGAATTTGAGAGATACACCAATCATCTTGGGGAGACCATTCCTAGCCACTGCTAGGGTGAATATCAACTACCAAGAGGGTTGGATCAAGTTGAAATTTGAGGACAAGACATTGAGGATAGATATCTTTAAGGCCTAGAAAAGCATAAACTATGGGGCAATTGAAGAAGTTTATGACATAAGTTCTTTGGTTGAGGACCCAATTCCCGAGGTGGACTTGATTCTCCAAAGTCCTCAACCTTAGGAGGATCTTAACCCACAAATTAGGGAGCCTGAATCTGATTTAGACCTATCCTTAGTTTCCACATTATCTTTTGAGGATAACCCGAATCCCCACCTACTGCTGATAACCCGATATTGGAATTGAAACCTCTCCCAGATCATCTGAAATACATATTTTTGGGTTCGAATCAAACATCTCCTGTGATTATCAACTCTCGACTCCTATAGAATTAGGAACTAAAACTAATTTCTATCCTCCAACAGCATCGTGGAGCTATTGGTTAGACTCTGGATGACCTGACTGGGATAAGTCCCTCGTACTGGACTCATCATATTTATACCAAAGATGGCTCCCGACCTTCTCGCGAGATGCAGAGAAGACTAAATCTGAATCTCTAGGAGGTTGTGAAAAAGGAGGTCATCAAAAGGCTTGATGTGGAATCATACACCCCATCTCTGACAACCACTGGATGAGTCCCATCCAAGTTGTGACTAAAAAGGCAAGGCTCACTATGATTATGACTAAATCCAGAGAAGCCATCTTGACAAGAATTGCAAATTCATGGAGAATTTTCATAGACTATTGGAAATTGAATACCACCACAAACCCCTCCCATTCATTGACCAGATCGTCAAAAAATTGGCGAGAAATTGGTTTCTCTATTTTCTGGATGGCTATTCCGGATATAACCAAGTGGCAATTCATCCTGAAGATCATTAGAAGACCTCCTTTACCTACCCTATAGTACATATGCATTTCGTAAGATGCCATTTGGGCCATGCAATGCACCTACCACCTTTCAGCGGTGCATGCTAGCCATATTCTACAATATGGTGGGTAAATACCTTAAAGTCTTCATGGATGACTTCTTGATTTCGGTCAAACCTTTGATGATTGCCTTCTACACTTGGTTCAGATCCTCCAACGATGCATTGATATGACTTGGTTCTCTCCTAAGAAAAGGACCATTTCATGGTTCCAGAGGGCATTGTGCTTGGATACCTCGTATTTGAGAAAGGTATCCAAGTCAACTGAGCTAAGGTGAATTTGATTTCCAAATTACCTGTGCCTTCCTTTGTTAAAGATATCGATCATTCTTGGGGTATGTCAGTTTCTACTGACATTTCACATCTGATTTCTCCAAAATTGCATGCCCCTTAACAAATCTTCTCTCGAAGGACACTCCTTTTGAGATAACAAGTGACTGCATTCACGCCTTCGATATTCTATGCAACCGAGTAACACAAGCTCCAATCCTACAATGTCCTAACTAGTCTCAACCCTTTGAGATCATGTGTGACACATCTGACTACGCAATAGGAGCAATGCTTGGGCAAAAAATTGATGGGAAAATAGTGCTAATATATTACACCATCGAGACACTGGACTACGCTTAGTGTAATTATACGATTACGGAGAAAGAGCTGCCGACAATAGTATTCGATTTGGAGAAATTTAGATCATACCTCTTGGGCTCCCATGTCATTATTTACCCAAATCATACCACGATGAGGCACTTACACTTGAAGAAGGACACAAAATCGAGATTAATCCGATGGATCTTGCTGTTGCAAGAATTCGATTTGGAAATTCATGATAAGGCGGGAAAGCAAAATGTGGTAGCTGACCATTTGTCCCGCCTCCCTTCTTTGATCATTGACCCCTCCAGACCTATTACTGAGCATTTTCCAAATCAAGATCTCTTGGTCATTAATGAACTTCCCTGATTCACGAATATTGTGGACTACTTGGTCACAAGGAAGGTCCTGTCTGATTAGGCAAAAATGCGACGGGACAAGCTGATTTCCGATGCCAAGTACTATGTTTGGGAAGATCGATATCTATTTCACATCAGTAATGACCAAGTAATTCGAAGATGCATTCATGATAATGAGGTCAATGATGTCATCTCTTTCTGTCATGACCAGGCTTGTTGTTGCTATTTCTCTGGGCATAAAACCGCAACGAAGATCCTCCAGTGTGGGTTATTTTGGCCCACTATGTTCAAAGAAGCACAATCCTACTACAGGGCATGTGCTTGTTGCCATATCCTCGGCAACATGGGCCCACGTGATATGATGCCCTTAAATTCAATCATTGTGTGCAAAATCTTTGACATTTAGGGGATTGATTTTATGGGACCATTTCCCAGATCTGATAGCTTCGAGTACATCATACTTACTATTGATTATGTCTCGAAATGAATCAAAACCATCCCCACAAGAATGAATGATCATAAAGTTGTTCTCTACTTCATCTAGGAGAACATCATTTCCAGATTTGGGGTTCCTAAAGACATCATCAGCGATGGCAGGTCTCATTTCGTGAATGTGCACTTCCAGTCCTTAATGAAAAAGTATCGGGTGTCGCATCGTATTTTGACTTCGTATCACCCCCAGACTAATGGACTGGCTAAGCTCTCCAAACGGGAGATCAAGAAAATTCTACAAGTTACAGTTCAACCTGATAGAACGGACTAGTCTAGCCGGCTTCTAGCAGCAATATGTGCCTATAGGACCACCCATAAAATGCAACTACGAATGTCTCCATTCAGACTCGTGTATGGGAAGGCATGTCAGGGAGGCCTACTGGGCATAAAGCCTACTAGGTAGTACAGAAGTGTAATCTGGATCTCAGAGAGGTTGGAATCCATCGTCGATTGTAAATGAGTGAGATCGATGAGCTACGCAATGATGCGTACAAGAACTCGCGTATCTACAAGAAGTGGATTAAGGCCTTTCATGACAAGCACATATCACAAAAACTTTCTATCCTGGTTAGAAAGTGCTTCTCTTCGATGCCTGGCTCAAACTCTTCCCAAGGAAACTAAGATTGAAATGGATGAGAACTTTTCTAGTCCAGAGGATCCTGAGAAATGGAGTTGTGGAAATAAGCGAACTCGACCAAGACAACAACCTTTTGTAGTGAATGGTCAAAGACAGAAACCATTCCTCGAACTCATTTATTTGAATCTGGCTACTGAATCTTTTAACTTTCATTGAACATGAGCCACATTACGCCCAGCTAATGGCATTAAACTTAGCACTTAACAAGAGGCAACCCATCATTTGAAAACCCGAGACCCTTCTTACCCATTTTTTAGCTGAATTCATATTGTACTTTAGGGTTTGTTCCTTGGAACAGCTGACTCCACCTTCGATATTCGTATTAGAGCTTGAAATTGTTCGCAACAATCATCCCAACCTGTTCACCCAGCCATCTAAACCTGTTCTAACATACGAACTAAGCAAAACTCTAACCCACCTAATTTCCAATGAGGACATTGTAAATCTTATGCATGGGGGGGTGTGAAAGTGCAAAACACTGTGAAATTCAATTATGTTAAGGGGGTTTGGTATAAAAAATAAATGAGCCAAATTGCAAATCAGGTTTGAGAAAGGAAAAATAGGGAAAAATAGAGAAAAAAAAAGCATAAAAAGACAAATTGTGTTATCCCTAGTAATTAAGTATAGAACTTACCTAAGTTTTAGGTTGGATCAGATGATGAATTATGACTTGAAGGGCCAAATCTTAGGAAATAAGTGAAGGATACCGACTTTAGGCCTCTTGGGCCTATTATGGGCATAAACATGCACGTATTTATTAGGATCTAGACTATTCCTCAAGAGGTTGGGGGAGTTGCAAGGTTGATGTATTAAGTCTAAGGCTTAGGAAGTATTCAACCCCGTTATCTGCCCTTTGGTTTGTGAGACTTGGTAACCTAAGCACTTAAAATTCACACACTGGTTTGGTTCAGTGCGTTAAATGAAAATAATGCCATAAAGTGTTCTATTCTGAAAAATGTCTTCTCGAAAATTAGACTTAGTAGCGGCGTGAAGACACAAGTTGATTTGGATGAGTTCCTACTGAGAAGAGGAGTAAAATACTTCCCACGAAGATGCATTACAACATAGCATCTCTTCGACACTTGTCTCCTAGGATATCTACATATCCTACTGGGGGCTCATAAGTGCCTCATGCTGTTTCAGATGCCATGGGTGGCATTATTGAAAGAGTGATTCTCATTTTCGACAAAAATTTTAACATAAAATATTACTTCGTTGTAGTATGTTGCATGGTTGAAAATTGCTTTTCAAAACATTTAATAACTCAAAATCTAACAGTGAAAATAGTTTGGTTGTCTCCACACAGAAGAATAAGCCTATTAAACTAGTGAATGGTGCCTCGCGTATTCAGGAAACTCAACAGGTGTGCATATTAATTAAAGCAACTCCTTTTCTCACATAAACTTTCATTTTAAACAATTGATCAGGAATGTAGGTGTTTATATGCAAAATCACCATACAATAATATTTTGTTAACAAGTGAATAATGATCTTGGAATATAGCAATCAATATATATATTAATCTCTAAGAGAATAGACTTTGTTCTCTATAATACTATCTCATGCTCTTTATTCTTAATGAGAGCAATTTAACTAAAGAAGAGGTATGTCTATGCAATTTACTCTAAATAAATTAAGTCATTAAATAAATAAATAGTAAATCTCGCAATGGCATAAGATGTAAATAAAATATGAGAGAAAACAAAGGATTTCTCCTCTTTCTTCCTCGCGGATGGTGTGAGGCGTGGGTGGTCCTGCGGTGATCGGTGGTGGGCAACCGAGTTGCAGGCTTCGTGATGACGGTGTCAGGGCGTCAAGAGGCAGCCGAAGTTGGTCGGTCGGTGAGGAAGTAGGTCAGCGGCGATGATGAAAAAAGGAGCTCGCGTGCGTCGTGGAGGGTGGCTAGTGGGCATACGAAGGTTGTGAGCGTGATATAAGGAGAATGGCAAGGTTGACGGTGAGTTTGGTCATGTGTAGGGGCCGAATGAAGCGAGGAGGTGGCTGCAACTTTGGGTTCCTTCTACTATGCAGGGAGGGTGGTCGATGGGTTGGTGGTGGTGATGGTGGTTGTGGTGCCGTTGCGCGCACGTGCGCGAGGTTGGTGGCATGGTGGCGCATGTGGGTGCTGTAGAGCTCAAGTGGGGGTGCCGGTGGTGTCCGCGTCGAAGATGGTGGTCGGTGGTGGTGGTTGTGAGGAGATGACGGCGGGAGGAGCTTGGGTTCTTTTGTGGGTTGCAAATGGTGTTGTGGGGAAGAACATGAAGGAAAAAGAAGCGGATGGGTGTAATGATGGTGGACTTGGTTTAAAGGGTGTGCGGGCTCAGTGTTGTCACCACCTAGTCGTCGAAGAGAATGTCGTGGCGGTCAACGAAGGGTGATGGTGCACGGGGGATAGAAAGGAACAGAGTACGCAATAGCCACAGTGCAAGCCTCATCCTTGGTGTACGCTCCGGCCACAGTGTGTGTGCCTCCTTCACGGTGGAGCGGATGGAGGAGAAGGTGTCCCCGCTAAGGGGAGAAGATGAGATCCCCCAAAGGATGGTTGTGCCTCTTCTTTTAAACGCTTCTCCGTTTGTTTCTTCTGCCGAGATCCTCTCCAACAGTCTTGGTAATGGGGCAGTTTGGAGAGGTTGCTGTTGTGAGGTTACGAGACGCACGATCACCTTGGGTTGGCGTGAGTGCACTGTTGGCTATTGGTGGGAGTACGGAGAGGCGCGCACATAGTGCGTTGAGTCAGGAAGGCATTGCGCATTCTGCAGGAAGAGAACAAGGAAACAAATTGGGTTATTTATACAATTTATCTAAAATAATGCATGAAATGCATGTCACTATAATGGAATGTATAAATATGCATGCAAGCCCTTATTTATAAACTAATTTATTTATATATTAAAGTATGCTATGTATATGCAAACATTAATTTAGTAATTAGGCATTTAAGCATTTAGTTAGCCCACAATTGTGGTCTCATTAGACGCCCCCATGCCTAGCTTTTGCTACTCCCTAGCAAGAGTAAAAAGCGACGGAAGTGACCAAGATTTCTTCTTTTCTTATTCCAAACATTTGAGATACAGACAAGTGTGAAGTGATAGTAGCCTAGGTAACGGATCCAAATGAGAAGCCAACTTACATTTGTAGTTCACACTTAACCCTTGATGAAATTCTATCGAGATAGGCAACTACTTCCCTTAGGGATAAAGCAAAAAATGATCTATAATTTGACCCTGAATTTTTGGCTTAGGTAGGAGATACTAAGTTGAATGGATTTATAATTGGTGGCTCACACTCATATGGTGCTACATGTAGTCTAGTATTGTAGACTCTAGATCTCTAGACTATCAGAAGAGTCAACCTAGAGAAAGGCTAAAAACTGTGCTCTCTTAACGTTCCTTTGCGCTCACTCACTTACTCTTTTCTTTTTCTTCTTTCTTTTCTTAGATCACATATCTTACCAGATTTTGTAAATGTACTCATTGTTTGGTGGCCTCACATGGCTTTCACACTTCAAGAAAGTTCTAATAACCTTACAACTAAGTTAGAAGTCCTCAACTAATATTTGAGCGATCAGAAATTCTAAAAAATAGGTATGGGTCATATTTGGTGGATCGCAATGGGTGTTTTTATTGCCTCAATGATATGGACACATGATGGAATTGACACCTAAGACAGCTATAACTCAAACACATTTTTTTTCTTTTTATATATATATTTCTTTTCTTTTCTCTTTATATATATATTTCTTTTCTTCTTTTTCTCTCTTTTCCTTTCCTTTTTTTTCTCTCTTTTTCATAACTCAACACAACACGACGCAGACTTTTATTCATGAGTCATTATTAAGGATAATGATGGTCAAGAGCATATTATGTGTCTTATTTGGTGGAAGTGCCTACTCTCGGCACTAGGAAAGGATGGATAGGACAAATGTATTTCTGACATTTGACACCACTACCCTCCTTCAGCCTAGGATTCTATGAAGGATGGTCGTAGCCATCCACCATAGTCATAGTTTTATCAGGACTCAATCTCTATGTATCTGCCTTAGTTAGTGACTCTCAAGAATTCACAAAATGTTTGCACACAGGAACAGAGAGCGAAAACTATGCCTAACTCTGAGGTATCATCATCTAATTATCTAGAACTTAAGAGTCCTTGCAACAGACTTAGCGCACCAGTAGTCTCTCTACTTTCTCCTCACAAATAATAGGTGGATCTAATAGAAGGTAGTTTGCCTGGCTCCCTTCAAACTATCCAAGGATTTAGCAGACTAAAAATGCTTATTGGTTTCTACAAAGATCCATTACCCAGTCTACGTGCAAGTGAATGTATTGGATTCTAAACTCTAAAACAATTAAAGAAGAAAATCTTCAATGACACCTCCTTGATAAAGAAGTTTTGCTAGGGCTAACCAATTTAGCTAAAGATTTTTTTTTTTGCTAATGTACCTAACCTAAATGCGTGAATACTGAATAAAAATGAAAAATGCACCCCCCTATACTTAAATCCTATAATGTCCTCATTGTAAAATTAAAATAGGGGAGAAAGGAAGGAAATCACTTGATGAAAGCATTATTCAGGACGTTGGGTTGCCTCCCAACTAGAACTACATTTTCTATCGGCAGCTAGACATATAGGGAACTTGTAAGTCTGGTTCGAAACAGAAAGAGCTAGGGCCTAAAAATATGCGTAACAACGTGGACCTAGAAAATAGGTAGCCATGGATGTTGGCGAGCTGATGATGCAGCGTGATTCCAAATGCTCGCCAGAAAACATGATAGCAAACAATTTCACAAGCTATCTGGAGAGGTCTAAGAAAAAGAGTAACAAAAGAAGGGACCTCTTGAAACGGAATAAGTGGAGGATAACAAGGGTCCCCTAGAGCAGGAAGGGTTTTAAAAGATATAAACATAATAATTTCAAACCCATGACTGGTGAGACTAAAAGTACAAGCATCAATCCACACTTGCCATTCTACCCGATGATGTACTGGCCTGATATGTTCCCCAGAAAGAATATAAGTGAGCAGAGACCTAAGCCAAGGATCGGTTAGGGAGTGTAAGGGTTGCTTGTGGTGTTGGGTGGTAATGATTAAGTCTAGGGAGGGCTTAGTGATGTAAACATGCTTACACTACTTAAGATGTCTATTTATGCATGTTCTTAAGCTTAGGATTGCATTGCATACTATAAATATTGTATAAAATGCATCATCTTGCATTTAGATTAGTTTAAATAAAATGGAGGTTAATTATCTCCTTTTATGTTCATGGATAGGGCAAACTTTTTTATCAGGGCCTCGGATCGAAGATCCAACCATACAGATGTGATTAGGGCAACGATTGGAGTTCAACGACTCTAAGATCGCCCTAATCAGACATTTGTAGCATCAGATAGTGACTAGGGAACCATAGAAGATCAAGGGCCAAGATGGTGTGAATCCGCACTTCAAACGACAAATCCAATTTCATGGATGGATTCGGATCGACGATCGCAGCCTAACGGTGCAAAAATCGACTCAATCCGACACCCGTGGCACCATCTACATCATCCAAAAGATGGACGGCCAAGATGGTGCCACGTGGCGCCATCTCAGCCATCCAACCGACCCTCAGGACTGCCACTGCCTCTCCAAAGAAGATCTAATGCACGATCTAGGCTGTTGGATCTTGATCCAACGGCTGTGGATGCGTGCACCTTAACTCATCCGCGCGACAATTTCCCCTCTGTAGCGCAGTGGGAAAAGGCTTTATCGCGAGCGGGCGGCGCGTGTTCGAAATGCAAGGAGCAGGCGAGCGGGCATGATTGACCACTCGATCGTGATCGAATGGTTACGCGCGTGAAATTACGCTCACGCCGTATCGCACATCGTGCCTCACGTGGAATCACACGCGAGCAGGCGCGCAAAGGAGGAGGGCAGAGGTTCGACTTAAGCCGTCTGATCGTGAGAGCATCTGAACGTGGGCAGCATGGAAGATGAGCAGGCACCCCCACTACGCCCACGATGGGGCTTTAGCGACTGTTTTATCCGTCACTAAAGACCCCTGATTTCATGATTTTCAAATTAAAATGACCAAATTACCCTCACTCCTTACAACTATAAAAGGAGACCCCCTCCACACGAAATTCTCATCCCTTCCTTCTCTTCTCTCCCTCTCCAAAGCTCAAGAGAAGCTTGTCCCACACCCGGGATGCTTCTCGAGAGATAAAGTCAACTTTTCGTCCCCCTTTCAGAAGCGGATCCCACGACGACAATGACGTGCTGCCTCGTTCCCATTCTTCCGCTTCGTCCTCCTTCATCCAGGTGTCGTCTCGTCTGGCTCATCCTCCAAGCGATCGTCGAGGAGGATATCTCTCTCCCCATTCTTTTTACTGCTTTCTAGAATAGATTTACTGCTTTCTAGAGTAGATTTACTGCTTTCTAGTGTAATCATTTTCCCACTTTCTAGTGTAATGAACAATCTTTCTGATGATGAAATTCCATGTTCATTCTACATCTCTTTTTGGTTTTTGTTTGTAATATTCTCTTTCTCTCTTCTATTTATTGTAAATAGTTAGATAGTCCTAATCAATTAATTTACTTCGTGACAAATAAAATAAACGCATGTTTTTTAAATAAAACATCCGCCTCCCTGTGTTCGACCCGGGATTTCCATTCCGGTATAAATTTTATCTATTGAACACGAGTTCTTCGCTTTCAAACTACAACGATAGGTTTTCAAAACCAAACACGTTAGCGTAGCAACCCAACATTCAACATTTTGGCGCCATTGCTGGGGAGGTGACGATCTTTGATTTTTCTTCGCATCTTTACAACTTACGAATCATTTACCTCACTTCTCTCCTTATTGTAATTGCAGGTACTCTTTCGAGACAAGCAAAAGCGGTAGATTGGAGAAAAGTGTTGTTAAAGGTTCTGTGAGTTATCCCCCACCTCCCACCCATTAGATTTCATTTCACCACATAATAACACAAACATCAATCAACCTAGGTGCTCTTATAAACTCTACGGTTAGATTGTTTGTTGTTTGGCACCCACACCAGCCCCAACTTCCACAATAAAAAAATTAAAAAATTAAAAAAAATCTCACAAAGGTACGCAACCTCATCTGATTTTCAAACACAACCGGTAAACCGATCTTTGGAGCCGGTACACACATCCAAACACATAATTGAGTAGAAATCAAATTAGGTAATCACTTGTGTGCCTAATTAAGTGGTGCAACAGGCCAATTGTTTGAGTTGATTGGGCCTCACCACTTCAATTAAAATCAACTCATTAAGTAGCTGCCACTTAGGTTCAACTATTAGGGATTTACCAGGCACTCCACATTCTTTTTAAGCTTAAAAGGAAAACATCTTCACCTGTGCTTTCAAAACCTGGTGTGCCAACAAAAACTTGTTTGAAAACACCTAAAGTTGAATCCTAAAAGCTACTAAGCAAGATTTGAACTCTAAAATTCACCACATCAAAAATAATCTTGCTTGAAAACCACTGGTTGTGCACGCACGCACAAATCAATCAATCATTAAGGGCACAACCCATATAAAGGGCCCATCACATTCCAAAGCACATTCAAACCTAGCCTTAAATAAAACAGAGTAGACGTTGGCCTTAGGGATTTGACTCGCTCTTCAGAGCCTAGAACGAGATTATTTTCGATTAGTCTATTTCTACTGTTCAATCTAATGTCTAGCTAGGGGAGCAGAATCAAACGATCGCGGCTGGGGGGTACACTAGGAATCGGAGGCACAAACCGAAGGAAGAACCTTCTCCCTAGTCCCTCCTTCTAAATGGTTGGATTGAATAGATAGAAGTAGATCAAATCGTTCCTTTATCTCAAGACGGGTTTTGGGAGTCTATAGGTCTTTAGGCTAGCCCACTTAAGGACAGGTTTGATTGCTTGTATTGTAAGGCTCCTTTCTTCCTCTTGTTTCTCATGAATCCTTCCACATATTACATGCATTCCCGCTCTTTCCCTCCTGTTTTGAATTATCCTCAACATGATGATTATCCCGACTCGTACTTTAATCAACCATCAGTTAGTTGGGATAACTCGGATTGGGGATACAATTCCGGACCTCCGTGTTTAGGGTCTAACACTGAACACTATGATTGTGATTTCTATCCTTCACAGAGCCACATCAATTATAGATCGTCACCCTTTCTTGAACAACCTAATACGATCTACAAGAAGGATACACTGATTCTTACCCATCCTCTCATTACACTGCCTTTAGGTCATCACCACCTTTTGAACAATCTGAAATGACCTATTATCAGGAAGGGTATAACGAATCTCAATTCGTTAATTCCCCTGCACTAATCCCAAACCCTCACAACCCTGAACCAACTCATTTGGTTCAGGGTAACCAGGTTCAAGGTAAGGTTTTGGCTAACTTGAGGAATATCATACAATCATTAGAAGTTCAGCCAATACCTTGCATTGAGAGATTGGAGCCTCTGATTGAAATGATTGATGATTTGAGCAAGTATTTGTTGGATTGGCTCCAGGATGTTAAGGATAGGAACCCAGGTGAGTTTTTACTTGGGAAGTTAGAGAAATTGAGGATGAGATTTATGGTTGCTTTAGTTCAATCATGGGATGATTCCCAGGATGAACTCCCTTCAGGAGAGCCAATGTCAGAACCTGCTCAGGCACCTGTTGAGGGGACACGTGTTACGAGGCTGACCAGATTGAATTAGAGCAACCAATTAGGGATGATTTGATTTCTTCACCTGAGATCCCTGAGCCAGGGTATGAGGAAACGTATGTCTCCTTGGAACAGAAAGTGACAGATGATTTTGGGACATACATTAATACGGATCTTCTTTTCTTTGATTCTGATGGTGAAGATTCAAGTTGCAAAGTCTCACGCGAGTTTACATAACACGATTTTTGTGAGATGATTGGGCCTGAAGAATCTGAAAGATCATTCGATAGCCCAATAACTGAGGAAACTGATTTTATTAGGGCTCACATTATGGATCTAGAATCGCATTTTCTGGAGGATAAAATCAAATGCCATGATTGTCAGCTACACCCCATTGAGCTTATCGATGATTCTGTTTCTGAGATAATTAGACCCAAGTCAATTCTGATTCAGCCACATCTTTTACACTTGGAAATTTCAGATGGGGTGATTAATATGCAAGAGGTCCCAGAATTTAACATTCTGAATGAGGAGGATAGAAGCTGGGAAGTTCTAATTTGGGAAGCTAACTCTAGAGGAAGTAGAAGACTGCATCTAAGGGTTCCATTTCATCTAAAACCATCAAACCAAAACCCTTATGAAATTTGTTCTGAGGATGTTCAACCAAGCACACATTCATTGATTATCCTTTTGATATCTCTGTATCCCGACTTTTTGGTCTTGGATTGCATCCTTATAAATCGTAGGCCCAACCCCGCTTGCATACTGATTGTAGGTTTTGGGTAATTTTTACCCAGAACCTGAGATATTCTCGATTATGGGGTATAGGTCTGCACTACAATCTGGTCCACATTTGTGGACATCTACTGACAGGTCAGAGGTTTCTTCTGTTTATGCTGATTCTGATCTGTACTTGTGGATTCTTTATTTCTCTTCTTTGTATAGTGTGCCTAGCTGAAGGCACTAAATTAAGCACGTATACAGTTCTTTTTAGTTTCTATCTCGGAGTGGACCTGACATTGATGCAATTCAGGTGCTTTCTACTCTATTCCACTCTGTTTTATGTCTTTTTAATACAATGAGGACATTGCATTAGATAGGCATGGGGGGGTGGATATTCATCTCTGAATTTATTCATCAGCTCCATAGATTTGTTTTATTTTCTTTTATTAAGAAAAAAAAAATTTGTGGAATTAGGAAAGAGAACTTGGGTTTAAGAAAATTTTCAATCTTAGGAAATACTACATTATGATTTAAGCACAAAGACCCTTCAGGTTTTCAGACTTAATCAGCCAGTGTATCCATTAAAATGTGGATTTGTCTTTCGTGTCCTCACTATCTGAATTCTATTTTAATTGGAGTAAATAAGTTTGGGTGATAAGTACACGACTTATCAACCCGCCCTCTGATTTGAGGGAACTTTGAGTTTTTAGCATCTATACACTTTCTTTACATTGACTCGTTGTTCGACGATTCTAACGGAAATTGGGTAGTTAATGAACCTTCTAGGGTGATATGGCTGGCAAGTTATCATGGGTAACAGTCCATAGGTAGGTTGTCCAGAGCCCAGTCACTGGACCTTTCTCTTTTTGCGACTTTTAGGTAAATCTTAGACCAGGGAAGCCACCTACTTAAAAAAAAAAGGTCAAAAAGAAAAGGAGAAAAGGAAAAAAAAGAAATAAACCACACTTCGCCGCACGAGTATGGCTGGCAAGTTGTCGGTGGTAATAGCTCATCGACCGGTTATCCAGAACCCAGCTCAATAAATGCACTGAAAATCCCAAAACACTTAGGAAGAAGCAGAGAAGTAGAATAAACTAGGGAGATATACACTAGATTCACCCTTGTGTTGACCCCGTAAAAAAATGAAAGTAGGGAGAAAGCTACCGGTTGTAAAGATACACCTTTAGGCAGAATTCATTTTTAGGTCACCTAGAGGCATAGAAATCCGAAGTCCATTTTAACTGTCGATCAATGAGTCTATCACATTCACAATAAGATGCTTAGAACTTAGGGTTCTCATCAAATCTTGGGTGAGTTGAATGGCCGTAGAAAGCCACTCTTAACCCCTAAAACATGAAAATCCAAAAAAATTAGAAAATATGAAAAAAAGAGAAAAAGAAAATTTCCTTTGAATAAGGCGAGGGCTTGAGGCGGTCTACATTTTGGCAGATACTTGGGCACTGTTGTGTCTTTGAAAGTTCAGATCCTAAGTAAACATTTTCTTATTTATTGAAAATAACTCAAGCCCAAATAATCCAACCTGATTCTTTTATAAATAGCATATAGTTTTTTCTTGGGACTAGCAAAAGATGGGCATGGGGATATGATGTAAACATGCTTACACTAGTTAAGATGTCTATTTATATATGTTCTTAAGCATAGGATTGCATTGCATACTATAAATATTGCATAACATGCATCATCTTGCATTTAGACTAGTTTGAATAAAATGGAGGTTAATTGTCTCCTTTTATGTTCATGGACAGGTCAAACTTTTTTATCAGGGCCTCGGATCGAAGATCCAACCGTACAAATGTGATCAGGGCGACGATTGGAGTTCAACGACTCCAAGATCACCTTAATCAAACATCTGTAGCATAATATAATGACTGGGGAATCCTAGAAGATCAAGGGCCAAGATGGTGTGAATCCACACTTCAAAAGACAAATCCGACCGCACGGATGGATTCGAATCTACGATCGTAGCCTAACGACGCGAAAATTGACTCAATCTGACACCCGTGGCACCATCTACATCATCCAAAAGATGGACGGCCAAGATGGCACAGCGTGGCACCATCTCAGCCATCCAACCGACCCTCAGGACCGCCGCTGTCTCTCCAAAGATCCAACGTGTGATTTGGGCCATTGGATCTTGATTCAACGGCTTTTGATGCGCACACCTTACCTCATCTACGCGACCATTTCCCCTCCGTAGTGCAGTGGGCAAAGGCTTTATCGCGAGCGGGCAACGTGTGTTCGAAACGCAAGGAGCAGGCGAGCGTTGCAGGCGAGCAGGCGTGATTAACTGCTCGATCGCACGCTACGCCTCACGCGGAATTGCATGCGAGCGGGCGAGCAAAGGAGGCGGGCGGAGGCGCGACTTAAGCCTTCCGATCATGAGCAGCTGAACATGGGAGGTGTGGAAGATGAGCTGGCGCCCCCACTACACCCACGATGGGGCTTTAGCGACGGTTTTATCCGTCACTAAAGACCCCTGATTTAATGATTTTCAAATTAAAATGACCAAATTGCCCTCATTCCTTGCAACTATAAAAGGAGACCCCCTCCACACGAAATTCTCATCCCTTCCTTCTCTTCTCTCCCTCTCCAAAGCTCAAGAGAAGCTTGTCCCACACCCGGGATGCTTCTTGCGAGATAAAGTCAATTTTTTGTCCCCCTTTCGGAAGTGAATCCCACGACGACAATGACGTGCTACCCCATTCCTGTTCTTCCGCTTCGTCGTCCTTTGTCCTACTCCGTCCTCCTTTGTCCAGGCGTCGTCCCATCTGGCTCGTCCTCCAAGCAACCGTCGAGGAGGATATTTCTCTCACCATTCTTTTTACTGCTTTCTAGAATATATTTACTGCTTTCTAGAGTAGATTTACTACTTTCTAGTTTAATCATTTTCCCGCTTTCTAATGTAATGAACAATATTTCTGATGATGAAATTCCATGTTCATTCTACATCTCTTTTTGGTTTTTGTTTTTAATATTCTCTCTCTCTTATTCTCTCTCTCTTCTATTTATTGTAAATAGTTAGATGTTCTAATCAATTAATTTACTTTGTGACAAATAAATCAAACGTCCGCCTCCCTGTGTTCAACCTGGGATTTCTATTCCGGTATAAATTTTATTTGTTGAACACGAGTTCGGTTTCAAACTACAATGACAGGTTTTCAAAACCAAACACATTAGCGTAGCAACCCGACATTCAACACTTAGTTTGTGTCAAGTCCAACAATTCAGATTCTGTATTATTCTCCCTAGTTGTAGAAAATTTTATGCCACCCTGCCTATCATTAATGATTTCCTCAAGAATCGGAGTCATATTTTCACCTTCTAGTGAATCAATGGTGGACTCCAAATCCAATTCCTTCGATGGCAGGGTTGAAACAACAAAATCATTATCATTAATTTCATCCTCAAATTCTTTTAATTCATTTAAGATTTTGTTGGGGTGTATATGTGATTCACTAGTAAAGGGAGGAGTATCCGTAGTTATTTCTGAAGGAGGATGAGTCTTAATGTTACGGAGTAAGCCTTTATCGCTCAATTCTTTATTCTCATTGGGGCATAAAACCTCAATTGATACATATTATCCTTGAGAGTCTCTCTTAGGCTTCTCAATCTTGTGTTCGTCTTCCTCCAACATCAACTCCCTATCTTCCCAATTTTGGGGAGGATGACGTTCAAAATCAAAAGAAGGGAGGAGTCCGGATTGCACCAGATCATTTATATTCTCAAGGGGTAAGTTCTCGAATAACACATAATCCCCCTGAGATTCACTCCAAACTTTAAGCTCGCGTTCCTCCATTAGGTCATCCTCCTCCTCTAGAATAGACTCTTTGTAACCATGAGACCAAAATTGATCCAATTCATCCTCCATTCCCTTAGGGTCACCAACATTTGGTATATGTAAATCCTCAAGATGTTGCATGGGAGGTGTTGGCACCCTAGGTGGAGGATTAGGATTATTAGGCTCACTAAGGGTAGAATGGGTTTCCACCACATGATCAATTGGGGAAGTGATATGACTAGCACGACCTTGACTTGGGTCATCAAGGGTAAGAAAAATATTGTCAACAGGGTCAAGGTCCTTAGATGGTACCATCTTCTCTTCCTTTTGACTCCAATATAGCTCGGATGGATAATCACTAGGATTGTTCTCCTCTAAAAGACGTGTCTCATCAGGATTGTCTAAGTGATAACTACTACTCAAAATGGAATCCCTGTTGTCATTGGTTTGCTCAGAATTATTTTGATGATCAATGTTGTATGGGTAGGGATCAGAATAAATAATAGGAAGGTAGCTAAGTTGACTAATTTCCTCATTCAGTCGTTGACTATTCCTCAACATCTCTCTCATAGACTCCAACATTTCTTTTTGTTGGTTTTGCATTTCTATCATAAACAAGGAGAGGTTACTACTACCAGATTGAGGAGGGTAGTCAATCTCAGGCTCTGGTTGCCTAAGGGTATTGATCCAACCTTGATAAGGAAAATCATGAAGGGTGGGAGGGTTGGGTGTTTGCAAACTAGAAAATTCCACTTCTAGGCTCTCCTCAAAAGTGGGAGTTATCGGGCCAGTACTCCTAAGATAGGAATAGGATTGATCCCTTGAATTGTCATTGTACTCATTAAAGGATGGATACGCTCAGGACATGGGATTATGGTTAAAATGATAGGAGTAAGGATAGTACATTTCTTTCAATCAAATTGTTTAACTCTCTTAGGACTTAGATTAAAAATAGAAACTTCCTAGAGAGCTCTATAACACACACCCAACAAACATAAGGCAAGATGTCTTTTGTTGAATTAAAGCACTTTAAACCCTCTTCCAACCTTTCTAGCTTGCCGAAATGGAGTCAAGGCAGTATTTCTCCGTTCCCACATAAGTGGTATAAGAGAAGTGAGGCACTTGAGATTCCTGGTCAAAGAATGTTAAGGAGGTTGAGGTTACTTTTAATTCTTTTGGGTGACCAATCAAGTTGTCAATCAATTATGCACCCTAAATAGACCTTTGAGTGCCCTAGAGACGTACACTTTGTTGTAATGATATTCTCAGATGCTCAAGTAAAAAGGTACTTCAAGGATGGAACCAAGGGATGCAAGTAGGGTGAACCCTTTCTTTGCTATGGAGCGTTAGTGGTGCCTCTTAACTTCCCTTGAATTCCTTTATTGGGTGTTCCCCTCCTTAGAGTATCAAATCACTCAGGAAAAAGTTAATACCGTCATTAAAAAGCGAGATAGGAGGGTTTGCACTGATAAAGAGAACGATGCCTATAGCCTTAAGGATCCAAGTCCTAATGCAGTGCCTATAGTGCGTGCTTAGTGCAAGAAGTGTGCATCACATTGCGAAAAGTGATTTTTCTTTTGAAAATTGTAGTCAAGTTATTCAAACACTTCTTATATATTTTACTTTCTTTCCAGAAGAAATGTGACCACTTCATTAATCTTTTCAAATCAGCTTAAGTGGTCTTCTTTAATTATGTCCAAATGCAATGCATGCGTAAATAATTGATGCTCAAGAAAAGACGTACCTTACTCTAGCTTTCTCCAATGCAGGGATGTATATGACACAGAAAGAAAATCTATATGCTGCTCAAACAATCCTAGATGGTTGCCCTATAGATATGAAGCTTCTAGAAGGCAGTTCGATTTTTTTTTTATGATAATAAGAAAACAAACCTAATCTAATTTAACTAACTAACATGCAGTTCAAAGAATTCCAATAAACCTATAATGGAAATAAAATGGGAACACGCTCCCAAAAATATGCTCCTGCATACAAGAGTGATAAGCAATAAAAGCACTGGGAACATGTTCCCAAAAATGTCCAACAAGGGTCCACAAAATAGAAATTAAATGTCTAATGTATATCTAGCCTAATCTCATTCTAAAAGAAAGACAAATATGCCTCTGGTAGCCTATCCTTCCTCCACATGCATGGGATCAAGGCCCACAGGCACCTATTCCTGGCCTCCAAGTGAAGTCAAGGTCCACCAAAAATATCATCTCCATCGTGCCCTCCCATCGCGTCCGTTGCTCGTTTTGTGCACACAAAGAGAACCACTATCAATAATTCAGAAAATCTTCCAAAATAGCATAAAAATAATATAAATTTTCCTAAAAAATTAATAGGCATGTTTCTTCCCCAGCAGCAGCATCATTTGCAAGAGCGATTCTTATTTTTGATAAAAATTTTAACATAAAATATTGCTTCATTGTAGTATGTTGCGTGGTTGAAAAATCGCTTTTCAAAACATTTAATAACTCAAAATCTAACCACAAAAATAGTTAGGTCGTCTCCACAGGGAAGAATAAGCCTATTAAACTAGTGAATGGTGCCTCGCTTATTCGGGAAACTCAACGGGTGTGCATATTAATTAGAGCAACTCCTTTTCTCACATAAACTTTCGTTCTAAACAATTGATAAGGAATGTAGGTGTTTATATGCAAAATCACCATACAATAATATTCTGTTAACAAGTGAATAATGATCTTGGAATATAGCAATCAATATATATATCAATCTCTAAGAGAATAAACTTTGTTCTCTATAATAGTATCTCATGCTCTTTATTCTTAAAGAGAGTAATTTAACTAAAGAAGAGGTATGTCTATGCAATTTACTCTAAATAAATTAAGTCATTAAAATAATGAATAGTAAATCTCGCAATGGCATAAGACGTAAATAAAAATACAAGAGAAAATAGAGGATTTCTCCTCTTTCTTCCTCGTGGACGGTGTGAGGTGCGGGTGGTCCTGCGGTGATCGGTGGAGGGCAACCAGGCTGCAAGCTTTGCGATGACGGTGTCGGGGCATCGAGAGGTGGCCAGAGTAGGCTAGCTGGGGAGGAGGAAGGCTAGTAGCGATGATGGCAGGAGGATCTCACGTGCGTTGTGGAGGGCAACTGGTGGGCATACGGAGGTTGTGGGTGTGAGACGAGGACGGCGAATGTTGACGGTGAGTTTGGTCACGTGTTGGGGCCGTATGAAGCGGGGAGGCAACTGCAACTTTGGGTTCCTTCGATTGTGCAGGGAGGGCTGTTGACAGGTTGGTGGTGGTGATGGTGGTTGTGGTGGCACTACACACGTGTGAGTAAGGTGGCACGGTGGCACGCGTGGGTGCTGCAGAGCTCGAGGGGGTGTGTCGATGGTGTCCGCGTGGAAGATGGTGGTCGGTGGTGGTGGTTGTGAGGAGATGACGACAGGAGGAGTTTGGGTTCTTTTGTGGGTTGCAGGTGGTGTTGTGGGGAAGAACATGAAGGAAAAAGAAGCGGATGGGTGTGATGATAGTAGACTTGGTTTAAAGGGTGTGCGGGCTCAATGCTGTCACCACCTAGCCATCGAAGAGAATGTCGTGGCGGTCAACGGAGGGCAATGGTGCACGAAGGATGGAGAGGAATGTAGTACGCAACAGCCACAGTGCAAGCCCCATCCATGGTTTACACTCCGGCCACAAGGTGTGAGCCTCCTTCACAGTTGAGAGGATGGATGAGAAGATGTCCCCGCCAGGGGGAGAAGATGAGATCCCCAAAGGATGGCTGTGCCTGTTCTTTTAAATGCTTCTCCATTTGCTTCTTCTGCTGAGATCCTCTCCAACAATCTTGGAGATGGGGCGATTTGGAAAGGTTGCTATTGCGAGGTTGCAAGATGCACGATCACCTTGGGTTGGCGCAAGTGCGTTGTTGGCTGTTGGTGGGAGTGCGGAGAGGCACGCACGCGGTGCGTTGAGTCGGGAAGGCGTTGCGCATTCTGTTGGAAGGAAGAGAACAAAGAAAAAATTGGGTTATTTATACAATTTATCTAAAATAATGCATGAAATGCATGTCACTATAATGGAATGTATAAATATGCATGCAAGCCCTTATTTATAAACTAATCTATTTATATATTAAAGTATGCTATGTATATGCAAACATTAATTTATTAATTAGGCATTTAAGCATTTACTTAGCCCACAATTGTGGTCTCATCAATTATCCTGAAATGTTGATTGCCAAGGTTTGGATTTAGCTACAAAGCACCATCAGTGGCATTATCTCAAAATGTCGAAAGCCAAGGTTCTGGGGGTTGCCATAGGCGGCACTATCACGAAGTGTTGAAAGCCGGGGACCTTTTGAGGATTGACGATGGGGATGAGGAATCCGATGTGGATCATGTTTAGGGTTAATCCGATGTTAGGTTTAGAGGAATCTGAAAACAAAAGGGAGAAAACTCTCAAAATACATATCCATCTCTCTCTTCTCAAAAATACACTAGCAAATTGAACCTAGACCTTGCTGCACATACGCACGGGTGCTTTAACCATTGGTGTCAATGAACCTCTGGGTAGATTCTGTGGGGCTGGTCAGGTTTGGATCTTGGCTGGTACTTGAGTACCTCTAAGCCTACTGTTGGTATTTTGATTTAATTTTTAGAGATACGTCTCGGTAAAGCATCCTTATAGTAAAATCCAGCCTAGAGATCTCATTTGTTCCATAGGATTTTGCTAGGGACTAGCAAAAGTTAGGTATGAGGGTATGATGGTAGCACCATCATTCATGTTAATAAGCTTACATTAGCCTAACCACATTAATAAATGCTCCTAGATATTCATCAGAAGATCATAACTCTGTTTTGAAGTGCATTTGAGAACAAGACAAGAAAATGGGATAATTATGCTATTTTAGCATCTAACCACAAATGCAGATTAACTAACGGGATAATCAGGGCTTAATCAAAGGTCCAATTAACTTAAATGTCCAAGAAGTGGGCTCAGATTAATTGAATCAGGGTTTTCTGAGTTTTGAAGATGATTTTATTACATGAGAACCCTAACAACAACCTCACTCAAATTGAATGGGTTTTTGCAGAAATAAATTCAATATAAACCTCCTAAAAATCATTGAAATATATTCTAAGAGGTTTGGTGCCATCGCTTTGACCATCGGAACCTATTTTGACCAAAAATAGAGACTCTAGCGGGAATTTTACTCATTATTGGGCTTCTACGTAAATTAACCAGTCAAACTACATCGAAACCCAAATCCAAGTTCAACACTAGGTTCTTTGGGTCTAAATTAGGTTAACACTAAAATTTGAGCCAAATTGGATTCTGTTTCAACTTAATTTGTATTTTAGCCCGTTTGCCCATCATTTTGCATAATATCCTAAGTCATTAATCAATTAATCCCCATCGCCACCTTCTTCCTCACATAGCTACAGCAATAGGACGAGTATAGAAACCCAAAATCCCAATCTTCATTTGAGGACTTCTTCAATTCCCAACCAAATCCCTCCAAATTTGGAGGATCTTGAAGAGATCCTCTTCCAAATGCACAAAGCCACGAGGTCCAACTCGCTCCCCATGTTGCCGGTGAGGAGCTCAAAAATCATGGGTTTAACATGTGAAAATCGTGATTGAGTGCCAATTCATCCTCTTTATAAGCTCTCCTATGTTACCAAGCATTTCTCAGTCGTGAATGGATAAGAAACTGCATTCTCCCACATCTCTGGCCAACCCATTGATGGGAACACCATCATAAGTCCTAACTAGCCACATTTAGTCACGTTTAATTGATAAAAGCTCCTACATAATCATTTGAGGGTCGTAATTCCATATTATTCTGATTTGAGAGAAGAGTAGGAAATCAGGGTTAATTTTGTAATTTTAACAGCACATCATGAACACAGATTAACCATGGGGTCACTTAGGAGTTAAATAAAGGTCAAATAAGCTTAAAAGTCCAAAACATGGGTCAGCACTGACAGAAATGGGGTTTCACACGTTTTGAGAACCAAAACAGCACACTAAAACCCTAATTTCAGACCTGCTTAAATTGAAGATGTTCTGGTCAGGATAAAATTCATCTAAACCTCCTAAAATTCATATAAAAATATTCTAAGAGGTTTGGTAACTTGTTTTGACCATCTAACCCATTTTGACCAAGAATAGGGTTGTAGACGAGATTCTACCCTAACTTGGGCTTATGTGCAAATTTCCTAGTCAAACGTCGTTAAAACTCAAATTCAACTTCACCATTAGATAGCTTGGGTCAAAATTAGGCTAATGCCAAAATTTAGGCCCAATTAGAGTCCATCTTGACCTAAGTTACAATTTAGCCCTTTAAAACCTTATTTCTTACATTTACCCCCTCAGGTTTCGAATTATTTGCAAATGGGTCCCTAACTTCTCCTCATTTTCTTCACATAGGTCCCTACCACCATTAACGGTGGGAACACAGCTTCAACAAGCCAATCACCTCCAAACTTGGAAGGAGGATTCTTGAGGAGACTCCCAATCTCCTAAACCGCTTCTTGTTCTCCAAATCAAGCTCTAGAGCTCAGACGAGCTTGAGATTTTCATGTATTTTTCTCCATGAAAGCTTGAGCATTCCAAAGCTCCTTCCAATCTTAGAGCTCGATCTTGACCCTATGAAAGAACCCCCAACTCCAGACTATCCTCCTTGGTGAGGTTTAAGGCCAAAAAACCCTCTTCTCCTTCCCCAACCTACTCCGACCAAGCTCCGACGATCTTGTCGTTCTTCCTTCATCGCCCTCTCCCACATACAATAGGCAGAGGGAATGTCTTCAACAAAGTCTTCCACTCCTCTTCATACCAAGCAAGAGCTATTCCACCCTTTCCTCCTCGTCGTTCTTATCTCCAGAGCATTCGTCTTCCTCGGCATCGGCCCATCACAACCAGCTCGATCCCTCTCCGTCTCTCATCCTAACCTCCCTTAATTCCTTCCTTTCCCTCTCTTCTTCATTTTCACCTACTTAGATATTACTTTCGACCGCCAAACACATCACCCCACCTTCGTCTTCCTTATCGCCAGCGAAGCTCCAACGTAGTCGTGCCCACTGAGAGACAGATATAACCGGGTTTTATTGTTATAGCATTATAGTATAGCCAGTTATTGCCATCATTTCAAATATATAATTTTTTTACTCGGAAAATAAAAGAGTTCCCGAGGTCGAACTCAGGGAGCAAGTTGTATTCTAGGGGTACAAGTTTCTTTTACAAAAATAAAGAAAGAGAGAGAGAAAGAATTTGTTGTCTTTTCTTCTTTTCTCTTTGCTTCTCCTCGTCTCAGATCTTCTGTTATCTTCTTCTTCTTTATCTGCAGTGGTGATGTTCTTCTTCTTTTCCTTTCTTTCTTGTTTTCCTTTCTTCAGATCTTCTTCTCGTGCTTCTCTTCTTTCAGTTCTTCCCTTGTTCTTTTGTGTTCTCCTCTGCCTCGCTTTCTTCTGTTGTTCTTCAGATCTCCTTCTTTCTTCTTTCTTTTTCCTATTAGGACGTCGTCTCTTCTTCTTTCTTCTTTTCCCTTCAGGACGTCGTCTGATTTTCCAATCAGACGACTTAAACCGCTTGTTGCTACAGTGTCTCCCTCAGCTTCCTTCTTCTTCCGCGGTCCTTCTTCTTCACCTGTGCCTGCACACTTCAGAGTTTATGTCAGAGGACAAAACCTACTCTACCCTCCCCCCCCCGCGTCTCTCTCTCTCAGAATCCGCTCTTGGGAAAGCTCTCCCAGAGCTGCCGGGTAGTCGGGTACGGGTCGCGCCCGGGTCTAGGCCCACTGGCGTGTGTGGTGGGCGAGGAGTGCAGGTCAGTCTAAGTCGGGTCGGGCCAGGTCTGCGGGGCGTGAGCGCGGACGAGACCGGGTAACCGGGCGGGTGTAGGGGACCTCACCCCGTGTGCTGAGGCAGTAAGCCTCCAGCACTTTTGCGCCTTATACCGCTGCGCCTCTTCAGACTTTTCCGAGGTGGGACTAAATGTCCCACCCTAATTGAGTGCCCGCAGCGGAGAAAGCAGCGGGCGATCGCGGCTTCACGCGAGGCTTTCGCCCCAGCTGCGAGCCTGATGCTTTGTCGAAACGCCTCGCAAGGTCTGGGAGTCGAATCTGGGCGTGGCGCGCCTGCAGCTGCAGGCGGAAGCAGCTCCTTCTGCACGGCAATGGCGCCGGAGGTCGGGTGGCCTGTTCACAGCAAAACGGCCTCTCGGCCTAATCAGAAGGTGCCGGGAGCTTCGCCAGGGTGCGGCGTAGCTCGTGTGGGTGGTGGCGAGGCGTGGGGCGGCGTGCAAGGGCTGCCCTAGGTCGGACTGTGGGTCGGAGGATGGGTTTGTTCGGTGGGGTTGCAGAGGGAAGTGGAAGGGCGGGGGTTGATCAGGGTGAGGAGGCGGAGGTTCTGCGGTGGTCGGCGAGCCGTGTGGGTTGCTGGGGTGATGGGGGGGTCTCGCCGGAGTTTGGCCGGAGACGAAGGGGGTGATGGTGGACAGGAGCGGTCGAGGGTTTAATCAAATAAAAGACAGTGAGGAAAAGAAAGAGGGGGAGATGGGGAGGAGTTCTGACCTAGCTACGGAGACGAAAGGGGCCGGGGCAGGGCGACAGTCGTATCGACTGTCGCCGGAGAAGAAGATGCCCAGGGGAAGGGGCGGCGGCGAGCAGAGAGCCGGAGAAGCGCCAGCTGGGTACGGCGTGGCGTGGGAAGAGCAGGGGAGGAAGTCTCTGCTGCTGGTATTGCGACAGAGCGAAGAGGAGGAGGAGGAAGAACCGCCGAAGCTGGTGGGCGTCTGCCGGAGTGAGAGGAGAGGAAAGTTGGGGGTTTTCTCCGTCAGATCCGAGCTGCCGAGGTCGGTGGAGCGACGGGGGTATTTATAGGGATCAAAACAGGGAGGAAGGCGGAGGGAGACGACGTGTCTCCCTCGCCGGAGGACGCCGGAGATGGAAACCCATACCGTCCGTGCGTTCGCACGGCCGGTATGGTGGGTTACAGCGACCAGGGGGGTGTCCCTGCGACGGCTGACGACGCAGGGCACCCCCGGTTTACTTGCCAGGCTCTCCCCCTTACCCTACGCGGCGCCATGCTCCGCGCAAGGTCGCCGGAGCATGGTGCTGGCAGGTTTTGCAGGGGGGACCTGAACGCAAAGAACGAAGGAGAGTTAGGGGCCAAAATGCGAGGGTTCAAAAGTGAGGGCCAAAGAGTAAATATATGAGGACCAAAGTGTAAAGTTGGTCAAGGAGGTTTCTTCTTAGGCTCAAGTTTTTATACATGACTAATTAGGACCTAAGGAATCTGATGATGAATTTCATTTCTATATTAAACCTTGTTTGACCGGTCAATTTATGCGAAAACCCAAATTAAGTTATTAATTGGGCATGGTTCTCAATGTAGGTCAAAATGGGTTCTGAAGGCCAAATTGAAGGTTCTAAACCCTAGAAATTATTTTTCTATGAATTTTAGAGGGTTTATTCTATTTTTACTTTGCCTCGAACCTCGTGAATTGAAGTGGGTTGTTTTAGGGTTACAGATTATCATTTAGTTTCTTGGAATTGCTGTAGCCCTTGCTAGATCATCTCATCCCACTTTTATTCTTATTAAGTTGCTTTGACCTATGTTTGGGCCCTGAATTACCCTGTATGCACGTTATACTGGTAAAATTGCATTTTTACCCCTTATGACTTGTTTTCTCCTTAAACTCAGAATTCTCTGAGTTAAGCCTTTCCTTGAGTTATGTAGGAGCTTTTATCCTTTGTATTAGGTCAAAATGAGCTAGTTATGGCTCATGATGAGGTTCTCATCATACCCCCATGCCTAGCTTTTGCTAGTCCCTTAGCAAAAACTTAAGGTTTCAACCCTTGTTCTAGACCATGAAGTTCTTAATATCTTTAGATAAGTGCTTTTTCATTTGAGCTCAGATTAGGTTAGAATGCTGACCATAGGCCTAAAAGGTACTCTAGTACAAATCAAGATCCAAATCTGTCTAGCCTTAGCCTCAGTCCTTAGCAAAGGTTTTTAAGGCCTACAGGAACAAACCTAAGGTTTATTGGACTTTGTGGTTAAAGCACCCGTGCTTGAAATGATTTTAGCCCTGGCTCAGTTCGCAGTGCGCTTTGTAAGAGAGATGGATATATTTTTCTGTTTGGAGAGTTTTCTCTCTCTTTTTTCTTTTTAGTTCTAGCCTAGGATTGGCTTTTCAACACGGTCTGTATCAGATTCCTTGCTCCCATCATCAATCATCAAGGGTTCTTGGCGATCGATGCTTCGAGATAGCACCGCCCATGGCAACCCCCGGAACCCTGACTATTGAGATTTCGAGATAATCCCATCCATGGTGTTCCGTGGCCGAATCCAAACCCTGGCAATTGACACTTCGAGATAATGCCATCCATGGAATCTGAACCAGCAGAGTGCTTACATGGCCCCAGTAGGATATGTAAATATCCTAAGAGACAAGCACCGAGGAGATGATATTTTGTTACGCATCTTCGAGGGGATTTCCCGCCTCTCCGCGCTGGGAACTCGTCCAAATCAACTTGTGTTGATCGGCCGCTCCTATTCTAGGTGTTCTTTTCAGAATTTTGCGATGCTTCTGCGTGATTCTGATTTTTACGCTTACTGAACCAGGCTGTGTGTGAGGTTACGGTGCTTAGGTTACTGAGTCCCGTAAACCAAAAATTAGTTAATGAGGCCAAATATTCCCTAAGCCTTAGACCTAATACTTCAGCTTTTCATTTTCCTCAACCTCTTGAGGATTGTTTAGATCTTAATGGGTACTAAGAGTCTATCAAGAATGCCTAAGGTTTGCGTTCTTACTAATCTTACCATGCACTTTTCATTTATTTTCTTGAATGAGGTCTAGAACTTAGGTTAATTCCTTAGTTCCTTACTAATGACTATCACCTTTTCTCATAATTTTGTGCTCCTTTTTCATTTTGTTTCTTTTCTCCTTCTCCTTCACAAAATTTCCTTCTCCTCTTTTCCTCTTATTCTTTTTCAAAAATTTTTAATTTTTATGGTGTTTTTGGCATATGTGAATTTTTTTGTTTGAAACCTTTCCTTACAAGTTTTGCACTTTCATACCCCCCCATGCCTAAGATTTGCAATGTCCTCATTGTAACCTAGGGGGGTTTTATTCAACTTAGTTCATACATTAGGACAGATGTTTTTATGAGTGAATGGGTCGGGGTGACTGTTGCGGACGATTTCTAATCTCAGATGCAAGCACCTAAGGTGGAGTCGGCTGTCCTAAAGTGTGAACTTCAAGTGCAAAAAGGTGTCAGAACAAGTTTCAGGTTTTCAAAGAGAATGACGGGCTGCCTCCCGTTGAGCGCTAAATTTGATGCCTTCAGCCAAGCGGGAAATGCGATGGAGAGGGGATGGTCAAATCAGCGGAGTTTTGTAAGACCAGCACCTTGATTAAGAGCCTGGTTGGTCCGACCAGGTGCTTGTTCAGATCAACAGGCTGATGATGCAGCCCAAACCCAATCAATCTGGTGGGTTGATTGATGTGGATAAAAAGGTGTGGAGCCCACCATAAACTATGAAGCTCAGATGGATGTGGAAGTGTAAACGCAGGGTTTGGCTGAGTCGAATCAGCCTGGTCAGAGTAGGGACCCGTAGAATAATCAATGAATGACGCGGAAACCCTACAGGGGTGATCAGAGAATGATAGAGCACGGTATGTAGTCTGATCAATGTTCGAAACCCGATGTGGAAATGCAATCGGCTTGGTGAGAGGTGAATCTGAATAGAAATTGAGTCCGGTTGTGGGTCGGGGTTGGGAAGAGGTTTTGATTAGTTCTGTGTATGCAGACGAGGTGGCAACTGTGTGTGAGGGCTCTTCTAGAAAGGAATGACAAGTGATTTTCTGTAAAGAGTCCTCTAGGGAACTATCAAATGCCTGAAGAGTGTCTGTAGGATGAAAGAAATCTAATTTGAGCAAAGATTTGAATTCTGGGTTGCAATCACTCTTGGCATTTTCTATTTTTGGTTCCTGAGGATCGAAAAGGAATGATTCTGTGTTATCAGTGATCTCGGGAATCAGGACCTCAGAGTCGGAGTCAGAGTCATGTGAACTGAGGTCGTAGATGGGCCTGGCGTGTTCAGGAAGGAAAGTCTCTCCGAAATTATAGTCAGATCTGAAATTGTCGGAGAGTTGGCGAAATTGAGATTCATGATCATGAATTCCACCACAGCAAAAATCATCAGCAGCAGCCTGACTGGGTTCTAGCCTATATGTCAATTCTGGGTTTAAAAAAATGTTCTGGCTAGGCTCAAATTCCAAACTGGTAGGAGAGACCCAATTGAAACCCCACTCATCCAACTCCTCGGTTTCTGTATCGTAAATTGGTATATCTTCTGAAAAATCAATCAGATTTCCTGAGGATGTTGGAGAAGGACATTCATCAAATAGAGGCCCAGAATCATGTTCTTCTTTAGAAATTTTATCTTTCTCATATGGGGCCTCATAATCTTCCCAATAAGTTTCAGATCTAGATTCTAGGTTTAGGATGTGGGTAGGATTACTAGAATCGAAGTCCGAATGACCTTCGAGGGTTACCTTATCAAAACAAGGGGCGGAATTTATACCCTCCAGAGGTTCAGTTCTAATCTTGTTATTGCTGGAGTCTTGGAGTTCTAAGCTTGGTGATTTATGGCCTAGGGTTGGCTCAGCATTGTGTTCTCCTGCAACTTCCCAACCTATTTTAATGCTATCTTCTATTTGGGTTGGGAGTCGACAACCACCTTGTGCCTCAGTCCCGAGGTCTGGGAAACTGGATTGATTCTTAATACTGTTCCAAGATGACTCATCCTCTGTTTCTGGTGCATACGGGTATTTTTGGTTGATAGTTTTTTCTAAAAGTCTCATCATCTCTACCCGTTTTTCAAGAGCATCTTGGTTTTGTTCCCAAAGTACAGGATTTGTCAAGCATTGAAGGTATTCAGATTTGTGTAATTTGTCTATCTCAATGTATCCTGTTAGGAGAACTTCTCGGGTTGATCCTTTTATGGCTCCTGTCAATAGAGTTTGGGCACAGTTTATGATGAAGGCTGTGGTTGTTGGGACATCAACCTGAATATCTCCTATTGGTGTTGAGGTTTTTTCTTCTTTTTCATAGAATTTTATGGCATCCTCGATCATTTTATCTTTCATAGATCTCCGATATTCAGGTTTCTTGAATGGTAGTCTTAGGTGGTTTGGCTGCATATTTGGATTAGGTGGTGGAATCAAGATGTGGAATCAAAGGCTTCGATGTAGACTCATGTTGTGCCAAGATGGAAGAAGGGAGTATCAGAGGAAAGATTAATGTGGTGGTGTTGCATAAACAAGGGAACTGAGGCCTAACCTTAGAGCAAGTGAATTCCTAAAGGAGGTTTCAAGGACCTCCTTCCAAGCATATACTGAAGGATGTGATGAGATTAAAAGGTGCTGGACCCAATCAAGGCACCCAAAATGTTGGGTGACTATAGAGGTGCGGGGCAGATGGACCCCTTGATCAAAAAAACTCGTCCACCTGAGAATTACCTGGGCAGCCAGAGAGGGTGAGTCCCGCGAAGACCCCTACACGGTAGAGCGTCCTCACGGGTTACAGGGTTTCCCCCACCCGACCTCTCTTGTCACTGCGGTTCCAGGTAGACCAGAATGGGGATCTTGACCTCTTAAGTCTACCTTTTTTTATGTTAAGATCAAGGTGCTTAGGTTTTCACTTGAACTTTAGGTGTTTTTGTGAACAAAGTGGCCCAGTTTGAAGGTTGGTTGACCGCAGGGGTCAACTTCACCTAGTGGTTTCCTTGAGAAGTTAGGCCTTGTTTTAGGGTTCAAGTGTTTAGAGAGAGCCAATTGTTTAGGATTTTTCTTATTAATTATTTTCAATCAATGGCTTGGGCACACCTCTTTTGGATTTCCTCAATTCTTGATTAAGGGGTGTGTCTCTACTGAAATCCTAATGTTTGACCTTATGTTGGCTCTACTTGGTCCATTTAACTCTTTGTTGGGTAATTAGGGCTCAACCAAGAATGTGTTAGCCCTTAAATACCCTTAATAGTGTGCAGGAGTGATGAGTTGAAAACATGCAACTCTTTATGGTTACTAAGTATGGAAGACAAGTTAGCCCTATATTGCTTGTTCTTTTCTTTTCTTCCTCTTTAGAGTTTAGGGGTTAATAGCGAGAGGAAAAATTTACCTGTCCTCGGAGTGGTTGTCGTGCGGTTGCTTGTCTTCTTGATTTCCTGTAGTTTTCTGCACAAAAGAGAGGAGATTATCAGAAATTAAAAAGAAACAGGAATGTTTACCTCTAGAATAGCCATTGCTCCCTGGAAACGGCGCCAAAAATGAGAGAGATGGATATAACCGGGTTTTATTGTTATAGCGTTATAGTATAGCCAGTTATTGCCATCATTTCAAATATATAATTTTTTTACTCGGAAAATAAAAGAGTTCCCGAGGTCGAACTCAGGGAGCAAGTTGTATTCTAGGGGTACAAGTTTCTTTTACAAAAATAAAGAAAGAGAGAGAGAAAGAATTTGTTGTCTTTTCTTCTTTTCTCTTTGCTTCTCCTCGTCTCAGATCTTCTGTTATCTTCTTCTTTATCTGCAGTGGTGATGTTCTTCTTCTTTTCCTTTCTTTCTTGTTTTCCTTTCTTCAGATCTTCTTCTCGTGCTTCTCTTCTTTCAGTTCTTCCCTTGTTCTTTTGTGTTCTCCTCTGCCTCGCCTTCTTCTGTTGTTCTTCAGATCTCCTTCTTTCTTCTTTCTTTTTCCTATCAGGACGTCGTCTCTTCTTCTTTCTTCTTTTCCCTTCAGGACGTCGTCTGATTTTCCAATCAGACGACTTAAACCGCTTGTTGCTACAGTGTCTCCCTCAGCTTCCTTCTTCTTCCGCGGTCCTTCTTCTTCACCTGTGCCTGCACACTTCAGAGTTTATGTCAGAGGACAAAACCTACTCTACCCTCCCCCCCCGCGTCTCTCTCTCTCAGAATCCGCTCTTGGGAAAGCTCTCCCAGAGCTGCCGGGTAGTCGGGTACGGGTCGCGCCCGGGTCCAGGCCCACCGGCGTGTGTGGTGGGCGAGGAGTGCAGGTCAGTCTAAGTCGGGTCGGGCCAGGTCCGCGGGGCGTGAGTGCGGACGAGACCGGGTAACCGGGCGGGTGTAGGGGACCTCACCCCGTGTGCTGAGGCAGTAAGCCTCCAGCACTTTTGCGCCTTATACCGCTGCGCCTCTTCAGACTTTTCCGAGGTGGGACTAAATGTCCCACCCTAATTGAGTGCCCGCAGCGGAGAAAGCAGCGGGCGATCGCGGCTTCACGCGAGGCTTTCGCCCCAGCTGCGAGCCTGATGCTTTGTCGAAACGCCTCGCAAGGTCTGGGAGTCGAATCTGGGCGTGGCGCGCCTGCAGCTGCAGGCGGAAGCAGCTCCTTCTGCACGGCAATGGCGCCGGAGGTCGGGTGGCCTGTTCACAGCAAAACGGCCTCTCGGCCTAATCAGAAGGTGCCGGGAGCTTCGCCAGGGTGCGGCGTAGCTCGTGTGGGTGGTGGCGAGGCGTGGGGCGGCGTGCAAGGGCTGCCCTAGGTCGGACTGTGGGTCGGAGGATGGGTTTGTTCGGTGGGGTTGCAGAGGGAAGTGGAAGGGCGGGGGTTGATCAGGGTGAGGAGGCGGAGGTTCTGCGGTGGTCGGCGAGCCGTGTGGGTTGCTGGGGTGATGGGGGGGTCTCGCCGGAGTTTGGCCGGAGACGAAGGGGGTGATGGTGGACAGGAGCGGTCGAGGGTTTAATCAAATAAAAGACAGTGAGGAAAAGAAAGAGGGGGAGATGGGGAGGAGTTCTGACCTAGCTACGGAGACGAAAGGGGCCGGGGCAGGGCGACAGTCGTATCGACTGTCGCCGGAGAAGAAGATGCCCAGGGGAAGGGGCGGCGGCGAGCAGAGAGCCGGAGAAGCGCCAGCTGGGTACGACGTGGCGTGGGAAGAGCAGGGGAGGAAGCCTCTGCTGCTGGTATTGCGACAGAGCGAAGAGGAGGAGGAGGAAGAACCGCCGGAGCTGGTGGGCGTCTGCCGGAGTGAGAGGAGAGGAAAGTTGGGGGTTTTCTCCGTCAGATCCGAGCTGCCGAGGTCGGTGGAGCGACGGGGGTATTTATAGGGATCAAAACAGGGAGGAAGGCGGAGGGAGACGACGTGTCTCCCTCGCCGGAGGACGCCGGAGATGGAAACCCATACCGTCCGTGCGTTCGCACGGCCGGTATGGTGGGTTACAGCGACCAGGGGGGTGTCCCTGCGACGGCTGACGACGCAGGGCACCCCCGGTTTACTTGCCAGGCTCTCCCCCTTACCCTACGCGGCGCCATGCTCCGCGCAAGGTCGCCGGAGCATGGTGCTGGCAGGTTTTGCAGGGGGGACCTGAACGCAAAGAACGAAGGAGAGTTAGGGGCCAAAATGCGAGGGTTCAAAAGTTGAGGGCCAAAGAGTAAATATATGAGGACCAAAGTGTAAAGTTGGTCAGGGAGGTTTCTTCTTAGGCTCAAGTTTTTATACATGACTAATTAGGACCTAAGGAATCTGATGATGAATTTCATTTCTATATTAAACCTTGTTTGACCGGTCAATTTATGCGAAAACCCAAATTAAGTTATTAATTGGGCATGGTTCTCAATGTAGGTCAAAATGGGTTCTGAAGGCCAAATTGAAGGTTCTAAACCCTAGAAATTATTTTTCTATGAATTTTAGAGGGTTTATTCTATTTTTAATTTGCCTCGAACCTCGTGAATTGAAGTGGGTTGTTTTAGGGTTATAGATTATCATTTAGTTTCTTGGAATTGCTGTAGCCCTTGCTAGATCATCTCATCCCACTTTTATTCTTATTAAGTTGCTTTGACCTATGTTTGGGCCCTGAATTACCCTGTATGCAGATTATACTGGTAAAATTGCATTTTTACCCCTTATGACTTGTTTTCTCCTTAAACTCAGAATTCTCTGAGTTAAGCCTTTCCTTGAGTTATGTAGGAGCTTTTATCCGTTGTATTAGGTCAAAATGAGCTAGTTATGGCTCATGATGAGGTTCTCATCACCCACACCACAAGCTTCGCCTTGACCTCCCAACAAAATCCCTCACCCAATTTGGTGTTTTGATCACTCCATCATGCCACCGAGCACTACCTCCTCCGTTCACCCTCTTCGACATCGCCAATCACCCACACACCTCCTCACAGCTCACCACCACCACCACAATACTCACTACTCCGACGAGGTTTCTGAGCATTTCTGATGAGGTTGTGAGGTCGTATTTCCTTTTTCACGTCCTCGTCGGAGCACCGTTGTCACCACCATCCACTCCGTCATCGCTCGCCTGCTTCCGACCTTCAAACTTCCTACTGCAACTTCCACTCGACACGGCTCCAGGTCCTGAAGCGTCCCAAGTGCCCAATCAAAACATCTCGCTCCTACAGCTACTCCAATTCAACAAGAGGATCTTCTGCAGCTGTGTAAGGGGATAGCCTACGAGATAGCCCCACATCATCTACGACAAACTCAATGCTGCGCATAGAAGTCAAACGTGCCCTTAGCCGGTTGTCTCTGAGAGCACCGGGATGAGGTCCTGTACCACACTCCATCGCACGTGCCCTCGCCTGTGATTTATGCCACGTCGGTCTGGGCTTGGATCCGATTACCTAGTTGCCCAGGTCCATTCTAGTTTTGAAGAAAAGAAATATGAGAGGGAAGAGGGGGTTTTTGCACTGTTCCTCCCTCGGGATTTGCACCCTCTCCCCCATGCTCAAACACTTAGCCTTCTGAGGCTTCGTGAGGCCCTTGCACCTTGTTCTTGTGAGATCCTTGTGTCCCTCTGTTGCTACTGTGACGTAGCCTTCCGCTAAGGCTTGAGGATAAGGTGTCAGGGCCTTAAACCTGTCGTTTATGTTGGTTCTGATAGCTTGGTTCTAGCATTGATATCTAATTGCATCTATTATTCATTTATTTGAGTTAATTGTAGAGTTTAACATTAGGGTTAATTTGGTGCTTCAAGCCACCATTTTAACTCCATCTTTTTGCACTTGACTCTTAAGATATTGTTCTGATATATACATTGAGCATCATTTTGGTTATACTTGCATATCTCTCTTTATTATTGTGATTGGTTGGTTGAAATTGCCAATTTGCTCTAATGTAAACATGTTTATATCACATAAATCATCTATTTATGCATGTTCTTAAGCATATAGTTTCATCATATGTTATAAATATTGCATAACATGCATCACCTTACATTTAGTTTAGATTGTATAAAGTTTAGGTTAATTTTCTCTTTTTGTGATCAGAGGTCAAGGGACAAGGTAGTGTAAATACGTACCTCAAATGACAAATTAGACCACACGGATGGGTTCGGATCAACGATCACAGCCCAACGATGCAAAAATCAATCCAATCCAACATCCGTGGCACTACCTACAAGTATATGAAGATGGACAGCCAGGATGGTGCCACGTGGCACCATCCCAGCCATCTGCGTGCACCATCAACCCACTCCTCTTCCTCAAAGGCCTCTCCATCGTGCGATCTAAGAGGTTGGATCTTGATCCAACAGCTGAGATTCACTCGAGGTCGCGCCCCCTCCTCATATGAAGGCAAATGCTCAACACACCTCAGCCATTGGATCTTCATCCAACAGCAGAGGATGATGAGCATTAAAACAACAAAGAGACCAAAAGTCCCTTGGAGCGCAGCAGTCAAACATGCTATACACTTCGCAAGACACACGTTCGACTCGCAATCAGAGGGGCGTGCAGATTTATCTCGATCGTGCGATCAACTACGAATGGTTCGGATCTGCCAAACAGGCGCACGTGTGATTGGACGCGACTCCGCATGCGCCATATCACGCACAGGCATGCGATGAGAAGGTGAGCAATGGAGCATTTTAAGTCATCCGATCTCTTGATCAAACGACTAAGAATGCCCAATCGTGCTAAGCGTTGAGTGTAGAGGAAGGAGAGAAGGTGGGGGCATGTGCATGTTCTTCAGCGACGTGGGACTTTTAGTGACGTTTATATCCATCACTAAGGATCCCCTCATTTAATGTTTTAAGATGAAATGACCTTTGTGCCCCCTCCAATCTTCACCTATAAAAGGCCCTACGACCCCCACACTTTCTTCATCCCTTCCTCCTCTCACCCCCTCCAATGGTCTAAGAGCTTGTCCCAAACCTGGGATGCTCCATTAGAGTTAAAATTAGAATTTTTCCACCTTCTCATCCCCATTCGTGGAGTACCCGCGGTTGTCTTCTTACTATCGTTCGGGAAGCGGATCCCACTGTGACGTCACCCTGCCCCATCCTCCATCGTCCGTCTTCATTCTCCCTAGTCCCGCATCACACCACCTTCGTCCAGGTGCTCTGTCAACACGGCTCATCCTCCAAGTAGCTGTCGAGGAGGATAACTTCTCTCCACCTTCTCTTTTATTGCTTTCTAGAGTAGATTTCCTATTTTCTAGTGTAACGAGTAGTTATAATGAACATCATTTAGTGGTTATGGAATTCATGCTTATTCTATCTCTATTTTCCTCTTTATTTGTATCATTCTTTTCTCTCTCTTCTATTCATTATTCTTTAAGTAGATATCTAGCGTAGATTCAATTCCACTAGCTAATCTGCTTCGTGACAACAAAACAAACGCAGTTTTTGATTAAACGTCTGCCTCCCTATGTTCGACCTGGAATTCCTGTTGAGTTTTGGTTAAAATTATCTGTTGATAGATTTTTCTCGCAAATTACACTACAACGACGAGTTTTCAAAACTCAACTCTTTTTGCATAGATTTTCCGCCTCAACATTTTGGCGCCATTGCCGGGGAGGCGATGCTCTTTGATTTTTCACACTTTCTGACTTACTGATCGTTTACCTCACTTTTCTCCTTTCTTATTGTGATTGCAGGTACTCTCACGAGATGGGCAAAAGCAGTAGATGGGAGCAAAGTTTTGTTGAAGGGTTTGTAAGTGCCATACCTCCCCACCCACTAGATTTTATTCCACCACCTAATAATACAAACCCAAATTAACCTAGGAGCTTGCATAAACTCTAAGGTTAGTTTTGATTGTTTGTTTGACAGTTCCACCCACCTCACCCTCCGCATATAAAAGAAAAATTTTTAAAAAAATCTCACAGAGGTACACAACCTCTTCTGATTCTTCATAGTCAGCCAGTAACCCGATCTTTGGGACTGGTACACTCATCAACACATAATTCAGTAGAAATTAGATTAGGTAATCTCTTGTGTGCCTAATTAAATGGTGCAACAGGCCAATTATTTGAGTTGTTTGGGCCACACCACTTCAACTAAAAATAACCCATCAAGTAGCTACTAAATAGGTTCAACTTTTAGGACTAAACCAGACACTCCACATTTTTAGTTTGATTTCAAAGGAAAACATTTTCACCTATGCTTTGAAAACCTGGTGTACCAACTAAACTTGATTGAATATACAAAAAGTTGAATCCTAAAAGCTACTAAATAAGATTTAAACCCTAAAATTCACCACATCCAAAAATAATCTTGCTTAAAAACCATTGGTTGTGCACACACACACATATCAATCAATCATTAAGGGCATAACCCAGATAAAAGGGCTCATCACATTCCAAAGCACATTCAAACTTAACCATAATTAAAATAGAGTAGATGTTGGCCTTAAGGATTGGACTTACTCTTCGGAGCCTAGATCGAGATTATTTGCGATTAGTCTACTTCTACCATTCAATCTAATGTCTAGCTAGGTGATGAGAACCTCATCATGAGACATAACTAGCTCATTTTGACCTAATACAGAGAATAAAAGCTCCTACATAACCTTAGAAAGGCTTGGCTAAGAGAGATTCTGAGTTTACAAAGAAAACATAAACTGAGGGGTAAAAATGTAATTTCACCAATCCGATCTGAAAATAGGGTAACTCAGGGCCCAAACATAGGTCAAAACAACGTAATAAGAAGAAAAGTGGGATGAGATGACTCAATAAGGGCTACAGCAACCCCAAAGAATTAAATGACAGCCTGTAACCATAAAAACAAACCCACTTCAATTCACGTGGTTTGAGGCAAGGTAAAAATCAACTAAACCCTCTAAAATTCATATAAAAATAATCTATAGGGTTTAGGACTTTCAATTTGTCCTTAGGAACCCATGTTGACCTACATTGAGAATCATGCCCAATTAACAACTTAATTTGGGTTTTTGCGTAAATTGACCGATCAAACAAGGTTTAAGCTAGAAATAAAATTCACCATCAGAATCCTTAGGTCCTAGTTAGTCATGCATAAAAACTTGGGCCTAAGAAGAAACCTTCTTGATCAACTTTACACTTTGGTCCTCATATATTTACTTTTTGGCCCTCAACTTTTGAACCCTCGCATTTTGGCCCCTAACTCTCCTTCGTTCATTGCGTTTAGGTCCCTCCTGCAAAACCTGCGCAGCACCATGCTCCGGCGACCTTGCGCGGAGCATGGCGCTGCGCAGGGTGAGGGAGGGGCCCTGGCAAGTCAATGGGGGGTACCCTGCGTCGTCAGCCACCGCAGGGACACCCCCCTGGGTACTGCGACCGCCCATACCGCCCGTGCGAACGCACGGATGGTATGGGTCTCCTTCCTCCGGCGTCCTCCGGCGAGGGAGACACGTCGTCTCCCTCCGCCCTCCTCTCTGATTCCGCCCCTATAAATACCCCCGTCGCTCCGCCGTTCCTCGCAGCTCGGATCTGACGGAGACACCCCCCTAAATTCCTCCCTTCCCATTCCGACAGACGCCCCCTTGCTCCAGCGGCCATCTCCTCCTCCTCCTCCTCGTCACCCTGCCGCACTACCAGCAGCAGGGTTACCTTCTCTCGATCCTTCCGCGTCACGCCGCACCCAGCTGGCACCTCTCCGGTCCCTTCCTCGCCCCCGCCCCTTCCTCTAGGAAATTTCTTCTCCGGCGACAGTCGATACGACTGTCGCCTACGCCAACCCCTCCTCGTCCAGCTTAGCAGGTAGAACTTCTCCTCCTCCTCCTCCCCTCTTTCTTTTCCATATTGAAACCCTTACTGTCGGCCCCGATTTCCCACCGATCACCCTCACCTTCTCCACCTCTGGCCAAACTCCGGCGAACCGCTCCCATCGCTCCAGCACCCCACACGGCTCGCCGACCTGTGCATAACCTCCACCTCGTCACCCTGACCCTCTTCCACCCCTCCTCTTCCCACCAAACGCCCTCTGCAGATCCACCAAACACACCCACTTCTCCGCCCTCAGTTTGACCTAGGGTGATCCGTTGGCTCCACCACGCCCACTGCAAACCATCCGACCACCTTCGCCGTGCCACGGCAAAGGTCCCCCACCTGTCTGATTAGGCCGAGAGGCCGTTCTTTTGTGACCAGGTGACTCGCCCGCCGTCGCCATTACTGAGCAGGCAGAGCTCCTTCGCTTGCAGGTGCAGGCACGCCTTCGCCCAGGTTCGACTCCCAGGTTGCGCGGGGCATCTCCGCGAAACGTCCCAGGCTCGCAGTTGGGGCGAAGGCCGCGCGTGAAGCCACGATCGCCCACTGCTCCCTCCGCGATGGGCGCTCAATTGGGGTGGGACATTTAGTCCCACCTCGGAACTTCTCAGAGGCGCGCGGACGCATAAAGGCAAAAAGTGCCTTATGTTGTCTGCCTCCTGACCACGGGGTGAGGTCCCTCTCACCCGACCCGGCCTCGTCCGTGACCACGCTCCGCGGACCTGGCCCGACCCGATTAAACCGACCTGCACTCCTCGCCCACCACCGCACGCCGGTGGGCCTGGACCCGGGCGCGACTCGTACCCGATTACCCGGTTGCTCTATGAGAGCTGTCCTAAGAGCGAACTTTGAGAGAAAGAGACACGCGGGGGAGAGGGGTAGAGTAGGTTTTGCCCTGACTCTGAACTCTTGAGCGTGCAGGCACAGGTGAAGAAGAAGGAAGCTCAGGGAGACACTGTAGCAACAAGAGGTTTAAGTCGTCTGATTTTCAAATCAGACGACGTCCTGAAGACAGGTGAAGGCAAAGAAGAAGGAAGGCGAGGCAGAGGAAAGAGAGGAACACAGAGCAGCCAAGTGAAGACTCTGCAGACAGACAAAGAAGAAGAAAAGAAGAGAGAAGGAGCAGCCAAGTGAAGAAATAGAAAGCAGAAGAAGAAGAGCACGGGAGGCAGATTTGAAGCAAGAAAAGAAGAAACAAAGAAAATAAAAAGAAGAAAAAGACAGGATCGTCCAACCAAGAAATAGAGGAAGCAAGAAAAGAAGAAGAACATGAAGAACAAAAGCCAAAGACAGAGAAAGAAAGAAGAGAAGAAGAAGCCAAACTTTCATCTCTCTCTCTCTTTATTTTTGTAATAAAACATGTATATCTCTAGAATACGAATTGCTCCCTGAGTTCGACCTCGGGAGAACTGTATTTTCCGAGTAACAAATATTAGCAAATGATGGCAATAACTATCTGTACTACAACGACTTAAGAAAAGCTAGTTGCTGCCACCGTTTCGCCAGTTGGCGCCGTTGCCGGGGAGCAACGGCTATTCTAGAGGTAAGCATTTCTGTTTCTTTTTAGTTCTAATAATCTCCTCTCTTTTGTGCAGCTACAGGAAATCAAGAAGACAAGCAACCGCATGACAACAACTCCGAGGACAGGTAATTTTTTTTTTCCTCTCGCCATTAACCCCTAAAACTCTAAAGAGGAAGAAAAGAAAAGAACAATCAATATAGGGCTAACCTATCTTCTATACTTAGTAAACCATAAAAAGTTGCATGTTTTCAACCCATTATTCCTGCACACTATTAAGGGTATTTAAGGGCTAACACATTCTTGCTTGAGCCCTAATTACCCAACAAAGAAATAACTGGACCAAATAGAGCCAACATAAGATTCAACATTAGGGTTTTAGAGACACACTACTTAAATCAAGAATGGAGAGAATCCAAAAGAAGTGTGCCTAAACCATTGATTGAAAATACCTATCCAAAGAAACCCTAAAATAAGTTTGGCTCTTTAAACACTTGAATCCTAAAAAGACAAAGACCTAATAAGCAAAACTAGCAGGTAAAGTTGACCATTTGGGTCAACTAACCTTCAAATTAGGTCACTCTTTGCACTTAAAAGACTAAAGTTCAAGTGGAACCCTAAGCACCTTGCTCTTGAACTAAAATTGGTAGACTTAAGAGGTCAAGATCCCCATTCTGGTCTACCTGGAACCGCAGTGACAAGAGAGGTCGGGTGGGGGAAACCCTGTTACCCGTGGGGACGCTCTACGTGTAGGGGTCTTCGCGAGACTCACCCTCTCTGGCTGCCCAGGTAATTCTCAGGTGGTCGATCTTTCTGATCAAGGGGTCCATCTGCCCCGCACCTCTATAGTCACCCAACACATTTTTGGGTGTCTTGATTGGGTCCAGCACCTTCTAAACTCATCTCTTCCAACAGTTCATGTACGGTAGGAGGTCCTTAAGACCACCCTTAAGACCTCCTTTAGAAATTCACTCTCGTCAAGGCCAAGCCTCGACGCTTGTGTTTGTGCAGCAACCCCCTCACATTATTCTCTCTTCTGATTCAGAACCAAGTTCTTCTTCTTCCCCCATCATGGCTCTTCCAGTTGAGGAAGAAAGCAATCTGGAGCACCAGCTCCAGCGACTCAACGACCTCTTCCAGAACTTTGTACACCCACCGCAGCGTCCCATGATGCGGGACCATTATAATCCTGCTGCGGTGGCCATCGAGCCTCCAGTCAGAATCCCGATTGGAGGACCTGATTCTGAATTGAAGCCCAATATGATTCATGCTATACCTAAATTCCATGGGCTTAATTCTGAAGATCCCTTCCAGCACATCAAACAGCTAAAGCATCTGGCCCAAACTTTTGGGTCAGACGCACAAATCGGGATATTCTTCTCATGAAGATGTTCTCCTTTTCTCTTATGGACAAGGCCGTCCATTGGTACCAAACTCAGACCCGACCGATCAACAATTGGGAAGAACTTCAGTCCGAGTTCCTGAAAAAGTTCTTCCCTGTTGGACGGACCAACGCCTTGCACCATCAGATTACACACTTCACCCAACAAACAGGGGAACCTCTCCATGAGGCATGGGATCGTTTTCAGGATCTCATGAGAAAGTGCCCCCATCACGGAGTTCCTAAATGGGAACAAGTCCAATCTTTTTACCAGGGACTCCGTGAGGACATCCGTCTTTTCGTCAATGCAACCTGCGGAGGAAATATCATGGGTCAACATGAAGACACCGTGTGGGAGATTCTCGAAAACATGTGCGAGAACTCCATCAACAATGACTCCATGGGATTATTCGACAGGACGAATACCCGCGCAGCGACGAATCTCAGGGGAGCACACGAGACGCAGGGCCTGTCCGCATCAGTCGACTTGGAGTTAATGGCCAGTCGATTGGACAAGGTCTCGATTATCGAAAAGAAGGTGGATGAGCTGACTCAGCATCTGCAGCGAGCCACCTCTGCACATAACCCATTCGCACAGCCTCCTTCCACAAGGGAAACTGTGCAAAACATTCTCCATCGATCTTCTCCTAGGATGGACCCATCATCCGAATCTTTGCCCGAAGGTCCTTCCGATTCCTTCTACACCTGCCAGGGAAATTCCATTCCCTCTTTCTCTAACTCTCTGGAGGTTCCTCAGACCTGCGAGGACCTCAACGCCATCCAGAACGACCCGTTCTCCAACACCTATAATCCTGGATGGCGTAACCATCCTATCTTTCAGTGGGCGGGAAATTCCCAAACCCAAAGACCATCCTTCCAACCCCGCCCACAACCTCCTCGTCCTTACCAGCCGCCTCAGCCTTGGCCCAACCCTACTTATCCATCTGGGCCAAATCAAGATCAAATGTCCCTTATCCTTCAGACCCTGGCTGACATTCAAAGAACGAATGCGGCTATCCAGAAACAACACAAGGACGAACTTACAGAAGTCCGAAACCAATTGACCCAGTTGGCAAACTCTCGCCAGCCAGGTACTCTTCCTTCCCAACCTCTGCCTAATACTAATAACGTGCCAACCCAGCAGCGCGTTATGAACCCAAACCCGGGCCATGCCCATATGATCTATCAGGCCCCCTCTGTTCCTTCACCTGACGGGATAGAGGCCTCCACTTCTTTTGCAGGTTACCAGCAGCAAGCTATCTTACCCAATCCCAACCAAAACCAGGCAGGACTTAATTCCGTAACGACCCATAGTGGTAAGGAAACCCAAGACCCACCTCATCCGAACCACTCCAAGCCTGGTAGTGATCCCAAGCCTAGGACAGTAATCCAGGATGTCCCCACCCCTATCCCAGACCCACAACCAGGACCTATCCTAGAAGAACCAACTAAGATCCTGTTTCCCGAGGCCTTAACCAAGGGAAAGAAGACCACCAAGCCCGTGGCACCTGAGGAGGACCTGGTCAAGCTCTTTGAGCAGGTCCACATAAACATCCCCTTGATGGATGCAATCCGCCACGTACCAGCTTACGCACGATTTTTAAAGAATGTGTGTACACCCCAGCGTAAGCCACGAACCAAGGGTGGGAGCCCAATTGTTCTGTCAGAGCAAGCCAGCTCTGTAATCCTCAGTAAACTCCTGTTAGTGCTAAAGCACCACGATCATTTGTTTTGATGATAACAAAACACGTGTTATTTAACATTTGCAATTTGAGTCCTAGATTTCAGGTCAATTGCAAATGTGGACGTGTTTAGACAAAGTTCGAGCTCGCATCCAGGACGGATTGGAGGAGCTTGACGGAAAACAGAGGAGGTTCGCGTGGAACAAAAGATTGAAGATGGAAGGAAATGAAGAATAGGATAGATTTCCTTCTTTTGTACTTGTTGTATTTTTCGTTTCTTTTGTTGCTCTTTATTTCCTTAGATATTTCATGTTAAATAGCCTCAAAGAACCCTAACAGTAGTCCTAGGAACACCGGCACAACCCTAGGATACTTAGGTTTTCTGTAGAATACTTAGAAAACCAATATAGGGTTCAAACAGCACTTCCAGACATCTAATTCCCAAATCAGACATCTGATAAAGTATTATAAGACGTCTGACTGTTGTTTCAGACGTCTGATAACTGTTAGGCTGGACATAGCTAGTTCTGTCTGATGAAATTAGACGTCCAGACCTTAGTCCAGACGTCTTAGAAGACGTCTGATGAATTTGCCAGACATCCAATTAGTGGACCGTTGGCTGGCTTAGCAAACAGACAAGAATATGACCGTTAGAGCCTTATCAGACGTCCTTAGGTCTTTCCAGACGTCTGATAAATGACCGTTTTTCCTCGGCTGACCCAAAATCTCTTCTCAGAGATTTTCTAGCCGTTGCAACGTTTGGAAATCAATTCCCACAGTAAAAGTAGGTTTCCAGACTCCATACTTAGTGCCAGACGTCCTGTATGTCGTCTGATGGACTTGCACAAAAACCCTGTTTAGATCTGATTCAACTCAGGGAGAAACCCGCATAGAATCAGACGTCTGACCTTGAAATCAGACGTCTTAAAGTGGCCTTCCAGACGTCTGATGACAGAGTTAGACGTCTGATAACCCTGTCAAATGTAATCATTGTCCTGATTTCGGCCTGATTCTCTTGGACTTTGTTCCCAACGGCTATGGAAGCTTTTCTAAGCCTTCCAAAGCCTTCCTAAGGCCTCTATAAATAGAGGGGAGCCTTTTCACACTTAGACACACAAGAAAAGCACTTAGAAACACAAGACACACTTAAGCAACATACTTCCACTCTCTTGTGTCCTAGATAGCTCTTGCTCTCCAAGCTCAAGCTCCATCATCTTGAGAGCATCAAGCCTTCGTGCACCCGCTCTCCCACCGTTGTTTACGAGAGTGACATTGCGCCGTTGCGTGGCTCACGCACCCGCGTCATCATCGACGCACTCCTTGCAAAGGGGAGTTTCCTATTTCCTATAGAAGCTTAGGTTTATTACTTTGTTGGCTCTATAGGTTTGTTGTTTATTTTATCTTTGTTAATTGGTTGGGTATTCGCTTTGCGAATTCCCGTCTCCTTCGTGGGACAAAATCCTTCTCGTGGAGAGAAGGGGTTGAGGAATGATACCCTCGTACTTGTAGCGTGGTTGTACTGAGGTTGAATCACCCTCATTTTAAAGTGATTCGGTTAGTGGATTTGATCAACTAGGTTGATCGGAAAATCCTAACTCGAGAGGGTTAGGTGGTGGTTTTCACCCGGTTTGGGTTTCCACCTAAAAAATCTTTGTGTACTTTGTGCGATTATTTGTTTATTCTGTGATATTGTTCATTTCCGCGTTTTATTACGTCACCCCTCCTAGTAGGGAAAAACCTTCAACTCCCACCCAAGGCAAAAGATCCTGGTACTCCCCTGATCTCCTGCAAGATAGGTGCTACCCAATTTGACAGTGCTTTGCTAGACTTAGGTGCATCCATAAACCTGATACCCACATCCTTACTTGACCATCTAGAAGAATCTGAGCTAAAACCAACCGAGGTGACATTAGAATTAGCAGATCGATCTATAAAGTCACCAAAAGGGATTCTCGAGGATGTTATCGTAAGAGTGCGGGATTTCTATTTCCCAGTGGACTTTATAGTCTTAGATATGGACGCACCTAAAAACCCTAGGGATACACCAATCATTCTAGGGAGACCTTTCTTGGCTACTGCTAGAGCCAACATCAGCTGTGAGGAGGGCCAAATAGAGCTTAAATTTGGAGATCAAACCTTAAAAATTGATATATTTAAGGCCCAACAAGGAATTAATTGCGGTGTCATCGAACAGATTTGTGACGTCAGGACTTTGGTTGATGAATCACACTTCCAGAATGACTCGATTATGCCTCATAAATCAAAGAAAGATCTTGACCCGCAAACAGAGGAGTCGAATCCAGACATACACAACCTAGTAACTCCTACCCTTGAACCTCACATCTACATTGAACCACCCGCTGCTGCTGATAACCCTATCCTCAAGTTAAAGCCTCTTTCTGCTCACTTGAAATACATCTTTTTGGGTTCCAATCAGACCCTTCCTATGATTATCAATTCCGAACCTTTCATCGTGAACGGTCAGAGACTCAAACCGTTCATTGATGTGACTTCTACTGATTCGGCTGAATCATCCCTCATCTCCATTCCCCTTGAACTTACTGCGCCCGGCCGATGGCGTAAAACTCAGCGCTTAACGGGAGGCAGCCCGTCATTTCTTGAAAATCTAAAACCTTTTTTTTCTCACACCATTGTGCACTTAAGGTTCACCCTTTAAGACAGCTGACTCCACCTCAGATGCTTGCATCTGAGATTAGAAATCATCCGCAGAATTCATCCCGACCCATTCACTCACAAAAATATCTGTCTTAAGGAATAAATTAAGTAAATAAAAACCCCTAAATCACAATGAGGACATTGCAAGTTTTAGGCATGGGGGGGTATAAGTGCAAAACTTGTAGAAAAAAAGGTTTTAAACAAAAAATTCATATATGCCAAAAACACCATAAAAATTAAAAATTTTTCAAAATAAAAAGAATAAGAGGAGAAAGGAAATTTTGAGGAGAAGGAAAAGAACCAAAATGAAAAGGAGCACAAAAAGATGAAAGAAAAGAGTAATAGTCATTAGTAAGAAGCTAAGGAATTAACCTTAGTCTAGACCATTTTTTCAAGAAAAGAAATGAAAAGTGCTTGGTAAGACTAGTAAGAACGCAAACCTTAAGCATTCTTGATAGACTCTTAGTACCCATTAAGATCTAGCCAATCCTCAAGAGGTTGAAGAAAATGAAAAGCTTAAGTACTAGGTCCAAGGCTTAGGAAGTATTTGACCTCGCTAACTAACTTCTGGTTTACGGGACTCAGTAACCTAAGCACCCTAACCTCACACACAGCCTGGTTCAGCAAGCGTAAAAATCAAAATCACGCAGAAGCGTTGAAAAAATTCTGAAAAGTACACCTAGAGTAGGAGCGGCCGATCAACACAAGTTGATTTGGACGAGTTCCCAGTGCAGAGAGGCGGGAAATCCCCTCAAAGATGCGTAACAAAATATCATCTCCTCGGTGCTTGTCTCTTAGGATATTCACATATCCTACTGGGGGCATGTAAGCACCCTGCTGGTTCAGATTCCATGGATGGCATTATCACGAAGTGTCAACTGCCAGGGTCTGGACGCGGCCACGGAACACCATGGATGGGATTATCTCGAAATCTCAGTAGCCAGGGTTCTGGGGGTTGCCATGGGTGGTGCTATCTCGAAGCATCGATCGCCAGGAACCCTTGAGGATTGATGATGGGGATAAGGAATCTGATACAGACCGTGTTGAAAAGCCAATCCTAAGCTAGAATTAAAAAGAAAAAGAGAGAGAAAACTCTCCAAAAATAGAAAAATTTTCTACCTCTCTCTCTTACAAAACGCACTGCGAACTGAACCAGGAATAAAGTCGTTTCAAGCACGGGGTGCTTTAACTACAAAGTCCAATAAACCTTAGGTTAGTTCTTGTGGGTCTTAAAAACCTTTGCTAAGGACTGAGGCTGAGGCTAGACAGATTTGGATCTTGATTGGTACTAGAGTACCTTTTAAGCCTATGGTCAGCATTCTAACCTAATCTAAGTTTAAATGAAAAAGCACTTATCTGAAGCTATTAAAGAACTTCATGGTCTAGAACAAGGGTTGAAACCTTAAGTTTTTGCTAAGGGACTAGCAAAAGCTAGGCATGTGGGTATGATGAGAACCTCATCATGAGCCATAACTGGCTCATTTTGACCTAATACAGAGAATAAAAGCTCCTACATAACCTTAGAAAGGCTTGGCTCAGAGAGATTCTGAGTTTGCAAAGAAAACATAAACTGAGGGGTAAAAATGCAATTTCACCAATCCGATCTGAAAATAGGGTAACTCAGGGCCCAAACATAGGTCAAAATAACCTAATAAGAAGAAAAGTGGGATGAGATGACTCAATAAGGGCTACAGCAACCCCAAAGAATTAAATGACAGCCTATAACCACAAAAACAAACCCACTTCAATTCACGTGGTTCGAGGCAAGGTAAAAATCAACTAAACCCTCTAAAATTCATATAAAAATAATCTATAGGGTTTAGGACTTTCAATTTGGCCTTAGGAACCCACGTTGACCTACATTGAGAACCATGCCCAATTAACAACTTAATTTGGGTTTTTGCATAAATTGACCAATCAAACAAGGTTTAAGCTAGAAATAAAATTCACCATCAGAATCCTTAGGTCCTAGTTAGTCATGCATAAAAACTTGGGCCTAAGAAGAAACCTTCTTGATCAACTTTACACTTTGGTCCTCATATATTTACTTTTTGGCCCTCAACTTTTGAATCCTCGCATTTTGGCCCCTAACTCTCCTTCGTTCATTGCGTTTAGGTCCCTCCTGCAAAACCTGCGCAGCACCGCGCAGGGTGAGGGAGGGGCCCTGGCAAGTCAATGGGGGGTACCCTGCGTCGTCAGCCACCGCAGGGACACCCCCCTGGGTACTGCGACCGCCCATACCGCCCGTGCGAACGCACGGATGGTATGGGTCTCCTTCCTCCGGCGTCCTCCGGCGAGGGAGACACGTCGTCTCCCTCCGCCCTCCTCTCTGATTCCGCCCCTATAAATACCCCCGTCGCTCCGCCGTTCTTCGCAGCTCGGATCTGACGGAGACAACCCCCTAAATTCCTCCCTTCCCACTCCGACAGACGCCCCCTTGCTCCGGCGGCCATCTCCTCCTCCTCCTCCTCGTCGCCCTGCCGCACTACCAGCAGCAGGGTTACCTTCTCTCGATCCTTCCGCGTCACGTTGCACCCAGCTGGCGCCTCTCCGGTCCCTTCCTTGCCGCCGCCCCTTCCTCTGGGCAATTTCTTCTCCAGCGACAGTCGATACGACTGTCGCCTGCGCCAACCCCTCCTCGTCCAGCTTAGCAGGTAGAACTTCTCCTCTTCATCCCCTCTTTCTTTTCCATACTGAAACCCTTACTGTTGGCCCCGATTTCCCACCGATCACCCTCACCTTCTCCACCTCCGGCCAAACTCTGGCGAACCGCTCCCATCGCTCCAGCACCCCACACGGCTCGCCGACCTGTGCATAACCTCCACCTCGTCACCCTGATCCTCTTCGACCCCTCCTCTTCCCACCAAACGCCCTCTGCAGATCCACCAAACACACCCACTTCTCTGCCCGCAGTTTGACCTAGGGCGATCCGTTGGCTCCACCACGCCCACTGCAAACCATCCGACCACCTTCGCCGTGCCACGACGAAGGTCCCCCGCCTGTCTGATTAGGCCGAGAGGCCGTTCTTCTGTGACCAGGTGACTCGCCCGCCGTCGCCATTACTGAGCAGGCAGAGCTCCTTCGCCTACAGGTGCAGGCACGCCTTCGCCCAGGTTCGACTCCCAGGTTGCACGGGGCATCTCCGCGAAACGTCCCAGGCTCGCAGTTGGGGCGAAGGCCGCACGTGTAGCCACGATCGCCCACTACTCCCTCCGCGATGGGCGCTCAATTGGGGTGGGACATTTAGTCCCACCTCGAAACTTCTCAGAGGCGTACGGACGCATAAAGGTAAAAAGTGCCTTATGCTGTCTGCCTCCTGACCACGGGGTGAGGTCCCTCTCACCCGACCCGGCCTCGTCCGTGACCACGCTCCGCGGACCTGGCCCGACCCGATTAAACCGACCTGCACTCCTCGCCCACCACCGCACGTCGGTGGGCCTGGACCCAGGCATGACTCGTACCCGATTACCCGGTTGCTCTAGGAGAGCTGTCCTAAGAGCGAACTTTGAGAGAAAGAGACGCGCGGGGGAGAGGGGTAGAGTAGGTTTTGCCCTGACTCTGAACTCTTGAGCGTGCGGGCACAGGTGAAGAAGAAGGAAGCTCAGGGAGACACTGTAGCAACAAGAGGTTTAAGTCGTCTGATTTTCAAATCAGACGACGTCCTGAAGACAGGTGAAGGCAAAAAAGAAGGAAGGCGAGGCATAGGAAAGAGAGGAACACAGAGCAGCCAAGTGAAGACTCTGCAGACAGACAAAGAAGAAGAAGAAAAGAAGAGAGAAGGAGCAGCCAAGTGAAGAAACAGAAAGCAGAAGAAAAAGAGCACGGGAGGCAGATCTGAAGCAAGAAAAGAAGAAACAAAGAAAATAAAAAGAAGAAAAAGACAGGATCGTCCAACCAAGAAATAGAGGAAGCAAGAAAAGAAGAAGAACAGGAAGAACAAAAGCCAAAGACAGAGAAAGAAAGAAGAGAAGAAGAAGCCAAACTTTCATCTCTCTCTCTCTTTATTTTTGTAATAAAACATGTATATCTCTAGAATACGACTTGCTCCTTGAGTTCGACCTCGGGAGAACTGTATTTTCCGAGTAACAAATATTAGCAAATGATGGCAATAACTATCTGTACTACGACTTAAGAAAAGCTAGTTGCTGCCACCGTTTCGCCACTAGGGGAGCATAATCAAACGATCACGGTTGGGGGGTATCAAAGGAACTTGAGGCGAAAGCCTAGGGAAGAACCTTCTCCCCAGCCCCTCCCTCTAACTGGTTGGATTTACTAAAAAGAAGTAAATCAAATCATTTCTTCATCTCAAGATGGGTTCTGAGAGTTTGTAGGTCTTTAGGCTAGCCCACTTAAGGATAGATTTGACTGTTTGTATTGCAGGGCACCTTTCTTCCTCCCATTCTATCATGGATCCTTCCACATTCTATTCGCACTTCCACTCCTACCCTCCTACCACTCCTTATTCCCAAAATGGTTATTATTCCAACCAAACCTATTCTCATCCTTCTTCTAGTTCAAATAATCCTGATTGGGGATATAGTTTCGGACCTCCGTGTTCAGGGTCTAACCCTGGACAACATGATCGTGATTCTTATCCTTCTTCGAGCTACATTGATTATAGATCACTACCCTCATTTGGACAACCTAATATGATCTACAATCATGAAGGATATGCCAATCCTTACCATTCCCCAGATTACACTACATATAGGTCATCACCTCTTTATGGACAACCTGAAATGACCTATTATCAATGAGGGTATCAAGAACCTCAATTCGTTGACTCCCCTGAACTAAACCCAAACCCGCCCAACTCTAAATAAAACCATTTGGTTCAGGTTAATCAGGTCCAAGATAAGGTGTTGGCTAACTTAAGGAATACCATCCAACCTTTAAAGCTAAGCCAACACCTTGTACTGAAAAATTGGAGGCCTTGATTGAAATGATTGACGATCTTAACAAGTATTTGTTGGATTGGCTCCAAGATGTTAAGGATAAGGACCCAGGTGAGTTTTTACTTGGGAAGGATGAGATTTGTGATTGCTCTAGTCCAATTTTGGGAGGATTCTCAAGATGAACCCCTGACAGGAGAGCCGATGTTAGAATCTGCTCAGGTACCTATAGGGGGGACACGTTTTATGAGACCAAGGTTGACCAGGTTGTTCTAGAGCAATCAAATAAGGATTAATTGATTTCTTCACCTGAGATCCCTGAGCTGGGGAACAAGGAAACATATGTCTCCATGGATCAGAAAGTGATTAATGATTTTGAGACATACATTAATGCGGATTTAGAATTCTTTAATTCTGAAGGTGAAGAATCATTGTGTGAAGTCTCACTTGAGTTCATAGCACACGATTTCAGTGAGATGATTGGGCCTAAGGAATTCGATGAATCATTTGATAGCCCTAAAATTAAGGAACTTGATCTTGTTGGGGCTTACACGATGGATTCAGATCCTCATTTCATGATGGATTCAATTCAAAGCCCCATTCCTCATTCACACCCAGTTGAGCATAATGAGGATTCTATTCTTGAGATCATTTGACCCAAGTCAATTCTGATTCAGTCACAACTCTTAGACTTGGAAATTTCAGATGTGGTGATTAATATGCAGGAGGTCCCAGAATTTGAAATTTTGAATATGGAGGATAGGAATTGGGAATTGATGATATGGGAAGCCAATTCCGTAGGAAGCAGAAGACCGAGTCTACGGGTTCCTATTTGCTTGAAATCCCCAACCTTCTACCAGGACCCTTATGACATTTTTTCTGAGGTTGTGCAACCCAAGCACAAATTCATTGATTATCCTTTTGAGTTTGATTTCTCTGTAACCCGACTTTTTGGTCTTGGGTTGCATCCTCACAAATTGCAAGCCCAACCCCACTTGCAAATTTATCTTCAGTTTTGGATAATTTTTATCTAGAACCTTAGATATACTCGACCATGGGACATGGGTCTGCACCATAATCTGGTCCATGTCTGATTCTAACCTGCACCTGTGAATTCTTTATTTCTTCTTCTTTGTATAGTGTGCCTAGCTGAAGGCACTAAATTTAGCACGCATAAAGTCTCTTTTTCATCTCAGAGTAAACCTCTTAATCACGAAATTCAGGTACTTTCTTCTCTACTCAACTCTATTTTATATCTTTTTAATATAATGAGGACATTGCATTAGATAGGAATGGGGGGGTGGATATCATTATCTTAATCATCCTATTAGCACTATAGATTCTGTTTATTTTCTCTTTATTTTTGAAAACAAAATTGAATTAGGAAAAGAGAACTTGGCTCTAGAAATTTGTCAACCATAGGAATGATACGATATGACCTGAAAACTTAGACCCTTCAGGTCTTAGGGCTTAATCAGCCCAGGTGTCCACTAAAATGTGGATTTGTTTATTGAGTCCTCGCCATTCTGAATTTATTTTAATTGGTTAATAAGTTTGGGTGATAAGTACACGACTTATCAAACCGCCCTCTGATTTGAGGGGATTTTAAGTCTAAGCATCTACACACTATTTGCACTGACTCGCTTTTTGACAGTGTTAACGGAAATTAGGTAGCTAATGAACCTTCTAGGGTAGTATAGCTGGAAAGTTATCGTGGGTAAGAGCCCATTTGTTGGTTGTCCAGAGCCCAGCCACACGACCATTCTTTTCCTGTTGCCTTTAGGTAAATCTTAGATCAGGGAAGCCACCTACTTAGAACAAAAGAAAAGAAAAATATCCAAAAAGTGACAAAGAAAAATAGAAAGGAAAAAAAAGAAATAAGCTACACTTCACCACATGAGTATGGTTGGCAAGTTATCATGGGTAATAGTCGATTAGTCAATTATCCAGATCCCAACTCAAGAAATGAATGTATAATTCCTAAACACTTAGGAAGAAGCTGAGAAGTAGAATAAGCTAGGGAGATATACACTGGGTTTGCTCTTGTGTTGACCCCATAAAAATAAAAGTAAGGAGAAAGCTACTAGTCGAATAGATATACCTTTAGGCAGAATTCCTTTTAAAGTCACCTAGGGGCGTAGAAACCTGAAGTCTGTTCTAATTGCCATTCAGTGAGTCTAACACTTGTCACAAAATGATGCTTAGAACTTAGAGTTCTCATTAAGTCTTGGGTGGGTTGAGTAGCAGTAGAAAGCTGCTCCAAAACCCTAAACTCAAAAATTCAAAAAAATTAGAAAAAGAAGAAAAAGAAAAAGATTCTTCTACTTTTGAATAAGGTGAGGGCTTGAGGTGGTCTGCATTTTGGTAGACACCTAGGTGCTGCCGTGTCTCTGTAGTTTAGGCTTTAGTTGAAATTCCTAAGAGTTGAAAAATAACTTTTGCCCAAGAAATCTAATTCTAATTCTTTTATAAATAGCATTTAGTTTTTCTAGGAACTAGCAAAAGATAGGCATAGGGGTGTGATGTAAACATGTTTAGATCACATAAAAAGTCTATTTATGCAAGTTCTTAGGCATATAGTTGCATCATACATTATAAATATTGCATAGCATGCATCATCTTGCATTTAGTTTAAATTGTATAATGTTTAGGTTAATTTTCTCTTTTCGTGGTCAGGGTACAAGGCGATATTTAATCGGGGCCTCAGATTGAAGATCCAAACGTACGAATCTGATCATGGAGATGATTGGAGTTTAACAACTCGAAGATTGCCTTGATCGGACTTCCGTAGTATCAGATGCAGTCCGTGAAAGATCAGAGATCAAGGGGCAAGGTAGTGTAAATCCGTACATCAAATGACAAATCCGACCACATGGATGGGTTCAGAATGACGATCGTAGCCCAACGGTGCAAAAATCAATCCAATCCGACATCCATGGCACTACCTATGAGTATATGAAGATGGACAGCATGGATGGTGCCACGTGGCACAATCCTAGCATCTGTGTGCACCATCAATCTGCTCCTCTTCCTCAAAGGTTTCTCAATCATGTGATCTCAGCCATTGGATCTTGGTCCAATGGCTGAGATTCACTTGAGGTTGTGCCCCCTCCTCATCTGAAAGCAAACGCTCAACGCACCTTAGCCGAGGGCATTGAGTATTAAAACAACAAAGAGACCAAAAGTCCTCTGTAGCGTAGTGGTCGAATGCGCTATACACTTCGCAGGACGCACATTCAACTGCCAATCAGAGGCGCGCGCGGATTTATCTCGACCATGCAATAAGCTACGAACGACCTGGATCTGCCAATTAGCTGCACACGCAATCAGACGCGGCTCTGTACACGTGACGTGCATACATCTGAATAGCCAAAAAAATCTATTAATGCATGTTCTTAGTATCATATTAGCATCATGCATTGTAAATATTGTATAACATGTATCATCATGCATTTAGGTCAAATTATACAAATTGTATAGTAATTTATTCTTTTTGGTGGCCAGCGACAGGCTAACTTTTAATCAGGGCCTCGGATCAAAGATCCAACTGTGTGGATCTGATCAGGGTGACAATTGGAGTTCAACGACTCCAAGATCGCCCTGATCGGACTTTCATAGCATCAGATATAATCAGAGGAAGGTCAGAGATCAAGGGCCAAGATGGTGTTAATCCACACTTCAAATGATAAATCCGACCACACAGATGGGTTCGGATTGATGATTGTAGCGTAACGGCGCAAAAATCAGTTCAATCCGACATCTGTGGCACTATCTACAAGGAACAGAAGATGGATGGCCAAGATGGCGCCACGTGGTCCCATCTCAGCTGGCCACACCAGCCCAAGACTCGCCACTACTTTTCCCTTCTTAATTGTGCGATGGATCTAGGTTGTTAGATAACCATCCAATGGCCATGGTCGCTCGTGGACGAAGGCTTCTGTGCGACTCAAACGTAGGCATGGCACAATGGTCATGCACCCGTGGGTGACGTAGAGGTCGCGGGTTCAATCCCCGCTGCACCTCAAATCAAGGTGCAAGCGCGGTAGCAGCTAAATCAAGCCATTGGATGGCGAGCAGGCGATGCAGATGCGGGAGACGTGGTAGCACCAGAGTGCGCGGATCACCTACGCGCTTTCTAACATGCATCCGAACGCTCCTCGCACGCACGGGCACACATTACGCTGAAGCTGAAGCCGGCGAGGAGCTGTCTCAGCCATCCGATCTCGCGATCAAACGATTGAGAATGATGGGACGTGATGAAGCGTTTGCGTAGAGAAGAAGTGGCGTGCGTGTGAGCAACACCTACGCCTACATTTAGGGGCTTTAGTGACGCTTAATTTCGTCACTAAAGGCCCTTGCATTAATTTTTTTACATTAAATGACCTTTCTGCCCCCAACCTCTACACTTATAAAAAGGCCTATGCACCCCACATTTCAATCATCCCTTCACCTCTCTCCCTCTTTAACGCTCTAAAGAAGCTGGTCACAAACCCGGGATGCTTCTCTAGAGTCAAAATCAAAGTTTTCTCTCCCTCATTCCAGAAGTGGATCCCGCGACAATGACGATGCTCTACTTTGCCCTCGGTTCTTCCTGCTCTATTCTTCGTCTTCTGTCTTCATCCTCCATCTTCCAGGTGACGCCCCATCTAGCTCGTCCTCCAAGAAAACGTCAAGGAGGATAACATCTCTCTCCCTTCTTTATCGCTTTCTAGAATAGAATTTCTCACTTTCTAGCTGTAATCATTTCCTGCTTTCCAGTTGTAAAAATAGTATTCAGTTACAAAGTGATTGTTCTCTCTCTCTCTCAATGTTAATATCAATTTCATTGTTATTATCTTGCTTTTAAAATAAAAGTACCAAAAAAATATAATCACGGATTTTAGATCGACGTAGCCTCCTTGTGTTCGACTTGGAATCTCTTTACGAAGTTCGGTATAATTTTATCTGTTGACAGATTTCTTCGCAAATCATACTATGACGACGGGTTTTTCAAAATCCAATCCCATTTGCATAGATCTTTCGCTACAACATTTTGGCACCATTGCCAGGGAGGCAACAATTCTCAATTCTCTTTCCGTATTTTGTGCAATTTATTATTTTCTAACTTGCCTTTATTTCTCTTCTATTCTTTTGCAGGTACCTCAACAGAGAATCTTCAAGTGGTAGAAAGGGGTAAAGTGCAGTTGAAGAGAACTATAAGTTCTCCCCATTCTTCTCCCTCCATAGATTTCATTCCACAACCTTAATTCATACCCCAATTTGCTTAGGTGTTTGCATAAACCCTAGGATTAGTTTGGATTCTTTGATTTCCACTTCCACTCATCTCACCTTCGTAAAAAAAAAAAGAAAAAACAAAAAGATACTTCATGTGGGATAAATCAACATACACACTACATACACCCACATTCAAGGCACATAACCTAACTTGCCTTTTATCTACTCAATTGAGATTCTGACCTGTGGAACTGGCACACGCAAATCAACAGGTAAGAGAGTAGGAATTAGTCTAGGTTAATCTTCTTGTGTGCCTAACTCAGTGGTGCATTTCGACCAATTGTTTGAGTTATTTGGGTTGCACCACTTTATTTTAAAATCAACTCATGAAGTAGCTTCCCCCTAGGGTTTACAATTTAGGTCAATACCAGGCACACCACTTTTTGATTTCAAAAGGAAAAGATCTTCACCCGTGTTTGAACATCTGGTTTGCCCCTGAAAGTTGATTGAATTAACCTAATTCTAAACCCTAAAAGCTACTTAAGCAAGATTTGAGTCTTAAAATCCATTCATCCAAATAATCTTGCTTAAAAATCCTGGTTGTGCACGCACTCACACATATTCAATCGATCATTAAGCGCACAACCCATCTTAAGGGCCCACCACATTCTATAAGCACTACAATCCTAAGCCTAAGTAAAATCAAGTAGATGTTGGCCTTAAGGACAGATTCACTCTTCGGGGCCTAGACTGAGATTGTTTACAATTAACCTGCTTGTACTAGTCAATCTGATGTCTAGATAGGGAGTAGAATCAAATGATCATGACTAGGGGGTACACTAGCAACTGGAGGCACAAGCCGAAGGAAAAACCTTCTCCCCAGTCCCTCCTTCTAACTGGTTGGATTGACTGGATACAAGTAGAGTAAATTGTCTATAATCTTAAGACAGATTCTGAGACTCTGTAGATCCTTAGGCTATCCAACTTAAGCATTGACTTATTTTGTTGTGCTGTAGGGTTCTTATCCCCACTCCTTTCGACCTCTTTCTAGTTTATGCTTGGAAGGAGCTCATTGAATCCTAGATTGGAAGGACCATTAGATCATTCTAGGAGGCGTAGACTGAATTTTGACGAAATTGATCCCATGGCCGATCAACAACGTCCTCTGCCTCAGAATCAACAGGAGATGATTCAAAGGCAGCTGGAAAAAATGTAGAGAATGCAAGAATGGTTCTAGAGAATGCAGAGCGCTCAGCCCTTGAAGGATTTTTATGATCAACAGGAGATGATTCAAAGGTAGCTGGAAAAAATGTAGAGAATGCAAGAATGGTTCTAGAGAATGCAGAGCGCTCAGCCCTTGAAGGAATTTTATGATCCTTCAAATTATGGGGAATGTCCCGACATCCAGATTCCTGTCGGAGACAAAGAAATCAAGCCCCAGGTGTTAATCCTGATCAAACATTTCCATGGGCATGGCTCTGAAGACCTGTTTCAGCATTTGGAGGACTTGACCACTTTGGTCTAGACCACCAAAGCACGAAACGTGAATGAAGAGCAGATGATCATGAGGCCCTTTCCCCACTCTCTTTAGGATAAAGCTGCTCATTGGTACAGGACCATAGGAAGGCCGATCGCAACATGGAATGATATGAAATCGGCTTTCCTAAAGAAATTCTTCCTAGTTGGGCATACTAATGCACTGAGGCAGGCGATTACTACTTTCGCCCAGTGGCTGGGGGAGTAGTTTCATGTTGCCTCGAAACGATTCCAGGACTTATTGCGGAAGTGTCCACACCACGAGGTGCCGAAATGGTAGCTCGTCCAGATCTTTTATCATGGGTTGACTGAGCAACTCAGAAATCACGAGGACACTTCATGTGGAGGCAATTTCCTCAACAAAGACACAGATAGCATGCATGATTTGTTTGAGGAAATGAGTGAAAATTCAATCAATCATGCCTCCATGGATATTTTTAACCGGTCCCAACAACCTAGATTGAATGCTAATGAGGTCCACGACTCTCATTCATTCAATATGGAACTAATTTGTAATAAACTAGATAAGGTAGACTTGGTTACCAAAAGGATGGAGTAGATGGCAGAAAACTCTGCAAACAATTCTCGATCCACTCAATCCCAGAATTTGGGATTCCATTCTTCCCGAGCCCCTTTTGGATGGGAGTTCGTGAATCAATTGGATGCGGCTCAATCTGTGAGCCAGCATTGTTCGGAACCCCACGCGTTCCAAACTGGGGTCTTTGATCCTAGTTTCTCTGATCCCTCCCTTTCTTTCTCTCCATCCTCGCCCTATGAGGATGTCTATGCTGTATAGGAGAATGTTAGGTCCAACCCTTACTCCAATGCTTTTAATTCAGGTTGGAGGAACCACCCTAACTTCTTCTGGAAAAACCCAGGGTAGTAGACCCAATTCCAACCCAGCAACTATGCTCTGCAAAGACCAATGGGTTAGGGTCATGTTTACACTCAATTGCCCCCAAATTAGGTCAATCAACCAGCTTGGAATGCTTGTCAACCTGTAGGGTAAGCTGATTTGAACCGTCAGATGGTAGAGATACAAGGATCTATGCTCCAGCTCATGCAGCAAATGAAAACCTTGCTGGACAACTTGCAAAGCTTGTTCATTGCTAATTCCCGACAACCTGGATCTCTGCCATCTCAACTCGTACCTAACCCACGTAATATACAGAATCCGGGCGGATCTAGGTGCATCCATTAACCTAATTGTGACTTCTCTTTACGAGAAGTTCAGATTAGGTGAACTTCAGCCGACCTTAGGAACACTGCAATTAGCAGACCATTCGGTCACCAATCCGAGAGGTGTTATTGAGGATGTTATTGTCAAGGTTAAGGATTTCTATTTTCCTAAAGATTTCCTTATCCTTGACATGGATGTAGCTGAGAATTTAAGGAACACACCCATCATTTTGGGGCATTCGTTCCTAGCTATCGCTAAGGCCAATATCAACTGTGAGAGTGGTAGCATGGAAATCACTTTTTGGGATCAAAAATTAAAATTGGATATTTTTAAGGTGATTAACAAATTTGAGGATTGTGGATTTATAAAGGAACTTGAGGAAGATAACTTGAATATTGAAACATGTATGGCAGTTTCTGCAATTGAAAGTTCCTCTTGTCTTGATGGATCCAACCCGCAACCCTCTGTGGAAAACCCACCACATTCTGAAGAGGTTATTGATTTTGTTCACTTTCAACCTCTTCCTCTTGATGAATCTTCATCAGCATTATCTTTACCTTCCATCCTAAACCTGCCCCAGCTCGAATTGAAACCATTGCCTGAGAGTTTGAAATATTAGTTTTTGGGACCTCAAAAGACGCTCCCTATGATTATTAGTGCTAGATTAACTAAGGAGCTTGAGATTAAACTGATCAAGGTCCTGAAGGAACACAAAGAGGCAATTGCTTGGATCATTAATGACCTTAGGGGGATTGAGTCATCTTACTACAATTATAGAATATTCATGGAAGATGGATTTCACCCTTCTCGCCAGATGCAAAGGAGATTAAACCCTGATATGCGAAAAGTGGTCAAGAAGAAAATAATTAAGTGGCTTGACACAGGAATCATTTATCCAATCTCAAATAGTCCTTGGGTAAGTCTTGTGCAAATTGTTCCCAAGAAAACTAGGATTAGTGTTGTGACTAATGAGAAAGGAGAATCTGTCACAACTCGTTTAGCTTCCACTTGGAGGGCCTGTATTGATTATAGGAAGTTGAATACAGCCACGAAAAAGGATCATTTCCATTTACCCTTCATCGATCAAATCCTTGAAAGACTAGTCGGGCAAAAGTACTTCTATTTCCTAGATGGTACTCGGGATACAATCAAGTCCCTATCCATCCCAAGGATCAAGAAAAAATGACTTTCACCTATCCCCACGGAACTTTTGCTTTCCATAGAATTCCATTTGACTTATGCAATGCACCTGCGACTTTTCAAAGGTGTATGCTAGCCATATTCTCTGACATGGTGGGAGAGTTTATGGAAGTCTTCATGAACGATTTCTCTGTTTTCGGAGAATCATTTGATTCTTGCCTGGCTAATCTTGAAATGAACCTTAAAAGATGCATCAAAACAAGATTGGTCCTTAGCTGGGAAAATAGTCATTTCATGACACAAGAAGGCATCATCTTGGGTCATGTAATCTCTAAATAGGGAATTGAAGTCGACAAAGCTAAGGTTAATGCTATCTCCAAACTTCCTCCTCCCACATCAGTCAAACAAATTCGATCATTTCTTGGTCATGTGGGATTCTATAGGAGGTTCATCAAGGACTTCGCTAAGGTTGCTCACCCTCTGAGCAACCTTCTCGCCAAAGATACACCATTTGATTTCAACGGATCATGCCATAAGGCATTTGATTTTCTTAAAATGGTAGTCACTTGTGCTCCGGTGTTACAACCATCGGTTTGGACAACCTATTTAAGATCATTACTGACGCTTCTGATTACTCGGTCAGAGCTATTTTTGGTCAAAAGATTGATAGGAAGCCCTCTGTCATCTACTACGCTGTCAAAACTCTGGATGAGGCCCAAAGGAATTACACTGTTACTGAGAAGGAATTGCTAGCTGTAGTATTCTGTAGTATTTGCTTTGGAGAAATTCAGGGATTATCTCTTAAGCTCTCACATCATAATTTACACCGACCACTCAACCTTGAGACATCTCTTGGCCAAAAAGGATGCCAAACCCCAGCTTATCCGATGAATTCTTCTGCTACAAGAGTTTGATCTTGAAATCAAAGATAAATTAGGGGCACAGAATGTGGTGGCGGATCATCTTTCGAGACTTCTAAGTGATTCTTCTCATCCAGATATTCCGATTGCTGATACTTTTTCGGACGAGACTATTCTTACAGTATCAGGTGTCCATGCCCCATGGTTTGCAGACATTGTAAATTATTTGGCTGTTGGTCAAATCCCCCAAGATTGAACCAAGCAACAACAAGATAGACTCAAATCTGAGGCCAAATATTACCTCTGGGAGGACCCTGAACTATACCGCATTGACTCTGATTAGATTATTTGTTGATGTATTCCGGAGAATGAATTCCAAGGTATACTCGAATTCTGCCATGCATCTGCGTGTGGTGGACATTTCTCCGGGAAAAAGATGGCTACAAAAATTTTGCAATCTGGATTCTATTGGCCATCTTTATTCAAGGATGCCCAGGAATTCTCAAGGTCGTGTTCTCGATGCTAGGCACTTGGGAGCATAACCAAGAGAGATATGATTCCTTTAAACCTGATTCTTCCTGTTGAAATCTTTGACATTTGGGGCATCGATTTCATGGGACCCTTCCTCCCTTCATTTGGACATCAGTACATTCTCATTGCTGTTGATTATGTGTCCAAGTGGATTGAGGCTATTCCCACCCAAACAAATGACCACAAGGTGGTCATCGATTTCGTCAAGAACATCTTCAGTCGGTTCAGGATTCTGAGGGCCATCATCAGTGATGGTGGTACTCATTTCACTAATGCCCAGTTCCGTAGTTTACTGGCAAAATACGAGGTAAATCACAAAATCTCCACACCTTACCACCCCTAGATGAATGGACAGGCCGAGATCTCTAATTGGGAGATCAAGAATATTCTGCAGAAAACGGTTAGATCTAATCGTAAAGATTGGACTCACAAGCTTGAGGACGCTCTTTGAGCCTACCATACGACATACAAAATGCCTATCGGCATGTCACCGTTTCGTTTGGTATATGGAAAGGCATGCCATTTACCTGTAGAGATTGAACATCGAGCATTTTGGGAAATCAAGCAATGTAATTTGGATTTGAGTTTAGTCGGAAAGACCAAGAAACTCCAACTATCTGAGTTGGTGGAGCTTAGAAATGACGCATACGAGAATGGCAAGATCTATAAGGCTCGGACCAAAGCTCTTCATGACCAATTGATATCCCGCAAGAGCTTTGAGTTGAATCAGAAGTTTGGCTCTTTGATTCTCGACTTAAGCCCTTTCCTGGCAAACTTAGGTCAAAATGGAATGGCCCATTCATCATCGATCAGATATTTCCAAATGGGGCTATTCAGATCTCTTACCCAAAGACAAGTAATTCTTTTAAAGTCAATGCTCAATGTCTGAAGCCTTTTGTTGATCGTATTGTTCCAGACCCATCTCAGACATGGTTGCTCTAATCACATCGTGATTTCTTTGGCTGGACTTTGTCTAGCTGATGGCATTAAACTCAACACTTGTACAGTCTGACTTAGAGCGGACCCAAGCATCATATTCAGGTGATATGTTCTGCATTCTACCTTTCCTTTCATGCCTTTTATTTTCAATGAGGATATTGCAACAGCTAAGCATGGGGGGGTGGATTCATTTTTTAATCATTTTGTTAGCTCTGTGGAATTCTAGTAAATTCTACTTTTTTTTTCTTTTCTTCTTTCTTTCTTTATTAAAAAAAATGAAAAAAAAATTGAATTAGGAAAGAATAATTGGGCATTAGGATTTTTTCATCCTTAGGGAATAATACAGTAGGATTTGAACACTTAGACACTTCAGGCCTTCGGACTTAATCAGCCCGGGTGTCCACTAAAATGTAGACTTGTTTATTGAGTCCTCACCATTCTGAATTTACTTCAAATTGGTTAAATAAGTTGGGTTGATAAGTACACAACTTATCAACCGGCCCACTGATTTGAGGGGATTTTAAGTCTAAGCATCTACACACTATTTGCACTGACTCGCTTTTCGGTGATTTTTACAGTAATTGGGTAGCTAATGAACCTTCTAGGGTGGTATGGCTGGCAAGTTATCATGGGTAACAGCCCATAGGTAGCTTATCTAGAGCCCAGTCACATGACCATTCTTTTCCTACTACCATTAGGTAAATCTTAGATCAGGGAAGCCACCTACTTAAAAAAAAAGAGAAGAAAAATATTCAAAAAAAAAGAAAAGGAGAAAAGAAAAGAAAAAGAAATAAGCCACACTTCACCGCATGAGTATGGCTGGCAAGTTATCGTGGATAACAACCCATTGGTAAGTTATCTAGAACCTAGCTTAAGAAATGCACGTAAAATTCCAAAACACTTTGGAAGAAGCGGAGAAGTAGAATAAGACAGGGAGATATACACTGGGTTTGCCCTTGTGTTGACCCCATAAAGATAAAAGTAGGGAGAAAGCTACCGGTTGAATAGATACACCTTTAGCCAGAATTTCTTTTCAAGGTCACCTAGGGGCATAGGAACCCGAAGTTCGTTCTAATCACCAATTAGTGAGTCTATCACATTTCACACAAAGATGCTTAGAACTTAAGGTTCTCTTCGAGTCTTGGGTGAGTTGAATGGCCCTAGAAAGCTGCTGTGAAACCCTAAACTCAAAAATCCAAAAATAAATTAGAAAAGAAGAAAAAGATCCTCCTTTGAATAAGGCGAGGGCTTGAGGTGATCTGCATTTTGGCAGACACCCGGGCACTGTTGTGTCTTTGTAGTTCAGGTTCTTAGTAAAAATCTCCTAGTGTTGAAGAATAACTTTTGCTCAAGAAATATGACTTAATTCTTTTATAAATAACATACAGTTTTTGCTAGGGACTAGCAAAAGATAGGCACGGGGGTGTGATGTGCATACATCTGAATAGCCAAAAACGTCTATTAATGCATGTTCTTAGTATCATATTAGCATCATGCATTGTAAATATTGCATAACATGCATCATCATGAATTTAGGTCAAATTGTACAAATTATATAGTAATTTCTTCTTTTTGGTGGCCAGGGATAGGGCGACTTTTAATCAGGGCCTCGGATCGAACATCCAATCGTACGGATCTGATCAGGGCAACAATTGGAGTTCAACAACTCCAAGATTGCCCCGATCGAACTTCTGTAGTATCAGATATAATCCGAGGAAGGTCAAAGATCAAGGGCCAAGATGGTGTCAATCCGCACTTCAGATGACAAATCCGACCACACAGATGGGTTTAGATCGATGATCACAGCCTAATGCCGTGAAAATTGGTTCAATCCGACATCTGTGGCACCATCTACAAGGAGCAGAAGATGGATGGCCAAGATGGCACCATGTGGTGCCATCTCAACTGCCCACATTAGCCCAAGATTCATTACTGCTCTTCCCTTCTTAACCGCGCGATGAATGTAGGATGTTGGATCACCATCCAATGGCCATGGTTGCTCGTGCATGAAGGCTTCTACACGCCTCAAACACAAGCATGGCACAACAGTCATGCACCTGTGGGAGATGTAGAGGTCACGGGTTTGATCCCTGCTGTGCCTCAAATCAAGGCACGGGTGCGGGAGAGGCTAAATAAAGCCGTTGGATGGCAAGTGGGCGATGCAGATGCAGGAGACATGGCAGCACCAAAGCGCAGGGATCACCTACGTGCGATCTAACCACATCCGAATGCTCCATTGCATGCACGGGCGTGCGGTTACGCTGAAGCTAAAGCAGGAGAGGAGTAGTCTCAGCCGTCTGATCTCACGATCTAACGACCAAGAATGCTTGGACATGATGAAGCGTTTGTATAGTGAAGAAGAGGTGTGCGCGTTAGCGACACCTATGCCCACGTTCAGGGGCTTTAGTGACGCTTAATTCCATCACTAAAGGCCTTTGCATTAATGTTTTAACATAAAATGGCATTTTTGCCCCCAACCTCTACACCTATAAAAAGGCCTATGCCTCCCACATTTGAATCATCCCTTCCTTCACCTCTCTCTCTCCAAAGCTCTAAGGAAGCTAGTCCCAAACCCGGGATGCTCCTCTAGAGTCAAAATCAAATTTTTCTCTCCCCCTTTTAAGAAGTGGATCCCGCGACGACGACGATGCCCTGCTTCACCACCAGTTCTTTCTGCTCTGTTCTATGTCTTCCGTCTTCATCCTCCATCTTCCAGGTGTTGCCCTGTCTGGCTCATCTTCCAAGCAACTGTCAAGGAGGATAACATCTCTCTCCCTTCTTTATCGCTTTTGTAGAATGCAATTTCTCGCTTTCTAGCTGTAATCATTTCCTGATTTCTAGTTGTAAAAATAGTATTTAGTTACAAAGTGATTATTTTCTCTCTCTCTCTTAGTTTCAATATCAATTTTCACTATGATTATCTTTCTTTTAAAATAAAAATACCAAAAAAAATATAATCGTAGATTTTTTATCAACGTATCTTCCCTATGTTCGACCTGGAATATCTTTATGAATTTTAGTATAAATTTATCTATTGATGGATTTCTTCGCAAATCATACTATGACGATAGGTTTTTTAAAATCCAATCCCATTTGCATATATCTTCCACTACAACAATGTGCCATCTCACGTGCATGCACGCAATGAGAAGGCGAGAGATGAAGCATTTTAAGCTATCTGATCTCTTGATCGGATGGCTGAGAACACCCAATCAAGCATGAGCATTGAGAGTAGAGGGAGAGGAGGCGGGGGCATGCACATTTTCTTCAGCAATGTGGAGTTTTTAGTGACGTTTATAACCATCACTAAAGACCCCCTCATTTAATGTTTTAAGATGAAATGACCTTTGTGCCTACTCCAATCTTCATCTATAAAAGGCCCTGTGACCCCCACACTTTCTTCATCCCTTCCTCTCTTCTCTCACCCCTTCCAAAGCTCTAAGAGCTTGTCCCAAACCCGGGATGCTCCATTAGAGTTAAAATTAGAATATTTCTACCTTCTCATCCCCATTCGTGGGGCGCCCACGGTTGTCTTCTCATCATAGTTAAGGAAGCGGATCCTACTACGACATTGCCATGCCCCATCCTCCGTCATCCATCTTCATTCTCCTTCATCCTGTATCTCACCACCTTTGTCCGGGCGCTCCGTCAACACAGCTCGTCCTCCAAGTAGCTGTTGAGGAGGATAACTTCTCTCCACCTTCTCTTTTATTGCTTTCTAACGTAGATTTCCTACTTTCTAGTGTAACGAGTAGTTGTAACAAGTAGTTATAATGAACATCATTCAGTGGTTATGAAATTCATGTTTATTCTATCTCTGTTTTTCTCTTTATTTATATCATTCTTTTCTCTCTCTTCTATTTATTATTCTTTAAGTAGATAGCTAGCGTAGATTCAATTTAACTAGCTAATCTACTTTATGACAACAAAACAAATGCGATTCTTTATCAAGCATCCGCCTCCCTGTGTTCGACCTAGAATTCCTTTTGAGTTTCAGTTAAAATTATGTAATGATGGATTTTTATGGCAAATTACTCTACGACCATGGGTTTTCAAAACTCAACTCATTTTACACAGATTTTCTGCCTCAACATGCTCCTTGCGAATGACCTTGGACTCACATTGATTTTGAGTTTATAAATTTAAGTGTTGTCACGACTTTTGTCGTATACTATGATGCTAGACTTTAAAATGATGATTTCTGCGATAAACATTTTGGCACTGTTGCCAGGGAACAATGCACATTTCATTCACTAATTACAATCCTGATTTGATACTAACTTACTTTATCGCACAATCACAGGAGAAAATCTACCACACAATAGCCACTCCAGGGGCAGGTAACTTCGTTCCTTTCTTCTTAAGTCCCTCATTTCTAGAAAGAACTAAAAACAACAATCAATTAGGATCAACTCACATTATTTCATAGAATTAATCACTTGAGTTGCCTGATTTGATTGATTTGATTAGAAATCCCCATCTAGACATCTGCACCTATTAGGGACTTAAGGTGTTTGGGGCTATTCACCTTCTTGATTAAGCCCTAGGTGCCAATTTTGGAAAGAATTAGACCCTGAAAATAGTGCCAAATTACGGTTTCCATTTTAGGGTTTCAAGAAAACACACTTGCCTAATTTAAAAGAGAACTGATTTCCCACATCGTATGTTACCTTAGCCTTAGTTGAATTGACATAATCAAGCAAACCCCAAAACAAGGCTCAAACAATCACTTGAATCACTAAAATTTGGGACTTAATAACCTGTTTGCAAACCATTTAGGGTGATTTTGAGTTCATTACCCAACTCATCCTAAATTGTAGGGCAGGTTAGGTGAAGTTGACCGACCTTGTGGTTTAACCAACCTCCAAATTAGGTCACAAATCACAATCAATTCTAAAGTTCAAGTGAAATTCAAGGCCCATTCAAGAAAAAATTGGTAGATTTAGGGGTCAAGCTTGCTCATTTCAGTCTACTTGGATTCTCAGTGACAAGGAAGGTCGGGTGGGGGAAACCTTGTAACCCATGGGGATGCTCTACCTTGTAGGGGTCTTTGCAGGACTCTCCCTTCCTGGCTGCCAAAGTAATTCTTGGGTGAGTGACTTTCTGATCTAAAGGTATCATCTGCCTTGAATCTCCTTAGTCATCTAAAGATTTTTTGGGTGCCTCGATTGGGTCCATCACACATTTTGTTCCTCGTACGGCTCTTTAGTGCATGTACGGGAGGAGGTCCTTAAAACCACCCTTGAGGCCTCCATTAGCAGTTCACTCTCGTCAAGGCCAAGCCTCGACCCATTTGTTTGTACTACGACCTGAATAGATTGACATCTTCTCTAACTCATCTGCTTCTGAGCCCAGATCTCCATCTACATCCATAGAGAACCAAGAAGAAGAACCCAATGTCCAGAATCAAACTAGCATCTTGTGGATCTTGTGCATATACTCATAAACCCTCCACCATAGCCACAAATGCGAGATCATTACAACCCCGCCGCAATGGCGATCAAACCCAGGATACAAATCCCAGTTGGAGGGCCTGATGCTGAACTCAAACCAAATATGATCAGTGCAATTCCCAAATTCCACGACTCAAACTCTGAAGAACCCTTCCAATACATCCAGCAACTGAAACATCTTGCCAGACCTTTGGGCCTGTAGTTCAAAATCGGGATATCTTACTCATGAAGATATTCTCCTTCTCCCTCATGAATAAAGCTGCCCATTGTTATCAGACTCTGACATGCCCGATCAACACATGGGAGGAACTCCAAATTGAATTCTTGAAGAAATTCTTCGTAATTAGTTAGACAAATTCTTTGACACACCAGATCACACACTTTGCGCATAATGTGGGAGAACCACTTCATGAGGCATGGGTCGCTTTTTAGATCTCATGAGAAAATGCCCCCATCACGGAGTTCCTAAGTGGGAACAAGTCTAGTCTTTTTACCATGGACTCCGTAAGGATATCAAGCTTTTTGTCAATTCAACCTGTGGTGGGAACATCATGGGTCAGCATGAAGATACAATTTGGGAGAATCTCGAGAACATGTGTAAGAACTCCCTAAACAATGAATCTAGGGTGTGTTCGATCAGATGACCACCCGTGCATTAACAAACATGTGAGGGATACATGAGGCTCAAGGCCTATCTGCATCCGTTGATCTGGAATTGGTGGCCAGTCGCTTAGATAAGGTCACTATAGTTGAGGAAAAGGTGGAAAAATTGGCTCGACATCTTCATAAAGCCACCGCCGCACAGCAGAACACGTATGCGCAATCGCCCTCAAGTAGGGAGACAATGCATAACATTTACCACTACATTCACCAGGGGATGGACTCGTATCCACCCCCGTCTGATCTTGATTTTGAAGGAAAATCTGGACCTGCCTACTCTAGTTAGGGGAACTCTGAACCCATGTACTTTGATATCTCTGGAGTTCCTCAGACCTACGAGGATCTCCACACCATCCAGAATGATCCTTTCTCCAATACCTACAACCCTGGATGGAGCAATCATCCCAATTTTACGTGGTCAGGAAATAATCAGAACACAAGACCTCAATTCGAACCTCGACAACAGGCTCCTCACCCATATCAGCCTGATCAGCCTAGTCCCAATCTGAATTACCATTCTAGGCCTAGCAAGGAAGATCAAATGAGCATGATTCTACAAGCCCTAGCTGACATCCAAAAGACCAATGCAGCTATGCAGAAGTAGCACAAAGATAAGATTACAGAGGTTTAAAATCAGCTCGCACAGATGGCGTGGGCTTGCTAGCCTAGTGCACTTCCTTCCCAACGTCTGCCAAATCCAAACAACATGTCAACCCAAAAACACATGGTGAATCAAATCCAGGGTCAATCTTGCTACACTCAACCAGGCCCATCGACTAATAGCTGCGTGTTTGGAGCATCCACCTCAGATGATCGGAATCAACCCTCCATGACTAACCGTATTGTTTGGCAACGGGGTCTAATTCTCTCTCCTCTACCCTTGCATCATGACTGTGCTATGCTCAATGTTGTGGGCATGAGAAAATATCACAAGACTAGGCCCTAAGGCCCATCTCCCAAATCTTACCCAACCCATGATCAACACAACAAGGTCAAGGACAAAAATAAGAGGTGGAAATAGAAACCATCCCCCAAAATAGCCAATCCATTCCCCTATCCCAAATCTTATCCCACCTCCACACTAGAGGACTATTAGAATCTGACATAACGTGACCATTGAGGAATGCACAAGTCACTATCCCGTTACTTGATATTCTTGCTCTCAACTTCACCTCACCTAACTCATCAAGAAAAGAGATGGAAAAACCCTCACAAGGGAAGGTAGTACTGTCTGAAAATGTGAGTACTATAATCCAAAATAGTCTACCTCCTAAGAAATCTGATCCAGGCACCCTGCTGATCCCCTGCAAGATCGGTGGTACAAATTTCAAGCAGGCTGTACTGGATCTTGGTGCTTCAGTCAACCTAATCTCGACCACCCTATTTGAGAAACTAAGTATACAATAGCTAAAACCCACTGATGTTACTCTGCAATTAGCTTATCGAACCATAATCACCCCGATTAGATTGGTAGTGGATGTGGTAATTACAGTAAAGGATTTTAGCTACGTAGCTGATTTGCTAGTTCTTGACATGGATGCACCACAACAAATACAAGATATGCCCTTGATTTTGGGGATACCTTTCTTGGCTACTACGGGAGCCATAATCAATTGTGAATCAAGGCACATGATAATTGCCTCTGGGGATAAGCAAACTAAGATCAATATTTTTTAAGCATCTTCTAAAGGATAAGAGAAGTGCTCGACAAGACAGCTAGGTTTGATTCAAAATCTCATGACCATTTCGGTAGTAGAAAACCAAGAACCAGAACTAGAAGTTTTCCGCATAATGGAGGATCTTAATTTAGCCAAGCATGATTCCAGCAAATTGAGAGTATTAAAGGCATTTACCTTTGATCTTGAGGACATACACATGGATTTAGGGGAACAGGATAACAATCAATGGGATTCAGATTTCTATTCCATGGATCAGGAGACATTTTACTATGAGGATTATTTTGAGGATCTCCAAGACTCAGGCATGATAGATATCAAGAGTGACCGCAACCTACAGTATGATTCCTTTACAAATTTGGAGTCAAATGATCTAAAAGGCACTCTCTAGGCATTCACTTTTGATTAGGATGAGAACTATAGAGAAGATTCATCAGAAGACCCAATCTTCGAGTGATTTCTTGAGGAATTGATCTTGCACCCATTTGAGAAGAATCAAGATGACTCGTTGGATAATGATCCATTAGGTCACATTTCACAAGGGGAACCACACATCTGGGCTATGCTGACTAGATTCACCTCTGTTGGGTCCTGGACTCACGACAATCTTACTTTAGAGCCTCATGATCACTACATCTTCCCAGTGATTCCTCCGCAAAAAACTCAATAAGAGCCATATAGAAATGAATCAACATGATCCATATCATAGACCTTCTGGATAAACTCTCCATCATGATTTGATACACATTTGTGGCCATTTGATTCTCATCCACCATGATCACATATTCTCTCCTACCACTCATCATAGCATGGAAGATGACATATCCTTTGGAGCTCCTTGCGCCCAGCCAATGGCGTTAATTAAACTTAGCGCTTAATGGGAGGCAACCTGTCATTTGAAAAACCTGAGACCGTTTTGACAAATCGTTTCACTGAAATCATATTGCACTTTAGGGTTCATCCGTTAGAATAGTCGACTCCACCTTTGATACTTGTATCAGAGCTTGAAATCATCTGTAACAGTCATCCCGACCAGTTCACCACTCACCTGTCCTAATGTACGATCTGAAATTGAACTCGAACCTACCTAATTTACAATGAGGACATTGCAAATCTTAGGCATGGGGGGTATTAAAGTGCAAAACGCTATAAGAATCAATTCATGGAGGGGTTTCGTTAAAAAAAATAAAAAAAAGGAGAAATGTGGAAAGGAGAGGTCAAAGTGAGCTAAATTGAAAGCAATTAAGGAGGGGAGAGAAAGAAAAGAAAAGAATGGAGCAATCAAAAAGAAAGAAAAAGAGATAGTCCCCTGCAATTAAGTATGGAACTTACCTAACTTCTATACTGGATCGAATGATAAATTAAGACCTGGAAAGCTAAAGCTTAGGAGACTGGTGACGAGTACCGACCTTAGGCCTCTTGAACCTGTTTAGGGCTTAAACACTCACGTATTCGTTAAGATCCATATTAGTCCTCAAGAGGTTGAGGAAAGTGCAAGGCTTATGTTTTAAGTCTAAGGCTTAGGGATTATTCAGCTCCGATGCCTGCCCTTTGATTTGCGAGACTTGGTAACCTAAGTACCCAAAATCCACACACCAGTCTGGTTCAGTGTGCTTAGTGAAGAAATAATGCTAAAAGTGTTTTATTCTGAAAAGTCATCTCAAAGTTCTAGCTTAGGAGCGGCTCGAAAACACAAGTTGGTTAAACGAGTTCCCAGTGTAGAGAGGTGGAATGAAAAATACTCCCCTCAAAGATGCACATTAACATACTGTCTCCTCGGTGCTTGTCTCCTAAGATATCAAAATATCCTACCGGGGGAATGTAAGCACTTTATGCTGGTTCAGGTGCCATGGGCGAGATTATCCTAAAATGTCGATTGCCAGGGCTGAATTTAGCTACAGAATGCCATAGGTGGTACTATCCTGAAGTGTCAAAAGCCAGGAGTACTAGGGGTTTCCATGGGCGGTGCTATCTCAAAGCATCAAAAGCCAGAGACCCTTTGAGGGTTGATGGTGGGGACAAGGAATCTGATACAAACCATGTTTAGAGCCAATCTGAGGCTGGATTTAGGGAAATATAAACGGAAAAGAGAACTCTCAAAATGAAAAATCCTTCTCTATCTCTCTCTTCTCAAAATACACTATCAAACTAAACCTAGACATGATACGTCTACGCACGGGTGCTTTAACCACTGGGGTCAACGAACCTCTGGGTAGTTTTTGTGGGCCACAGAAACCTTCGCAGAAGACGTAGGGTGAAGATGGTCAGGTCTGGATCTTGGCTGGTACTTGATTACCTCTAGGCCTATTGTTGGTATTTTAATCTGATTTTTAGAGATGTGGCTTAGTAGGGTATCCTGGTGGTTACATCTGATTTAGAGATCCAGTTTGACCCATAGGATTTTTGCTAGGGACTAGCAAAAGCTAGGCATGGGGGTATGATGGGAACACCATCATGGGCCCTAACTGGCCACATTTAGTCAGTTTTAATTGATTATAGCTCCTACATAATCATCTGAAGGTCATAATTTCGTATTATTATGATTTGAGAGAACTGTGGGAAATCAGGGTTAATTTTGTAATTTTAACAGCACATCATGAACATAGATTAACCATGGGGTCAATCAAGGGTTAAATAAAGGTCAAATGAGCTCAAAAGTCCAAAAAGTGGGTCAGCACTGACAAAAGCGGGGTTTCATGCATTTCGCGAACCAAAACAACACACCAAAACCATAATTTCACTCACTTAAATTGAAGAGGTTTTGATCAGGATAAAATTCATTTAAACCTCCTTAAATTTGTAGAAAAATATTCTAAGAGGCTTAGTACCCTTTGTTCGACTATTTAAACCTATGTTGACGTAGAACAGGGTTGCAAATGGGATTCTCCCCTAATTTGAGCTTCTATGCAAATTGCCCAATCAAATGTCATTAAAACTTAAATCCTACTTTACCATTAGATTTCTTGGGTCAAAATTAGTTTTACACCAAAATTTGGGCCCAATCAGAGTACATCTTGACCTAGTTTGCAATTTAACCCTTTAAAACTCTATTTCTTACATTTACCCCCCTCATGTTTTGAATTATTTTCAAATGTGTCCCTAATTTCTAATCATTTTCTTCCCTTAGGTTCCTACCGCCATCGGTGGTGGGAACACACCTTCAATGGGATTCGAGAGAGGTTTTCTCCCTCGAATCAAAGCCAATCACCTCCAAACTTGGAAGGAAGATCCTTAAGGAGATTCCCAATCTCCTAAACTACCTCTTGATCTCCAAATCAAGCTCTAGAGCTCAAATGAACTCAAGATTTTCAAGGATTTCTCTCCCTGAAAACTCAAGCATTCCAAGCCTCCTTCCAAGCTTAGAGCTCAATCTTAACCCTATAAGAAACCCCCAACACCAGACTATCCTCCTTAGCGAGGTTTGAGGCTAGAAAACCATCTTCTCCTTCTCTAGCTTGCTCCAACCAAGCTCCGACGATCTCCTCATTCTTCCTTCGTCACCCTTTGCCACATACAATAGGCAGAGGGAACTCCTTCCCCAAAGTCTTGAGCTCCTCGCCGCACCAAGCAAGAGTTGTTCCAATCTTTCCTCCTTGCCATTCTCATCTCAGGAGAATTTATCTTCCCCGATGCCATCCCATCATAGCCGGCCTCGATTTCTCTCCATCTCTCACTCTAACCTCCCTTAATTCCTTCCTTTCCCTCTCTTCATTTTTGCCTACTTAGATATTACTTTCGACCGTCGAACACTCCACCCCACCTCCATCTTCCCAAGTGCCGGCGAAGCTCCGGTGAAGTCAAGCGCACGCCACACAGCACAAAACCACATGCTGCCACATCCATAAGCTCTGCCCTGACCTCCACTACAAAAGCCCTCTCCCAATTTGGTGTTTTGATCACTCCATCATGCCAGCGAGCACCACCTCCTTCGTTCACCCTCTCGGACGTCGCCACTCACTCACACACATCCTCACAGCATGCCACCACCACCACAATACTTGCTACACTTTGGCGATGCTTTTGAGCATTTCTGATGAGGCTGTGAGGCTGTATTTCCTTTTTCAAGTCCTCGTCGGAGCACCGTCGCCTCTACCATCCTCTCCAACGTCTCTCGCCTTCTTCCGACCTTCAAACTCCCTGCTGCAGCTTCCACTTGACACGGCTCCAGGTCTTGAAGCATCCCAAGTTCCCATCAAAACATCTCGTGCTTGCAGTTGCTCTAATTTGGCAAGAGGATCTTTCGCAGGTGCGCAAGGGGAAAGCCTGTGAGATAGTCCCACATCATCCACAACAAACTCGACGCAACACATAAAATTCAAATGTGCCCTTAGTCGATTGCCTCCGAGAGCAACGGGGTGAGGTCCTGGTCACACACTCCATTGCACGTGCCCTTGACTGTGGTTTACGCCACGTAGGTCTGGGCTTGGATCCGATTACCTAGTTACCCAGGTCTATTCTGGTTCCGATGAGAAGAAATCTAAGAGAAAAGAGGGGGGATTTTGCACTGTTCCTCCCTCGGGATTTGCACCCTCTCCCCCATGCTCAAACACTTAGCCTTCTGAGGCTTTGTGAGGCCCTTGTGCCTTACTCTTGTGGGACCCTTGTGTCTCTCTGCTGCTGCTGTGCCATAGCCTTCTACTGAGGCTTGAGGATAAGATGTCTAGGCCTTGAACCTGAGGTTTGATTTGGTTCTGATAGCTTGGTTCTGGCATTGATATTTGATTGCATCTACTGTTCATTTATTTGAGTTAATTGTAGAGTTTAACATTAAGGTTAATTTGGTGGTTCAAACCACCATTTTAACCCGATCTTTTTGCACTTGACTCTTGAGATATTATTCTGATATATACATTGAGCATCATTTTGGTTATACTTGCATATCTTTCTTTATTATTATTATTATTAGTTTTTTTTTAAAACTGAAAGGAAAGCTATCGTACTACGATAGCAATCCAAGAGGGCAATTTATTAATAATGAAAAGAAATACAAAGAGACCTACAAATTTGATCCCCATCTATGTTTGAGGGACCAATACTCATTTACAATTTCTACACAACAAACTAGTCTCTCCTTAAATAATCTCTCATTCCTCGCCCTCCATACGCACCAAAGGGTCACTGCCATGCATAAATTCAACTTCCTAGTTATCCCAAAACCATGCCATAAAGACTCCGAAGATGGAAGAGGCTTGTTACACATTTTTCTCCAAATCGTGTCAGTGACCAAACAAGAGGAAAACAAATGATTCAAACTGTTAGTGTGCATCCCACAAAGATGGCATTCATGCAGTGCTATCCCCATCCTCCTGTGCCTAAGGTCTCCTATTATCAGACCATCCCTTCTACATGACCAGAGAAAGATTTGTACCTTGAGAAGGACCTTCAACAGCCAAAGTTTCTTATCAATGTAATTGCTTCCCATACCACCGTTAGAACTCCTAATTTTTCCATAGGCGCATTGAGTCGTATAGATGCCATCCCCTGCATAAGAATCCTCCACAGTGGGTCTTGGATAGATAGTTTGCAAGTCTGAAACCAGGCACTACTTTTCTTCACATAATCTGGTCCCCTCCCTGACTGCCTCAGATTCAGTCAACGGCCAACATCTGCCAGATTCAGACCAATAGCTATTAACCACCCTATCCTTATCAGTAGAAGCCGAGTTGACCCTCGGGTAAACCTCCTGCAGGGTGCTTAGCGACGTCCACTGCTCTTTCCAAAAATTGAAATGCCTACCATCTCCAAGAATTGGCTGCAATAACTGCCAATTATCTTTGATAGCTTGAGTGACAGAATGCCAAAATGGGGAGGGTTTGGACGGGTATAATCTATTCAGAGCACTGTTGGAGCATCCATAGTAATAGTTGCAATAATGGTGGTAGTAATGATGTGATAATGTATGTGTATGTGTTGTAGTAATTGTTAATGATGTTGGTGGTATGTTGTGATTTGAAACACAATGAGCGTCATTGTGGTGAGTTGTATGGAAAACCAGTCATTACAACCATTATTATTTACTTATCTAATTTTTACTGGTTTTATTCTAGGTCGTTCACTGGGAGGCATTTATTAAATTACATTGCTCTTTGATCTCAAAATTATCCTCTAATTCCAAAAAGAAGCTTTACATCTTATTAAAGAATGAATGAATGTGGACATGGTTTGCCTACTTACTAAGAATTAATTGTAATGCTTGCAAAAACTACTACAAACAAGCACCAAACAATTTATCACTATACTTTAAACTATGTCTTTACAAGTTATAGTATTAATACTTACATGAAAGTACACAATAGACTAAGATTACATAGTATATTAACTTAACTTACTAGTCTCATATCTACAGTAACACATACAATAGTTTTAGTGACAGACGTAAGCGTCGCTAGATCCCAGAAAACACTATATACAAACCTGAGGGAAACTGGGGTCTGCAGCAACGCTTAAGGTGACATTTTATTCTGTTATTAAATATATGGGTTTATTTATAAAAATAATTGGCTATACTACTTATACATATATATATATGTTTATATTTTCATTGTATGTGTATTTACTTACGTATGTACAACATCTCTCTCTCTTCTCCTTCACACCAATCTTCATTAGATGTTCTTCTTCTTTTGTGTTTTCATTCTGCCGTAGTGAGTTTAACATCGTGGCTGAGAGGCGGTTAACAATCGTCATTAACTCTTTTCAAGTAATTAAAAATGTGTTTAATTTGCGGGCGTGCTTTTCGAGAGATACACAGCACCCAGAGGGTGGGACCAAACCTCTACTAAGCACGCCCTAATTCTCATTAGGCCGCTTAATTATATCTTTCATAACTCAGCACAGGGCCTTCTCAGCCCCACGCACACACGCCTCTCTCCAAGCCCCCGACCCCACACAAATCATGCTCAGATATGCTCAAATGAATTGAATGTAATGGTTGTTTCGGGCGCCCGGTGCCCGTGGCGACTGAACGGCTATAACACGAATTCAATATATATCGCTGCACGCGGTTTACAGCGCATGATGTGGCACTATTCGAGCGCCACATCTACACTGAAAATCGCGTGCAGCTGTGGGCTGGAAGGGATTTTGACCCTCAATTCGAGGGCCATAACTTATTTAAAAATAAAAATAAATTATGGAAAATAAAGTATTTACATAATACTATATAATTGTTCAATTAATTTGAAATTTTAATTAGATTTACTATATAAATAAATTCACTAAAGTAGCCTATTTTTACACACTGATTTTGGTGTTTTCTTGGTTAATTACTTATAAATTAGTTACTAGATGGTCTAATTGACCTCATACAGAGTTATAATACAAACATAAGTATTTTATACACATTTTTATTATATTTTTCCGAATTAATGTATGTGTTATTTAAATTTAAATAGCAGTTTTAATTATTCTGCTTTTAAATTAAGTTAAACATAATATAATCAGATATAAATATACTTAAATTAGCCTAAATTACTTAAAGTATATTAGTCTTAATATACAGATTCAATTTAACTTAATTATAATTCTAAATTACTAATTTAACTAATTTAACTAATTTAATTTAACAACTTAGCTATAAACTTAATAAATTTATTATTTATTATTTATAAAGGATTAAATTAAGATAAAAGATTTTATTTACTTATAATCTACATATACATAGATATATATACAGTTTTATAGTTTAACTCTCTTAATTTTACTATTTACTGTTCTAGTTAGTTTAATAATATATATAAATTAGTTCAATTTATATATAATTATATAACTATTATATTTATTGTCTAAACTAGATCTAAAACCTAAATTACAGTATTCATTATATTTACATAGTTAAGTATACAGTATATATATATATATTTACACTATCTATTTACATATGTAGCGTAATATATAGCTTATTTCTATATAAGTATACTTAATATACAAAGTAATATATATATGTATATATATAGATATATAAATATTTTTACTTCTGGTCCTTTTGGGTGTTGCTTTTTAAATTTTTCTACGGTTGTTACAGGTTTGACAGAAGTAGGAGAGAAGAAGGGAAGAGTTAACTAAGGAGAGAGTCCTTAGTTCAGTTTTCTCTTTTAACTCTTGTTTGGATGGTGATTTCTGACTAAACTAGCTGACAGAATTGAGAAAGAATAGACTTGTATGCACTGAAATTAGAGATCAAGTATTGAAACAAGAAAGTTTGTTTACATAAGAAATGAAACACAATCTACTGTCAGCTATGATCAAATTAGAGTCTACAAGGTTTAACACTAGAACCTATCTGTTACAACCTATAATAACTAGACAGTAGCAGCAACAAAACCTTCCAGACTCTGCAGTAGCTCAAGTCACTGTCCAAATGGTCTAACTGCTGTTGCAGTTAGTCCATTTGAGATGAAATGTGAGTTTGGAGAGAAAAACATGTAGCTGCAAGATGCAGCACTTTGCTTTGTTTACTAGGATTAGAGTCAAAAAAATCCAAACTGAAAAGGAAATCTCTGTCAATCCCAAATCTGACAAGGGTTTAATTTCTCACTAAATCACTAAATACCCCAATTCAAAAGCCAAAAACCCTCATCAAAAACTTCATTTCAGATTAAATCCACGAATATCACTGAATTAACTCTTCCTAATGCTATAGACAACATGAAGGAAGAATCAATTCAATCATTTAAAGCCCTTAGTTCAAATCCCAGTTTCATGAAACCTTAAGGAGTATTGAGAACTCCTTAGGTTAGGAAATCACCAAACAGCCATTAAAAAAAAAACTTATGAATGCGAGATCAGACTTCAAATTACCACAGTAATTATCCCTAGATCTGACTTGCATTCAATGCATTCAAGACATTATCAAATTAGATTTATGTATGGCTCTTCTGAGATGATTTCTATCACCAGAAATCCTCTCAGATTCCTTGCCAACAAGGAATTCAAATCAACTTCATTCAATTCGTCAGATCAGGTAGTAAAACCAAAAAGAAAGATCCTTAAAATCCAAATTGAGGAGAAATCTGACAAACTGAAAATTTTGACCCAAAATCAGGGGCTTTTGTGACCAAGAGTGAGGTGAGTGGGAAGCCCCTTAAGTGCTTGTTGATGCCAATTTCAGATCTGAGGTTGAAAACCAATCAGATTTGAAATTGGATCAGAGTGTATGGGTGGAAGATGAGAAAACATGTCGTGGAATATCAAAACTGGACATGAAAATATGGAGAGGTAGATAATTTGAAAACATGGTTCTATGAAGTCTTCCCCTCTGGTCTGAAATGATCAGAGGAGGTGAGGGGGGGAGGATTTAAGCCTAATTCTACTACTACAGCTACTTTAACCTACGGCGAAATTAAACATTAACAATTATATTAATTCTACTCTAAACTACTTAACTACAGCTAAAACTAATATGTAGAATTATAAACCTAATCTAACAGGAAGAATGGGACCTATGGGTCCTTAGCCGGTGGCTAAGGAGGAAGATGACTCCAGCGGAGGGAAGAGTCTGCTAGTGAGGCTCCAGGGTCATCCTCAGGTGCTACGAAGTCCTTAGCGACGAGGAGGTTGAGAGAAGGTGATGATTTCACAGCCGGTGGCTGTGAAATCAGAGGCTTGATGGAGAGGAGGGACTGGAGTGGACGAATGATCGCTAAGAGGTGTAGGAGGGAGCTATCCCTTGCGCGCGACACCATTGAGGTGCTTAAGTAGCATGCTCAGTGGCTGAGATCACCGCGCAGGTGAGGATAATCAAGATGCAACCGGCGGCGAGGTTGAGAGGGGCGGAGAGCGCGGTAAGCTAAGCACAAAATCTGACCGTCAGATGAGATCTAGGGAGAGGGGTGATCGCACGTGCCGAATCGCGCAAAACTTCCATTCGAATCTAACCGCAGATCAAGATCATGAAGAGCGACGGACGACTGAGATTGGCCGTGTTCTTCGCACGCTACAGTGCGTGCGAAGAGCAGCAGGCCTCTCTTTGAAATAAAGGAAAATTACAAACAGACCCTTGAGTGAAGGGGTAGGAGAATTGCATGCAGGCCCATAAGTGAAACGAACTACGACTAGAAGGGCCCTGCAGCTTTTCAATAGGGTCCCTGCGACTTACAAGTAGGTCCAAAGAGGAGTTTTTAAGGGTAAGAGTGTAATGCATGAAGGACCTAAGTGTAAACTACCTATTTCATAACCTAAATGATGTCCAATTGCCTTCAAATTTTTATATGTGCTTAATTGAACATTTAAGACATTAATTATACTTCTGATTTGGCCTTTCAAACTTATTTATGTGTTCAATTGACACATGGATCATCATTTGTACTTTGCTTTCAGAATATCTCATTTTGTGACCTAATTATGAAGTTTTAACACAGAGTAAAGGTTTTAGATATTTTTATTTAATTCCCACACTTAACCCTTTTTATCTGTTAATTTGATATTGTTTTACTTAGTGTCTAGCTTAACTTCAACTTTTTAGCCATGATGAGTAGCCACTCATCATTCCCCCATGCTTACGTTTTGCTAGTCCCTTAGCAAACAATCTGTTGAAGTGTAAGGCAATTTGAGTATCAGCAAGGTAAGTGTGAAGAGATATCTTTTTCTTTTTTCAAAAGTTTTAAGTGTTTGATGATGATCTTCAGGCTGAAAGATTTTTTTCGATAAACCAACTATGTTTTGGACATTGTGAGAACCTTATTACTGAGGATAACCTACCAGAACTCGAGGCTTAAATGACATAGACCATCTCTCAACCAACAAGGACTCTTGATATTTAAACCTTACGTCGAATTCCAGGACTTAGGGGGTTTTACAGAGACTCAGAATGCTATGAGGTTATGGCTGTGCTTTGTGATAAGTCAAGACTAACCAAGTGAATTCTAAAGCTCACTCCCGAGGTTTCACTTCTTTTTAAGTCCAGGTTTCTCCTAACTTCATCTCATGTTTTTGGATGACTCTCAAGAATTGATGGATATTCAAACCCGACCCTTATTGTGTTTATGGCTCAGAGAGCTTTTTTTGGTGGACAAATAGGGTATTTGTTTTGAACCCTGAAAACAATTTTGGTGGAACAAGAGTATTTCCAGATTTTGAAGAACATACTTGAGTTTTTTTTTTTTTGAACAGTATGTCTCCAGAACTTATTTGGTAGAGCACACTGTATTTGGTGGGTGAATTTTTTTTTTTTTTTGTGGAAAGAGTTTCTCCTAGACACAAGACTAAAGATTAGGACAAAGAGTCTACCTACACGCATAGGTAAGGACTCCACCTTCCCTAATGAACACAAGGGTTGAAGTTTAGATTCAAGTGGTCTTTCCTGACATTGTGTAGTGTAAGCCAAGGTTACTTAGACTCCTAAGTCAAACCAAACCAACGAATCCTGTACTGATGACTCAGGTACAAGAATATGTCCTAAAGTTAGGAGAGACTGTGGTCTATCTTGTGAAGGCTCGAAGTGTATTAAGCACAAGCTTGTATCAAGCTCTTATGGCCCGGCAAGTTAAACCAGTAACGGTTGAATGTCCATAGACACTTATTCAAATTTTGTTTTCAGCTAGAAGATCATAGTTAAACACTTATCTTTTATCTTTTTCTCCCTTTCTCCTTAAAATTAATGTCCTCCTTTGACAATAGAGTGCATGTCCCTTATTGTATTTTTGGAATTTTTTTGTGATTTGTTATTTTTTTGTATTTTTAGCTTTGTAAGTTTTTTTTTCAAAATTTTTTTTCAAAATTTTTCAATTTTTTTAAGTATATATTTTTTTTGATAATACTATATGTACTATAGGTGTGTCTACAATTGCATTTCAGTTTAAATAGTTCACCATTTACACCCCCCCATGCTTAAATGTTGCAATGTCATTGAATGAATAGGGTGGATGCAAATGCATGCTTTACTTTTCACTATCCTAGACTGGGTGATGGAAGGAAGTCGGAATGAGGAGATAAACTCTCTGTGCGGACGATTTTAAGTCTGATCTAGGATCAAAGTGAACAGTCGGGCTAGGAAGTGAAATGCATGACATGTGTGTCAATGAAAGTATGCTCAAAATGCAAGGGTAGACACTATATACAAATAAAGACAAGAGTAAGAAAGGTGAAAAACATCTATATACAAGGATAGGTTTTGCTAAGTTTAACGCCTTCAACTAGGTGAAAACTTGTATGGTAATTCAAAATGTAGGAGCGAAATGGTGCAATTGACAAGTCTGAGATCATGCGGCTTAATGAAAGGTTTCAGTCTTTGACCATTTATAGTAAAAGGTTCAGATTTGTCAATTTCAGTGATCTCAACGGCTCCATTGTCAAATATTCTTAAGATTTTGAAAGGTTCAGTCCATTTTGATCTTAGTTTCCCAGGAAAGAGTTTTAGTCTAGAGTCGAAGAGGACTTTTTGACCAGGGTGAAATGATTTCCTAAGAATGTGACAGTCATGGAAGGCCTTAAGTTTATCCTTATAAATCCTTGAGCTTTCATAAGATTCATTCCTTAATTCATCGAGCTCAGAAATTTGTAATTTCCTAAGATCATCGGCCTTCTCTAAGTCCAAGTTACACTTTCTGATGGCCCAATAGGCTTTATGCTCTAGTTCTACGGGAAGATGATAGTGTTTCCCGTACACAAGTCTAAAAGGAGACATGCCTAAAGGGGTTTTGTGGGTTGTCCTATATGCCCACAATGCATCAGAAAGGCGGGAAGACCAATCCTTTCTATCTGGTCGGATGGTAGTCTGTAAAATCTTCTTGATCTCCCGATTGGACAATTCAGCAAGTCCATTGGTTTGAGGGTGATATGGTGTAGCTATCCTATGTGACACCCCATACTTTTGAAGTAGGGACTGAAAATGTGTGTTTCTAAAATGAGACCCTCCATCACTAATGATGGCTTTTGGTACCCCAACTCTAGAGAAGATGAAGTCTTGAATGAATTGTGTCACAACTCTATGATCATTAGTCCTCGAGGGGGTGGCTTCAATCCATTTTGAAACATACTCAACTGCCAACAATATGTACTCGAAGCCATAAGATTTAGGAAAAGGTCCCATGAAGTCAATGCCCTAAATGTCAAAGATTTCGCACACCATGATCGGATTCAAGGGCATCATGTCTCGGCAGCCAATACTGCCGAGAGACTGACAGCGTGAACATGCCCTGCTATATTTGTGTGCATCTTTAAAGATTGTGGGCCAATAAAAATCGCTCTGCAAAATCTTTGCAGCAGTCTTTTTGCCAGAGAACTGACCGCCTCACGCCTGGTCATGGCAGAACGATAAGATGCTTCTAATCTCCTTATCTAGAACACACTTCCTAAAGATCTGGTCTTTACAGTGCTTGAAAAGCCAGGGTTCTTCCCAGTAATAGTGCTTGGCCTCGGATCTAAGTCTGTCTTTTTGATGTCGAACCCAATCAGTGGGGAGGATTCCAGAAGCCAGGTAGTTGACAATGTCAGCATACCAGGGAAGATCAGAATGAATGACCAGCAATTGCTCGTCAGGGAAGTGGTCAGAAATGGGTGCAGAAGGAGAAATCACTTCAGAAGGAATGCAGGATAAGTGGTCAGCTACCACACTCTGCTTTCCAGCCTTATCATGAATCTCTAAATCAAATTCCTGTAAAAGCAGGATCCATCTAATCAGATGAGATTTCGCATCCTTCTTGGCGAGAAGATGTCGAACTGCCATATGGTCAGTGTAGACTATAATGTGGGAACCTAAAAGATAAGGTATGAATTTCTCCAGTGCAAATACTACAGCTAGCAATTCCTTTTCCGTGACGGTGTAATTCCTCTGGGCTTCATCTAAGGTCTTGCTAGCGTAATAGATGACTGTGGGTTTCCTATTCAATTTTTGACCAAGGACAGCTCCTACTGCATATTAGAGGCATCACACATGATCTCAAAAGGGTGAGACCAATTCGGAGGTTGCAGTATGGGTGCCTTGGTAACCAGATCACAAAGTGTCGTATAAGCACGAACACAGTCGTCAGAGATCTGGAAGTCTACATCTTTAGAGAGGAGAGTAGTGAGAGGTCGAGCTATTTTTGAGAAATCCGCTATAAAGCGGCGATAAAAACCAACATGCCCGAGAAAAGATCTAATTTGCTTAACCGATGAAGGTAGTGGTAATTCAGAAATCAACTTTACCTTCGCGTTGTCAACCTCAATTCCTCTCTCAGAGATAAGGTGACCTAATACTAGTCCTTCAGTTACCATGAAGTGAGATTTCTCCCAGGAAAGCACCAGATTCACATTTATGCATCTTTGCAGGACCTTAGTCAGGTGGTCTAAGCATGCATCAAATGTGCTCCTGAAGATCGAGAAGTCATCCATGAAGACTTCAAAGCAATCACCTACTAAGTCGGAAAAAGATTGCAAACATACACCGCTGAAATGTAGCAGATGTGTTGCACAATCCAAAAGGCATCCTATGGAATGCAAAGGTTCCGTAGGGGCAGGTGAATGTCATTTTTTCGTGATCGTCGGGGTGAATTGCCACCTGATTATATCCTGAATAGCCATCCAAAAAGCAGAAAAATCTATTCCCCGCCAGTCTTTCCAGTATCTGATCAATGAAGGGCAAAGGGAAATGATCTTTTTCGTGGCTTGGTTGAGTTTTCGATAATCTATACATACTCGCCACGAACTAGCAATGCGTGTAGGGATGACTTCTCCAGAATTAGTGTTGATGATGGTAAGTCCGGCCTTCTTTGGCACAACCTGAACAGGACTTACCCATCTACTGTCAGAAATTGGGAAGATAATTCCATTGTCCAACCACTTAATCATTTCACTTTTTACCACCTCTTGTAATGTAGGGTTCAATCTATGCTGGGGCTGTCTAGTAGGTCTAGATCCTTCTTCAGTAAAAATCCTATGTGTGTAATAAGAAGGACTGATGCCAGTTAGGTTAGAAAGGTTCCATCCTATAGCCTGTCTATGTGCTCTTAGGACAGATAAGAGTCGTGATTCTTGATCAGATGTTAAGGAAGAGTTAACAATCACCGGATAGGTCTGATCAGGTCCTGAGAAAACATATTTGAGAGAGTCAGGAAGAGGTTTGAGTTCAACAGGTACAGGATCAGAAGGAGCAGGTGTGAAAGTTTCAGGAGATCCTAGAGATACTAAAGGAATAGGAGGTAGGTCCTCAGTCTCTAAATTCGGTATCTCAGTGGAAGTCAAGTCAGAGTCCAAAGAGTGTTGAGGTTCTAAATTTAATGAATTGATTAAGGTATCCTCAACCAACTGATCCAAAGAATCCAGAGAAAAGATTTCTTCAATTAAACTATAGGTCGGTCCTCTTTGGGCCTGAAAAAAATCAATTTTTATTTTCTAATCTCTGAACTTCAATTCTATAAGGCCCTCCTCACAATTGATGTTTGCCTTGGCCGTAGCCAAGAAAGGTCTTCCTAAAATGATAGGTTTGTTCTGGATATCTTTAGGTACTTCCATGTCAAGGACTATAGAGTCTACAGGGAAGTAAAAATCCTTGACCCGCACTAACACATCTTCCAACACTCCCTGAGGTGTCTTAACTGATCTATCAGCTAATTGCAGGGACACCTCGGTTGGCTTCAGATTGCCAACCTCAAAATGTGTCAGCAGAGAGGTTGGGATAAGATTGATGGAAGCACCTAGGTCAAGTAGTGCTCTATTAAATGTGGTGTTACCTATCATGTAGGATAAGAGAGGACTGCCTGGGTCTTTCATCTTAGTTGGGAGGGTACTAGAGATGATGGAACTAGCTTGTTCCGAGAGAATGATTGGACTACTCCCTTTTTGAATTCTTGCTTTACGCTTAGGTGTGCATAGGTCTTTTAAAAACTCAGAGTAAAGAGGAATGTGGCGGATTGCATCCAACAAGGGGATGTTTATGTGGACTTGCTCAAAGAGCTTAAGCAAATCCTCCTCAGGTGCCACACAGGTCTTTTTCTTTCCTTTCTCCTTCTTTAAAGCTTCAGGAAAAGGTACAGGATTGGTGAAAAGAGGTTCAGTCCTAGGTAGAGGAGAAGTAGGAAGTGGAGGAGCAGAACTAGAAGTGGTAGGTGTTGGAAGAGATGGATCTAGTGTGCTTTTACCACTCCTAGTGACTATGGCATTTAGTTCAGCCCTAGAGGTAGATGGTAAATCAGTGTTAGGTAGCAGAGGTGGTTGTGTTTGTGCAAGAGAAGAATTTGAGTCAGTGAAGAATTCAGTGTTGTGCAAAGGTTGTGAAATGACATGTGCTTGGTCTTGCATTGCTAGTCTATGTTGGACATACCTCTGAGCAGGTATGTTCCTAGGGTTGGGTTGTGCTTGAGATGGGAGTGAATGTGGTTGGCGGGACTCCATCAAGTGTGATAGCTGGGCTCTCATCTCAGCTAAGGCCGCGTCCTGTCTTTGCTGCATAGCAATATTCTATTGTTGCATATCACCAAGAGCTTCATGATAGACCCCAACTGGTCATCTCGTGTAGGCCCAGATTGAGAGTATTGGGTGGGCCTGGGTTGGGGTTGCTGGTAGGCACACGGTGGATATCCGTGTGATTGTGGAGGTGGTGCTCGGATCGGGTTGTGCAGTGGTGGTGCAGAAGGTTGTTGAAAAGGAGGTCTCTGTGAATTTCCCGACCACGAGAAATTTGGTTGATTGCGCCATCCAGGGTTGTAGGTTTGTGCGAAAGGGTCATTATGAATGGCATGGAGCTCCTCCGAAACTCCAAAAGGTGCAGGGAAGTCAGTGTAGGGAGGAACAAAGGTTCCTCCAATCGGTGAAGGATATGGAAATGGAAAATCCGGTAATGCAGTTTGTGTTACAGAAATGTTATTCACAGTTTCCCTCCCTGTGGGAAACTGAGAAGAAGTGTTTTGTGCTGGTGACTGAGAAGAAGATGAGGGTTTTGAGAGAAATTTCCATACTTCATCTACTTTCTTCTTGATTAAGCCCACTTTATCCAATTGACTAGCCACTATCTCTAAGTCTTTGCTACTGGATTGGGCTTCGTGTACCACAGTATGTGAGTGGGAATGTGAGGACTTTCTATTAAACACGCTCATTGAAGCATTATTAATAGAGTTTTCGGCCATGCCTTCAAAGAGCTCAAAGGCTGAGTCCTCGTCCTGACATAGGAAATTGGTTCCACAAGCGGCATCTACAAAATTCCGTGTGTCATCATGGAGCCCATGGTAGAAGATCTGGACCTGTTGCCAGCGTGGGACACCATGGTGGGGACATTTTCTCAGAAGCTCGTGGAATCTCTCCCAAGCCTCGTGCATTGGTTCTCCTGAATTCTGAGTGAATGTAGTGATGGCACGCCTTAAGGCATTAGTGCGGCCTACAGGAAAGTACTTCTTTAAGAACTCATGTTCTAAAGAAGCCCAGGAATCTATAGGTGTAGTCTGTGAAAGTGTTCGAAACCAAAAGGCTGCCTTATCTTTCAATGAAAAGGAGAACATTTTCATTAAAAGCGTGTGCTGATCATGTCCTTGCGAACCCAAAGTTTGGGCAAGATTCTTCAGCTCCTCTAAATGCTGAAAAGGGTCCTCAAAAGCAAGTCCATGGAAGTGAGGAATGAGTGCTATAATGTTTGGCTTCAGTTCAGCAATAGGACCCCCATTGGGATAACGTACCACAGGCATTGGTTGGGCAACTGCGGGATTATAATAATCCCATAGTTGAGGTCTACGGGGTTGGGGTGGTGCCTGGGGATTTCTAGGTTGAAGTGGTTGTGGTTGGGGGTTAGCTAAAAGATTAATAGCTTGAGCAAGCTGTTGCACCTGTTGGGTTAGGGTATTCATTTGTAGTTGTGTGTCGAAAAGGTGCTGAAGATGAGGCATAGGTCCTCTCTCCGGTGGTGGATTAGGAAAATTAGGATAAGGTGGAGGTTGGAACCTAGGGATAGGTGGTTGCTGTGGTGGAGGATGTGCAACTAAGTCTGGAGGAAGTACTTCAAAATCCTCGAATTGTGACGACTCAAGATCATCCTCTTGGTGAATGGAATTATGAATAGGATTTTGAGACTCGGGAGGTAAAGGATTAGAAGTGGAGGGCAAAGAGGAAGATGCAGTAGCTTGGGTACCAGTACCCAAGGGGAGTACAAGTTCTGGGTTTTGGGATCTCCTACCTTCCATTGAGTTGGTTTTTGAAATCACGTTTACTACAATTCGTTCCAACTCAATGGGAAAATTTTAACCACGTTCACAGAAAGTGGAAAAATCCCAATTAAATCTCAATTCATTCGAAGACAAATCAAGCGAGATAAATTGGAAAAAAAAAATTTCCTAGAGGCTGCTACGCAAAATTATGTTGTACACAAGCAATTGTTTCAAACAATTGTACGTGTCTTAAGATAAACCTAGCGATGTGCAAACCTCTAAAATCCACTGGGAATCTGGATAAGACTTAGCGTGTGAATCCAGATCCTGTGGTTGCAGAAAGAGATGAGGTAGAAACCCGTGTGTTGTGACCTTAAGTGATCGTGCTATGTGCATGATAGCAATCAACACAAGGCGATGAAAATCTCAATCAAGGTTTCACCCAAAGTTAATATCTTCTTTTTGACTTAATTCAAGTGATTATGATATGATTTCTATGCTGCTTGTCTCACTCTTTACTCAGTTCAGTACATGAGATGGTCTTCTTTAATTTTAAGTCAAATGCAATGATGACAGGAGTTAGAGTAAGGTAAAAAATGCGTACCTGACTCCAGCAATCTTCTATATGCAGATTTGACTTGAATTAAAATCTAGCAGAGAAGTATGCAACCTAAGATGGATGCCTATGATTATGCTGCTGCTAGATAAGGATGAGATCTTTTTGATTTTTTTTTTTTTTATGTATGCAACAAGCAAAAACAAGGAAAGAAATCAATTAGGAAAATCGCAATGGAAAAACTGTATCGATGAGGGAGAAGTAGAAAATAAAAGTCCAGACAGTCCACAGTTATTACAATGAATGTGTGAGAACAGGCTCTCACAACTTATGACTAACAATTCTTCCTAATTAATATACCTAAATCTATCTAGACTATACTACTATTATTACTAATCCTACAGCTACTCCGAGGGCAAACTCCTCCTGGATGTCGGGTCAGGAGCACAGCGACTCCACCAGGCAGACGACCTCTATCTGGATGATGATACTGCTTCTCCTCCTCCTCAAGTGATTAGAAAAATAACAAATGATTAGTAAAAGAATAAAAGAATGTAAACACATTAACAAATAAATCAATGGAAGAAAGCAATTACAATCAATGAATTTAAATGAAATGAAGAATTTCTATATACAAAAGAATTAAAGGGCAATTTTGGCGTAAAGAGCGATGCCTCCGCAGCAACGGCGCCAAAAATAATACAATGGAAGTGGTAGTAATGATGTGATAATGTATGTGTATGTGTTGTAGTAATTGTTAATGATGTTGGTGGTATGTTGTGATTTGAAACACCATGAGTGTCATCGTGGTGAGTTATATGGAATACCAGTCATTACAACCATTATTATTTACTTATCTAATTTTTACTGGTTTTATTCCAGGTCGTTCACTGGGAGGCAATTATTGAATTACATCGCTCTTTGATCTCAAAATTATCCTCTAATTCCAAAAAGAAGCTTTACATCTTATTAAAGAATGAATGAATGTTGACATGGTTTGCCTACTTAGTAAGGATTAATTGTAATGCTTGCAAAAACTACTACAAACAAGCACCAAACAATTTATCACTATACTTTAAACTATCTTTACAAGTTATAGTATTAATACTTACATGAAAGTACACAATAGACTAAGATTACATAGTATATTAACTTAACTTACTAGTCTGATATCTACAGTAACACATACAACAATTTTAGTGGCAGACGTAAGCATCGCTGGATCCCAAAAAACACTATATACAAACCTAAGGAGGGAAACTGGGGTCTGTAGTGACGCTTAAGGTGACATTTTATTCTGTTAGTAAATATATGGGTTTATTTAGAAAAATAATTGGCTATACTACGTATACATATATATATGTTTATATTTTTATTGTATGTGTATTTACTTACATATGTACAACATCTCTCTCTCTTCTTCACACCAATCTTCATTAGATGTTCTTCTTCTTCTTTTGTGTTTTCATTCTACCGTAGTGAGTTTAACATCGTGGCTGAGAGGCGGTTAACAATCGTCATTAACTCTCTTTAAGTAATTAAAAATGTGTTTAATTTGCGGGCGTGCTTTTCGAGGGATACACAGCACCCAGAGGGTGGGACCAAACCTCTACTAAGCACGCCCTAATTCTCATTAGGCCGCTTAATTATGTCTTTCATAACTCAACACAGGGCCTTCTCAGCCCCACGCACACACGCCTCTCTCCGGGCCCCCGGCCCCACACAAATCATGCTCAGATATGCTCATATGAATCGAATGTAATGGTTGTTTTGGGTGCCCGGCGCCTGTGACGGCTGAACGGCTATAACACGAATTCAATATATATCGCTGCGTGGTTTGCAGCGCACAATGTGGCGCCATTCGAGCGCCACATCTGCGCTGAAAACCGCGTGCAGCTGTGGGCTGGAAGGGATTTTGGCCCTCAATTCGAGGGCCATAACTTATTTAAAAATAAAAATAAATTATGGAAAATAAAGTATTTACATAATACTATATAATTGTTCAATTAATTTGAAATTTTAATTAGATTTACTATATAAATAAATTCACTAAAGTAGCCTATTTTTACACACTGATTTTGGTGTTTTCTTGGTTAATTACTTATAAATTAGTTACAAGATGGTCTAATTGACCTCATACAGAGTTAGAATACATACATAAGTATTTTATACACATTTTTATTATATTTTCCGAATTAATGTATGTGTTATTTACATTTAAATAGCAGTTTTAATTATACTGCTTGTAAATTAAGTTAAACTTAATATAATTAGATATAAATATACTTAAATTAGCCTAAATTACTTAAAGTATATTAGTATTAATATATAGATTCAATTTAACTTAATTATAATTCTAAATTACTAATTTAACTAATTTAATTTAACAACTTAGCTATAAACTTAATAAATTCATTATTTATTATTTATAAATGATTAAATTAAGATAAAAGATTTTATTTACTTATAATCTACATATACATAGATATATATACAATTTTATAGTTTAACTCTCTTAATTATACTATTAACTGTTCTAGTTAGTTTAGTAATACATATAAATTAGTTCAATTTATATATAATTATATAAATATTATATTTATTGTCTAAACTAGATCTAAAACCTAAATTACAGTATTCATTATATTTACATAATTAAGCATACAGTATATATATATATATTTACACTATCTATTTACATATGTAGCCTAATATATAGCTTATGTCTATATAAGTATACTTAATATACAAAGTAATATATATATGTATATATATAGATAAATAAATATTTTTACTTCTGGTCCTTTTGGGTGTTTCTTTTTAAATTTTTCTACTGTTGTTACAGGTCTGACAGAAGTAGGAGAGAAGAAGGGAAGAGTTAACTAAGGAGAGAGTCCTCAGTTCAGTTTTCTCTTTTAACTCTTGTTTGGATGGTGATTTTTGACTAAACTTGCTGATAGAATTGAGAAAGAATAGACATGTATGCACCGAAATTAGAGCTCAAGTATTGAAACAAGAAAGTTTGTTTACATAAGAAATGAAACACAATCTACTATCAGCTATGATCAAATTAGAGTCTACAAGGTTTAACACTAGAACCTATCTGTTACAACCTATAATAACTAGATAGTAGCAGCAACAAAACCTTCCAGACTCTGCAGCAGCTCAAGTCACTGTCCAAATGGTCTAACTGCTGCTGCAGTTAGTCCATTTGAGATGAAATGTGAGTTTGGAGAGAAAAACATGTAGCTGCAAGATGCAGCACTTTGCTTTGTTTACTGGGATCAGAGTCAAAAAAATCCAAACTGAAAAGGAAATCTCTGTCAATCCCAAATCTGACAAGGGTTTAATTTCTCACTAAATCACTAAATACCCTAATTCAAATGTCAAAAACCCTCATCAAAAACTTCATTTCAAATTAAATCAATGAATATCACTGAATTAACTCTTCCTAATGCTATAGACATCATGAAGGAAGAATCAATTCAATCATTTAAAGCCCTTAGTTCAAATCCCAGTTTCATGAAACCGTAAGGAGTATTGAGAACTCCTTAGGTTAGGAAATCACCAAACAGCCATTTAAAAAAAAACTTATGAATGGGAGATCAGAATTCAAATTACCACAGTAATTATCCTTAGATCTGACTTGTATTCAATGCATTCAAGACATTATCAAATCAGATCTATGCATGGCTCTTCTGAGATGATTTCTGTCACCAGAAATCCTCTCAGATTCCTTGCCAACAAGGAATTCAAATCAACTTCATTCAATTCGTCAGATCAGGTAGTAAAACCAAAAAGAAAGATCCTTAAAATCCAAATTGAGGAGAAATCTGACAAACTGAAAATTTTGACCCAAAATCAGGGGCTTTTGTGACCAAGAGTGAGGTGAGTGGGAAGCCCCTTAAGTGCTTGTTGATGCCAATTTCAGATCTGAGGTTGAAAACCAATCAGATTTGAAATTGGGTCAGAGTGTATGGGTGGAAGATGAGAAAACATGTCGTGGAAAATCAAAACTGGAGATGAAAATATGGAGAGGGAGATAATTTGAAAACATGGTTCTATGAAGTCTTCCCCTCTAATCTGAAATGATCAGAGGAGGTGAGGGGGGGAGGATTTAAGCCTAATTCTACTACTACAGCTACTTTATCCTACGACGAAATTAAACATTGACAATTATATTAATTCTACTCTAAACTACTTAACTACAGCTAAAACTAATATGTAGAATTATAAACCTAATCTAACAGGAAGAATGGGACCTATGGGTCCTTAGCCGGTGGCTAAGGAGGAAGATGACTCCAGTGGAGGGAAGAGTCTGCTAGTGAGGCTCCAGGGTCGTCCTCAGGTGCTACGAAGTCCTTAGCGACGAGGAGGTCGAGAGAAGGTGATGATTTCACAGTCGGTGGTTGTGAAATTAGAGGCTTGATGGGGAGGAGGGACTGGAGTGGACAAATGATTGCTAAGAGGTGTAGGAGGGAGCGATCCCTTGCTCGTGACACCACTGAGGTGCACTGAGGTGCTTAAGTAGCATGCTCAATGGCTGAGATCACCGCGCAGGTAAGGATAATCAAGATGCATCCGGCGACGAGGATGAGAGGGGCGGAGCGCGCGGTGAGCTAAGCACAAAATCTGACTGTCAGATGAGATCTGGGGAGAGGGGTGATCGCACGTGCCGAATCATGCGAAACTTCCATTCAAATCTAACTACAGATCAAGATCACGAAGAGCGACGAACGGCTGAGATTGGTTGTGTTCTTCGTGAGCTATAGTGCGTGCGAAGAGCAGCAGGCCTCTCTCTGAAATAAGGAAAATTACAAACAGACCGTTGAATTAAGGGGTATAAGAATTGCATGTAGGCCCATAAGTGAAAAGAACCACGACTGGAAGGGCCCTGCAGCCTTTCAAAAGGGTCCCTGCGGCTTACAAGTAGGTCTAAAGAGGAGTTTTTAAGGGTAAGAGTGTAATGCATGAAGGACCTAAGTGTAAACTACCTATTTCATAACCTAAATGATGTCCAATTGCCTTCAAATTTTTATATGTGCTTAATTGAACATATAAGACATTAATTATACTTCTAATTTAACCTTTCAAACTTATTTATGTGTTCAATTGACACATGGATCATCATTTGTACTTTGCTTTCAGAATATCTCGTTTTGTGACCCAATTATGAAGTTTTAACACAGAGTAAAGGTTTTAGGTCTTTTTCTTTAATTCCCACACTTAACCCTTTTTATCTGTTAATTTGATGTTGTTTTACTTAGTGTCTAGCTTAACTTCAGCTTTTTAGCCATGATGAGTAGCCACTCATCACATAGCCATCATTAATAAGTTCAGTCCATAACCTTTCCTCCCCATTTAGAATTTTGATAGCCCATTTAATCAATAAGGCCTCATTAAACTCTTTAAGTGCTTTAATCCCCAGTCCACCTTCTTCCTTGGGGTGACACAGATGTTCCCATTTCAGTGGTTGCATGAACATACCCTCATGTCACGCACCTTTCTAAAAGAATTTCTTTCGCATCAAATCCAACCGTTTCCAAATGGATTTCAGAGCTTTGGAAAGGGAAAAGTAGAAAACTAGAATGGAAGTGATAATAGAATTTAACAAGATTAGCCTTCCGTCTGTAGATAGGAACTTACTGATCCATCCTTTTAGCTTAACATAAATCTTGTCAAAGAGGGCATTCCAATCACTCTTCCACAACTTTGAATACCTCAATGGCAGCCCCAAATATCTGATTGGGAGTTCCCTATGTGGCTGACAATGCATATTGCTCCTGCTCATTCATGCCAAAACATATCAGGGTGGATTTCTCCTTGTTTAATCTCAGACCAAACAGATCCCCAAAGATGTTCACCATATGTCCTAATGCTTGGGCTGCAGCAGTTGTCCCCTCAACAAAAAATACTATGTCGTCAACATATTGGAGTACAGGGGCCATAGCTCTTCTGTTGGACAGTGAGTATCCTTTAATGACATCAGCCTCAACTAGTTTACCAGCATACCTAGCCAGTCCATCCACAGCAAGGTTGATGACCAGCAGGGCTAACAGGCATCCTTCCCTAACACCGCATTATGGCTGAGTCCATGCCCTACATGGTTTGCCATTGATCAAAGGAGAGAAAGAAGAGGTTGTCATATAGTGCTTCATCCATTGGATCCATAAGGAAGTGAACCCTCTTCTCTTAAACACCTCCCAGAGATACGGCCATGAAATATAATCATAGCCCTTCCAGAAATCAACTTTCCACATAAAGGCTTTACATTTCCTTCTGTGCCACCCACACACCATCTCCTGAGCCATAATAAACGATTCCTGCAAGGATCTATTAAGGAGGAAGGCTGATTGGATAGGATGAATCAGATTCTGCAAAATCGACCTCAACCTATTTGCTAATATTTTTCTCACCACCAAATAAATTGAGTTTGAGAGTGCAATAGGCCTGAAATCAGAGAAACTCTCTGCTCCTTGGACCTTCGATAACAAAAAAAGAAAGGATCAATTGATCTTATCAAAGCCAAAATTCCCTCTCTCAAACTCCTTGATAACCTCCATCACCTCACCACTAACCAAGCTCCACAGTTCCTTGTAAAAGAAAACTTGGATGCCATCAGGCCCAAGGGAGCCCTCATTGTTTAGCTCTTTTATGGCGTCCACAGTTTCTTTCTCAGTGATGGTATTAATCAACATGGAAGCCTGTTCCACTTTATTATTGTGATTAGTTGATTGAAATTTTTAATTTGCTCCCTCCAAACGACCTTGAACTCACATTGATTTCGAGTTTATAAATGTAAGTGTAGTTGCAATTTTTATCCTATACTACGATGCTAGACTTTAAAATGACGATTCCCATGATAAACATCTTGGTAACCCATCAGTTACTCTGGCAAGCTCTCCTCAACCTCCTCTTTCACACGTGCTCTCAATCAATGAACACCGCCACCATCTTCCTCACGCACCTTGTCAGCCAAAGCAAGGGCTTTATTAACCTCATCCTCCTCGTCGTTCCACTTGCCGTCGACTTCATCTTCCTCATGCCCGACCAATCAATGGGGGATGTGGTCTCACCTCCTATCTCCCTGATAAGTTCCCCATTCTCTTCCTCTTCCTTCATAGATTCTCTTAGGCTCTCTAGTCTTAAGATTTAGCCACTCATCTTCCCATTCGTTCCCTTTCTTCCCCAACTCTGGTGAAGCTCCATCGAGCTCGCATTGTCACCACATCACCTTCACGAAAATCACCCTCACACCTCTACAACCAGAAGCCCTCAACTACTTGAGGGTTTTGGTCCACATTTCTTCCAGTCGACTGAACCCATCAAAATTGCTAACCTTAGCCCACATCTGGCCACCACAAGCTGCCAACACCAGGCCAACACCACCACCACACTTCACTCTTCACATGAAAGCTCTTGGATGTGCTAATTGGGTCTTTAAGCCTGTGTTTTCTATAATAGGGTTTCCACACTGATCCCACCATCCCCAACATCGTCAACCACCTCCAACCGTTAAAGCTTCACGAAAAAAACCTCCCTCCGTGTCACATGGTACCAGGAGTCCATCTACGTCCTTGGATCAAAGATCTAATGACTGGATCTTCATCGATCAAACAACCAACATCCACATTCAACTACTGAAAGAACGAAGATGGGCTTCTTCTAAAGTCCCACATCTTGAAGTTTTGTTTTAGAACTTGCCATAAATTAGCTTCTTCACATTGGCTATTTGCCCAAAAGAGCAAGGGGTTGGATCCCCACACCATTCACGAGCACACACACATACACGCCCACACGTGTGCTGGCATGCATGTGCACTGATGGGAATACCATCATGAGCCATAACTAGCTTAGTTTGATCTGATTAAGTCAATAAAAGCTCCTACATATCCATCATAAGGTCTTAAGGGCATAAAACATTGATTTGAGAAGAAGATAAGAATATAGGGTTATTTTTGCAAATTTACCATTTTATCACAAAAATAGAATAACCGTGGGTTTTCTCAGGGGTTGAACAAAGGTCAAATAGCCTTAAGAGTCTAACAAGTGGGTTAGAATGGATAGAAAAGGATTTTCGCACGTTTCAGGAATTAAATGACATCTGAAATCCTAAAAATAGACCTGCTTAATTTACTGAGGTTCTGGTCAGGATAAAATTCACCTAAATCCTCTAAAATCATATAAAAATTTTCTCTAGGGTTTGGTACCTTCAATTTGTCCATTGGAACCCATCTTGACCCAAAATAGAGTCTCATACAGATATTTGCCTTAATTTGGGTAATTATGCAAATTACCCTGTCAAACTAGGTCAAAACCAAAGTCAAACTTCACCATTGGATTTATTAGGTCCAAATTAGGTTTTTACCAAAATTTGGGCCTAATCTGAAATCATCTTAACTTAGTTTGTAATTTGGTCCTATCTGACTCTTTTATCTTACACACATGCCCTAACTTTTGAATCCTTTACAAGTAGGTTCCCAACTTTATCGTCTGCATCAAATAGGTCCCTGCTTCCATGAAATCCTAATCCTACAACTCCATAGAGCTTGATTTAGCATTTTCTCCTTGATTCTTTGACGAATCCCTCTCAGATTTAAAGGGAAGTTCACCAAGGAATTCCCTTCCTTTTGAGCTAGATTCGAAGCTCTAAAATTGGCCCAAATTCTGATGCGAACCTTTGAAACATTCAGGTCTCCATCTTTGGAGAACCTTCCAAGCTTTGGAAGCTTGCTTCCCAAGCTCAAATCATCCTCTAGGGCCTATAAAAGAAGCCCCAATGCATACTGTCCATCCCACGCTCGAATTCAACCGGAATAACCTCCAATTCTTCTCTCCTCTGGCTGAAGTGCTCCTCGACATCCGGTGACCTCCACTATCTCCATTCCTCGTCCATTCAGAATATCGGCGATGGATTTGTCTCCCTCAGCTTCCTCCGCGTCGAGCAGCACTAGCCGACGCCTCTATCTCCTTTATTCTCGCCGTCCAACCCCCACCGGAGCTACCTTCTTCCCCAGCGCTGATCATACCGCAACCAGCATCGCCTCTGCTCCCCATCGTCTGCCAACTACCTAAATAAGTTCCCTAACTCCTCTACTTCATTTTCACCCCAACCACACTCAGTTTCTACTATAACTACTGCCCGTTCATCGTCATCCCTTCCGCATCCGGCCACTCCTCCGACGAGGCCCATCTCGCTCCACATACCACTAAACTCCTTGCCGTTCATCCCTACATCTATGCTTCTACCCAAGAGGGAAAAAAACCCCTGTCTATTTCGCTGATTCACCACCCAAACACGCCCCCGAACTACCCACCTTCGCATGGCCATCTTCGTCTCCACCAGCCACCTGCAGACACTCTCGCCTCACACTGCACCCACCACCACATTCGTCGTCCTCCGGCAATACTGCTGAGCCATCTGACGTAGCCGCGAGGCTCTTTTTCTTGCATTTTAGGTACTTGATCTTCCATGCCATTAGCGGCGAGCTCGAGTGAAGCTTGCAGTGTTCTTCAACTGCTGCAAATCCCAGATCCTACAAACAGGTGTCGCGGCTACGTCCCAGGAATCATCCCAGGTCTTCAATTGGAAGCCATACCCTTAGCAACTGCCCTGATTGAGTGAGCAATCCAGCCGCAGACGCACGCATGGAAGGTGGGACATTTAATCCCACCTCGGAAACCATTGAGCATCCAACACCGCAAAAGAGAAATTTATGCCTATGCCTCTACGCCTCCTAACACGAGGGTGAGGTCCTCCTTACCCACACACGCCTCGCCCGTGACACGCATCACACGGGCCTGGTCCGGCCCATTTACCGACCTACTACGCACACCTCGGCTGTGACCCACGCCCACAGCCTTGGTCCCGAGTGCGCTTAGATCCGAATCTGATTACCCATGTCTGTGGAAGGCTTTGGGAGAGTGGAACCCAGAGAGAGAGAGAGCGAGGGTTAGGGGAGGGTTTTGCTCTGAGGAGATTTCAACACTTAGCCAAAATCAGAGCCCCTCTGTGTGAGAAGAGAAAGAAAAGAGAAGTGAAGGCAGAAGATGAAGGTGCATGTAACGTGAAGAAGAAGAGTCTGCAGAAAACCAAAGAAGAAGAGAAGAACAATGCTTCCCTAGCACTGTAGCACCTGCTATTTAAGTCGACTGATTGGCTTAACCATCGACTGATACTACTGTTGCATTGATATTACTATTGCATTATTTGAGATACTTGAGCTTATTTGTGCTTAGGGCTATTTGGTGATTCAAATCACCATTTTACTTTAATCTTTTTTCTTATTGACATTTGCTTTATCATATATATCATTCTTGCTTGGATTTATTGTTATACATTGATAGAATTGCAATTTTGAGAGTTAATTGTTACTTGCTTCCTGTGTTCGACCTCGAATTTCTTTTGAGCATAAATATTATCTATTTTCAAGCGATTTCAACCTATACCATGATGTAGCTGTTATAACCTTGATTTCGTCGACAAACATGCACACGCGTGGAGTGTTTTTATATCTCAGGATTTGTGCACTGAGAGATATTAGCTTGCTGCAAAGAAGGGCTTTGGGAGTGACTTTTAAGATGTCCAAGTGCATCTTGGAGATGTTTGATTGAGTGAAATAAAGCCTACGCATGAAGGCTTAAATGTGCTAAGTTGCAAAATAATTTTTTTAGCCTCTATTACAATTATTTTTAGCTCTTTGAAAACTCAATTTTCTTATCTATATGTGAGAAGTATCCATTGCATATCATCCCTTGTGAATCAGATTATTGTTGGTGGCACGACTAGGCGAGAGGAGAAGGCGAGAGGATGGGGAGAAGGCGAGGGAAGGGTGATCGATGCTGGGCGGAGGGCGGCAATGGGGAGGAGCCGTCCAGGGATGGAGCAGAAGGTGAATGGAGGACGTGGAGATTGAGGGCTTGGAGGAGAAGGGAGCGGATCTGGCAAGAGAGGTTCTGTAGGTCATCTGAAAATGCTCGAAGACGTACCTGGAGGAGGAAGAATGGAGAGGTTCTCTGCTTCAGATGCAGACGAAGGGGGCATGTGGCAGCAATTTGTAAAAACCACTTGATCTGCTTGGAATGCAGGGGTGAAGGACACAAGCACGAGTTGTGCACTAGGAGGATTCCTTTGCGATCACAGAGGGCTGTCTCGCATCCTGTCTGGAGGGTTAAGAATGAAACTCGTTTGCCGCCACCAGCGGCATTGGGTAGGCACACAATTGAAGTTGAGATCCCATCTTCGGAAGAGATCTCGACTGTAGAGATCACGTTGAGAGGTGCTTTGATTGGAGAGATCATGGCAGGCAGGCCGTCGATCGAAATGCTTCAGAACCTGGTATGTTCCTTAGATCTTCTATCTGTGGGCTGGAAGGTAGCCATGTTATCCCAGTCTCGCTTCTTGGTGTAGGGTTTGGGCATGTTGGATCTAGAACGATTGAGATTTCATTCAAGTATTTTTGAAGACTTCATTGTGATTTGGAGAATGGTCTCTCCATTTGATGGGGCACTGTCTGAGCGGCCTCCACAAAGAGTGACCTCTAGGAGGATTCTCCTTGAGATCTCTAGTCTACCATTGCACCTGTAGTTAAAGGGGGTTGTCTCTAAAATGTTAGCAGGTTTTGCATCAATCTGTGATGGTTCTGAAGTTTTGATCGAAGAGGGGGGCATTAGGTCTCTAAAAATTGAGGTGGAAGTTACCAATGCTGGCTCAATTCCTGATTCGATCACAATTAGATGTGGGGGCACTTCTTGGCTTGTTAGGCTTGCTGTTCATGGACAGGTGTCTGGGCAGGTTGAATGTGGCCAAGATAAGTCGTCTGAGGAAGAACTGAAGCCTGGAACCAACAATGAGGCGAGAAAACAGAGTGACAGATGTGGACGCACTCCTCCTGCTAATTCTCCTGAACCCAAAAAGAGGAAGGACTATCACTGTGTCATGGCTGAGGAAGATCAGATGGAAGATGTTACAGCTGCTGATAGCAGACAATCTATGATAGTCAAAGAGGGCGGCTATCTAGAGGTTGTTGAGACTTCAATGGCAGATTCTGAGATGAACTACAGTATGGAAGTGGGCAGGATAGGAAGGGATTTGATGCTTAAAGAGCCAGACCAGATGCAGCTTGCTATTCCTGCTGACTTGCAGTATGGCAGTGGTTCCAATCAAAAAAGAGGTGTGGGTAGATCTCTATACATGTTGAGAAGGAGAAGGAAGGAGACCTTGCCCCCTATTGAGGAGCAAAATATTGCTAAATCCATTATGGTTGAATGTGTGGGCTGCAAGGCCAATGGGGATCTTCCTAATGAGGAATGAGAGTTTTGTCTTGGAATGTGCATGGGCTACGCAACAAACAAAGAAGGGCTTCATTGTGTAGATATCTCTCTGAGTGGGAGATAGACTGTGCCCTTATACAAGAGACTCACTTAGAGAGGGAGAATGGTCAAGAATGGGACTGTTTTAAGCAATTTGGCCGTAGTGATATTGCAGCTAAGGGTGCTACTGGTCGGTCTGGTGGACTGGCTTTTTGGTGGAGAAAATCTTCCATTTCAGTAACTGAAATTATTTGTGATAGGTTCTTAATTTCTTGTAGAAGTCAATCTCCCCAAGGAGATATGGAATGGTTTATATCTTGCATATATGGTCCTTGTGTGGCAGCAGACAGAGTTGGCTTGTGGGAGGAACTCTATGCAATGCATCAAAGAGTGCAAGAGACCCCATGGTTGTTAGGGGGTGATTTCAATTGTTATCTTTCTGGTGATGATAACCCGGATGGGAGAGTGGATAGTTCTACAGGTGGCTTCCAATTGGCTATGTAGAACATGGGCTTGACTGAATATCCCATCAGTGGTGTGGAGTATACTTGGAGGAATGGCAGTGGACAGATTCTTTGGCAGTCCTAGTTTGTTAGAGAGATATCAACTATCAGCTGTTTTGAGCCGTGATAGTCCGTTCTCTGACCACATGCCTTTGGTTTGGGACAGTGGGGTGAATGCAAACATGGGATCATACTTCAAACTCAAGAGATCTTGGTTTAGGGAAGAAGGATTCATGCAAATGGTTTCTCAGTGGTGGCAAAGCAAGGATGTTCAAGGCACTGCCACACAGCAGTTTGCTGCAAAATTGGTTGGTCTGCTTGAAATGTTGAAGGAATATGGGCAGGCTGTGAATCTAATCAGAGACCAGAAGAGGAGGGAAGCCTTGATAGTCATCAGGGATTTGGATCTGAAAGAGTGCAGGCTGACTTTGAAACAACAGGAGCATCATCTAAGGTAGCAGATGCAAGTAGTTGTGGGGGATGAGGATCTGAAAATAGAAATGGATTGGCGTGAAAAATCCAGACAGCTATGGCTTAAAGAGGGTGATGCGAACACAAAATTTTTCCATCTTGCGGCCAGTGCTAGAAGGAGATTCAACCTTATTTCATCTATTAAAGTTGAAGAAAGAAATATTACCTCTGTTAAGGAGATCAGATCTGAAGCAAGTAAATTTTTTAAAGAAACTTCCAAGGCTGCTCCAAGAGGTTCTTGGAGGATGGCAGCAATGGACTTCCCTTGTGTAACTAATGAACAGAGAGACATGCTTGTGACCCCTATTTCTGAACAAGAAGTGCTAAAAGCTATTAAAGAGTTAAATAATGAAGGTGCTCCCAATCCGGATGGATTTTAGGTGTTTTTCTATAGAGAGCTATGGAATGTTGTTAAGGTGGATGTGTTAAAGGTTATTCATGAGTTTGAATTGGGCAACTCAGGATTTGAGAGGCTGAACAAATCCTATCTGTTTCTGTTGCCTAAGAAATCATGTGCGGAAAGTTTTTCTGATTACAGACCCATTGCGCTATCTAATTCCATCTACCTTATTATTAGTAAGGTTATTGCTAACAGATTGCGGGAGGTTTTAAAGGACTTGATAATGCCTATTCAGTCAGCTTTTCTTCCTGGGAGATCATTACAAGAGTCATTCATTGTTGCGCAGGAGATTGTTATGGGTTGGTGAAGGAGAAAATCCAAGGATTTCTTATGGAAAGTAGATTTTTCCAAAGACTATGAGTCTCCTGGTCATACTTGTGGGAGATTCTTAGAAGGAGGAAATTTCCACCCTTATTGATTCAATGGGCGAAGAGGTGCATTACGATAGCCTCTTTTTCCCCATTGATAAATGGTAAACCGTGTCACTCTTGGATTCAGCCCCAATGTGGAGTAAGGCAAGGTTGCCCTATTGCCTCTCTGATTTTTAACCTTGCGGTGGATACTTTGGCTAGATTTGCCTGCAAACTGGCTGTGGATGGTTTTATAAGGGGGTATTCAATGTCTAATCATAGGGCTCTAGCCCCTATACTTCAATATGCTGATGATACTATTTTTCTTGTGGAAGGGGGAAGAGAGAAGCACAACCTCTGTTACATATGGTAAAAATTTTTGGAGAGGTTTCTGGTCTCATATTGAATGGAAGTAAATCCTCCCTAGTCAATTTTGGGATGAATAGTGGGTTACAGAATGAGATCTCCACCATTCTAGGTACACCTGTGGTTCCACTGCCGATTAAATATCTAGGTCTGCCTTTGAAATGTTCTAAGATGAAGAAAGCAGATTGGTCTTTCCTCTTTGAAAAGGTAGCTACGAAATTGGAGGGCTGGAGCAGTAGATACTTACCAAAAGGGGGGAGGTATATATTACTGAATTCTATTATCACTTCGATTCATGTTTTCTTTTTCTCTGTCCTTAGAGCTCCGAACTCTATTTGGAAAAAGCTGGAGGTGATGTGGAAAAGATTCTTTTGGAAAGGGGCCTCTCATCAAGGGGCCTTTTTTCAACCCTTGAAGTGGGAATCAATTTGCAAACCAAAGAAGATGGGAGGTATGGGTGTTAGATCCCTTAAAGAATTCAATGAAGCATTACTATTGAAGTGGGTTGTTTGGTTGCTACAGAGGGAAAAAAAATATGGACAGAAATTATCCAAGATAGTTATGGGAGTACCAATGATGAGATAAATCATCTTAACCCACGTAAACCGTCCCCCTTTTGGTCTTCTATGGTGAGCGCCCTAAAGGATAATTGGAATTTTTTCAAATCAGTTTTAGGTGATGGAAAAAGCTTCAAGTTTTGGCTAGAAAATTGGGTACATGGAGGGACGCTTAAAGACAGGTTCCCCCTTACTTATGCTGTGGCTGCAAATAAAAATGCGGTGGTAGCCGATTATTGGGACGCGGTTTCGGAGCAGTGGTTGTTAAATAATGGTGGGTGGAATAATCATGAAACAAGAACTCATGTAGAGAATGAACGTCTCATGCAAGAGCTTGCTGCTTTCAAACCCATGCCTCATGAATATGACACATACAAATGGGAAGGTAATTTTTCTACTGCAGCTGCTTATGACAAATTGATAATGTCCTCCAGGATGGCAGAAGATGAAGAAATGGGGAAAAAGCTATGGAAGTTAAAAATACCACTAAAGTTACAAATTTTCTTATGGCTCTACAGGAGGGATGGATTGATTACTGGAGATCTGAGGCACAGAAGGATGGGGACCCCCACCCAGTTTTGTTATTTATGTGGGATGCATAATGATTCTAGCGTTCATATCTTTTCTTCATGTGCGATCACTGATTATGTATGGAGGAGAGTATGCAACGAGTCCTTACCCACTTGAGGGAATTTGTGGCGTTGTATTATGGATGGGAATAAGCCTTATATACATATGGTGGCTATGTTATGGGCTGTATGGAGGGCTAGAAATGAGTGTGCTTTTCAGGAGACCCCATTGTATGTGGAAAATATTGTAAATTTTTCCTGGAGTCTCATACAGCATTGGGGGTCGAACTTGTAAATATTTTTTTATTATCAATAATAGCTCTCTTGATTTGCTATCGGTGATTCGATAGCATTCCTTTCTTTGTCAAAAAAAAAAAAAAGTGTAAGCAAGCAACAATAAATCTTACAACTATGATCCTAAGTCTCCAACAAGAATTTCCTTAAAAAATGATTATATACTAATCTAATGAAAGTGCACTAAAGCGAAAGATTGTACGATGAAGAACGAGATCACTTGAAAGAGGTTTGTTGCAGAGAGTATCGCCTTGAAGAATGCAACAAAACAACAATCCTTGCAGCTAGATGTTGATTGCTCTGAAACGAGATTTAAAATCGTCGCATTGTAGTACAACTCGAATCAATGCGAAAAACAAATAAAATTTGCAACTCGAATGAAAGTCTGAGGTCGTTCACTGGGAGAAAATAAGAATTCATGCTAATCTCAACAAATAATCTAAATGAGCACACAATTTGAGTCAATGATATAAGAAATTGCAATCAGAATTAATTTAGAATGATATAGCAATAATGTCAAGCATCAATGTGCAAAAAGAATGGAGTAAAATGGTGATTTGAATCACCAATTACTCCTCACAATCATAGCAAGTAGATGCTCAATATTAATCAAGTTAATTAGCCTAAATAGGAGAATTAGACGTCTGATGGTAGGATTAGACATCTTAAATGTCTGATTCTAGAGTGCTTCTCTTCCTTTCTCTGCTTCTTCTTCTCTTACCTTCTATTCTTCTTCTTTCTTCTCTTTCTTCTCGTTCTATCTTTCTCCTCTTCTTTCTTCTTCCGCCCTTTTGATGCATAGGGGGGAAACTCTCCTCTGAAATCAACTAAGTGTCTCATAAGTGCTGGCAAGAGCAAAACCCCCTGCCCCTGCGCTCTCTTCTCTCTTTTCTCCTCTTCCTCTCTCAGGGATCTCCTCTTTCATGCCCTCCTAGGGCCATGCACAATACCAGGTAGTCAAGTTTCAAATCTAAGCGCACCCAGGACTAGGGCAGCCGACATGGAGTAGCAGTCAAGGTGTGCGTGGGTTAGGCAGGTTGGGTCGGAGCCAAGCCCACGTGCATAGTGTCACGAGCAAGGCGCGTGTGAGGTTGTGGGGGACCTCACCCCCTGTGTGTCGAGGCAAATAGCCACAGACACAAATTCAATTTAAGTCACTACGTCTGGTCTTTAGTAAACAATGTGAAACTAAAGTCCCACACCTTCCATCGTGCACAGCAGGCAGGACTCCTTCCTCCACTTGCTATAGCTAATGAGGTCAAGGCATCCAATTGCCCATCTGGGGCAGTGCCTGAGATGATTCCGCACAGCCTAGGACTTCCACCTGGGGCTTGTAGGTGCCGGAGCAAGCTTGAAGCAAGCTCAAAGCTCCTCATTAATGGCAGGGTTGACCTGAGTACCGGAAATCAAAAGGTGACCTCTCAGCCTCGTCAAAACAACTCAAGAAGCATCGCCGGACGTCGTGGAGTGCAACGGTCGTGGTGGTGTGTTGTGAGCATGTGTAAGGAGGTCTAACAACCTCGAGAAGGGTGGCCAGAGGTGGGTCTGTTCGATGTAGTGGTTGGGTGCGTAATAGGGCAAAATAGGATGGGGGTTTTGAGTGGGTGGATGAGGTGAAGGTTATAAGGTGGTTGGCAAAGTGGATGGAGGGGTGTAGCGGCGAATATGCCTCGTCGCAGGTTTGGTCGAAGGTGAAGAAGATGATGGCATTTGGTGTTGTCGGGGGATGGTTTCGAGAGATGAAGAAAAGAGAAATAGAGTAGAGGGAAAGAGGAAGCTAAGGACCTAGCTAAGGGACGATGAGGAAGGAGATCCACGTCGACTTTGATTGGCCGGCGCCGAAGGGGACGAATTCTTCGAAGGAGGACGCCAAGGAAGAACGGGAAGGAACAACTCCTGATTTGGCCGTTGAGGAGAGGACGAAGGAGACAAAGATATTGGCTCTCCCAAGTTGGCCGTTGGGAGGTCGAAGATGATGGAGGAAGACGTTCTTCAGAGCTCGGTTGTAGAGGGGCTATAGGTAGGGTTAGGAAGATGTTTTTGGCCCAAAATTTTGCTGAGGAGAATGGGCAGGCCCTGGGGTTTCTTTTATAGGCCTCAGGGAGCGGTTCGAGCTTAGGAAGCAAGCTTCCCAAGCTTGGAAGGCTCACCGAGTTGGAAACCTAAAGATACTCGAATCTCTCATGCATTTGCATGAGAGATTGGGAAAGTTGTTGGGCTTTGGATCTAATTCATTGGAAAGTGCACTCCTCAAGGAATCTCCCTTCCAATTTTGGAAGGGATTGAGTGAGAAATTAGGGAGATCTTCCCATTTGAAGGTCATTGGAGCTTTAGGATTAGGAGTTGAGGGCAGTAGGGATCCTTTTGTGAAGAAGACAAAGAAGCTGAGGGGCTATTTGTAAGCAATTAAAAAGTTAAGGGCATGAGTGTGAGATAAAAGAATCTGACAGGACCAAATTGCAAACTATGACAAGATGATCTCAAATTAGGCCCAAATTTTGGTACAATCCTAATTTGGACCCAGAGAATACAATTGTGAAGTTAGATTTAGGTTTGGACCACGTTTGACTGGGAAAATTACATAATTACCCAAATTAGGGCAAAAGTTTGTTTATGACTCTGTTTTAGGTCAAGACGGGTTTTGATGGTCAAATTGACTAAACCCTAGAGAATATTTTTCTATGAATTTTAGATAGTTTAGGTGAATTTTATCCTAACCAGAACCTCAGTTTATTAAGCGGGTCTGTTTTTAGGATTTCGGAAGTCATTTAATTCCCGTAACGCGTAAAAACCCTTTTCTGTTTGTTCTAACCCACTTGTTAGACTGTTAAGATCATTTGACATTTATTTAACCCCTGAAGAAATCCACGATTATTATGCATTCATGATATTATGGTAAAATTACAGTTTTAACCCTGATTTCTTATATTTCTCTCAGAAAGGATTTGCAATGAATTAGGGTCCTCTAGCAGTTATGTAGGAGCATTTATTCCTTGAAAATGACTAATTGAAGCTAGATATGGCTGATGATGATGTTATCATCACTAGAGGTGTGAAATTTGGGAATTAGGAGCAAGGAGAGAATATTTGCTGGTTGTTATATGCAAATGATACACACAAGGTGTTTTTATAAGCCACTAACACTTTCCCTACGATTACTAGCCATTAGGGGAAATTTGGGAAGATTAGAGATAGGATTAATTACAAAATAGCCATTTAGATTGGTCACAATGGTTAGTTGGTACCGATACTAAAGTTGTGGTACCAGTACTGACTACTCACAGATAACCAGCAGTCAACCCAACAAAGCCTGGGTACCGATACTTAGTGTTTACAGTTGAGTACCAACTAAGTCACTAGGTTCCGGTACTCATGATGATTACCAGTACTTGTGACTCATAGATTTGGGTCCTGCGACCTACATGTACCGGTACTCATGATGAGTACCGGTACATGTAGGTCGCAGTACCCACACTTGTAAGGTCCAAACACTTCTCAACTCTCCAAACTGTGAGCACCTGGTACCGATACTCATGATAAGTGCTGGTACTTGTTGTTCATAGTTTGGGACTAGAATCCAAACCTGTGCTAAGTACCAAGAATGAACTATGATCATTAATCTAAGTGAAGTTAGAACGTAAAAACATGATCAATATGACAATGAAATGATGAATTTTCAAACGATTAGCTAAACGGGAGAATGATTCCTAATTATCTCTATTTTGATTTTACTTCCTAAGTCATTTATCTTGTTAGGAGGCATACATAATCTAGATTACAAAATACATCAACAATAGCACTACATAAACAGTCTTCAATCTTCATGCCATCATCACTTCTTTCATACATCTTTAAATCCTGTTATTTCCTGAAAATAACACTTCATAAACTCATTAGATTTAAAACAGTTTTGTGAATACCATAACATAAAAGAGAAGTGGAACTAGGTTCCAACAGACGGTGAATGTCGGTGTCAAGGGGTTATTTTTGAGTTTTGAATAATGGAAATTAAACAAATAGCCTAAGGGAACCTAACTACCTAATCTAACGGTCGAAAGGGGTAGGGTTCCACACTAATTTTGGTAGGTCAGCAATGGAGAAGATGAACTCTTCGAAGGGGGACGGCGGCAAGGAAAAGGGGAAGATGGCCCTCGCTTTGAATGGCGAGGCACAGAGGAAGATGAGGAAGAGGACGGGCAAGCCAATTTGGCTGTTGGCTACCTGTAGGATGAAAGGGATGGAGGTCATCGGAGCTTGGTCGTAGAGGGGCTAGAGGTAGGGTTTTTGAAGAGGTTTTTGGCCCCAAACCTTGCTAAGGATGTAAGGTTGTGCATGGGGGTCTTTTATAGGCCATTGGGTCAAGCTTCAAGCTTGGAAACCAAGCTTGAAAGCTCGAAAATCATGGAATAGGACCCACGAATTCAAGGAGTTCGCATGGCATCTCGGCTCAAATCTGAGCTCAAAATTACAATCAGATGGAAGAGGAAGGTCTCAAGATCCTCCCTTCCAATTTTGGAAGGGATTGGCCGTGAAATCAGGGAGCTCTTCCTTATTGAAGGTCGATGCTAGGTGGGTTTAGGAGTTCTATAGTTATGGAGGTGGCAGGGATTGTTTGGTGAAGAAGATAATGAAATTAGGGGGGTTTTTGCAAAGATTTCAAAAGCTAAGGGGCTTTTTGTAAGAAAGAGTCTAAATAGGTTAAAATGCAAACTAGGTCAAGATGATCTCTTATTGGGCCTAAATTTTGGTACAAACCTAATTTAAATCTAAGGAATCTGATGGTGAAGTCAGATTTAGGTTTTGACCAAGTTTGACTTGGTAATTTGTGTAGAAACCCAAATTAGGGCAACTATCTATCAAGTCGGGTTCCAATGGTCAAATCAAAGGTTCCAAACCTTGGAGAATATTTTTCCATGATATTTAGATGGTTTAGGTGAATTTTATCTTGATCAAAACCTCAATTAATTAAGTGGGTCTATTTTTAGGATTTCAGATGTCCAATAATTCTCAAAATGCGTGAAAACCCATTTCTGTCTGCACTAACCCACTTATTAGACATTTGTGACCATTTAACCTTTAATAAACCCCTAGGAAACCTCGTGATTGCTCTGCATTTTTGATATTCTATTCAAACTATAGATTTACCCTTATTTTAATGCATTTCTCTCAAAAAGGATTTGCAGTGAATTATGGTCTTCTAGTGGTTATGTAGGAGCATTTATCAATTGATTATGACTAATTAAAGCTAGATATGGTTGATGATGATGTTATCATCAGCTCCCTGCGAATGACCCTAGAACTTCCACATTTTTCGTGCTTTATAAATTTTTAGTGTTTACGTCACTTTAGTCGTTATACTACGACACACTTTCTGAAATGCGACTTTAGCGATGCAACTATTTGTGCGCACTAGTCACGTATACATTCATGATATTCTCACATATCAAGCAATTCCACAAACACTCCTGCACGTCCATTCTATACCTGCACGCAGCACGCAGCATGCAGCACCTAGCATTGTTCTACATTTCATTGAATCTTTGATTCAATTTCTACCCCCCACTATATATTAGATAGTTATACATATATATATACATATCTATAAATAATATAAGTACTTTCATTCCTTTCCATTCCGCATTTCTTTTTCTTATTCTCTTTATTTGTTGATTAAGAAAAGAATGAAAAAGTTATACAATAGAAAAGATAACTCTTGATCTTGCAAGTACCTGATCTCGCGTGTAGCGAGATAGTTTTGGACTTGAGTTTGGCGATTCGCCAAGGACCTATTTTTGAGGTTGTACCTTAAGGACAAGAATATCACAAAAAGATCTAAAACTAAGAAAAACCAAAAATATAATAAGAGAAAGGAATTGATCTATCATTAGGAATCGCATAGAAATCGACTAATCCAAACCTGCCTCCCTGCGTTCGACCCTAAGCCTAAAACTAACAATCTTAAAATCTGATTTAGTCCAAGTAAATATATTTTGATAAACCTGTGTAGAATTGCTTGTAGGTAACCACTTCCACTATACACTTTTCGATGCTAATATCACCTAATTAAATAACTCTACTCGCATTTCGACAGTAACTCGTATATTCGTCGTTACCATTTCTAATTATTTTTGTATTATTTTGTATTCTTATTTCTAATTTTATATTTTATCTTCTAGGAGATCTGTCTGAGAGTCTCCTGGTTGAGAGAAGCTACCGGCTGATTTTCCCATTTTCTTTTGCAATTTCCTTTTACTAGATATGTGCATTAGGTATTTGTGAGAGAGATACTCTCTGGTCTGTAATAACAATAGTTATATTTCCCACTTTCCATTTTCTGCAATTAGCTAGATGAAAAGAAAATAACGAAAAGACATCCTACTTGTCTAGTAGCAACATGCGTAGGCATCCATTGTAGGTTGAATATTTCCTGCTAGGTTTCTATTCCTATCTTTGCATCTGGTAGATTGCTGAAGGTAGGCACACTTTTAGTACTTTACTTCCTGTCATCCTTTGCATTTCTCAGATAAGAAAGGACCCTATTTGATTTGTAAAAAGATTAAAAAGCGAGAACACTTATCTTTCTTTTCTTTAAAAGACATTTATAAAGAGGAAATCCTTAAAAACATGTGACTTAATTCATGTTTGCGAACTTGTGTGTGGGTTTTTCATTGCATTCGATTTCTTTCTTATTGCTTACACAATGCAATCACATGAGGACACATGACTCTTTGCTTCTATCTCTCCTCTTTACACCTCTTAAGGCCTTAGTTGAAGATAAACAAGTTTGTCTCACTACCTGAGCCCCAGGGAGCCAGTAGTGAGCATTCTTGATCCTAAACTTTGGACCTTTAGGCATTTAGGATCAAGCACTCTATAGTCACTTTAGGGTGCATATTTTGTACTAATACAATATCTGTTTGTGTCTTTATTTTGTGCATACCCGTATACCTTTTTCTCACAAGAAAAGAAGAAAATCACATGATTTCTCACTATTTTTTGGTTTTTCTTGCCAAAGCTTCTCACTGTGGTGTGAGTGTGCCTTTGCACATTTCTTCTTTTTATGCCTAGGAGACAATCTCAAAGACCGTCTCTTGTCCCTCCTTCAACAAGTAATCCTAGACTTGCTACCTCCATTCCTTACTCTGTTTCTACTCCTTTTGTGACTAATCAGATCAAAGATTAGTTACCTTTAGATCCTCCTTTGGGTTAGTATGAGATGCCTCATCTTAACGTACATCAAGTTCTTTTGGTCTAGAATCTCCAAATGCTTGAGTAGAATCATTAGATCAATCTACTGACGGCTACTCTCCACAATCTTTAGGCCTACCAACATGAAGTGGGACCTCGACTACCTTGACCTCCACTTAGGCTACCACTTAGAGACTATTACAATCCGGCCAATGAACGAGTGGAGCCTAATGTTAGGATTCTGGTTGGGGAAAATGATCCTAAGTTGAAACCAAATATCATTAGTTTGATCCCCCACTTTCATGGAAATAATTCTGAGGACCCATTCCATCACATCGAAGATCTCAAGAATCTTAACCAAACCCTAGGTGCTGGAAACCAAAATCAAGAAATCTTACTCATGAAGATGTTCTCCTTTAGCCTTAAAGATAAAGCCGCATGCTGGTATTGCATGATCGCACAACCTATCACCACTTGAATTGAACTCGAGACTACTTTCTTGAAGAATCCACCCTCAAACTGTTTAAGGGCATAGCGGAAAATTCAATCAACAATGCCTTCATGTCTCAATTCAACCGAAGGAGTACACATCAAAATCCACATCAAAAGGGCATCCACGAGGTACAAGGCCAATCCAATTCATGAGACCTCGAGATCGTTGCAAAGAAACTGGATAAGGTTGATATCATAGTGAAACACTTGGATGAGGTCGGAAACACTATTAAGAATCTTACTTCTCTTCTAGTTATGAATCCTACACTGAGACTCGCTCCTTAAATTCCTGCGAGGAGGGAATTTGTGAACAATTTGGATATACAAGATCCATCTGCCTTGGGTTTTTACCAGACTCCCACTCCAACCCAAGAGGGGACCTTTGTCCCATCTTTTCCTTCTCTTTTCCCACTTCCTTTCTCTTCTCCTATGGAGAACACGATGAATACTGACGATCTATACACCATCCAGGGGTATAATTCAAGATCCAACCCATATTCTAACACCTACAACCCTAGATGGAAAAACCGCCCTAACTTCCCTTGGTCTGATCAAAGGAAAAGGCAACCCATCTATCAAAATCAGACTCATCCTACCTAGATCCTACCGACGTTGCCTTTTCAACAACCACACACAAGGTCTGTCCAACCGAATACGCAGATTTATTCGAGGCCACCTAGAGATTCACTGCTAGACCAAATCTTGAGAGCTATGAATGAGACCCAGTGAAGAAATGCTAAGGCTCTCGCTAAAATTCAAAGGAAATTCTCAACTGAGCTGGCTGAACTCAAGGGCCAAATCATGTAGCTGGCTAAAGCTTGTCAACAAGGGGCCCTACCATTGCAACCAGTTTTGAACCTTAAGAATTTGTAAAACCCTAGGTTTATTCCAATCAACCTTAACCAAAATCAGGGCCAAGCACATGTAATCCATCAGGCCAACAATCAAAACCCTCCCTCTGCACCACCCGAATTTGAGTTTCTACATCCGAATCAACAATAGCTTCTCTTGTATCAAGCAAATCAACCTTTATTATCGAACCCATCAATTCTACAAAACCCACAATCCTCTTCACAATTTTCCTCATATGCAGGTGTAAACTCTGTTACTACCAGCCGAGGGACTTCTACTAGAGATCTAATATATTCGAGAGCTCAACCTACCTCAGATCCTTCTAGTTCACGAACTGCCTCTGTTCCTACACCTACTTCTCCTGTACTTGATCCTGCTAATATTTTTGTTGCTTCTCTTGATCAGAGTCAACCTCTAGTAGGACAGGATACCCAAGTCCCCTTCCCTGAAGCCCTAAAAAAGAAATCTAGGAAGTAGAAGAAACCTGTCACAATAGATGACGATTTGATCAAGGTATTCGAACAAGTTCACATCAACATTCCACTACTAGATGCCATTGAACACATCCCAGCTTATGCAAAATTTCTGAATGAGTTATGTACTCCAAAGTGTAAGTCAAAGAAACGAAGCATTGTTGTACTTTTCAAGCAAGTTAGCTCGATTATCTTGAGTACACATCCTTTAAAGAAGAAAGACCCAGGATCTCCATTGATTTCTTGTGTGGGGACTAACGGTTCAATAGAGCCCTCCTAGACTTAAGAGCATCCATTAACCTAATTCCTACTTCCCTAATTGAGAATTTTGATGTTAACACTCTTAAGCCTACAAACGTGACTTTGCAATTAGCTAATTGATCTATTAAGTCACCTATGGGAGTGTTGGAAGACGTTATAGTGAGAGTTCAAGACTTCTATTTCCCTGTAGACTTCATTGTCTTAGATATGGAAGTTCCCAAATGAATCAAAGACACCCCAATCATTTCAAGGAGACCTTCTCTGGCTATAACTAAAGCCAACATCAATTCGGAATCCAAATAGATGGAGCTCAAGTTTGGGGAGAAGACACTCAAATTGGATATCTTCAAAGCTTCTAAAGGGATAGATTGTAAATTGATCAAGGAAGTTAGATCAATCATGCCTCTTGAGGATGGAATCACTTCTTCTGACTTAGACAAATTATCTTTCAAATCATATATCACTCAAGAAGATTTGTCTTTCGACTCTGTACTTGATCTAAAGGTTGAATCTCTTGACACATCTTCTGTACCTCTTTACTCTGTAGAAAATCCAACCCCAAACTCTGTTATTGATCTTGCACCTAAAATCAAACTCAAACCCATGGCTGATATGCTGAAATATGTATATCTCAAACCCATTCAAACCTATCCTGTGATTATCAATTCCCATTTCACTCAAGATTATGAAACAAAATTGATTGCGATCTGATGCGAGATTTGCACGATTTTATAAATGGGGGTTTTAGTGTCGTTGTAACGTGCAAAATCGATCAGCTTTTAAATTTATATTCTTAGATAGTGGTGGTATCTAGGGTCATCCAAAGAGGCCAATTTGTTAGTCAAATAAGTGATTCTCTCTCTCATCTCTCAAATCAACACTTCTCATTTTTGTATTTTGATTTTTGTAAATTTTTATGTTTGGAAATAGGCGGGATACAAATGCGAAGATAGAATTAGAACCTCAATGAGAAGAGAAGTCTTCTCTTCTAAGCTTGCCCTAGGCAAGTGCACCTAAGGTAATTAGAAGAGATGTGATTCACTAAAATAAATAAAGCTGTTACTTGAAATTTAAAATTGAAGAATGACGAAAGACAGTTTGCTATTATGAAGAAACATTTACAAAGTACCTAGGGAGCTCAACTAAGTAGAGGTTCCACTTAGTTAATCCCTAGGTAGATGAATGCCTAACAGGAATTAAAATGCAACAAAATAAAAGATAGAAAATTCTCCCGAGTAGCTGAGGCAGCTTCACTCCAAGAATGGTGGATCCCAGACTTGAAGAAGACTTCCTTCTAGCTCCTTGAGTTTCTCCTCTCAAGACAGACGTCCTCCACCCTTCTTTCTCTTGCCTGGCTATCCTCCCTAGAAGGAGGCTTGCTCCTTGGCATGGCACAAGGAAGGAGAGAGAAGAGGAAGAAGTCACCAAGGGAGCAGGTAGGTTACTCCCTTAATCTTCTTCCTTCTCCTTTCTTGGGCGTGGGATGTATGGAGGCTATAGGTGTTTGATAGGAGGAAGAATTGTTGCTTGCCAAAGATGGCTTGAATGGTAGGATGGGGGGTCTTTTTATAGGATAGTATAGATGGTGGTTAGGAAGCTTCCATGGAACTTGGTGAAAGGGTGCCAAGGAGGGTGGCTTGGATGGTGGTTAGGAAGCTTCCTTGGCATAATGTGAAAGGGTGCCAAGGAGGATGGTTGGGAGGCTTCCTTGGTGCCATGTGAAAGGGTGCCAAGGAGTGTATTTTAGGCACCAATGGTTGGTGGTTTTAATGCAGGTGGATGGCCATTAAGGTGGAGAGGGTGTAGGGTAGGAGTTGGATTTGAGTTGGGTCCAACTAAGTCAGCCAAGGTCCAACTACTGGAGCTTCTGTCTTTACAAATGTTCCAAGTGCCTTCCATACTACCAGGGTTTCTCTGATTTCCAATGCATTCATCCCTTGCAATCAAACGGAAACTACATGAGATAATGTGAAATGAATGCTAATGTATGCTTTAAACCCTAAATGCACATGCATGCTAAATGCAATGATATAATGCAATGCAGTGGACAAAATCTTAGGAATTAGATGTGAATTGATGCTAAGGATGATGATAAACTGGCATTTATCACACCCCCATGCTTATCTTTTTGCTAGTCCCTTAGCAAAAATTGTGATTGCACCACATTATTTCTCAAGAAACCAACTTTTTGTGTTTTGAGGAAAAAGTTCAAGATAGGACCTTGGTTGATTTTTGGTCAAGGTAGGTACGAGGTTTATTAAGGATAAAACATCTAGACTTAGCTTCGGATTCAAAGATTAGACAAATCAGGACCACTGTATCCATTGAGAATTCACTACTTAACTCCTTTTTAATTCAAATACCCGAAACCAGTTTTACTATTAGGATTTCCCTGGCTCGTGAACTCAATCTGTAACTCGCAAGTTGATGAAAATTTAGGTGTTAGTGCTTTGTGATATGCCAACATTATTGGGATAAGGTCATGTTATTGAAACTTTTTTTTTTCAATTATTTCCCCCATGCTTAGCCTTAGCTTAGTCCTACTATAGATGTGTCGGGATCATCATTCCCGTTACCAATCCTAAAGGGGCTCTAGCACCAGCACTTCAAGATAGTATCATCCAAGACACACCCTAGGAGCTGACAACCCCAAAACACAATGTAGTGTAAAGGGGCACTCCAAGTAAACTCAAGCTCTTGCTCCGACGCCATGGGTAGAGCATCGTCCAAGACACCTGAGCAGCAAAATGCACCTTAATGTTCCTTCTAAAGATGTGAAATATAGATATAGAGTAGTGTCAAGGCAGTAACATGTTGGCATCGTGTCCTCAAAGGAAGTATTTTTCCTTCTCAACGGTGGGAACTCAAACCAATCATTTGTCTGACTTTTTTTTTTTTGAAAGGACTTTTACTAAGATTTTGCAAGAGTTTTTTAATTATTTAGATGTTCTTGGGCTTGGATAGTGTTGGCTTTGTGTGTGAAATGTTTGACACCAGGTTTTCAAAAGAAAAGCAAATTTTTGGATCGAGATCTAAGTCAAGTACTATCTTGGTCACTAAACAAAGTCGGGTTACTGGAATCATCAAGTGTTAGGATGGAATTCTTTGTAGGATACCTAATCTAGTCTACGTTTTTAGACCTGAAATGTCTAAAAATGTATCCACAGCTTCATCCTTAGTTTTTTAATTATTACACCTCAGGTGTACCTAGTTTGAATTAAAGTTCAACCATTCGCCCTTTCTTTCACTTAAAGTTCTCAAAACATTTTTTTAGAAGTTATGCAAATAGAGCACATATGTAGATGCAGATGATGCAAATGCAAAATATTTCAATGTTTTTAGGTTCTGAAAAATAATGAAATCCCTAACAAAATTGAAGTACCCCCCCATCTTAAGGTTTGCAAGTCCCTTGCAAAAGGAAAAGAGTAGGAGAAGACATCACTTGAGAAAGGAAGTCAGGATAGAGGCGAAGTTTTGTAGAACCTGAAAAAGAAAATGAAAGCGAAAAGGAAAATGTTGCTGGGTTACCTCCCAACCAGTGTTGTCTTTCATGCCATTTAGTTGGGTGTTAAGTGATGCACGAAGGATGGTAAATCATGAAGATAGTTAGACACGTGAATGCCCTGTAAAATGCAATCTTCCTTTTGGTCCCCTGAAACGAAAATGGTGGAAGTAGGGTGACTAAAATGAGTGTGGAAAATGGAAGAAATACCCAAGTCTGTCTAAGGTTTTAGTTCAGGAAGAAAGCCATGCTCGAGGAGATCAGATGGTAGGTCCAGGGGAAAGGGACTAGGGGAAAAGTTAACGAGATGAAGGGTAGGTGAAGTTAGTGTGCAAGGGTAAGGTGAGAGAAGAGTGGGTGGGTCAAGGGGATAATCAGGAAGAGATTTTAGAACAAGACAAGTCTCCAAGTCATAGATTTCGTCGACCAATGATTCAAAGTTAGAGTCCTCAAAAAAATTATGGTCGAGAAGGGTATCTATTAACATTGTCTCCACCAAATTGGATATTTCTGTATCTGAGTCCTCGAAAAAATTATCATTATCATGGAATCTCTTGGAGGATTTAAAAATATCAAGAGTGATGGTTTGGCCTGCGCAAGTGATATCCATTTTGCCTGTATGGCAATTTATATTCGCTTTTGCGGTGGCCAAAAAAGGTTGTCCAAGAATGATTAGGGCATTAATCAAAGATTCGAGTACCTCAATGACAAGGACCAGAAAGTCTGTGGGGAAGACACAATTTTGGACTTTGATAAGGACATCCTTGACAATCCCATGAGGTTTGATTGTAGATTGGTCAGCTAATTGTAGGGTAACCTCGGTAGGTTTTAAATCACCGATCTAAATTTCTTCGAATAAAATCGTGGGCATGATATTAACTGAGGCATCGAGATTGAGAAGGGAGCGATTAAAAGTGGTATCATCAATAATTACTGAAATTAAAGGCACACCCGGGTCTTTCATCTTAAGAGGCAGTTTGCTCTTTATAACAGGGCTTACTGTCTCCAAAGGATGCACTTGTCCTAGGTTTTCAGTATGCCTTTTGGGAGTATAGATATCTTTTAAAAAATTGGCATAGGCAGGTATATACTTGATTGCGTCTAGGAGAGGGATATTGATTTGAACTTGCCCAAATAAATCCATGAGTTCTTCAGTCGTGGGCTGATAGCGATTTCACGTGGTTTGTTAAAATACGTCGTTGTAACGCGTAAAATCGATCCACTCTTAAATTTATATTCCTAGATAGGGGAGTATCTAGGGTCGTCCAAGGAGGCCAAATGTTTGCAATAGTGATTCTCTTGCTTGGAATACAATCTCAACTTTCTTTTTGGTATTTTTCAATATATCATTTTTTTTGTTTTAAATTAAGACAACATGCGGAATGGTGATGGGAAGGTGATTTACACTTCAATTTAAAATACTACTTCTAAGTGGCAAGTAGAGCCTCTCCCTAAGCTCACTCTAGGCAAGTGGAGGCCTAGAATAATTAGGGAGAGGGATTGAGGAATGCTAAAAACAAGCAAATAGAAATGCAAACAAGAAATTGCAAAGAAGGCAACTAGATAATTAAAAAAAAGTGTTTAACAAAAATGCCTAGTAGAGGAATGCTTCTACTACTAGAAAATTGACATAAAGAAAGGAAAACACAAATCCTCTAGATAGATGGTGAAGAAGAGGGCTTCTTGCTCCAAGGTTGGTGGCTCCCAATCTTGAAAAGAGTCCTTCAACTCCTTCCTTGCAGTGCTCCGCCAAGATGATGTCCTCCAAGGCAAGCCCTAAGGGGGCGTGCCCTAAGCTTCTCTCCAAGGGTGGACGTCCACCCTAGGTCCTTCTCCCTTACCTGGCCATCCTTCTTGAAGTGGAAGAGTCCTCCTCCTTGGCGTGGCCCAAGTTGAAGAGAGTGGGGAGAAGAAGGCACCAAAAGGGCTGGTGATGTGCCCCTTTAATATCCATCTCTACTCCTTCTCCTTGGGCGTAGGTATAGGTGGATGTAGGTAGAAAAATACACTAATGGAGGATGGGAATTATGTGGTGGTAGGGTAGGGTATTTATAGGATGGGAAGGGGGGTGGTTATGGTGTTTTTTTGGAGGGAAATGAAGGGGTGCTTGGTTATTTTTGGAGGGAAAAATGGGAGGGAAATGAAGAGGTGCCCTGGTTTTCCCTCCAAAAATACCTTCTAGAAGGCAATTTTGGAGGGAAAAAAATGGAGGGTGGAGATGGGTTTTGATGGTGGATGTAGGGTGGTGATGGAAGGGATAGTTGGCACCAAAATAAAGTAGGAGTAGGTGGTCTTTTTGCTGGAGCTTAGGTAGTAGGGTAGTAGGTTTTGGTGCCATGGAGGTGGACTAGCTAAGTTAAACAGCTTAGCTAGCTTAGCTAGTAGGGAGTAGAGTTGGAGGCATTTGGAGCTAAGGTTTTCAGGGAGAAGAGTTGGAGGTATTTATCTTGAGCTGCACTAGAGCTGGTGGCTGCTGAAGAGAGCTGGAGAGAGTGGGCCAGAAGTGAGTTGGGTAATTCCTCCAATTAGAGTTGGAGAGAGTTCTAAATTGCTCCTGGAGGGCAAAAATATTCTCAATGCAGTTAGGATTTGGATAATTGCAAGTCCCCGGGGAACCATATAAAGCCTAAAATAATTTATTATACTTAGCAGGGATAGTATTGAGATTGTGCAATTTCTCTCTCTTTAGAATGTTAGGCTGGGTCAGATGTGGAACTTGGGTGGGTGTAGTAAGTCTTTCCTCAGGTTTCTTCTGATTTAATTGCATTTGGTCGAGTCCGTGGGAAATCATTTTAAGGTCGTCCTGGGTAGCAGGGATTGATTGCGTGCCTATCTCATAAACACCAAACTGTGAGTTGGTAGTCCTACCAAAGGTGTTCATGGATGCATGGTTAAATGGGCTTTCACTCATTTCTCAAAAAGATCATAAGCACTCTCAGCATCTTTATTTAGGAAGTTACCACCACACGAGGCGTCGATGACACATCGAAGTTGATCTTCTAATACATGGTAGAAGATCTCCATGAGCTACCATAATGGAACCTCGTGGTGCGGGCAACTTCTTAAAAGATTCTAGAATTGCTCCCAAGCATCATGTAAGGTCTCACCAGGTTTTTGTTGGAAGGTTGTAATAGATCGTCATAGGGAAATCGTACGACCAATGGGGAAGAATTTCTTTAGGAAAGCAATTTTAAGCTGAGGCCAAGTGGTAATGGGTTTACCAATGGTTTTGAACTAGTATGCAGCCTTGTCATTTAGGGAAAGCGGGAATAATCGCATCAGCCATAAATCCTCTCGCACATTACGAGAATGGGTCATCTATGCGAGGAGAGTAAGTTCCTCAAGGTGGCTGGAACTGACATGCTTTCGTGCATGTGTGTTAAAAAGTGTCGTTATAGTTCGCACTTGCAATGCCGGTTTTAAAGTAAAGAAACGGATGTGAGTCCGAGTGTCAGTCTCAGGGAGGCATGAAAATCTGATTTTTCTTGTAGATTATTGTCACAAAAATCACGGAGTTTTGCTTGCGAAAAGGTGCGGGTGAAAAGCGAGAGAGAGAGAGAGAGAGATTAGGGTTAAAGTCATTTCATTCTTTAACATGCAACTTGAATAGAAAATAAAGTAGACAACTGAATGGAAAACAACTTCATTAATCATGCAGCTTTAGTTCATAAAGTGCAACATTAGATACAAGCTTAAACATAAGTAAAGTAAAGCTTAAAAGAGAGGAAGAAAGAGAGAGGAGGGAGGGCGGCGAGGTAGCCACGGTGGTGGAGAAGGCTCCGTCGGCAGCTCGTCGTCTCCGGCGATTACAAGAGGGCCTAAAGCTATCTAAGAGAGGGGTACAGTAGTTGTAAGTGAAGTGAATGCCTTGAATGGGTGGTCGAAAGGGGTTTAAATAGGGAGAAGGGCTTTCCAAATGAAGAAAGGGTTTTAGCGACGTCCGGGACGTTGCTAAAACCCTTCCAAAAACGTTGGTGAAGCCCCCAGCCCGTCGGTCACTCGCCCACGCTGTTCTTGCTCGTGCTTGATTCGTGGGCGTGGCATGAGAGCCGTCCGATCGAAGATCGGATGGCTGAGATCTTCGCCTCGGCGTGCTCGAATCACGCCTTGAGTGCGCGTACGCACGGGTGTTGTCGTCCGGCGTGCGTGCGTGTGGTTGATCAGCACCTGAGGGCACGTCGTGTGGCGCTATCGTCACCGTTCGCGTGCGGATGTACGGCTGAATTTCGTCCGCACACCTCGCTGTCTTCGAATTCCCGCACCGCACAACTCGAACCCATGTCGCATGGGCGCGGCCGTGTGCATTAACCACTACGCTACGCTCGCTGCTTTGACGTGGTGACCACGGGCGTGTGTGCGGTTCTCAACCGTCCCATCAGAGATCAATGGCTGAGATCTAATTTCCAGTTGAAGGTGGAAGCGGGCATGCGGTGAGCGGGCGCCACATGGCGCATCGAGATCAACGGTCAGAACTTCTTGGGCCCATTGTGGGAGCTCCGGATGTTGGATTTGGCCAATTTTGAGTCTGTTGGACTCCGTTCGTCATTCTGAATCCATCTTTGCATTCTGATTGCTCATCTGAGGCTTGCTTTGACAAGTGCTCATACAAATGGCCGTTAATACTATTTTATAAGCAATCTTGGCATATGATGCATGCAATGCTCCCATTCTACTTATATTGTGCCTTTTATTCTTAAGATGGGCCCTATTTAATAGAATTATCACCCCCAGATGCAGTGTTATCATACCCCCATGCTTACTCCTTGCTAGTCCCTAGCAAGGCTTATTCTAGCCTTTATTTTCTGTTAGAATTTAAGAAGTAATTACTTAGACACTTCGTCACCTGTCAATAGGAGGAAATATACTAAGTTCTTAATCTACAAAGACTAAGCAGTGCCCGGGTGTCTGCCAAAATACGAATTGCCTCAATCCTTGCTTCAATGTATATACATATGTATATATATTTTTTTAGAATCTTTTTTTGGAATTCAGAGTGGGTTGATAACTTTTTACGGCTACCTAACCCACCCAAAACTCGATCAAAACCCTAAGTGCTAAGCATCTTGGTGTGAATATTGTGATAGACTCACTCAACGGTAATTCAGACAAACTTCGGATTTTCAACGCCCCTAGGTGACCGGAAGAGGAAGTATTTTGCCTGAAGTTGCTCGATTGGTAGCTTTCTCCCTACGTTTGTTTTAATTGGGCTCAACACAAGGATTTTTCTAGTGTATAGCTCCCCAGCTTGTACTACTTCCCCGCTTCTTCCTTAAGTGTTTTGGTTCTTTTTGTGCAATTACTGCGCTGGGCTCTGGACAACCGACCAATGGGCTGTTACCCACGATCACTTGTCAGCCATACTTGTGCGGTGAAGTGTGGTTTATTTTGTTTTCTTTTCTTCTTTTTCTTTTTGTAGGTGGCTTCCCTGATCTCAAATGTACCTAGAGGCAATGAAGAAGAAATGGTCCCATGGCTGGGCTCTGGACAACTTGCCAATGGGCTGTTACCCACAACAACTTGCTAGCCATACCACCCTAGAGAGATCATTAGCCACCCAATTTCTGTCAAAATCTCTGAGGAGTGAGTCTGTGCAAGAATGTGTGCAGATGCTTAGACTCAAAGTTCTTCTGAGTTAGAGGGTGAGTTGATAAATCGTATACTTATCACCTTATTTAGTAGGTGGATTAGAGTAGCTTAAGGTTGCAAGGATTCGAAGCTAAATCCATATTTTAATGGACACCAGGGCTGATTAAGCTTGAAGGCCTGAAAAGTCTAAGTGTTCAAGTTCTTTTTGTATTATTTCCCATTATTGACAAGTTTCTAATGCCTAAGTTTCTTCCTAAATTCAATTTTTTTTTAAATTTTATTTTATTCAGACTGATTAAATGAGCTCAGGATCGTGCAATTTACCACCCCCCCATGCTTAAGTTGGACAATGTCCTCATTGGCAAATACATGGATGCAATAGGCGTTCAAAAAGATAGTACCTGAGTGACGTAAAATACCGGATCAGTCTGAATCCTCTGGGTTGCCTCCTAGGAAGCGCTGAGTTTAACGCCTCCAGCTGAGCGGTGCTTCGTGTCATCCCTCAACGAGGGTGACACTCTCCTTTGGGGGAACCTGGGCTAGGAAGTGTTTTAATCTTTGACCATTAACTGTAAAAGTGTTCCCAGTGTTTGGATCAGCGATTTCAACCACCCCATTAGAGTAAGGCTTAACCACCTGAAATGGTCCTATCCATTTGGACCTGAGTTTCCCCGAAAAGTGTTTTAGGCGAGCATCAAACAGCCAGACTTGTTGGTTAGGCTCAAAGGTCTTTCTATGGATAAGTCAGTCATGGACGGCTTTCATTTTTTCCTTATATAGTTGCCTATTCTCAAAGGTGTCCCAACGAATTTCTTCGAGCTCAGATAATTGGAGCATCCTCTGCGCAACGGCTAATTGGGAATCCATGTTACATTGCTTGACAACCCAGTAAGCCCGGTGTTCCAATTCGACAGGAAGATGGCAAGATTTGCCAAAGACCAGGCGATAAGGCGACATGCCTATAGGGGTCTTGAAAGCTGTCCTGTATGCCCACAAGGCATCATCTAGTCGTGTCGACCAATCTTTCCTATCAAGTCTCACAATCTTGTGTAAAATGTTCTTGATTTGTCTATTGGAGACCTCGGTCTGCCCATTTGTTTGCGGATGATACTGGGTAGCAATGCGGTGGTTAACCCCATATTTTCTAAGTAGGGCACGAAATTGGGAGTGGATAAAATGACTTCCACCATCACTGATCATGGCCTTTGGTATTCCAAATAGGGAAAAGATGTTCTACTTAACAAAGTCCATGACAATCCTGTGATCACATCAGCGGGTGGCGACGGCTTCAATCCATTTAGAAACATAGTCTACCGAGACTAGGATGTACTCGAAGTCATTGGATGGTGGAAAGGGGCCCATAAAATTGATACCCAAAACGTCGAAGATTTCGACAATCAAAATGGGTTGGAGGGGCATCATATCTTTCCTGGTCATGGTCCCCAGCATTTAGCAGCGTGAGCAAGTCTTGGCGAAGTTGTGTGCATCCTTAAATAGGGAAGGCCAGTAGAATCCGGACTGCAGAACCTTTGCGGCCATTTTCTTTCCAGAGAAGTGGCCACCACAAGCCTGGTCATGACAAAAGGAAAGCACACTCTGAACTTCATTCTTGGGGATACACCTCCTGATGATCTGGTCAGCACAAAGGCGAAACAACATGGGATCATCCTAGAAATAGTGCTTGGCCTAAGCCAAGAACCTGTCCCGTTGCTGTCTGGATCAGCTGTGTGGGGTTTGTCCTACAACTAGGTAGTTGACATATCAGCATACCAAGGCAGTCTCTTGTCTTGCACAGCCAGAATGTGTTCAACGAGGAAGGCATGAGATAGAGGTAGGGAGGGTCCAATGTGGTCTGGATGAAGTCTAGACAAGTGGTCAGCCACCACATTCTTCGATTCGGCCTTGTCGCGGATTTCCAGGTCAAATTCCTGCAAGAGCAGGATCCATTTGATGAGCCTGGGCTTTGCGTCCTTCTTAGCCAACAGGTGCCGAATGGCTGAATGGTCCATATAGATGGTCACGTGGCATCCCAGCAAGTACGATCGGAACTTCTCAAGTCCGAAGACTACAATGAGCAACTCTTTCTCTGTGACCGTATAATTGCATTGGTTCTCGTCCAACATTTTGCCCGCGTAGTAGATCACCACGAGTTTCTTGTCTTGTCTTTGTCTCAGGACAGCGCCTATGGCAAAATCTGATGCATCACACATAATCTCAAAGTCCCAGGACCAATCCGGGGGCTGAAGTACAGGTGCTGTGGAGACTAAGTCCCGAAGGGTGTGACAAGCCTGGATGCAATCAGAAGACATGTGGATTATAACGGCGTTGGCCAGAAGGTTGGTTAAGGGTTTGGAAAGCTTGGAAAAGTCCTTAATAAACCTTCGATAGAAGCCAGCATGTCCCAGAAATGAGCGAATCTGTCGGACCGAGATAGGTGGAGGAAGTTTGGAAATCAAATCAACCTTAGCCCGATCTACCTCGATGCCCCTATGTGATACGATGTGACCGAGGATGATTCCTTCTTAAACCATAAAATGGCTCTTTTCCCAACTTAACACCAGATTAACCTCAATACATCGTTTCAGGATTTTCTCCAAGTTGCTCTGACAATGGTCGAATGAATTCCCAAATGCGGAGAAATCATCCATAAAGACCTCTAGGTATTCACCCACCATTTCTGAAAAAATGGCTAGCATGCAACGTTGGAAGGTAGCGACTTGGTTATATCTTGAATATCCATCCAGGAAGCAAAAATACTTTTGCCCTGCCAATCTTTCAAGGATCTGGTCAATGAATGGCAAGGGGAAATGATCCTTCTTAGTGGCTTCATTGAGCTTCCTATGTTCAATACACACCTACCATGCGGTGGTGGTGCGGGTGGGGATGGATTCACCATGATCATTGGTGACAACAGTGAGCCCGACTTTCTTTGGAACCACTTGAGTGAGGCTCACCCAGGGGCTATTGGAGATAGGATAGATGATGTCAGCGTCAAGCCACTTGATAATTTTTTTCTTAACGACATCCCGTATGTTTGGGTTTAGACGTCTCTGCAACTGGCGGGAGGGTCGTGCCCCGTCTTCCAAGTAAATCTTATGGGTGCAATAGGTGGGGCTAATTCCTCTCAAGTCAGAAATGGTCCAACTAATGGCAGCCCGATGTTCTGAAAGGGTCGCGGTCAACCTAAGTTCCTAATCCTTGGTTAGATTAGAATTAATAATCACAGGGAAGGTCTAGTCAAGTCCCAGGAAGACATACTTGAGATTCTCGAGTAGTGGCTTAAGTTCGGGTGCGGGTGGAACCACAATTGACGGAAAGGGAAAAGGCGGGAGTTGAACATCGATCTCCTCAAATGGTGTTGTGTGATGGTAATCAGCCTTACAGAGGTCCACAGGCAGTAACGGTGATGGGTCAGACCAGTCATTACGGGTTTGGTGGTCTGATACAAAACTAAGGTTGAGGCATTCCTCGACCAGAGTTTCTACGGGATCATGTTCCTCAACGCAATCACAATCAAAAGACTTTGTCACCCGAAAGATATCCAATTGCATTTTCCTGTCTCCGAAGGCGATTTCCATACATCCCGTGTCACAATCAATGTTTGCCTTAGCCGTAGCTAAGAAAGGTCTGCCTAAGATTATGGGTGCATTCTGTAATTTTTCAAGGACTTGTATGTTGAGCACCAAGAAGTCAACCGGGAAATAGAAGTCCTTGACCTGTACGATTACGTCCTCGACAACCCCCTTCGGGGTTTTCACTGATCTATCAACCAGCTGGATGGTGACAGGTGTGGGTGTCAACTCTCCGAAACCAAATTGGTGGTACAGGGTTGTTGGAATCAGATTGATAGAAGCACCTAAGTTCAGGAGAGCTCTATCAAATGTCATGTCCCTGATATTGCAGGAAATCAGGGGTGCTTCTGGGTCAGTTCGCTTGAGCGGAAGGTTGCTTGATATTACGAAACTTGCTTATTTGGAGAGCACAACCTTCCTAGGTGCTTGAGGTTTTGGCTTACGCTTGGGTGTACAGGCATCCTTTAAAAACCTGGCGTAAGCCGGGATGTGCTTAATGGAATCGAGGAGTGGAATATTAATCTGTACTTGCTTACAGATCTCCGAAAGCTCCTTAGTTTCCACAACATTCTTCTTTTTCTTGATTGTTTCCAAGGCCTCAGGGTAGGGTGTCTGAATGTGCATCGGATCTATTTCTGGGTCCTTGGGTTTTTCTGGTGCCTCTTATGAGTTGGGTATTTCAGCGGCTGAAGGCTTGGGGAGAGTTGGCCATTTGGGATCCTGGGTTTTTGTGCCACTTCTCAAGGCCACCGCATTCGCAGAGGCATTGGGACCATGGGTTGATCCTTGAGAAGACAAGGACGAAGAAGCGCCAAACCTAGGAGGTGTTTGCGGGGCTGGCTGGACCATGTGAGCCTGCCCGGGATTGCCTTGGAACCCTTGCGAATTGGGGCCTCTGTTAATTATGCTTCGCGGGTTCGGTTGTGGCTGGGAAGGTAGGGATCCTTGTTGTTTACAGTCCAAGAGTTGGCTTAACTGTCCCTTTTCTAAGGCCATTTCCTCCTGATGTTTCTGGTTCATGTCAGCCATCATCTTTATTAGGGTGTCCATTTGGTTTTGTGGGGGAGCGGCCACCCTATTTTGATTATATCGGGGTCTAACTGGTGATCCTTGCTGATAGGGGGCAAGTGTGGCTGCTGGTTTGGCTTGGGTTGGTTTTGGAATTGCGGTGGTTTCTGGTTTTTCCAACCAAAGTTGGGGTGGTTACGCCAGCCAGTGTTGTAAGTGTTGGAGAAAGGGTCAGGTTTAGCATAACCTTGGATAGCTTGCACATCTTCAAGGATAGTCGATGTCGATGGAGAGGGAAGAGAGTAATCAAGGGTTGAGGGAGCAAAGGTCCCTCCCTGGAATGTGGTCAGGGGTTGTTCTAGGTTCATTTGGGTTAAGGACTGGACCAGGTCAACATTATGTGCTCCCTTTGCTAGGGAGAAGATCTGTAACGGGTTCCTGGTCTGGTTCAGTAGCTCATCAATCTTTTTGTCCACCAATTCCACTCGATTCAGTTTCTTGGCAATGATGTCCATGTCAACCATTCCAGAATTTGCTTGTACCTCATAAATCCCACCACGGGGTTGACTGGACCTATTAAACTGGGTCATGGAGGCATTGTTGAGCGAATTTTTTCTCATGGACTCAAATAGCTCAAACGTGCTCTCCTCGTCCTTATTCAGGAAGTTCCCCCTACATATGGCATCGACGAAGTTCCGTAGGTTGCTATCAAGACCGTGGTAGAAAATCTGGGCCAATTGCCACCTTGGTACTTCGTGGTATGGGCATTTCCTCAAAAGTTCATTAAATCTTTCCCACGCCTCATGGAACTGTTCCCCACCCTGGAGTGTAAAGGTAGTAATATCTCTTCTAAGGGCATTGGTCTTTCCTATGGGGAAGAATTTCTTTAGAAATGCATGCCTCAATTCTTCCCAGGTGGTGATGGGTCTACCTAGGGTTCTAAGCCAGTGAGAAGCCTTGTCTCTCAACGAGAAGGGAAACATCTTAATTAGAACAATGTCAAGGCTAATGTTCCTAGGTTTCACAGTTCATACTATGCGATCGAGATCCTCTAGGTGCTGGAAGGGGTCCTCATTTGAGCTTCCATGGAAGTGGCTCTGGATCAGACTTAAGACATTTGGTTTTAGCTCAAAATCAACTCCCCCTTCGAGGATCCTGAGGTGTGGCTCGACTCTAATAGCGGAAGGATTATAGAAATCATGGAGGGGCCTCGGTTGATCCTGAAATGGTGGCACATCGAGTGGTGGTTGCCTTGTGGGCCTTGGAAAGGTGGTGGTGGTTGCCCTTATGGGTTCTGTAACCGGTGTATGGCTTGCATGATGGTGTGCATCTGTTGTTGCTCAAGCCGGTGGTTTGCATTAATTTGGGCTTGGATGATGGCCATTGTGTCTGGTGGGGGTTGATCCTCAGCCTCGTCTACCCTAGGTTCAGCCATGTTTCTAACAGAATCACGTCGCCTAGATTCCTGTCCCAAAACAAACAACTCGGGATGCAGTGAGCGTCTCCCGTGCATACACTAGAGAAGAACAGGAGGGGATGCGGAGAACGACAGATGCGAGAAATGTGTTCAATCAAGCAAACAGAGCCTAGTCCTTATGATGTATTCCTCAGGAGACCTAGAAATCTCCAAAAGGGTGATTAAGTCCGTAAGCACTGGACTCCCCTTGCCAAGGCTAATCTGTCCAGGTTGATTATGAGGGGATTGCAGGTAAGGTTCTCCCTTTGGCTTGTGCCTCCGGTTCCGTAGACCCCACAACCGTGGTCATTTAACACTGCCTCGCAGCCTAGTCACCAGATTCTACCAAGGGAATGAAAGCCAAGTGCCCAGCGAACAAAACCTCGCCTCTCGAGACTTAACTCAGTCCTACCTAAGGCACGTCTACTCAATTTTAAAAGGGCTAGGACAGTGCTTGTGCTAGGGTTATTTTATGAGGCGTTGATTGGGGTGGTGCCTCTTAATTTTCCACTTTCAGAGTGTGTGCTTCTATCAAAGCATGGTTTTCAAGCAAAGATTTTTTCAAGATGTGGTATCTTTTAGTGTTTCATCCTTACTTTAGTGTCTTTTAGGGTTGATGTGTCTTAATGTTTTCAGACAAGTTTCAGTGGGCACGTCAAGTTTTGCACACAATTTGGTGAAAGTAGATTTCCTTTTATTCTGTAGAGGCTCTAAAACCTTAATGTACTCATCCTAATGATCATGCAGCTTCTATTAGATGAGTCATTTTTAGGGTTGAGTGGTGCATCCCAAGTCAATCCACGGTGGCTTCACAAACACCACTCAAAAAGAGAAAAGAACACTCCAAGAATTTATTCAGAATGTTAGAGTATACATCTTTTTTGTAGGGTGATGTGTTAAGGATGTGGGTCAAGTAATCATACACCACGCCAATTTTTTTCAACTTTTACAATTTTTTTTTAGTTTTTCATGCAAGCAAACAGTCATGAGTGAAGAATTACTCACTACCAGTCCTTGTTGCGCCCACTCCCTCATTACCATCATGGGATGCGCTGCTTCGCAGTCCAAGCGCCGAATTCCTGCAACCATCAAGTAAAAAGGAGACAAGGCGTTAGATGATGTGAGAATGGATGTGGAATGGAAGTGACAAAACAAATTCGTCGCCTCCCTGGCAACGGCGCCAAAAACTGACGTGCTTTCATGCGTGTGTGTTAAGAAGTGTCGTTATAGTTCACACTTGCAACGCTGGTTTTAAAGTAAAGAAACGGATGTGAGTCCGAGTGTCGGTCTCAGGGAGGCGTGAAAACCAGATTTTTCCTATCACTTATTGTCACGAAAATCGTGGAGTTTTGCTTGCGAAAAGGTGCGGGTGAAAAGCAAGAGAGAGAAAGAGAGATTAGGGTTAGAGTCATTTCATTCTTTAACATGCAACTTGAATAGGAAATAACGTAGACAACTGAATGAAAAACAACTTCATTAATCATGCAGCTTTAGTTCATAAATTACAACATTAGATACATGCTTAAACATAAGTAAAGTAAAGCTTAAAAGAGAGGAAGAAAGAGAGAGAGGGAGGGCGGCAAGGCAGCCATGGTGGTGGAGAAGGCTCCATCAGCGGCTCGTCGTCTCCGGTGATTACAAGAGGGCCTAAAGCTAGCTAAGAGACGGGTAGAGTAGTTGCAAGGGAAGTGAATGCCTTGAATGGGTGGTTGAAAGGGGTTTAAATAGGGAAAAGGGCTTTCAAAATGAAGAAAGGGTTTTAGCGACGTCTGGGACGTCGCTAAAACCCTTCCAAAAACGTCAGTGAAGCCCCCAGCCCGTCGGTCGTTCGCCCGCACCATTCTTCCTCGTGCTCGATCCGTGGGCGAGGCTTGAGAGCCGTCTGATCGAAGATCGGACAGCTGAGATCTTCACCCGGGGGCGCTTGGATCGCACCTTGAGTGTGCGTGCATGCAGGCGTTGTCGTCCGGCGTGCGCGCACGCGTGGTTGATTAGCACCTGAGGGCACGCCACATGGCACTATCGTCACCATTCACGTGTGGATCTACAGCTGAATTTCGTCCGCGTGCCTTACTGTCTTCGAATTCCCGCACCGCACTGCTTGAACCCGCATCGCGTGGGCGCGGGCGTGCGCGTTAACCGCTACGCTACGCCCGCTGCTTTGTCGCGGCGACCGCGGGCGTGCGCGCGGTTCTCAGCTGTCCGATCAGAGATCGACGACTGAGATCTGATCTCCTGTTGAAGGTGGAAGCGGGCGCGCGGTGAGCGGGTGCCACGTGGCGCATCGAGGGCCATTGATCATCAGATCAACGGTCAAAACTTCTTGGGCCCATTGTGGGAGCTCCGGATGTCAGATTTGGCTGATTTTGAGTCTGTTGAACTCCGTTCGTCGTTCTGAATCCATCTGTGCAGTCCGATTGCTCATCTGAGGCCTGCTTTGACAAGTGCTCATACAAATGATCGTTAATACTGTTTTATAAGCAATCTTGGCATATGATGCATGCAATGCTCCCATTCGACTTATGTTATGCCTTTTATTCTTAAGATGGGCCCTATTTAACAGAATTATCACCCCCAGATGCAGTGTTATCAGAAGGGTCTTCCTGAGGAAGGCCAAGGAAGTGCTTGATTAAGGTCAGAATGGCAAGATTAATCTCAAAGTCCCCTTCTGGTATGACTACCCCTGGTTTGTCCTCATAATTGGAAGGATCATAAAAATCCTTTAGAGGAACGATAGGCTACTGACAGGGTGGTGGATTTTGCCTTTGGTTGGCTAGGTTTGTTATATTCCTAGTCAATAGTTGTTGATTGGCTTGTATTTGAGTAATCTGCTCAACTACCACAGAATAAGGATTAGACAAGGGGGTATTGTTGTGGTTGTGGCATCTCAATATTAGGAAGCTCCAAGTTTGAAAAGTCAAAGGTAGGGGGGTTAGTTTGTGTGTTTTGGTTGGAAGGTTCAGAAGTGGGCTTAGAGGTGGATATGGGTGGGTTAGTGGACCTATTTTGTTGGTTTTCTTTTTTTAAAGAAGAGGAAGAATGTAAGAAAAGGACTTTTTAGGGAGGCAAAAATCAAGTGGTCCCTCCAAGTGTGGAGTTTTGGATCGCCACCCATGCAAAATGGAAGAAACGGTGAGGAGAGGAGGGAGAGATGAGAGAAGTGTGCAATCAAACAATACAAAATTCTAGACCTAACTTAAATGTGACTCCCTAAAAATTAACCTAAGACTTAATCTACCTAGGAAATAAGAAATCAATAGTGGATATTCGTTCTCTCAACAAATCTGGCCAGGCTGAATAAGGGGAGGTTTGGGCCCAAGCATGTCCCAGGAAAATCACTGGGGGCTTGTGTAAATCGACGCTTAGTCCTTTGACACAGCCCCTCAGTCTGACACCGGATATAGATGAAAGAGTTGATACCAACTAAAGATAACTTAAGACCTAGGTAGCAAGCTAAGTTTGATGAAACCTTAGGAGTCAAATTGCTACAAATTTTAATTAGGTCTAAGAGGCTAAAGTGCACAGGGAATGTGATGGGCATTATTTGGGGTAATGCCTGATTATTTCTATTTTCTTATGTGTGTGCGAATTGGGCAGGAAGTGATGCCCAAGCCAAATCAGATAGGTTTTGCAAATAAGGAATTTTTTTTTGTTGAAGGATTTTAGGATTTTGATTAAGAATTTGTGTCTTTAGGATTCTCTCTTATTAAAAGTTCAAACAAGGTTTTGAAGTTCCACAAATAATAACAATCAAGTAGTTGGTGTTCAATTCCTTTAGAGTTGATGTGACTAAGAGAGAAATTGAAACCCTAAAGTTGAAAAATCCTATGCATGCAACTCCTAAATGAATCGCTTTTTTTAAAAGCGATTTTGAGGTGGTGGTCCAAACAAGACAAACAACACCACCACCTGATAGCAAATTAAACAAGAAATCCAATTTAGAAAATTATTTATTATTTTTTTGGAATTTTTCTTCTTACTAGTGTCAAGAGTCAAAATTGATAGACTTGGGAAATTGATTCTGCAGAAACCTAAAATGGCCTAAAATTTTTTTGGGAATTTTATATGTTGTAGATAATTTTCTAAGGTTTCTAGCAATATAAAGTTTTCCCAAATTTGACAAGTGAAAAAGTTTATAAAATTCACAGATAGTAAGAAAATAGTAAGGAAATAAGGTCTGACCCTTGTTCAGTCCGTGAATTTTTTAATTTTTTCTATTGTATGAACTTTGTTGAAAATTAGATTCAAGGTTCCTGACTCAAAGGGGCTTCTCTAGATGAAATTTGGTGATTTAAGGAAGCTTTTATGTGCCCGAACTTGATTTTTGAAAATCAAGACAAAAGTCTAAATTTTCAAAAATCTGACACCAATAAGGTGAAGGTGGTGGAAAGGTGAAGCAAACAAGTAACAAAATGAATTTTAGCATTCCACCACCCTCAATTTTTCTTGTTTTTGATTCTTTTTGATAATTTAAAGAATTTTTAAGAGATTTTATTGTTGTTTTTTATGAGAAAAGGCCTAGGGTACCAACTTGAAGTATGCAGGAAGAAAAGAAACTTGAAGCTTCCACTGCAAGTGCTCCAAATCCCGCTCCAGCTCCTGATTTGAACCTGAAATCAAAAGAGACAAAATTTTGTGAAGATCAAGAATCCCAGAGAGAGATCAAAATGTGACTAAGCCATGCCTCCCTGGCAATGGTGCCAAAATGTGATGCGAGATTTGCATGATTTTATAAATGGGGGTTTTAGTGTTGTTGCAATGCGCAAAATCGATCACTTTTAAATTTATATTCCTAGATAGTGGTGGTATCTAGGGTCATCCAAGGAGGCCAATTTGTTAGTCAAATAAGTGATTCTCTCTCTCGTCTCTCAAAACAACACTTCTCTTTTTGTATTTTGATTTTTGTAAATTTTTATGTTTGGAAATAAGCGGGATATGAATGCGAAGATAGAACTACGCTAAAGAAACTTGCCTAACAACTAGAACCTAAGTGAGAAGAGAAGTCTTATCTTCTAAGCTCCCCCTGGGCAAGTACGCTTAGGGTAATTAAAAGAGAGATGTGATGCACTAAAATAAATAAAGTTGTTACTTGAAATTGAAAATTCAAGAATGAAGAAAGACACTTTGCTATTAAGAAGAAATGTTTACAAAGTACCTAGGGAGCTCTACTAAGCAGAGGTTCCACTTAGTTAATCCCTAGGTAGATGAATACTTAACAAGAATTAAAATGCAACAAAATAAAAGACAGAAATTCTCCTGAGTAGCTGAGGCAGCCTTTGCTCCAAGAATGGTGGCTCCCAGACTTGAAGAAGACTTCCTTCTAGCTCCTTGAGTTTCTCCTCTCAAGAGTGGATGGCCATTAAAGTGGAGAGGGTGTAGGGTAGGAGTTGGATTTGAGTTTGGTCCAGTTAAGTTGAGTTGGGATCCAACTACTGGAGCTTCTGTCTTTACAAATGTTCCAAGTGCCTTCCATATTGCCAAAGCTTCTCTGATTTCCAATGCATTCATCCCTGGCAATCAAAGAGAAACTACATGAGATAATGTGAAATGAATGCTAATGGATGCTTTAAACCCTAATTGCACATGCATGCTAAATGCAATGATATAATGCAATGTAGTGGACAAAATCTTAGGAATTAGATGTGAATGGATGCTAAGGATGAAAAACTGGCATTTATCATGGTCCTGCGAGATCATAAGAAGACAATAGGGTGGACATTACACAATCTGACTAGAATCAACCCCAATTACTGTACTCATCGTATCTATATTGAAGATGGGGCATGACCTTCCCGCGAATCGCAATGTTGTATGAATCCGAATCTATAGGAGGTCATTAAAAAATAAAATAATCAAGTGGCTAGATGGTCACATTATTTATCCTATATCTGATAATCTTTAGGTAAGTCCAATCCAAGTTGTGCCTAAAAGGCAAGGCTCACCATAATTAATACTTCCACACGAATTACAAATTCGTGGCGAGTTTGCATCGATTATCGGAAACTCAATTTCATTACAAAGAAGGACCATTTCCCTTCACCATTCATCGATCAGATCCTCGAAAAACTAGCTGGGTATATGTTCTTCTGCTTTCTAGATGGTTAATCTAGATACAATTAGGTCACTATTCACCCCAAAGATCAAGAAAAGATGACTTTCACCTGCCCCTTCGGGACATTTGCATTCCAAGGAATGACTTTTCGGCTCTGTAATGCACCCATGACTTTTCAGCGGTGCATGATAGCCATTTTCTTAGAAATGGTGGGTGATTATCTTGAGGTATTCATGGATGCTTTTTTAGTCTTTGGGGAAACTTTTGAATCTTGATTAGAAAATTTGTCAAAGATACTCAAAAGATGCATAGAAGTAAATATGTTCCTCACTTGGGAGAAGAGCCATTTTCTAGTACCTGGGGGCTTCATACTTGGTCATCTCATTTTTGAGAAAGGTATCCAAGTAGATTGAGCTAAGATCAACCAAATCTCAAATCTCCCTGTACCGAACTCAATCAAGGGCATCCGATTGTTTCTCGAGCACATTGGGTTTTACCACAGATTCATTCTCGACTTTTCTAAGATTGCCCAACCTTTGACAAATCTACTCACAAAAGACATGACTTTTGACATGAATGAGGAGTGTATATCTACTTTTCACGTTCTAAGAGAACAGGTTACAGAAGCTCCAATCCTGCAACCTCCCAATTGGAATCTACCATGTGAAATCATGTGCAATGCATCAAATTACGTAGTTGAAGCTATATTAGGACAAAAGTGGATAAGAAACCTGTTGTTATCTACTATGCTAGCAAAACACTGAATGAAGCGCAACGCAATTATACTGTTACAAAAAAAGAGCTGCTAACCATAGTTTTTGGACTCGAAAAGCTCAAATCCTACATCTTGGGTTCTCACATTATCATATACTCGATCACTTAGCAATAAAGCATCTTCTTTCAAAGGACACAAAGCCTAGGTTGATTAGATAGATCTTGCTGTTGCAAGAATTTGACCTAAAAATTCATGACAAAGTGAGATGACAGAATGTCATTGTAGAATACAAAATAAATGCAAGAATAAAATAAAATGATAATAGTGAATATAATTTATGTAAGTTGCCTCTCAACAACGATTCCCAAAAAATTGTGTACAACTACCTTGCATTGTTAATAATGTCATTATTATGTTGCAGTATAGTAAAAAAGATAGCTGACATATTTTATAATTTATACTAGCTTAGTTTTCAGGTCATTTGCTGGGAGGCTTAGTTAGCAATTATTCACCAAATATTCTTTAATTTATTATTTTATTCTTTTACTTAAATTAATACAAAGGTCAATTAATTAATAACTTAGACTAATATACGTAACTTATACTTATAATACATACTTTACTTAAGCTAGACTACTTAGTTAAATTAATTCATATTCATATAACTTAATACTACTTATAAATTACTTAATTAAAACTACTATAAGTTAAGTACTTAATTTATTAACTTAACTAATTATAAGTTACCTTATAATTTACAACTTAACATAATATTTAACTTAGACTTAACTTAGATAATAAATTGCTTCACTTATACTACTACTTACTAAATAAGTTACTAACTTAATTACTTAACTATTTAAATACTTAACTTACTCTAATAACTTAAATTATATACTACTTAACTTGCTAGATTACTTAAGTTAATACTAATAGATTAATTACATAATTAGGATACATTAGAAGCATGAATTATTTGCAACAGTTAAACATTAGAAACATGGCAATCAATTCCAAAAGAAGATGAACATATAATACAAGAAGTGGCTAGCAATTGCAAAAGAATTTTCACAAAAATAGTTGTTTTGAAACAACTAAGAATTCCTTTTATTTCTTTCTTAAGCACAAGCTATAGAACACAACCCTTGAAATTTACTAAGTGTCAGACAACACAGCCAAATTCACATTTCAGCCTTTCCTTTCTTCTTTTTTAATTAAAAAAAAAAAATTCTACGTAGCACACAAGTTCCGAACTGAATCTACGGTCTAGATGGATCAGATCACAATTTCATAATCATGTGCCACATGGCACCATCACCACCACTGGCTCCCGAAGGCCACCCAACAGGGCCACAAGATCTGTATAGCATGGTCAAGAAGGTATGCATACCTACATAATCGAAGCATCACTATTGTTTCAGTAGCTAAGGGAGGCGATACATTTTATACACTAGTGAAGGCCTGTATGTTTCTGCGGTGGGACCAATAGTCCACCACTCTTTAGCACGCATGCCTGTAATTCGCTTGTCTTCACAGTAATACCAGCAACACTTCAATTCTCTTCTCAACAAATATGCATCTCCTCAATTATGCTCATTATTAACTTCAACAACTCAAGGTAAGCTTAGATCATTATCTAGAATCATTAAGGACTTGATTTGACATCTTAAATCAGCTAAATGCCTCAACAGCTCATCTATGGCTACTTATGTGTAGTAGATCATATAGTAGCCTTTAAACCCATTACTAAGCCTAAATACTCTCTCTCTCTCTCTCTCTCTCTCTCTCTCTCTCTCTCTCTCTCGACTCTCATAGTGCCTAACACTCCTCAACGAACAAAGGAGCCTAAAGGAAAGCTTCTTAACTTTAGAACTGCTTATAATCATCTTTCATTTTGAAAAGAGAAAGGACCACTACTAGTGTTAGTAGTTTTCTGAAATTTTATTAATCAAATAAAAGAGGAACGTTTACAACTGGAAGAGACAAACATTGGCTAAGGAATTCACATCCACACAGATATTCTCAACCCATCCCCTCCCATCATTAAAAATAACATTGTTCCTCTCTCTCCAAACTGCCTACATCACAACCACTATCCTTACCCTTTGTCTGGTAGGATCTGACAACTGTATCCATAACTCTTTACACATTGGCATTGCAGAGGAGAGAGTCTGAAGCCACACTTTATTAGTAAGCAAGCACGAGTCCAACAAATGTTTGATGTCGTCACTACCAAAACCATATAAGGGGCACGCAGTATGTGGCACACCCATTAGGCAAGTCCTCAGCAAGCCAGTTACCAAACCTTCCCTTCTAGCCATCCATAGGAATACATGCACCTTTAGGGGGACCTTTATCTTCCAAATCATAGAGCACTAGCACCTGTGCTCATTTAGTTCATTGCTCATAATCATTCTGTCATATGCCTTAGCTGAGGAATAAATACCACTCCAAGTGAAGCCTTCAACCCCCTCACATGGCTGGAATGTCTCTAGCATTTCTTGTAGTCTACTTGCTTCCACACTAAACCTAGGTGCATACTGATCACCATGCGTGAAAGTCTTCAAAAGCTGATTGTCGAGATCCAAAAAATCTGCAACCTTTGCCTCCTTTGTCAATGCTCTATCAAAGGATAGAGGAAACAAATTCTTCATGCACCCTTCACCACTCTAGTTATCTTCCCAGAAGCAAAAAAGAGTACCATCCCCTAACTTAGGAATGAACAATTGCCATCGATTATTAACTACCAAAGAAACAGAAGACCAGAAGGGAGATGGTTTGGATGGGCGTAAAACATCTCCTGGAGCCAAACCACCATACGAATCTGCTACCAACTCCTACCACATCCCACCCTCACCTTTGAGGATTCTTACCCCCCACTTCAACAAGAGGGAATCTCTAAATTCCCTAAGAGACCATATTCCCAAACCTCCCAACTTCATTGGTTTGCATATAGTGCTCCACTTCATAGGTTGCATAAATCTTCCCTCATCACCTGCTACCTTCCAAAAGATCTGCTTCCTTATTAGTTCCATCGTCTTGATAATGGTCCCAGGAGGTCTAAAAATCAAGAATAAAAAAACTGGCATAGCTGATAGCACTGAGTTCAGAAGAACCAAGCTTCCCCCCTTGGATAATAACTTCTCGTACCACCCAGATAGATGTGAAGACATCATTTCCAGGAGGTCCTTCCAATCAGCCTTCAGCATCCCTTTAGCTCACAATGGTAGCCCCAAATACAAAATAAGTATATGTACCACTGGCGTTCGCAGAGAAGTAGAGATAACATCTTAGCTGGTAGCCACCACCCTAAAACAAACTAACGAAGACTTCGCTCCATTTATTTTTAGCCCTAAAATCTCCCCATAAATGGCGACAACAAATCTCAAATAACTAGCCTCCTTATTGATCACTAAAATGCGTGATTTATAAAAATTGGGTTTTAATTTGTTGCAACATGCAATTTGAATTGCTTTTAAATTTCTAAACTTTGAGTACTTGGGAAAGTATTCGCATCGTCCCAAGAGAGGTAGGAATGCTTTTAAAAAAATCTCTTACTTGAATCTTGGAAATCAACTTTTTCAAGTTTTGAAATATGTACATTTTTAGGGTTTTGAATATGGAAAAACAAATATGGAGAGAGAGATGGAAATTGAAACTACGGGAAATGCAAAGCAACAAGTGCCTTGTTCTCCAACTCACCCTAAGCATGGAAGGCCTAGTGTAATGAAGAAGAAAGTCACAACACAATCACAAGCTATCCAAACAAAACAAATAGAGGAATGCTTTTGTTTATTTGAAAAATTATTTTACAATCGATTAGAGAACTCACAAATGAGAGGGGTTCTCACTTGTAATCTCCAACAAAAACACTACACTACCATGAAAAAGAAATAACAAGAATATAGAAGGAAGCTTAGGAAGATTATGTTCATGATGATTCTACTGCCCGAAATTTCTACTCCAGTCCTGGTTCCCCCAGGACCAAAAGGAAATCTTCTTTCCTGAACAGTTTCCTTGTGGCAAACCCTACGTGGGCATGCCTCCTCCTCCTAGAGTGGAAGACCTCCACTCCAGGAACTTCTCCCTAGGGTGGCATGGACCACCCTCAGTATCTCCTCCTCTAGATGTCCTCCTTGCCTGGCCTTCCTCCTTGGCTTGATGGTGACACAAGGAAGAAGTTGAAGCCACCAAGGAGACAAGGTGTCTCCTTCATCTTCTTCTTCCTCTCCTTCCCTCCTTGGATGTTGCTATGGTTGGAATATGGGTAGAAATAATGTAACCAAGGATGAGTCTTTTTGGTGGTAGGTTATGTCTTTTTATAAGAGTAGTAGGGAGATAGGTGTGGTTAATGGATGAAGGGCTAAGATGGACTTATGAGGGTGGTTAGAAGATCCTAGGGTTGAGGTGAATTGGAGCCAAAATGGAGGGGTGTTGGTGGTTGGTGCCAACTCTAGATGGGGGCTAAGGTTAAGGATGGGTTAGGTGTGTTGTATGGCTAGGATTAGGTTATATGGCGGTGGTTAGGAGACGAGTGGCTAGGGTAGGTTGGCAACAATTAAAAGGATGTATGGTGGTTAGGTTAAGGATGTGGGTGGTGCCAACCTAGGTGAGTTTAGGTGGGTTAGTTGGTGTGGGAATTAGGAAGGGTTGGGATGGCTCCATGTGGTGGTAGTTAAGGGATTAAGGGTGGATTTAAATGGCGCCAAGGTGAAGGGGTGTTGGTGGTGTTTTTGGCACCACCTATGTGTTTGTTATAAGGTGGTTAGGGTGGTGTTGAGTTGGCGCCAAGAGGGTTTTCTAGACAAGAGTGATGTGTAGGGTGTAGATAGCTTTATGGAGGTAGGTGTAGGGTTGTGATAGGGCTTCAAGTTGGCACCAACTTTGAAGGGATGTGGAGGTGTTTTTGGCACCAACTTAAAGGGGGTTATGGTGGTGGTTATGGGTGGTTAGGTTGGTGAAAGGGTGAGTTAAAGTTGGCACCAAGGGGGGCTTCTAGAATAGGGTTAGGTGGATGGTGGAGATGGGTTCGAAAGGAGATGGATGGTGGTAAGGTGAAGGGGTTTTGGAGGGAAAGTTGGCGGCACTTTTGTGGTGGCTCATGGAGGTGGTGGTGTGAAGAGATGCAAGGAAGGTGGCGCCAACTATAGGTGGAGGTAGGTGGTTAGTTTAGGTGGTGGACTTGGAGTAGGGTTAGGGTGGAGTTAGGTTAGGGTTTAGGTAAGTGGTGGATGGCCATGGAGGTGGAGCTAGTTTTGAGCTTAGCTAAGCTAGCTTAACTAGAAGAGTAGTAGTGAAGGAGTTAGGATTTTAAGAAGAGGAGCTAAGGAAGAGCTAACTGGAGCTACACTGGAGCTGAATCTGTTGAGGAGGTCATCAACTACTTAGCTTAGCTAGATAGTTCCTATGCTAGTAGCTAGGCTTGTGTAGTTGAGCTAAGTTGAGCTGGTTTCAACCTAGCTGAAGCTAAGTTGACCTAGAACTACCTCTGATGAGAACTCCCAAGCTAGCTTAGCTACTGAGTAGGCAAGTAGTACCTAAGCAGGAGGGAGTTTAGCTGTTGTGAGCTAAGTGGAGCTGGGTAGAGTTGGACTTGGAATGAGCTGGAGCTTGAATGAACTCCCATCAACTAAGCTGAGCTAGCTAGAGCTCCCAGTGGACTGCCTAGAGATAAGATGACCTAGACTCAACTAAGTTGAGCTAGATCTAAGCTGAGTTGAGGTGGGTTGAGCTAAGATGAGCTACCATCCAGCTAAGATGAGCTGAATGGAGCTGGAAAGAGCTAAACTTAACCAATGTGAGCTGATATCTAGCTGAGATGAGCTAGATCTAGCTAGGTTTCAACTGATCTGGTCATCTTCACTTTCTGCCTTCTTAAGTGTTAGGGTTTTAAAGGTTTGATTATTTGCTTGACCTTAACACTCAAGTAAAACATGCTGAAAATATAAAAAGAATACAATGCATGCCTAACCTAGGTTATGTCTAAATGTAACCTAAAAACCCGTTTGTAGAGTTGAAAACCTAAGAGCAAGATCTATTTTAGGTCATAAGAATGATGATAAACTGGCATTTATCACACCCCCATACTTATCTTTTGTTAGTCTCTTAGCAAAACTTTAATTTTTACAAAACAGATTTTTGGGAAAGACTTTTTTTTTACTTTTGAGAAAAAGGAAATTACAGGACTTTAGTTGATAAAAATTATGAACAACACGGGATTTGTTGAAGATAAACATTGGGATTCATCTTTGGATCCAAAATTTAGAAGCATCGGGATCAATGTATCCTTTACAAATTCACAAATTGACTCCTTGTCAATTCAAATGACTCGAAATTATTCTGCAGTTAGGATTTCTTTAGCTCTTGAATTCGACTCACAACTTACATAACTTTTAAAATCCTATGTTAGTGCTTGTGAATGCCAACATTTAGGGATGTGTTTTTGTTTTGATTTTTTGTTTTTTGTCTCCTCCATGCTTATTCTTAGCTTAGTCTTATAACAGATGTGTTGGGATCATCATTCCCGTTACCAAACCTCGAGGGGGCTCTCACACCAGTACTTCGAGATAGTACTATCCAAGACACCACCTAAGAGCATACAACCCCAAAACACAATACGGTGTAAAGGGGCACTCCAAGCAAACTCAAGCTCTTGCTCTGACACTGTGGGTAGAGCTCCGCCCAAGACACTTGAGCTGCAAAAATGCGCCTTAATGCTCTATCTAAAGATATGAAATATAGATATAGAGTAGCGTCGAGGCGGTAACATGTTGACATCGCATCCTCAAAGGAGGCATTTTACTCCTTCTTGGCGGTGGGAACTCAAACCAATGATCTGCTTCAAATTTTTACTAAGACTAAACAAGGGGTTTTATCTAATTTTTCCTAATTACTTTTAAGTGTTGGCTGTGTGTGAAATTTGACACAGAAATTCTACAAGGGACGCAAGTTTTTTGGTCGAAAACTGAGCCAGGCAATTTCCAAGTCTCAAAAGAAGATTAAGTCACCCGAATCATCAGAAGTTTAAGTGGAATTTAGAGAAGGATACTTGATTTAGTCTAAAAGTAGACCCAAAAATTCTAATATTTAGATCCACTTCTTAATCCCTAGTTTGTTAAACATTAAATCTCATTGTGCCTTGGAATGATTTCTCAACCTTAGTCTCGATTTCAAAGATTTCTCAAAAAGTTTTCAACATTTTTATTTTTTAGTTTTCTTTTTTTGGGTATGCATGAAGAAGATGAAACAAAATATGAAATAAAATAAATGTTTTTATGTTTTGAAAATCCTAATTTGGATGTTAAAATTTAAAACCCCCCCCCATGCTTAAGATATCGCATGTCTGCATGCAATATGAAGGGAAAATAGATTACCTTGGTGAAGGTGGTCAAAATCAAGATAGGCAAAACCTCTGAAGAAAGTAAAAATGAAAAGCAAAAAAAATGATGGGTTACCTCCCATCCAGTGCTATCTTTTACGCCATTCAGCCAGGTGTGAAGTCACTAAATATCGGGTAAGTTGTGGAGGTCTTGAGAATCGGATTTCACGTTATGGTTGTGATCAAGATAAGGCTTAAGTCGTTGGCCGTTGACTTTGAAGATATTATTGATTTTAGGATCCAAAATTTCAATGGCACCATGAGGATAAGTTTGAACTACAATGTAAGGACCGGTCTATTTAGATTTTAATTTACCAGGAAATATTCGCAACCTCGCTTCAAAAAGCCACATGCGTTGTTTAGGTTCAAAAGTTTTCCAAACAATGAATTTATCATGAAATTTCTTGGTTCAGTCTTTGTAAATGCGTGCATTTTCATAAGCCATGTTGTGAAGTTCTTCAAGTTCAGTTAATTGTAATTTCCTGTGTTTACCGGCTGCATCCAAATTGTAATTGAATTCTTTTATCACCCAATAAGCCCTACATTCCAGTTCAACCGGAAGGTGGCATGCCTTGCCAAAAATAAGGCGAAAAGGTGACATGGCAATTAGGGTTTTGCAAGCAGTATGGTAAGCCCATAATGCATCGTCAAGTTTTAGGGACCAATCTCTTCGGTTGGGCTTAACCATCTTTTGCAAAATATTTTTAATCTCCCAGTTGGAGACTTCAACTTGGCCAATAGTTTAAGGGTGATATAGTGTGGAGATTTTACAATTCACCCCATGTTTAGCAAGAAGTTGACGGGACTGAGAGTGTGTGAAATGTGAGCCTCCATCATGAATAATGGCCTTAGGAACACCAAAACGAGAAAAAATGTTTTTCTTTATAAAATCCACGACGACCTAATGGTCATTAGTGCTTGTGGGTACCGCTTTGATCCATTTTGAAACATAGTCAACAGCGACTAAAACGTGCTAGTACCCAAAAGAGGTGATAAATGGTCCCATGAAATTGATGCCCCACACATCAAAAATTTAAACTTCCAAAATCGAGTTGAGGGGCATCATATCCTTAGAGTTCATGTTGCCGATTCTCTGGCAATGCACACAGGACAGAGAAAATTCATGAGCATCTTTGTGTATGCTCGACCAATAAAATCTAGCATTTAACACCTTGGCCACCATTTTCTTCCTCGAAAATTGTCCACCACAAGCCATTGAGTGACAGTGGTTCAAAATATCATGTGTTCCTGAATCGGAAACGCACCGCCTAATGACTTGGTCAGCACAGATATGGAACAGATTGGGGTCCTCCTAAAAGTAATATTTAGTCTCGACAAAGAACTTATCCCTCTTGTGTTTAGGCCAGTCAGAAGGGAATCATCCAGTGGCGAGATAATTTGCATAATCAGCATACCAAGGGAGGGATTTAATGTTAGGAGTGTTTTGTCCAGAAAAACAATTTTCGGGTCAAAACATCGCCAGTGTTAAGTCTTGAAAGGTGATCGGCCACGACATTTTGCAAACCCACTTTATCTTTGATTTCCAAGTCAAATTCTTGTAACAATAAAATCCATCGAATTAGGCGGGTGATGTAGATACATTTAATTAGGTTAAAATGCCTATTCATGCATGTTCCTAGGCTTAGATTTGCATTTCATATTATAAATATTACATAGCATGCATCATTCTGCATTTAGAATAGTTGTGTTTATTTTAGGTTAATTGCATCCTTTTTATGGTCAGGAGGGAAGGAGATTTATTTCAGGGCTCGAATGGACGATCTGACCATATGAATCTGATCAGGACGACGATCGGAGTCTAATGCCTCCAAAATTGTCTAGATCAGAATCTCGTAACACCATATAAAGTCCGAAGAAGATCAATGGCCAAGGGGGCAATGCAACATCCTTACAGGCTTTGGATAAAAAATCTGACCATACGTATGGATCCGGAGCGACGATCGCAATCTAGCAACATGGAAATCATCTCGATCCGAGCACCGTGGCACCCTCTGCAATAGAAAGAAGATGGATGACCCAAATGGAACCATGTGGTGCCATCTAGACTGCCCAACACCGACCAACAGTAGCCAATCCTCCTCAAAGGCATCTCCCGTCGCGAGATCTGGGCCATTGGATGCCCATCCAACTGCTCTTGTGAAGCCACGTCACCCGCCCTTCTTTAAGAGAGCCTCCATCGCATGATCTTAACTGTTGGATGAAAATCCAACAGCTAGGATCACTTGACCACCGACTGCAGTTAATTCAAAATCGCAACATCTTTGACGCGTGGCGCAGCAGCCTCGAGAGGAGCTCGCACAGCCGTGGCACGGGGTTGACTCTCCTAAGCTCCTCTAATTAGCCACAGAAGAAAAGCGCCTTAATTTCGACCGCCCGATCATGCACGAGCGACTAAGATGAGGCTACGAGGCTGCATGGATGAGAGCGGATGCAGCATGTGTTTGTCGACGCACCTCTAGACATGCCATCTCACGCACGATTAAGAGGCGCGATCTCCGCACCATCTCAGTCGTCCACTTCTGATCCAATGGCCGTGGCACTTCCAACCTCAGCGACAGCAGAGCATGGGTGTGTGTGTTGCTGGCGTCGACCTTTAGTTACATTCGGGGACATGGTTGGTGCGGATCTTTAGCAACGCATTTGATGTCGCTATAGCCCTCTACACGAATTTCTTCCTCTTCCCTCCACCATAAAAGGACTCCTACATCTCCATTCTTCACCATCTTTTCCTTTCTTCTCCTCACCACCTCCAAGGCTCCAAAGAGAGCTTGTCCCAAGCCTGGGATGCTCCTTTAAAGTAGAATCAAATATTTTCCCATCTCTCATCCCCATTAGTGGAGCATCTCGCAGCCATCCTCTCACCTCCCTTCAGGAAGAAGATCCTCGCTGCGACAACATCCTACCCCGTCCTCCTTCCTCTGCCGCCGTTCTCCTTCGTCCCTCTCCTCACCATCTTTATCTGGGCACCATCAGAGTGAGCCATCCTCCAAACGACCGTCGAGGGACATTCTTCTCACCTATCTCTATCTTTTTGATTTCGTAGTGTAGTTTTCCTGCTTTCATTAGAAATCTATGATTGTTTCTCTCTCTCTCTGCATTATTTTTTGCAAGTAGATAAAGTTTTCATCGACCTGATCCCTTCCTTGATAAAAACACAAATAAACTATAAAATATAAAAATAACAAAAAGAAATAAAAACAAAATGCAGATTTTCTCAAACCAAACGTTCGCCTCCTGCTTATCTGATTGATGGATTTTCTTGCGAATTGAACTATGACGACAGATTTTCCAAACTCAAACCTTTTCGCGACAAATCTCTCCGGCCAATCATTTTGGCGCCATTGCCAAGGAGGCAATGCTCTTTGGTTTTTCTCACATTTTTCCACCTTACCTAACTTTTATCTCACATTTTCTCTGATCCTACTATGATTGCAGGTACTCTCCCGAGGCAAGCCAGAGAAGTTAGATCAGAGAAAGGTGCAGATGAAGGTTTTGTATGTGTACCCCCATCACCCCCACCCTAGATTTCATTTCACTGCACTAAAATCTCAAACTCAAATCAACCTAGTTGCTTTAATAAGCCCTAAGATAGATCTGGTTGTTTGATTTTCACTTCACCTCATCTCGCCCAGCCACATAAATTAAAAAAATTTTAAAAAAAGTTATCTGATTATGGGATTTACTGAAAGAAACACATGTTAACACCCACAACTCTCAACTTAAGGCACACCACTTTACATTAATTCTACCACTTAACTGGAATCTGACCTGTGGATTCGGTACACCTTAACTGAACACACAAACAAGTGAGTAGAAAATTTGATTAGGTTAAACATTTTGTGCGCCTTAATCAAGTGGTGCAACAGGTCGATTGATTGAGCTGTTTGGGTCGCACCACTTAAGATAAAAGCGATCCACCAAGTAGCTTGCATGTTAGGGTTGATCTTTAGAGTTGAACCAGGCACTCCACATTATTTTTTGATTTCTAAAGGAATATATCATCACCAGTGCTTTCAAAACTTGGAGTGTTCTACTGAACCTTGATTGAATACACCTAAAGATTAAACCCTAAAAGCTACTAAACAATGTTAAACACTAAAGGACACATCAACAAATAACCTTGTTTGCAAACCTTGGTTGTGCATGCACACACATATTAACTGATCATTAAGGGCACAACCCATCTAAAGGGCCCATCACATTCCAAGAGCACAATCATCCCAAGCCTAATTAAAACTGAGTAGACATTGGCCTTAAGGATTGATTCGCTCTTCAGGGCTCAGATTGAGATTGTTTTAGATTAATCTATTTCTACTAGTCCATCTGATGTCTAGCTAGGGGAGTAGCATCAAACGACCATGGTTGGGGGGTATCAAAGGAACTAGAGGTGCAAACCAAAAGAAAAACCTTCTCCCCAGCCCCTCCCTCTAACAGGTTGGATTGACCGGATAAAAGTAGACTAAATCATTTATAATCTTAGGACAGTTTCTGAGAGTCTATAGATCTTTAGGCTACCCACCTAAGGACAAGTTTGGCTAATTGTATTGTAGGGCACCTTTCTCTCCTCTGTATTCCTTCCTACTCCATCATGTATGCTTCCACACCAAACACACAATTCCAATCCTACCCTCCTACCACTGCCTATCCTCAAGATGATTACTATCCTGACTCAACTTATGACTACCCATCTCCTAGTCTAGATAACTTTGATTGGGGATATGAATCCGAACCTTAGTGTCCAGGGCTTTACCCTGGACAACAAGACTATGATTATTATCCTTCTCACGCCTAAAATGATAATAGATCTCCATGATGAGACCACAATTGTGGGCTAAGTAAATGCTTAAATGCCTAATTACTGGATTATTGTTTGCATGTACATAGCATGCTTTAATATATAAATAGATTAGTTTATAAATAAGGGCTTGCATGCAAATTTATGCATTGTTTTAGATTACTTTTATAAATAACCTTTTTTTTTTCCTTCCTACAAAACATGCAATGCCTCCCCGAGCCTCTCGCAACACCTCTCTGAGCTTCTCTCAACAAGATTGCTGAATAGCACTCCCTCATGCAGAATAAGAGGGAGATCTTCCATCTTCATCCGGGGGCTTTTTCCATCTTCTTCCTCTCGCCTGCTCTAGGGAAGCAGCGCGCACTGTGGCCCTCTCAGTGTGCACCATGGTCTCCACGCACCTACCTCCATCCTTCTTCCTCTCTTTGGTCGCACGGTGACAGTGTGCTGCCACCACTGCAGCCACCCATCACATTCAGCCATGCCCGCCCTCACGATAGCCAACACCTGTCTTTCTTCTTCTTTTTCTTCTTCATCTTCTTCAACCTCTAGACACCCCCAAAGGAACCCATCACCAGCATCAAACACCTCCACGTAGCCACCTCGTTCAGATGCTATTCTCCGTGCTGTTGACTTCCCCGCACTCGCCTCGACGCCATGAACTCGCTTACGCCAGCTGCAGGTCCTCTCGCAATCCATGCATGCCTCGGAAAACAACCCTCCACCAGCCCTCCTCCTCGCCGCCGATGACAACTCCAGCCACCGCATGCCGTCACACCATCGTTGGGGCGCTCCTCTCCTTTGGCCTTACTCCTCTGACAAGCCACGTCACTAGCCACGACTCCCTCCGTGCACACACCAAGGGGAATCAACCTCCCATGTTTTGCTACAAGAGGTCAATTAGATTAAATGACCATGGTTGAAGAGAAGTTATTTTTGATATAATGTTCTATATTGTGGGTAATTGCTTCTCAGACCCTCTAATTCTCCATAATTTATATTACTACTGATTCAAGTTATTCTCATGTTGGTTTGATGCTACAACTAATCATCAAATTAATTTTTGCATCACATTAAGCCTCATACAACGTACTCATGTACTGCAAATATTGGTGATTTATTGGTTGCACCTCCCTATGGATACGACCTGATTTTGTGGTTCATTTTCAATATACTTTTATTAGTTTTTGATCGAGGGCTTTTCCACCACATTATTTATTGCGACGACGTCTTTTTCTTACATATTATTTCTGAAAGCAAAAATCCTTTCGATCAAATGGCACCATTGCCAAGGAGGAAACGGACACAATAAATTCACTAGACTTTATTTCTAATTATTCTAAGTTATGCATTTATCAGATCATTCTTTATCATTCCTATGCGAGGAATCTGATGAGGCGACAAGCATAGCTGAGAGACGATGTTGACCTTAAGCGACGTCCACACATGGAGATAATCGCAGGAGCCTCTGGGCCTTGATCCCACACAGGTGGAGACGCACAGAGAACCATCTAGGAGGATTCTTCCTCTTAGACTTCTGATGTAGAATTTTAGAATAGACACTTTAGGATTTAGTTGAGTTATTTATTTTCTCGCCCTTGTACTTTGGGGCTAGTTTTTTTTGGGGGAGTGTCCTCAATTCTTTAGAATCTAAGATTATTTTGTGTGTGGTAGTTAGATCATTTGATTGTGCATTTTTTTATATATATAAAAAAAAGATTGAATAACCTGCTAGAAGCTGCATATCTTTAGGATGACCATCTAGGATTGCTTGAGGAGCATCTAGATTTTCTTACTGCATTGCATACATTTTTGCATAGAAGAGTGCTGGAGCAAGGTACGTATTTCCTATCTTTTTGCATCAGTTATTTGCACAGGCATTGCATTTGGACATAATTAAAGAAGATCACTTAAGCTTATTTGAAAAGATTAATCAAGTGGTCACATTATTTCTCGAAAAGAAAGTAAAATATACAGGAAATGTTTGAATAACTTGATTGCAATTTTCAATAGAAAAATCACTTTTTGCGGTGTGATGCACACTTCCTGAACTGAGAATGCACTGTAGGCACTTCACTAGGATTTGGACCCTTAAGGCTATATGCATCAATCTCTTTATCGGTGTAAACCCTCCTATCTCGCTTTGAAACAGTGGTATTAACTTTTGCCCTAGTGATTTGATACTCTAAGGAGGGGGACACCCTATAAAGGAATTAAAGGGTAGTTAAGAGGCACCGCTAACGCATCACCTCAAAGGAAGGGTTCGCCCTACTTGCATCCTTTGGTTCCATCCTTGGAGTACCTTTTTACTTGAGCATCTAAGAATATCATTGGAGCAAAATGTACGTCTCTAGGGCACTCAAAGGTCTATTTTAGGGTGCATAATTGATTGACAACTTGATTGGTCACCCAAAAGATTTAAAAGTAACCTCAACCTCCTTAATAGCCTTTGACCAGGAATCTCAAGTGCCTCACTTCTCTTATGCCACTCACGTGGGAACGGAGAAATACTATCTTGACTCTATTTGGACAAACTAGAAAGGTTTGAAGAGGGCTTAAAGTGCTTTAACTCAACAAAAGATCGCTTGCCTTCAGTTTGCTTGGTGTATGGTTGGTAGGCGCTCTCTTAGAAATAGTCTTCTTTTCAACCCTGAGCTTGAGAGAATTATTAGAAAAGCCAACCAAGAAAGAAGAAAAATGGCTAAAGAAAGACCTAAAGAAGAGATTAGGGTTGGTGAAAATCAAAGAACCTTGAGAGACTATTTCCTCCCTACAACCCACCAAGCCTTACCTATCCGAAGACCTGGAGTGGATAATCCATATGAAATCAAGAGTAGCACCATATCTTTGCTTCCCTCTTTTTATGGTACTGCTAGGGAGGATCCCTACAGGATCTTGAGGAATTCACTGAGGTATGTTCCACGGTGAAGCTCCAGGGCTTTACTGATGAAGCCTTGATGAGGACTCTATTTCCATTCTCCTTTAAGGATAAGAAGCACTGGTATCATACCCTCGATGCAAGGGTAAATGATTGGGCCACCCTTAAGGGAGAATTCTTGAAAAAGTATTTTCCTATAAGTAAGACCAACCATTACAGAAGAGAGATTATGGGTTTTACTCAACAGGAAGGGGAGCAATTTCACGAGACTCGGGAGTGCTTTAATGACCTTCTTAGGTTATGCCCCCACCATCAGGTGCCAAGAGGGCAATTGATCGAAAGGTTCTATAACAAATTATCTGGAAGGCACAAGCAAACCATCGATGTAGCCTGTGCAGTAACCTTCATGAACAAAACTGAGGATAAAGCCTGGGCATTATTTGAAACATTAAGTGACAATTCCATACATATGTCCTCTGCCTACCAAGAAAGAAAACCATCAATCTTTTAGAGGAAGATAGAGGCCCATGAAGCTGGGATACTCAGGATTTGGCTTATCAGATTCAATTGTTGAACAAAAACTTTGATAGGCTTTTAGCACACCCCAACATGAACCCACAAGTAGCCTTTATCTTTCAGGCTTCAAGTGAATGCTCCCTTTGCCAAAGCACAATGCACGCCACTATGGAGTGCCACTAGGAAAATCAATTCCCTGAGTTGATTCAGGCTGGCCTGAACGCGGCCTAAGGTTTCCACCCACCTCCTCACAATAACCCTTATTCCAATACCTATAATGTAGGGTGGCATAACCATCCAAACTACTCATGGAAGCAAGGTGATGCTTCTAACTCAGGGAATACAAGACCCCTACCTCCCCAACCCATATACCAGCCATCCTATGCAAACCCTCTTCAGAATAAGCCTTTTAAGATGGATGAACTTAAAGCCATGATGAAAGCGATGCAAGAGCATCAGAATATGGTCATCCAATCTCAGAATAAGATGATTACTAATATGCAATCCCAAATTGATCATCTTACAGAGATAGTTAGGTAGTGGGATCTGAGGAAGTTGCCTAGCTCTTCTTAGGAGAACCCAAAGGGCAAGGGGGTCATATTCAGGGAACACGCCCAAGCTGTGCCTGTGCTAAGGAGTGGAAAGAAAATCTACAAGCCTGATAACACTCCTACGATCACGTCTCAGGATTCCCCTCCTACATCAGACACGACTCCATCTCCACTGAGGATGAGCCACATTGCTCTCCCTCGCTTGAAATCACCCACCCTGAGGATGCTGTTATTCCACCACCCCTTTCCTGCCATGATGACCCCTCTACCCAGAAGCCAAAGGTGCCCTATCCAGAGCACCTATCTGCTCCTGGGGAATCTTTTGTTGGCTCGTCTGGAGCCAAGGATAGGACGGATGAAATTATGGACACTTTTAGTCAAGTCCATATCAACTTGCCTTTATTGGAAGATATCAAACAGATCCCGTCCTATGCCAAGTTTCTAAAGGACCTGTGCACCCAAAAACATCGATCTAGGAGACAGGCCCAAGCCAAGGTCATCCTGCCTGACAATGTTAGCTCGGTTATCCAGCATGGAACACCCCCCAAAATGAAAGACCCAAGGGCCCCGTATATTTCAATGGTTATAGGTAACCAACACATTGACGAGGCTCTGCTCGATCTGGGTGCGGGGGTGAACATTTTACTGAGCTCTGTTTATGACCTTTTGGGAGGAGGTGATTTAAAGCCTAGTCCAGTCATTCTCCAGATCGCAAACAGATCACTTAAGACACCACAGGGATTGCTGGAAGATGTCCTGGTGAGTGTGGAGGACTTCTTCTTCCTTGTTGACTTTCTTGTGCTAGATACTGAGCCATCGAATAAGCCCACCAAGCCGTCCATTATTCTGGGATGCCCCATCTTGGCAACAGCCATTGCCTCTATTAATTGTAGATTAAGGGCACTTAAAATGGGCTTTGGGAACAAGAAGATCTGGTTGAATGTTTTTGATGCCTATAAGTAATCTGGATTTGAAGATTGTTCTCAGATTGAGGTAGTTGATGAAATAATTGAGGAGACTACTCCAGCCCTCTTATGTAGAGATCCCCTTCAAATCTTCATATCTAAGGACCATCCTCTGACTATTGAAGAAACTGAAGGGGATATACCTGAATTGGAAGAATTGCTGGGGGTACACATAGAGTCTCTATCCCCACCCTAGACCATGAAGGTAGATCTGCTACCTGAGGCGAGGACATCTCAACTTAAACCCTCAATCCAAAAGGCTCTTGAGTTGCAGCTGAAACCCTCACGAGCACATTGAAGTATGCTTTCCTTGGCCCTAACGACACGCTCCCCGTTATTATCTCGACTACATTATCTAAATCGTGGGAGGTTGTTAAAAAGGAGATTCTGAAATGGCTAGATGCAGGAATTATCTATCCTATTTCAGATAATAAATGGGTCAGTCCTATTCATGTGGTACCCAAAAAGGTAGGAATCACTATGAAAGAGAATGACCAAGGAGAGTTGGTAACCACTAGACCCTCAACTGGTTGGAGGGTCTGCATTGATTATCACCGTTTGAACACGGGTACCCAAAATGACCATTTCCCCTTACCGTTTATTGATCAGATTTTGGAACGACTGGCAAGGAACAAGTACTTCTATTTCCTTGACGAGTACTTTGGGTATAATCAGATAGCTGTCTTTCATGATGATCAAGAGCGTACCACCTTCACGAGTCCGTATGGCACTTCTGCGTTCCGTCGAATGCCATTCAGGTTATGTAATGCTCCTGCCATTTTCCAACGTTGTTTGATGGCTATCTTTTCTGACATGATCGACGAGTTTGTAGAAATTTTCATGGATGATTTCTCCATCTACAGCTCGTCGTTTGACCTATGCCTTTTACACCTTGATAAAGTCTTAACCTACTGCGAAGAGGCCAATCTAGTGCTTAGCTGGGAGAAAAGCCACTTTATGGTCCAGCAGGGCATTGTGCTGGGGCATGTAGTTTCCGAGAGAGGATTAGAGGTGGATACCGCAAAAATTGATTCCATCTCTAAGCTTCCATCACCCACCAATGTTCATCAAGTTAGTTCTTTTCCTGGCCATGCTGGATTCTATAGGTGCTTCATTAGAGATTTTAGTAAAATCTTTAAGCCACTCTATGACCTATTAGCAAAGGATGTTTCCTTTGATTTTGATGACAGATGTGGTGAGGCTTTCCAAGTCCTGAAGAAAGCCCTTATTACTGCGTCAATTCTCCAAGCACCAGATTGGACCCTCCCATTTGAGTTAATGTGCGATGCTTCTGATTTCACAGTGGGAGTGGTCTTAGGTCAAAGGGTTGATGGCAAACCTCATGTGTTGCATTATGCCAGTAAGACCCTTACGAATCCTCAACAAAACTACACGGTCACTGAAAAGGAACTTCTTGCTGCAGTATTTGCTTTGGAAAAGTTTCGATCTTATCTTTTGGGATCCAAGGTTGTGGTGTTCACTGATCATTCTGATTTAAAGCATCTTCTGCTAAAAAGGACACCAAACCTCACTTAATTGATTGGATTTTGCTCCTCCAGAAGTTTGACCTGGAAATTAAAGATAAGAAAGGAGTTGAGAATGTGGTAGCAGATCGTCTGTCTAGGATCCCCATTGAGGCATCAACCCTTGCTGGCGATATCAAAGAGACTTTTCCTGATGAGTCTCTGATGGCCGTAGATGCCAAAACTCCTTGGTTCGCTAACATAGTGAACTACCTGGTCACAGGCATTACCCCTAATACTTACTACAAGCAGAAGCGAGACCGGTTTTTTGCTGACGCTAAATTTTATCACAGGGAAGAACCTAATCTATTTAGAATAGGCCTTGACCACCTTTTCTGCCGTTGCATCCCTGACAAAGAACAAAGGAGTGTTCTGAGTTTCTGCCATGACCTCCACTGTGGAGGGCATTTTAATGGAAAAAAGACTGCCCATAAGGTTCTTCAGTCTAGCTATTGGTGGCCCACATTATTCCGAGATGCACATACATATGTGGGTGCATGTCTACGTTGCTAGCAGACGGGAACCATTGGAAAAAGGGATGAGATGCCCCAACAACCTATTCTCCTCGTTGAGATCTTTGACATTTGGGGCATTGACTTCATGGGTCCCTTTCCTGTGTCCTTCGGATATGAATTCATCCTTGTGGCTGTAGACTATGTATCGAAATGGATAAAAGCCATACCCACGCGGGCCAATGACCATTCTGTGGTCTTGGATTTTGGTAAGGCTAATATCATTTCCCAGTACGGGTGCCCAAGGATGATCCTAGGTCATGGAGGACCTCATTTCAAGAATGTACACTTGACAAGACGACTCCAAAATTTAGGAGTCAACCACATGATAGCACACCTTACCATCCCCAAACGAGTAGACAAGTTGAAGTGTCTAATAGGGAGATAAACGAATTTTAGAAAAAACTGTTAAGCCCGACCATAAGGATTGCTCTAAAAAACTAAATGATGCTCTTTGGGCCTATAGAACAGCTTATAAGACTCTCTTAGGCATGTCTCCTTTCTGTCTTGTCTACGGAAAGGCTTGTCATCTTCCTGTTGAAATCCAACACAAAGCCTATTAGGCTATTAAAAACATTAACTTAAATCTGAATAAAGCAGGAAAGGCACGAATGCTGGAGTTAAGTGAGCTTGAGGAGATTCATAATGAAGCCTATGAAACTTCTCAAGCTTACAAGCAACGTACAAAGGTCTTCCATGATAAGCACATCATTAGAAAGACCTTTAAGCCCAACCGGTGGGTCTAGCTTTTCAATTCCAAACTTAAATTATTTCCAGGAAAGCTCAAGTCCCACTAGGATGGGCCATATGTTGTTATCAATACCTTTCCTCATGGAGCCATAGAAATTCGGAACCCTACTTCTGGTGAGAGCTTTAAGGCAAATGGCCAATGACTTAAACCTTATCTTACTCTTTCAGATGGATAGGTTTTGGATGCACTTCGGCTTAAGGAGCCTTAGCTCCTCCCACTCTCCTCCTCAGATGATATTCTTCTATGTCTTTATTTTTCCAATGAGGACATTGCCAGTCTTAGGAATGGGGGGTAAAACCTAAGGATGTTTATAACATTTATAAATATTTGAATGCATTTAGGATAGTGCATTAGCCAAAAAAAAAATCTCTTTTATTTTCTTGAGCTAAATTGGTTAGTCCCTAGCAGAAAATTTTATCAAAGAGGTGTCATTGAAGATTTTCTTCTTAAATTGTTTCTTGAGTTTAGAATCTAGTACATTTACTTCACTTGCACGTAGACTGGGTAATGAATCTTTGAAGAAAACCAATTAACATTTTTAGTCTGCTAAGCCCTTGGACAGTTAATAGGGAGACAAGAAAACTATCTTCTATTAGACCCACCTAATATTTGTGAGGAGAAGTAGAGACTACTGGTGAGCTAAGTTTAGATAATTAAATGATGATACCTCAGAGTTAGCCATAGTTTTCGATCTCTGTTCCTATGTGCAAATAGTGTGTGAATTCCTGGGAGTCACCAAATAAGGCAGATACACAGAGAGTGAGTCCTAATAGAACTATGACTATGGTGGATGATTATGACCATCCTTCATAGAGTCCTCGGCTGAAGGAGGGTAATAGAGTCAAAGGTCAGAAATACGATTGTCCTACCCATTCTTTCCTAGTGCTGAGAATAGGCATGTCTGATCGGGGCGTAGATCGCGTAAAAGATGGGCACATTGTAGTGTAGTGTGAAATACTTCTCGAGCAAATAAATTAACGAAACTGGTGAGTCCTAGTCGATCACAAGGAGGTAGAAAGCACTTTTGATTTCATGCGTTTGTACCAAATATAAGTACCAAGTAATAGAAACAATCAATCACAATTTCCACATCACAAAGAGATTGAATTTGATATATGTGATAGAATGAAAACATGAATGTAAACAACTACTACTGTAACAGAATGAGGGCACCATGGGTAGTCCGTGATGGCCTTTTGAAGCGGTTACGAAGAGCAGCAACGATCCATCGAGGTGGCCCAACGGATGCTTCAGATAGAGGTGCAGAGATGGAGGCAAAAAAGAAGAGAAGAAGAAGAAGGGAGAGGAGTTGTAGGAGGAAGAAGAAGAAAAATAAATGAATGCTTTCAAAGGGGACCCTTAGGCCTCTTTTATAGCTTTTGCAAAGGGCATTTAGGGTATTTGAGCCCTTAATCCCATGCAAAGCCTTTCGATTAATTAGATCCTTTGATCGAGAGATCAACGATCCTGATTAAGCCTTCCAAATTCTTCTTTCATCCACGGTTTGATCTAGTGTTGACATGTGGCACACTGTGCACCCTTGGATCTGCATCCAACAGCTCCCGCTCGCCCGCACACCCGCCGCTCACCCACAATCAGTGCCTCAACTCCTAAGGCTTCTCAGTCGTCCGATATCTCGATCGGATAGCTTAAAGAGTGCGCAACGCTCGCTAAGTTTTCAGGCACGTGTTATCATGCATGTCTTCATCCGATGCTCCTGCACCTGCCACGCATCCGACGCTGCACCGCCTGATGAAGATCCGGTGGTCAATTGTGCCCGCGCTTACCTTTTCTCCTGATTTCACACCGGGCGGTCGAACCCACGACGGTTGCTTAGGCGCGAAGGCACTAACCAATGCACTGCGGGTGACTTTGCATCAAGTTTCCAAATCTTGTGAAGTTGCCCTCAAACGTTGGATGGAAATGCAACGGTTGAGATATCTCCCTTGTGTGATGAGGTAGCTAGAGCGGGCGACATGGATGCATCGTGGCTATTGGATTACAATCCAACGACCCACATCTCTCCTTCCTAGATTGGGGCGTGGTGAGGGGTGGCTGCAATGGCACCATGTGGTGCCATTGTGGCCATCCATCTTCTTCTCCTTGTATCTGATGATGTAGGCCTCCGATTGAGTTGATTTCTACATTGTTGGACTACAAACATCGATCCGAATCCATCCGTGTGGTTGGATTTGTCATCTGAGGTTCGAATATTCTTCAATTTGCCCATTGGCTCCTGCTTCTACTGCAGACTCCCTAGGGTGCTACGGGAGTCTGATTGATGCACTCTTGGAAGCATTGGACTCCCGTTGTCATTCCAAAACAAATCCATAAATTTGGATCGGTCATCTGCAACCCTGGATTACCTACAATTATTAATACCTCTCAAATAGCACATTATTATGTACAAAACATATAAATCATCTAGGATGCAATGTACGATGTGTATGCATTAAGAATGCCCATGTTAAGTTAGGTTCTCCCTTAATTCAAGCGAATTAGGGCCTATGATTGCTGCGCAATCATACTCCCATACCTAAATCTTGCTAGTCCCTAGCAAGTGCACTTCTAAATGCCTTTTATCAGGAGTTTAACTGAAGGTTTATTTCTTTTTGTTTCATAAAAAAAATTTAGAATCCAAATAACCATGAATATGTAATGTTGTAGCTTCTGCAATACATCTAAGTGAAGAGTCGATATACATTTAAAGCTTCTACTAGAACCCTAGTAAAATTCTATTGGGATAGGCAAACATCTTCTCTCGGGGATATAAACTATTCTCTGATTTTAGCCCCAGCTTTTGGCTTAGGTAGAAGATGTCTGAGTTAACTAGATTTGTATTTGGTGGCTCACTCTCTTCTGGTGCTACATCGAGACTAGTATTTCAAAATCTAGATTTCTGGATTATTGAATAAATTAACTTAGAGAAAGGCTGGAAAACTGTGCTCTCTTTAATCTTTTGTACTTTTTCTTTTCTCTCTTTCTCTCTCTCTTTTTCTTTTTTTTTTTTATTTTTCTTCCTGAGCTCACAACATCTCACTAGATTTGCAATTTATTTGGTGGTCTTGCATGGCATCACACTTTAATTAGGTTCTAATAACCCTATGACTAAGTCAGACTCCCCAACCCATATTCAGGTGGTCAGAAATACAAAAAATATAGGTTTAGGTTGTATTTGGTGGCTCGTGGGGATGGTAGGTGTTTTTGCCTCAAAATACTTTGACTTACATAACTCAAACTTCTTAACATAACACTTTTTTTTTCACAAGTAAATCTCTTTTGTATGCTTTTTCTTCTCTTTTTCTTTATCAATATATATATCTACTGTCACAATGCCGTTACCAACATAATATAATGCAACAATGCAACACAACATCCATACTTTTATTCATGAGGCATTATTTGGGATTTTTGAAGATGACCAAGAGGATCTCAGGTGGCTTATTTGGTGGAAGTGCCTACTCTCGGCACCGAGTAGGGAACGAATAGGATGACATATTTCTGACCTTGATATCAGTACCCTCCTTTAGCTGAGAATTCCGCAGAGGACAGTCATGATCATCCACCTCAGTCCTAGTTTTATCAAAACCCGCTCTCTTTGTTTTTGCCTTTTTTTTTTGTGGCTCTTGTATGGAATTTCTTACAAAATTAGTACGCAAGAACTGAGAGAGAAAACTATGCCCATCTCTAAGTATTATTCAATTATTAAATATTAAAGATTCCTTACACTAGCCTTAGAGCACTAGTAGACTCTCTACTCTCATCTCATGTATGTTTTGGTGGATCTACTAGAAGATGGTTCACCAGACTCCCTGATTGATGTCCAAGGGTTCAAGAGAAGAAGCAATGCTTCTTCTCGAGAAACTAGAGATGTCTATCAATTTTCACAATGGATCCATTGAAAATTCTACATGCAGATGTGAGGTTATACTGGATTCTAAGCTTAGGAATCTACTAAAGAATAAATCTTTAATAAAACCTCTTGATAAAACGAACAAATCACCCACTTGGCAAAAAATTTTCAATTTTTATGGACTACCCCCCCCATGCCTAAGTGTTTGCATGTCCTCATGCATGAATAAAAGAAATAAGGCAAGGTGTATGTGGATAGAAATCACCTAAACCTGCTTCTAAGTTATCGTTCAGCTCATGCCATCACTGTAATGCCATACACAATATGCGAAACAATATGCGAAAATGAAATATGCTATGCATATCTGGTATGTATTTTTGTATATGTGCTGAGTTTAATGCCTCTAGTTGGGCAACTCATCAATCACACGTCATCTGGAGGAGGTTCCTAGGCAAAGAATGGTTTGAGGTGCTGGCCATTAACTGTAAAAACATGCCCAGATTTCAGGTCTCTAATTTGGACCGCCCCATTAGGATACGGGTGGACCACCAGAAATGGCCCAGTCTTGGACTTGAGCTTTCTCGCAAAGAATTTGAGTCAGGAGTCAAACAACTAGACCTGTTGGTTAGGTGTGAACTCCTTCCTTCGGATGTGTCAATCATGGAAAGCTTTTGTCTTATCTTTGTATACTTTTTCATTCTCGTAAGCTTCCCACCTAATCTCCTCTAACTCACTGAGCTAGAGCTTCCTTTCATAACCTCTGGCCTCGAGATTAAAATTACACTTCTGCACTACCCAAAAGGCATGATGCTCCAGCTCCATAGGAAGGTGACAGGCCTTTCCATACACCATGCGATATGGCGACATTCTAAGCAGGGCCTTGTACGCAGTCTGATATGCCCATACTACATCAATCAACAGATCAGAACAATCCTTCCTATCAGGTTTAACCGTCTTTTAAAGGATAAGCTTGATTTGACGGTTTGATACTTCAACCTGCCCATTGGTCTATGGGTGATACGGGGTAGCAATGCGGTGCTGCACCCCGTATTTCTTCAATAATTACCTAAAATGGGCATGGATGAAGTGACTACCCCTATCTCTTATCAGGCCGCGGGGAACTCCGAATCTCGCAAAAAATGAATTCCCAGACGAAGGATATAACAATCTTATGATCGGCTTGTCTTGCAGGGATAGCTTCTACCCACTTTGAGACATAATCTACTATGAGTATGTACTCAAAGCCATGCGAGTTTGGGAAGGGGCCCATAAAGTCGATGCCTTAGACGTCGAACACTTCTACGACAAGAATGGATTGGAAAGGCATCTTGTCTCTCCAGGTCATAGAGCTGATTGCCTGGCATCGCTTGCAGCACTTGGCAAACTCATATGTATCTCTGAAAATGGTTGGCCAGAAAAATCCCGACTACAAAAACTTTGCAGCGATCTTTCAACCTGAGAAATGACCCCCACAAGCATTGTTGTGGCAGAAGGATAGCACACTAGAGATTTTTGAATCAGGGATGCATCTACAGATGATCTGATCAGCCCCAATGCGAGAGAGCAGTGGGTCATCCCAAAATAGAATTTAGCCTCTGAGATAAATTTAAGTTTTTGATCCTTGGATAATCCTGCAAGTAGCTTGCCTGTGACGAGATAGTTTGCTATATCAGCGTACCAGGGAAACTCAGCAGAGTTGATAGACAACAGAGACTCATGCAGAAATCGGTCTGATATCGGCGGGGAGTACGGAATATAATTTGGGTCTAGCCGAGACAAGTGATCCGCCACAACATTATGTGCTTCGAATTTGTTGCGGATTTCAACATCGAACTCCTGCAAAAGAAGGATCCATCTGATAGGGTGGGATTTGGCATCCTTTTTTGCCAACAAATGCCGGAGGGTGGAATGGTCAGTGTAGATGATAACTTTGGACCCGAATAAGTATGACCTGAATTTCTCCAACCCGAATACCACAGCTAGCAATTCTTTCTCAGTGGCTGTATAGTTACGCTGAGCCTCGTTCAGTGTTTTGCTAGCGTAGTATATTACAAATGGTTGGCATTCCCGATGCTGACCAAGAATGGCTCCGACAGCGAAGTCGAAGGCATCACTATTGGACGGAAATCGTTGCAAAGGGGATTGGATTTTGAAAACCCGTCATCGTAGTATGATTTGCAAAGAAATCCATCAATAGATAAATTTACCGAAATTCGTAAAGGGATTCCTGGTCAAACACAGGGAAGCTATGTCGATCTAAAATCCTCGATTACATTTTTTTGGTATTTTGTTTTAAAAGCGAGAATCACAAAGAATTTGATATTAACACTAAGAGAGAGAGAGAGAATAATCACCTTGTAACTGAATATTATTTTTATAACTGGAAAGCAGGAAATAATTACAGTTAGAAAGTGGGAAATTCTATTCTAGAAAGCAATAAAGAAGAGAAAGAGATGTTATCCTCCTCGACGATTTCTTGGAGGATGAGTCGGACAGGGCGACTCCTGGAAGACGGAGGATGAAGACGGAAGGCGAAGAATGGAGTAGGAAGAACTGGGGGCAAGATAGGGTGTCGTCGTCGTTATGGGATCCACTTCCAGAACAGGGGAGAGAAAAATTTGATTTTGACTCTAGAGGAGCATCCTGGGTTTGGGACAAGCTTCTTTAGAGCTTTGGAGAATGAGAGAGGTGAAGGAAGGGATGATTGAAATGTGAGGGGCATAGACCTTTTCATAGGTGTAGAGGTTGGGGGCAAAAATGTCAATTTATGTTAAAAACATTATGGAAGGGCCTTTAGTGCTGGATAAAACCATCACTAAAGCCTAGATTGTGGGCGACGTGCGCGCGCCCGCCGTCTCCTCCTCTCCCACGCGTCTAATGCACGCGCACGTACAAGGGCTATCAGCAATCGGATAGCTTAAAAGCCATCGCACCAGTGCCTTCGTCGCGCGCCCACGCATATGATCGGGCATGCAAGTTGAGCGTCCAATTGCGTGTTCTCCTTATTAGAAGATCTGGACCATTGGTGCCTAATCGGGAGGCTGGATTGAGCCGTTCGAGCGATGAGAGCGGTGCGGACGCAAGACTTGAACGCGTGCCCTTCCTTTGTGAAAATGCCTTCAACCGCTGTGTTGTGGTGAGCTTTTGGTCGCGCAGATGTTTTAAAGGGTGGATGCTCGCAACCGTTCGATGGTGGTCCAACTATTTAGATCATTCGGTCCTATGCCTTCGATAAGGAGGGGGCACGACCTAGAGTAAATCTCCACCGTTGGATCAAGATCCAACAGATGAAATTGCGTGATGGAGAGGACTTTGAGGAAGAGGCATGGGCTGATGGCACTTTTGGATGGCTGGGATGATGCCACATGACACCATCCTGGCCGTCCATCTTCATATGCTTGTAGGTGGTGCCACAGTTGTCGGATTGGACTGACTTTTGCGCCATTAGGCTGCGATCATTGATTTGAACCCATCCTTGTGGTCGGATTTGTCATCTAAAGTGTGGATTGGCACCATCTTGGCCCTTGATCTCTGACCTTCCTTAGATTATATCTGATGCTATGGAAGTCCGATCGGGGCGAGCTTGGAGTCATTGAACTCCAATCGTCGCCCTGATCAAATTCGTACGGTTGGATCTTTAATTTGAAGCCCTGATTAAAAGTTACCCTGTCCCTGGCCACCAAAAAGAAGAAATTACTATACAATTTGTACAATTTAACCTAAATGCATGATGATGCATGTTATGCAATATTTACAGTGCATGATGCTAATATGATACTAAGAACTTGCATTAATTGACATTTTTGGCTATTCAGATGTATGCACATCACACCCCAATGCCTATCTTTTGCTAGTCCCTAGAAAAAACTATATGCTATTTATAAAAGAATTAGGTTGGATTTCTTGGGCAACAGTTATTCTTCAACACTAGGAGATTTTTACTAAGAACCTGAACTACAAAGACATAATAGCACCCCGATGTCTGCCAAAATGCAGACTGCCTCAAGCCCTCACCTTAGTCAAAGGAGGATCTTTTTCTTCTTTTCTAATTTTTTTGGATTTTTGAGTTTTGGGTTTCGGAGCAGCTTTTTACGGCCACTCAACCCACCCAAGACTCAAAGAGAACCCTAAGTTCTTAGCATCTTTATGTGAAATGTGATAAACTCACTGATTGGAAATTAGAACGAACTTCGGGTTTCTACACCCTAGGCGACCTTGAAAAGAAATTTTACCTAAAGGTGTATCTATTCAACCGGTAGCTTTCTCCCTACTTTTATTTTTATGGGGTCAACACAAGGGTGAACCCAGTGTATATGTCCCCAGCTTATTCTACTTCTCTGCTTCTTCTTAAGTGTTTTGGAATTTTACGTGCATTTCTTGAGTTGGGTTCTGGACAACCTACCAATGGGTTGTTACCCACGATAACTTGCCAACCATACTTGTGTGGTGAAGTGTGGCTTATTTCTTTTTCTTTTCTTTTCTCCTTTTCTTTTTTTTTGAATATTTTTCTTCCCTTTTTTTTTAAGTAGGTGGCTTTCCTAATCTAAGATTTACCTAAAGGTAGTAGGAAAAGAATGGTCGTGTGACTGGGCTCTGGACAACCTACCTATGGGCTGTTACTCATGATAACTTGCCAGCCATACCACCCTAGAAGGTTCATTAGCTATCCAATTTCATTAAAAACTACCGAAAAGCAAGTTAGTGCAAATAGTGTGTAGATGCTTAGACTTAAAATCCCCTCAAATCAGAGGCAGGTTGACAAGTCGTATACTTATCACCCCAACTTATTTAACCATTTTGAAGTAAATTTGAAATGGCGAGGACTCGATAAGCAAATCCACATTTTAGTGGACACCCAGGCTGATTAAGCCCGAAGACCTGAAGGGTCTAAGTGTTCAAATCCTACTAAATTATTCCCTAAGGTTGAAAATTCCTAATGCCCAATTATTCTTTCCTAATTCAATTTTTTTCATTTTTTTAATAAAGAATAGAAAAAATAAGTAGAATTTACAAGAATTCCACAGAGTTAACAAAATGATTCAGAAATGAATCCACCCCCCCATTCTTGGTTGATGCAATGTCCTAATTGAAAATAAAAGGCATGAAAGGAAAGGTAGAATGTAGAAGGTATCACCTAAATATGAAGCTCGGGTCAGCTCTGAGTCAGACTGTATATGTCCTGAGTTTAATGCCATCATCTAGGCGAAGTTCAGCCAAAGAAATCACGATATGACTAGAGCAACCGTGTCTGAGATGGGTTCTGAAACAATACGATCAACAAAAGGCTTCAGACGTTGACCGTTGACTTTAAAAGAATTACCCATCTTTGGGTCAGAGATCTAAACAGCTCCATTTGGAAATATCTGATCGACAATGAATGGGCCATTCTATTTTGACCTAAGTTTGACGGGAAAGAGATTAAGTCGAGAATCAAAGAGCCAGACCTTCTGGTTAAGCTCAAAGCTCTTACGAGATATCAATTGGTCATGAAGAGCTTTGGTTTGAGCCTTATAGATCTTGGCATTCTCGTATGCGTCGTTTCTAAGTTCCTCCAACTCAGATAGTTTGAGTTTCCTGGTCTTTCTGGCTAAACTCAAATCCAAATTACATTACTTGATTGCCCAGAATGCCCTATGTTCAATCTCTATAGGTAAATGGCATGCCTTTCCATACACCAAATGAAATGGTGACATGCCGATAGGCATTTTATACGCCGTACGGTAGGCCCAAAGAGCGTCCTCAAGCTTGTGAGTCCAATCTTTACGATCAGGTCTAACCATTTTCTCAAGAATATTCTTGATATCTCGATTGGAGATCTTAGCCTGTCCATTCATCTAGGGGTGGTAAGGTGTGGAGATTTTGTGATTTACCCCGTATTCGGCCTGTCCATTCGGCCTCTCCCCAGCAACGGCGCCTAAATGTTGGATGGAAATCGTTGCAAAGGTGATTGGATTTTGAGAAACCCGTCGTCGTAGTATGATTTGCGAAGAAATCCATCAACAGATAAATTTACCAAAATTCATAAAAAGATTCTGGGTCGAACACAGGGAGGCTACGTCAATCTAAAATCTGTGGTTATATTTTTTTGGTATTTTTATTTTAAAAGTGAGATAATCACAATGAATTTGATATTAACACTAAGAGAGAGAGAGAGAACAATCACTTTGTAACTGAATATTGTTTTTACAACTAGAAAGTAGGAAATGATTACAACTAGAAAGTGGAAAATTCAATTCTAGAAAGCAATAAAGAAGGGAGAGAGATGTTATCCTCCTCGATGGTTGCTTGGAGGATGAGTCGGACAGGGCGACATCTAGAAGATAGAGGAAGAAGATGGATGACGAAGAACAAAGCAAGAAGAACCGGGGGTGAGACAGGGTGCCGTCGTCATCATGAGATCCACTTTCGGAATAGGGGAGAGAAAATTTTGATTTTGACTCTAGAGGAGCATCCCGGGTTTGGGACAAGCTTCTTTAAAGCTTTGGAGAGGGAGAGAGGTGAAGGAAGGGATGATTGAAATGTGGGGGGTGTAGACCTTTTTATAGGTGTAGAGGTTGGGGGCAAAAAGGTTAATTTATGTTAAAAACATTATGCAAGGGCCTTTAGTGATGGATAAAATCGTCACTAAAGCCCAGATCGTGGGCAACGTGAGCACACGCCCGCCTTTCCTCCTCTCCCGCACGTCTAACCCATGCGCACGTACAAAGGCTATCAGCGATCAGACGTCTTAAAAGCTATCGCACCTACACCTTCGTCGTGCGCCCATGTGTATGATTTAGCATGCGAGTTGATTGTCCAATCACGCATTTTCCTGATCAGAAGATCTGGGTCGTTGGTGCCTGATCGAGGGGCTAGATTGAGTCCTACGTGCGATGAGAGCGGTGCGGATGCAAGACTCGAACACGTACCCTTCCTTCGCAAAAACACCTTCAACCACTACATTGTGGTGAGCTTTTGGTCGCATAGATGTTTCAAAGGGTGGATGCTCGCAATCGTTGGATGGTGATCTAATGGTTTAGATCATCTGGTCCTATGCCTTCAGATAAGGAGGGGGCACGGCGTAGAGTAAATCTCAGTTGTTGGATCAAGATCCAATGACTGAGATCGTGTGATGGAGAGGACTTTGACAAAGAGGTGTGGGCGATGGCACTTTTGGATGGCTGGGATGATGCCACGTGGCACCATCCTGGTCGTCCATCTTCATATGCTTGTAGGTGGTGCCACGGATGTTGAATTGGACTAATTTTCGCACCGTTAGGCTGCGATCATCAATCTGAGCCCATCCATGCAGTCGAATTTGTCATCTGAAGTGCAGATTGACACCATCTTGGCCCTTGATCTCTGACCTTAGATTATATCTGATGCTATGGAAGTCTGATCGGGGTGATCTTAGAGTCGTTGAACTCCAATCGTCGCCCTAATCAAATTCGTATGGTTGGATCTTTGATCTGAGGCCCTGATTAAAAGTCTCCCTATCCCTGGCCACAAAAAGAAGAAATTATTATACAATTTATATAATTTTACCTAAATTCATGATGATGCATGTTATGCAATATTAACAATGCTTGATGCTAATATGATACTAAGAACATGCATTAATAGACATTTTTAGCTATTCAGATGTATGTGCATCAGTCACACATCATCTCGAAGTCAAGAGACCAGTCAGGAGGTTGGAGAATAGGGGCACTTGAAACAGCACTTCTCAAGGTCTTGAAAGCGCTAAGACACGGGGAATCAAAATCAAAGGGCATGTCGGTTATCAGAAGATTCATTCGAGCAACTTTCAAGAAATCTCGAATGAATCTTTGATAAAATCTGACATGCCCTAAGAATGATCTGATTTACCTGACCTAGCTAGGCAAAGGTAATCGTGAAATGATTTCGGATTTAGCTCGGTCGACCTCTAGTCCATTAGAGGAGATCCTATAACCTAGTACAATGCCATCCCTCACCATAAAATGGCTTTTTTCCCCATGAAAGTACTAGGTTAACCTCTATACACCTCCTCAGGATCTTTGTGAGGTTATCAAGACAAGACAAAAAATCATCTCCAAACACAAAGAAGTCATCCATGAACACTTCTACGCAGTCCCCAATCATGTTTGAAAAGATGGCCATCATGCATTGCTGAAAAGTAGCTGGTGTGTTGCAGAGGCCAAAAGGCATCCGCTTAAAAGCGAATGTTCCAAAGGGACATGTAAAAGTCATCTTGTCTTGATCTTCCGGATTGATTGCTACTTGATTGTACCTGGAGTATCCATCCAAAAAGTAGAAGAAACTATGCCTAGCCAACCATTCTAGAATCTGATCAATAAAGGGTAAAGGAAAATGATCATTTTTGGAAGCCGAGTTTAGCTTCCTGTAATCAATGCAGACCCACCAAGAAGTCATGGTGCAGGTCGGGATGGATTCGCCCAATTCATTTTTTATTACGGTGAGTCCCACCTTTTTGGGCACAATCTGAATGGCACTCAACCACTAGCAATTGGAAAGAGGATAGATAATGCCTATGTCCAGCCATTTAATGATCTCCTTCTTAACAACCTCCAACATATTTGGATTTAGGCACCTCTGAGGTTGTCTCGACGGTCCCACCCCTTCATCAGTGTAGATATGGTGAGTGCAATATGAGGGGCAAATCCCGTGGAGATCAGTAATGTCCCACCCGATAGCAACCCTATGTGCTTACAAAATGAAAATCAATTGGTGTTCCTGGTCTGGGGTCAAGTGAGCATTGATAATCATGAGATACGTCTCACTTTCTCCAAGAAAAACGTACTTAAGCAAATCAGGTAAGGGATGTAACTCTAGTAGAGGAGGGTGGGGAGGGGGTTTATGCAGGGGAGGAGAGGAAACAACAGTGGAAATTTGCTGATCCTGACTACTGGAGAATCCATCTGCTGTGGTCAGGTAATCCTGTCTTAAGATATCAATGCTAGATAGGACAGGATAGTTAGGATCAGGGGTGTTAGGAGCAAATGAACACCCAGGACAACTAGATCCATGGGATGAAATGTGTATGTCATTAGTCTCAGTCCCGTGTGGATCGTAATCTAAGACCCCTGATAGTGAAGATGAATGTGCTATTAGTTCGCTGCAGAGGAGCCCAATGTTCCCATAGAAGGCTGAATCTTCATCTTCACTATCCTCCTCAATTAAATTGCAATCAAAGTTCTTTGATGCGCTAAAAATGTCTAGTCTAAGCTTTTCATTTCCTAGGGCAATCTCCATGCATCCTGATGCACAGTCGATGTTTGCATTGGCGGTTACCAAAAATGGGAGACCTAAAATAATCGGTGCATCACGTAGGTTAGAAGGAACCTCCATATCAAGAATAAAAAAGTCCACTGGAAAGTGATGGAGAGAATTTCGCTTATTTATGAATGATAGCAATAAAAAGATATGTTGTTATATTTTATGTGGTGGAAAATCTCTCAATCAAAATTAAAACAAATATCAAATTAAACCACAATAATGATGTCTCATCCACAGGGAGGTATGAACCAAATAAACTCACAAATGTTTCCACATTAATCTTAATTACATAGGAAAATGCTTAGTAAGATTATTCTTTAAATGTCTCTTGTTCCCATCAATACTTTTAGTTAGATGAAATAATGAAGGATGAGAGAGTTAAAGAATATTTCATGCAATTAACACTTCAAAAATTAGGATAAATAGGGGAGGATGGTGGCCGACATTGTGCACGAAGAGGGGGCCGCGGCAGGCGGAGCGATGAGCATCCAAGGTGTGTTAGAGGATGAGGATCACGATCGTGGCATCGGTGCGAGAGGTCGCCGGAGATGGCCGGCTGGCAACGAGGATAGCAGGTGTAGGTCGAGTGTTGCCAGCATGGAGGGGCTATCTGTTGGCGTTCTGACATGGAGAGGAGCTGTGGTAGAGCATGGGCATCGCACCAATGATGTTGGTGCAAAAAATGGCTACTGGAGTTGGCTGAATGGAGGTGCTACTCAACAGTGATGTTGGGTTCTTTGGAGGTCGAAGAAGGTGAACAGGGAAGGGGTTAGGAGGAGAAGAATAAGAAATCAAAAGAAAAGAAGAGGAAGTGGAGTAGGTGGTGGGTTCGGTTGGTGTTGGGATGGTTGTGGCGAGGGGGGTGAGTGCTGCTAATAGCTACCAATGGTGTTGGTAGGTGGTGGTGGCATGCACGCTATCACCATGCATGCCACAGAGTCAGTGAGGATGAGCTGTAGTTGAATGGAATGGTGGACAATGTCTATGCCACAGTGTATGCCATCGAGTCCACGATGAGGAACCAGGAAGAAGATGAACGTGCCCCCCCAAAGTGGAAGAAGGAAGTCCTTGCTAGATCCCCCAGCCATGGCTCTTATCCCTCTCCAGATCCACAACCTCTGCCTCTCCCTTCGCAGGAGCATAACTGCTTGATTTGAATGCCAGCGGATGGAGCAATGGTAATGGGTAATTATAGGTATACCCCACATTCAAGTGCTAATCACATTCACACCCTGTTACATTTCTTTCTACTTGCACATATCAAATAAGAAGCATAAAAGTATGTATTTGAATGCAAAGCAGACACAAAAATATTCGTAAGCTAAGCTTAATTCATTAAACCACAAGGAAACGTACTCCATATGTACTTAAGCCAAATAAATGTCCAATAAATTGAACTTATCAAATGCCTCCATGACAAATTTGTGCTAGTCCCTAGCAAAAGTGATAGAAGTGACCAAAGATTTCTTTCTTTTTCTTTTTTTATTTTAAAAATGTAGAGATATAGACAAATGTAAAAATAAGTGATAGTAGCATATGTAACGGATCCAAGTAAAAAGCCAGCTTACATTTGTAGTTCGCACTTAACCCTTGGTAAACATTTCTATCAGGATGGGCAACTACTTCCCTCGGGGATAAAGCAGAAAATAATCTGTAGTTTGACCGCAGCTTTTTGGCTTAGGTAGGAGATACTGAGTTGAATGGATTAATATTTAGTGGCTCACACTCATCTAGTGCTACATGTATTCTTGTACTGCAGACTCAAGATCTCTAGATTATTAAACAAGTCAACCCAGAGATAGGCTAAACACTGTGCTCTCTTTGCGTTCCCTTGTGCTCACTCACTCTCTCCTTTCTTTTTCTCTTTCTTCCGTCTTCCTTTTCTGAGATCACATATCTTACCAGATTTTTGTAAATGTACTCAATATTTAGTGGCCTCATGTGGCATTCACACATCAATGAAAATCTTAATAACTCTACAACTAAGTTAGAAGTCCTCAGATAGTATTCGGGCGATTAGAAATACTAAAAAGGAGATATGGGTCATATTTGGTGGATCACAATGAGAGTTTTTGTTGTTGCCTCAAAAACATTGACAAAAAATAACATGAAGATAAAACTCCAAACGTGGACTCTTTTTTTTTCTTTTTCATTTTCTCCTTTCTATAAATATTTTTCCTCTTTTTTTCTTTTCTTTTCTTCTCTTTTTTTTTGTAAAAATTAACATAACAAGACGCAAACTTTTATTCATAAGGCATTATAGGGATGATGATGGTCAAGAGGATATTGTGTGGCTTATTTGGTGGAAGTGCCTACTTTCGGCACCGGGAAAGGATGGATAGGACAAACATATTTCTGACCTTTGACACTATTACCCTCCTTCAGCCAAGGACTCTATGAAGGACGGTCGTAACCATCCACCATAGTCATAGTTTTATCAAGACTCAATCTTTGTGTATCTGCCTTATTTAGTAACTCTCAGGAATTCACACAATGAATGCACACAGGAAAAGAGAATGAAAGCTATGCCTAAATCTGAGGTATCCTCATCTAATAGTCCAGAACTTAAGAGCCCCTGTACTAGACTTAGCGCACCAGTAATCTCTCTACTTTCTTCTTACAAATATGAGGTGGATCTAATAGAAGATAGTATGCCTGACTCCCTTTTAACTGTCAAGGGTCTAGTAGACTAAAAATGCTTATTGATTTTCTACAAAGATCCATTACCCAATCTACGTGTAAGTGAATGTAACTGTATTAGATTCTAAACTTAAGAAATATTTCAAGAAGAAAAACTTCAATGGCACTTCCTTAATAAATTTTCTCCTAGGGACTAACCAATTCAGCTCAATAAAATAAAAGATTTTTTTTTTTGGCTAATACACTATCCTAAATGTATGCAATTATTTATAAATCCTATAAACATCCTCAGGTTATACTCCCCCATGCCTAAGATTGACAATGTCCTCATTGGAAAAATAAAGACACAGAAGAATATCACCTGAGGAGGAGAGTGGGAGGAGCTACGGCTCCTTAAGCCAAAGTGCATCCAAAATCTTACCATCTAAAATAGTAATATAAGGTTTAAGTCGTTGGCCATTTACCTTAAAGCTCGCACTAGAAGTAGGGTTCCGAATTTCTACACCTCCATGAGGGAAGGTATTGATAACAACGTACGACCCATCTCAACGGGACTTGAGCTTTCCTGGAAATAATTTAAGTCTGGAATTGAAAAGCCAGACCCACTGGTTAGGCTTAAAGGTCTTTCTAATGATGTGCTTATCATGGATGACCTTTGTACATTGCTTGTAAGCTTGAGAAGTTTCATAGGCTTCATTACGAAGCTCCTCAAGCTCACTTAACTCCAGTATACGTGCCTTTCCCGCTTTATCCAAGTTCAAGTTAACGTTCTTAATAGCCCAATAGGCTGTGTTGGATTTCAACGGGAAGATGGCATGCCTTTCTGTAGACAAACCGGAAAGGAGACATGCCCAAGGGAGTCTTATACGTTGTTCTGTAGGCCCACAGAACATCATTCAGTTTTTTAGACCAATCCTTACAGTCAGGCCTGATAGTTTTTTCTAAAATTCATTTAATCTCCCTATTAGACACTTCAACTTGTCCACTCGTTTGGGGATGGTAAGGTGTGGCTATCATGTGGTTGACTCCCAAATTTTCGAGTAGTCTTGTGAAGTGTACATTCTTGAAGTGAGGTCCTCCAATACTTATGATCATCCTTGGGCACCCGTACCGAGAAATGATATTAGCCTTAACAAAACCCAAGACCACGGAATGGTCATTAGTTCATGTAGGTATGGCTTCTATCCATTTCGATACATAGTCCACAGCCCCAAGGATGTACTCATATTCGAAGGACACAAGAAAGGGACCCATGAAGTCGATGCCCCAAATATCAAAGATCTCAACAGGGGGGATAGGTTGCTAGGGCATCTCATCCCTTTTTCTGATGGTTCCCATCTGCTGGCAACATAGACACACACCCACATATGTATGTGCATCTCGGATTAAGGTGGGCCACCAAAAGTCAGACTGAAGAACCTTATGTGCAATCCTTTTTCCACTAAAATGTCACCCACAGTGGAGGTCATGGCAGAAACTCAGAACACTCCTTTGTTCTTCGTTAGGGACGCAACAGTGGAAAAGTTGGTCAGGGCCTATTCTAAAAAGCTCAGGTTGCTCCCAATGATAAAATTTAGTGCCCGAAAGAAACCTGTCTCGCTTCTACTTAGCCCAAGTACTGGGTGTAATGCCCATACTAGATTGTTCACTATGTCAGCGAACCAAGGAGTTTTAGCCTCCACTACCATTAGAGACTCATCAAGGAGAGTCTCTTGGATACCCTTAGCAGGGTTTGATGCCTCAATAGAGATCCTAGATAGATGATCTGCTACCACATTCTCAACTCCCTTCTTATCTTTAATTTCCAGGTCAAACTCCTGGAGTAGCATAATCCAATGATCTGCTACATCAGGTCTTTCTTATCTTTAATTTGGTATCCTTTTTAGCAAGAAAATGCTTTAAAGCTGAATGATCAGTGAACACCACAACCTTGGATCCCAAAAGATAAGATCGAAACTTTTCCAAAGCAAACACTACAGAAAGAAGCTCCTTTTCAGTGACCACGTAGTTTTGCTGAGGATTCGTAAGGGTCTTGCTGGCATAATGCAGCACATGAGGTTTGCCATCAACCCTTTGACCTAAGACTGCTCCCTTTGCAAAATCAAAAGCATCGCACATTAGCACAAACATGAGGGTCCAATCTGGTGCTTGGAGAGGGCTTTCTTCAAGACTTGGAAAGCCTCGCTACATTTATCATCAAAATCGAAGGAGACATCCTTCGTTAACAGGTCATAGAGTGGCTTAGAGATTTTGCTGAAATCTCTAATGAAGTGCCTATAAAATCTAGCATTACCAAGAAAAGATCTAACTTGATGAATATTGGTGGGCGATGGAAGCTTAGAGATGGAATCAATTTTTACGGTATCCACCTCTAATCCTCTCTCAAAAACTACATGCCCTAACACAATGCCCTGCTGGACAATAAAGTGGCTTTTCTCCCAGCTAAGCACCAGCTTTGCCTCTTCTCAATGGGTTAAGACTTTATCAAGGTGCGAAAGGCATAGGTCAAATGACGAGCCGTAAATGGAGAAGTCATCCATGAAAATCTCAACAAACTCGTCAATCATATCAGAAAATATAGCCATCATACATCGTTGGAAAGTGGCAGAAGCATTACATAACCCGAATAGCATTCGGTGGAAGGCAAATGTACCATACGGACTCGTGAAGGTAGTACACTCCTGATCATCAGGAAAGATGACTATCTGATTATACCTAGAGTACTCGTCAGGGAAACAGAAGTACTTGTTCCCTGCCAGTCATTCCAAAATCTGATCGATAAACGGTAAGGGGAAATGGCCTTTCTGTGTAGCCGTGTTTAAATGGCGGTAATCAATGCTGACCCTCAAACTAGTTGAGGGTCTAGTGGTTACCAACTCTCCTTGGTCATTCTCTTCCATAGTGATTCCTGCCTTTTTGGGCACCACATGAATAGGACTGACCCATTTACTATCTGAAATGGGATAGATAATCCCTACATCCAGCCATTTCTGAATCTTCTCTTTAACAACCCCTTGCATATTAGGGTTGAGCCTTCTCTGCATGTCTCAGAAGGGTTTCATGGACTTGTCCGTGTATATATGATGATGCAAAGGGAGGGATCAACACCCTTAATATCAGCAATTACCAAGCAGTTGCTTCCTTATGCCTATGTAAACACTCAAGCAGAGCTCCCTCCTGCGATTCAGATAATGTAGATGAGATAATAATGCAGAGTGTGTTATTAGGGCTAAGGAAAGCACACTTCAAAGTGCTCGAGAGGGGTTTCAACTCCAACTCAGGAGCCTATTGGATTGAGGGCTTAAGTTGAGATGTCCCCGCCTCAGGTAGCGGATCTACCTTCACGGTCTAGGGTGGGAACAGAGACTCTATGTGTATCCCCAGCAACTCTTCTAATTCGAGTATTTCTCCTTCAATTTCTTTACTAATCAGATGATGGTCCTTTGATATGACCTTTTGGAGGGGATCTCTACATAGGAGTGCTGGAGTAGTCTCCTCAATTATTTCATCAACAACCTCAATCTAAGAGCAATCTTCAAATCTAGATTGCTTGTAAGTATCAAAAACATTCAACCAGATCTTCTTGTTTCCAAAGCCCATTTTAAGTGCCCGTAATCTACAATTGATAGAGGCATTGTCTGTGGCCAAGGGGCATCCCAGAATAATGGATGGCTTAGTGGGCTTATTCGATGGATCATTATCTAGCACAAGAAACTCAACAAGGAAGAAGAAGTCCTCCACTCTCACCAGGACATCTTTCAGTAATCCCCGCAGTGGCTTAAGCGATCTGTTTGCGACTTGGAGGATGACTGGACTAGGCTTTAACTCACCTCCTCCCAAAAAATCATAGACAAAGCTCGGTAAAATATTCACCCCCACACCCAGATCAAGCAAAGCCTCATCAATGTGTTGGTTACCTATAACCATTGAAATATATGGGGCCCCTAGGTCTTTCATTTTGGGGGTGTTCCATGTTGGAGAACCAAGCTAACATGGTCATGCAGGATGACCTTAGCTTGGATCTGTCTCCTGGATCAGCACTTCTGGGTGCACAGATCCTTTAGAAACTTGTCATAGGACGAGATCTATTTCATAGCTTCCAACAAAGGCAAGTTGATCTGGACTTGCCTAAAAGTGTCCATAATCTCCTCTGTCCTATCTTTGGCTCCAGGCAAGCCAATAGAAGATTCCCTAGGAGCAGATAGGCGCTCTGGATAGGGCACCCTCAACTTCTAGGTAGAGGGGTTGTCATGGTGGGAGAGGGGTGGCGGGCTGATGACATCCTCAGGGTGGGTGGTTTCAAGCGAGGGAGAGTAGTGTGGCTCTTCCTCGGTGGAGATGGAAGTCGGGTCGGGTGTAGGAGGGGAATCCGAAGACGTGATCATAGGAGTGTTATCAGGCTTGTCAATTTTCTTTCCACTCCTCAGCATGGTCACAGCTTGGGCATGCTCCCTGAATATGACCCCCTTGCCCTTTGGGTTCTCCTCAAAAGAGCTAGGTAACTTCCCCGGATCATGCTACCTAATTGCCTCAGTAAGATGACCAATTTGGGATTGCATATCAGTAATCATCTTATTTTGAGATTGGATGACCATATTCTGATGCTCTTGCATCGCTTTCATCATGACTTTAAGTTCATCCATCTCAGAGGGCTTACTCTGAGGAGGGTCTTCATAGGATGGCTGGTATATGGGTTGGGGAGGTAGGGGTCTTGTATTCCCTGAGTTAGAAGCATCACCTTGCTTCCATGAGAAGTTTGGATGGTTCCGCCACCCTAGATTATAGGTATTAGAATACGGGTTATTAAGCGGAGGTGGGCGGAAACCTTAGGCCACGTTCAGGTCGGCATGAATCAACTCAAGGAATTGATTTGCCTGGTGGCACTTCGCAGTGGCGTGCGTTGTGCTTTGGCAAATGGAGCATTCACTTGAAGCCTAAAAGATAGAGGCTGCTTGTGGGTTCATGCCGGGGTTTGCTAAAAGCCTATCAAAGTTTTTGTTCAACAATTAAATCTGACAAGCCAAATCCTGAGTAGCCCTGTCTTCATGGCCCTTTATCTTCCTCTGCAAAATTGATGGTTTTCTTTCTTGATAAGCAGAGGACATATGTATGGAATTGTCACTTAATGTTTCAAATAACGCCCAGGCTTCATCCTCAGTTTTGGTCATGAAGGTTCCTGCAAAGGCTGCATCGATGGTTTTCCTATGCCTTTCAGATAATCCATTGTAGAACCTTTCAACCAATTGCCATCTTGGCACCTGATGTTCAGGGCATAACCTAAGAAGGTCATTAAAGCACTCCCAAGTCTCGTGAAATTGCTCCCCTTCTTGTTGAGTAAAACCCATAATCTCTCTTCTGTAATGGTTGATCGTACTCAAAGGAAAATACTTTTTCAAGAATTCTCCCTTAAGGGTGGCCCAATCATTTACCCTTGCATCGAGGATATGATACCAGTGCTTGGCCTTATCATTTAGGGAGAATGGAAATAGAGTCCTCATCAGGGCTTCATCAGTAAAGCCCTGGAGTTTCACCGTAGGACAGACCTTGGTGAATTCCTCAAAATGCCTGTAGGGATCCTCCCTAGCAGTACCATAAAAAGATGGGAGAAAAGATATGGTGTTGCTCTTGATTTCATATGGATTATCCACTCCAGATCTTCGGATAGATAGGGCTTGATGGGTTGTAGGGAGGAAATAGTCTCTCAAGGTTCTCTGATTTTCCCCAAACCTAATCTCTTCTTTAAGTCTTTCATCAACCATTTTTATTCTTTCTTGGTTAGCTTTCCTTATAATTCTCTCAGGCTCAGGGTTGAAGAGAAGACTATTTCTAAGAGAGCGCCTACCAAGCATACACCAAGCAAACGCAAGGCAAGAGGTCTTTTGTTGATTTAAAGTTCTTTAAGTCCTCTTCCAACTCTTCAGCTTGGCCAAATATAGTCGAGGTAGTTTTTCTCCATTCCCACATAAGTGGTATAAGAGAAATGAGGCACTTGAAATTTCTGGTCAATGACTGTTAAGAAGGTTGAGGTTACTTTTAGTCCTTTTTGGGTGATCAATCAAGTTGTCAAACAATTACGCACCCTAAATTGACGTTCAAGTGCCCTAAAGACATACACTTTGCTGCAATGATATTCTCAGATGTCCAAGTAAAAAGGTACTCCAAGGATGGAACCAAGGGATGCAAGTAGGGCGAACCCTTCCTTTAAGGCGATGCATTAGCGATGCCTCTTAACTACCCTTGAATTCCTTTAAGGGGTGTCCGCCACCTTAAAGTATCAAATCACTTGGGCAAATGTTAATACCACTGTTTCAAAGCAAGATAGGAGGGTTTGCACCGATAAAGAGATCGATGCATATAGCCTTAAGGGTCCAAGTCCTAGTGCAGTGCCTATAGTGAGTGCTCAGTGCAGGAAGTGTGCATCACACCACGAAAAGTGATTTTTCTTTTGAAAATCGCAGTCATATTATTCAAACACTTCCTATATATTTTCCTTTCTTTTCAAGAAGTAAAGTGACCACTTGATTAATCTTTTCAAATCAGTTTAAATGGTCTTCTTTAACTATGTCCAGATGCAATGGGTGTGCAGATAACTGATGTAGTAAGATAACAAATGCATACCTTGCTCTAGTACTCGTCTACGCAAAAATGCCCACAATGCAGTAAGAAAATCTAGATGCTGCTCAAGCAATCCAAGATGGTCGTCTTATGGATATGCAGCTTCTAGCAGCTAGTTCAACTTTATTTTCTTTTTTTTTTGTAAAAATAAATGCGCAATCAAAAGATCTAACTACCACAAAATGATCCTAGAATCTAAACAATCAGGGACACTCCCCCAAAAAACTGGCCCCAGAGTACAAGGGTGAGAAAATAAATAACTAGGCTAATCCTAAAGAGACTATTCTGAAATTCTAAATCAGAAGTCTAAGAGGAAGAATCCTCCTAGATGGTCCTCCGTGCATCTTTACACGTGTGGGATCAAGGCCCACAGGCTCCTGCAATTATCTCTGAGGTGTGTTGCTCAAGGTCGACGTCGTCCCTCTGCTATGCCTATCGCTTCGTCAGATTCCTCCCATAGAAAAGATAAAGAATGATCAGATAAATGCGCAATTCAGAGTAATAAGAAATAAACATAGGTGAATTTATTTCGCCGATTGCCTCCCTGGCAACAGCGCCATTTGATGGAGAGAATTTCTCTTATTTATGAATGATAGCAATAAAAAGATATTTCGTTATATTTTATATAGGGGAAAATCTCTCAATCAAAATTAGAACATATATCAAATTAAACCACAATAATGATGTCGCATCCACAGGAATGTACAAACCAAATAAACTCACAAATGTTTCCATATTACTCTTAGTTTCATAGAAATATGCTTAGTAAGATTATTCTTTAAATGAGTTTTGTTCCCATCAATACTTTTCGTTAGATGAAATAATAAAGGATGAGAGAGTTAAAGAATATTTCATGCAATTAACACTTCAAAATTTTGGATAAACACCTTGTGCTTTTCACTTAATAAATATTCCCTTGCTTTATAATCATCTTAGTTATGAGAGGTAGAGAAAGCTTACCGCAGAACAGAGGGAATGAGAGGAGCTAGAGAGCAAATTCAGAAACATATATATATATAAAAATAAAAATCCACATCCTCAATCACCTCCTTAACGTATCATTGCATCTAATACCCCATCCACTGTTGAAAAATAGGGAAGGATGGTGGCTGACGTCATGCACAAAGAGGAGGCCATGGCAGGCGGAGTAATGAGCATCGGAGGTGTGTTGGAGGATGAGGATCGCGACCGTGGCGTCGATGTGAGAGAAGGTCACCGGAGATGGCTAGCTGGCAACGAGGATGGCTGGTGTTGGTCGACTGCCGCCGGCGTGGAGGGGCTATCCTTTGCATTTTGACATAAAGTGGAGCAGTGGTAGAGCACAGGCGTCGCACCGATATGTTGGCACAGAAGATGGCTGCCAGAGTTGGCTGAATGGAGGTGCTACTCGATGGTGATGTTGGGTTCTTTGGAGGTCGAAGAAGGTGAATAGGGAAGGGGTTTTGTTACGACTCAGTTCCCAAATCCCTACAGGATCCGAGACTGACTCGCCTCGACTAATCCCAAGACCTAGTCGTCCAACAAGAAATAACCAAAAAGTAAGAAAATAAACCACATTCACATATGCAATGTAACTAAGCAGTAAAAACGTATGAGGGGGCAAAATTCGAATTTTCCTTTGGGTGGGAAGCTCCAGCGAGGATGGCTGGCCGCCCGAAGGGGCCCGACGCCCGCACCAATGGCTCTGATGGGTAGGCGGTATGGCACTGGCGATCTTGGCGAAGAAATGAGCGTGGCATCCAGGTGTCTAGTGGAGCTAGGACCCTGGATAGGAGGGGCTTTCAGGGTGATTGGAGACAAAGCCGTAGGGAAGTGATTTATTTCAGATGCCGACTTCGGGGGCACTCGGCGGTGATGTGTCGTCAGCTGTTGCTCTGTCTTGCTTGTGGAGGATTTGGTCACAAGCGGGACTCTTGCCTTATGTCTCGCAGTGGTAGGGGGGGCAGGTTGCGCAATGCATCTTCGTTTCCAGAGGGTGAGGTGCAGCAGCCTCTTCCACCCCCCCCCCCCCCATCAACTTTTGGGGGGCACATTCTGGATGTGGAGGTTCCCTTGACAGACGACGTGAAGGTGGCGGAGATGGTCTTGCATGGGGCCCTGATTGGGGAAGTGATGATGGGTACTCTTTCCCTGGAGAAAGTTCGACAACTGGTAGGCTCTCTTTCCATATCAACTGATGCCCGGAAAATTGCGGCTGTCACTCCTTCGCGGTTTGTGCTTTTTGAAGTGGGTGTGGTAGATGTTGAGAAATATTGCTTTCAGACCAGCAATTTGGGTGGATTGTCAGTGATCTGGCGGTTAGTGTCCCCCTTTGATGGTTCTTTGCTTGAACATCCCCCCTTAAAGATCTGCTCCCAGGTCTGGTTCTCTTGAGATCAGAGGTCTGCCTCTGCATCTGAGATTTAAGATGGTGGTGGAGAATATGGTCGTTGGGTTTGTGATAAACGCCAGTTTATCATCATTCTTATGTATTAAAACAAACCTAACTCTTAGGATTTTACACTGCAAACGGGTTTTTGGGCTGCATTTAGGCATTAACTAGGTTAGGCATGCATTGCATTTTCTTTTGTTGTTTTAATGTGTTTTTGTGAGTGTTAGGGATGAACAGATATACAGATCCCTAAAACCCTAGGACTCAAGAAGGCAAATGGTGAAGGTGGGGCTTAAAATAGCTGGAACTCAGCTTGAAACAGCTCACCACAGCTAGCTCACTTGAACTAGGGTTAGCTCACCCTAGCTCCATTCAGCTAATCTCAGCTGAATGGCAGCTCAAGAGAGTTCATCTTAGCTCACCCTAGATCAAGTCAGCTCAGATCCAGCTCAACCTAGTTGAGTCTAACACATTTTAGCTCCCACTAGTCCATAGGGAGCTCTAGCTAGCTCAACTGAGTTGACTGGAGTTCACCCCAGCTCAGATCCAGCTACATCCAGCTCCACTCAACTCCAACCAGCTGAAGAAGAACTCATCCCAGCTCAGGAAGCTCAAGTCTAGCTCCTGGGGACCCAGCTTAGCTCCAGCTAATTGAGCTAAGCTACCTTAGCTGTCTCAACCAGCTCAATCCTCCCCGGGAGCACCAAACCCAGCTCACCTCAGCTCCATTCAATAGAAGCTAGCTTACTGTAGCTTGGCTCAATATCTAGCAAAGAACTAGCAAGCTAAGCCAGCTGGAGTAGCCCCATGTTGACCTCTTCAGCAGCTGCCAGCTCCACTTCAGCTTCGGACTCTTCAGAACCAGCTCCTCCCTCCAAATCCTAGCTCCAACACCTCCTCCTCTACTCCACCATTAGCTAAGCTAGCTTAGCTTAGTTATGCTCCAGCTTTCTTGGCTTGTACCACCCAAAAACCCTACCTAACAACTCCACCAACTAGCTCCACCTAAGCTCCATATAAGCTAACCCTACTTGGTGCCAACCTAGCCTACCCACCACCTCCAAAAGACACCTAAAAGTGGCACCAAAACCACCCTAACTACCCCCTTGTTGGCACCACTTTTCCCTCCAAAAATCCCCTTCATCTCCACCGCACATCTCCCCTTAAACCCATCTCCACCCTCCCCATAATCCCACCTTCTAGAAGCCTCAAAGTTGGTGCCAACCCATGGCACCTCTCCATGGTTAATGCCACTGTTACGTACCTCTTGACCAACCCTAACTACCCCCTTTACACCCCTTAGGTGGCGCCAACCATCCTTAACCCTAGGATCATCTAACCACCTCCATCCTCCCATCTTAGCCCTCCATTTCAAGAGGCACTTAACCCCTCATCCTACCCTATAAAAAGACCACTATCCACCACCATTCAAACCATCCTTGGCTAGCAAATTCACTCTCATATTCTACCTAGAGCCCACGCCGAAGAGAGAATAGGAAGAAGAAGATTAAGGGGATATTTTGTCCCTTTGGTGCCTTACCCTGGTCCTTTCTCTCTTGAGCCACACCAGCCAAAGGAGAAGCCAGGCAAGGAAGATCATTGGAGGAGATCTTGAAGGTGGTCCACTCCACCTTCGAGGAGGTTTTGAGGGTGGTGCACGCCCACCCCTTGGAGGAGAGCATTGAAGGTGGTAGCATCGACCTTGGAGGAGCTCTCAAGGAAGGAGAAGGAGGCCCTCTTTTCAAGCTAAGGAGCAGCTAGGCTTGGAGCAAGAAGACTCCCTTCTCCACCAAATTTTGCAAGAGGATTTGTGTTTCTTTTATTTCTTTTATATTTTTTCATTTCTAGTAGAAGCATTCCTCTACTTGTCTTGGAAAAGAACACAAATTCTAATTAATCAAATTGCCTTCTTTTTACTTTCTATTGCAACTGTTGTTTTTGTTCTAGCACTTGTTTCACCTCTTCTTCCTAATTACTCTAGGCCTCCACTTGCCTAGAGAGAGCATAGGAAGAGGATGTATCTATCTCTTAAGTTTTAGTTAAGTAATTATAGGTGTTAGTACTTTCCGCCACAATTCGCATTTTGCCTTCATCTCTTCAAAAAGAAAAAATTACATATTTAAAATACCAAAAAGAAAGTTGAGATCTATTTTGTAAGAAAGAGAATTAATTTTACAAACATTTAGCCTCCTTGGACGACCCTAGATACTACCCTATTTAGGATATAAATTTAAAAACGTATGCGAATTCACGTGTTACAACGACATTAAAAACTTGCATTTATAAATCACGCGACTTTTCGCATCACTTTTTGGCACTGTTGCCAGGGAGGCACGGCTTTGCATTAGTCATTTTCCTCTTGCTTGAAGTGGATCTCATCCCCTTCTCTTTCTTTTCTTTTGTGTGTGCAGGAACCATTACAGGAAGAAAGCAGGAATCTGGAAGCGGGAGCTCAAAGTTCCTTTTCTTCCTGCGAAATTCAGGTTGGTTCCCCTTTCTTGTCACATTTAGGCTAAAAGACTACCAAAAAAAAAATATTAAACTTGGCTTTCAAGACCCTAAACACTTTAATTAAGTAGAGTGGTGCCCATAAAAATTCATTGTTTGCTTGAATGTTTCATTAACACCACTCCATTGCAAGTATTGGTGTTCTATTTTTCGAGTCCAAATTTCTATCCGGACTTGAAAAATCAATTCCTAACACCACAGGCCTTCTAAAGTCACAGAATTTCATACAGTGATTTTAAATTGAGTTAGGAACATCCGTCCCACATTTCAGATCAATTGGCTTTGTATTTAATTTTTAAAAATTCATGGACTGCAGAGGAGTCACACCCTCTAATCTTCCTATTTTGCTACTGTCTATAAATTTTTAGAATTTTTATACTCATCCAATTTTTGTGAAATTTTACACATCATATAAAATTACCAAAATTTTCTGAGGTCAACGGTAATACTAAAAAGTTAAAAATACCCACAAGTATCATTTCTTGACTTTGACATCAGTACACATAAAAATTTAAAACAATTATCAAACAAATTTCTAAAATCTTACAAAAATTCTTTCTGGAATCCTTGTTTGATTTTACATAAGGTAGTTGTAGTGGTTGCATTGTTTGGACCACTACCTATTCGGAAAGCCTAAAAAGAATTCATTGGTAGTAATTTTCTGTATTAGGGTTCAAATCCAATTAGGGTTTCTTTTTTTTGCTTTTTAGTCCCACAACATAAAGGAAATATACCATCACCCATACAACTTATTTTTCCTTTGATTGTGAAGTTTCAAACTTGTTTGAACATTTAAAAAAGAATAACCCTAAAACACATTCAATTAAATTGAATCCTAAAAAACATAAATACAAAAAAATTGTGAGACAACTTGCTTTTCATTGGAACCACTTTCCAATTCTTGCACACACAAAAAAAATTGAAATAACAGGGCAACAACCCAATTAATGTCCTCCACATTCCCTGTGCACTATAGTATCCTAGACCTAACTAAAAATCGTAGCAACTTGACCCCTAAGGCTTAATCAACTTAGGCTTGCTATATAGGTCTTAGGTTTTCTTTAGTTAATACCAATTCTGTCATCTATATCTGGTGTTCAGGCTGAGGGGCTGTGTCAAACGACCAGGCATGGGTTTGTACAAGCACCTGGGATTTTCCTTGGGAAACGTTTGGCCCCAAACCTCCCCTTAAGCAACTTGGCTAAATTTGTTGACAGAATGGGTATTCACTATTGAATACTTATTTCCTACGTAGACCAAGTCCTAGGTTTATTGTTAGGGAGTCGCACCTAAGTTATTTCTAGCTTTGTTTGTTTGAATTGCACACTTTCTCTCATCTCTTTCTCTTCTCCTCCCCTCCAATTCTTCCCAAACAGTGCATGCACTGGCGACGGTCCCAAAAACCACACCTTGAGGGACCATCTGATTTCGCCCCCCGTAGCAGAAAGTCATTATTTTCTTCCCCCTCCTCTTCCAAAAAAATGGAAAACCCAGGAAGCCGACCAAAAGATTCTGCTTCCACTTCTAACCTGTCAGCCAACCCACAAGCTGACTTCACCCTCCCTCACCTCCCTAACTTGGAGCAACCAGAAATACTAGCAGGGCCAAGTGGCCCTCCAATTATAACTCAAAATCCAAATCCCTTTGCATTAATGGTCGACCATTTGGTTCGACTACAACAAAATCAAGAAGATTTAGCTAGGACTGTCATGAACCTAGCTAACCAAGGACAAAATCCACCACCCCGGCAATAGCCTGTCGTTCCTCTTAAGGATTTCTATGATCCTTCCAATTATGAGGAAAGACCAGGGGTGGTCATACCACAAGGGGATTTCAAAATCAAACCAGCCATTCTAAACCTTATTAAACATTTTCATGGTCTTCCAAGAGAGGACCCTTTTTGTCATCTCGAGGAATTAACTGTCCTTGCTCAAACCACTCATTCCTGCAATGTGCAGGAAGACATGTAGTTAATGAGACTTTTTCCTCTCTCTCTTAAAGACAAAGCATCTCATTGGTTTAGAACGACTGGGCGCCCTATTACCACCTGGCCCCAATTATAAAGCGCTTTTCTTAAAAAAAATTTTCCGATCGATCGAACGAATGCATTAAGAAGATCCATAACAACCTTTCAATAGAAAATTAGTGAACCCCTCCACGAAGCCTGGGAAAGATTTCAGGAACTTCTAAGAAGTTGTCCCCACCATGAAATTCCACAATGGCAGTTAGTGTAGATCTTCTATCATGGATTAGAAGATCAATTGAAACAATTTGTGGATGCCTCATGTGGGGGCAATTTTCTTAACAAAGACACCGAAAGTGCCTATCTCCTCTTTGAAGAAATGAGTGAAAACTCATTTAACATGACTTTAATGGACACTTTTGGCAGATCACAAAACCCCAGACATGGGGGCCATAAAATTGACTCCAAATCCACCTCTGTTCCAGTCACTCAAGATGATCTATATATGTTAGCTCAACGACTGGACCAAATGCAAACTCACCAAAAGAAAATGGAAGAAAAGCCCATAAATAAACAAGCTCCACATGCTCACTCTCCACACACTAACCCCCCACACATTCTCTGAAGAGAAAATCTACACAACATTGATGCCACATCTGCTGGCCAACAATTTTCGGCTAATTTCCCGCAAGATTTGATCGAGAATTTTGATCAAAATATTTTTGATCCCACCTCGGAAAATATTTATGCTCTCCAGGAGCAATTTAGAAACCCCTCCAACACTTCCAATCAAAACTGGAGGACTAACCCAAGTCACTCCTAGAAAAACCCAAACCCGATTCCTTTTCCCAAACAAAACTATTTTGGGAATTATGGGCAACCTATGTATCAACCTGGACCATCCCAGGATGACATTAATAATCAAGTCATGAAAACTCTGCAAGGAATGCAGACTCAAATGACAGAAGTAACCCACATGATTACCAACTTGCAACACCAAGTTAAGGTTACTCCTGATCATCGACCTATTGGGAATTTACCTTCCCAACCCATGCCCAACCCAAATAATCAAAGGAATAAGTTCCAAGGTGGATATCCTAGTCAACCCATTCAACCAGCACCTCAGCATCCATCGGGTTTCAATAACAGTCAAGCTTCCCGTCCTCATCCTAGAAACAACCAGACTGCAAATGCAGTTACTTTGAGGAATGGGAAAACCACTCACAATCCCCTGCCTGTTAAAGGAAACCCACTTTAATGAAACATAGATTAACTCTTCCCCATCTCCCCCTCCTATTGTTCAGGAACCAATTCATGCAAAATAGGGAAACCCTGCTCCATTTCCACAAGCCCTCCACTCTTCAGATAGGAAAAAGAAGAAATCCGAGCCCACTGAGAAGGAATTAATGGATTTATTTGGGTAAGTACAAATTAATATCCCTCTCCTAGATGCCATTAAATGCATCCCTGCCTATGCAAAATTCCTAAAAGATTTATGTACTCCGAAAAGGCAGCCCAGAAATTTAGGAAAGGTGATCCTTCCATAGACAGTCAGCTCAGTTGTACAGAGCCGACTTCCTCTTAAGAGAAAAGATCCTGGCACCCCCCTAATTCAAGTTATCATTAATGATACCTCATTTGATCGCGCTTTGTTGGATCTTGGTGCCTCAATTAATCATATCCCCATAGTTGTTTTTGAGGAATTTAAGATCGGTGAATTAAAGCCTGTTGAGGTTACTCTCCAATTAGCCGACCGATCTACAATTAAACCAAGGGGAATTATTGAGGATGTTCTTGTCTGAGTCAAAAATTGTCTATTCGCAGTAGACTTTTTAGTCCTGGACATAGAGGTACCAGAAGCACTAAAGTTTGCCCCCATTATTCTTGGAAGACCATTCTTAGCCACCGCCCGCGCAAATATTGATTGTGATTCTGGAAAGATGAAGATCATGTGTGGCGGTGAATCTGTAACCCTAGACATTTTTCAAGCTTCTAGGCGGTTCCAAGAACCAGATTTCTTTGATGATTCGTATTCAGAAATAGAAAACATTATGGAGGAAACTTTACAGATTTCCCATTTAGGTTCCTGTTTTGCTATCAATACAGTTCCTGAACAATCCACTTCTCACCCTTCCACCCTAACCAGACGTCCAGCTAACCTTCCAGCTGACCCTTTCACTCTCACCTCACCACTAACCCACAAAGCAGAAACTCTTTCGGAGCCGGGCCGACAATTGGAATTAAAACCTTTTCTTGACTCCCTTAAATATGTCTTCCTGTGTCCTAATCAGACCCTGCCCCTGATTATAAATTCTAGACTTACCGGGGCACAAGAGCACACACTTCTCCAGGTTTTGAGTAAATATTGAAAAGCTATTGGCTGGACCCTTTCTGATCTTAAGGGTATTCATCCGTCCTATTGTATGCATCGTATATATTTACAGGACGATTCTCGCCCCTCCCACCAACCACAAAGGTGCTTGAACCCTATTATGCAGGAGGTGGTAAAAAAGGAGATTATTAAGTGGTTGGATGCTGATATCATCCACCCCATTTCTGACAACTCCTAGGTTAGTCCAACACAAGTTGTGCCCAAAAAGGCTGGACTAACAATTGTCACTAATGATAATGGAGAGAATGTAGCCACTCGAACCGCTTCTTCTTGGTGCATGTGTATTGATTACCGAAAATTAAACACCGCCACCAAGAAGGACCATTTCCCGCTCCCCTTTATTAATCAAATCTTGGAGTGGTTAGCCGAATGGGATTTTCACTATTTTCTGGATGATTATTTTGTCTATAATCAGGTAGCAGTTCATCCTGAGGACCAGGACAAAACAACTTTCACTTGCCCCTTCGGAACCTTTGCTTTCTGAAGGATGCCCTTCAGTCATTGCAATGCACCTGCGACTTTTCAAAGCTGCATGCTTGCAATTTTTTCAGACCTGGTAGGTGAATGTTTAGAAGTCTTTATGGATGACTTCTCTATTTTTTGATATTCTTTTGACCATTGTCTCAAAAACCTTGAAAGAACTCTCCAAAAATGCATAGAAGTTAATATGGTCCTCAGTTGGGAAAAAAGTCATTTCATGGTCCAAGAAGGTATTGTCTTGGGCCATGTTATTTCAAAATAAGGAATCACGGTAGATAAAGCAAAAATAGATGCTATATCTAAGCTCCCACCGCCCACTACCGTCAAATAGATCAGATCATTTTTTGGGTCATGTGAGTTTCTACTGTCGATTTATACAAAATTTTCCCAAATCTCCAAGCCCTTAAGTCAGCTTCTCACTAAAGACCAACCATTTGATTTTAATAATAAGTGCCTGGAGAGTTTTTTGAGGTTGAAGAAAGAGGTTACTGAGGCACCAATATTGCAGGGACCTGATTGGAATAGTCCCTTTGAATTATTGACAGATGCCTCAAATTTTGCGGTAGGGGCCATTCTAGGGCAAAGAATTGGCAAGAAGCCCATTGTGATCTATTATGCTAGTAAAACTCTTGATGATGCACAACGGAATTACACGGTTACTGAAAAGGAACTTCTTGCCATTGTATTTGCCTTAGAAAAATTTATATCTTATCTATTGGGGTCACATGTCACTGTATATACCGACCACTCAGCAATTAAATATTTGCTGACAAAGAAAGATGCGAAACCCCACCTTATCCGTTGGATTCTGCTGCTCCAGGAATTTGACCTGGAAATCAAGGATAAGGTGGGATCGCACAATGTAGTGGCCGACCATCTCTCTTGTCTTATGACGAATGACATAATGACCCCGCCAGATCAGTTCCCCGATGAAACCATTTTAGCTGCTACAACCCTCCCTTGGTTTGCACCCATCGCAAACTACTTAGCAATAGAACAAATCCCCACTGATTGGCCAAAAACAAAATGGGATAAGTTCTTTGATGATATTAAATATTATTTTTGGGAGGAGCCCGACCTTTTCTGCATTTGTACCGATCAAGTCATTCGACGATGTGTACCCGATTCTGAAATCCATGATATTTTGACACATTGTCACTCAATGGCTTGTGGCGGACACTTTTCGAGTAAGAAAACTGCAGCTAAAATCCTTAATGCGGGATTTTATTAGCCCAGCTTGCACAAATATGCTCATGACTTTGTTTGGTCCTGTGTGCGTTGCCAGAGCATCGACAACATGACTCGGAAGGATATGATGCCCCTTAATCCTATTTTAGAGGTCGAAATTTTTGATGTTTGGGGCATCGACTTCATGGGACCATTCATCAACTCTGGTAGGTATTTATATATATTAGTCGCAGTCGACTATGTTTCAAAATGGATAGAAGCAATACCCACCCGCACTAGTGATCACTGTGTGGTTGTCGAATTTCTTAAGAAAAATATTTTCTCAAGATTCGGCATACCAAAAGCCATTATCAGTGATGGAGGCTCACATTTCACCCACTCACAATTCTGTCACCTTCTTTCTAAATATGGAGTTAATCATAAAATTTCCACACCTTATCACCCCCAAACAAATGGCCAGGCTGAAGTTTCTAACTGGGAAATTAAAAATATTTTACAAAAGATGGTCAAGCCCGACCATAAAGATTGGTCCACCAAATTAGACGATGCTTTATGGGCCTACCATACCGCTTTTAAAACCTCGCTCGGCATGTCTCCCTTCCGTCTGATTTTTGAGAAGGCATGCCATCTCCCGATAGAGCTAGAACATAGGGCTTTTTGGGCAATAAAACAACTCAACATGGATTTATCTGACGCTGGTATCCATAGAAAATTACAATTAACTGAATTGGAAGAATTACGTAATTTTTCCTATGAAAATGCAAGGATTTATAAAGACCGAACAAAGAAATTTCACGATAAATATATTGTTCGAAAACACTTTGACGTTAATCAATGCATTTGGCTTTTCGATGTGAGATTACGTCTTTTTCCTGGCAAATTAAAATCTAAATGGACCGGCCCCTTTATTGTCCATAAAATACATCCATACAGCACTATTGATCTTTTTGATCCAAAAACTAATTCAACCTTTCAGGTCAATGGCCAACGTTTAAAGCCCTATTTTGATCATACGCCTAAAATTCTGTCTGAATCTTTGAATTTTACTGAGCCAACCACCCTTGATCACTAATGCACACTACGCCCGGCTGAATGGCGTAAAAGATAGCACTAGATGGGAGGTAACCCATCATTTTTTTCCTGCTTTCCTTTTTTCTTCTTTTTCAAGGTTTTGATCATCCTAAACCTGACCGTTCTTCACTAAGGTGATCCCTTCTCCCTCCTAATGCATGAGGACATGGCATATCTTAAGCATGGGGGGGTATTTTTAAAATTTGACGATCGATTTAGGATTTTCAAACCTAAAAACATGCATTTTTCTTTAGTTATTTTATTTTCCTGCTTGCATACTCAAAAAAATAAAAATGTTGAAAACTTTTTGAGGAAAAATTTTTGAAATCGAGACTAAAGTTGAAAAAATTCACTTTTGGGTACAATGGAATTTAATCTTTAACAAACTAGGGATGAGGATGCGAATCTGATCATTAGAATTTCAGGGTCTATTTTTAGACTAGATTAGATATCCTTCTCTAAAATTCCACCTGAACTCATGATAGTTCAGGTGACTTGATCCTATTTTGTAATACGGAAAGTATTTAGCCTAGTCTCTGATTAAAAAACTTACATTTCTTGAGGAACTTCTTGTGTCAATTTTCACACACAAGCCAATACTTAAAAAATAACTAAAAATTAGAAAAACACCCGTGTTTGGACTTAGTAAAAGTATGAAGCAGATCATTGGTTTGAGTTCCCACCGCCGAGAAGGAGGAAAATGCCTCCTTTGAGGATGCGATGTCAACATGTTACCACCTCGACGCTGCTCCATATCAATATTTCATATCTTTAGATGGAGCATTAAAGTGCATTTTAGCAGCTCAAGTGTCTTGGACGGTGCTCTACCTATAGTGTCGGAGCAAGAACTTGAGTTTGCTTGGAGCGCCCCTTTACACTGCATTGTGTTTGGGGTTGTGAGGTCCTGAGTGGTGTCATGGACAGTGCTATCCCGAAGTACTAGCGCCAGAGCCCCCTCGAGGATTGGTAACGGGAATGATGATCCCGACACATCTGTTGTAAGACTAAGCTAAAAATAAGCATCGGGGAGAAAAAAAAAAGAGTAATAATAAATAAATTAACACACCCTTATAAATGTTGGCTTTTCATAGGCATGGACACAAGGTTTTAAAGGATTTTGCAAGTTGCGAATCAGATTTATGAGCTAGAAAAATCCTAAAAACAAAAATTTCAAGTCATCTAAATTAACAAGGGGTTAATTTGTGAATTTTCTGGAGGATATTGATCCTGTTTTGTCTAATGGTTGGATCCGAAACAAATCTCGATGTTTATCTTTAACAAATCTCGTACCTCCTGTGTTTAGTTCAACCAAGGTCCCTTAATCTCTTTCTCCTCAAAAGTAGAAAAAATTAGACTTCCCAAAAATTTCATTTTCCAAAAAATTTGAAGTTTTACTAAGAGACTAGCAAAAGATAACCATGGGGGTGTGATAAATGCCAATTTATCATCATTCTTATGCATTAAAAAAAACCTAGCTTGTAAGATTTTACTCCACAAACAGGTTTTTGGGCTGCATTTAGGCATTAACTAGGTTAGGCATGCATTGCATTTTCTTTTGTTGTTTCAATGTGTTTATGTGAGTGTTAGGGATGAACAGATATACAGATCCCTAAAACCCTAGCACTCAAGAAGGCAAATGGTGAAGGAGGAGCTCAGACTAGCTGGAACTCAGCTTGATCCAGCTCACCACAGCTGGAACCTAGCTCACTTGAACTAGGGTTAGCTCATCCTAGCTCAATTCAGCTAATCTCAAATGAATGGCAGCTCAAGAGAGTTCATCTTATCTCACCCTAGCATAAGTCAGCTCAGATCCAGCTCAACCTAGTTGAGTCTAGCTCATTTTAGCTCCCACTAGTCCACAGAGAGCTCTAGCTAGCTCAGCTAAGTTGACTGGAGTTCACCCCAGCTCAGATCCAGCTACATCCAGCTTCACTCAACTCCAGCCAGTTGAAGAAGAACTCATCCCATCTCAGGAAGCTCAAGTCTAGCTCGCGGGGACCCAACTTAGCTCAAGCTAATTGAGCTAAGCTACCTTAGCTGTCTCAACTAGCTCAATCCTCCTTGGGAGCACCAGACCCAGCTCACTTCAGCTCCATTCAATAGAATCCAACTTACTTTAGCTTGGCTCAATATCTAGCAAAGAACTAGCAAGCTAAGCCAGCTGGAGTAGCCCCATGTTGACCTCTTCAGCAGCTGCCAGCTCCACTTCAGCTCCGGACTCTTCAGAACCAGCTCCTCCCTCCAAACCCTAGCTCCAACACCTCCTCCTCTACTCCACCATTAGCTAAGCTAGATTAGCTTAGCTTAGCTTATCTATGCTCTAGCTTCCTTGGCTTGTACCACCCAAAAACCCTACCTAACAACTCCACCAACTAGCTCCACCTAAGCTCCACATAAGCTAACACTACTTGGCGCCAACCTAGCCTACCCACCACCTCCAAAAGACACCTAAAAGTGGCGCCAAAACCACCCTAACTACCCCCTTGTTGGTACCACTTTTCCCTGCAAAAATCCCCTTCATCTCCACCACACATCTCCCCTTAAACCCATCTCCACCCTCCGCATAATCCCACCTTCTAGAAGCCTCAAAGTTGGTGCCAACCCATGGCACCTCTCCATGGTTAATGCCACTTTTAGGTACCTCTTGACCAACCCTAACTACCCCCTTTACACCCCTTAGGTGGCGCCAACCATCCTTAACCCTAGGATCATCTAACCACCTCCATCCTCCCATCTTAGCCCTCCATTTCAAGAGGCACTTAACCCCTCATCCTACCCTATAAAAAGACCACTATCCACCACCATTCAAACCATCCTTGGCTAGCAAATTCACTCTCATATTCTACCTAGAGCCCACGCCGAAGAGAGAATAGGAAGAAGAAGATTAAGGGGATATTTTGTCCCTTTGGTGCCTTACCCTGGTCCTTTCTCTCTTGAGCCACACCAGCCAAAGGAGAAGCCAGGCAAGGAAGATCTTTGGAGGAGATCTTGAAGGTGGTCCACTCCACCTTCAAGGAACTTTTGAGGGTCCTGCACGCCCACCCCTTGGAGGAGAGCATTGAAGGTGGTAGCATCCACCTTGGAGGAGCTCTTAAGGAAGGAAAAGAAGGAGGCCCTCTTTTCAAGCCAAGGAGCAGCTAGGCTTGGAGCAAGAAGACTCCCTTCTTCACCAAATTTTGCAAGAGGATTTGTGTTTATTTTATTGCTTCTAGATTTTTTCAGTTCTAGTAGAAGCATTCCTCTACTTGTCTTGGAAAAGAACACAAATTCGAGTTAATCAAATTGCCTTCTTTTTACTTTCTATTGCAATTGTTGTTTTTGTTCTGGCACTTGTTTCACCTCTTCTTCCTAATTACTCTAGGCCTCCACTTGCCTAGAGTGAGCTTAGGAAGAGGATATATCTATCTCTTAAGTTTTAGTTAAGTAATTATAGGTGTTAGTACTTTCCGCCATAATTCACATTTTGCCTTCGTCTTTTAAAAACAAAAAAATTACATATTTAAAATACCAAAAATAAAGTTGAGATCTATTTTGTAAGCAAGCGAATTAATTTTGTAAACATTTGGGCCCCTTGGACGACCCTAGATACTCCCCTATCTAGGATATAAATTTAACAGCGTATGCGAATTCGCGTGTTACGACATTGAAAACCTACTTTTATAAATCATGCGACTTTTCGCATCACTTTTTGGCGCCGTTGCCAGGGAGGCACGGCTTTGCATTAGTTATTTTTCTCTTTCTTGAAGTGGATCTCATCCCCTTCTCTTTCTTTTCTTTTGTGTGTGTAGGAACTATTGCAGGAAGAAAGCGGGAATTTGGAAGCGAGAGCTCAAAGTTCCTTTTCTTCCTGCGAAATTCAGGTTGGTTCCCCTTTCTTGTCACATTTAGGCTAAAAGACTACCAAAAAAAATATATTAAACCTGGCTTTCAGGACCCTAAACACTTTAATTAAGTGGAGTGGTGCCCATAAAAATTCATTGTTTGCTTGAATGTTTCATTAACACCACTCCTTTGCAAGTATTGGTGTTCTATTTTTCAGGTCCAAATTTCTATCCGGATTTGAAAAATCAATTCCTAACACCACAAGCCTTATAAAATCATAAAATTTCATACAATGATTTCAAATTGAGCTAGAAACATCTGTTCCAAATTTCAGATCAATTGGCTTTGTACTTAATTTTTAAAAATTCGTGGACTGTAGACGGGTCACACCCTCTAATCTTCCTATTTCACTACTGTCCATGAATTTTTTGAATTTTTACACTCATCCAATTTTTATGAAATTTAACTTTCTGGAATTCTCGTGAAATTTTAGACATCATATAAAATCACCAAAATTTTCTGATGTCAGTGATAATATTGAAAAGTCCAAAATACTCACGAGTATCATTTTTGGACTTTGACACCAGTACACATAAAAATTTAAAAAAATTATCAAACAAATTTCTAAAATCTTACAAAAATCTTTTCTAGAATCCTTGTTTGATTTTACATAAAGTAGTGGTGTTGGTTGCATTATTTGGACCATACCTATTCGAAAAGCCTAAAAAGAATTCATTGGTAGTAATTTTCTGTATTAGGGTTCAAATCCAATTAGGGTTTCCTTTTCTTGCTTTTTAGTCCCACAATATAAAGGAAATATACCATCACCCATACAACTTATTTTTCCTTTGATTGTGGAGTTTCAAACTTGTTTGAACATTTAAAAAAGAATAACCCTAAAACACATTCAATTAAATTGAATCCTAAAAAACATAAATACAAAAAAATTGTGTGACAACTTGCTTTTCATTGGAATCACTTTCCAATTCTTTCACACACACAAAAAAAATTGACATAAAAGGGCAACAACCCAATTAACGCCCTCCACATTCCGTGTGCACTATAGTATCCTAGACCTAACTAAAAATCGTAGCAACTTGACCCGTAAGGCTTAATCAACTTAGGCTTGCTATATAGGTCTTAAGTTTCCTTTAGTTAATACCAATTCTATCATCTATATCTGGTGTTCAGGCTAAGAGGCTATCTCAAACGACCAGTACAAGCACCTGGGGTTTTCCCTGGGAAATGTTTGGGCCCAAACCTCCCCTTAAGCAACTTCGCTAAATTTATTGATAGAACGGGTATTCACTATTGAATACTTATTTCCTACATAGACCAAGTCTTAGGTTTATTGTTAGGGAGTCGCACTTGAGTTATTTCTAGCTTTGTTTGTTTGAATTGCACACTTTCTCTCATCTCTTTCTCTTCTCCTCCCCTCCAATTCTTCCCAAACAGTGCATGCACGGGCGACGGTCCCAAAAACCATACCTTGAGGGACCATCTGATTTCGCCCCCTACAGCAGGAAGTCATTGTTTTCTTCCCCCTCCTCTTCCAAAAAAATGGATAACCCAGGAAGCCGACAAAAAGATTCTGCTTCCACTTCTAACCCGTCAGCCAACCCACAAGCTGACTTCACCCTCCCTCACCCCCCTAACTTGGAGCAACTAGAAATACCAGCAAGGCCAGGTGGCCCTCCAATTATAACTCAAAATCCAAATCCTTTTGCATTAATGGTCGACCATTTGGTTCGACTACAACAAAATCAAGAAGATTTAGCTAGGACTGTCACGAACCTAGCTAACCAAGGACAAAATCCACCACCCCGCCAACAGCCTGTCATTCCTCTTAAGGATTTCTATGATCCTTCCAATTATGACGAAAGACCAGGGGTGGTCATACCACAACGGAATTTCGAGATCAAACTAGCCATTCTAAACCTTATTAAACATTTTCATGGTCTTCCAAGAGAGGACCCTTTTTGTCATCTCGAGGAATTAACTGTCCTCGCTCAAACCACTCGTTCTCGTAATGTGCAAGAAGACATGTGGTTAATGAGACTTTTTCCTCTCTCTCTTAAAGACAAAGCATCTCATTGGTTTGGAACAGTTGGGTGCCCTATTACCACCTGGCCCCAATTAAAAAGCACTTTTCTTAAAAAAAATTTTCCAATCAGTCGAACGAATGCATTAAGAAGATCCATAACGACCTTTCAATAGAAAATTGGTGAACCCCTCCATGAAACCTGGGAAAGATTTCAGTAACTTCTAAGAAGTTGTCCCCACCATGAAATTCCACAATGGTAGTTAGTGCAGATCTTCTATCATGGATTAGAAGATCAATTGAAATGATTTGTGGATGCCTCATGTGGGGGCAATTTTCTTAACAAAAATGCCGAAAGTGCCTATCTCCTTTTTAAAGAAATGAGTGAAAACTCATTTAGCATGACTTCAATGGAAGCTTTTGGCAGATCACAAAACCCCAGACACGGAGTACATGAAATTGACTCCAAATCCACCTCTGTCCTAGTCACTCAAGATGATCTATATATGTTAGCCCAATGACTGGACCAAATGTGGGGGCAGCTCTTGGATGATCCTATTGAATTTTCATGTGGAAAACAGGGAAGTGGAGGCGAGTCAACACCCCCCCTCTTTTGCTGAGGTGCTGCGATCCAGAATTCCTTCCTTACATACAAACTGTGCTAGTCAGGAGTTGGTGGCAGAACACACTAAAAGTTTGGATTTGGTAGATGGGGTGGGGAGCTTCAAGGCTGAGGAAATGAAAACTGAAACTCTAGAGGATGGGGCTGGATTACCTCTGATCCAGGATGAATCTACAGTGATGGTTAAAGAAGGGGAGGCAGTTAATGTGATTGATGAAGCTGTGGTTGAGGACCTGAAAGCTCCTGATAGGGATCCTGTTGACTCTGATTTGCTAGCTCCCTCTGTGAACTCCTTGGAATTGTGGTGTTGCTCTCCTGTGGCTGAGGAATTGAAATTTAAGTCTAAGACTCCTTCTACATCTGGGCTTGGGAAACCCCCATACAAATTGAGGCTAAGAAGACACACTCCTACACAAAAAGTTGATGAGTCTGTCATTGCAGCTGTGATGAAGGTTGGCAAAGTATCTACTGCTAAGAAGGGGACAGATCTGACTCCCAAATGAGGATTCTTACTTAGAATGTGTGTGGGCTGCACGATAGAAGTAGGAGGGGGTCTTTGCTTAGATATCTGCGAGAATGGGAGATTGATTGTGCCATCCTCCAAGAGACACATATTGACAGTGAATTTGATAGGGCATGGGTGGAGATGAGAGCTGGTCTTGCAAATGACCTTGTGGTGATCAATTCCAATGGCAAATCTGGGGGAATTGCCATCTGGTGGAGGAAGCATGTGCTGTGTCTGGAGGAGTTCTCTGTGGCTAGGCACCTTTTGACTTGCAGGTTCAAAAGAGGCCGGGAGGATAGTGAGCTCTTTATGACAGGTGTGTATAGTCCTAGTGACCCTAGCAGAAGGCAAGAGCTGTGGGAGGATTGGAACCTGGCTGCAGATTTTGTGAATGAGGCGGTTTGGCTTGTTGGAGTTGACTTCAACTGTGTTTTGGTGGGGAGTGACAAACCTAATGGGGAGGTGGATAGCTCTGCCACTGGCTTCCAGTTGATGGTTCAGGCTCTAGGCTTGTGTGAGTTTCCCTCTTCAGGTTCTAAATTCAGTTGGAGGAATGGTAATGGGCTCATGTCCAAGATTGATAGGTTTTTTGGCAATGCTGGGCTGATGGATCTCTTCCAATTGTCCTTTGTTTGTGGTCTTGAATGTCCCTTCTCTGACCATACACCTTTGGTCTGGGACAATGGTGAAAAGGCATTGGCTAGATCCTATTTCAAGTTTAGGAAGTCATGGTTGAGGCAGCCAGGGTTCAGAGATTTGTTTGCTGGATGGTAGAGGGCCCAGCAGGTTGAATGCACGGCTACCTTCAGGTTGGCTTCCAAGTTTGTGGCTCTGAAAGGTATGCTGAAGGAGTATGGTGATATTGTCTCTGTCCTCAGACATCAAAAATTTCGAGAGGCTTTGTTGAGGATTCAGAAATTGGATACCAAGGAAGCTGTGGCTCAGCTGTCTGAGATGGACTGTGCTGACAGAAAGAGGTGGCAGGGGGTGGTGGCTAAAGCAGACCTGAAACGGGAGATGGATTAGAGGGAACGATCAAGGCAGCTGTGGCTAAGTGAGGGGGATGCAAACACGAAATTCTTCCACTTGACTGCCAATTCTAGGAGGAGAGCTGATCTAATCTCTTCAATTGTCGAAGAAGGGTAGAGAATTACCTCCATCTCTGATATCAGAGTTGAGGCTATCAGATATTTCAAGGAGTCTTCAAGAGCTGCAGGTAGGGGCTGTTGGAGGATGGCAACTTGTGATCTGCCCAAAATTACTGAGGCTCAAGGGTCCAGCCTGATTGAACCTATGTCTGAAGCTGAAGTCTTGAAGGCCATTAAGGATCTCAATTGCGAAGGTTCACCTGGTCCTAATGGAATCCAAGTTCTCTTCTATAAAGAATTATGGGACATTTTCGGCATTGAGGTTATGGAAGTCATCAGAGTGTTTGAGAATGGCAACTTTGGCTTTGAAAGAATAAATAGGTCTTGTCTATTTCTTTTGCCAAAGACTCCAGGTGCTGAATCTTTTCAGGAGTTTAGACCTATTGCCCTCTCTAACTCTTTGTACTTGGTGATTGGAAAGGTCCTGGCCAATAGATTGAGGTTTGTTTTGCAAGATCTGATCCATTCTGCTCAATCAGCCTTCCTCCTTGGCAGATATCTACAAGAATCCTTCATCATGGCCCAAGAGATGATCTGTGGATGGCATAAGAGAAAATGCAAGGCTTTTCTCTAAAAGGTTGACTTCTGCAAAGTTTATGACTCCATCAGTTGGCCTTATCTTTGGGGTGTGCTTAAAAGAAGGGGCTTTCCTTCTACATGGATCCGTTTGGTGAAAAGATGTATCACCACTGCCTCTTTCACCCCCCTGATAAATGGGAAGCCCTATGGTTCATGGATTCAACCCCAATGTGGCATAAGGCGAGGATGACCCCTGGCTCCCCTGATTCAACTTGGCAATTGATAACTTGTCTTGGTATGCTTGTAAGCTTGCTGAAGCAGGTCTTATTAGAGGGTACTCCCTGTCGTGCAGGAGTAATCTGGCTCCCATTCTTCAGTATGCAGATGATACAGTTTTCTTTGTAGAAGGGTCTAGGGATGAAGCAATGGCTTTGCATCATATGATTAATATTTTTGGTAAGCTCTCTGGCTTGAGGTTGAATAGGGATAAATCTAGTTTGGTTTGCTTTGGCTTATCTGAGGAGGAGCAAGGAGCTCTGGTTATTGTTTTGATGTCTCCCTACATCAGTCTTCCTATTAGATATTTGGGGCTGCCTTTGAGGTGCACTAGAATGAAGAAGAGAGATTAGAGTTGCCCCTTTGATAAGATTTTAGTGAAACTGGATGGTTGGCACAGCTGTTTCCTATCCAAAGGTGGAAGACTTGTCTTGCTCAACTCTATGATCACATCCATCCCTGTTTTCTACTTTTCCATATTTAAAGCACCTAACTCCATTTGGAAAAGGTTGGATGTGTTGAGAAAGAGGTTCTTTTGGAAGGGAGCTAAGCATGAGGGCAGATTCTTGCAGCCACTCAAATGGGAGCAGATTTGTTGTCCAAAAGATAGGGGTGGACTTGGGATTAAGTCCCTGAAACACTTTAATGATGCTTTGCTACTTAAGTGGGCTGTTAAACTCTTGCAAGGAGACCTGAAACCATGGACTATCCTGGTCAGAGATATCTATGGTGCACCCAACAGTGTGCTGTCCAGACTTAGCCCAGCAGGCCTTCTCCCTTCTGGAAATCTATGATAAGAGCTTTGGCTAATCACTTCCACTTGCTGCAGCCGACTCTTGGGGATGGAAAGACCTTCAGCTTCTGGAAGGAGGGGTGGTCAGGGCTGGGTGTCTTGAAGGAGCTCTATCCAAGAGCTTTTGCTGCAGCATCTGACAAGGAGGCCACTGTCAGCAGGGTCTGGTCTTGAAGCAGCAGCAGCTGGAATCTGATTGAGGAGGAGTCCAGCAGGAGAGCTACCAGGCTGTGGGAAGAAAGGAGAAGGCTAATTTCAGACCTTGAGAGCTTTAAGACTAGGCCTGGAGTGGAGGGCAAGTACCTTTGTGAGGGGATTTATAGTGTGTATTCAGGCTATAACAGAATTTTGAGCCTTGAAAGTGAGTGGAGATGCGACTTTATTGACAAGAAGATCTGGCTTTTAAAAATTCCCCTCAAGGTACAGATTTTTCTCTGGCTTTGTAGGAGAGATGGACTGATCACAAGTGATCTACGACATAGAAGGTTGGGAACTGATCACCATGTTTGTTTTTTGTGTGAAATGGATACTGACAATGTAAATCACCTCTTTTCTTCTTGCCTTGTCACTGATGCTGTTTGGAGAAGAACATGTCAAAAGCTGCTACCAGATTGGGATTCTATCTGGCATGTGTTTGGTATGAGTGGGAAGCCACATGTATGCATGGTTGTCACTCTGTGGTGTGTGTGGAAGGCAAGAAATGAGAGACTTTTTCAGGAGAGGCCGGTGTGCTGTGAAAGAATTGTAAGAGAGTGCTAGTCCCTCATACTTTTTTGGGGATCTCTTTGTAATTTCTCTTACCTATTTATATAATATACTGCTCCGGATTGCTATCGTAAGACGATAGCTTTCCTTTCTGTTTCAAAAAAAAAAAAGCAGTAAAAACGTACAAGCAGTGTAGGAAAGTAAAGCTGCTAGTTCAATACATACCACCACAACAACAAGAAAATCAGAACGAAAGCAACAGTAACAGGAATAGTAGCAAAAGTCTGAAACTCAATATAGCAGTAAAGAGAGTATAACAAAAAGTATTGAAACTACGGTTAGGCTCGACTGGGCCCAGCACCCTCCGTAGCTGGTAGCTCGGGCTGCTCAACTCTTGGACCTGAAAAATGTTATGAAAAGATGGAGTCAACGAATGCTGAGTAGAGTGGTAACCATACTATCTAAAGCAGTAAAACTAGCAGGAATATTTATCTTTTCAAGTTATTTTATTTTACAGGTAATTCCTTTTTCACCCCTTTTTGTCATCTTTCAGATTTTTCTTGATCTCACATGTTCCTCGTGGGAACGATCTTGATTGTAGTCCTTTCTGAAGAGTAGAAGGTACAAGTGGTGCTCTCCTAGCCGTGAGAGTCTCCCGTGGTAGTCCTACACCCAGTCAACCACCCCGAGGTCACAGTCAAGACGTAGCGGTGACTACTGCACGCGTGATAAACGTACAAGTAGTTACACCGCACTAGCACGCGGTCAGTCATTTCCGCTAGTGCGTACGCCCAAAGTACAACACGGAATAGTATAGGACCTAGCCCTCTCAGAAATAGGGGTCTAGCCTCTCAGATCAAAACAGGGGTCTCGCCCCTCCACAGTCCGCACACCCTCGTCTGACTACCCCAGTTTGCCCAGAGGGCCTAACAAGTTGGTGTAGGGTGGCTAGCTGAACCCTGGGCCTCGTCAGGTGGCTAACTCCCTCTCTACACTAGTACCTCACCTCGGTACCGTGTACACGAGGACCAACAGAAGTCGGTGTAGAGTGGCCAATTCTAACCCCAGGTCCCAACCCAAGGGCGGCTAGCTTCACTCTACACTAAAAGGGGACAGTCGCTCTCCTTGGTACCACGTACTCAAGGGCCAGCATACTTCTCATCTACATTCCAGGCTTTTCCATCTATCCATAGGAGCTCTACTCCTAACTCCCCGTAGGGTTCATGCTCATGTTCATCATATTATTCCAATCCAGGTTTCATCATTTACAATTCAATTCTCGTTTATGTTGGTGCTAGAGCACCACGATCATTTGTTTTGATGATAACAAAACACGTGTTATTTAACATTTGCACTTGGAGTCTTAGATTTCAGGTCAATTGCAAATGTAGACGTGATTAGACGGAATTCGAGCTCACATCCAAGATGGATTGGAGGAGCTTGATGGAAAACAGAAGAGATTCGCGAGGAGTGATTGATTGAAGATGGAAGGACAAGAAGAATAGGATAGAATTCTATTTATTCCTTTCATGTACTTCTATCTTTATTTTCTTGCTCTTTATTTCCTTAGAACATTATGTTAAAGAGTCTCAAAGTAACCTAACAGTAGTCCTAGGAATACCGGCACAACCCTAGGATACTTAGGTTTTCTGTAGAGAACATATAAAACTAATATAGGGTTCAAACAGCATTTCTAGACGTCTAATTCCCAAATCAGAAGTCTGATAATGTATTTTAAAACGTCTGACTGTTGATTCAGATGTCTGATAACGTTTAGGCTGGACATAGTTAGTTCTGTCTGATGAAATCAGACGTCCAGACCTTAGACCAGACGTCTTAGGAGACATCTGATGACTTTGCCAGACGTCCAATTAGTGGACCGTTGGCTCTCTTGGCATACACTCAAGGATATGACCGTTAGAGCCTTATCAGACGTCCTTAAGCCCTTCCAGACATCTGATAATTGACCGTTTCACCTCGACTGACCCGAAAATCTCTTCTCAGAGATTTTCTAGCCGTTGGAAATCCATTCCCACGAAAAAGTAGGTTTCCAGACGTCTAAACATAGTGCCAGACGTCCTATATGTCATCTGATGAACTTGCACAAGAACCCTGTTTAGATCTGATTCAAGTCAGGAAGGAACCCGAACGAAATCAGACATCTTAAAGTGGTCTTCCAGATGTCTGATGCCAGAATTAGACGTCTGATAACCCTATCAGTGCAATGATTGTTCCTGATTTCGGGTTGATTCACTTGGGCTTTGCACCCAACAGCTATGGAGCCTTTCCTAAGCCATCCAAAGCCTTCCTAAGGCCTCTATAAATAGAGGGGAACCTCTTGTACACCAACACACACCTACAAACACAAGACACACCCAAGCAACATACTTTCTACCATTTTGTGTCTCTCTTACTCTCAAAGCTCAAGTTCTAAATCTTGAGAGCATCAAGCTTTGCGCACCTGCTCTCCCGCCGTAGTTCACGAGAGCGACGTAGCGCCGTCGTGTTGTTCACGCATCCGCGTCGCCAATGCACTCCTTGCAAAGGGGAGTTTCCTAATTCCTATAGAAGCTTAGGTTTAAAATTACTTTGTTGGCTCTATAGGATTTTTGGTTATTTTAATCTTTGTTATTTGGTTGGGTATTCGCTTTGCGAATTCCTGTCTCCATCGTGGGACAAAATCCTTCTCGTGGAGAGAAGGGGTTAAGGAACGCTACCCTCGCACTTGTAGCGTGGTTGTAATTGAGGTTGAATCACCCTCATTTAAAGTGATTCGTTTAGTGGATTTTGATCAACTTAGTTGATCGGAAAATCCTAACTCGAGAGGGTTAGGTGGTGGTTTTCACCCGGTTTGGGTTTCCACCTAAAAATCTTTGTGTACTTTGTGTGACTGCTTATTTTGTGAGATTATTTATATTTCAATTTCGCATTTTTTACGTCACGCTGATCTCACCCCCTCCGAGTAGGGAATTACAGTTTATACACAGGCAGCACGTATTTCCACATTTAAATACATGCAACAAGTGATCTCACAGGTAACTATCTAGTTATCTCAGGCAGCTCATATTCTAACAGGCAACTCATACTTATTTATAGGTAGTGGCTAACAATTTAGTTCATTCATATGTATACAATTACAATTACGCAGAATAAGTCGTTCAACCATTTCTCTGTCCTAGGGTTCATGCCACATCCTAGGTTTCCAATTGATTAATTTTCATAGATGCATTCATATTCAATAAGTATAACTAGGGTGGACCACTCTACCAGACAATTCGGGAGTACTGGAGGCTTAAACCGTAGACTCAAGCACCTCTGCGAGCCCCCAATATGCAGCAGATCGAAGTCCTATACCAAGGAACACATCACAATGGAAGGTTCAGAATAGTGTATAAAGGTTTCTAATATGTAGAGGAACTCACAAAGAAAGCCACAGATACTTTGTTTGCTAAAACAGATCCTGATCGAACCCCAAATGGGTCAAAAACGTGTCTGCAAACCCAAATCAGACATCTGGAAATAAGTCCAAATGTCATAAAAGTCACAGAGACTCACCTCAAGCTCTTGCAGTGACTTCAGACGTCCAGGACTCCCCCATGACCGTTTGAAAATAGTTCCAGACACCTGACCAGTCCTCTGGTCGTCTAGAAATGCCTCTGGTTGTCTGATGAGCTGTCCAGACATCCGAAATTGCGTGGAAAGGCGTTCCACGCACCTTCCCAAAGCTACTCCTACACACGACAGAGCAGCACCCTATTTCATCCCAATTAGGATCATCTGCGGTGCAACCTGCATGGCCGTAACCACGAAGAAGACGTACCTTTGCAATACAAATGCTTTCAGACATCTGGTGTTGGTGCCAGACGTCCATCTGGTCATCCAGAAGACACTCGGGACCTCTGATACTGGAAAAAAATTCCAGTATCAGACTGTGCTCCTGCACTTCTTGTCGCGCTCCGCCGCATCTCCCCTCGCTCCACCGCACCTTCAGCTACTGCAGGTGATCGAGGACGATGCTCCAATGCCCTCCTCCTCCCGCACATGTCGCGGTGGCCGTGTGAGCTTCTGATGAGCTTCCACGAAGCTCTCGACCTCGGCCTCCTCCTCCTTCTCACGCACCCTCCTCCTCCTCGCTCTCACGCCCTCTCTCTCTCACCCTCGCTCATGGCAGTGGAGTGGGGTGTGGTGGTAGTGGTCGAGTGAAGACAAGAGGAAGGGGGTGGCATTTTATAAGGCTGCAGCTAGGGTTTTGTAGGGGGAGGGAGGACGAAAGAGAGAGAAAAGGGTTCTGCGCACCACCCGCACGCAGAACGTAGAAGGCGTACAAAAATTTAACTTCTAGACGTCTAGAAAAGGGTCCAGATGTCTGGACAGACATCTGACTGACACTCTAGATGTCTTAAAAGGCTAAAGACAGAATGGGTCTTTACAGGTTTGGTGGAGAAGAAGAAGAAATCGAAGGAAAAGAAGAGGAAGTGGAGTAGGTGGTGGGTTCAGTTGGTGTTGGGATGGCTGTGGTGAGGGGGGTGAGTGCGGCTAACGGTTGCCGATGGTGTTGGTAGGCGGTGGTGGCATGCACACTGTCACCATGCATGCCATAGAGTCGGTGAAGACGAGTTACGATTGAAGGGAATGGTGGACAACGTCTATGCCACAGTGTATGCCCTCAAGTACACGGTAAGGAACCAAGAAGAAGATGAACGTGCCCCCCCCCCCAGAGTGGAAGAAGGAAGTCCTCGCTAGATCCCCTAGTTGTAGCTCTTATCCCTCTCTAGATCCACAACCTCCACCTCTCCCTTTGCAGGTGCATAACTGATTGATTTGAATGCTAGCGGAGGGAGCAATGGTAATGGGTAATTATAGGTATACCCCTCATTCAAGTGCTAATCACATTCACGCCCAGTTACATTTCTTTCTACCTGCACATATCAAATAAGAAGCATAGAAGTATGTATTTGAATGCAAAGTAGACACAAAAATAATCGTAAGCTAAGCTTAATTAATACTTAGCTTAATCCATTAAACCACAAGGAAACGTACTCCTTATGTACTTAAACCAAATAAATGTCCAATAAATTGGACTTATTAGAAAGCAGAATCCTTGGACTTTTACGATCACATTTTCAACCACCTCCCTCAACATTTTTATCAATCGGTCAGCTAATTGTATGGCAACCGAGGTGGGCCTTAACTCCCTGAATCAAAATCGATCAAATACTATGGTGGGAGTTAGGTTGATGGACGACCCCAAATCAAGAAGGGCCCTATCAAAAGGGGAATCCTACGAAAAGGTCACTTTTTTTGGGCGGTAAGTCGGCTAAGATAACCGCACTGGCTTCCTCAGATAATATCGCATGTCGTCCGATTCTCTGGTGTCACTTCAGAGTACAGTAGTCCTTGAAGAACCTAGCAACAGCAAGGATGTGATATATTTCTTCGAGGAGAGGGACCTGAATGTGAACTTCCTTGAACATAGATTTCAGGTCCTCGAAATTCCGCGTGTCCTTTTCCGTGATGAATCTTGCATTGGGGTCGCGGGAAAAGGGATGGGAATTTCAGGGTCTAGGGGCTTCTTTCCTTTATCTAATGAAGATGGCTTGTGAGAGGAAGAGGGTTGTGAGCCATCTTGTGGTAGAGCGGAGGAAAAATCATTACCCACTTTCCTATGTAGTGGGTCCTATGTAGCCTTTCCTCTCCTTAGAGTGACAGCTTTTTCATTGGCATACTGTCCATGAAGGGGCAAAGGAGCGGGTTGGTCTGGATACACAGGGTTTGGCAATAAAGGTGGCTGACCGAGCCCATAACCAGGTGGTGTGGGAGGTGCTTACAGAACAGCATGTGTCTGCCCTTGTGGTGCTTGGAATCTAAACAGGGTGCTATGATTCTACACATATCTTGGGTTTGGGACAGGTTGGGAGGGCAAAGCTCCATGTGACCTATGCTCCTACATCATCTAGTTTTGCATGTTTTGTATGCATTGTATTTGGTCAGCCATTGCCTTCATTATTTGCAGGTTGACATGAGTAGATTTCCAAATTGATGCCTGCAATTCCTCCTTCAAAGACTCCAAAGGGTCAACCCGCTTTGGAGGGTAGTTGGTGACGTGTCATTTTCCTTAAGAATGATTCTCGCACAAAGAAATAAGTTGTCGAACTAGAAATTGAGCGGCGGAAAACCAATCATCAACAATTAAAATTAACCACTCAATGAGGAGTAGGTCATGTCCACATGGAGAAAATGGCCTATTTAAACTCGCACAGGCTAGAAATAGATGTTCATGATTAATTTTGTCAAGAAATCGGATCAAAATCGCTTTTCAATTGAGATAATACGACATTATCATGCTGATATTGTAATTATGAAGAACAAGAGGGAGATGCTCATAAATCAACATAATAAAATATTATTATCTAAAAATTCAAAATAGCCAGCAATGGCAATGAATGTAAAAACTAATTCATGGAAAAACAGAGGAATGCTTCTCTCACTTTGTCGTGCATGGGAAGGGGAACGATAGCCGGTGAGGCTCTAAGGGAAGGTCGGCCAGCGTGTTGGGTGTTCAATGACAGTGGCGGTGAGGTGGGAGATGGTCGGTGGCGGCTGGCGGCATGGCTGAAGTGGTCGGCATCAGGCTATTGGAGGTTTGCAGTGAGAGGGCTTGTGAGGATGGCGCACACCTGAGGCAGGTTCCCGGTGGTGGTAGGTGGTCGAGGGAATGATCTAGAGGCGGCTAGGCATCGTCGTGGCCGTTGAGGCTGTCAGTGATGATGGTGGTTTGGGTTCTTCTGGGGAAGATGATGAATAGTGATTGAAAGTGCTCGCATGCATGCACGCTAGGAGAACGGTTGTGCGTGGCTATTGGAGGTGATGCGCACGTGTGCTGCCGGTCATGCGCAACTACGTGCATGGCATCAAGGAAACTTGCAGCTACATGCCCGGACTACTGCTAGAGGTTATGCGTGCCTGGGCATGGTGGAGGCGTGCTCTCAACGCACGTTGGTGCAGTGATGGTACGCTGCTGGCTTGTGCACACTGCAACCGCGCATGGAGTGCATCGAGTGGCAACCTGGATGGTCGGACGCTACATGGAGTTGGAGGTGGCTACTGTTGCGCATGGAGATGGTGTGGCTTTGGGTTCGTTTTTGAGGTGAAGAGAAATAGTGGAAGAAGAAGAAAGAAGAAGAAGATATGGGGCCGAGCTTCAGATGTCCGAGAAACTTCCCGGACCTCTTAACTAACTGTGGAGATGAAGATGCATGGCATGGAGTTACAGCGTGGAGTTGCGATGGCTGCGGTGGTGTTTGCTGGTAATGGTGGTAAGGGTATTGCATGTTGAGGTGCTCACGGTAATACAAACATGTTCCAGATGGCGGTGTGGCCTGTCACACCACACGCCGACGGTGGTGGAGGCTTGTCGCCATAGTTGAGGCCAGTGGTGGTGGAGCAGACGAGAGTGGTGCACTCTCTGCACAGTGATGAATCGGGGTGGAGGCCTACTTGAGCATGGCAGCCGCTCCCCCTTTCTTGTAGCCATCTGCAATTCAAATGGAGTGATGGAGATCCGCTTCTTCCGCTCCTCTACATTGCCATGTTCATTGCCTGATCTGGCCATAAATGGCCTATCAGGGAGGAGCGGTTGCTGCTGCACGAAGAAAGATATAAAAATATTTGTGGATTATTTGTATGCAAAACCCTTATGTTTCTAACTATTTAATGCATGTAATGTATGCATGCAATCTAAATGATGCTAGATAATTTATATATAAATGTAATGCACACAAGAAAATATGTATAAACTATATTATTTACATCTTAATACATGCTATGTATAAGTTAATATTACTCTAATGTCTAGGCATTTAAGTAACTAATTAGCCGACAAATATGGGCGCATCAAATACCCCCATGCCTAGTTTTTGTCAGTCCCTAGCAAACTCAAGCAATAGCCCAACTCTCCAAGTGAACAAGCCAACCCAATTGGTCTCCCTTTAGAAACTTGTTAAGTTACAGATTTTAGATCTAAGGTTTCCAAGTAGTTGCCATGTAACAGACTAGGTCGGCTAAAGATGAGTTGCAGGCACAAGTTTCCCTAATTTCTAACTCTACCCTAAGGTTTATTGATCCCAGAGATTAAAGCACCCGTGCATGTGCATTGGTCTGAGTTATTTGAGGTTGGTATGATTGCCAACCTAGAAAGAGAGTAAGAATGATTTTTTTTTTGTAATATATATTTTTTTGTTTGATTCCTCTAAGTTTAACCTTAAATCAACTATCAACACGGTCTATGTCAGATTCACTATCCCCATCACCGTACCTCGAAGGGTGCCTGGCTTTCAATGCTTCGAGATAGCACCGCCCATAGCGACCCCAAGAACTCCTAGCAATCGACACTTCGAGATAGTATCACCCATGGATTTCTTAAGCAAATTCAGGCTTGTGGCAATTGGCACTTCAAGATAGGGCCACCCATGGCACCTGAACCTCACAATGAGCTTACATGCCCCCAATGATGCGCATACATCTGATTAACCTAAAATGTCTATTAATGCATGTTCGTAGTGTGTCACATTAGCATTATACATTGTAAATAGTGCATAACAAGCATAATCATGCATTTGGATCAAGTTGTATAAATTGTATAGTAATTGTCTCCTTTCTATGGTCAGGGACAAGGCAACTTTTTATCGAGGCCTCGGATCGAAGATCCAACCATACGGATTTGATCAAGGCGATGATTACAGTTCAACGACTCCAAGATCGCCCTGATCGAACATCTGTAGCACCAGATAGAGATCGAGGAACCCTAAAGATCAAGGGCCAAGATGGTGTTCATCTGCACCTCAGATGACAAATCCAACCACACAGATGGGTTCGGATCGACGATCGCAGCCTAACAGTGTGAAAATCGGTCCAATCCAACGTTCGTAGCACCATTTCCAACACTCACACGATGGACGGCCAAGATGGCACCACATGGTGCCATCTGAGCCACCCAACCGGCCACAGCTCTTCTCTTCTTCACCCGCTCAACGAATCTAGGCCGTTGGATCACCATCCAACAGTCGCAGATCACATGCGCACAAAATCCTCAATGCACCTCAACCGCACGCGTAGCACAGCGGTTAAGGCATTGCGAAGGCAGAGGCACGGGATCGACTCTCAAGCGTAGCACCCCTCCTCGCGTGCAGGTGCACTATCATAGTCATGCGATGAGCATCCAGCGGCACGGATCAACCGATAACACCCACGTGCGATCAGATGCCCAACGCTAATGCCTAATCGCACGCTGGTGTGCAGCGCTGGCGAGGGCAGTTTAAGACATCCGATTTCTTGATCGGACGGCTGAGCGCCCGCGGTCGTGTGTAAGTGTTGAAGCAGCGAAAAAGAGGGGGTGCGCACACGTCAGCCACATTCAGGCCTTTAGTGACGGATAAATCCATCACTAAAGCCCTGAATTAATGTTTTTAATGTTGTAATATCTAAAATGCCCCCACTCCTTGCAACTATAAAAGGAGACCCCTTCCATATGAATTTCTCATCCCTTCCTTCTCCTCTCTCCCTCTCCAAAGCTTAAGAGAAGCTTCTCCCACACCCAGGATGCTCCTCAAGAGCTAAAAACCAAGTTTTCGCCCCCGTTCCGAAAGCGAATCCCGTGACGATGACGACGTGCTGCTTTGTTCCCGTTCCTCCTGCTTTGTCTTCCTTCTTCCCACTCCATTCCTCGTCTTCTAGGCATTGTCCCGTCTGGCTCATTTTACAAGCGATCGTCGACGACGATAACTTCTCTCTTCCATTCTTTTTAATGCTTTCTAGAATAGAATTTTCCTGCTTTCTAGTTGTAATAATTTCTCGTTTTCTAGTGTAATCATTTCTCGCTTTCTTAGTTGTAAAAACATTATGCCATATCAAGTGATTGTTCTTTCTCTCTCTCTTATTGTCTATATTGCTTCCATTATGATTATTTCACCCTTTAAACAAAAATATAATTGCAAATTTTGATCGATGTAGCCTCCCTGTGTTCGACCCGGAATTTCTGTACAGATTTTTTGGTATAAATTTTATTTGTTGAATGGATTTCTTCGCGAATTAAACTACAATGATGAGTTTTAAAATCCAATTACGAATGCGTAGTCATCCGCAATCAACACCCAGTAGGATGGACATCCTAAGAGACAAGCGCCGAGGAGGTGACATGTTATCATCGCATCATCAAGGTGAGTATATGCTACACCTCTCCTACAGCAGGAACTCTTTCAATCAAATTGTGTTTTCAATCTTCTCCTAAGTCAAAACTAAGAGAACCAAATTTTATTTAAGAAATGAATTAAGGTGATCCCTATTTACATAAGACCAAGTGTGTGTGAAATGTGGATGCTTAGGTTACGTGGACTCGTAAACCAAAAGGTAGAAAAAGTCACCATGTACTACCCAACCTTTAACTCAATCCCTAGCTTTCCTTCCTCAACCTCTTGAGGAATGGTCTGTAACTTGACTCCTACTTCAGTTTTTAAGTCCACAAAGGACCCTAAGGGTCAAAAGCTAGTAGCTCAACTTAGCTTCTAAAGTTAGACACCTAGAGTCAACTTAGTCTAACCTAAAGCTTTGGTCTGCCTAAGAATGCAAGGCCTAGCCAGTTAAGCTCAATGCAAAATGTTTTTTATTTTTATTTTTTCAATGCAAATGTATGCAATGTAGAATGCTTTAACTAAATGCATGAATGCACTATGTATAAATGCTATGTATATCCCCAAGTACACCCCCCCATGCCTAAAATCTGTAATGTCCCCATTTCATAGAAGGATATTATCTGAGTCAGAGTAGCCAAAGAACCTGCAATTCAGGTTCTAAAACCAAGGAAATAGGCCCTAACAATGAGCAAAGTAATGCTGGCCTAGAAAATAGGTAACCTAGGATGTTCGCAAGCTGATGATGAATCCCGATAGCAAATGCTTGCCCAACCAGGATGGGAATGAAATCATCCCAGGTCACCAGAGGAGGTTCTAAAGGATAAACTGGCATAACAACCTCCAAAGGGGTTGGGGGAGGATGACAAGGATCCTCCAAAAGGAATGGGGAAGGAATGGTGCAGAGATAAACCCCCAGGGTGATGGAATGACCATAGAAATCATCGCAAGTTCCTTCTGGACAGGAGTTCGTGAATCAACTTGTGCAGCTCAACCTGTGAGCCAGCATTATTTGGAACCCCACGGGTTCCAAACTGGGGCCTTTGATCCCAGTTTCTCTAATCCTTCCCTTTCTTTCTCTCCATCCTCACCCTATGAGAATGTTTGTTCTATACAGGAGAATGTTTGATCCAACCCTTACTCCAATACTTTCAATCCGGGTTGGAGGAACCACCCTAACTTCTCCTGGAAAAACCTGGGGCAATAGACCCAATTCCGACCCAGCAACTATGCTCCGAAATGACCAATGGGCCAGGGTCATGTTTATACTCAGCTACCCCTGAATCAGGTCAATCAGCCAGCTTGGACTACCCGTCAACCAGTAGGGCAGGCTGATTTGAACCGGCAAGTGGTAGAGATGCAAGATCTATGCTCCAGCTCATGCAGCAAATGAAAACGTCGCTGGACATCTTGGAAACCAGGCTCATAGCTAATTCTAGTCAACCTAGATCTCTACCATATCAATCCGTACCCAACCTGTGTAATCCTAAATTCGAGCAATCAAGCCCATGGGTACGGGAATCAAAGGGACCCACACGCACATGCTCAAGTGGTTGAGCAGGGTCCTTCTTCTTCCTCTTCCGTAAATCAACGGTTCTTGGCTAATGAAGCCCCTCCAATCTTTCCTAACCCTCCCCAAGACCCAAACACGTATGCATCTTCTAACTCTGTTACCTTGAGGAGTGGTAAACAAACTCAGGATCCACAACCACACTTTCTGATTTATCGAATCCTGAAGAACCTGAGGAGAGAAAGGAAACTTTGGAGAAGAAATCAAGGCTCAGGAACCTAATTTCGAAGATCTGACTCATGTTCCTTTTCCTGAGGCCTTGATTAGATCAGGGAAGAAGTCTGTTGATAGTAATGAGGAACTTCTGAATATTTTCAAGAATGTCGAGATCAATATCCTGCTCCTTGACGCTATCAAACATATACCGGCTTACGCAAAATTTTTAAAGGATTTATGTACACAGAAGTGTAAGTAGAGAGAATCTATTCCGAGGAAGGTGGTACTCTCTGAGTAGGCTAGTTCTGTTATCCTGCGCCACCTCCCTCAGAAAAAGAGAGATCCAGGTGCTCCTTTGATTTCTTGTGTCATTAGAGATTACACTTTTGATAGAGCACTGCTGGATCTGGGTGCATCCATCAACCTAATTCTGACTTCTCTTTATGAGAAGTTCGGACTAGGTGAACTTCGGTCGACTTCAGTAACGCTGCAATTAGCAGATCGTTCAGTGACAAATCCGCAAGACGTTATTAAAGATGTTATTGTTAAGGTTAAGGATTTCTATTTTCTTGTTGATTTCCTTGTCCTTGACATGGATGTACCTGAGAATCTAAGGAACACGCCCATCATTCTGGGGCATCCGTTTCTAGCTACCGCCAAGGCCAACATTAATTGTGAAAGCAGTAGCATGGAAATCACCTTTGGGGATCAAAGAATGAAATTGGATATTTTTAAGGCAATTAATAAATTCGAGGATTATGGATTTATTGAGGAACTTGAGGACGATAATGTGAATATCGAAACTTGTATGGTGGTTTCTGCATTTGAAAGTTCCTCCTCTGATGATGAATTGGACCCGCAACCCTCTATGGCAGACCCGCCATCCTTTGAAGAGGTTATTGATTTTGTTCACTCTCAACCTCTTCCTCTTGATGAGTTTTCATCATCATCTTCCTTACCTTCGATCGACAACCCGCCTCAGCTTGAACTGAAACCATTGCCTGAGAATCTAAAATATCAGTTTTTAGGACCACAGAAGATGCTCCCTATGTTTATCAGTGCTAAATTAACAAAGGAGTAGGAGATTAAACGGATTAAGGTCCTGAAGGAACACAAGGAAGCAATTGGTTGGACTATTCATGACCTTAGGGGGATCGAGCCATCTTATTGCAATCACAGAATATTTTTGGAAGATGGATCCCATCCTTCTCACCAGATGCAAAGGAGATTAATCCAAATATGTGAGAAGTGGTCAAGAAGGAGATTATTAAGTGGCTCGATGCAGAAATCATTTATCCGATCTCTGATAGTCCTTGGGTAAGTCCCATGCAGATTGTTCCCAAGAAAGCCAAGATTACCGTTGTGACTAACGAGAAAGGAGAATCTGTCACAACTCGTTCAGCTTCCTCTTGGAGGGTTTGTATCGATTATAGGAAGCTAAACACAGCCATGAAAAAGTATCATTTTCCTTTGCCCTTCATGGATCAAATCTTGGAAAGATTAGCCAGGCAGAAGTACTTCTGTTTCCTTGATGGTTACTCAGGATACAACCAAGTTCCTATCCATCCCAAGGATCAGGAAAAAATGACTTTCACCTATCCCTACGAAACCTTTGCTTTCTGTAGGATGCCATTCAGCTTATGCAATGCACCTACGACTTTTCAAAGGTGTATGCTGGCCATATTCTCTAACATGGTGGGAGAGTTTATGGAAGTCTTCATGGATGATTTCTCTATTTTTGGAGAATCGTTTGACTCTTGTCTAGCTAATCTTGAAATGATTCTTAAACGATGCATCAAAACAAGACTGGTCCTTAGCTGGGAAAAGAGTCATTTCATGACATAAGAAGGCATCGTCTTGGGTCATGTAATCTTTGAACGGGGAATCGAAGTGGATAAAGCTAAGGTCGACTATCAGCAGGGTCTGGTCTTGCAGCAGCTGGAATCTGATTGAGGAGGATTCTAGCAGGAGGGGTACCCGGATGTGGGAAGAAAGGAGGAAGCTAATTTTAGACCTTGAGATCTTTAGGCCTAGGCTTGGAGTGGAGGACAAGTACCTTTGGGAGGGAATTTATAATGTGCAAACTAGCTACAACAGAATTTTGAACCATGAAAGTGGGTAGAGCTACGACTTCATTGACAAGAAGATCTGGCTTCTAAAAATTCCCCTTAAGGTACAGATATTTCTTTAGCTATGTAGGAGAGATGGGTTGATCACAAGTGATCTACAACATAGAAGGTTGGGAATTGATCATCATGTTTGTTATTTGTGTGAGATGAATAGTAAATGTAAATCATCTCTTTTCTTCTTGCCTTATCACTAATGTTATTTGGAGGACATGTCAGGAACCGCTACCAGATTGGGATTCTATCTGGCATGGGTTTCGTATGAGAGGGAAGCCACATGTACGCATGGTTGTCACTCTATGGTGTGTGTGGAAGGTAAGAAATGAGAGACTTTTTCAGGAGAGGCCAGTGTGCTGTGAAAGAATTGTAAGAGAGTGCTAGTCCCTCATACATTTTTGGGGATCTCTTTTGTAATTTCTCTTACATGTTTATATAATATACCGTTCCGGATTGCTATCGTAAGATGATAGCTTTCCTTTCTGTTTCAAAAAAAATAAAGCTAAGGTTGATGCTATCGCTAAACTTCCTCCTCCCACATTTGTCAAACAAATTCGATCATGTCTTGGTCATGTGGGATTCTACAGGAGATTCATCAAGGACTTTTCGAAGGTTGCTTGTCCTCTGAGCAATCTTCTCACCAAAGAAATGCCGTTTGATTTCGACAAATCATGCCGCAAAGCATTTGATTTTCTTAAAATGGCAGTTAGTTGTGCTCCGATGTTGCAACCACCGGTTTGGATAGTCCCTTTTGAGATCATGACCAACGCTTCTGATTACACGGTTGGAGCTGTTTTGGGTCAAAAAGTTGATAGGAAGCCCTCTGTCATCTACTACGCTAGTAGAAATCTGGACGAGGCCCAGAGGAATTACATTGTTACAGAGAAGGAATTACTAGCCATAGTATTTGCTTTAGAGAAATTCAGGGCTTATCTCTTAGGGTCTCACGTCATCATATATACCGACCACTCGGCCTTGAGACATCTCTTGGCCAAAAAGGACGCCAAACCCTAGCTTATTCGTTGGATTCTGTTGCTTCAAGAATTTGATCTTGAAATCAAGGATAAATCTGGGGTATAGAATGTGGTGGCGGATCATCTGTCGAGACTTCTGAGTGATTCTTCTCATCCGGACATTCCGATTGCTGATACTTGTTCGGATGAAACCATCCTTACAGTTTCAGGTGTCCAAACCCCGTGGTTTGCTGACATCATAAATTATTTGGCCGTTGGTCAAATCCCCTAGGATTGAACCAAGCAACAATGGGATAGACTCAAATCTAAGGCCAAATATTATTTCTAGGAGGACCCTGAACTATATTGCTTCAGCTCTGATCAGATTATTCACCGATGCATTCTGGAGAACAAATTCAAGAGTATACTCGAGTTTTGCCATGCATCTGCGTGTGGTGGACACTTCTTCGTGAAAGAGACGGCAGCAAAAATTTTGCAATCTGGATTCTATTGTCCGTCTTTATTCAAGGATGCCCAAAAATTCTTGAGGTCATGTTCTCGATGCCAGACACTTGGGAGCATGACTAAGAGAGATATGATGCCTCTAAACCCGATTCTTCCCATCGAAATCTTTGACGTTTGGGACATTGATTTCATGGGACCCTTCCTCCCTTCATTCGGACATCAGTACATTCTCGTCACTGTTGATTACGTGTCCAAGTGGATCGAGGCTATTCCCACCTGAACCAATGACCACAAGGTGGTCATAGATTTCATCAAGAGGAACATTTTCAGTTGGTTCGGGAATCCGAGGGCCATCATCAGCAATGGTGGCACTCATTTCACTAATGCCCAGTTCCATAATTTGCTGGCAAAATACGAGGTTAATCACCGAATCTCCACACCTTACCATCCCAGACGAATGGGCAAGTCGAAATCTCCAATCGAGAGATCAAGAATATTCTGCAGAAACGGTTAGGCCTGATCGCAAAGACTGGACTCAAAAGCTTGAGGATGCTCTTTGGGCCTATTGTACGACATATAAATTGCCCATTGGCATGTCTCCATTTCGTCTGGTATATGGAAAGGCATTCCATTTACCCTTAGGAATTGAACATAGGGCATTCCGGGCAATCAACTAGTGCAATTTAGATCTGAGTTTAGCTGGTAAGACTAGGAAACTCCAACTATCTGAGTTGGAAAAGCTTAAAAATTATGCGTATGAGAATGCCAAGATCTACAGAGCTCGAACCAAAGCTCTTCATGACCAATTGATTTCCCGCAAGAGCTTTGAGCCGAACCAAAAGGTTTGGCTATTCGAATCTCGACTTAAGCTCTTTCCCGGCAAACTTAGGTCAAAATGGAATGGCCCGTTCATTATCGATCAGATATTCCAATGGAGCTATTCAGATCTCTGACCCGAAGATGAGTAATTCATTCAAAGTCAATGGTCAACATCTGAAGCCTATTATTGCCCAAACTATTCCATAACCCATCTCAGACACTGTTGCTCTAGCCATGTTGTGACTTCTTTGGCTAGACTTCGTCTAGCTGATGGCATTAAACTCAGCAGTTGTACAATTTGACTCAGAGATGACCCAAGCTTCATATTCAGGTGATATCCTCTGCATTCTACCCTTTCTTTCATGTCTTTTATTTTCAATGTGGACATTGCATCAGCTAGGCATGGGGGAGTGGATTCATTTCTGAATCATTTTGTCAACTCTGTGGAATTTTTGTAAATTCTATTTGTCTTCTTATATACACATTAAAAAAAATTGAATTAGGAAGGAATACTTGGACATTAGGACCTTTCAATCTTAGGAAATATTACAGTAGGATCTGAACACTAAGACCCTTCAAGTCTTTGGGCTTAATCAGCCTGGGTATCCACTAAAATGTGGATTTGTTATCGAGTCCTCGCCATCCTGAATTCTATTTTAATTTGATTAAATAACTTTGGGTGATAAGTACACGACTTATCAACCCGCCCTCTGATTTGAGGGAACTTTAAGTCTAAGCATCTACACACTATTCGTCACTGACTCATTGTTCAGCGGTTTTAATGGAAATTGGGTAGCTAATGAACCTTCTAAGGTGATATGGCTGGCAAGTAATCGTGGGTAACAACCCATAGGTAGGTTGTTCATATCCCAGTCACTAGACCACTCTCTTGTTGCTACCTTTAGGTAAATCTTAGACCAGGGAAGCCACCTACTTAAAAAGAAAAAGAAAGTCAAAAAGAAAAGGAAAAGAAAAAGAAAAAGAAAAAGGAGAAAAGAAATAAAAAGAAATAAGCCACACTTCGCCACACGAGTATGGCTGGCAAGTTGTTGGTGGTAACAACTCATTGACCAGTTGTCCAAAACCCAGCTCAAGAAATGCACTAAAAATTCCCAAAACACTTAGGAAGAAGCGAAGAAGTAGAATAAGCCAGGGAGATATACATTGGATTCACCCTTGTGTTGACCCCGTTAAAAAATAAAAGTAGGGAGAAAGCTATCGGTCATAAAGATACACCTTTAGGTAGAACTCTCTTTTTAAGGTCACCAAAGGGCGTAGAAACCCGAAGTCCGTTCTGATTGCCAATCAACGAGTCTATCACATTCACAAAAAGATGCTTAGAACTTACGGTTCTCATCAAATCTTGGGTGGGGTGAGTGGCCATAGAAATCCACTCTATAACCCTAAACTCAAAAAATCCAAAAAAATTAGAAGAGAAGAAAAAGAGAAAAAGAGATCTTTCTTTGAATAAGGCGAGGGCATGAGGCGATCTGCATTTTGGCAGATACCCACGCGCTGTTGTGTCTTTGAAAGTTCAGGTCCTAAGTAAAAATTTCTTAATGTCGAAAATGATGTGTGCCCGAGTAATCCAACCTAATTCTTTTATAAATAGCATGTATTTTTTGCTAGGCACTAGCAAAAGATAGGCACGAATCTGATCAGGGTGATGATTGGAGTTCAACGACTCCAAGATCGCCCTGATCAAACATCCGTAGCACCAGATAGAGACTTAGGAACCCTAAAGATCAAGGGCCAAGATGGTGTTCATCCGCACCTCAAATGATAAATCCAACTGCATAGATGGGTTCGGATCGATGATCGCAGCCTAACAGCATAAAAATCGGTCCAATCCGACATCCGTAGCACCATCTGCAACACTCAGAAGATGGACGGCCAAGATGGCCCCACGTGGCACCATCTCAGCCGCCCAACCAGTCACAACTCTTCTCTTCTTCACCCACTCGACGAATCTGATCCGTTGGATCACCATCCAATGGTCGAAGATCACACGTGCACAAAATCCTCAACGCGCCTCAACTGCACACGTAACGCAGCGGTTAAGGCGCTGCGAAGGCAAGAGGCGTGGGATCGAGTCGCAAGCGCAGCGCCCCTCCTCGCGTACGGGTGCACTATCACAGTCATGCGATGAGCATCCAGCGGCGTGGATCATCCAATAGCACCAACGGGGGATCAGATGCCCAACACTAACGCCCAATCGCACGTAAGCATGCGGCACTTGTGACGGCAGTTTAAGCCGTGCGATCTCTTGATCGGACGGCTGAGCGCACGTGGTCATGCATAAGCATTGAAGCAGCGAAGGTGATAGGGCGCACGCGCGGTGCGTGCACGTCGGCCACGTTCAGGCCTTTAGTGACGAATAAATCCGTCACTAAAGGTCCTGAATTAATTTTTTAATGTTGTAATGTCCAAAATGCCCCCACTCCTTGTAACTATAAAAGGAGAACCCTACCATATGAATTTCTCATCCCTTCCTTCTCCTCTCTCCCTCTCCAAAGCTTAAGAGAAGCTTGTCCCATACCCGAGATGCTCCTCAAGAGCTAAAAACCAAGTTTTCGACCCCGTTCCAAAAGCGAATCCCTCAACGACAATGACGTGCTGCTTCGTTCCCATTCCTCCAACTTCATCCTCCTTCTTACCACTCCATTTTTCATCTTCCAGGCGTTGTCCCATCTAGCTCATCCTCCAAGCGATCGTCAAGAAGGAAAACTTCTCTCTCCCATTTTTTTTACTGCTTTCTAGAGTAGAATTTTCCTGCTTTCTAGTTCTAATAATTTCTCATTTTCAAGTGTAATCATTTCTCGCTTTCTTAGTTGTAAAAACATTATGCAATATCAAGTGATTATTCTCTCTCTCTCTCTCTTATTATCTATATTTCTTTCATTGTGATTATTTCACCCTTTAAATAAAAACACAAAAGTATAATTGCGAATTTTGATCGACATAGCCTCCCTGTGTTCAACCCGAAATTTCTTTACAGATATTTCGGTATAAATTTTATTTGTTGAATGGATTTCTTCACGACTCGAACTATGACGGGTTCTCAAATCCAATTATGAACGTGTAGTCATCCGTAGTCAACACCCAGTAGGATGGACATCCTAGGAGACAAGCACTGACGAGGTGACATGTTATCATCGCATCCTCAAGGTGAGTATATACTACACCTCTCCTGCAGTAGGAACTCTTTCAATCAAATTGTGTTTTCAATCTTCTCCTAAGTCAAAACTAAGAGAACCAAATTTTCTTTAAGAAATGAATTAAGGTGATCACTATTTATACAAGACCAAGTGCGTGTGAAATGTGGATGCTTAGGTTACGAGGACCCATAAACCAAAAGGTAGAAAAAGTCACCATGTACTACCCAACCTTTAACTCAATCCCTAGCTTTACTTCCTCAACCTCTTGAGGAATGGTCTCTAACTTGACCTCTACTTAAGTTTTTAAGTCCACAAAGGACCCTAAGGGTCTAAAGCTAGTAGCTCAACTTAGCTTCTAAAGTTAGACACCTAGAGTCAACTTAGCCTAACCTAAAACTCTAGTCTAACCTAAAATATATATGTTTTTGTAATTTTTCTTTTTGTTTGATTCCTCTAAGTTTAACCTTAGATCAACTATCAACACGATCCATGTCAGATTCATTGTCCCCATCACCGTACCTCGAAGGGTGCCTGGCTTTCGATGCTTCGAGATAGCACCGCCCATAGCGACCCCAAGAACTCCTTGCAATCGACACTTCGAGATAGTATCACCCATGGATTTCTTAAGCAAATTCAGGCCTGTGGCAATCGGCACTTCAAGATAGGGCCACCCATGGTACCTGAACCGCACAATGAGGTTACATGCCCCCAGTGACGTGCATACATCTGATTAACCTAAAATGTCTATTAATGCATATTCTTAGTGTCACATTAGCGTTATACATTGTAAATAGTGCATAACATGCATAATCATGCATTTAGATCAAGTTATATAAATTGTATAGTAATTGTCTCATTTTTATTGTCAGTGACAGGGCGACCTTTTATTGGGGCCTCGGATCGAAGATCCAACCATATGGATCTGATCAGGGTGATGATTGGAGTTCAATGACTCCAAGATCACCCTGATCGGACATCTGTAGCACCAAATAGAGATCAAGGAACCCTAAAGATAAAGGGCCAAGATGGTGTTCATCTACACCTCAAATGACAAATCTGAATGCACGGATGGGTTCGGATCGATGATCGCAGCCTAACGGCGTAGAAATCAGTCTAATCTGACATCCGTAGCACCATCTGCAACACTCAAAAGATGGACGGCCAAGATGGCGCCACATGATGCCATCTCAGCCGCCCAACCAGCCGCAGCTCTTCCCTTCTTCACCCGCTCGACGAATCTAGGCCACTGGATCACCATACAATGATCGCAGATCACGTGCGCACAAAATCCTCAATGCTCCTGAATCGCACGCGTAGCGCTGCGGTTCAAGTGCTACGAAGGCAGAAGGCACGGGATCGAGTCGCAAGCGTAGCACCCCTCCTCGCGTGCGGGTGCGCTATCACAGCCGAGCAATGAGCATCCAGTGGTACGGATCAACCGATAGGGCCCACGCACGATCAGAATCCCAGCGCTAGCACCCAATCACACGCGGACGTGCGGTGCTGGCGAGGGTAGTTTAAGTCGTCCGTTCTATTGATCGGACGGCTGAGCGTGCGCAATCGTGCATAACTGTTGAAGTAGTGAAAGAGAGGGGGCACGTGCGCGGCGCGCGCACGTCGACCATGTTCAGGCCTTTAGTGACGAATAAATCCGTCACTAATGGTCCTGAATTAATGTTTTTAATGTTGCAATGTCCAAAATGCCCCCACACCTTGCAACTATAAAAGGAGACCCCTACCATACAAATTTCTCATCCCTTCCTTCTCCTCTCTCTCTCTCAAAAGCTTAAGAGAAGCTTGTCCCACACCCGGAATGTTCCTCAAGAGTTAAAAACCAAGTTTTCACCCCCGTTCTGGAAGCGAATCCAGTGATGACAATGACATGTTGTTTCGTTCCCATTCCTCCTGCTTCATCTTCCTTCTTCCCACTCCACTCCTCGTCTTCTAGGCGTTGTCCCGTCTAGCTCATTTTCCAAGCAATCGTCGACGATGATAACTTCTCTGTTCCATTCTTTTTACTGCTTTCTAGAGTAGAATTTTCCTGCTTTCTAGTTGTAATAATTTCTCATTTTCTAGTGTAATCATTTTTCACTTTCTTAGTTGTAAAAACATTATGCAATATCAAGTGATTGTTCTTTCTCTCTCTCCTATTGTCTATATTGCTTCCATTGTGATTATTTCACCCTTTAAACAAAAACACAAAAATATATTTGCGAATTTTGATCGACGTAGCCTCCCTGTGTTTGATCTGGAATTTCTTTACAGATTTTTTGGTATAAATTTTCTTTGTAGAAAGGATTTCTTCGTGACTAAAACTACAATGACGGATTTTCAAATCCAATTACGAATGCGTAGTCATCCTCAGTCAACACCCAGTAGGATGGACATCCTAAGAGACAAGCACCGAGGAGGTGACATGTTATCATCGCATCATCAAGGTAAGCATATACTACACCGCTCCTACAGCAGGAACTCTTTCAATCAAATTGTGTTTTCAATCTTCTCCTAAGTCAAAACTAAGAGAACAAAATTTTCTTTAAGAAATGAATTAAGGTGATCCCTATTTACACAAGACCAAGTGTGTGTGAAATGTGGATGCTTAGGTTACGAGGACCCGTAAACCAAAAGGTAGAAAAAGTCACCATGTACTACCCAACCTTTAACTCAATCCCTAGCTTTCCTTCCTCAACCTCTTGAGGAATGGTCTGTAACTTGACTCCTACTTTAGTTTTTAAGTCCACAAAGGACCCTAAGGGTCTAAAGCTAGTAGCTCAACTTAGCTTCTAAAGTTAGACACCTAGAGTCAACTTAGTCTAACCTAAAGCTTCGGTTTGCCTAAGAATGCAAGGCGCAGCCAGTTAAGCTCAATGCAAAATGTTTTTTTGTTTTTTTTTTTTCAACGCAAATGTATGCAATGTAGAATGCTTTAACTAAATTCATGAATGCACTATGTATAAATGCTATGTATATCCCCAAGTACACCCCCCATGCCTAAAATCTATAATGTCCCCATTGCGTAGAAGGATATTACCTGGGTCAAAGATGGGTCAAAGTAGCCAAAGAAGTTGCAAGTCAAGTTCTAAAACCAAGGAAATAGGCCCTAACAATGAGCAAAGTAATGCTGGCTGATGAGAGCCTCATCATGAGCCATAACTAGCTCATTTTGACCCAATAAAGAAGATAAAAGCTCCTACATAACCTAGAAGAAGGCTTAACTGAAGGAACAAGTGCTCTGAGAAGAAAACATGAAATAAAGGTTAAAACTGCAATTTTACCATTGCAGTACATAAATGGGATTTCTCAGAAGCAAAACATAGGTCAAATGGTCCAAATAGGATAAAAAGTGGGTTGAGTTAATCAGAAATGGGTTCATATGCAATCTAGGAACTAAATGACACTGGGTAACCCTAAAACAGACCCGCTTAAATTAACAAGGTTCCGTTCAAAATAAAAAGCAATTAAACCCTCTAAAAATCATGGAAAAACATCCTCTAGGGTTTAGAACACTTAATTTGGCCTTTGGAACCTAGTTTGACCTAGATTAGGGTCCTAGCTCTTCAATTAACCTAATTTGGGTTTTTATGCAAAATGTCCAGTCAAACGAGGCCAAACCTGAATTCCAAATTCACCATTGGATTCCTTAGGTCCAAATTAGGTTTATACCAAAATTTGGACCTAAGGAGAGGTCATCTTGACCTACTTTGCAATTTAGTACACCCAAATCATAAATTGGTCCCTATCTTTTGAATACCTTTGCAGAGAGCCCCCTAGGTTCTTCGCCTCCTTTGCAAACCGGTCCTACCGCCATTGCTAGGGTAGAACCAAGCTCCGGCGAAGTTTTGAGAGAGATTGCTCTCTAATCCCTCAGAGATTCCCTCCCAGAAATGGAAGGAGGATTCTCTGAGGAATTCCCTTCCTTATAAAGCCAATTACAATCGCTGGTGTGAACCCAATCTCTCGTGCGAACGCACGGAGATTCGGGTATCCACCTTCCTTCCAACTCCAGTGAGCTGGCAGACCTAATTGCGCGGTCTCCACGCGCTGGTAGGTGCGGCCAGCACCTATAAAAGACACCCCAGACCCTGCCGCAGAGGGCAAGCTTGATTTTGACGGAGATCCCTTCCAAATTCCTCCCTCTCCCATCTCCGACCAAACGACCCACAAGCTCCAGCGACCTCCTCCCCTCCTTCTCATCGCTCTTCTGCCATACCAGCAGTAGAGTCCTCTCCGCCGCTTCCTCCCGTGTCGCGCTGTACCCCGCGCGCGCGCTTCTGACCTCGTCCTCGTCGCCGCTTCCCCCCTCAGGGTCTTTCTTCCCCGACGACGGCAGTTACTAGCCGTCCTCTCCGCCGCCTTCCTTCCTTCCAGACAACTACAGATACGTTCTCCATCCTCTCCTCTCTCTTTTCCCCCAACTATTTTACTTGATTACCCCTCGACAGTACCTAACCGCCTCCATCTTCCTCGCCTCCGACCTCACCCCGGCGAGCTGCCCACACCACTCCGCCACTCCACACGGCTCGCCAACCACCTCGAAAGCTCCTCCTCACCACCAGGAACCCACTCCACCCCATCACTGCCACTCCAGACCTCCACAAGCACCCCCCGACCAACCCACCATCTCCGGCCACAGGTTGACCTAGGCACGCACGCCTAGGCCGACCGGCAACCTGCAGCATCACCCACCGCCTTCGCCGTGCTGCGGTGAAGGTTTCCAGCTATTCTGATTTAGCCAATAGGCCATTCTGTTGGATGTCAGGTGTAAGCCCCAGCCGCCATTAACAGCCGAAGCAGCAGGGAGCTTGGAGCAGCAGTAGGCATCAGGCTTCCCAAGCGGCAGGTGCAGCAGATTCTCGCAAGTGTCGCGAAGCAACCAAGGCCAGCCAGTAGCGCCAGCAGAGTCAACAGCTTGGGCAATTGCATACGAGAGTCTGCGGGCGCGCGTGAAATCAGGGTGGAACCTTTAGTCCCACATCGTGGGATTGCAGCCCTCAGGTACGCTATAAATTGCATTTGTGCTTTAAGCCGGTTGCCTCCGTAAGCACAGGGGTGAGGTCCCTCACTGCCCTCACACACGCCTCGTCCGCGGCTTGACCTCGCGGATCTGGCTGATCCGACCCGACCTAGACCTACGCACTCCTCGTGCATCACCACTTGCCGGTGCGCCTGGTCCTAGGTGCGAACCTGACCCGACTACCCATGTGGCTCTGGGAGAACGTCCGTGAGTGCATTGCTTCAGAGAGAGAGACGCTTGGGTAGAGGGACGAGGGTAGGTTTTTGCTACTGTGTGGTGTGTGCAGGAAGGAAGAACTATTCCAGGCAGCGAACACTTAGTGGCTGCAGAACAGGAAGAGAAGAAAGAAGAGGCTGCGTAGCAGTGAAAGGAGAATTCTTCGCAGAGAAGAAGAAGAAGGAAGACAAGGCAGAAGAGAGAGAAGAACGAAGAAGAAGACAAGGGAAGACTGCAAAAGAGATCAGAAGAAAAAGAAGAAGAAGAAGAAAGGAAAGATACCAGAAAAGCAAAGGAAGAGAAGAGCCACGAAGAAGAAGAGAGAAAGAGAGATCACACTTAAGACGTCTGATACACAAATCAGACGTCCAATTCTACTTTTTTTTCCAAATCCTTTTTTAAAATTCTCTTTGAATGAGTTATATTTGCATTTAAACAGTTGTATTCTTTGGTTTTACAAAGTACTGAGATTGCTCCCCGTGTTCGACCTCGGATACTCCGGTCTTCGAGTAATAAAATTCTTTATATTTGTTTAGACGTTTTGTCGGTTATACTACAACGTGACATCCTTTAAACCCGCACAAAATCGTCGACAACACTGGCCTAGAAAATATGTAACCTAGGATGTTGGCAAGCTGATGATGAATCCTGATAGCAAATGCTTGCCCAACCAGGATGGGAATGAAATCATCCCAGGTCACCAGAGGAGGTTCTAAAGGATAAACTGGCATAACAACCTCCAAAGGGGTAGGGGGAGGATGATAAGGATCCTCCAAAAGGAATGGGGAAGGAATGGTGCAAAGGTAAACCCCCAGGGTGATGGACTGACCATAGAAATCATCAACCCATACCCGAAACCCCATTACAAGAGATATTGATCTATTAAGCCCCCTGGTTAAAACAATAGTGAGTATGTCTTTAAGCCAGGGATTGTCTAGGGTGTCTAAGTTTCGAGGTTGCGGGATGGCCATAAGATCTAGGTTGGGTCTAATCAGCTTAGTGTCCATTCCTAACAACCTTCCTAATTCCTCAATCGCATCCCTAGCATCCCTTGTACTATCACAAGTATCTTCATGCACTTCATCAGTGATCATTTCAAGGTATGGAGTCAAAATTTTTCCTTTAGACATAGGTGAATCAGAGGATGACTCCGAATCAAATGAAGGCAGGTTGGAAGCAACAGATTTAGAGATTACCCTATCAATCTCATCCTCGGGTTCTTGTTCTTTAATCAAATCCTCCCCGGAGTCTGTATGTGAATCCACATTAATCTCAGAAGTTGCTTCCTAATTTTCCATCATTTCATCATCATGAGGAAGAATATCATCAATAGGTGTACTAATTAAACCTGATTTGGTCAACTTCATGACATCCTCGGGAGCTAATTCTTCAAATAAGACATAATCATCCTTAATGTCACTCCAAATCCTAAGTTCAGGTTCCTTACATAATTCATCCTCCTCAACCGTTAATTCATTATTCACCTGAGGTTTAAATTCATCTAACATTTCCACAAATCCCTTGGGGCACTCTATCTGGGGTAAACTATCTCTAATTGTATCATCAAACTCCTCAGATAGGTGAATTTCTTCAGGGTTAGGTTCCCTAAGGGTGGGCTTCAGTTCCATCTCATGATTAGAAGGGAGGGTAGGATTAACAACTTGACTTCTGCCTAGTTCATCAAATGTGAAAAAAATACTATCATCTGGGTCGAAGTCTTCCAATGGTACCATCATTCCCTTCTTTTGACTCCAATATAATTCAAGTGGATACTCAACCTGATATCATCATCCTCAGGTTGCCACCTTTCTTCGTCTAATGCATAGCTACTTTCATACATATCCTCCTCCCACTTAAGGCATGGACCTCTCAAGGAAGTGTCATCTAGCAGGGGGTTTCAAAATCAATCCTCAAAAAGTAGCTATTCTCCCTTGTATAATCCCCAGAATTTCCCTCCAACTTAGGGTATGGCTCTCCCACAGGAGATGCATCTAGCGTAGAGGGGTGCACTTCATCATCAATGGGGTAGATTGGGTGGCTAATTTCTTTTTTTTCATGTTGTCCTGCTCTCAAAGATTCTCCTAAAAATTCAATCACTTCGTCTTGCATTTTCTGTATTTCCATCTTTAAGGAGGAGAGGTCATCATTTCTACCAATAGAGAAGTCAGGCTCAGGCATATAGTACCTAGGAGTTTCTATCCAACCATTATAATCATTCAGGGAGGGTGGGTTGGTTATTTGTATGGTGTGTTGGTTATTGGGCAAGGCAAATCCTGCTCCTAGGTTTTGCTCATTGATTTGGGGCTTAACCAGGCCAATACTCCTATAATAGGAGTAAAACAGATCCCAATGACTGTCATTATGTCCACCAAAGGATGGACCATCTCGGCATATGGGATCAAAGATTGCATAATGAGGGTAAGGGTGTGGGCAAGATGTGCAAGGATGAAAGTCAACATGGTCCATTCTAACTCACACCACAATCAGATTCCCCAAGCAAACACAAATCAAAGGTCTTTTTAGGTCATTAATTAGTTAGGCATTTGAGATTTAAGTCCACTTGTAGGTGACAAATCAAGTTATCTAAACAGTTACATGCCTACTTGTCAACCTACGATACACCTAAGAAGACCTAGTTGGGACTTAGGTGATCCTCCCTAAAGCCCAAAAATTTTAGTCACCACCAAACACGGCAAAGAGGGATGCAAGTAGGGTCAAGCCCTTCCTTTGAAGTGTTGCTTTCGCGGTGCTTCTTAACTACCCTCAATCCGCAAGGTTTGGAGGCAACTTCACCTCTGAACTAAAGTTTGGGTCACTTTAGACCCCTATAATAGGAGGCTCTAGTCCTAGCGATTCGAAACCTGAGTGTCTAAATGCGTGCCATGGTGTAAGAGATATAAGTGTGCATATATCGCAAAAGATTTTGAATTTTGAATCGCATGCCAAGTTTGAAAATCAACTCCTTGGTTTCTAAATGTTCCACCTTCAATTAGTCCTTTTTCAACAAAAAAAATTAAATATGACCACTTGTTAGATCTATTCAATACAGATTAGGTGGTCTTGAAATTAATCCAAATGCATTTGCATGACAAGTAGAAATGCAGAGTTAGAAGTGCATACCTGATTCCATCATTCTTCATGCAATATGCAATATAGGAAATTAGATCTAAATGTTGCTCATTCAATCTTAAATCATTCGAGCTAGGGGCAGGCAACTTCTAGCAGGCAGCTCGTGTTGTTGTGTTATATATATATATATATGCACAAACAAAGAAAAGGATGAATAACCACAAAGTAAAATAAAAACCTAAGTCTAAATAAATGGGAACAAACTCCTACAAAAATTACCTAACACGGGCCTAAAAGAAAGTTAGGGAACAAACCCCTAAAATGTACCCCAGAATAAGGGTCCCAAATAATGAATGCAAGAAATATTATGTCTAAAGTCTAAATCCTACTCTAATCAAAGACTAAATGTGCAGAGATGATCGTCACGTCCTCATCCTTCCTCTCCTGGCAATCTGGTTCCTTGCAAGGTGGCTTGAACAATTTCTCCTCTGGTGACGTCAAGGGTCACCTCTCACGATGGCTGGTGTGATGGTGAGTCATAGAAAGTGTGTCACAAAACATTGCACTCGCACCAGAATAAAAAGATCCAAAGTTAAATATGATTCAAAATTTAAATCAATGTGAACAAATGAATGAATGTGATTTTATTAAGCCTGTTGCCTCCCAGTCAACAGCGCCATTTGACGAGTTGTTTTCCTTAAGAATGATTCTCACACAAAGAAATAAGTTGTCGAAGTGAAAATTGAGCGGCAGAAAACCAATCATCAACAATTAAAATTAACCACTCAATGAAGGGGCAAAGGAGCGGGTTGGTCTGGATACACAGGGTTTGGCAATAGAGGTTGCTGACAGAGCCCATAACCAGGTGGTGCGGGAGGTGCTTACAGAACAGCATGTGTCTGCCCTTGTGGTGCTTGGAATCTAGGTGGGGCACCATGATTCTGCACATATCTCGGGTTTGGGATAGGTTGGGAAGGCAAAGCTCCATGTGACCTATGCTCCTGCATCATCTGGTTTTGCATTTTTTGTATGCATTATATTTGGTCAGCCATTGCCTTCATTATTTGCAGGTTGTCATGAGTAGATTTCCAAATTGATGCCTGCAATTCCTCCTTCAGAGACTCCAAAGGGTCAGCCTGCTTTGGAGGGTAGTTGGTGACGAGTAATTTTATTTAAGAATGATTCGCGCACAAAGAAATAAGTTGTCGAACTAGAAATTGAGCGGCGGAAAACCAATCATCAACAATTAAAATTAACCACTAAATGAGGAGTAGCTCATGTCCACAGGGAGGCAATGGCCTATTTAAACTCGCACAGGTTAAAAACAGATGTTCATGATTAATTTCATCAAGAAATCGAATCAAAATCACTTTTCAATTGAGATAATAAGACATTATCATGTTGATATTGTAATTATGAAGAACAAGAGGTAGATGCTCATAAAATCAACATAATAAAATATTATTATCTAAAAATTCAAAATAGCTAGCAATGGCAATGAATGTAAAATCTAATTCATGGCAAAACAGAGGAATGCTTCTCTCACTTTGTTGCACATGGGAAGGGGAACGACGGCCGACGAGGCTCTGAGGGAAGGTCGGCCGGCACGTTGGGAGTTCAATGATGGTGGCGGTGAGGTGGGAGATGGCTGGTGGCAGCCGGTGGCATGGCTAAAGTAGCCGACGGTAGGCAGCTGGAGGTTTGCTGTGAGAGGGCTCGCGAGGATGGTGCACGCCTGAGGCGAGTTCCCGGTGGTGGCAGGTGGTCAAGGGAACGATCTGGAGGCAGCTAGGCATCGTCATGTCCATTGAGGCTGTCAGTGATGATGGTGGCTTGGGTTCTTCTAGGGAAGATGATGAACAGTGACTAAAAGTGCTCGCATGCACGCGTGCTAGGAGAACGGCCATGAGTAGCTACTGGAGGAGATGCGCACGCATGCTACCGGTCGTGCGTAGCTGCTCGTGTGGCGTAGAGGAAACGTGCAGCTGTATGCACGGACTGCTGCTAGAGGTTATGAGTGCCTAGGCACGGTGGAGGCGTGCTCTCAGCACATGTAGGTGCAGCGATGGCACGCTACTGGCTTGTGCACGCTGCAGCTGCGTGTGGAGTGGCGACCTGGATGGTCACGTGCTGCATGGAGTTGGAGGTGGCTACTGCTGTGCATGGGGATGGCATGGCGATGGGTTTGTTTTTGAGGTAAAGAGAAATAGAGGAAGAGGAAGAAAGAAGATATGGGGACTAGACATCTTAACTGACAGGGGTGATGAAGATGCATGGCATGGAGTTACGGCGTGGAGTTGCGGTGGCTGTGGTGGTGATTGCTGGTGATGGTGGTGAGGGTATTGCATGCTGAGGTGCTCACGATAATGCAAACATGCTCCAGATGGCGGTGTCTCCTGTCACGCCGCATGCCTACAATGGTGGAGGCTTGTCGCCATGATTGAGGCCGGTGGTGGTGGAGCAGATGAGAGTGGTGCTCTCTCTGCACAATGATGAATTGGGGTGGAGGCCTACCCAAGCATGGCAGCCACTCCCCCTCTCTTGTAGCCATCTACAATTCAAATGGAGGAGTGATGGAGATCCGCTTCTTCCGCTCCTCTTCACTGCCGTGTTCATTGCCTGATCTGGCCATAAATGGCCTATCAGGGAGGAGTGGTTGTTGCTGCACGAAGAAAAATATAAAAGTATATGTGGATTATTTGTATACAAAACCCTTATATTTCTAACTATTTAATGCATGTAATGTATTCATGCAAACTAAATGATGCTAGATAATTTATATATGAATATAATGCATACAAGTAAATATGTATAAACTATATTATATACATCTTAGTACATGCTATGTATAAGTTAATATTACTCAAATGTCTAGGCATTTAAGTAGCTAATTAGCCCACAAATATGGGCTCATCAATTGCAGCTTGGTGCAGCAATTGATAAATAGAGTGGGTTTGTTGCTGCTGAGACGAGAATGGTTGATGCCTAGGATACGTGTTCTGTGCATTCCCATATTATCTGGTCTAGAAGTGTGGAGCTTTACTCGGTCTCTGTGGGTTACCAGACCAGGAGAAATTGGGATGCTGGTGCCAACCAGGGTTATATGTTTCAGAATATGGGTTGTTACGTCTGTAACCCTGAATAGCATTAACATCTTCGTAGGCTGAAGACGTCTCAGATGCAAATTCATCAAAAGAATATGCACTTGCATCATCATGTGGTGCGTAACTCTGATTGTAAGATGCCAGATCCACATTGTTCACGGGTTCCTAGTACACAGGATCCCACGGAGATGGAGAGAAAACATCCCGAGTAAATGGATATGTATGAGCAAAGGGAGCTCGGGATGCTTGAGAGGAGTAAGATAGAGTAGTACAACCAGAAGATCCAGATCTCTCTCGCATTAGTCCATCGAGCTTCTTATCGAGCAGATCCACCTTGTCCAGCTTTTTGGTGATAATGTCCATGTCAGCTCAGGCAGACTCGGCTTGAGCTTCGTGGACACTGACTCGTTACTCTCTAGGTCACTGGAACTAGTTCATTGAGGCAACATTCATCGAGTTCTCTACTACAGATTCGAACAGTTCAAATGCGTTGCGCCCATTGATGGGAACACCATCATGAGCCATAACTAGATCATTTTGATCCAATTAAGTCAGTAAACACTCCTACACAACTGCCAGAGAGCCATAAGTCACTGCATAATCATTCAGAGGGAAAAACAAGAAACTAGGGTTAAAATTATAATTTTACCATCATATCATGAATGCAATACAACCATGGGTTTTCCTAGGGGTTAATTAAGGGTCAAATGGTCCTAAAAGGCTAACAAGTGGGTTAGAACAATCAAAAAAGGGTTTGCACGTGTTCTGAGAAGTAAATGACTTTTGAAACCCTAAAAATAGACTCACTTAATTAACTAAGGTTATGGTCAAGATAAAATTCACCTAAACCTTCTAAAATTCATAAAAAAATACCTCTAGGGTTTGGAACCTTCAATTTGACCATTAGAACCCGTTTTAACCCAGAACAGTCTTAGATTGACATTTGCCCTAATTTAGGTTTTTGCATAAATTACCCAGTCAAACGTGGTCAAAACCAAACTTCAACTTCACCATTGGATTCCTTAGGTTCAAATTAGGTTTATACCAGAATTTGGATGCAAGATGAGTTTGCCTTGACCTAGTTTGCAACTTGGTCCTGTTTGATTACATTTATGCCCATAACTTTCAAAATCTTTTCAAACAAACCCCTAACTTTGTCATCATTCTCACAAAAAGGTCCTTACCACCATTAAACCTATTCCTACTTGCTCCGACGACCTTGATTTGGAAAGAACCCCTTGATTTCTTGACGAATCCCTTTCAAATTTGAAAGGGAAGTTCATCATGAAATTCCCTTCCATTTGAGCCAAATCCCACACCCTAAAACCTTCCCAATCTCTCATGCGAATGCATGAGAAATTTGGGTATCAAGGAATTTCCCAACTTTGGCAAGCTTTCCAAGCTTGGGAAGCTTGCTTCCCACTTCCCAAGCTCAAAACTTCTTCCTAAGGTCTATAAAAGAACCTCCTGATCAGACTGTTCTCCCTATGCTCGAAATCGGCCAAGATCCCCCCCAATTCCTCTCTCTCTCTCTCAGTCGAAAGCTCCTCGACGTCTGACGAGCTCCTCTTCCCTTCTTCGTCCTTTGTTCGCAATACCAGCAGCGGAGTTATCTTCCTCATTTCTTCCCGCATCGAGCCGTACCAGCCGGAGCCTTAATCTCCTTCCTCAATATTTTCCTCTATCCAGAGCTATTCTCTTCTCCGGTTCCAACAACACCACAACCAACGCCTTCTCCTTCCCACTTCGTTCGTTACGACATTCAACTGCTCCCTAAACTCTTCCTCATTACACCAACACTTTCGACAAGCCATTTTGACCTCGACCATGCCTCCGCAACTCCATCGTCTTCCACCGTTCCAGCCACACCTCTGGTGAGGTACATCTCCCTCCACACACCACCAAACCCCTCGCCGACTACCTCAAACCTCCACCACACCTCTCTGCTCATTTCCCCTCTCTCATTTCAATCCATCATCCACCCGAACACCGCCCCGAAAAGACCCATCATCTCCGACCTAACCTGTGACCGTCCGACCACCATCCACACCCATCCGCCATGCCAACCTCCTTAATGAACTCACCGTGCTATGGCAATACTCTTTGAACCTTCTGACAGGGCCAAGAGGCCATTTGCTTGATTTCAGGTGTGTCCCCTAGCCACCATTGACGAAGAACTTCAAAGGAGCTTCGAGCTTGCTCCAGGTCTAGTTTGCCCCAGGTGGAAGTCCCAGGTCGTGCGGACTTGCTTCAGGTACTGCCCCAGGTGGTCAATTAGACACTGGGACCTTAGTAGCTACGTCATTCAGAGGAATCTCCTTGCTGCAAATGCACGTGAAGAAGGGACATGGTTTAGTCCCACATCGTTAGCTGAAGAGCACCCCACAGTGCATAAATTGCAAAGGTGCTATAGCCTTATCGCCTCAGAACACGAGGTGAGGTCCCTCTCACCCAAGCACCTGTGCCTCATCGGTGACCTCTGCTCGCGGACCTAGCCTGACCTGTTAACCTGCCTAAGCCTCACTCCTCGATCACCACCCACTGCCGGTGAGCCTGGACCCAGGTACGCTAGGTTTGATGACCCGATCACCCCTGTGGCTCTGGGAGAGCGGATCCTAAAGAGAGAAAGAGAGAAGGAGAGCCTACGCGGGTAGGGGGAGGGTTTTTCTCTTGGTGAGAATCAACTAACACTTAGCCGAATTCAGAAGCTTTTCCCATGCTGTGTGAAGAAAGCTAGAGAAAGAAGAAGGCCTGAAGGAAGAAGAAGAGTTGCAAAGACAGAGAAGGAAGGTAAGAGAAGAACACAAAGAAGAGGAAGGGTTGTAGCTGAAAGAAGAAAGGCAGAGAAGAGAAAGAGAAAAGAAGAAGAAGAACAGAGAAAGGCTTGAGCAGTTTAAGTTGTCTGATTAATAAATCAGACGATTGGTTTGATTACATTTCAGACATATATACATTGAGTTCATTATCTCTTATTGTAAGGAGTACTTGCTAATCTAAATCATCATTTTACTCCATTATTTTTGCAGTCTGACACTTGATCCTAGTGCTACTTTATTCTGAAACAATTTTTGTTTATAATTTCATAGCTTTCTTAAATTTCAAATTTTGAAAACTGAATTCCATTTTACTCCTTGTGTTCGACCTCGGAACTTTTCAAGTAATAAATTTATTTGTTTGAGCGCTATTTTGGCTATACTACAATGTAGCAATTTTAAAACACCGATTTAGCACGTAAACATTTTGATGCCATTGCCGAGGAACAACGCGCAATTCAGATCTCTTGATTTTAATATCCGAATCAAAACTAACTTGCTCTATCTCTTTTGACTGTGATCTATTTCAAGGATTCATCAAAGAAGATCAGCCACACATTAAACACGCCAGGGGCAGGTAAGTTCTAACTACTCTCTCTTTTAAGGCCCTGATTCTAAAAAGGTTAAAAGGAAAAAAATCAATTAGGGCTACTTGCATTCTATCCTTAGATAATTCATCAAGTTACCTAATTTGATACATTCTGTTTAGAAAACAAATCCTGATCTGTGCACCCACTTGAAGCTTAAGGTATCTAGGGCTATCACATTCTTGTTTGAGCCCTAGGTACCACATTTTTGATAGTTAAATTGGACCAAATTAGAGCCAATTAAGGATTCCAGTTTAGGATTTTGGAGACACACTTGCTTAATCAAGAAATTATCTCTCCAAAACAATGTGTGCCTAGACCTTGATTGAAGTGATTTATTCAAGCAAAACCCTAAAAATTAGGCTCTTAAATTTATTTGAACGCTGAAAGAGAGACCTAAAATTCTCAAGAGGACAATACAAGTGAAGTTGATCCACCTTGTTGGGTTAACCAATCTTTAAATTAGGTCACTTTTTCACAAAAACATCTTAAAATTTCAAGTGAAATCATAAGCACCCTTGCTCTTAATTAAAACTGGTAGACTTAAGAGGTTAAGTCCCATTCTGGTCTACTTGGAACATCAGTGACAAGAGAGGTCACGTGGAGGAAACCCTGTAACCCATGGGGGTACTCTATTGTGTAGGGGTCTTTGCGAGACTCTCCCTCTCTAGCTGCCCAGGAAATTCTCAGGTGGATGGCTTTCTGACCAAGGGGTATCATCCGCCTCGAACCTCTATAATCATCCAAAATTTTTGGGTATCTTGATTGGGTCCATTACATTCTACCTCTCATCTACTCCGTTGGTGCATGTTCGGGAGGAGGTCTCTAAGACCATCCCTGAGGCCTCCTTTAGCTATTTATTCATGTCAAGGCCAAGCCTCGACCTCCTTGTTTGTGCAACAACACAATCCTATTGATATCTCTTCCAATTCATCTAAACCTGATTCTCCTTCATCCATCATCATGGCACAACCCACAGAAGAAAATAATTTTGAAAATCAACTTCAGTGCCTCAATGATCTATTCCTTTGTAAACCCACCGCAGCATCTAATGATGTGAGATCACTACAATCCCACTGCGGTGGCAATCGAACCTCGAGTACAAATCCCCGCTGGAGGTTCTGACATTGAACTCAAGCCCAACATGATTCATGCCATTCTCAAATTTCATGGGCGTAATTCTGATGATCCTTTCTAGCATATCAAGCAACTCAAGCATCTGGCCTAGACCTTTGGGTCAGAAGCTCAAAATCGGGATGTTCTACTCATGAAAATGTTCTCTTTCTCCCTCATGGATAAAGCTGCCCACTGGTACCAAACCCAAACACGTCCAATCAACACTTGGGCAAGACTTCAATTTGAATTTTTGAGAAAGTTCTTCCCGGTTGGTCAGACAAATGCTTTACGGCACTAGATCAGACATTTCAAACAGCAAGCAGGAGAACTACTTCACGAGGCATGGGATCGTTTTCTGGATCTCATGCGAAAGTGCCCCCACCACAGAGTTCCTAAATGGGAACAAGTCCAGTCTTTTTACCAGGGACTCCGTGAGGATATTCGATTATTCATCAATGCGACCTACGGAGGAAACATCATGGGTCAACACCAAGACACTGTGTGGGAGATTCTCGAGAATATATGTGAGAACTCCATCAATAATGAATCCATGGGCATGTTTGACCAGACGAATGCCCGTGCATTGACGAATCCAAAGGAAGTACATGTGACGCAGGGCTTATCCTCTTCTGTCAACTTGGAACTGATGGCCAGTCATCTGAACAAGGTCTCTATTATTGAGAAGAAGATGGATGAGCTAACTCGACATTTACAGCAAGCCACCTCTGCGCAAAACCCATTCACACAACCACCCTCTGGCAGGGAGGCCGTGCACAACATCTATCACTGACCTTCTCAATGGATGGATCTGTATCCACCCCCATCTGATTCTAGTTTCAGAGGAAACTCTGGACCCACCTACTCTAGTTGGGGGAACTTTGAACCCTCGTATTCTGATTTTCCCGAGATTCCTCAAACTTGCGAGGACCTCAATGCCATTCAGAATGATCCATTCTCAAACACTTACAACCCTGGATGGCGTAATCATCCCAATTTCACGTGGTCAGATAATAATCAAAATCAGAGACCTCAATATCAGCCCTGACCACAAGCTCCTCATCCATATCAGCCGCCTCAGCCTCGGCCTAACCCAACTTATCAATCTGGGCTGACTCATACGAATCAAATGACTCTTATCCTTCAGACTATAGTTGACATTCAGAAGACAAATGTGGCTATGCAAAAACAACATAGAGACGAGATCATAGAGGTTCGCAATCAACTTTCCCAGATGGAAAATCCTCGCCAACCTGGTTCACTTCCTTCACAACCTCTGCCTAATCTAAATAACGTGCCGAACCAAAGGCATGTTATGAACCCAAATCTGGGCCAAGCTCACTTTGTTTATCAGGCCCCTTCTACTCCATCACCCGACGGGATGGAGGCTTCGACCTCATATACGAGTTACCAGCAGCAAGCAACTCTTTTACCTACACCAAACCAGAACCAGGCGGGATTGAATTCTGTTACTACCCGCACTGGCAAAACAACATAGGACCCACCTTATCCAAGCCACTCCCATCCTAGTAATACAAACCCTAACCCTAGGATAGTCATCCAGGACACCTCTATCCCAGATCAAGAACTTGGACCCATTCTAGAGGAACCATCTAAGGTTCCATTTCCTAAGGCCTTGACCAAGGGAAAAAGGATAACCAAAATCGTGGCACCTGAGGAGGACTTGGTTAAGCTCTTTGAGCAAGTCCATATAAACATCCCCTTGATGGATGCGATACGCCATGTATCGGCTCACACACGATTTATAAAAGACGTATGTACACCTAAGTGTAAGCCACGAACCAAAAATAGGAATCCGATTGTACTGTCAGAATAACCCAGCTCTGTCATTTTGAGCAAACTCCCGCCTAAGGCAAGGGACCCAAGCACCCCTCTAATCTCCTATGAAATCGGTGATATACGATTTGACCGAGCTTTATTAGACTTGGGAGCCTCCATAAATTTGATACCTATATCCCTACTAGACTACTTTGAGGACTCTAAACTTAAACCGACAGAAATGACTTCACAACTAGCTGACCGATCAATGAAGTCACCAAAAGAATTCTCAAGGATGTCATAGTTAGGGTATGTGATTTCTATTTCCCAGTGGATTTTATCGTCTTAGACATGGATGCTCTTGAGAATGTGAAGAATACACTAATCATACTAGGGAGACCCTTTCTAGCCACTACTAAGGCCAATTTCAATTGTGAGAAGGGCCAAATTGAATTAAAAGTTGGGAGCAAGACACTAAAGATCGACATCTTTAAGGCCCAACAAGGAATTAATTGCAGAGTCATAGAACAGATTTGCGATATTGAAGCTGTGGTTGATGACTTTATTGAGGAAAAATCAATTATTTCTGATCAACCACAAGAGGATCAAAACCCGCAATTAGAGGAGCCCGAATTCAACCTAGACACACCCATAACTCCTGACACCCACCCTGAACCACCAGCTACTGTTGACAACCCGATTTTGGAATTAAGGCCTCTTCCCAATCATCTCAAGTACATCTTTTTGGGTTCCAATCAGATGTTTCCTATGATTATCAACTCCCGACTCACATCTAATCAGGAAACACGCATGATTTCTATTCTCCAGCAATATCAAAGAGCCATTGGATGGACTCTCAATGATCTGACTGGTATCATCCCTTCATACTACACACATCACATCTACATTGAAGAGGGCTCACAACCATCCCGTGAAATGCAGAGACGCCTGAATCAAAATCTGCAGGATGTTGTGAAAAAGGAGATTATCAAGTGGTTAGATGCAGGGATCATCTACTCGATCTCCGACAGTCGGTGGGTGAGCCCAATCCAAGTTGTGCCTAAAAAGGTAGGACTCACCATCATCATGACTAAAATTGGAGAAACCATAATGACCCGTATAGTAAACTCGTGGAGAGTCTGCATTGATTACAGAAGACTCAATTCCTCCACGTAGAAGGATCATTTCCCACTACCGTTCACTGATCAGATTCTCGAGAAACTAGCAGGAAATCGATTCATCTGCTTTTTGGACGGGTACTCCGGTTACAATCAGGTCGCAATCCATCCCGAGGACCAAAAGAAGATTCAGATCATACGCATTCTGAAGGATGTCATTCGGTCTCTGCAATGCACCTGCTACTTTTCAACGGTGCATGCTTGCCATATTCTCAGATATGGTAGGTGAATACCTTGAAGTCTTCATGGATGACTTCTCGGTATTTAGTGAATCATTTGATAATTGCCTCCTACACTTGGTCCAAATCCTCAGGCAATGCATCGATGTGAACTTGGTTCTTTCCTAGGAAAAGACCCACTTCATGGTACCTGAGGGAATTGTCCTGGGACATCTTATCTCTGAAAAGGGCATCCAGGTTGATCAAGCCAAGGTGAATCTGATTTCCAAACTCCCTATGCCTAGCTCGGTCAAAGGCATCCGATCCTTCCTAGGGCACATCAATTTTTACCGTCGATTCATTCCCGATTTCTCAAAAATCGCACGCCCCTTTTGAAGTCCTGCATGATCGAGTTACCCAAGCACCTATCCTGCAGCCCCCTGAATGGTCTCAACCCTTTAAGATCATGTGTGATGCATCTGATTACGCTGTAGGTGTGGTACTTGGGTAGAAAATAGATGGGATACCCGTGGTCATTTACTACGCTAGCAAGACACTTGACGAGGCTCAGCATAACAACACAGTTACTGAGAAAGAGCTACTTGCAGTAGTATTTGCCCTAAAAAGTTCAGAACGTATCTTTTGGGTTCCTGTGTTATTGTTTACTTAGATCACACTGCTATGAGGCACCTCCTTGTGAAGAAGGACGTGAAACCTCGGCTAATCTACTGAATCTTGCTATTGCAAGAGTTTGACCTCGAGATTCACGATAAGGCGAGAAAATAGAATGTGGAAGCTGATCACTTATCCCACCTTCCTTTCGACATTATCGACCCTTTTGAACCCATTACTGAACATTTTCCCGATGAGCATCTCTCGACTATCAGTTCAAGACTTCCATGGTTTGCTGATCTAGTAAACTACTTGGCATCACATCAAATCTCGTCCGATTGGCCAAAAGCCAAGAAGGACAAATTACTTTCCGATGCCAAGTACTACTTTTGGGAAGATCCATATCTCTTCCACATTGGTGCTGATCAGATCATCAGATGATGTGTTCCGGAAGTGGAAATTCAAGACATTTTATCCTTCTACCATGACCAAGCCTGCGATGGACACTTCTTTGGTCATAAAACTGCAGCAAAAGTCCTCCAGTATGGCTTCTATTGGCTCACGATTTTCAAAGACGTATACAATCACTATAAGGCATGCACTCGTTTCCAGACCTTAGGCAACATGAGCCACCGCGATATGATGCCTTTACAGCCGATTCTCGTATGCGAAATCTTTAATATCTGGGGGATTGATTTTATGGGACCCCTCCCTATTTCGGATGGCTTCGAATACATTCTTCTCGCTGTTGACTACATGTCCAAATGGATTGAAGCCATTCCAACCCGAACCAACGATCATAAGGTGGTTATCAAATTCATTCACCAGAACATTTTTTCTCGGTTCGGGATTCCACGTACCATAATCTCCAATGGAGGGACCCATTTCACGAATGCTCAGTTCAGATCACTGATGACCAAGTACAAGGTGTTGCATAGAATCTTGACTCCTTAACACTCCCAAACTAACGGTCTAGCTGAGTTATCAAACAAGGAGATCAAGAAAATCCTCCAGGTCACCGTTCAACCTGATAGGAAAGATGGGTCATCCCAACTTTCGGGAGCTTTGTGGGTTTATAGTACTGCCCACAAGACCCAATTAGGCATGTCTCCCTTCAGATTGGTGTACGGGAAGGCATGGCACCACCCCGTCAAATTGGAGCACAAAGCCTATTGGGCAGTACGAAATTGCAATCTTGATCTTTCTAAGGCAGGAACTGATGAGAGCCTCATCATGAGCCATAACTAGCTCATTTTGACCCAATAAAGAAGATAAAAGCTCCTACATAACCTAGAGGAAGGCCTAACTGAAGGAACAAGTGCTCTGAGAAGAAAACATGAAATAAAGGTTAAAACTGCAATTTTACCATTGCAGTACCTAAATGGGATTTCTCAGAGGCAAAACAGAGGTCAAATGGTATAAATGAGATAAAAAGTGGGTTGAGTCAATCAAAAATGGGTTCATGTGCAATCTAAGAACTAAATGACACTTGGTAACCCTAAAATAGACCCGCTTAAATTAACAAGGTTTCGGTCAGAACAAAAAGCAAGTAAACCCTCTACAAATCATGGAAAAACATACTCTAGGGTTTAAAACACTTAATTTGGCCTTTGGAACCTAGTTTGACCTAGATTAGGGTCCTAGCTCTTCAATTAACCTAATTTGGGTTTTTACGCAAAATGTCCAGTCAAACGAGGTTAAACCTGAAATCTAACTTCGCCATTGGATTCCTTAGGTCCAAATTAGGTCTGTACCAAAATTTGGACCTAAGGAGAGGTCATCTTGACCTACTTTGCAATTTAGTACACCCAAATCACAAATTGGTCCCTATCTTTTGAATACCGTTGCAGAGAACCCCCTAGGTTCTTCGCCTCCTTTGCAAACCAGTCCTGCCGCCATTGCTAGGGCAGAACCGAGCTCCGGCGAGGTTCGGAGAGGGATTGCTCTCTAATCCCTCAGAGATTCCCTCCCAGAAATGGAAGGAGGATTCTCTGAGGAATTCCCTTCCTTATAAAGTCAATTACAATCGCTGGTGTGAACCCAATCTCTCGTGCGAACGCACGAGAGATTTGGGTATCCTAACTCCTTTCCATCGACGGCGACCAACCTTAGGCAATTACGTGCCCTTCACGCCCTGCACACCAAGTCCAGCGCCAAGATAAGAACCCACAACTCCGGCCGAAAAGGCTGAGCTTGATTTGGCCGAGTTTCCCCCTTCAATTCCTCTCCTCCTGCCCGGCCAAATGTCCTAGCTAGCTCCGGCGAGCCCCCCTCCCCTCCCTCTTCGCTCTGCCACAAAACCAGTGGCAGAGTTAGCTTCCTGACCTCCCTCCGCGTCGCGCAGTACCAGCGCACGCCGCCTCAGCCCCGTCGTCGCCGCCGTTCTCCCCCACTGGGCGTCATCTTCTCCTGCGACAGCAGGTACTGCTGTCTGCCTTCCGTCCCCTTTCGTCCTTACAATTAGGTTAGAACTCCTCTCCATCCTATCCTCTCTCTTTTCCCCCTGTTATCTCATCTGATTACCCCTTGACTGACGCTGACCACCCTCATCTTCCACATCACCGACCGACCTCCGGCGAGCCGCTAACACCATTCCAGCCCCCCACACGGCTCGCCAACCACCTCGGGAGCTCCGCCTCACCACCAGGAACTCGCTCCACCCCACAACTGCCACTCCAGACCTCCATAACCACCCCCCGAACAACCCACCATCTCCGGCCACAGGTTGACCTAGGCGCGCACGCCTAGGCCGACCGGCAACCTGCAGCATCACCCACCGCCTTTGCCGTGCTACGGCGAAGGTTTCCAGCTATTCTGATTGGGTCAATAGGCCGTTCTGTGGAATCTCTGGTGAACGCCCCGGCCGCCATTAACAGCCGAAGCAGCAGGAAGCTTGGAGCAGCAGCAGGCGTCAGGCTTCCCAAGCGGCAGGTGCAGCAGACTCTCGCAAGTGTTGCGAGGTGACTGAGTTCAGCAAGGAGCACCAGCAGGGCCTTCAGCGTGGGCAATTGCACACGAGAGTCTGCGGGCGCGCGCAAAGGAAGGGTGGCACGTTTAGTCCCACATCGTGGAATCTCAAGGCATAGGTATGGTATAAAGAGTTTTTGTGATATAGCTTTATTGCCTCAGCAAGCACAGGGGTGAGGTCCCTCACCAACCCTACCCGTCTCGTCCGCAGCTTGACCACGCGAATCTGACGGATCCGACCCGACCTAGACCCACGCACTCCTCGCGCATCACACCACCTTCAGGTGTGCCTGGTCCCGGGTACGATCCGACCCGATTATGGCTGTGGCTCTGGGAGAGCGTTCGTGAGTGAACTGCTTGAGAGAGAGAGATGCGCGGGTAGTGGGAGAAGGGTTAGGTTTTGCTCCTGTGCAGGCCAGGCTGAACGCAGGAGAAGGACTTGGCCGCTACAGAAGAAGAAGAAGGAAAGGCGAGGCGAAGAAGAGAAGAAAGAAGGAGCAAAGACAGAGAAGAAGAAAGAAAGAAGCCTTCGCATGAGAAGAAGGAAAGCAGAAGAAGAGAGGCAAAGAAAAGATTAGAAGATCAAAAGAAAAAGAAGAAGGCTTCGCAAGACAACAAAGGAAGCAGAGAGAAGCAAAACGAAGAGGAAAATAGAAATACTTTTAAGAGGTCTGATCACAAAGATCAGACGTCCAATTTCATATTTTTGTCCTAATAACTTTTAATTGCATACATTCACATTTGAATTGATATTTTGAGTAAATTAGTGTGTTCAATTACATTTTGACTAGTAGTAAATTCCATTTTCTCCCTGTGTTCGACCTCGGATACTTCGGTTTTCGAGTAATAAAAATCTTTATTTGTTTTGAACGCTTTAGCGGCTATACTACAATGCGATATTATCTTTTAACAAACCGCACAAAAGCGCAACGAACATTTTGGCGCCGTTGCCGGGGAGCAATGCGCAATTTACCACTAGTCTCTACATTCTTTTTATCATATTGAACACTAACTTGCCCTACTTTTCTTTGATGTGATCTTGCAGGTATTTCATGAGAAAATCTCTCCCGCAAGTCAACCACTCTAGGGCAGGTAATTTCTTTTCTTCCTTAATCATCCCCTAATCTTTGAAAGACAAAAGGAAGAAAATCAAGTTAGGAATCAATTGCCTTCTTTATATAGTAATCACCATCTCTAAGGCAAAACATTTCTTGATTTTGCGAAAATTTCTGCGAATATTCTTGAAGTTGGAGTGATTTTTTTTTCCCATCCCACAAATTCTTGTGCCTAATTGAAATAATGCTTAATCTCGGCGGACCACACACTTCTTGTTTATAAGTCCAAAGAGAACTTTTGAAAAAGAAAAAGAGGATTGGAAATAGAACCAAATTAGGGTTTCCACATTAGGGTCTTGAAGCGCTAGTCACACATGCCTGTGTAAAAAGAAATAAACCCTCCCGCATCAGTGTGCTACCCAAGCCCTTGATTGAAGAAAGTTAAATAAGACAAACCCTAAAATTGAGCTCTAAAATCACTTGAATCTTAAAATTTTCTTTTGACCTAATAACCTGGGAGACAAATTAGGGTGATCTCTAGGCTCCGAGCTTAGAATCATTCTGCCATCTATAGGATAGGTCAGGTGAAGTTGACCCCTTGGGTCAACCAACCTCTAAATTAGGTCACAATACCAAAGACATCTAAAGTTCAAGTGAGAACCCTAAAAGCACCTTTGAAATAAAAAGTGATAGACTTAAGAGGTCAAGGTCCCCATTCTGGTTTACCTGGAATTTCAGTGACAAGAGAGGTCGGGTGGGGGAAACCCTGTAACCCGTAGGGACGCTCTACCGTGTAGGGGTCTTTGCGGGACTCTCCCTCTCTGGCTGCCCAGGTAATTCTCAGGTGGACAATCTTCGGATCTAGGGGTCCATCTGCCCCAAACCTCCATAGTCATCCAAACATCTTTTGGGTGTCTCGATTGGGTCAAGAACATCTCCAGTCCTGCATCTTTTCTCTGTAGAGCACACACACTCATTTTCAGTGGGACTCGTTATTCAGATCTGATCGCTTCATAACACATCTTGAGTCAAACTCTGATCGTGATTCCACCACCTGATCCAAATATGCAGCCAAACCACCTAGGACTACCAGTCGAGAAACCTGAATATCGGAGATCCATGAGAGATAAAATGATTGAGGATGCCATGAGATTTTATGAAAATGAAGAAACCTCAACAACAGTAGGAAACATTCAGGTTGATGTCCCAACAACCACAACCTTTGTCATAACTTGTGCCCAAGTACTATTAGCAGAAGCCAACAAAGGATCAACCCGTGACTTGCTCATTACTGCATACATTGAGATAGAAAAATTGCATAATAGTGAATACCTTCAATGTAAGACAAATCCTCGACTTTGGAAGCAACACCAAGATAGTCTTGAAAAACGGGAAGAGATAATGAGATTAGTAAAACAAGTTATTGACCAGAAATACCCGTACATACCACCAACAGAGGATGAGCTATCTTGGAACAACAACGAGGATAAATCTGATCTCGGGTTTGAGGCACAAAATGGTTGTGGATTCCCAACCCAGATAAAGTACAATGTGCCTGATATTGAAGAAGGTTGGGAAGCTCCAAATGCAGGAAAATACAATGTTGAGCCCATTTTAGAATCCCAAAACTCCTGCAAGTATGAGAGTAGAACTGAACCTCTCGAAGGTGTAAATTCCGTCCCTTATTCTTATAAGGTGGCCCTCGAAGGTTATTCAGACCTAGATTCTAGTAATTCCACCCACATCCTAAGCCTAGAACCTAGATCTGAAACCTATATTGAAGATTTCAAGGCCCCATATGAAGAAGATCAACCTTTTAATGAAGAATATGATTTTGGGCCTCGATTTGATGAATATCCCTCGTCAACCTCCTCAGAGGAACGAATCGATTTTGCGGAAGTCATGCCAATCTACGACACAGAAACCGAGGAGTTGGACGAGCAAGGTTTCAATTGGGTCTGCCCTACTAGCTTAGAATCTGAGCCTCTACCAGATAGGGACACCTTTGTAAGCTCAGAATTAACATTTAGGCTAGATCCCAGTCAGGCTGCTAAATATACAACATATGATTTATTCTATGGTGGAACTCATGATCTAGAATCTCATTCAAACTTTGATTTTCGCAAACTCTCCGACGATCTCGAATCTGACCATAACATCGGAGAAAATCTGCCTCTTGATTATAACATGTCAATCTTCTTTGAAGCCACCTGCTCCACATATACAGCACCAATCAAAACCCGTTCCCCACCTCGACCCGCAACCGGACTCAATTTCTATTCTGATTCACCTCTCAATGAGCCGATTGCAGATGATTCAACTCCGTATCTATACCGGGTATCGGACACTGATCAGACCACAAATCAGGAGCCTCCATCCTTTGACCGTCCCTGTAGGGATTCCACATCTTACATTGATTATTTTTCGGAACCCTACCCACACCAGGCTGATTCGACTGAGCCCGAACTCGAGTTTTCACTTCCATATCTATCAGAACATCACTGCATTTGGTGGGTCCCACATATGCTAATCTACATCTATCAACCCACCAGACTTATTGGGTTTGGGCTGCATCATCAGCCCACTGATCTGAACAAGTACCTGGTTGGACCAACCAGGCTCTTAATCAAGGTGCTTGTTTTCCAAAATTCCATTGATTTGACCACTCCCTCTCCACCCCATTTTCCGCTCGGCTGAAGGCATTAAATTTAGTGCTTAACGGGAGGCAACCCGTCATCTCAAAAATAGAGACCCGTCTGATTAGCCGTCTGTACTCCACGTCTATTGCACCTTGAGTTCAGCCTTAGACAGTCGATCCCACCTCTGGTACACGTATCAGAGCTTAAAATCATTCGCATCAGTCATTCCCGACCCATTCACCCACCCGATATATCCTGTTCTAAGCCCCTGACCTCAACACTAATTCCCACCCTCTGTTTACAATGAGGACATTGCAAAACTTAGGCATGGGGGGGGCGGGGGTGATAAAGTGCATACATACAAAACCAAGAAAAAAAATCAGAAGGATTCTCACAAAAAATTCACATATGTCAAAAACACAAAAAATTGAAAAATTACGAAAAAGAACAAAAAAAATGGGGAGGGAGGAAATGTTGTGAGCCATATAATCATAAGGAGGAGAAAAAGAGCAAAAATGAAGAAAGGAGCACAAAAGGAAAAGAAAAAGGAAAAGTCATTAGTAAAAGATTAAGGAATTAACTGAAGTTCTAGACCAGATCAAGAAAAGAAACAAAAGAAAAAGTGCTAAGGAAACATAACAAGAGATTACAGGGAACGCTGGTCTTAGGCCTTTTGGGCTAGTATCTTTAGCTTAAAAATTCACGTATCCGTGAAAATCTGGATAATCCTCAAGAGGTTGAGGAAAATGCAAAGCTTGAGTATTAGGTCTAAGGCTTAGGAAGTATTCGGCCTCGTTAACTGACCTCCGGTTTGCGGGATTCGGTAACCTAAGCACCCCAAATTCACACACAGTCTGGTTCAGTGTGCATAAAACATCCAAAACACGCAAGAGCATTTAATATTCTGAAAAAGTCACCTAGATTAGGAGCGGCCAATCAACACAAGTTGATTTGGACGAGTTCCCAGCGCGGAGAGGCGGGAAATTCCCCTCGAAGATGCGTAACAACATATCATCTCCTCGGTGCTTGTCTCTTGGGATATTTAAATATCCCACCGGGGGCATGTAAGCACTCTGCTGGTTCAGATACCATGGGCGGCATTATCACGAAATGTCGATCGCCAGGGTCTGGATTCGGCCACGGAACGCCATGGGAGGGATTATCTCGAAATCTCGAAAGCTAGGGTTCCGGGGGTTGCCATGGGCGGGATTATCTCGAAATCTCGAAAGCCAGGGACCCTTGAGGATTGATGATGGGGACGAGGAATCCGATACAGACCGTGTTGAGAAGCTAATCCGAAGCTAGAAATAAAAAGAAAAGAGAGAGAAAAGCTCTCCAAACAAATAAATCTTCTATCTCTCTCTTACAAAAAAAAATGCACCGCAAACTGAACTTAGGCTAAAAATATCTCAAGCACGAGTGCTTTAACCGCGGAGTCCAACAAACCCTAGGTTAGTTTCTGTGGGCCGTAGAAACCTTTGCAGAAGACTGAGGCTAAAGCGGAACAGCTCCGGATTTTGGTTGGTACTTGAGTACCTCTAGACCTATTGTCGGCATTCCCACCTAATCACAAAAGAAAAGGAGAAGCACTTATCATTGTTGACAGACACTCAGGGTCTAGAATGGAAGTTAAAACTTTGAAATTTTTCTAAGGGACTAGCAAAAGCTAGGCATGGGGGTATGATGAGAGCCTCATCATGAGCCATAACTAGCTCATTTTGACCCAATAAAGAAGATAAAAGCTCCTACATAACCTAGAGGAAGACCTAACTGAAGGAACAAGTGCTCTGAGAAGAAAACATGAAATAAAGGTTAAAACTGCAATTTTACCATTGCAGTACGTAAACGGGATTTCTCAGAGGCAAAACAGAGGTCAAATGGTATAAATGAGATAAAAAGTGGGTTGAGTCAATCAGAAATGGGTTCATGTGCAATCTAAGAACTAAATGACACTTGGTAACCCTAAAACAGACCCGCTTAAATTAACAAGGTTTCGGTCAGAACAAAAAGCAAGTAAACCCTCTACAAATCATGGAAAAACATGCTCTAGGGTTTAGAACACTTAATTTGGCCTTTGGAACCTAGTTTGACCTAGATTAGGGTCCTAGCTCTTCAATTAACCTAATTTGGGTTTTTACGCAAAATTCCCAATCAAACGAGGTCAAACCTGAAATCTAACTTCGCCATTGGATTCCTTAGGTCCAAATTAGGTCTGTACCAAAATTTGGACCTAAGGAGAGGTCATCTTGACCTACTTTGCAATTTAGTACACCCAAATCACAAATTGGTCCCTATCTTTTGAATACCGTTGCAGAGAACCCCCTAGGTTCTTCGCCTCCTTTGCAAACCAGTCCTGCCGCCATTGCTAGGGCAGAACCGAGCTCCGGCGAGGTTCGGAGAGGGATTGCTCTCTAATCCCTCAGAGATTCCCTCCCAGAAATGGAAGGAGGATTCTCTGAGGAATTCCCTTCCTTATAAAGTCAATTACAATCGCTGGTGTGAACCCAATCTCTCATGCGAACGCACGAGAGATTTGGGTATCCTAACTCCTTTCCATCGACGGCGACCAACCTTAGGCAATTACGTGCCCTTCACGCCCTGCACACCAAGTCCAACGCCAAGATAAGAACCCACAACTCCGGCCGAAAAGGCTGAGCTTGATTTGGCCGAGTTTCCCCCTTCAATTCCTCTCCTCCTGCCCGGCCAAATGTCCCAGCTAGCTCCGGCGAGCCCCCCTCCCCTCCCTCTTCGCTCTGCCACAAAACCAGTGGCAGAGTTAGCTTCCTGACCTCCCTCCGCGTCGCGCAGTACCAGCGCACGCCGCCTCAGCCCCGTCGTCGCCGCCGTTCTCCCCCACTGGGCGTCATCTTCTCCGGCGACAGCAGGTACTGCTGTCCGCCTTCCGTCCCCTTTCGTCCTTACAATTAGGTTAGAACTCCTCTCCATCCTATCCTCTCTCTTTTCCCCCTGTTATCTCATCTGATTACCCCTCGACCGACGCTGACCACCCTCATCTTCCACATCACCGACCGACCTCCGGCGAGCCGCTTCCACCATTCCAGCCCCCCACACGGCTCGCCAACCACCTCGGGAGCTCCGCCTCACCACCAGGAACTCGCTCCACCCCACAACTGCCACTCCAGACCTCCATAACCACCCCCCGAACAACCCACCATCTCCGGCCACAGGTTGACCTAGGTGCGCACGCCTAGGCCGACCGGCAACCTGCAGCATCACCCACCGCCTTCGCCGTGCTACGGCGAAGGTTTCCAGCTATTCTGATTGGGCCAATAGGCCGTTCTGTGGAATCTCAGGTGAATGCCCCGGCCACCATTAACAGCCGAAGCAGCAGGAAGCTTGGAGCAGCAGCAGGCGTCAGGCTTCCCAGGCGGTAGGTGCAGCAGACTCTTGCAAGTGTTGCGAGGTGACTGAGTTCAGCAAGGAGCACCAGCAGGGCCTTCAGCGTGGGCAATTGCACACGAGAGTCTGCGGGCGCGCGCAAAGGAAGGGCGGCACGTTTAGTCCCACATCGTGGAATCTCAAGGCACAGGTATGGTATAAAGAGTTTTTGTGATATAGCTTTATCGCCTCAGTAAGCACAGGGGTGAGGTCCCTCACCAACCCCACCCGTCTCATCCGCGGCTTGACCACACGGATCAGACGGATCCGACCCGACCTAGACCCACGCACTCCTCGCGCATCACACCACCTTCAGGTGCGCCTGGTCCCAGGTACGATCTGACCCGATTATGGCTGTGGCTCTGGGAGAGCGTTCGTGAGTGAACTGCTTGAGAGAGAGGGACGCGCGGGTAGTGGGAGAAGGGTTAGGTTTTGCTCCTGTGCAGGCCAGGCTGAACGCAGGAGAAGGACTTGGCCGCTACAGAAGAAGAAGAAGGAATGGCGAGGCGAAGAAGAGAAGAAAGAAGGAGCAAAGACAGAGAAGAAGAAAGAAAGAAGCCTTCGCACGAGAAGAAGGAAAGCAGAAGAAGAGAGGCAAAGAAAAGATTAGAAGATCAAAAGAAAAAGAAGAAGGCTTCGCAAGACAACAAAGGAAGCAGAGAGAAGCAAAACGAAGAGGAAAATAGAAATACTTTTAAGACGTCTGATCACAAAGATCAGACGTCCAATTTCATATTTTTGTCCTAATAACTTTTAATTGCATACATTCACATTTGAATTGATATTTTGAGTAAATTAGTGTGTTCAATTACATTTCGACTAGTAGTAAATTCCATTTGCTCCCTGTGTTCGACCTCGGATACTTCGATTTTCGAGTAATAAAAATCTTTATTTGTTTTGAACGCTTTAGCGGCTATACTACAACGCAATATTATCTTTTAACAAACCACACAAAAGCGCGACGAACAGGAACCCACAAAAAGTTTCAAATGAGCGAGATCAATGAACTATGCCATGACACGTATGAAAACTTATGAATTTACAAAGAGCAGGTTAAGGCCTTTCACGACAAGCACATATCCAGAAAGATCTTTTTCCCTGGTCAGAAAGTCCTACTCTTTGATGCCAAACTCAAATTATTCCCAGGAAAACTCAGATCAAAATGGATTGGACCATACCTTGTCAAACGAATCTTTGGAAATTGAGCTATTTAAATCAGCCAACCTAGCCTTGATTCAGAACCCTTTGTGGTGAACAGTCAGTGACTCAAGCCATTCATTGAACTCACTGATGCGAACAAGGCTGAGGTACCTTTTGATCTCCATTCTCCCTGAGCCTATTGCACCGGCTGATGGTGTTAAACTCAGTGCTTAACAGGAAGCAACCCGTCATCTTTTTGAAAAACTTGAAACCCTTCTTGACACATCTTATGCTGAACTCATATTGCACTTTAGGGTTCATCCATTAGAACAGCTGACTCCACCTCTGGTACCCATACCCGAGCTTGAAATCATTTACAACAGTCATCCCAACCCATCCACCCACCCAACACCTGTTCTAATGAATGATCTAAGCTGAACTCGAACCCACCTAATTTATAATGAGGGCATTGCAAATCGTAGGCATGGGGGCATATTAAAGTGCAAAATGTCATGAAAATCACTTCATAAGAAAGGGTTTCATCAAAAAAAAATTGAAAAAGAACAAAAATGGGAGAGGGGAGGAAATTTTGAATTGATATCATTTGTCAAGAAGATAAGGGGAGGAGATAAAAATGTCAAAAAGGAGTATAATTTGAAAAGAAAAAGCGATAGTCATTAGTAAAAGATTAAGGAATTGACTTAGTTTTAGACCAAATCAAAAGAAAAAAAAATGAGGGAAGACAAAAAGTGCTAAAGAAACAAAAAGAGATTAGTAGGAACGCTGACCTTAGGCCTCTTGAACTGCGATCCTAGGCTTAAAAATTAGTGTATCCGCTAAGATCTGGATAATCCTCAAGAGGATGGGGAAAATGTAAAGCTTAAGTATTAAGTCTAAGGCTTAGGGATTATTTGGCCTCGTTAACTGACCTTTGGTTTGCGGGGCTCGGTAACCTAAGCACCCCAATCCACACAGTCTGGTTCAATGCGCTTAAGTATCAAAATCACACAAATGTGTTAAATCTGTTCTGAAAAAGTTACCTAGATTAGGAGTAGCTGATCAACACAAGTTGATTTGGATGAGTTCCCAGCGCGGAGAGGCAAGAAATTCCCCTCGAAGATGCGCAATAACATATCGTCTCCTCGGTGCTTGTCTCTTAGGATATCTAAATATCCTATCGGGGGCATGTAAGCACCTTGTGCTGGTTCAAATACTGATGAGAACCTCATTATGAACCCTAACTAGTACAATCTAACCTAGGTATGCAAGAAAAAGCTCCTACATAACTCAAAGAAAGGCTTAACTCAGAGAATTCTGAGTTTAAGAAGAAAATAAGTCATAAGGGTAAAAATGCAATTTCACCAACACAATCTGCAAACAGGGTAACTCAGGGTCCAAACACAGGTCAAACTAACCTAATAAGAAGGAGAGTGGGATGATCTGATCCAACAAGGGCTACAGCAACTCCAGGGAATTAAATGACATACTGTAACCCTAAAACAAACCCACTTCAATTCATGTGGTTCGAGGTAGGGTAAAAATCAACTAAACCCTCTAAAATTTATAGAAAAATAATCTCTAGGGTTTAGAACCTTCAATTTGGTCTTAGAAACCCATTTTGACCTACATTGAGAACCATACCCAATTAATGATTTAATTTGGGTTTTTATGTAAATTGGCTGACCAAACATGGTCTGACCTAGAAAAAAAATTCGCCATTAAAATCCTTAGGTCCAACTTAGTCATGTATAGAAACTTGAGCCTAAGAAGAGACCTCCTTGACCGACTTTGCAATTTGGTCCTCATCATTTACTTTTTGACCCTCAACTTTCGAAATCCTTACATTTTGGCCCCTAATTTCCTCCTCATTCTTTACATTTTTGTCCCTCCTGCAAGTCTCTGCGCAACACCATGCTCTGGCAACTTTGCGTGGAGCATGGCGCCACGCAGGGTGAGGGGGTTGTCCTGCAAAGAGAACGCGGAGTTCCCTGCGATGTCTGCTATCGCAGGGACTCGACCATGCCACCTGACGACACCCACACCTTCTGTGCGAACGTGCGGAAGGTATGGGTCTCCTCTCCGACCATACTCTGGCGAGGGACGCACGTCGCCAGCATGCGTCCGCCCCTCCGCCACCGCCATTATAAAGACCACGTCGCCAACAGTTTCTCCCAGCTCGGTCTTGACGGAGAATCCCTCAACCCTTCCTCTCTCTCCACTCCAACAGGAACCCACCAGCTCCGGCGGCTCCTCCTCCTCCTTCTCGTCGCTCTGCTGCAATACCAGCAGTAGAGCCACCTTCGCCTGATCTCCCCGCGTCGCGCCGCACCAGGCACGTGCCTCCCTGCCCTCTTCCTCGCTGCCGCTCTCTCCCTCTGGGTATTTCTTCTCCGGCGACAGTCGATATGGCTTGTCCGCCTCTCCGACCCCATTCAACCCTGCAAGTAGTTTACAATTACTCCCAATCTTCCCCTCTTTCTTTTCCCCACATTATTTCATTCAAATCGACCCTCGACTAACCCTGACCACCATCACCTTCCCCATCTCCGGCCACTCTCCGGCGAGTTGCCCCCGTCGATCCGTAGCTCCACACAACTCGCCGACCGTCCCACAAGCTCCGCCTCATCACACTGAACGCCCTCCGCCCCTCCACAGTCCCTCCACACTCACTCAACACGCCACCGAACACACCCACTTTTTCGGCCACAGGACGACCTAGGCACTCACGGCTAGGCTGCCCCGTGGCCTGCCGCATAGCTCAACACCTTCGCCGTGCCACAGCGAAGGTTCCCCAGTAGTTTGATTAGGCCGAGAGGCCATTTTCGTGTCTGACAGGTTCTGAGGCTCGATCGCCATTGACGCCACATTGAAGCAGCTTCTTCAGAGCTCCAGGCTCCGGGCTCCAGGATTTCAGTTGCTGCGAAGGCGGGTGAGTTGTGTGAAGGTTGTCAGCTAGCAAGCGAAGGGAATCGAAGCTGCAGCTGCGGAAGCAAGGCCGAGGTCTTCCTACGGGCGCACGCGAGGAGTAGCAACCAATTAGTCCCACATCGTAAGTTCACGAAGCGCCGCACTGGCTTAAATTGATTTTGTGAATAAGCCGTATCACCTCCGAATCCACTGGGGTGAGGTCCCTCGCCCATCACACCCGCCTCGTCCGCGAATTCACCTCGCGGACCTGGCGGATCCGACCCGACACTATCGAGCACACCTCGCGCACTATACACATGCCAGTGCACCTAGTCATGGGTACGCTATCCGACCCGTTAACCCGGCTCTGGGAGAGCTTCATGTGAGCAGTTTACAGAGAGAGAGAGACGTACAGGTAGAGGGAAGGGCTAGGTTTTGCTGTGCCCTATCCAGGAACAGGGCGCGAAGGTGGCAGACTCAACACTTAGCCGCAGGAAGGAGAAGAAGAGCAGAAGAAGAAGAAACCCTGAAGAAGCCTTGCAACTGAGCAAGGAAGGAGACCAAAGAAGAAAAGAAGCAGAGGAAGAAGAAGGCTCACCGAAGAAGAAAAGAAGCAGAGGAAGAAGAAGGCTCGCCAAAGAAGAGAAGAAGAAGAAGAAGCAATGAAGGAAGAAAAGGAAGCACTGTAGCAGACCACCGTTTAAGTCGTCTAACTGCGGTATCAGACGACGGATGAAGCTTCAGAGGAGATAAAGCAGAGCGGAAGAAGAAAAGAGAAGGCTCCGCAACTGAAGAGAAAGAAAAGAGAAAGAAGAAGAACTGAAGAAGAAAAGAAATAGAAGACAAGCAGAAGAAGAATTGAAGGCAACAGGAAGAAGAAGACCCGTAGAGACACTGCAGCTGAAGAAAAGCCAAAGAAGAGAAGAAGAAGACAAGAAAAGAGAGAAAGAAGAGAAGAAGAAGAAGCCAAAAATCGAAATCTATCTCTCCCTCTCTCTCTCTTATTTTTGTAATAAAGAAAACTCTGTACTTCTAGAATTCTAGTAGCTCCCTGAGTTCGACCTTGGGAAACCAAACTATTTCCGAGTAAATTTTGATAGTAACGACAACCGTTTTATTTTACACTATAACGACATTACTGTAATAAGCACTAAAATGAACAAAGATTAGCTACGGTTGAAAATCCCGTTACCATTCTTGGCACCGTTGCCGGGGAGCAACGGCTATTCTAGAAGCTTTAAAATTCTTTTAAACAATTGCTAATCTTTTTCTCTCTCTTGTGTGCAGGTAAAGGGAAAGAATTGGAAGAGCAGCCGCACAACAAACACTCCAACAAACAGGTAATCTTCATCATCCCTCTCTTAAACTCCCTTGAAATTTGAAAAGAAACAAAAAGAAGAGTCAACTTAGGGCTACCTGTGTTATACTTAGTAATTCCTCAAAGTTGCCTAAATTTTTCATTTCAACACATTTTAACTGTCCATCCAACTAAGGTAACTAGGGCTAAAACCTTCTTGATTGAGCCCTAGATACTACATTTTTGAGGCAACTGAAATGGACCAACTAGAGCCAACTCAGGGATTGAAAAGCTAAGGTTTTTAGAGACATACCTTTTATTAACAAAGAAAAGATCTTCCCAAAAAGAGGTGTACCTAAACCTTGTTTGAAAAGATCTATACAAGAGGAACCCTAAGCAAATCAGGCTCTTAAATCCAATTGAACCTTAAAAGAAAGGACCCAAAAGCTCTCAAAAGAAAAAAGAGGTGAAGTTGACCCCTTGGGTCAACCAACTTTAAAATTAGGTCACTTTCTCACTCAAAATACCTAAGAGTTTAAGTGGAACCTTAAGCACCCTGATCTTAAAGTAAAAGAGGTAGACTTAAGAGGTCAAGGTCCCCATTTTGGTCTACCTGGAACCACAGTGACAAGAGAGGTCAGGTGGGGGAAACCCTGTAACCCGTGGGGACGCTCTACCATGTAGGGGTCTTCGCGGGACTCACCCTCTCTGGCTACCCAGGTAATTCCCAGGTGGACGATCTTGTTGATCAAGGGGTCCATCTGCCCCTCACCTCTATAGTCACCCAACAATTTTTGGGTGTCTCGATTGGGTCCAGCACCTTCTAAACTCATCTATTCCAACAGTGCATGTATGGTAGGAGGTCCTTAAGACCTTCTTTAGAAATTCACTCTCGTCAAGGCCAAGCCTCGACGCCTGTGTTTGTGCAGCAACCCCACCACATTATTCTCATCTGATTCAAAACCAAGCTCTTCAGAACCAAGCTCTTCTTCTTCTCCCATCATGGCTCAACCAGTTGAGGAAGAAAACAATCTAGGGCACCAGCTCCAGTGACTCAATGACCTCTTCCAAAACTTTGTGCACCCACCGCAGCGTCCTATGATGTGGGACCATTATAATCCTGCTGCAGTGGCCATTGAGCCTCGAGTCAAAATCCTAGCTGGAGGGCCTGATTCTGAATTAAAGCCCAATATGATTCATGCTATACATAAATTCCATGGGCTTAATTCCGAAGATCCCTTCCAGCACATCAAACAATTGAAGCATCTGGCCCAAACTTTTGGGTCAGATGCACAAAATCGAGACATTCTTCTCATGAAGATGTTCTCCTTCTCTCTTATGGACAAGGCCGCTCATTGGTATCAAACTCAGACTCGGCCGATCAACACTTGGGAAGAACTTCAGTCCGAATTTTTGAAGAAGTTCTTTCCCGTTGGTCGAACCAATGCCTTGCGCCATCAGATTACTCACTTTACTCAGCAAACAGGAGAACCTCTCCATGAGGCATGGGATCGCTTTCAGGATCTCATGAGAAAGTGCCCCCATCACGGTGTTCCTAAATGGGAACAAGTCCAGTCTTTTTACCAGGGACTCCATGAAGACATCCGTATTTTCGTCAATGCAACCTGCGGAGGAAATATCATGGGTCAACATGAGGACACCATGTGGGAGATTCTCGAAAACATGTGCGAGAACTCCATCAACAATGACTCCATGGGATTATTCGACAGGACGAATTCCCGCGCATCGACGAACCTCAGGGGAGCACATGAGATGCAGGGCCTGTCCGCATCAGTCGACCTGGAATTAATAGCCAGTCGATTGGACAAGGTCTCAATCATTGAGAAGAAGGTGGATGAGCTGACTCAGTACTTGCAGCGAGCCACCTCTGCGCGTAACTCCATTGCACAGCCTCCTTCCACACAAGAGACTGTGCAAAACATTCTCCACCGATCTTCCCCTGGGATGGATCCATATCCATCCCCATCTGATTCTCAGATCGGAGGGTCATCCGATCCTTTCTATACCAGCCCGGGGAATTCCATTCCCCCTTTCTCTGATTCTCTAGAGGTTCCTCAGACCTGCGAGGACCTCAACGCCTTCCAGAACGACCCATTCTCCAACACCTACAACCCTGGATGGCGAAACCATCCCAATTTTCAGTGGGCAGGAAATTCCTAAACCCAAAGACCACCCTTTCAGTCCCACCCACATCCCCCTCGTCCTTACCAGCCACCTCAGCCTCGACCCAACCCTACTTATCCATCAGGGCCAAATCAGGATCAAATGTCCCTTATCCTTCAGACTCTGGCTGACATTCAAAGAACGAATGCGGCTATCCAAAAACAACACAAGGATGAACTTACAGAGGTCCGAAATCAACTGGCCCAGTTGGCAAATTCTCGCCAGCCAGGCACACTTCCTTCCCAACCTCTTCCCAACCCGAATAATGTGCCAACTCAGCGACGCGTTATGAACCCAAACCCGGGCCAAGCCCACATGATTTACCAGGCCCCCTCTGTTCCTTCACCCGACGGGATGGAGGCTTCCACTTCTTTTGCGGGCTATCAGCAGCAACACATCTTACCCAATCCCAACCAAAACCAGGCAGGACTTAATTCCGTCACAACCCGTAGTGGTAAGGAAACCCAAGATCCACCTTATCCAAACCACTCCAAGCCTGGTAGTGATCCTAAGCCTAGGACAGTAATCCAGGATGTTCCTACCCCTGTACCAAATCAAAGACCTGGACCTATCCTAGAAGAACCAACCAAGGTTCCGTTTCCTGAGGCCTTGACCAAGGGAAAGAAGACTACCAAGCCCGTGGCACCTGAGGAGGACCTGGTCAAGCTCTTTTAGCAGGTCCACATAAACATCCCCTTGATGGATGCAATCCGCCATGTACCGGCTTACGCACGATTCTTAAAGAATGTGTGTACACCCTAGCGTAAGCCGCGAACCAAGAGTCGAAGTCCAATTGTACTGTCAGAGCAAGCCAGCTCTGTAATCCTAAGCAGACTCCCACCCAAGGCTAAAGATCCTGGTACTCCCCTGATTTCCTGCAAGATAGGTGATACCCAATTTGATAAAGCATTGCTAGACTTGGGTGCTTCCATAAATCTGATACCCACATCCTTACTTAGCCATCTAGAAGAAGCTGAGCTAAAACCAACTGAGGTGACATTACAATTAGCAGATCGATCTATAAAGTCACCAAAAGGGATTCTCGAGGATGTTATTGTAAGAGTGCGGGATTTCTACTTTCCTGTAGACTTTATAGTCTTAGACATGGACGCACCTGAAAACCCTAGGGATACACCAATCATTCTAGGGAGACCTTTCTTAGCTACTGCTAGAGCCAACATCAGCTGTGAGGAGGGCCAAATAGAGCTCAAATTTGGAAATCAAACCCTGAAAATTGATATATTTAAGGCCCAACAAGGAATCAATTGCGGTGTCATCGAACAAATTTGTGACATTAGGGCTTTGGTTTGTGAAACACCCTTTCAGAATGACTTGATTATACCTCATCAACTGCAGAAAGATCTTGACCCGCAAACAGAGGAGTCGAATCTAGAGTTAAATAAACCAATAACTCCTACCCTTAAACCTCACATCTATTCTGAACCACCCGCTGCTGCTGATAACCCCTTCCTCGAACTAAAGCCCCTTCCTGATCACTTGAAATACATCTTTCTGGGTTCTAATCAAACCCTTCCTGTGATTATCAATTCCAAGCTCAAACCCGAACAGGAATCCCGTCTGATTACTGTTCTCCAGCAACATCGTAGAGCCATCGGATGGACTCTCGATGATCTGACTGGAATAAGTCCCTCTTGTTGTACTCATCATATCTATTCAGAAGAGGGCGCATGACCTTCTCATGAAATGCAGAGACGCTTGAATCCCAATCTGCAGGAGGTCGTGAAAAAGGATATCATCAAGTGGTTAGATGTCGGGATCATCTACCCGATCTCCGATAGTCGTTGGGTGAGCCCAATTCAAGTCATGCCTAAGAAGGCAAGACTCACCACTATAACGACTGAAATCGAAGAAGTCATTCCTACCCGATTAGCCAACTCGTGGAGAGTCTGTATAGATTACCGACGACTCAATTCCCCCACGAAGAAGGATCATTTCCCACTACCTTTCATTGATCAGATTCTCGAAAAATTAGCGGGAAATTGATTCTTCTACTTTCTTGACGGGTACTCCAGTTACAACCAGGTGGAAATCCATCCAGAGGACCAAGAAAAGACCACGTTCACCTGCCCCTTTGGAACGTACGCATTCCAAAGAATACCTTTCGGTCTTTGCAATGCACCCGTGACTTCTCAGCGGTGCATGCTTGCCATATTCTCAAATATGGTAGGTGACTATCTGCAAGTCTTCATGGATGACTTTTCAGTTTTTGGAGCATCATCTGACGATTGCCTCCAACACTTGGTCCAAATACTCAGGCGGTGCATCGATGTGAATTTGGTTCTTTCCTGGGAAAAGAGCCATTTTATGGTGCCTGAGGGAATTGTCCTAGGACACTTAATCTTAGAGAAAGGCATCCAAGTGGATCGAGCTAAGGTTGATCTAATCTCTCACCTTCCTATGCCTAGCTCGATCAGGGACATCCGTTCTTTTCTGGGGCACGTCAGTTTTTACCGTCGTTTCATTCCTGATTTCTCGAAAATCGCACGCCCCTTGACTACTCTTCTCTCTAAGGATGTACCCCTTGAAATCTCCAAGGAATGCACACTAGCCTTTGAAAACCTTCGTGACCGAGTCACCCAGGCACCTATCCTACAATCTCCTGACTGGTCTCAACCCTTTGAGATCATGTGCGATGAGTCTGATTTCGCTGTAGGAGCGGTCCTAGGGTAGAAAGCTAACGGGAAACCCGTGGTCATCTACTACGGTAGCAAGACACTTGACGAGGCTCAACGTAACTAAACAGTTACAGAGAAAGAGCTACTAGACGTAGTATTTGCCCTTGAAAAATTCCTATCGTGTCTCCTGGGTTCCCACGTCATCATCTACTCGGATCACACAGCTATGAGGCATCTCCTTGCCAAGAAGGACGCGAAGCCCCGACTAATCCGATGGATCTTGCTGTTGCAAGAATTCGATCTCGAAATTCGCGACAAGGTAGGAAGACAGAATGTGGTAGCCGACCATTTGTCCCGCCTTCCTTCTGAGATTATCAACCCTTCCAGACCCATCACAGAACATTTTCCTGATGAGCACCTATTGACTATTGGTACTAGCCTTCCATGGTTTGCTAATATAGTAAACTACTTGTCATCTCATCAGATCCTGTCTGATTGGCCGAAGGCCAAGAAAGACAAATTGTGCTCTGATGCCAAGTATTACATTTGGGAAGACTCGTACCTCTTCCGTATAGGTGCTGATCAAATCATCCGGAGATGTGTTCCGGAAGAAGTCAATAATATTCTCTCTTTCTGCCATGACCAAGCATGCGGTGGCCATTTGTCTGGGCATAAAACTGCATCAAAAGTCCTCCAGTGCAGCTTTTACTGTCCCACACTGTTCAAAGATGCATACAGTCACTGCAAGGCATGCAGTTGTTGCCAAACTTTGGGCAACATGAGCCATCGCGACATGATGCCTTTGCAGCCGATTCTCGTATGCGAAATTTTTGATGTTTGGGGGATTGATTTTATGGGCCCCTTTCCTATTTCGGATGGTTTCGAATACATTCTACTGGCTGTGGATTACGTGTCCAAATGGATCAAAGCCATACCGACCCGAACCTGCGATCACAAAATCGTTCTCAAACTCATTCATCAAAACATTTTCTCAAGGTTAGGGATTCCTCGTGCTATAATCTCAGATGGGGGGACCCATTTCACAAATGCTCAGTTTAGGTCACTGATGACAAAGTACGGGGTGTCTCACCAAATCTCTACTCCTTATCACCCCCAGACTAATGGTCTAGCTGAGCTATCAAATCGGGAGATCAAGAAAATCCTGCAGGTCACTGTTCGGCTTGACAGGAAGGACTGGTCGTCCCGACTTCCGGAAGCCTTGTGGGCCTATAGGACTGCCCACAAAACCCAATTAAGCATGTCTCCCTTTAGACTGGAGTATGGGAAGGCGTGTCACCTTCCCGTCAAACTGGAGCATAAAGCCTATTGGGCAGTACGGAACTGTAATCTAGATCTTTCGAAGGCTGGAACCCACAGAAAGCTTCAAATCAGCGAGATCGATGAATTACGCCTGGATGCGTATGAGAACTCGCAAATCTACAAGGAGTGGGTTAAAGCCTTCCATGACAGGCATATCTTGAGAAAGATCTTTCATCCTGGTCAGAAGGTCCTACTCTTTGATGCCCGACTCAAACTTTTCCCCGGAAAGTTGCGATCCAAGTCGGTCGGACCATACTTGGTCCGACAGGTTTTTGGAAATGGAGCCATCGAAATCAGTCCGCTCAGCCATGATTCCGAACCTTTCATCGTGAACGGTCAAAGACTCAAGCCGTTCATTGATGTAACTTTTACTGATTTGGCTGAATCATCTTATATCGTCCATTCCCCTTGAGCTTATTGCGCCCAGCCGATGGCGTAAAACTCAGCACTTAATGGGAGGCAGCCCGTCATTTTCCTTGAAAACCTAAAACCTTTTTGACACCTTCGTGCACTTAAGGTTCACCCTTTAAGACAGCCGGCTCCACCTCAGATGCTTGCATCTGGAATTAGAAATCGTCCGTAACAGTCAATCCCGACCCATTCACTCATCAAAACACCTGTCTTAAGGAATGAACTAAGTAAATAAAAACCCCTGAGTCACAATGAGGACATTGCAAACATTAGGCATGGGGGGGTATAAAAGTACAAAACTTGTAAGAAAAGGTTTTAAACAAAAAAATTCACATATGCCAAAAACACCATAAGAAAAAAAAGAGAAAGGAAATTTTGTGGGAGAAGGAAATGAAAATGAGAAAGGAGCACAAAAATGTGAGAAAAGAGTGAATAGTCATTAGTAAGAAACTAAGGAATTGACCTAAGTTCTTGACCTCATTCAAGAAAAGAAATGAAAAGTGCATGGTGAGATTAGTAAGAACGCAAACCTTAGGCATTCTTGGATAGACTCTTAGTACCCATTAAGATCTGGACACTCCTCAAGAGGTTGAGGAAAATGAAAAGCTTAAGTATTAGGTCCAAGTCTTAGGGAGTATTTGGCCTCATTAACTAACTTTTGGTTTACGGGACTCAGTAACCTAAGCACCCTAACCTCACACACAACCTGGTTTAGTAAGCGTAAAAATCAAAATCATGCAGAAGCGTCACAAAATTCTGAGAAGAACACCTAGAGTAGGAGCGGCCAATCAACACAAGTTGATTTGGACGAGTTCCCAGCGTGGAGAGGTGGGAAATTCCCTCGAAGATGCGTAACAAAATATCATCTCCTCGGTGCTTGTCTCTTAGGATATTTACATATCCTACTGAGGGCATGTAAGCACTCTGCTGGTTTAGATTCCATGGATGGCATTATCGCGAAGTGTCAATTGCCAAGGTCTGGATTCGGCCACGGAACACCATGGATGGGATTATCTCGAAATCTCAATAGCCAGGGTTCCAGGGGTTGCCATGGGCGGTGCTATCTCGAAGCATCGATTGCCAGGAACCCTTGAGGATTGATGATGGGAACAAGGAATCTGATACAGACTGTGTTGAAAAGCCAATCCTAAGCTAGAATTAAAAAGAAAACGAGAGAGAAAACTCTCCAAACAGAAAAATCTTCTATCTCTCACTCTTATACAATGCACTGCGAACTGAGCCAGGGCTAAAATCATTTCAAGCACGGGTGCTTTAACCACAAAGTTCAATAAACCTTAGGTTAGTTCTTGTGGGCCTTAAAAACCTTTGCTAAGGACTGAGGCTGAGGCTAGACAGATCTGGATCTTGGTTGGTACTAGAGTACCTTTTAGGCTTATGGTCAGCATTCTGACCTAATCTAGGTTCAAATGACAAAAGCACTTATCTGAAAACATTAAGAACCTCATGGTCTAGAACAAAGGTTGAAACCATAAGTTTTTGCTAAGGGACCAGCAAAAGCTAGGCATGGGGGTATGATGAGAACCTCATCATGAACCCTAACTAGCACAATCTAATGTAGGTATGCAAGAAAAAGCTCCTACATAACTCAAAGAAAGGCTTAACTCAGAGAATTCTGAGTTTAAGAAGAAAATAAGTCATAAGGGGTAAAAATGCAATTTCACCAACATAATCTGCAAACAGGGTAACTCAGGATCCAAACACAGGTCAAACTAACCTAATAAGAAGGAAAGTGGGATGATCTGATCCAACAAGGGCTACAGCAACTCCAGGAAATTAAATGACATTCTGTAACCCTAAAACAAACCCACTTCAATTCATGTGGTTCGAGGTAGGGTAAAAATCAACTAAACCCTCTAAAATTCATAGAAAAATAATCTCTAGGGTTTAGAACCTTCAATTTGGCCGTAGAAACCCATTTTGACCTACATTGAGACCCATGCCCAATTAATGAACTAATTTGGGTTTCTACATAAATTGACAGGTCAAACATGGTCTGACCTAGAAAAAAAATTCACCATTAAAATCCTTAGGTCCAACTTAGTCATGTATAAAAACTTGAGCCTAAGAAGAGACCTCCTTGACCGACTTTGCAATTTGGTCCTCATCATTTATTTTTTGACCCTCAACTTTCGAAACCCTTGCATTTTGGCCCCTAATTTCCACTTCATTCTTTGCATTTTGGTCCCTCCTGCAAGTCTCTGTGCAGCACCATGCTCCGGCGACTTTGCGTGGAGCATGGCGCCACGCAGGGTGAGGAGGGCGTCCTGCAAAGAGAACGCGGAGTTCCCTGCGATGTCTGCTATCGCAGGGACTCGGCCATGCCACCTGACGACGCCCACACCTTCTGTGCAAATACGCGGAAGGTATGGGTCTCGTCTCCGACCATACTCCGACGAGGGACGCACATCCCCAGCATGCGTCCGCCCCTCCGCCATCGCCATTATAAAGACCACGTCGCCAGCCGTTTCTCCCAACTCGGTCTTGACGGAGAATCCCTCAACCCTTCCTCTCTCTCCACTCCAACAGGAACCCACCAGCTCCGGCGGCTCCTCCTCCTCCTTCTCGTCGCTCTGCTGCAATACCAGCAGCAGAGCCACCTTCGCCTGATCTCCCCGCGTCGCACTGCACCAAGCGCATGCCTGCCTACCCTCTTCCTCGCCGTCGCTCTCTCCCTCTGGGTATTTCTTCTCCGGTGACAGTCGATACGGCTGTCCGCCTCTCTGGCCCCCTTCGTCCCTGCAAGTAGGTTACAATTACTCCCAATCTTCCCCTCTTTCTTTTCCCCACATTATTTCATTCAAATCGACCCTCAACTGACCCTGACCACCATCACCTTCCCCGTCTCCGGCCACTCTCTGGCAAGCTGCCCCCGTCGATCCGCAGCTCCACAAAACTCGCCGACCGTCCCACAAGCTCCGCCTCATCACACTGAATGCCCTCCACCCCTCCACAGTCCCTCCACACTCACTTAACACGCCACCGAACACACCCACTTTTTCGGCCACAGGATGACCTAGGCACGCACGCCTCGGCCGCCCCGCAACCTGCCGCACAGCTAAACACCTTCGTCGTGCCACGGTGAAGGTTCCCTAGTAGTTTGATTAGGCCGAGAGGCCGTATTCGTGTCTGACAGGTTCTGAGGCTCGATCGCCATTGACACCACATTGAAGCAGCTTCTTCAGAGCTCCAGGCTCCGGGGCTCCAGGATTTCAGTTGCTGTGAAGGCAGGCGAGTTGTGTGAAGGCAGTCAGCTAGCAAGCGAAGGGGATCGAGGCTGCAGCTGCTGAAGCAAGGCCGAGGTCTTCCTGCGGGCACGCGCGAGGAGAAGTAACCAATTAGTCCCACATCATAAGTTCACGAAGCGCCGCACTGGTTTAAATTGATTTTGTGAATAAGCCTTATCGCCTCCGAATCCACTGGGGTGAGGTCCCTTGCCCATCACACCCGCCTCGTCTGTGGATTCACCTCGCGGACCTGGCGGATCCGACCCGACACTATCGAGCACACCTCATGCACTATACACACGCCAGTGCACCTGGTCATGGGTACGCTATCCGACCCATTAACCCGGCTCTGGGAGAGCTTCATGTGAGCGGTTTACAAAGAGAGAGAGAGTGCGGGTAGAGGGAAGGGCTAGGTTTTGTTGTGCCCTGTGTAGGAACAGGGCGTGATGGAGGCAGACTCAATGCTTAGCCGCAGGAAGGAGAAGAAGAGGAGCAGAAGAAGAAGAAACCCTGAAGAAGCCTTGCAGCTGAGCAAGGCAGGAGGCCAAAGAAGAAAAGAAGCAAAGGAAGAAGAAGGCTCACCAAAGAAGAAAAGAAGTAGAGGAAGAAGAAGGCTCACCAAAGAAGAGAAGAAGAAGAAGAAGCAGTGAAGGAAGAAAAGGAAGCACTGTAGCAGACCACCATTTAAGTCGTCTGACTGCGGTATCAGACGACGGATGAAGCTTCAAAGGAGATAAAGCAGAGAGGAAGAAGAAGAAAAGAGAAGGCTCCACAACTGAAGAGAGAAAAGAGAAAGAAGAAGAACTGAAGAAGAAAAGAAATAGAAGACAAGCAGAAGAAGAATTGAAGGCAACAGGAAGAAGAAGACCCATAGAGACACTGCAGCTGAAGAAAAGCCAAAGAAGAGAAGAAGAAGACAAGCAAAGAGAGAAAGAAGAGAAGAAGAAGAAGAACAAGCCAAAAATCGAAATCTATCTCTCCCTCTCCCTCTCTTATTTTTGTAATAAAGAAAACTCCGTACTTCTAGAATTCTAGTAGCTCCCTGAGTTCGACCTCGGGAAACCAAACTATTTCCGAGTAAATTTTGATAGTAACGACAACCGTAGCTATCTTATTTTACACTATAACAACATTATTGTAATAAGCACTAAAACGAACAAAGATTAGCCGCGATTGAAAATCCCGTTACCAGATAACATGGGTGGCATTATCATGAAATGTCGATTGCCAGGGTCTGAATTTAGCTACAGAATGCCATGGGCAGGATTATCCCGAAATCTCAAAAGCCAGAGTTCTACGGATTGCCATGGGTGGTTCTATCTCGAAGCATCAATTGCCAGGGACCCTGCGAGGATTGATGGTGGGAACTAGGAATCCAATACAGATCGTGTTGTAAAGCTAATCCGAGGCTAGAAATAAAAAGAAAAGAGAAAGAAAACTCTCAAAAAACAAAGAAAAGTTCTGTCTCTCTCTTACAAAAACGCATTGCAAAATGAACTTGGGCCAAAATATGTTACAAGCACGGGTGCTTTAACCGCGGAGTTCAAGGAACCATAGGTTAGTTACTGTGGGCCTTAGAAACCTTTGCGGCAGACTGAGGCTAGAGCTGGTCAAGTCCGGATCTTGGTTGGTACTTGAGTACCTCCAGGTCTACTATCGGCATTCTAACCTAATCTACAAAAAAAAGCACACATAAAAGTTTTAAGCATAAAAGGGCATATGGTCTAGAATAAAAGTCGATACCTTGAAATTTTGCTAAGGGACTAGCAAAAGCTAGGCAAGGGGGCATGATGGCAACACCATAATGAGCCATAACTAACTCATTTTGATCCAATCAAGTCAGTAAATGCTCCTACATAACTGCCAGAGAGCCATAAGTCACTGCATAATCATTCTGAGGGAAAAATAAGAAACTAGAGTTAAAATTGCAATTTTACCATCATGTCATGAATGCAGTACAACCACGAGTTTTCCTAGGGGTTAATTAAGGGTCAAATGGTCCTAAAAGGCTAACAAGTGGGTTAGAACAATCAGAAAAGGGTTTGCACGTGTTCTGAGAAGTAAATGACTTTTGAAACCCTAAAAACAGACCCGCTTAATTAACTAAGGTTCTAGTCAAGATAAAATTCACCTAAATTTCTAAAATTCATAGAAAAATACCTCTAGGGTTTGGAACCTTCAATTTGACCATCAGAACCCATTTTGACCCGGAATAGTCTCAGATAGACATTTTCCTTAATTTGGGTTTTTGCATTAATTACCCAAGCAAACGTGATCAAAATCAAACTTTAACTTCACCATTGGATTCCTTAGGTCTAAATTAGGTTTATACCAAAATTTGGACCCAAGATGAGTTTGTCTTGACCTAGTTTGCAACTTGGTCCTGTCTGATTACATTTATGCCCTTAACTTTCAAAATCTTTTCAAATAGACTCCTAACTTTGCCGTCGTTCTCACAAAAAGGTTTCTGCTGCCATTAAACCTATTCCTACTTGCTCCGGCGACCTTGATTTGGAAAGAACCCCTTGATTTCTTGACGAATCCCTTTCAAATTTGAATGGGAAGTTCGTTAAGAAATTCCCTTCCTTTTGAGCCAAATCTCACGCCCCAAAACCTTCCCAATCTCTCATGCGAATGCATGAGAAATTCGAGTATCAAGGAATTTCCCAACTCCGGCAAGCTTTCCAAGCTTGGGAAGCTTGCTTCCTAAGCTCAAAACTTCTTCCTGAGGTCTATAAAAGAACCTCATGATCAGACCATTCTCCCTACGCTCGAAATCAGCCAAGATCCCCCCCCAATTCCTCTCTCTCTCTCTCGGTCGAAAGCTCCTCGACGTCTAACGAGCTCCTCCGTCCTTCTTCATCCTCTATTCGCAATACCTGCAATAGAGTTATCTTCCTCATTTCTTCCCACGTCGAGCCGTACCAACCGGCACCCTAATCTCCTTCTTCCTTGTCATTTCCCTCTCTCCAGTTTTCTAGGCCCATGCTGTTACGCATATTTTTATGGCTTGACCTTTTCTATCTGGAACCAGACTTACAGGTTCCTTCTAAGTCTGGCTGCTGACAAAACATGCACCGCTTGTTGGGAGGCAACCCAGCATTCTGAATAACACCGTTGTCAGGTGATTTCATTCCTTTCTCCACCTGTTTTAATTTTACAATGGGGACATTGTAGGATTTAGGCATGGGGGGGTGCATTTTGCATTTTAGGAAGTATTCATGTATTTTACATTTTAGGAAGTATTTATGCATTTAGGTTAGCATATAAAAATATATATAAAAAAAAATCTCTTTTCTTGAGCTAAATGGGTTAGTCCCTAGCAAAATATCTTTTTCATTGGAGATTTTTCTTCTTGAATTATTTCCTAAATTTAGAATCCAGTACATTTATTTCACGTGCACGTAGATTGGATTATGGATCCTTGTAGAAAACCAATAAGCATTTGTAGTCTACTGAACCCTTGGATAATTAATAGAGAGTTAGGCATACTATCTTCTAGTAGATCCACCCCATATTTGTGAAATGAAAGTAGAGAGATTACTAGTGCGCTAAGTCTAGTACAAGGACTCCTAAGTTTTGGACAATTAGATGATGATACTTCAGAGTTAGGCATAGTTTTTGCTCTCTGTTCTTGTATGCGTTCTTTGTGTGAATTCCTGAGAGTCACCAAATAAGACAGATACACAGAGTTGGAGTCTTAATAAAGCTATGACTATGGTGGATGGTTACGACCGTCCTTCATAGAGTCATCGGCTAAAGGAGGGTAATAGTGTCAAAGGTCAGAAATACGACTGTCCTATCCATTCCTTCCCGGTGCCGAGAATAGGCACTTCCACCAAATAAGCCACACAATATCCTCTTAACCATCATAATCCCTAATAATGCCTCATAAATAAAAGTCTGTATCGTGTTATGTAGATTGATAAAGAAAGAAAAAGGAAAAAGAGAAGAAGAAACAAACAAATAAAAAAAGAAGAAAAAGAAGAAAAGAGAGGAAAAAAAAAGAACAAAAGAAAGAGAGAAAAGTAAAAGAAAAGAGTCCAAGGTTATATTTTATCGTTGTAACATTGTTTCTAAGGCAACAAAAACACTTATCGCGTTCCACCAAATATGACCCATACCTATCTTTCAGTATTTCTGATCGCCCAAATACTGATTGAGGACTCTAACTTAGTTGTAGAGTTATTAAGACTTTAATTGAAGTGTGAATGCCATGTGAGGCCGCCAAATAGTGAGTACACTTACTAAATCTGGCAAGATTTGGGATCTCAGAAAGAAAAGAAAGAAAAGAGTGAGCGCCAAGGAACATCAAGAGAGCACAGTTGTTTAGCCTCTCTCCGAGTTGACTTGTTTAATAGTCTAGAGATCTAGAGTCAGTAGTACTAAATTACATGTAGCACCAGATGAGTGTGTGCCACCAAATACAAATCCATTCAACTCGATATCTCCTACCTACACCTAAAGCCAGGGTCAATTTACAGATTATTTTCTACTTTATCATCGAGGGAAGTAGTTGCCTATCCTAATAAAATTATTTACTAAGGGATAAGTACGAACTGCAAATGCGAAATGGCTTTCCACTTAGATCTATTACCTAGGCTATCATCACTTTACATTTGTTTGGATCTCTAAAGTTTTGAAATAAGAAAAGAAGAAATCGTCTGATTACTTCTATTATTTTTTCTTTTTGTTAGGGACTAGCAAATCTTAGGCATGAGGGTATTTGATGAGTCCATTTTAATGGACTATTGTTACGCCTAAGTTAACTTTATTCTTACCTCTTAGGTTTGTTAATAACTACATTAAGTTATAGAATGTTTGCATGCATCATTATTTAAGTTTACATCTATTTTATCACATTCTATAACTTAGTATGTAATTATTTTATGTTTTGTTGTTGTAGGAATAATGTTGGAAAATAACTGGGGGGTGAAATAAATTTCCCCCAACAACCACCTCAACTTCACCTCACGCAACCTCCGGCCGGCCTCAACACCCCCCAACAACCGCCGGCCAAAATTAGTAAGGGATTTGAAAATCCCTTAACTCGCGTAGGGAGAGGAGATAAAAGAGAGGCTTGGCAAAGGGTTGGCTTCTTCTTCTTCTCCCCTAGAGGGGATATCCCTTCTCCAAGTTCCCCACCGTGGAGAGAGCATGCACTGTGGAGAAGGTGTGCACGGTGAATCCAGCCACGCCCTTGCACTGCCCACTACCGAGCCCATGCCAGCCTGCCCTCACCGTGCCTGCAACTTCCACCGCCTGTCCACCGCATGAGCATGCCCTTGCAAGCCACAGCCGTGCCCTCCACCACCTGTCTAGCCACAGCCTGCCCTCACCGCGTGCCTGCAACCACGTGCACCGCCTCAGCCTCACCAACTCCCACCGTCCTTGTGCCCTTGAGCGCCCTGCAGGCACTGCACCCAAACTCACTGCGCTACTGCCATAGCCTCACCTTGCACAGCCTGCACCAAGCGCTCGCAGGCACTGCACCCACCGCGCCCTTCCAGCCTACAGGCAGACTGCACGCAAGCAGACCGCCCACACATGGCCATGCCCGCAGGCCAACACCCGCCCATAGGCGCTCATGCCAGCAGCCAGCCCTGCAAGTGCTCCCTAGCCTGCCTTACGCACGTGCACCCAACGTGCAACCACGCGGGCTGCAGCAGCAGCACCACCCTCTCCAAGCGAGGTGCTCCTCCTCCAATAGGGCCAATAGGCCAACGGACATTCTCCACCCTCCGTCCACCACCGGCCGCCGCATCACCACCATTGCAAAGCATGCATCGAGGCTCACCACCCCATCAACTCTCATCGCCAACCGTGCACGGCCGTCCATGCGAGGAAGAGAGAGGAGAAATCCTCTGTTTTCTCCTCAATTAATATTTACATTTAATGTCATTTCCATTTAGATATTAATATTTTATTATGGCCACATTGCATTGATGCACTCATAGTTTCCTAAAATTACTTCACTTGTGTTATGTGCATCATTTAACTTTGAACTTCAAATCAGATTTGCATGCAAGTTGAATTTACATATGCATCATATGTCATAGGGTTATTTATGACATTACACATGCATCATATGCATATTTTTGGAGTTTAATTTCTGATGTGAAAATTGCATAAATAACCTGAAACTTTTAAAGAAATTGCAAGCTCCATTTAAAATAGCATATTCCTTGCACTAAAGTCACGAAAGTGTCTGCGAACAATATATTCCTCTACTCGTGGATTTATTGGTCTATTCCTCCCTATGGATGTGACATCTTTATTGTGGTTAAATTTGATATTTAGTTTTGATTGAGAGATTTTCCACCACATAAAACACAACGACATATCATTCTATCAAGCGAGAATCTCTCCGTCAGTATCCTGGATGACTATCCTAGGGTTTGCATTACCAGACTGGGAGTGTCTTGGATAAGGTGTGTCCTATGTTGCTTTGCCACTCTGGGCAGTAACAGAATTTAGTCCTACCTAGTTCTGGGTTGGTGTGGGTAAAAGATGTGATTGCTGTAGATAAACCGCATATGATGTCGAAGCCTCCCTCTCGTCGGGTGATGGAGCAAAAGTGGCCTAATAAACAAAGTGACCTTGGCCCTAAGTCGGGTTCATAATGTGCCCCCAGTTCAGCACGTTATTCGTGTTTGGAAGAGGCTGAGAAGGAATTGCACCAAACTAGCGAGCACTTGCCAACTAGTCCAGTTGATTTTGTAACTCAGAGATCACTTCTTTGTGTTGTTTCTGCATGTCAACCAAGGTCTTGCGAATCAAAGATGTATGATCTTATTTAGGTGTTCCAGGTTGGAGGTTTTGAGTGGGCCTTGGTTGGGTGGGCTGATAAGGTCACAGAACCTATGGTCGAGGTTGGAATTGAGGTCTTAGATTCGGGTTATTTCCTGACCACGAAAAGTTAGGATGATTACGCCATCCAGAGTTGTAAGTGTTGGAGAAAGGATTATTCTAGATGGCATAAAGATCCTCGCAGGTCTGAGGAGCTTCAAGATAATTAGGGTAAGGGGGTTCAGAGTTCCCCCAACTGAGGTGGGCTGACCCAGAGTTGCCTCCGAAGCCAAAATCAGATGGGGGTGAATATGCATCCATCCCCGGGGAGTGGTAGATGTTGTGTGCAACCTCCCTTCCCATGGGTGGGTGCGCATATGTGCTTTGAGGTGCAAAGGTGGATTTATGTAGATGACGAGTGATGTCATCCACCTTTTTCTCGATAATAAAGACCTTGTCCAATTAACTGCCTACCAACTCCAAATCAACGGATGCGGAAAGGCCTCGAGATTCACGTACCCCCCGATTATTTGTTAATGCGTAGGTGGACGTCCAATCAAACGCACCCAATGACTCATTGTTCAAGGAGTTATCACACATGTTCTCAAAAATTTCCTAGATCATGTTCTCATGTTGATCCATGATGCTACCACCACGGTTGCATTGACAAAGAGCTTGATATCCTCACGGTGTTTGTGGTAAAAGGATTGGACTTGTTCCCACTTTGGCACTCTGTGATGGGGGCACTTACGCATGAGATCTAGAAAGCGATACCGTGCTTCGTGTAGAGATTCTCCTACTCCTTGGGAGAAGTGCGTGATTTGGTGCCGCATCGTGTTGGTACGACCAATGGGGTAGAATTTTTGCAGGAAGTCAGTTTGAAGTTCTCCCCATGTGTTGGTCGTGTGTGGTTGAGTCTGAAACTAGTGAGCGGCTTTGTTAGCCAGGGAGAATGAGAAGAGATTTAAGAGTAATCTATCCAGATTCTGTACATCTGCCCCAAAGGTGTGGGCTAGATGTTTTAGGTTTTTAATGTGCTGGAAAGGATCCTTGGAGCTCAAGCCATGAAATTTTGGCGTCATATGAAGGATGCTAGGTTTGAGATCTACCTCGGGTCCTCCCACGAGAATGTTGATTCAAGGTTCTATCTCCACCGCTGCAGGATTATAGTGATCGCGCATTTGAGGACGCGGCGGTGAGTTGATGATGGCATTGATTCGATTTTGGAAATCATGGAATTGTTGCTCAAGATTAGGTTATTCTTCTTGGTGATCCATAGCTGATGATCCAGGTAGACCAGAATGGGGACTTGACCCCTTAAGTCTACCAGTTTTAAATTAAGAGAAAGGGTGCTTATGATTTCTCTTGAATTTTTAAGATGTTTTTGTGCAAAATGACCTAATTTAAAGATTGGTTAACCCAACAAGGTGGGTTAACTTCACCTATTTTGTCCTTTGAGAAATTTAGGTCCTTCTTTTAGTGTTCAAATGAAATTAAGAACATGATTTTAGGAAGATCAATTCAATCAAGGCTTAGGCACACATTATTTGGGAAGATTAATTCTTGATTAAGCAAGTGTGTCTCTAAAACCCTAAATTGTAAATCTTAATTGGCTCTAATTTGGTCCAATTCAATTTTGTCCAAATGTGGTACCTAGGGCTTCAAACAAGGTGATAGACCTAGATACCTTAAGATCTTAAGTAGGTGCACAAATTAGCGTTTGAATGGTTCTCTAGAATGTATCAAATCAGGCAACTTGATGATTTGTCTAAGAATAAAATGCAAGTAGCCTTAATTGATTTTTTTCCTTTTTTAGCTTTTCAAAATCAAGGTCTTAGAATAGGGTGGATGGAGTTTACCAGCCCCTGGAGTGGATGATGTGTGGTTGATCTTCTTTCAATGAGTCCTTAAAACAGATCACAATCAAAAGAGATAGAGCAAGTTAGTACCAAATCTGATATTGCAATCAAGAGATCTAATTGCGCGTTGCTTCCCGGCAACGGTGCCAAAAAGTTCATCGCTCTAAAATGGTTTTAAAATCATCGCGTTGCAGTATAGATCGAATCAGTGTGAAAGCATATAATATTTATTACTCGAATGAAATCAGAGGTCAAACATAGGGAGCAAGTGGCAATCTAATACTCAAGATCACAATCAAAGATATAAGAATTTGCAATCAATACTTAATAGAAATGAAGGGCAAAAAGAAGGGATTGAAATGGTTATTTGAATCACCAAATTAACCCTACAATTTAATCACAATTATCTCAAATGTTTGCACAGTATCAACCACAATTAATTCATGTAAGATGAGTAAGCAATAGATCCTGAGAGGCTTGGATATGTGAAATTAGATGGCAGATTGGGCGCTCAGACTCCTTAACAGAGGCAAAGGCCTCGTCTTCTTTTCTCTTCAAGCCTCAAGGAGAGGCTCTTCTCTTCCTTTCCTCTTCTTCTCTTTCACTCTTTCTCTTCCTTCTCTTCTTCCATTAGCTTCAGAGAAGGCGCAGCACAGGACATACAGAGGCAAAGGCCTCCTTCAGATTTCACAAGGGTTAAGAGGAGGGCAATAGAGCAAAACCCCCCCTCTCCTCTCTTTTTATCTTCTTCCTCTCTTAAAACCAGCAAACCTGACCAAACCTGGGTATCCAGGTAATCAGACCAACCTAGACTTGCGAGGCGTGATTATGGGCGAGGGCGTGTGTGGGCACATGCGAGGGGACCTCACCCTATTCTTACTGAGGCGAACAGGCTATAGCACTTTTTTTTTCCACACACCGCTTTGTCAACTACCAAGGTGGGACTAAAGTCCCACCCTTTCTTCGCGTGCATTGCTGCAGTGAAGATGCCTCAAATTAAGGTAGTCGCAGGCACTGGTGACCCCAGTCTAGGACCTGGGAAGGATCCAGAGGCCACACTGCATGAACTGGGGTAGAAATCTGGAGAGGATGTGGTCGAAGGACTAAAGGAGTAGTCGGTGTAACCGGGGCGGTGGAGGAACACCTATGGAAGACCTGCAAGCACGAGAACGGCCTCACAGCCACATCAAATATGCTCAAGAGGATCGTCTGAGGATGGCGAATGTGATGGTGGTCATGGTGGTGCACGAGAGTGAGTGAAGAGGTCAAACGACCTCAAGATGACAGTGCAGTTCGGCAGGTTATAAGAGTGAGCAATAGGTGGAATTAGGTTAGGGCTTTAGTCGGTGGAGTTGTAGCAAAGCTAATGGGGGTGGTAGCTGAGAGATTCGTGCGGTGGCACAGTGGATAGGCATCGCTGGAGCTTCATTAGAGCAGAAGAAGGTGACGATGTTGAAGGAGAATCGGTGGTCGTGCGTGTGTTGCGAGAGTGGGAAAATAATGTAGAAAGGAAAAGGTAGAGATAGAGGGACATAGGGACAATGTCGAGAGGCGGAGGGCTCCGGTGTTGGTCGACCAGATATGGAGAAGGAAGTAGAGGCAGCAAGGTGGCGATGTCGACTGAGGTAGAGGCACGACCTCTCGTTGGCAGGAGAGGCTCGCGAGGATGAGGGGAAGCTAGTCGACCATCCAATTTGATGGTTGGACAGCCAGAGGAGGAGAGGGAAGAGGAGTCGCCGGAGCTAAGTTTTAAGGTGGTCAAAGATGGAGTAGAGATGGATTTCTCAAGCCAAAACTTGCTAAAAAGAAGCAGGATGCAACAAGGGTTCTTTTATAGGCCATAGGAAGCCCTTCCAAGCTTGGAAAGAAGCTTCCAAGCTCAGAAGGTTCTTGCGAAATAGGATACCCGAACCTTTGAAAGGTTCGCATGACCTTCTAGGAAAGACTTAGAGCCAAAGTAATGGCTCAAATGAAAGGTAACTTCCTAAGGAATCCCCATATCAATTTTGAGAGAGATTGATTGAGAATCGAGCGAGAAATCCTCACTCGAAACTTGACGGTGAAGGTTTAACCTTCCAAAAATGGCGTGGGGACCTGTTTGTCAGAATGATGACAAAGTTAGGGGCCATTTTGAAAGTATTTTGAAAGTTAAGGGCATATATGTAATATAAAAGAATCAGATAGGACCAAATTGCGAACTAGGTCAAGACAACCTAAGATTAGGCCCAAATTTTGGTACAAACCTAATTTTGATGTAAGGAATCCAATGGTGGAGTTGGATTTTGGTTTTGACATAGTTTGACTGGGTAATTTATGCAAAAACCTAAATTAGGGCAAATGTCAGTCTGAGACTATTTTGGGTCAAGACGGGTTCTGATGGTCAATTTGAAGGTACCAAACATTAGGGAATATTTTTCTATGAATTTTAGAGGGTTTAAGTAAATTTTATCCAGACCAGAACCTCAGTTAATTAAGCAGGTTTGTTTTTAGGGTTTCAGAAGTCATTTAATTCTCAAAACACGCAAAAACCCTTTTCTGTCTGTATTAACCCACATGTTGGACATTTAAGGCCATTTGACCCTTAATTAACCCTTGAGAAAACCTGTGGTTATTCTGCAGTCAAGATATGATGGTAAAATTACAATTTTAACCCTATTTTCTTATCTTTCTCTCATAATGATTATGCTATGAATTACAGCCCTCTGGCGGTTATGTAGGAGCATTTATTCCTTGATAATGACTAAATTGAGCTAGTTATGGCTCATGATGGTGTTCCCATCAGTTCTCCTTCATCCCACTCATTACCACCTTCGTCCAAGGGCCGTCAGAGCTAGTCATCCTCCAAGCGACCATCAAGGGGGATTCTTCTCATCTCCATCTATCTTTACTGCTTTCTAGTGTAGTTTTTTCCACTTTAATAGTTGTAGAAACATTTGTTGAGATATATGTGATTGTTTCTCTCTCTCTTATATTTTGCAAGTAGATTAGTTAGATAAGAATTCATCGACCTAATCTTTTGCTTGCTAAAAATACCAAAAAAATTAGAAAAGACAAAAACGACAAAAATAAATAAAAGTGAAATGCGTATCTTTCAAAACCAAACGTTCGCCTCCCTGTATTCAACCCGAGACTAACTTTTCGAGTTTCTGTTGTAATTATCTGATCGACGGATTTTCTTGCGAATCGAACTACGATGATGGGTTTTCCAAACTCGAACCTTTCCTCCAGAATCTCCATTGTTATCATTTTGGCGCTTTTGCCAGGGAGGCAACGCTTTTTGGTTTTTCATGTTTTCCCACATTACTTACATATTTTTCTAACCTATCCTTCTTATTCGATTTATTGTCTTGCAGGAACCCGATCGAGGAGCTTAAGGCAGTAGATTGGAGTAAAGTGCGAGCAGAGACATTTGTATGTTTTCTCCAAACACCCCCACCCTAGATTTCATTTCACCACACTAAAACTCAAACCCAAATCAACTTAGATGCCTTTTATAAACCCTAGAATAGATCTCGTTATTTGTTTGCCATTTCCACCCATCTCATACCCACATATATAAAAAGAAAAAAAAACTCTTCTCTTGTGGGATTTACTGAAAGTGACACACATTAAACATCCACAACTTTCAACTTAAGGAGCACCATTCCACTTTGATTCTACCATTTAACCGAGATCTAACCTGTGGACCTGGTACACTTCAACTCAATACACATAAGTGAGTAGAAATCAGAATAGGTTAAACATCGTGTGCCTTAACTAAGTGGTGCAACAGGCCAATTGATTGAGTTGTTTGGGCCATACCACTGAAGATAAAAGCCATTCATCAGTAGCTTGCCACTTAGGGTTAATCTTTAGGGCTGAACCAGGCACTTCACATTATTTTTTGATTTCTAAAGGAATATATCATCACCAGTGTTTTCAAAACTTGGAGTGTTCTCTTGAACTGGAATGAATACACCTAAGATTAAACCTAAATGCTAGTAAACAAGGTTAAACCCTAAAAGACACATATCAAACAACCTTGTTTGTAAACCATGGTTCTGCATGCACACACATTTTAACTAATCATTAAGGGCACAACCCATCTAAAGGGCCCATCACATTCTAAGAGCATGATCATCCCAAGCCTAACTAAAATTGAGTAGACGTTGGCCTTAAGGATTTATTCGCTCTTCGAGGCTCAAATTGAGATTTTTTTCAATTAATCTGCTTCTACTGGTCCATCTGATGTCTAGCTAGAGGAGTAGCGTCAAACGATCGTGGCTAGAGAGTACACTAGGAACTAGAGGTGCAAGGCAAAGGAAGAACCTTCTCCCCTGCCCCTCCTTCTAACTGGTTGGATTGACCAGATAAAAGTAGACCAAATCAGTTATAACCTCAAGATGGGTCCTGGGAGTCTGTAGGTCATTAGGCTAACCCACCTAAGAACAAGGTTGATTGCTTGTATTGCAGGGCTCCTTTCTTTCTTCTGATTTTCCCTCCTATTCTACCATGTATCCTTCCACATCCTACACTCATTTCCCATCCTACCCTCCTACTACCACTTATACCCAAGATGATTACTATCCTAACTCAACTTATAATTACCCATCCACTAACCTGGATAACTTTGATTGGGGATATGATACCGTACCTCAGTGTCCAGGGCATAACCCTGGACAACAAGACTATGATTACTATCCTTCCCAGAGCTAATGATTATAGATCTCTATCCTTTGATGATTAAACCAACCCAATCTATATTCAGGAAGGATATGATGATTATAACACCTACCCTCCTTAGTATTCCGCTGAATATAGGTCACCTCCATTCTTTGAATAACCTGAGATGACCTACTATCAGGGAGGGACCCGACAACCTCAATATCTTGACTCCCCTAGAATAAACCCAAACCCACCCAACCTTGAACCGAACCATTTGGTTCAGGTGAACCAGGTCCAAGACAGGGTGTTGTCTAACTTGAGGAACGCCATCCAATCTTTAGAAGCTCAGCCAATACCATGCATTGAAGCATTGGAGCCTATGATAAAAATGATTGATGAGCTAAATAGCTCTTTATTGGATTTTCTCCAACATGTTAGGGATAGGGGCCTAGGTGAGTTTCTACTTGGGAAATTATCGAGGTTGAGGATGAAATTTATGGTTACCCTAGTCCAATCTTGGGATGATTCTCAAGATGAACGCCCTTCAGGACAGAATGTCTAAACCCACTGAAGCGCCTGTTGGGGGGGATACATTTTCTAAGATGGGGGATGACCGGGTTGGGTTAAAGAAACCAATTGAGGATGAACCGATTGCCCCACCTGAGATCCTAGAGCCAAGGAATGGGGAAAAATGTCTCTATGGACCAAGAAATGATAAATGATTTTGAGACATATACAAATGTGGATCAAGAATTCTTTAATTCTGAGGATGAGGAATCTTTAGGTGAAGTCTCACTTGAGCATAAGGAAGATGATTTTAGTGAGATAAATGGGCCTGAGGAATCTGATGAACCATTTGATAGCCCAATAATAGAGGAATTTGATTCGGTTGGGGTTAACTTGGAGGATCTGAAGGCTGATGATTCAATTAGTGACCCCATTTCTCATTTGCACCCCAAAGAGCTGACTTTTGCAATCATTATGCCCAAGTCAATCCTGATTCAGCCACAATTGTTGGACTTGGGTATTTTAGATGGGGTATACAATGATCTGGAGGCCCCAGAAACCTTGATCTTGGAGGATAGGAAGTTGGAAATAAAAATCTGAAAAGCTACTTCTTATGGAACTACGATTTTGGATCTAGACGTTCCTATTGACCTGAAACCACCTACTTTCTACCAGGACCTTTATGATATCTTTCACGTGCAACCCAAGCTCAGAAACATTGATTATCTTTTTGAGTTGAAATCTAAAAGGACATCCGAACCTATTGAACCATCTCTACCCATTGTTCGACACTTTGGTCTTGGGTTGCAAACTACAAAACCGCAGGCCTGGCCCTGCAAGCTCAACAATCTTCTGTTCTGGGTGATTATCATCTAGAATCTGAGAACTGCGTGACCCTGGGGCATGGGTCTGCACCATAATCTGGTTCACGTCTGTGGACATCTTTTGTTAGTGGGTTTGAGGATCAATATTTTTATTTTGAATCTAACTGCACTTGTGAATTCTCAAATTCTTCTTCGTTTATATATTATGCCTAGCTAAAGGCATTAAACTTAGCGCGTGTGTATACTCTCTTCTCTTTGCGGAGCTGACCGGATTTTCGTGAAATTCAGGTGATATCCTGTTTACTCCACCCTTTTATGTCTTTGTTTTTACAATGAGGGCATTGCATCATTTAGGCATGGGGGGTGGATACTAATTCCTGAAATCATTTTGTTAACTCTGTGGAAATTCTTTTATTTTTATTCTCTTAAAAAAAAAACAAACAAAAAATGAAAGAAAAGAAAGAAATTAGGAGAAGAGAACTTAGGCATTTGGAAGATATTAACATTTGGAAATGATACGATAGGACCTAAGTACTTAGACTCTTCAAGTCTTTGGGGTTAATTAGCCTGGGTATCCACTCAAATGTGGACTTGGTCTCAAGTCCTCACCAAGTCAATTTTATTTTAATTTGGTAAATAAATTAGGGTGATAAGTACATGACTTATCAACCCGCCCTCTGATTTGAGGGGACTTTAAGCCTAAGCATCTAACACACTATCTGCACTAACTCACTTTTCGGCGATTCTTCGAAAATTGGGTAACTAATGAACTTTCTAGGGTAGTATGGCTAGCAAGTTATCATGGGTAATAGCCTATTGGCTGGTTGTCTAGAGCTTAGCTACTTGACTATACTCATTCTACAGCTTCTAGGTAAATCTTAGATCAGGGAAGCTACCTACTTAAGAAAAAAAATGATACTCAAAAATAAAAGAAAAAAATGAAAAAATAGAAAAAGAAAAAATAGAAAAGGGAGGAAATAAATAAAATCACACTTCATCGCACAAGTATAGCTAGCAAGTTGCCGTGGATAACAGCCCATTAGCCGGTTATCCAGAGCCTAGCTCACAAAAATGCATAAATAATTCCCAAAATACTTAGGGAAGAAGCAGGGAAGTAGAATAAACCAGGGAGATATACACTGGGTTCTCTCTTGTGTTGACCCCATAAAAAATTTAAAAAAAAAAGTAGGGAGAAAGCTACCATCGAAAAGATAAACCTTTAAGCAAAAACTCTTAAGGTCACCTAGGGTCGTAGAAACCTGAAGTTCGTTTTAACGGCCGCTTAGTGAGTCTATCACCCTTGCACAAGATGCTTAGCACTTAGAGTCCTTTTTGAGTCTTGGGTGGGTCGGGTAATTGTAAAAAGTTATCCTGAAACTCTCAAACTCCAAATGTCCAAAAAAATTATAAAAGAAGAAAAGCAAAAAAATGTATCTTCCCTTTTCAAATAAGGTGAGGACTTGGGCGGTCTGCATTCTAGCAGACACCCCGGTACTATTGAGTTTTCATAGTTTAGGACCATAGTTGAAATTTTCTATTGTTAATAAACGACTTAGGCCTGAGCGATCGAGTCCTAATTCTATTTTTACACATAGCACGTAGTTTATTTTTGCTAGGGACTAGCAAAAGATAGGCATGAAGGTATGATGTAGACACATCCATTTAGGTTAAAATGCCTATTTATGCATGTTCCTAGGCTTAGATTTGCATTCCATATTATAAATATTACATAGCATGCATCATTCTACATTTAGAATAGTTGCGAATTTTAGGTTAATTGCATCTTTTTTGTGGTCAGGAGAGAAGGAGATTTATTTCGGAGCCTCGGACTGATGAACCAACCATATGGATCTGATCAAGGTGATGATTGGAGTCCAACGCCTCCAAAATCGCCTTAACCGGAGTTTCGTAGCACCATATGCAGTCCAAGGAAGATCAACGGCCAAGGGACTATGTGATGTAATTTGGAGCTTCAAATGACAAATCTAACCACGTGGATGGATTCAAGTTGATGATCACAGCCCAACGGCGAGAAAATCGACTCAATCCGACCTCTGTAGCAGCCCCTGCAAAGGAAGGAAGATGGACGGCCCAGAAAGTGCCACGTGGCGCAACCCAAGCTACCCATGCGCACGCACACACCACCACACAAGCACAGCAGCACCAGCATGCACGCACATGGAGGCACTGTTTGTTATGCGTAGAGCGTGTGTTTGATAGGAAAACGTCATAGTATAGTGCGCAATACAATCAAACAAAGATATTCAATAAAAGATAATGAGAATTGAGTCCCAGTCATTCATCTCTGAGAGGCATTTGTTTTACTTTTGAATCCGATCTTTTACCACTCCACTTTGTTTAAAATCACATGTCGATTTATGATTATTACGTATTGAAGTATGACATGCTTAGTTGCAAGTATATCAGGAATTGAAAATAGGTAACATTAATCACACAAAAGATATTGCAATGAGCTCATGGTGATTCTCAACACATAGACATATATATATATAGAAAATATATTTTTCATTCATTCATTTGGAGAGTGTTTGCAACATGAACTTGTAGAGGAAAGCTTGTACATGAATGCTTAAAAATGTAAAGCTAGCTATCAGAAAATGATCGCATACAAGAATCTATGGGGGGATTTTGCATGCATCATTGGGGGAGAATAAGGACTACGCTACTAAGAAATAATTAAAAATAGTAAAATAATGAAGAGCATAAACTACTAATCTAGATCTAGTAGAATAGAAGGGCACTCAGAGGTGGTCGCCGATGGCCTTGGAGTGGTCGAGAGGAGAATGAGGAGCGGCCAATGGAGCTTAGGCCGACCCTTGGAGAGAAAGAGTGATCTAGCATCCCAGCATGGTGTCCTTCATGGTGGTGCTCAGCTCGTGGAGATGGTGGTGGCTAGCCTAAGTGGAGGTGGATGGAGCCAAGCAAGTATGGCCAAAAAGTGGATGGGTGCAAATGGCCACCCCTTAGGTCTTTTTATAGACCTAAGGGAAGCTCTCTAGAGAATTATGGAATTCTCTAGAAAGGCCTATGGTGGGAGCTCATGGGAGAGTGAGAGAGAGAGAGTGGATGGTGATTTTTAGATCCACCAAATGTGAATCTAAAAATTGAATGGCTCTTGGTTGCTAATTTTGGCAACCAAGGCAACAACACATGGTAGAGAGTTCTAGAGAACTCTAGGCTAGATATTTTCGTGTGGATGGTGTGTGCGAGTGTGTGTGGGTCGAAACTTAGGTGGCTAGGTTGATTAGGTTAGGTTCTAGTGGGTTTAGGTCAAGGTATGTCTCAAATTAGGGTTATAAACCCTAATTCACTGAGGTAAAGTGCAATTAAACTTAATACAAGTTTAACTGGGTGTGTGGAAACTTAATTGAGAGTAAAACAACTCAATTAATTTAGGTCTAGGTCAATTGGACTCTCACTGAGTCCAATTGGACAGTGTGTGCTGAGATCAGGGCTCAATTGGACTCAATGAGTCCAATTGAATAGGCTGATGGAATTGACTAAGATCCAAGTCAATTAGGTTTAGTGAGGGCCTAATTAGGTCCTTAAGGAGGTCTAGAGGTGATGTACTAGGGTTAGGGCACCTTAATTTAGGTTCCTATGGGGTTGAAATTGGGTTTAGGGACCTAGAGATCCAAGATCAAGGCTTGAATCTCAAAACAGGAACTGGAGAGCAATATCAGACGTCTAATAATAGTGTCAGACGTCTTATACTCAAAAATCAGAAGTCCAGACCTTAGTTTTGGACGTCCAATCTAAGTCAAGGGGAATTCTAAGTTCTATTTTGGGTATTCTACAGAAATTCGACGTCTGACAAAGTGTCTAGACGTCCAATAACACTGCACAAGTGGGTTTAAGGTGTGAGGGAGATGGCTAAGGGTTCTGGACGTCCTATAACTTATCTGGGCATCCAAATAAGGGTTGAAATTAGGGTCTTAGGGCTTCCTAGGGTGCTATGACCTAATCTAAGGGTGGCTAAGGCTTGGGGGAAGTTTCTAGGCTATCCTAGGGCTAGGATGGACCTAAGCTCTTCACATTTTGCTGCTTTATTCCTACTTAATAGAATAGCAAACCTTGACTCCCTTACTTCATTATTCACTACATCTAATCTAGGTCTTCTGCTCCAACTCTACGGTAACACTCATTATTCTTAATCCAGCTTCAGATCCTGCTCCAAATCCAGCTCCAGGTCTAGCTTCTGATCAGCTTATTGCCTGCAATCGACATAATCCACTTAATCAGCACATTATAACATTATTTCATGCATAGCTAAAGGAAAGCAGTAAAGATGCAGATAATGCATATGCATGTATGAATTACCCTAACTTATGCTAAGTTCTAGCCTAATTTAGGCCAATTAAGACTTATCATTGCTGCGCAATCAGGCATGCATGCGCAACAGCGCAGCGAGCTCGCATAGGCGTGCCGCGGAGGCAAGCGACACGGGCAGGCGAAGCGTGTGCCAACGCAGTGGTGGGTGGGTGCGTAGGTTATCTTTAGCAACATTTACGGCAGATCTTCAGCGACATTTATGACCGTCACTAATGTCCTATATACAACATTGATCCTTTCCTCTACAATAAAAGGACCCCTACCCTCCCATTCTTCTTCATCTCTTCTTTTCTTCCTCTCACCACCTCCAAGGCTATAAAGAGAGCTTGTCCCAAGCCCAGGAATCTCCTCTACCGTGGAAAACCAAATATTTTTCCCTCCCCTCATCCCCATTCGTGGAGCATCTCGTGGTCGTCTTCACACCTACTTCGGGAAGTAGATCCTCGCCATGACGACATCCTATCCCATCCTCCTTCCTCCGTCGTCTTTCTCCTTCGTCCCGCTCCTCACCACCTTCGTCCGAGCACCATCAGAGCGAGTCGTCCTCCAAGCAACCGTCGAGGGGGATTCTTCTCATCTCCATCTATCTTTATTGCTTTCTAGTGTAGTTTTTCATGCTTTCATAGTTGTAGAAACACTTGTTGAGATATATGTGATTGTTTCTCTCTCTTATATTTTGCAAGTAGATTAGTTAGATAAGAATTCATCGATCTAATCTCTTGCTTGCTAAAAATACCAAAAAAATTAGAAAAGACAAAAACAAATAAAAGTGAAGCGCGTATCTTCCAAAACCAAACATTCGCCTCCCTGTGTTTGACCTGGGACTCACTTTTCGAGTTTCAGTTATAATTATCTAATCGACGGATTTTCTCACGAATCGAACTATGACAACGGGTTTTCCAACATGAACCTTTCTTCTAGAATCTCTGTCGTTATTAAGGACCATGACCAGTGATCAATGGCAATGAAGTGAGGACAAAGGCCTCCAACTGATGAAGAGTCTACTAATGGAACTCTAGAGTTGTCCTCAGGCATTTCATTAGCCTTATCGACAAGGTTTGAATGAGGCGGATGGTTCCACCTATGTCACAGGCAGAGAAGAATGAAGAAGCTGGAGAGTAAGAAGTGACCAGACTCAAGAGTGGCCGAGGGGAGCTTGCAAGCTTGCGCAAGGGTCCAAGGGGGCCTTTAAATAGGTGCGAGGTGGCCATGGTAACTAGGAATTATAGGTTAGGGTTAATGGGGATTAATGGTTCATAGTGGGTCTAGGTTGGGCGGGAAGTTCTGGAATGAAATCAAACCGTAGGATGAGATCTATGAGGTGGCACGAATCAAGGTGTACTGGTGCCAGCCGATTGGAGCTAGATCCACCATTGGATCATTGATGATAGGAATGGACAGCGAAGGTCACTTGAGTTCTTTGTGAATGAACAATGAACAACCTGGAGCTGTAGGTCTTTTAGAGATTTTGCAGGTTAAGCCTAAGAGGTGAAGTAATGTGAACATTGCACAAGAACCCATAAGTGGTTAAATTCATAACCAGCAAGCCCCTGAAGATTTACAAATCGACCCCTGACAACTTTTAAGTGTAGAGAATGTGAAGATTTGATCGTATACTTAGGATCTAAATTCATAACCAGCCCGCTCTCTCTCTCTCTCTCTCACAACACTCATAGCACTCTCTCTACACCGACGCACACACACACACACACACACCTATACTCTATTACAAATATATATATATATATATATATATATATATATATATATATATATATATATATATATATATATATATATATATATATACGTATACTTATATATAGTGATATATATATACATATATTTATATACATATATATATATATACATATATATATATATCTATATATATATATATATAGTTACACCTATATATATAGTAGTATTAGTATACTTATATACATATATATATATCTATATACTTATATATATATATATATACATATATATACGTATCTAGATACATATACCTATATACCTATATATATACATCTATACATATATATATCTATAACTATACATACATACACACATATATATATATATATATACTTAGCTACATATATCTATATATACATATATTACTATACATACATATATATACCTCTATATAGTTATATATACATACACAGATATATATATATATATATAGACACTTATACATATATATCTACATATATAAATATATACCTGTATATTTATAACCATATATATATATATATATATACATATAGATATATTTACATATATACATATATATATATATATATATATATATATATATTTTTTCACATTATTTACCATACGTTGTATCGTGGGAATATCTGCATCAGTTGCTGATATTCTCCGATACACGTGTACAAAAAGCGTGGTTACATACATCATCCACCATCCATCCCACACTCCACGCAACACCTAGTCCTGTTGGTTGCGTCTGTCTAGACGACGACTGACTAGACACCGTGCTACACTCCATCTCCGCCTCCACCCCCACCCCTTTATATACATAATATATACATATATATATATATTGTATTTACTTTATTTCTGTTTCACTTTCTTGTTAGTAAAAAGATAAAAAAATATATATAAAAGAGAAAAGATAATCTTTGACTTGCAGGTACCCCATCTTGCGAATAGCAAGATTCATTTTGGAACCTTGTTTTGGCTCAAAGCTAAGAACACAACTTTGAGGGTGTGCCTCAAGGACAAAGATTACCAGAAAAAAATCTAAATAAGAAAAACACCAAAAACACAATAAACGAACGGAAAAGACTCGTTGTAGGAAAGGCGTAGAAACTCGACTTGTACCCCACTTCCCTGAGTTCAACCCTGCGCCTAAAAGTGACAAGATAAAATCAAATAGGCCAGGTTAAAAATTTTTGTAAAGAGATGGTTAGGTCTAATTTAGGTTAACCACTATACACATTTCAACGATAAAATCACCATATTAACAACCTATCCGGGTCCGACCATACACATCACACTTTAATTATATTCTAATAGCCCTATGATTAAGTTAGACCCCTTAGCCCATATACAGGCAGTCTAAAATACAAAAAAAGTAGGTTCAGGCAGTATTCGGTGGTTCGTGGGGCTGCTAGGTGCTTTTACCTCATTTAACTTGACTCACATCACGCAACTGCTTTACATAACAGTTTTTTTTCTTCTCTTTTTTTTTTCGAGCAAACATCTCTTCTGTATGCATATCTACTAGCACAATGCCACAACACAACATACTGCTATATTTATCAGCACAACATAACACGACATACGTACTTTTGTATGTGAGGCATTCTTGGGGGTTTCCTTTTTTGGGGATGACCAAGAGGATCTCTAGTGGCTTATTTGCTGGAAGTGCCTATTCTCGGCATCGGTAGGGAACGGATAGGATGACGTATTTCTGACCTTGACATCAGTACCCTCCTTCAGCCGAGGATTCCACAGAGGACGATCATGACCATTCACCTCAGTCCTAGTTTTATCAGAACCCGATCTCTATGTTTATGCCTTATTTGGTGGTTCTCATACGGAATTTCTCATAGAATTAGTATGTAATAACTAAGAGCGAAAACTATGCCCAACTTCGAGTGTCATTATTGAATTATTCAGAATTAAAGATTCCTTACACTAGCCTTAGAGCACCAGTAGACTCTCTACTCTCATCTCACATATGTTTTGGTGGATCTACTAGAAGATGGTTCACCTGACTCCCTGATTGCTGTCCAAGGGTTCAGGAGAAGAAGCAATGGTTCTTCTCGACGAACTAGAGATGTCTATCGGTTTTCACAGTGGATCCATTGCAAATTCTACATGCAGGTGTGAGGTTATACTGGATTCTAAGCTTAGGAATCTACTAAAGAATAAATCTTCAATAAAACCTCTTGATAAAATGATTTAATCCCCCACTTGTTGGTAGAAAATTTTTAGTTTTTATGGACTACCCCCCCATGCCTAAGTGTTTGCATGCCCTCATGCATGAATAAAAGAAATTGGAATAAGGCAGGGTGTACGTGGATAGAAATCACCTGGAACTACTTCTGAGTTGTCGTTCAGCTCATGCCAACACTGCAATGCTGCACACTATATGCAAAACAATATGCAAAACTGAAATATGCTTTGTATATATGGTATGTATATATGTATACATGCTGAGTTTAATGCCTCCAACTAAGCAACTCATCAGTCACATGTCCTCGAGAAGATGTATCGTTTCGTCAATAGGAGGAGGTTCCTAGGCAAAAACAGTTTGAGGAGCTGGCCATTAACCGTAAAAACATGCCCAGAATTCAGGTCTCTAATTTGGACCACCCCGTTAGGATACGGGTGGACCACAAGAAATGACCCAGTCCACTTGGACTTGAGCTTTCCCGTAAATAATTTGAGTCAGGAGTCAAACAACCAGACCTGCTGGCTAGGTGCGAACTCCTTCCTCCGAATGTGTCGATCATGGAAAGCCTTCGTCTTGTCTTTGTATATTTTTGCATTCTCGTAAGCTTCCTACCTAATCTCCTCTAACTCACTGAGCTGGAGCTTCCTTTCATAACCTCCGGCCTCGAGGTTAAAATTACACTTCTGCACTGCCCAAAAGGCACAGTGCTCCAGCTCCATAGGAAGGTAACAGGCCTTTCGATACACCATGCGATATGGCGACATTCCAAGTGGGGCCTTGTACGTGATTCGATATGCCCATAGTGCATTAATCAACCGATCAGACCAATCCTTTCTATCAGGTCTAACCATCTTTTGAAGGATAAGCTCGATTTGACGGTTCGATACTTCAGCTTGCCCATTGGTCTATGGGTGATATGGGGTAGCAATGCAGTGTTGCACCCCATATTTCTTCAATAATGACCTGAAATGGGCATGGATGAAGTGACTATCCCCATCGCTTATCAGGGCGTGGGGAACTTTGAATCTCACAAAAATGAATTTCCGGATGAAGGATATAACAGTCTTATGATCAGCCCATCTTGTCGGGATAGCTTCAACCCACTTTGAGACATAGTCAACTGCGAGAAGTATGTACTCAAAGCCATAAGAGTTCGAGAAAGGGCCCATAAAGTTGATGCCCTAGACATCGAACACTTCTACGACAAGAATAGATTGGAGAGGCATCATGTCTCTTCGACTCATAAAATCGACTGACTGGTATCGCTCATAGCATTTGGCAAACTCGTGTGTATCTTTGAAAATGGTTGGCTACAAAAATCCCGACTGCAAAATCTTTGTAGTGGTCTTTCAGCTCGAGAAATGACCCCAACAAGCATCGTTGTGGCAGAAGGATAGCACACAAAAGATTTCCAAATCAGGGACGCATCTATGATCTGATCAGCCTCAATATGAAAGAGCAATGGGTCATCCCAAAAATAGAATTTAGCCTCCGAGATAAATTTGAGTTTTTGATCCTTGAATAATCCTGCAGGTAGCCTACCTGCGATGAGATAGTTCGCGACATCGACATACCAAGGAAACTCAATAGAGTTAATAGACAGTAGAAACTCATCCAGAAATTGGTCTGATATCGGCGGGAAGTATGGAATATAGTCTGGGTCTAGCTGAGACAAGTGATCCGCCACAACATAATGGGCTCCGGCTTTGTGGTGAATCTCTACATCAAACTCCTGCAAAAGAAGGATCCATCTGATAAGGTGGGGTTTAGCATCCTTCTTTGCCAACAAATGCCGGAGGGTGGAATGGTCAGTGCAGATAATAACTCTGGATCGGAGTAAGTATGACCTAAATTTCTCCAACCCGAATAGCACAGCTAGTAATTCTTTCTCAATGACTATACAGTTACACTGAGCCTCGTTCAGTGTTTTGCTAGCGTAGTATATTATGAATGGATGGCGCTCCCGACGCTTGCCAAGAATGACTTCAACAACGAAGTCGGAGGTGTCACACCTCATCTCGAAGTCGAGAAACCAGTCGGGAGGTTGGAGAATAGGTGCACTTGAAATAGTGCTTTGCAAGGTCTTGAAAGAGCTGAGACACGAGGAGTCAAAATCAAAGGGAGTGTCGGTTACTAGAAGATTCGTTAATGGACGAGCAATTTTCCAGAAATCTTGAATGAATCTTCGATAAAATCTGACATGCCCTAAGAACAATCTAATTTTCCTGACCGAGATAGGCAGAGGTAATCGTGAAATGATTTCGGACTTAGCTTGATCGACCTCGAGTCCATTAGAGGAGATCCTGTGACCTATTACAATGCCATCCCTCACCATAAAATGGCTTCTTTCCCATGAGAGTACTAGGTTAACTGCTGTACATTTCCTCAGGATCTTTGTGAGGTTATCAAGACAAGATGAAAAATCATCTCCAAACACGGAGAAGTCATCCATGAACACTTCTACGTAGTCCCTGATCATGTCTGAAAAGATGGCCATCATGCATCGCTGAAAAGTAGATGGTGCGTTGTAGAGGCCAAAGGGCATCCGCTTAAAAGCAAATGTTCCGAAGGGACAAGTGAAAGTCATCTTGTCTTGATCTTCTGGGTTGATCGCTACTTGATTGTACCCAGAGTATCCATCCGAAAAGTAGAAGAAACTACGCCTAGCCAACCATTCTAAAATCTAATCAATAAAGGATAAAGGAAAATGATCCTTTTTGGTAGCCAAGTTTAGCTTCCTATAATCAATGCAGACCCGCCAAGAAGTTATGGTGCGGGTCAGGATGGATTCACCCATTTCATTTTTTATCATGGTAAGTCCCGCCTTTTTGGGCACAATCTGAATGGGACTCACCCACTAGCTGTCAAAAATTGGATAGATAATGCCCGCGTCTAGCCATTTAATGATCTCGTTCTTGGCAACCTCCAACATATTTGGATTTAGGCACCTCTGAGGTTGTCTCGACGGTCTCACCCCTTCATCAGTGTAGATATGGTGAGTGCAATATGAGAGGTGAATCCCACGGAGATCAGCAATGCCCCACCCGATAGCTGCCCTATGTGCTTGTAGAACGAAGATCAACTGGTGTTCCTGGTCTGGAGTCAAGTGAGCATTGATAATCACGAGATACGTCTTACTTTCTCCTAGAAACATGTACCTAAACAAATTAGGTAAGGGCTATAACTCTACTAGAGGAGGGTGGGGAGAGGGTTTATGCAGGGGAAGAGAGGAAGCAACAGTGGAAATCTACTGATCCTGACTAATGGAAAATCCGTCTACAGTGGTCATGTAATCATGTCTTAAGATATCAGTGCTAGATAGGATAGAATAGTCAGGATTAGGGGTGTTAGGAGCATATGAACACCCATGACAAACAGATCCATGGGATGAAATTTGTATGTCATTAGTCTCAGTCCCATGTGGACCGCGATCTAAGACCCCTGATAGTGAGGATGAATGTGCCATTGGGTCGCTGCAGAGGAGCCCAATGTTCCCACAAAAAGCTGAATCTTCATCTTCACCATCCTCCTCGATTAGATCACAATCAAAGTTCTTTGATGCCCTGAAAATGTCCAGTCTAAGCTTTCCGTTCCCTAGGGAAATCTCCATGCACCCCGATGCACAGTAGATGTTCGCACGGGCGATTGCAAAGAACGGGTGACCTAGAATAATCGATGCATCATGGAGATTAGGAGGAACCTCCATATCAAGAACAAAAAAGTCCACTAGAAAGCAGAATCCTTGGACTTTCACAATCACATTTTCAACCACCCCCTCGACGTTTTCACCGATCGATCAGCCAACTGTATGGTAACTGAGGTGGGCTTTAACTCCCCAAATCAGAATTGATCAAATACTGTAGTGGGAGTTAGGTTGATGGATGACCCCAAATCAAGAAGGGCCCTATCAAAAGGGGAATCCTACAAAAAGTAGGAAATCAGTGGTGTGCCTGGGTCCTTCTTTCTAGACGATAAGTCGGCTAAGATAACAGCGCTGGCTTCCTCAAATAATATCGCCTGTCGTCAGATTTTCTGTTGTCACTTCGGAGTACAGTAGTCCTTGAAGAACCTAGCAACAATAGGGATGTGATCTATTGCTTGGAGGAGAGGAACCTGAATGTGAACTTCCTTGAACATAGATTTCAGGTCCTAGAAATTCCGCATATCCTTTTTCAATGTTGAATCTCACGTTAGAGACGTGGGAAAAGGGACGGGAATCTCAAGGTCTAGGGGCTTCTTTCCTTTATCTAATGAAGATGGCTTGTGAGAGGAAGAGGGTTGTGAGCCATCTTGCTGTAGAGAGTAAGAAAAATCATTACCCGCTTGCCTAGGTAGCAGGTTGTGTGTAGCGTACTGTACATGAGGTGGCAGAGGAGCAGCTAGGGTAGAATACGTGGGGTTTGGCAGTAGAGGTGGCTGACCGAGCCCATAACCAGGTGGTGTAGGAGGTTCTTGTAGAACAGCATGTGCCTGCCCCTGTGGTGTTTGGAATCTAGGCGGGGTGCCCTGACTCTACACATATCTCAGGTTTGGGACAGGTTGGGAGGGCAAAGCTCCCTGTGGCCTATGCTCCTACATCATCTGGCTTTGTGTGTTTTGTATGCTCTAAATTTGGTCAACCATTCCTTCATTATTTGTAGGTTTTCATGAGTAGATTTTCGAATTGACTACTGCAATTCCTCCTTCAGAGACTCCAAAGGGTCGACCTGCTTTAGAGGGTAGCTGGTAGCTTGGTGCAGCAGTTGGTAGATAGAGCGTGTCTGTTGCTGCAACAGGAATGGCTGCTGCCTTGGGTATGTGTTCTACGCATTCCCATATTGCCTGGTCTGGTAGTGTGGAGCTTGACTCGGTCTCTGTGGGTTACCAAACCAGGAGAAATTGGGATGCTAGAGCCAACCAGGGTTATGCATCTCAGAATACGAGTTGGTACGCCCGTAACCCTGAATAGCATTGACATCTTCATAGGCCTAAGACGTCTCATATGTAAATTCATCAAAAGAATACGCACTCGCATCATCATGTGGTGCCTAACCCTGATTGTATGACGCTAGATCCACATTGTTCACGTGTTCCTGGTATGCAGGATCTCACAGAGATGGAGAGCAACCATCCCGAGTGAGTGGATATATATGAGCAGAGGGAGCTCGGGATGATTGAGAGGAGTAAGATGGAGTAGTGTTGCCAGAAGATCCAAATCTCGCTCGCATTAATTCATCAAGCTTCTTATCGAGCAGATCCACCTTATCCAGCTTTTTGGTGATAATGTCCATGTCGACTCGAGCAGACTCGACGTGAGCTTTATGGACACTAACTCGTTGATGTCCAGGTCGCTGGAACTGGTTCATTGAAACGGCATTCATTGAGTTCTCTGCTAAGGACTCAAATAGTTCAAATGCACTATTCTCATCATTCATGAGGAAATTCCCACCGCTAGATGCACCGGCCCGATACCGATGTGTGTCATCCAGCCCATGGTAAAAGACTTGAGCAAGGTGCCATCTAGGTACACCATGGTGTGGGCACTTCCTGAGAAGATCGTGGAATCTATCCCAGGTGTCATGTAGCTTCTCTCCAGGGCCTTGGGCAAAGGTCATGATCGTACGCCTCATAGCATTTGTTTGACCAATGGGGAAGAACTTTTGGAGGAATTCGCGACATAATTCCTCCCAGGCTCCAATTGGCCTCCTGATAGTCTTGAACCAATAAGCAGCTTTATCTTTGAGAGAAAAAGGAAAAAGCTTCATGAGAACAATTTCGATATCTACATTCCTGGGCCGAACTGACTCTACAATCCAACTCAGATCTTCGATGTGCTGGAAGGGATCCTCATTCGAGTTTTTCCGTGGAAATGAGTCTGAATCAGACTTATGATATTCGGCTTCAACTCGAATGTGTCTCCGCCTGTGGGAATCCGGACTTGAGGTGCTATAATTGTTGCCACCGGATCGTAGAAGTCCCGCATTTGTTCTCCACGTGGTGGATGCTGCATCTTGTCAAGTGTTGTGAGAATCCTATTGATGCTCTACTCGTATTTCCGTTCAGTTTCCTCGACCCTGGCTTCCAGACGAGCCATTGGGTCCTGATTCTCAGGGTCCTGACCAACTCAAGGATCGGGATTAGCCATCTCAGCTAATCAAGTGGAAGAAGGTTGGGAAGAAAGGTCGGCCAAGAATCGCCTTTGCTGCCTTGGGTTCGACTCCCAAGGTCCCACAAGTTTAGGTCCTAACGACCTTCTTCCTTACATACACCAACTCAAAGGGTTGGTGTAGTCAAGCAGAACAAGGATAAGGCATTGTTAATCAGAGTGATCCTTTAGATCAGATGATCGAATTTTTCATTTAAGTTTGTGTTATTGAAGAAAACTCGGCGAGAGACCGACTGCAAGGAATTCCCACCTCTCAGGCTAACCCGGCTAGGCTGGTTACGAGGGGACTACGAGGAAGGTTCTTCCTTCAGCTTTCACCTCTGATTTCGTTACCCCGCAGCCGCGATCGTTTGATGCTACCCCACAGGCTTAGACACAAGTTTTGCAAGAGAGGTTGAAACTACCCAGTAGTTTCAAGCCAAATGTAGGTTATTTGATATATTTTCATCAATTTTAACATGTTTCTTCAATTTAGTAAATGGCGAGTGGTCCACAAGGTAACTCACCTCACCGACTAACTCTTGGGCTCGACGGAGTCCAAGTTAGTCTATGTGGTCCTATTGGCTCATGCACTTATAAGTTTTTTTCAAATTGAAGACCACAATTCAAATGTATACTCTCAAGTAAGATGGAATCCAAATGATTTGAAACTTGGCAAGAAGATTCCTTTTCCAATAAGCTTTTCAAAGTATTTTTCCAAAATTTTTGCTATTTTCAACAAGTAGTTATGAATTTTTAACAAACCAGGGGTCAAATCTGGGATTTAGACCCCATGTTGGTTTTTCTGTTGGAAACAATATCAAATATGCTCCAAAAATTTTGTAAAAATATGATAACGAAAGCTAATTTGATTATCTTTCAAGCCCTACCAATCGTGAGTAAATCCAATTTGCATGTTGGTCAGAGTTGATTTCTAAAGTTCATAAAAGTTCTATTTTCAAGCAATCTGACCTATATGTACTCCTTGAATTTTTAAAAATTCCACGGATGAAATTTCTTTTTGGGAAAGGTGGTGTTGGAAAGATAATTTAAAAATCTAGTTCCAGTCTGAATTTCAAAATTTTTGGAGCATCAGAAACACAGCTATTGAATTTTAAAGATGGCAATCAATTTCTGGCCGAGTTTCTAACAAGAATGTGTGCACCTGATTTTCGCAATGCCTACTTTGCCTTGTTCGTCGCTTTGTGTGGTTCAACTTACACACAAAAATACTATGTTAGAGCTGAAATCAAAAGTCGCCATGCCTCCCTGGCAATGGCGCCAATTTGTTTGGGGCATAGATCGCGTAAAAGATAAATGTGTTGTAGTATAGTGCGAAATACATCTCAACAAATAAATTAACGGAACTGGTGAATCCCATTCAATCACAGGGAGGCAGAAAGTGCTTTTGATTTCATGCTTTTGTTTCAAATATAAAGACTAAGTAGAAGGAACAATTAGTCACAATATTTATATCACAAGGAGAGATTGAACAAGAATTGGATACATGCATTTGAATAAAACATAAAATAAATAAACTACTATTGTAACATAACAAGAGCACCACGAGTGGTCCGTGGTGACCTTCTAAAGAGGTTGAGGATAGTAGCAATGATCCACCGAGGTGGCTCAATGGACTCTTCAGAAGAAGATGCAGAGACGGAGGCAGAGAAGATGGGAAGAAGATGAAGGTAGAGGAGCCGTAGAAGGAAGAAGAAGAAGAAATCTAATTGAATGCCTCCAAAGGGGACCCTTAGGCCTCTTTTTCTAGTTGTTGTGAAGGGTATTTAGGGCATTGGAGCCCTTAATTTTGTGCAATAGCCTTAGGTTGATCAGATCCGTTGATCGGGAGATTAACGGACATGATTAGGCCTAAAAATACCCTCCAAATCCTTCTCCATTCGTGGATTCAATCTGGTGCTGACATGTGGCGCAACGTGCACCCTTGGATTTCGAATGCACGGCCTCCGCTCTCCCATGCTCGTGCTTCCACCTTCGCATGCACCGCATAGCCTCCAAACACGCCTCAACTCCTTACACCATCTCAACAGTCCGATCTCTCGATCGATGGCTTAAAAGATCATGCGTTGTGCCCTCTTGAATCCTAAGGCGCGCATCATCACACGCATCCGCATCTCCATCGCATCCACGTGCGCCACGCGACCACCCCTGTCACCGCTTGATGAAGATCCTATGATCAACCGCGTCCGCGCTCGTCTTTTATGATTTCATGTTGGGCGTGCCTCAAACCTGCGTCGATTGCTTAGGCATGAAGGCATTAACCAACACACTATGGACGTGTTTGTGTCGAGTTTCCAATCTTCGCACGAACACTCTCAGCCGTTGGATGAAGATCCAACAGCTGATCTTGTCCTTCATTGATGAGGCGCGGTGAGGCGGTTGACGTGGATGCATCGCGGCCATTGGATGATGATCCAACGGCCCACGTCTTTCCTTCAAAGATTGGGGTGTGGTGAGGGGCGGCAACGATGGTGCCACGTGACGCCATCGTGGCCATCCATCTTCCTTTCTTTGTAGATAGTGCTATAGGCCTCCAATCGGGTTGATTTTTGCACCGTTGGAATGCGATCATTTATTCGGATTCACCCGTGCAGTTAGATTTGTCATATGAGGTCCAGATCTTCTTCAATTTTCCCCTTGGATCTTGCTCTTTTGCGAACTCCATAGGATGCTACAAGAGTCTGATTGATGCGATCTTGGAAGCATTGGACTCCTTTCGTCGTTCTAAACAAATCCATAAGGTTGGATTGGTCATCCGCAGCCCCAAATTACCTACAATGAGTAAGACCTCTCAGATAGCATAGTAAAATGCACAAAACATATAAATCAATTACAATGCAAAATATGATGCGTATGAATGTAGAATGCCCATGTTAAGCTAGGTTCTGGCTTAATTCAGGCGAATTAGGGCCTATGATTGTTGTGCAATCAGTGGGTGCTGGGGAGCAAGTTGAACTATATGTGCCTGTTACTCACGTGTGTTATTTTGGTTAATCCTATTAACGTTTATAAGGTTGGGGACGGGTTGGGATGGCAACATCTCGTGTTGTCTAGCATCAACTAATTGGTCCAATTGTCCCATCAAGTCTATCCTCAATAGATTCATTTCTTCTTTATGTCTCAAATTCATTCTCGCATTTCCTTAAGGACTAAACTCAAATCAAATGGGTGGGTTTCTTGAGTAGGATGAAGTTGGTAAGTTTATGGTTGTGTGTACCTACTAGGTTGCCCATAACTATTTTACCTAGTCAAGTTAAGACCCTGGGTGGGTTTCTGACTTGTCTAGGCAAAATTAGGATGGTTATGCCATCTAAGGTTGAAGGTGTTAGAATATGGGTCATTTCTAGTGTATCCCTGCATTGCATTAGCATCCTCAGAATAATTAGCCATCAAGATGCCTAACTCAGAATTTGAGGGCATCAAGGTCTCTTCTTAGTTCCTAGAAAGAGATGGGTCCAAGTAAAGTTGGCTCATGGGTGGAGCCATGGTCAGGCCATTAATATTATGCACTACTTCCTGACCTCAAGGGTTGGGGAGTTGGGTGCGAGTTAACATAGAAATTCTTTGGGTAGGCATAGTATTTACTTGGGAATGTGTACCTAAGGAATTCTCACCCTTCAAAAGGTTATCTAATTTCTTATCGAAATTCTCTACATTTTTTCCAACAAGTTCCACCTTATCCAATCATTACGCAATCAGTTCTTAATCAACCGAATTTGAATCATCCTTAATTTCATAGACTCTGCTCCTTGGTTGATTTGATCTGCTGACAGCAGACATTGAGTCATTGTTTAGGAAATTTTCACTCATGTTCTCAAATAATTCAAAGGATCCCTCAACACCTTTGCTTAGAAAATTGCCCCCATATGCTACATCAACAAAATTCTTCGAGTTGTCACTTAACCCATAATAGAAAATATGGGCCAAGTGCCACTTGGAAATCCCATGATGAGGGCATTTCCAAGCTAAGTCATTAAATCTCTCCCAAGCTTCATGCAATTGTTACCCAGGGTTTTGCTTGAAAATTGTAATGGCACATCTAAGAGCATTTGTTTTTCCTATGGGAAAGAATTTCTAAAGAAAAGTGCTTCTCAAATCTTCCCAAGTTAAGATTGGTCTACCAATTATCCTCAACCATTGAGCAATTTTATCTTTTAAGGAAAATGGGAACAATTCATCATTAAGGTATCCTCATTCATGTTCCTTAGGCCAAAGGTCCTTCCTATGTGTAGAAGTTCTTCAAGGTGATAGAAGAGGTCATCAGAGTTGTGGCCATGGAAGTGGGGAATCATATTGATGATTTGTGGTTTGAGCTCAAAATCATCCCCATCCTGAGGTACCCTAACAAAAGGTTCAGGTTAGGTATTGAGAGGATTGTAAAAGTCCTTGAGAGGGTGGTCTGCTCTCCCATTTTGGAGTTGGGTAATGGCCTGTACTATGACCTGCATCTGTCTGTCATGATGCTGGCCCTACCTATCAATCTACCTCTGTAAAAGAGCCATTGGATCTAGATTTTCTACCTCCTCCTCAACATCATCTTCCTCATGGTGACTAGCCATTGAAGAAGATTTAGATTCAAATTTTGGAAAATCAAGTCCTCTCCTAGGATTTCTCTCTAGAGGTGGTAGCAGATCAGGATTTAGAGATCTTCTACCTTACATGCACTAGAAGAATGTCTATAGATGAGAGAAAGAAGACAGATGCGAGAATACCCACCCTCACAGTACAAGCAATCAAGCTAATCCTTAAAGTGTAAACCCTAATTGAGCATACTCCTAGCTCCCCAAAATACGACTAGGTTAGATCAACCCTTGAATTACTTGGTTGGCCAAAAGGGTGGGACCCCCTAGGACACCCCACATTGTGGGACACTACTAAGGGTTAATGTCATTACCGCACCAACCTTTCTTATCACCAGTGGGTCCAAATAGACAAGGCCTTAACCTTAGCCCAATCTAATTTCAAGTTACCAAGCAGATTAGTCCTACCTATGGCACATCTACTCAATTTTAGTCTTTGGCTTGAAGTGTTATTGGAATATGATGGGCATTAGGGGGTGTTGCCCTTAAAATTGATTTCAAAAGGTGAAGTGCTCAATCAAGGGGTTCACAACACAAGCTTAGTTGATGTGATTGCTTTTAAGGTTCAAATACTTGTATTAGTGACTTTTAGGATTCACTTGGGTAAATATCTTCAAAAAATGGTTCTGATGAGACAAACAAGAGGTTTTACAAGTGCCAATTGATTGATAGATTTCCTTTAAGTATAAAGATGCAAGTGTGCTCTACCTTAATGTAAAACCCTAAGAGCAGATAATGCTAAATGATGGAATTTAATTCCAAAACAAGGTAGTGCAACCCAATCAATGTAATCAATTGGTCTTATTGCACCACCAACTAGTCACTCAGAAAATATTTTTTCAAAAATTTTAATGCACGTTTTCTACTTTTTTCATATTTAAAGTGTACTAAAGGTTCTATAGTCTATTTTGACCCCCGTTAGTGATAGTGTATTCCATGTAATCAACCGTGCACCAAATATTTTTTTCAGATTTTTTCATGATTCTACATTATCACAAGAATCCAACAAAATAAATTTTAGATAAATCAGAGTTGTATAAAAACTCCTGCAATCTTTTAAAGTCAGAAAAATCAGGAATAATAATAGACTTGATAGCAGTTTAGTTCGTGAATTTTCAAAATTATTTTATAAATTATAATGATGCAAAATTTGGATGTGTTCTTCCTTACTTCAATACCCACATCCAGAAGAAATTTCATAATTTTTGAACTTGTAAAATTTTGGGAATTGAATTTTGAAAATAAAAGTTTGTTGCAGCCTAAAATATAGAAGGTGGTTTTGTTGACTTTCAAAAGATAATACCCACCAACAAGAGTTTTTTTTTTTTTTGAAAGTAAGAAAATACTAACCTAAGAATCAAGCAAAGCACCTAATTTTTATTTTTTGATTTTTTTTCCCGAAAGCAAAGGTAACCTAATCTAAGATACAGGAACTTATCTGAGAATAAAAACCTGCAATTTTTTTGTTGTTGCGTTTCTTCTCAAATTTCTGTGCCTCTTGCACACACGAAATCAATAGAAGTAAAGAAGGTTTGAAATCTCAAGTAAGCACTAAAGATAAAAGCTTCAAGAATAACTTTGTTGCCTCCACGGTAATGGCGCCAATTTGTTCGTCCTAAAATGCGTAGAAAGATTTTTTTATTATTGTAGTTGCGAATCACACCGAAACAAATAACATTTATAAATCTTTCGGTAAGTACTGAATCGTTCGTAGGGAGGCAAAATGTGATTCTTAAAGCCTTTCATACTAATCAATCTAATCTAATAAAAGCACATAAAGATAGACAAGATATCCATTGAATCAAACTCCTTTAGATTGATCAAATCTGTCGATCGGGAGATCAACGGATCAGATTGACCACCAAAGAACCACTATCGTGCCTTCTTCGTACGGATGCACCAAATGCGCCAGGTGGCACCTCCACGGCCGCTCGATCACTGCCTCGTAGCTCCTCACACGTGCGCACGTTTGATTTCAGTCGTCCGATCTCACGATCGAACGACACAAGATGCACGCCGCACTACCTCTCCGCTCTTCCCAATTCGCATATATAGTCATGTCCACCCACGCTTTATCATGCCCATTCATTCGTACCACCTCATCTAATGCACCTCCATGCGCAACGTAGCCCATCGCATGTCGCTCGATCATTATCTAACGATTCTATTTCATTCAAGTGCACTGTGCCTTTGATTTGTCACTCTACATGATTCAAACTCACACTCACGCTTCGCATTTGAAGGTGAAGAACAATGCACTACGTGGGCACTTTGTCGCATTTTTGGTTTTGTGCACTGCTACCCTTAGCCATTGGATGAAGATCCAACGACTGAGGTGAAGTCCTCTTGGATGAAGAGCATGGGGAAGGCGACGTGGCTTCATCATGGTTGTTGGATGAAGATCCAACGACCCACGTTTTGTGCTTCAATAGTTAGAGCATGGAGGTAGGCCGTTGGGATGGTGCCACATGGTGCCATTCTAACCATTCATCTTCCTGCCTTTGTAGTTTGTGCTACAGGGCTCCAATTTAATTGATTTTTGTGTCGTTGGATTGAGATTGTTAATTTGGATACATCTGTGTGGTCAGATTTGGCATCTGAGTTTTGGATTTGTGCCATCTTACCCCTTAGACTTTAGTCTTCCATGGACTGAATGTGATGTTATGGTAGTTAGATCAAGACGATTTTGAAAGCGTCGAACTCCAATCGTCGTCCTGATCAAATCTGTACGGTCGGATTTATCATCCGTAGCCCTGAATCATCTGCAGTTAATATCGCCTCTCACTTAGAGCATAAAATAGCATTATTATTAATAAAGCTAACAAATCAACTATGATGCAAAATATGCTACTCATGCATGTTATTCCTAAGTTAAGCTAAAATCTAACTTAATTCAGGTAGATTAGGTCCTGTGATTGTTGCGCAATCAATGTGAGGGTTAATATATTGCTGAGCTTGATCTATAAGCTACTAGGAGGTGAGTTGAAGCCTAGCCCTGTTATCCTCCAAGTAGCTGACAGATCACTCAAGACACCACGCGAGCTTTTAGAAGATATCCTGGTGAGAGTGGACTTCTTTCCAATTAATTTTCTGATATTAGACACTGGCCCATCCAACATACCTACCAGACCTTCCATTATCTTAAGGCATCCCTTTTTGGCTACTGCCAATGCCTCCATCAATTGCAAATAAGGGGCTCTAAAGATGGGCTTCGGAAATCAAAAAATCTAACTGAATGTGTTTAATGCCTATAAATAGCCTGGATTGGAAGATTGTTCCCAAATAGAGGTGATCAATGAGATTGTAGATGAGACAACACCAACTCTTTTTTGTAATGATCCTCTCCAAATGGTGATCTCTAAAGACCATACCCCGACTCTTGAAGAATGTGATGGAGATATGCCAGAATTAGAAGAGCTCCTAGGTGTCAAGGCCAAGTCCCACTCCCCACCAAGGACAATGAAGGTAGATCCTCTATTGGAGGTAGGTACATCGAACCTAATTCCCTCGATTCAGAAAGCTCCCGAATAGGAGCTTAAACCACTCCTAGAGTCTGTCAAGTATGTTTTCCTTGGAGCTAACGATATGCTCCCTGTCATCATCTTGACTACTCTATCAGAGACGCAAGATATAGCCTTGATTGAATGCCTAAAATGACACAAGGAAGCCATTGCTTGGACTATAGCTAATATCAAAAGGGTTGACTCAACTCTCTGCATGCACCACATTTACATGGATGAATCCGTGAAACCCTTCCGAGATATGCAGATACGATTAAACCCCAACATGCAAGAAGTGGTGAAAAAGGAGATTTTAAAGTAGTTGGATGCTGGGATAATTTATCCCATTTTTGATAGTAAATGGGTCAGTCCTATTCATGTAGTGCCTAAGAAGGTAGGATTCGCTATTGAGACAAATGAAAAAAGAGAGACAGTCACCACCAAACCATCAACTAGATGGAGGGTTTGCATAAATTACCGCAACCTAAACACCACAACCTAGAAAGACCACTTCCCTTTACCATTTATTAATCAGATACTAGAGAAATTGGCAGAGAATAAATACTTCTTTTTCCTCAATGGATATTATGGGTACAATCAGATCGCCGTCTTTTTGGATGACTAAGAGCATACTACTTTGACGAGTCCTTATGGCACATTTACTTTCTGTCGGATGCCATTTGAGCTATGTAATGCTCCAAGAACATTTCAGCGGTGTATGATGTCAATCTTTTCGGACATAATTAACAAGTTTGTAGGAGTTTTAATGGATGACTTTTCCATCTATGGCAAGTCATTTGACCATTGTCTCTCGCATTTAGAAAAAATTCTCACCTGCTGCGAAGAGACAATATTGGTGCTCAGGTAGGAGAAAAGCCATTTCATGGTTCAACAAGGCATTGTTCTTGGGCATGTAGTGACTAAGTGAGGTTTAGAAACGGACAAAGACAAGGTTGAGTCCATTTCCAAGCTTCCACCGCACACCAATGTCATGCAAATCCAATCATTTCTGAGCTATGCAAGCTTTTATAGGCACTTCATTAAGGATTTTAGCAAGATTTCTAGGCCACTTTGTTTCTTACTAGAGGGCTCTACCTTCATTTTCGATACAAAGTGTGCCAATGCCTTACAAGTCTTGAAGGAAGCCCTCATAACTGTGCCTATTCTGAGAGCACCTGATTGGACCCTCCCATTTGAGTTGATGTGCGATGCCTCGTATTTTTCCGTGAGAGCGATGATGATAACGCCATCATGAGCCATAACTAACTTCATTTAGTCAGGATTAATTGACAAATTCTCCTACATGATCGCTTGAGAGACATAATTTCACATAAATCCATTCTAAGGAGAAAACACTAAATCAGGGTTAATTCTATAGTTTTAACATCACATCATTAATGTAGAGTAACCATGAGTTTTTCCAGAGGTTAATTGAAGGTCTAAAAAGCATTCAAGTCCAATGAGTAGGTCCATACAGACAGAAATGGGGTTTCACGTGTTTCGAGAACCAAATCAAAACACAAAATCCTAATTTTAGACCTGCTTGAATTAAAGAGGTTTCGATCAAGATAAAATTCATCTAAAATTCCTAAAATTCATATAAAAATATTCTAAGAGGTTTGGTACCCTTTGTTTGACTATCTGAACCTATTTTAACATTGAACAGAGTCTTAGACGAAAGTCTGCCCTAATTTTGGTTTCTACGTAAATTACCTAGTCAAACTTGGTCAAAAATCAAATCTGACTTCACCATTAGATTCCTTGAGTCTAAATTAGATTTGTACCAAAATTTGAGCCTAATTAGAGTCCATCTTGACCAAGTTGCATTTCAGTTCAGAACTCTCCATGCATCACACTTGGACTCCTATCTTTTGTGTTTTCATTACAAATAAGCCCCTACCTTTTGAGCACTCTTGTAGTTGAGTCCAACCACCATCTTCTTCCTCGCAAGAAAGCAGAGGAATAGAACCCAAAGTCGGCTGGATCCTAATTGGGATTCCTTCCTCATTTGACCTCCAAATCCCTCCAAATTTGGAGGGATCGAGGATCAAATCATCCTCTACCATCTGCACCTACTTGATTGACCCAATTAGAACCTAAAAAGCTCCATGGCTCTTCAAGATTCACAAAAGGGAAACACTCTGATTCCCAATCAGATGTACAAAATTGATGGGATTCTTGGCCTAAACGTGCTCTATATAAGCTTCTCTAGATCAGGCCTTGCTCCTTAGCTCAATTCAAGCCTCAATTCTTCAAATATTTGTCTCTTCAGCTGCCTCTGCCGTAGCTTCAGCGAGTCTCATCCAACCCCCTTCGTCACCCTCTACCACATACCATACGTAGAGGGATCGTATTCATCTCCTTCCGCTCCTCGACGGACAAATCAGGAGCTCCCAAGTCCTCTTCTTCCCCATCGTTCCCTCATCGGAGGATTCTCCCTCTCCAGCACTAGCTCCCTCTCTGGCACCAGCCAATCAAAGCCAGCACCTTTCCCTCCCTTTCGTCCGTTAGTTAGGTTCTCAAACTCTCCCTATCCTTCTCTAGATCCTCCTCAACTCCTTTATTCCCCAATTCAACCCACAACCGCCTCTCTTCCCCACCATCTTCTTCTACTCTGGTCGCACACCAGTGAGGTCACTCTAGCACCATACACCACCAAACACCCCCCGCGTCACCTCCAAAAGCATCGCCGCCTCACACTCACCAAAACCCCTCAAGAAATTGAGTGTTCCACACTTCCAAAACCACCACCGAACTCCACCTCCTTCGCACACCAACTCCGCCTCCAATAGCCTACTATCGAGCATCTCACGCCCTAATTCCACCACCAGTATAATCGCAACCTCTTGGCTAAGCTTTTGAGCATTCTAACTAGGGCGATAAGCCCGTGTTTGTGCTTTTCAAGTGCTCACCGTCTCCGCCTGTCGCAACTGTCATCTCCACCTCTGTCTGCCCTACTCCGACCACCCTCGGCTGCCATTCTACTTCCAGGTGCTGCGAAATCCCTCTATGACACGATCTAGGCTTCCAATTGGAGAGAAGCGCCTCAACAGCAGCTGCAATCAACGTAAGTCCTCCAACTGCTGTGAGCGGAAAAGAGGAGGTGGGATAGTCCCACCTCATGAGCAAATGCATCTCCAACTGCACATAAATTGATTTCCTATTCTTAGCTTTCCGTCCAAGAACACGAGGGGTCAGGTCCCTCACACGCACGCCCCCACGCACTCCTCACCCGCGATCACGCTTACGAGTCTAGACCCTGTATGAGACCCGATTACCTAAGTCCGGATCCAATTATGCCTGGTTATGAGAGAGAGGAGAATTTGTGAGGAGGAGAGGGGAGGGTTTTGCTATGGCTTGATCTACCTCGAGGTGCGTGCTGAAGGCTAACACTTAGCCTCTGAGGTGCTTGTGTGAGCCTTATGCTGTGCTTGAGGATCCTTGTGCCTTGAGAAGCTTGGTGCCCTTGTGCACCTTAGTGTGGTTCTGAGCTTGACACTTAAGGCATCTGATGGTTGTGGCCAACATCTGACTTGGCCTTTGAGGTGGTACTATGGTAGTATTTGAGTTGATACTTGGTATTTGATCTGGCATGGAATTTGAGATTAGTGGTTCAAGGCCACTGTTGAGATATTTGATTAAATTGCTATACTTGGGATACATGCTTAATTAAGATAATAATTGGTGATTTAAATAACCATTGTTTTGCTCCTCTCTTTCTATTTATCTCATGCATTCTTGAGATATTATTGATTATTATTGAATATTATTCTTGATCAGTTTATTAATTGAATATCATTTATTTGGCACTTAATTTATTGTACTCATTAATTCTGAATATGATTAATGTGTAAATTCCTTTTACTCCCTGCAAATGACCTCGGACTCCAACTAGATTTTGAGTTTTATAAATTTAAATGTTTTGCATGATGTTGTCAACTATACTATAATACATTTTCTAAACAACAACGATTTTGCCTAAACAAGCGGTCCTTGGTCAAAGGGTTGATAAAAAGCCTCATGTACTTTATTATCCTAGCAAGACCCTTACTGGTCCACAGCAAAACTACACTTTGATAGAAAAAGAACTTCTTGTGATAGTTTTTGCTTTGGAAAAGTTTAGTTCTTATCTTTTAGGATCTAAGGTTGTGGTGTATGCTAATCATTCTGCCTTAAAGAATTTGCTTGCTAAGAAAAACACCAAACCTAGGATTATTAGATGGATTCTGTTACCGTAGCAGTTCGACCTTGATATCCATGATAAGAAAGGGGTCGAGAATGTAGTAGCAGATCATTTATTCAGGATCCCAGTTGAGGCTTCAACCTCGTCAGGAGATATTCATGACACCTTTACTAACGAAACTGTGATGCCGGTACACCCGACAACCCCTTGGTATGCTGATGTCGTCTACACTTGGTCACTGGCGAGATCCCCAATAGGTGAAATAAGTAGAAGCGAGATAGATTTCTCACTGACACTAAGAATTATCACTGGGAGGATCCCGAACTCTTTAGAATAGGCTGTAACCAAGTCTTCCATAGGTGTGTTTCAGAGGAGGAGCAACTGAGTGTTTTAAATTTTTGTCATACACTACACTGTGGAGGACACTTTAGTGCTAAGAAGACTGCTTATAAGGCTCTCCAATCTGGTTTCTAGTGGCCCTCACTATTCAAAGATACTCATACTTATGTGGAGGCATGTCTTCGTTGTCAATAGGCTGAAATGATCGGGAAATAGGATGAGATGCCCTAGTAGCCTATTCTTCCTAATGAGATATTCGACGTCTGGGGTATAGATTTCAAGGGCCCCTTCCCATGATCCCATGGCTATGAATATATCATTGTGGCTGTTGATTATGTGTCAAAATGGATAGAGAACATCTCAACTAGGACCAACAATCACTCAGTGATCCTAAATTTTGTTAAGGCCAATATCATTTCCTAATTTGGTTGCTCAAGGACAATCATTAATGATGGGGACCTCATTTCAGGAATGCTCACTTCACCCATCTACTCAAAAGTCTTAGTGTCACCCACAAAGTGGCCACCCCTTATCATTCGCAAACAAGTGATAGGTCAAGGTGTCCAGTAGGGAGATCAAAAGAATCCTTGAGAAAACTATAAGACTCGATAGGAAAGATTGATCGAAGAAATTTGATGATGCACTATGAGCTTAAAGAACTACATATAAGACTCCTTTAGGTATGTCTTCCTTTCATATAGTGTATGGTAAAGCCTGCATTTGCCTATTGAGATTGAGCATAAGGCTTATTGGGCTATCAAGAATGTCAACATGGATCTTGAGAAAGCAGGCAAAGCGCACTTATTAGAACTGGCAGAGCTTGAAGAGTTGAGGAATGAGGCCTATGACACTGCTCAAGCTTACAAAGAATGCACAAAGATATTTCAGGATAAACACATCCTCAGGAAAACCTTTAAGCCCAATCAACGAGACTAGCTTTTCAATTCCAGACTCAAGCTATTCCCTAGGAAACTTAAGTCCCATTGGAATGGGTCGTACACTATCACGCAGGTGTTCCTTCGCAATGCTATTGAGATCCAAAATCCCTCATCTAGTGAGACTTTCAAGGTAAATGGCCAACGTTTGAAACTATGTTACTCTTTCTAACGGCTAGATTTTGGACACCTACAAGTTGAAGGTGCCTTAGCTCCAATCACTCTCTACCTCAGGTAATATCTTTCCTTGATTTTTACCTTTCAATGAGAACATTGTCAGAGCTAGGCATGGGGGATTATAACTTGAGGTTGTACATAGCATTTAAACAAATTTTGCATGCATGTAGTAGGGCATTAGTAGCTATATATATATATATTGTGAAAAAAGAAAAAGAGGAGAAAGATAGAGAGAATAAAATGAGCAAAATTGTGTTAGTCCCAACATGTGATTCTGGAGGAGTTTACCTAAGTTTTGGGATGAAACAAATAATGAATTAAGACCTGAAGTGCTAAACCTTAGGAGATAAGTGAGATATATTGACTTTAGGCCTCTAGGGCTGGTTTGGCTCAAAAATTCGAATATTTGTTAAGATATGGATTATTCTTCAAGTGGTTGAGGAAGTTGAGAAGCTGATGTATTAAGTCTAAGGCTTAAGGAGTATCCAGCCTCTTTGTCTGCCCTTTGGTTTATGGATCTTAGTAACATAAGCAACCACATCTCACACACTAGTCTGGTTTAGTGAGCTTAATAAAGAATAACATCAAAAAATTATTGTCTAAGAAAAAAAAAGTTTCTCAAAAATCTGACTTAGGAAAAACTCGAAAACACAAGTTGATTAGAAGAGTTCCCGCCGCATGAGTAAATACACCCCTTGAGGATGCATTATAACATATCATCTCCTCGACGTTTGTCTCTTAGGATATTTAAATATCCTACTAAGAGCATGTAAACGCATTGTGTTTTTTAGGTGCCATGGGCAACATTATCTCGAAATGTCGATTGTCAGGGCTTGGATGAGCTAAAGAATGCCATGAGAAGCACTATCATGAAGTGTCAATTGCCAAGGTTCTGGGGGTTGCCATGGACAGTGCTATCCTGAAGCATCGAATGCTAGGGATCCTTTAAGGATCGATGATAGGAACAAGGAATTTGACACAGACCGTGTTGAGGGCTAACTGAGGTTAGATTTAGACTCACAAAAATTACAAAAATAGAAAAACCTCAAAAACATATCCATCACTGTTCTGAAAAATGTGCTAGCAAGTTGAACCTGGACCTTTTGCACAAACGCATGGGTGCTTTAACCTCTGGGGTCAACAAACCCTTGGGCAGGCTCTGGGACCTCTGAAACCTTTGTCGAAGACCCAAGGTTAAAGCCAATCAAATCTATATCTTTACCGGAACTTGAGTACCTTAAGGCCTAAGGTTGGTATTTCAAAGTAGTCTTTAGAGGTAAGGTACTATAAGGCATCCTAACAGCAATTTTTGGTCTAGAGATCTAGCTCTCCCTATGATTTTGTTCAAGACTAGTAAAACTTAAGAATGAGGGCATTTCATAAGTCCACTTTAGTAGCTTAAATTAAAGCCTAAATACATTATCATTAGGATAAGAATTCAATGTAAAGCATGCATTACAAAGAGAAATTAGCTAAGCTCGTAATTAGCCACTCCTGCATTTTTATTGATATACTTTGTATGCATATATTACTTTGCATAATACACATTAGTATATTGATATAGTATTTACGTGTATATGATTTTGCAGGATCAATTAACAGCCAAAGTGAGAATGCCATCTTGGCATTTTAAATCAACATCAAAATAATCAAGAAAGATTTTTAAGAAGAAAATCAACGAAGGCTTTCTTGATTCCTTTTATTCTTTTAGGCCCCATTGGATCTCATTATCCCATGTTTTTCCCATCATTTCAACACAAATTCCTATATAATAATTTCTAATCATTCTCATTTATTTTTATTATTAAAAAATACCCACTGTACCCTCTCCTCTCACTTTTAATATTAAACAAATATCTACTAACATTCTCCACTTTCACTTATATTATTAAACAAGTATCTATTAGCAACATATCAATAGAACAATCATTTTAACCCTATACTTAACCCTCTCTGTATTCCACCACCCAAACAAACACCACTTATGCCATTTTAACCCCATTAACAAACACAGCCTGACGACAGCCTCCTACCTCTCGATTCTTCTCTCCCTCTCTTATAAAACACCCCACTCCACAAAAAGAGAGGAGGCCCCTCGACATTCATCTTCTTCATCCCCGTCACCGCCGCTCCACCCAACAGCAACCCAACTGCAAGCCACCACTGCCCATGATCACAAGCCTCCACATTAACAGCCACAACAAACAACATAGCCATCGCTGCGACTGTGACCTTCCTCTGACCCACCGCAAGCCTCTCACCACGACCGTCTCGACCTCCATCACTATGCCACCACCACTGCCCTTGCCATCACCGTGGTTGATGGTGACAGCACCGATGCCGCCACCGCGATGCTTCTCAACTTTGACCACCACTGCGCCACCTTCCCCTCAACCGCGGTAGCCCCGACAGCAACACTCCCACAAGCTCTCTACTGTGCTCAACACCTACTCGGACTCGCTGACCGAATGCCCAACACGACCATAGTCCTCCCTGTCGTTCTCGCACCACGTTCTCCATCACCGCAACCTCCAGTGACCACGAGAACCACCACTACGTCTAATCCTCCACCTCAACCGCACCCGCTCCACGTCGGGTCCAGCATCACTGCAACTTCTTCGTCTTCAACCTCTGCCAACCTTCAAGAAGAACCCATCAACGTCATGTATTCCTCTCTCCATGCAACCACCTTGGGCCACCTTCTTCGCCAATAAGACCGAAACGCTCACCTCGACCTCACTGACGACTTGTGCCACACACGCCATCTATCAGCAGCTCCTTCACCGGCCACAACCCAATGTTAGCAGGCACCCCACACGATCGACTGGCTACCGACGGCCATCCTTGCCTCATTGTCACCACCCACACAAAGACCGTGCTCCGACGCATCTCCACCACGCTTCTCGTCGACGACCGGTCCACGTGTGCGCATGGCAGGGGAGGGAAGGTCCCCTGTGTTGCTACAGTAATGAGGTCATTTCTTTTTACATTTCATGGCATTGTGGGTAGATTTGAGTTAATGTTTTAGATATTTTATTGAGTTGAATTTGCTCATGTGGACCTCGCATTCTCTCATTTTCTCGTTTTCTCCTATCCTCTTCATATCTTTCTAATCTGCACTAGATTTTGGTTGAATATTTTTGCGACAATACGTACCTCGTAATTGTGGGATTTTATTGGGTTTGTGTCTACTTGTGATACGACTTGAATTTGTAGTATAATTTTAGCATATTTCTAGTAATCTTTGATTGAGAACTTTTTCACCACACGATTACTACAACACATTATTTCCTCAATATTATTTGCAAAAGTGAAAAATTCCTCAACCACCTGCACGCATAGGTAAGGACTCCACTTTTCCTAATGAGCACTAGGATTAAGACTTAAGTTCATCTGATCTTTCGTGAATCCGTGTAGTATAAACCAAGGTTACTTAAACTCTTAAATAGAGGCAATCAGACAAATCATGTACTGGTGACTCAGGTACAAGAATGTGTTCTAAGTTTGGAGAGATCTTGGCTCCATCTTGTCAGAGCTCAAGTATATTAAGCCTAAGCTTGAGCGAATCAAGCTTATATGGCCAAGTGTAACCAGCAAAGGTTGAATGTCCATAAACGCTTATTCTATTTTTTATTAAACTTAAGGATCATAATTAAACGCTTATAAGAATTTTGGCTCTTGTTTCTTCCTTTTTGAATTCTAGAGCTTCTTCCTCATAAGTGGATATAGATAAGGTCCATATTGCAGTTTTGGAATTTTTATTTTTTCCAAATTTTTTTAAATTTTTGTTTTGTAATTTGTTTTTCAAATTTTTCTAATTTTTTTGGATTTTTCAATAATACTATATATATACACTAAAGGGCATGCCTATAATTACATTCCAGAAAATGATTTCACCATTTACACCCACCCATGCTTAAATAACGCAATGTCTTCATTGAATGATTAGGGTGGATGCAAATGCATGTTCTACTTTTCACTAACTTAGGCTAGGGTAATGAAAGGAAGTCGAAATGAGGAGATAAAATCTTTATGCGAATGATTTCAAGTCTGACAAGAATCAGAGGGGAAAGTTGGGCTTAGTGAAATGCAAGGCAAATGTGACTATGCATGCAGACTAAGAATACAAGGACAAACACCTAAGGAAGAAATGAAAACAAAGATAAAACAACCATATACAACATGGGTGAACTCATAAGAAGTGCTAAGTTTTACACCTTCAACTAGGCACAAACCCAAAATCAGATGTGATTTCAAAATGTAGGAGCATAAATGATAGAGATTTGACAAGTATATGAAGCTCATTGAAAGATTCAACTCATAGTGTATGGTGTAAAGATGAGAATTATCAATCTCAAAGGTAAGACTAGGCTCCATAATCAATGTGAATCAGAATCAGAGTAAAGATACTTGGTTCAAGGTCCAAGTAGAAATGTAATCAAACCAGAAGACTTGGCTTAGGGTCCAAGTACAAATGCAAAATATGTCAAGATAATCTACAGCTTCTACCTCTTCAAAATGAATGAATGCAAGTCAAGATGTGAAAGATAAATCAGGATTGAAAAGAAGAGGTGCTTGCTGATTAGAGTATGGTGTAGAAGAATCAGAATTGTACAAGGCTTATGATATGACATGTGCTTGGCCTTAGAGAGGATTAGGATGAACATACCTCAGGGCAGGTACATTCCTAGGATGGGTTCAGTATGAGATGGAAGTGAATGTGACTGACGAGGTGCAGTCAAGTGTGCTAGTTGTGCCCTCATCTCAGCCATAGTCACACCCTACCTTTGTTGCATAGTGATGTTTTATTGCTACATGTAAGCAACTGCTTTCATTATTGTCCCCAACTGCTCATCTCATGTAGACCCAAATTGAGAGTACTAGGTGAGCCTTAGTTGGGGCTACTGGTAGGTACACGGTGGGTAACCTTATTGTGAAGGTGGTGGAGGTGGTGCTCTAGTTAGGTTCTAAAGTTGTGGTGCAAAGGGTTGTTGGTAGTTTGGTCTTTAAGAATTTCCCAACCATGAGAAATATGGACGATTATGCCATTCAGGGTTGTAGGTTTGTGAATATGTATTGTTTTGAATGGCGTGGAACTCCTCTGAAGCTCTGGGAAGTGCAGGGAAGTCAGGATATGGAGGAACAAAGGTTCCTCCAGTTAGTGGTGAAGGATATGCAAGCGAATAATCAAAAGGTGATGGTGTCACAAAAAGGTTATTCCTAGTTTCCCTCCTTGTAAGAAACTAAGAAGTGTGATGTACTGGTGACTGAGAAGAAGAAGATGGCTTAGAAAGGAATTTCCAAACCTCATCTACCTTCTTCTCGATTAAGCCCACTTTATCTAGCTGATTGGCCACTATTTCCATGTCACGTGTATTGAATTGGACTTCATGTACCCCAGAATGTGAATGAGAATATGAGGATCTTCTATTAAAAATGCCCATTAAAGCGTCATGAATCGGATTCTCGGCCATACCTTTGAAAAGCTCGAAGGTAGAATCATCATCCTGACACAGGAAATTGCCTCCATTTGTAGCATCTACAAAATTTCGTGTGTCATCGTGGAGCCTATAATAAAAGATCTGGACCTGTTGCCAACATGGGACACCATCGCAGAGACATTTTTTGAGTTCATGTAATCTCTCCCATGCCTCGTGCATCTATTCTTCTAAGTTTTGCATGAATGTGGCGATAACATGCCTCAAGGCATTAGTAAGGCCTATAGGAAAGTACTTCTTTAGGAACTCATATTCCAAAGAAGCTCAGTTCTCTATCGATGTAATCCGTGAAAGAGTGCGGTTCCAAAAGGTGGCTTTATCCTTTAATGAAAAGGAAAGCATTTTCATTAAGAGTGTGCTGGTCATGGCCCTATGGATCCAAAGTCTGAGCAAGATTTTTCAACTCCTCTAAGAGCTGAAAAGGGTCCTCAGAAGTAAGACCATGGAAATGAGAGATAAGGGCAATGATGTTTGGCTTCAATTCAGCAACATGACCCCCAACAAAAAATCAAACCGCAGGCATAAAGGATACAACTGCAAGATTATAGTGATCCCATAGTTGAGGTTTATGAGCCTGGGGTCACAGGTTTGCTAAGAAATGAACAACTTCAGGAAGCTCACCAATTGTGTTTAGGTATTCATTTGAACTTGTGTGTTAAGTAGGTGTTGAAGGTTTAGCACACCTCTCTTCAGTTGAGGTGGATTTGGAAAGTTAGGGTATGGAGGAGGTGGAAAGTGTTGCAATGGTAGAGGTGGGTGATGTGAATAGTGAGGAGGATGATCTTCAAAATCCTCGTATTGTGTAGAGTCCTGTTCATCCTCAAGATGAACAGAATGGTGGATAGGTGATTGAGGCTTGAGAGGTAAAGGATTGGAACTGAAAGGCATAGTAGTAGTAGCTTGGGTAGCAGCACCAAGGGAGGTAAAAGTGGTGGGTTTTAGGATCTCCTACCGTTCATGAGATTGGTTGTTGAAAAATATTTTCAAAGCAATCAAACTCAAACACGGAAATTTCAATCAATCCAATCAAGCAAATCAAAACCAGAAATCCCAATCTCAAATCTCATAGTATCAAGACCAATCTATCAATCAAAAGAGAAAATAAATGGATTTTTCCTAAGGGTCTACTACGACAAATAATTTTGCGCAAACAGATAGTATACCAATGCAATCGTACACTTCTTAAGAAAATCCTAAGAAGTGTAGACCTCTATAATCCACTCATAATCTGGATAAGACTGGCATACGAATCCAAACTCCTGTGAATGCACAGAAAGATGAGATAGAATCCATGTAATGCGGACATTATATGATCGTGTAGTATGTACACAATAAGCAAGCAACAAATATAGCGATAAAAACACACACAAGGTATCAATCAAGTTATTGAATCACCTTTTTTATTAGGTTCTTCTTAAGATATGTTTATCAGTTTCAAACAAGTGATGTTCTTGTTTAACTTTAAGTCAAAATGCAGGAGATGGCAGGAGCTAAGGATAGAAGATGCACACTTGGCTCCAGCACTCTACAGCTATGCAAACTTGACAGAAAGTAAATCTAATAGGAAGAATGCAATTCCTAAGATGGAATGCCTAGAGATATGATGCTGGTAGAAAAAAGGATGAGATATTTTTGGTATTTTGATCTTTTCTAATTTTTTTGTATTTTCTAATGCAACAAGCAAAATCAAATTGAAAATAAAGCAAATCAGAAAACCAAAGCGAAAAAGTAAGTAGAGAGATCACAAGTCTAGAGAGTACAAGTTATTACAGAGATTTGTGAGAACAGGCTCTCACAACTTGTGCCTATACAAATCAATCCTAAGTAGAAACCTAAGCTTAAACCCTAATATCTATGCTAATCTAAGAAAGTGGGAAAATAGCAGCTCCAGGTCGAAGATGACTCTGCCAGGAAGTTGAGTCGAAGCCGTAGTGACTCCTCCAGGAAGCAAATCTCCACCAGGAAGTAGTCACTCCTATTACTTCTCAAGTGCTGCAAAAACAACAAATGATTAGTAAGAAAATTATATACAAATGAATCAAAGAATGTATATACAAGAAAGAATATGAATAAAAGAATGAATATATACAAAGAAATCAAAAATGTATACAAAAAAAAAATAAAAGATAAATTTTGGCATATAAAGAGTTACCTCCCCAGCAACGGCACCAAAAAATATTATACCATCTAGATCGCTAGTTAATTAGGGTTAATTAATCGCGTTGTAGTATAGCATCGCAATCTAAATGGATATCATTAATTTATATATAAGTTTACTAGTTTTATTCTAGATCATTCACTAGGATGTAGTTATTGATATACATCACTCTTTATTATCCAAAAATCATCTTTTATTCTAAAAATGTTAAGTTTATTTACAACAGAATGAATTATAAATGAAAAAAATCAAATAATGAACTAATCTAAGACAATTATATATAATAAATGAATTAGTGTTAATAACAATACTTCAAGAATATATACAAGATTAAAAGCATCAAACACTATTCTAAACTAAACTATGTTAATTTTATCCATAATATCTAAGTGCCTATATTAACTAACCTATATATCTCTAACATACATACAACTATATTACTAATTATATTAATATGCTAACATGTACCTATTATTATTATTTATACATATCACTACTTATGTATATATAATAACCTTAAAAACGTGTATTTGCAAAAAATAAGGCAAAAATAATATATATTTTTTCATTTTATTTTATTTTATTTACAATACACATACAATACCTATCATACATATAACACTCTCTATGTACATATATATACTTATATTAACTATACCTATATATCTTAACACAAGTACACCTCACACATATGTTAACACTTAACCTCTCACTAACACTTAGTTAATTTAACAGTAACACATTATACTAGTCTCAACACTTAGTTTATTTTTAAGTTAACACATACTCTACACTTAACTTAAAAGAATTGGTTTTTGGGCCAACTTATCACAAGATAAACATCCTCATACTGGGTCGAATCGGTACCACTACTAGGTCAACCCATAGGGGGTATGTATGTATTTATTTATTATCAGGGCCATTCAAGCCCATGCACAGCTCAACCCAGCAGGCCCACAATTCCAAGCCCATTCAGGCCTTCCACTCTCTCTCTCTCTCTCAGTATGCTCATTAGAGTCCAACCCCCATAGTCCCACGCGATTCAATTTATATTGTTGTTTGCACTTTGCTGGCATCAATACAAGACTTTGTTATGCACTTATTTAGTGCACGCCAGCGTGTATTAGTGCTAGAACTAAGGGTATAATTAGGTGTTAATTAATTATTTATTTTACAATTAAAATACATATGTATGTAGCCAATACATAAGGATATTTATTGATATAATTTATTTACCTTAATTAATTATATAAATATATTTAAAATTTTGTTAAAGTTAAGGACAAATACATTTATAATATAGGTTTAATTACTTAATTAAAGTATAAATTAATAAATTGATAGTACATTTGACTCTTAAGTTAGTTAATTTACATTATTAGCTAATTAATAAAGATTTTTAATTGATTTTTATTGATTTATTTCTATATTTACACATTTAAATACATGATTTATATATATACATATATTATACAATATACATACTGTTTATAGTATAAATAGGGTTATAAATATACTGAAAATACATTAAATTATAATATACAATAATACAACATAATTTACTTCATTATTTTACTAGTTTACGAATATACATTACATTAACTTAATAATTACCTAATTAACTTATATAAATATAAATATATACAATATTCAACTAAATAAATAAATATAAAGATACATTGCTGTACATAATAATTATTGTTAATAGTATATTAAGTTATATATATACTTCTACAAATACATATTAGTGTAGATATATTTAGTTATATATACAAGTTATACACATTTAATATAAAGAATTAAACACTAGACATATATATAGATATATATTACTATATAAAATAACTAAGCATAAATAATCAATTTAGCTTATATACATATAAATAGAATAAATATAACTTATATATACACTTATATACATATATCTTAATATAAACTTAAGATATGAGTATTTACACATATTTATACTATATACATGGCATTTTTGTAGGATTTTTAGGTTTTTCATATTTTTATTTGTTTTTGTGTTTTATAGGAATAGAGGGAGAGGAGAGAAAGTTGAGAAGGGAAGAATGTTCTTTTGTTTGTTTTTGGTTTTGTTTTCTTTATTTACAAAACTTGAGAACTATAAACTTATGCGGATATGTTCTCCTAGCTAAGGGACTCTAAACCTAAATCTAACTATACACACACCTCACATATATTCAAATCTCACTCAATAGACATTTATTTTATTTATTTACATTATCTAAATATTTTTTATAGTATTTTTCAAAGCTACTGGAAATAGGGCTATTACCCAATGAGAAATTGATTTCAAGCCAATTAAATCATGCAAACATGCTGGAATTGAAGGATTTAACACTATTAACGTTCGTTCAGCCATTCAAATCATATTCGAACTCAAAAACTTGACTTATTAAATTAAGCATAGTTACACATTTTAGGCCATCATGGTTGCTGACAACAAACTTCAATTGGATTTACAACAGGAATTTCTTATTATTCTACAACCAAATTCAATTTCTATACATAGATGAATGCTTGTTCTATCATAAAATCATCAGCAAAGCTTGATTGAACTTCATTTAAGCCAAAACCTACTCAACATAGAGGCTTATTACCCCTTCCACTTTAGTCAGTCAATAGTTACTGACAACAAACACTCCAGATGTTTCATGCTCAAATATTGCATCCCAAGACTTGTTTATGATCTAAAAACATATAACCATATAAGATCTGGATCAAGTAACCTCTATTAAGACAAAATCACTTAAAACTTGGTTCAAATCTATGATTAGAATTTGCCACAATCTCAACCAGAATAAAACAACCACTGTAATACTAACAAAAGCTTTTCAGATATAAAACCAAAACTTAGAGCGTTAAAACCATCACTCAAACATGTCACCTAATCATAAAGAATTACTTTAACACCTCATTCAAATCATCAAAACTCTAATTACTTGATCAAATCTTGAATCCAATCTCATTTATTCCAAACTTGAACTGTGAAATCATAATTCTCAAATCATGTTTTCTTTAATTAAAAGATCATACTCAAGCACCGTAAATCATCTATAAAGGGTCTAGGACTGGATGTACACACATCTATCTAGCATAACATGCCTATTTATGCATGTTCTTAGGCTTACAATTACATTTAACATTATGACTATTGCATAACATGCATCATATCACATTTAAACTATATTATGTAAATTATAGATTAATTCACCTCTTTTAATAGCTAAGGGAGAAGGTGATACATTCCTGGATCTTGGATTGACAATCCAACTGTATGGATCTAATCAGGGTGATGATCGCAGTCCAACGCCTCCGAAATTACCCTGATCGAGCCTCTATAGCATCATATGCAGTACGAAGAAGATCATAGGCTAAGGGGCAAGGTGATACAAATCCATACCTCAAATAATAAATCCGACCACACAGGTGGGGTTCGAGTTGACGATCGCAACCCAACAACGCAAAAATCGACTCGATCTGACATCTGTAGCATCACCTACAAGGAGAAGAAAATGGATGGTCCAGATGACGTCACGTGACGCCATAGAGACCATCCAAACTGCCCTCAGCCCACTGCCCCTCCTTAAAGGCGCTTTCCTGGTGAGATCTGGACAGTTGGATGTCCATCCAACGACCACCAAGCAGCCACGTCGCCCGCAACCTGATGGAGCCAAGATCAAGATCAAACGTTGGATGAAAATCCAATGGTCATGAGCGTTTGGAAATAAAGACCAAGTCAATACACAAACGCACCCTCTACACAATGGTCTCGCGCTTGGTTTTCAAAGGAGGTACACGGGATCAAGCCCTCGCGTGCCTCCCCAATCTATAGCAAATGCAAGGCATCCAATTGGAGCTGTCAGATCTTCATCTTGCAGTGCAAATGCAGACGCGTGGCAGAACCAGATTGAGGCGCATAACACGCACGCCATGTAGCTCCATCTCACACGCAATGGCACGATCTGGCAAGCACGGAGGCATGTGATCTTGCCCTACGATGGGGATTAAATGGCCACGAATTCTCCTTATGCATGCACTGCGTTGCGCAGCTTTGTGTGAGCACGAGCACGTGTTGCTTGGCTGGATACAGGTGCACCACACACCCGCCTGTGTCTTACTGCTATAAAGGCCTTGGTGCGGGAATCATTTGCCACAAGGCCTATAAAAGGCTATGCACACCCCCCTTCCTATCCATCCCCTCTTAGTCTCTCCTTACCCCCTCCAAAGCTCTACGAGCTTGTCCCAAGCCTGGGATGCTCCACTAGAGCTAGAAAATAATTTTTACTTCCTGCTTCTCACTCCCATTCATGGAATAGCCATGGCCATCCACTCACCTCCGTTTTGGAAGCAGATCCCGTTGCGATGCCGTCCTACCCCATTCCCCTTCCCGTGGCTCTATTCTTCCTCTCGTCTCTCACCACCTTCGTCTGAGGTGTCGTCAGAGCGGCTCATCCTTCAAACAGCTGTCGAGGAGGATTTCTCACTTCCCTATCTTTTTACAACTTTCGTAGTGTAGATTTATATTATGCAATTAATTGTAATAAACATTTGTTTGCTCCTATAAAATAGTTGTTTCCTCTCTCTCTCTCTCTTTGGTATTCTGCAAATAGATTAGTGTAGTTAGATATTCTTTTTTGACATGATTTCCTGTTATATAAAATACAAAAAAATAGAAAAGCATAAAACACCAAAAACAAATAAAGCAAACGTAGTTTTCCTAAATCAAACATTTGCCTCCATGTGTTTAACCCGGGACTCACCTGAGTTTTGGTTATAAATATTATCAGATAGTTGGATTTTTGCGACTACGATGATCGGGTTTTCCCAACTCGATTTTTCTCGTGCAAAATCTCGCTAATCATTTTGGCACTGCTGCCAGGGAGGCAACGGTCTTTGATTTTCTTTCCCGCATTTCCGCACTTAACCTTTACCTTACTTTTTTCCATTCTTTCTGTGATTGCAGGTACCCTTCCAAGGCGAGCCAAAGCAATATAGATAGGAGAAAAGTACAACCGAAGGTTCTGTAAATCTATCCCCCAATCCCACCCACTAGTTTCATTCTACCACATTAATAACTAGAACCAAAACTAACCTAGGTGCTTTCATAACCCCTAGGATAGAATTGGTTGTTTGATTACCACTCCACCCACCTCACCCCCTGCATATATTTAAAAGAAAAATCTTTATCTAAGTGTGGGACATAAATTGAAATCTACACACATTAAACACCCACAATTTCTGACTTAAGGCGCACCACTCTTATTGATTCAATCATTACCCGAGACTCCGACCTGTGGACCTAGTACACTTAAACTGGATGCACACATTTGTGACTATTTCTTCTATGTGCCTTGTTTATTGGTGCGAATAGCCAATTAATTGATATGCTTGGGCTACACCACTAATTTTAAAATTAATTCATCGAGTAGCTATTCTGTAGGATTCAACTCTTAGTGTTCAAACCAGGCACTTCATATTATTTTGATTTTTTAAAGGAATACATCTTGACCAATGCTTTCAAAACGTGGCTTGCCCAATAGAACTTGATTGAATAGACCTAAAATTGAACCCTAAAAGCCACTAAGCAAGATTCAAACCCTAAAATTCACCACATACATAATAGTCTTGTTTGAAAACTCTTGGTTATGCACATACACACATTTTAAACTAATTATTAAGGGAACAACCCATTTAAGGGCCCACCATATTCCAGAGCACAGCACAATCCTAAGCCTAATTAAAATTAAGTAGACGTTGGCCTTAAGGATTGGACTTGCTCTTCGGGGCTCATATTGAGATTATTTACGATTAATCTTCTCCTACTGATCCATCTGATGTCTAGCTAGGGGAGTACCGTCAAACGATAGTAGTTGGTGGGTATCAAAGGAATCGGAAGAGCAAGCCAATGGAAGAACCTTCTCCCTAATTCCTCCCTCTATCTAGTTGGATTGGCCTAATAGGAGTAGACCAAATCATTCCTAATCTTAAGATGGGCTCTGGGAGCCTACAGATCTTTAGGCTACCTTACCTAAGGACAAGATTGTTTTCTTGTACTGTAAGGCACCTATCTCTTCTGTTCTCACTTTACCTCTATCATCTCTTCTGAAGAAGATGGTTTTCAATAAATATCCCTCTTATCCAAACTATCCCCATCATAATCTGAATGATTGTGGTGACTTTTCTATTAGTTGGGGATATAATCCAGGACCTGAATACATAGGATATTAGTCTTATCCCAACTATCCCCATCAGACCAACCCCAACCTCTATGGGGATCACCCTACCACTAACCACCAAGACTATCCCAATACCACTCAATCCATTCATCCACCCTATTGGGATAACCCCACAACTTCCACCCAAGGATATGATGGATATTTTGAGTATCACCATGATGATTATACACCTGGGAAAACCAAGGATGATGAACCCCTGCTTTGGAACCCCGAAGAAGAATTCAACTAGGAGGACTTAGAACTTCAATTATTCTGGAGTAGGACTAAATAGAAAATGATTTCTCTTGAGGAATTGGACCCTAAAAATGATGGAATAGAGGACCTACCCAAGAACTTAAACCCCAATACAAACCCTAATGCACATCCTCACCCATACCCTCCCAACCCTAATTTGAATGTTGGGTACAATATGGAAGAAACCTAAGGGAAGCCCAATGACACTCAGTCAACTCTTTACGATACTCATTTGGATCTGTATAACCAAAACCAAAGATTGATTGAGATGAAACAAAGAATGATTAACATGTTCCAACAATTAGATACAGAGGGTCAATGAAAAATGATGGAGACTTCTTTCTTAGAGATAATGGAACAAGGCCCTATGATAATTGATTGGACTACACTCAGTTGTCCAATACTGGTGCAGTCCCCTATCAATTCTCCCCCAATATTGGACAACCCTTCAAGAAGCATTGAGGATCCTTTAGAACATAAATGAATGGAAAATGAGGATGAAACACTCCACATAAATGAATTTGAATCTGAAAATTTGGAGGAAAAGATTGGGGTTGATATCTCTGAGCTTAATGATAATGAGTCGATGATAGGGACAGAGATTTGAGGATGGGGAATCTGACTTAGACTTCTTCGATTGTGAAATACTTGAAGACCCCACCATGGATTTAGAGGAAAGGCAACGAGAAGAATTGGAGCATGAAGTGAATGATGAAGTTAGCTCCATCACAAGCTCATCCCTGATGATTGAATCTAATTCGGAAGAAATGAATAATAGGATTTTGAAATCCAATGGTTCGGAGGGATTAGACAAAGAAATCATGATTGAGGATTGGGAGGATCTTCACTTGGACCCACCCGAATCAATCATGATCAATCAAATGCATTCCTTCATAGCTAACTCAAGCCCCAAATATGTTGATACAACTAATGTTGAGTTGGCTAAACCATTGGATTTCAAACTTACAGAGGAAGAGGAGAACATTTTCTTGGAATCAAATTTTCGGACGAATAAAGAAATAGTTCCCCCTGAGGAAAATGAAATCAAAGAAGGAAATACTGACTGTCCCATTTTGATCAAGCCACCAAACTATTATCAAGACCCCTACGACCTTTATGACTTGGATCCCGGAGGGAATAAACATCCTAAGTTAATTGAAATGCTCTATCATCACCAAGAATCTAATTTTCTAAGGACAAGAGCTGATTACTCTGATAATCCAAATGTCCGACATTATAGATTAGGGTTGCATCCATACAAGAAAACCTCTGGTATGCATGCCCAAAGGAAAAGAGATGAGTGGACTAGAACATGTATGACTAAAGACTTTCTAAGTTCCTGTCAATTAGGGATGGGACTGCACTATAACCTTGTCTGCATCTACGGACTTCTGACTCTAGGTTCGGCTTATTATTTTTTCCCCTTCTTGACCCAGACTGTAACGACCCGGTTCCCGAGTCCCTACGAGACACGAGAACCGGACCGACTCGACTAATCCCAAGACCCAGTCGTCCAACGAGGAAGTAACCAAAAGACAGTAAAATAAACCACATTCAGCATGAATATAACTAACAGTAAAAAGTACAGCAGTAAGGAAAGAAACTACTACAGTAGGTACCACCACAACAGTAAAACAACATTTATCATATAACAAAAACTGCAGGTAAAGAAGGTACAGCGGAAACAAAACTACTCACTAGAACAGAAACAAAAGAAGGTACAAAGCTGTGGCAACTCTACTGGACCCTACTCGGCCCAGCGTCCTCTGCAGCCGCCGACCCTGGCTGCTCAACACCTGGTCCTGAAAAAGGTAACGAGTGTAACACGTCAGCAAAACGCTGAGTAGAGTGGCAAACTAACTAAAGGCAACCGCAGAGTGTACAGTAGCTGTTATGTTCTATTACTTCCTTTATTTACATCTTTCAATTTTTCTCACTATTTCATTTACTTCTCAGATCCTTTACTTGATCTCGAATGTCCTCGTGGGACGATCTTGATTGCAGTCTTTTCCAACAGTAGAAGTAGCACGTGGTGCTCTCCTGGCCGGGAGAGTCCCCCGTGGTGATCCTACCCTCAGTCAACCACCCCAAGGTCACTGACAGACGTAACGGTGACTACGGCACGCGCGATAAACGCACAGGTAGCTAGCCCGTACTGGCACGCGGTCAGTCGTTTCCGTTAACGGGTGCGCCCAAAGCACAGCACGGAACCAGGGCAGAGCCCTCTCAGTAACAGGGGTCCAGCCCCTCCACAGTAACCAAACCGGGGCCTTGCCCCTCCACAGTCCGCGCACCCTCGTCTGACTACCCTGGTTTGCCCTAGTGGGCCTAACAAGTCGGTGAAGGAGGCTAGCAGAACCCCGGGGCCCGTGGGGTAGCTAGTACTCTCCTAACACTACTAGCTCTCCTCGGTACTACGTACACGAGGGCCAACAAGTCGGTACAGAGCGGCCAAGCCTAACCCCGGGTCCCTGGGGCGGCTGGCCCCACTCTGCACTAAAACAGGTACAGGTACTTCCCTTGGTACTGCGTACCCAAGAGACAGTATAACTACATCTCAGTTCCATTCCTTTTCTTTCCAGGAGTTCCACTCCTAATTCCCCGTAGGGTTCCAGCTCTTTATCTCAGAACATCATATGTTTCACTTTCCAGATTCACGTTCTCACATTCCATGATCTCAACATGTTTCCTTGTTCATAACAGGCAGCTGTTAATTAATTTCACAGGCAGCTTATATATTCCTTTCCATTTTTCCAAGACTGCAGTAATATACATTCCACTAGTTTTTCCATCCTAGGATTCATGCCATATCCTAGGATCTATCATACAATCTAGTTTTCCGGCCCTAGGATTCATGCAACACCTAGGAGCTATCATTCCATACATTTCTCATTCCTAGGGTTCATGCAATGCCCTAGGTTCTAGTTATGGTTCCATACTTTAACAGATTTTATTAATGCTTAAAACCACTCTACCAGGTACAACGGAAGTAATGGGGGCGTGGTCGGGAATCCCGCGCGCCTCCGTGACTCTCAAGACGGCAACCGAACGAGGTCCTATCACAAGGATCAAACACAAGGAGTGTCTCAAAACAGTGTATAGCTACTGTAGGCGGGTAGAGGAATAAATTCTGAAACGAACGCAACTCGAATCGCGGAAAACGGAGCCCAAACGGGCCCTAAACGGGTCGAGAAAGACAATACTGTGCAAAATCAGACGTCTGGAACTCCTTCCAGACGTCTTAAACGGTGGATCAGAGAATTACCTGTTCGGCTTGGTTCCCCGGACGTCCAGAAGTCTGTGGCGACGTCTCTCCTAGATCCCAGACGTCCGATGGTCTCTCCGGACGTCTGGAGGTCACTCCCGCCGTCTGGTACAACTTCCAGACGTCGGATTCGCAAAGGATGACGAATCCGAACACCTGCGCACAGCCAACCCTCCTCCTTCAGTACGGTCAGTCGACAAAAGAAGAAGGAGAAAGCGGAACTCACCTTTCAGACGTCTGTATGATCACACAGACGTCGACCTTGCCGTCTGGATATCAGTCCAGACGTCTGATTCTGGAGATTTTTCCAGAATCAGAACCTCGCTCGGCCTCCGCTCGCGACGCCGCCCGCGTCGCACCTCGCGCGTCCGCTGCTCCACCCGCAGCAGGTCCCTCATCGCGACGCTCTGCGCCCCCTGCGCCCTCCGCCGGCCGGCCAAGCCGCTCCCGGCGAGCTCGCCCTCACGGCAGAGCCCCGCCCTCGCACGCCGCAGCTCCTCCGCGCCTTCTGCTGCGCCGCTGCCGCTGCGCCCTTGCGTCCGCTCGCTCCGCCCGCAGCAAGAGAGGAGGAAGATGGTGGAGACGGGAAGGGAGGCGCGCCCCCTCCCCCTTTTAACGCCGCGCGGAGAGGAGGAGAGAGACGGCCGCAGTCGCCTGCAGCCGCAGAGAAGATGCGGATCGCAGGTCTGCGCGCACAGGCGCGCAGACAAATATCCCGTGCGAGTATAACTGTTCGTCAGACGTCTGTAAACTATCCCGGACGTCTTGTCAGACGTCTGGATGTGATCCCAGACGTCTTTACAGACGTCTGGGCCACCTCCCAGACGTCTTAAAAGACGTCTGGGGTACGCGCTCGTTACAATATAACAAACTCAAAGGAAGTTTCATCCCCGAAACTTGCGCCAACTAGGGTGCGGAAAAAGGATGTCCAAATAACCATAACAAACTCAAAGAGGACCGAAGCCGGTCCGAAAAGACGTACCCGCGAAAAGCTCTGGGTACCGCTCCCGCATTGCCGCCTCAGGCTCCCAGGTAGCCTCCTCGTACCGCTGGCTCCTCCACAAAACCTTTACCAGGGGTACTTGCTTTCGTCTCAACCTGCGGACGGCTCGGTCTAGGATCTGCACTGGCCGCTCGGGGTAGGTCAGGTCGTCGCTCACCTCGACGCTCTCGTGACTCAGTACGTGGCTGGGATCGGCTACGTACTTCCTGAGGTTGGACACGTGGAACACGTCGTGCACACCAGAAAGCTGCGGGGGAAGGGCAAGTCTGTAAGCAACGGGTCCAACCCGCTCCAGGACCTCGAAGGGCCCCACGAACCTCGGCGCGAGCTTCCCTCTCACCCCAAACCGCTGTAAGCCCTTCATGGGCGAAACACGAAGAAAGACGTGGTCCCCAACCTCGAACTGCACCTCTCTGCGTCTGCGATCTGCGTAGCTCTTCTGTCTGCTCCTGACAGTGCGGAGTCGTCTGTGGATCTGTTCAACTACCTCCTGACTCTGCCGGATCAACCTGGGGCCAACCTCCCACTTGGTCCCCACCTCAACCCAACTCAAGGGTGCCGTGCATTTCCGTCCGTACAGAGCCTCGTAGGGAGCCATGCCGATGCTCGAGTGATAACTGTTGTTGTATGCAAACTCTGCCAGGGGCAGGTGTTCCTCCCAAGAGCCCCTCCAGTCTAGTACACAGGCACGCAAAAGATCCTCAAGTGTCTGTATCGTGCGTTCCGACTGTCCGTCCGTCTGGGGGTGGTAAGCCGTGCTAAACCTCAACCTCGTCCCCAAAGCCTGCTGAAACTCAGCCCAAAACTGGGACGTAAAGCGGGTATCCCGGTCGGATACGATCTCCCGCGGAACTCCGTGTAGTCGCACCACATCACGGATGTATCTCTCTGCCAACTGTGCTGGTCCCAAAGTGACTCGGATCGGCAAGAATCGTGCCGTCTTCGTCAACCTATCCACTATTACCCAGACCGCGTCGTGTCCTCGCTGGGTAACAGGTAAACCCACCACCAAGTCCATGGTGATGCTCTCCCACTTCCACTCCGGCACTGGAAGCGGCTGAAGCGGCCCTGCAGGCCTCTGATGCTCGGCTTTCACCTGCTGGCACACTAAGCACTGCTGCACGAACTCACCCACATCTCGCTTCATCCCTCTCCACCAGAACTCGCGTCTCAAGTCATGGTACATTCTCGTGTTTCCGAGATGTATGGTGAATCTGGAACCGTGTGCCTCAGTCAGGAGCTCTCTCAATAGCTCCTCGTCTCTGGGGACGCACAGCCGTCCCCTCAAGCGTAACACCTGGTCTGTGAAAGAGAAGCCCCCTGGGTCCCCTGACAGTACTCTGTCGCGCAAAGACTGCAAGTACGGATCGGCCATCTGTCCCGTGATGATGCGGTCTATCAACTCTGGTCTGGTCTGCCGTGTCACCGTCACTGCCCCACAGTACCCTCGTAACTCTAGAGGTCGCCAACTACCCACCTCCTCCAAAAGGCTCCAACTCTGTAACTGTAGACTGGCCAAGCGTGCGGGCGCCTTACGGCTCAAGGCGTCAGCCACCACATTGGCCTTTCCCGGGTGGTAGGAGATGCTGCAGTCGTAGTCCTTCAGGAGCTCCAACCAACGTCTCTGTCTCATGTTGAGCTCCTTCTGGTCAAAAAGATATCTGAGGCTCTTGTGATCTGTAAAAATCTCGAAGGTCTCACTGTACAAGTAATGCTTCCATGTCTTCAGCGCGAAGACAACAGCTGCCAACTCTAGGTCGTGGGTAGGGTAGGTATGCTCATGGGGCTTCAGTTGCCGCGAAGCGTAAGCGACCACGTGACCCCTCTGCATGAGCACACCTCCTAACCCCTGCAAGGAAGCGTCCGTGTACACGACGAACCCGCCACTACTGTCAGGAATGGTGAGCACGGGAGCCGAGGTCAACCTCTCCTTCAGCTCCAGAAAACACGCCTCACAGGCGTCTGTCCAAGTGAAAGGCACATCCTTCCGAGTCAACTGTGTCATAGGACGTGCAATCTGCGAAAACCCTCTGATGAACCGTCTGTAGTAACCTGCCAGTCCCAGGAAACTGCGAATCTCAGTGACTGAACGCGGTCTCTCCCACCTGAGCACTGCCTCGACCTTGGCGGGATCCACCGCCAGGCCGTCTCCAGAGATCACATGACCCAAAAAGGTCACCTCCCTCAACCAGAACTCGCACTTGCTGTATTTGGCGTACAGCCTGCGTCGTCTCAGAGTGTCCAGAACCATCCGCAAGTGTTGTCCGTGCTGCGTCCGATCTCTAGAATAGATGAGTACATCATCTATGAAAACCACCACAAACTGGTCCAAGTACGGTCTGAACACCCGGTTCATCAGGTCCATGAAAGCAGCGGGGGCATTGGTCAGCCCAAACGGCATGACCAAAAACTCGTAGTGTCCGTACCGGGTGCGGAAAGCTGTCTTGGAGACGTCGGTCTCCCTGATCCTCAACTGGTGGTATCCAGACCTCAAGTCGATCTTGGAAAACACCGTGGCACCCCGCAACTGGTCAAACAAATCGTCAATCCTCGGCAGCGGATATCTGTTCTTGATGGTGACCCTATTCAGCTGTCTGTAGTCCACACAAAGGCGTAGGGTCCCATCCTTCTTCTTCACAAACAGTACCGGGGCTCCCCAGGGAGACGCACTGGGCCTCACGAAACCCTTCTCCAAAAGGTCCTGCAACTGAGACTTGAGCTCTCGCAGCTCAAGCGGTGCCATCCTGTATGGCGCGGTGGAGATGGGGTTGGTCCCTGGTACTAGTGAGATCTCAAACTCGATCTCACGCTCGGGCGGTAGTCCTGGTAACTCGTCTGGAAACACGTCGGGGTACTCTCTGACCACCGGGATGCTCTGGAAGTCTGCCACGGGGCTGTGCTCTGCCACCACACAAGCTAAGAAGCCCTCACACCCCTAGCTCAAAAGTCTCGCCGCCCGAAGTGCCGAAATGCACCTGAAACCTCCGTCCACTGGCTGCCCGTGAAACTCGAAGGAAGGCAACTCCGGAATGGAGAAGACAATCTTCCTCTCAAAGCAGTCTACCAATGCGTGGTAAGCGGACAGCCAATCCATCCCCAGGATCACCCCAAAGTCCTCCATCTGTATCATAATCAGGTCAGCTGGCAGGCTGTGTCCCCCGATGCTGACCCCGCAACCCGTGTACACCTCCTCAGCTACAAACAGCTGACCACTCGGACCTCTGATTACGAACGGGTTCTCTAACAATGTATAATCCTGGTTCAAACTAACTGCGAAACTGTCTGCGACAAACGAGTGCGTAGCGCCGGAATCGAAAAGCGTGTAAACGAGTCTGCCAGAAACTGAAACCATACCTGCTACCACGGATCCCGAAGCTCTGGCGTCCCTGTGTGTTAGGGCGTTGATACGCCCCTCAGCTCTAGGTGCGGACGAAGCAGCCACACTCTGCGTCGGACGGGTAGGTGCTGGCCGGTACCCTCCTCGCGACTGCGGTCCTCCTCCTCGCGCCTGGAAACCGCGGCCTCCTGCGCGCCCTCCAGTGCTCTGCGCGGGAAGTATCTGCTGACCTCCTGCCCTAGATGGGCAGTCCCTCCTGACGTGGCCCGGCTGGCCACACTGGTAGCAGAGGGGAACCCGACTCCCGCCCTCAGTGAGTCCCTGCTGTCGGCTAGGCGGGGGTCCGGTGCTGGCGACTGGCCCCTGTCGAGGGCCCCCAAAGGCCACTGATGGCCCCGCACAACGTGACGGCTCTCCTGCGGACGCCACGTGCCTCCGTTGAATTCTCCTAACACGCCTGGTGTGGCGGCGGAAATCTCGTTCCACCACTAACTCCCCTGTCGTACGCTCGGAAGGGGGAGGGGGTGGCGACGTGGGTGGAAGCTGAAATTCTTCTCGAACCACCTCTCGAATCAGTTGGACGAGGTCCCGAGACGGTATACTCAGGAGAAGAGGAGGGGTAGTATGTATTCCAACCCCGACATATCTGTCCCCCGGGCCCTGACCTCGGCCGCGCCTGCGGCTCACCCTCCTAGCTCCACGACGCGGCATCTCCTACAATGGAGACGCGAAACAAAACGGAAACGTCAAAACAGACGGTACCTAACAACACTTCTAAGAGCTCATGTCAAGAGATATGTTGTGGTGGCTACTCTAGCTATAAACATGTGAATTGGTTATTTTCCAGTCAGTTGATTCACTTCTCGGGACGACCTTGCTCTGATACCATCTTGTAACGACCCGGTTCCCGAGTCCCTACGAGACACGAGAACCGGACCGACTCGACTAATCCCAAGACCCAGTCGTCCAACGAGGAAGTAACCAAAAGACAGTAAAATAAACCACATTCAGCATGAATATAACTAACAGTAAAAAGTACAGCAGTAAGGAAAGAAACTACTACAGTAGGTACCACCACAACAGTAAAACAACATTTATCATATAACAAAAACTGCAGGTAAAGAAGGTACAGCGGAAACAAAACTACTCACTAGAACAGAAACAAAAGAAGGTACAAAGCTGTGGCAACTCTACTGGACCCTACTCGGCCCAGCGTCCTCTGCAGCCGCCGACCCTGGCTGCTCAACACCTGGTCCTGAAAAAGGTAACGAGTGTAACACGTCAGCAAAACGCTGAGTAGAGTGGCAAACTAACTAAAGGCAACCGCAGAGTGTACAGTAGCTGTTATGTTCTATTACTTCCTTTATTTACATCTTTCAATTTTTCTCACTATTTCATTTACTTCTCAGATCCTTTACTTGATCTCGAATGTCCTCGTGGGACGATCTTGATTGCAGTCTTTTCCAACAGTAGAAGTAGCACGTGGTGCTCTCCTGGCCGGGAGAGTCCCCCGTGGTGATCCTACCCTCAGTCAACCACCCCAAGGTCACTGACAGACGTAACGGTGACTACGGCACGCGCGATAAACGCACAGGTAGCTAGCCCGTACTGGCACGCGGTCAGTCGTTTCCGTTAACGGGTGCGCCCAAAGCACAGCACGGAACCAGGGCAGAGCCCTCTCAGTAACAGGGGTCCAGCCCCTCCACAGTAACCAAACCGGGGCCTTGCCCCTCCACAGTCCGCGCACCCTCGTCTGACTACCCTGGTTTGCCCTAGTGGGCCTAACAAGTCGGTGAAGGAGGCTAGCAGAACCCCGGGGCCCGTGGGGTAGCTAGTACTCTCCTAACACTACTAGCTCTCCTCGGTACTACGTACACGAGGGCCAACAAGTCGGTACAGAGCGGCCAAGCCTAACCCCGGGTCCCTGGGGCGGCTGGCCCCACTCTGCACTAAAACAGGTACAGGTACTTCCCTTGGTACTGCGTACCCAAGAGACAGTACAACTACATCTCAGTTCCATTCCTTTTCTTTCCAGGAGTTCCACTCCTAATTCCCCGTAGGGTTCCAGCTCTTTATCTCAGAACATCATATGTTTCACTTTCCAGATTCACGTTCTCACATTCCATGATCTCAACATGTTTCCTTGTTCATAACAGGCAGCTGTTAATTAATTTCACAGGCAGCTTATATATTCCTTTCCATTTTTCCAAGACTGCAGTAATATACATTCCACTAGTTTTTCCATCCTAGGATTCATGCCATATCCTAGGATCTATCATACAATCTAGTTTTCCGGCCCTAGGATTCATGCAACACCTAGGAGCTATCATTCCATACATTTCTCATTCCTAGGGTTCATGCAATGCCCTAGGTTCTAGTTATGGTTCCATACTTTAACAGATTTTATTAATGCTTAAAACCACTCTACCAGGTACAACGGAAGTAATGGGGGCGTGGTCGGGAATCCCGCGCGCCTCCGTGACTCTCAAGACGGCAACCGAACGAGGTCCTATCACAAGGATCAAACACAAGGAGTGTCTCAAAACAGTGTATAGCTACTGTAGGCGGGTAGAGGAATAAATTCTGAAACGAACGCAACTCGAATCGCGGAAAACGGAGCCCAAACGGGCCCTAAACGGGTCGAGAAAGACAATACTGTGCAAAATCAGACGTCTGGAACTCCTTCCAGACGTCTTAAACGGTGGATCAGAGAATTACCTGTTCGGCTTGGTTCCCCGGACGTCCAGAAGTCTGTGGCGACGTCTCTCCTAGATCCCAGACGTCCGATGGTCTCTCCGGACGTCTGGAGGTCACTCCCGCCGTCTGGTACAACTTCCAGACGTCGGATTCGCAAAGGATGACGAATCCGAACACCTGCGCACAGCCAACCCTCCTCCTTCAGTACGGTCAGTCGACAAAAGAAGAAGGAGAAAGCGGAACTCACCTTTCAGACGTCTGTATGATCACACAGACGTCGACCTTGCCGTCTGGATATCAGTCCAGACGTCTGATTCTGGAGATTTTTCCAGAATCAGAACCTCGCTCGGCCTCCGCTCGCGACGCCGCCCGCGTCGCACCTCGCGCGTCCGCTGCTCCGCCCGCAGCAGGTCCCTCATCGCGATGCTCTGCGCCCCCTGCGCCCTCCGCCGGCCGGCCAAGCCGCTCCCGGCGAGCTCGCCCTCACGGCAGAGCCCCGCCCTCGCACGCCGCAGCTCCTCCGCGCCTTCTGCTGCGCCGCTGCCGCTGCGCCCTTGCGTCCGCTCGCTCCGCCCGCAGCAAGAGAGGAGGAAGATGGTGGAGACGGGAAGGGAGGCGCGCCCCCTCCCCCTTTTAACGCCGCGCGGAGAGGAGGAGAGAGACGGCCGCAGTCGCCTGCAGCCGCAGAGAAGATGCGGATCGCAGGTCTGCGCGCACAGGCGCGCAGACGAATATCCCGTGCGAGTATAACTGTTCGTCAGACGTCTGTAAACTATCCCGGACGTCTTGTCAGACGTCTGGATGTGATCCCAGACGTCTTTACAGACGTCTGGGCCACCTCCCAGACGTCTTAAAAGACGTCTGGGGTACGCGCTCGTTACACAGACCATTCAATTGATTGATCCTTTATCATCTAAGGACTGTGCCTAGCTGAAGGTACTAAACTCAATACTTATATAGTCTATTTTTATGTTGGAACTGACTAGCTCATCACAGAATTCAAGTGGTTTCTTGTGTACTCCGCTCCTTTTCATGCCTTTATTTCTACACTAAGGACATTACATCATCTAAGCATGGGGGTGTGGATATATTCATATCTGAATTGTTTTCTTAGTTTTGTAGATGTTTTCTTTATTTACTTTCTCTTTATTAAAAGAAAATTAGAATTAGGAAAAGAGAACTCAAGCATCACAAGTTTTTCAACTTTAGGAAATAATACAATAGAACTTGAACACTTAAAACTCTTAAGGTCTTCAGGCTTAATTAGCTCAAGTGTTCACTAAAGTGTGGACCTGTTTGTTGAGTCCTCGCCACTTTAAGTTTATTCTAATTAGATAAATAAGTTCGGATGATAAGTACACGACTTATCAGCCCACCCTCTGATTTGAGGAGACTTATAATCTAAGCATCTACGCACATCTCGCACTGACTCACTACTCAGGTAGTCTTAATGGAAATTAGGTAGCTAATAAACATACTAAGGTGATATAGCTGGCACGTTGTTGTAACACCTCATAGCTGGGTGTCTAGAGCCCAGTCGTACAACCTAATTTCTTTGACCATTGCCTTTAGACAAATCTTAGATCATGAAAGCCACCTGCTTAAAAAAAAAGAAGGAAACATCCAAAAAGAAAAGAAAAAAGATGAAAAAAATAGAAAAGAAAGCCACATTTCATCGCACAAGTATGATTGGCAAGTTGCCGTGAGTAACCCCCAATTGCCAGTTGTGCAAAGCCCAGCCCTCAAAAATGCACAAATAATCCCTCAACCTAGGGAGAAGTAGGGAAGTAAAATAATCTAGGAAGAAATACACTGGGTTCGCCCTTATGTTGACCCTACAAAAATAAAAGTAGGGAGAAACCTACCAGTCGAAAAGATACACCTTTGGGCAGATTTTTTTCATTAAGGGTCATCTAGAGTTTATAGAAACCTGAGGTTCGTTCTTATTGCCATTTAGTAAGTCTATCACATTTTCATAATAAGATGCTTAGCACTTAGAATTCTTTTGAGTCTTGGGCAGGTTGGGTAGCCGTAGAAAGCTACCCTGAAACCTTAAACTCAAAAATTCCAAAAAAATAGAAAAGAAGAAAAACACAAAAAAAAAATCTCTTTCTTATTCACAATAAGGCGAAGACTTAGGCAGTTTGTATTTTAGCAGGCACCTGGGCGCTGTTGAGTCTTTGTAGCTTAGGTCGTTAATTAAAATTTCTTACTACTGTTAAATAATAAGTGCCTTAGTGATCGAATCCTAACCCTATTTATAAATAGCATTTAGTTTAATTTTGCTAGAGACTAGCAAAAGATAAGCATGGGGGTATGATGTAGACATATCTATCTAGCTTAACATGCCTATTTATGTGGGTTCTTAGGCTTATAATTGCATTTAACATTATGAACATAACATACATCATATCGCATTTAGACTATAGTATTTAAATTATAGATTAATTCACCTCTTTCAATAGCTAGGGAAGAAGGTGATACATTTTTAGGCCTCGAATCAACAATCCAATTGTACGGATCTAATAAGGGCGATGATCGGAATCCAATGCCTCTAAAATCGCCTTAATCGGACCACTGTAGCATCATATGCAGCTTGAGGAAGATCATGGACCAAGGGGTAAGGTTATGCAAATCCAGACCTCAAATGATAAATCCGATCGACTAATGTGTTCGAGTCGATAATCGAAGCCCAACAGCGCGAAAATCGACCCAATCCGACATCTGTAGCATCACCTCCAAGGAGAAGAAAATGAATGGCCAAGATTGTGACACGTGGCACCATAGAGACCATCCAAACCACCCTCAACCTACTGCCCATCCTTAAAGATGCTTCCCACATGAAATCTGGGACGTTGGATGTCCATCCAATGACCGCCAAGCAACCATGTCGCCCGCAACTTGATGGAGCCAAGATCAAGATCAACCATTGGATTTTAGCGCTTCCCACATGAGATCTGGGTCATTGGATGTCCATCCAATGACCGCCAAGCAACCATGTCGCCCGCAACCTGATGGAGCCAAGATCAAGATCGACCATTGGATGAAAATCCAACAGTCATGAGCATTTGGACATAAAGACCAAGTCGAGACACAAATGCACCCTCAATGCAATGGTCTCGCGCTTGGTTATTAAAGGAGGGGCGCGGGTTCGAGGCCCCGCATGCCCCCCCAATCTATAGTGTACGCAAGGCATCCAATTGGAGCTACCGGATCTTCATCTTGTGGTGCAAACGCGGATGGATGGCGCAACTAGATTAAGGCGCGTGACATGCGTGCAATGATGCTCCATCTCACGTGCAAGGGCACAATTTGACAAGCACAGAGGCATGCAATCTTGGCCCTACAATGGGGATCAAATAGCCATGAATTCTTCTCATGCATGCACCGCGCTGCGCAGCTGTGCATGAGCAAGAGCACGTGCTGCGTGCGCATTGCTTGGCTAGATGTGGGTGCACCACCCGTGCGCCCATGTCTTGTGCACGACCATAAAGGCCTTGGTGCGTGAATCATTTGCCACAAGGCCTACAAAAGGCCATGCACACCCCCTTCCTATCCATCCCTTCCTATTCTCTCCTCACCCCATCCAATGCTCTACGCGCTTGTCCCAAGCCTGTGATGCTCCACTAGATCTAGAAAATAATTTTTACTTCCTGCTTCTCACCCTCATTCATGGAGCGCCTATGGCCATCCTCTCGCCTCCCTTTTGGAAGCGGACCCCATTGCAATGTCGTCCTACCCCGTTCCCCTTCATCTGGCTCAGCTCTTCTTCCTCCCATCTCTCACCACCTTCGCCCGGGGCATCATCGGAGCAGCTTGTCCTCCAAGCAACCATCAAGGAGGATTTCTCTCTTACCTATCTTTTTACAGCTTTCGTAGCATAGATTTATATTATGCAATTAGTTGTAATAAACATTGCTCTGCTCTTATAAAATAGTTATTTCTTCTCTCTTCCTCTCTCTCTCTGATATTCTGCAAGTAGATTAGAGTAGTTAGATATTCTTTTCCGACCTAATTTCCTGTTATATAAAATACAAAAAAATAGAAAAGCATAAAACACCAAAAACAAATAAAGCAAATGTGATTTTCCTAAATCAAACGTTCGCCTCCTCGTGTTTGACTTAAGACTCACCTGCGTTTCAGTTATAAATATTATCTGATAACTAGATTTTCGCAACTGCAACGATCGGGGTTTCCCAACTTGATTTCTCTTGTGCAAAACCTCGTCAATTAGGACTCAATGAAAAATAGATCAAGAACCGATAAACTATAAAAACCCTAATCTAATCTATACCTCACACTATAGATAGCAACGAGGAAGAACTCAAATTAAGTATTTAAACCATCTAAAAATTAGTTCCAAATCTTCGTCAGAATCCCTTTAAACCTCAATCTATCTCTAATTTGCAGCTTAAAACCAATTTGGATTGAAATCCAAATGTCCCCAACTTGGGTATTTGCTCAAGATCGCTAGATTGATATGGCAAGCTATAATCTCTACACACAATTAACTAGGCGATCCTTAGAAGACTCTTAGGTCATTGTAAGAACCTTTAATCAGTGCCATTTATTTCATTAGCTCTGTTACCTTAGAGAATAGTATCAGGTGAGAAAATTGGTTGCGAAGAATCCAGTTGATAAAAATCTAATCTAGTGGGTTTAAATCAATCGCAATAAGACAAATTAAAGTTCTACAAACTCAATTCACATAATTAGATTGAATTGAAACCCAATTGAATCTGAGATTAATTGATCAATGTTGAAAACTAAATCACACTCAATTGGTCAAATTAAGCACCATTCAAACCAGAGGGGGGCCTTTGTGCTCAGATGATGTGAATGGGAGGCCCCCAAGTGCATTAAGCACATCAATGGACCTGGAAGCTAGAGAGCTTCAGGTCTCATGATGGCTATGGCAGAGGAAGTGATATGGCGATTAAAATGAGGGAATTGAGAGAATGTAATCGTGGAGTGATAGGGGAGATCTATAGATCAAAATGGATGGATGACTTATGCTCTCTGATCGGAATTAATTAGAGAGGTTAGAATGGCATTACACTAATCTACTCCTAATTCAAAGCAATTAAACACTAAAATTGGAATTTAACTATCTAAAACTAATCTTATCTAATTTATAAAGCACATAAATCTATCTAGAAAGAATTAAATCTACTTTACTAGATGAGTGGGATCTTAAGGACCATGACCGGCAGTCAGTGGTGATAAAGTGAGAAAGAAGGTCTCTAGCTAATGAAGAGCCCACTAGTGGAACTCCAGAGTTGTCCTCAAGCATTACGTGAACCTTATCAATAAGGATTGAATGAGGGAGATGGTTCCACCTCTGTCACAAGCGGAGAAGAACAAAGAAGTTGGAGAGGAAGAACTGACTAGGCTTGAGAGAGCTAGAGGGGAGTTGGTGAGCTTGCAAAGGGGTCCAAAGGGGTCTTTAAATAGGAGCGAGGTGCCTATGGTGACTGGGAATTGTAGGTCAAGGGCCCAGGGCTAATGGGGATCAATGCGTCACAATGGGACTAGGTCGCACGGGAAATTTTGGAATGAAATCAGACGATGGGATGAGATCTATGAGGTGGAACGAATCAGGGTGCACCGGTGCTAGCTGGTTGGAGCTAGATCCACCATTGGATCATCAATGATAAGAATGGACGGCGAAGGTCGCTTGAGTTCTTCATAAATGAACAGTGAATGACTTGGAGCTACAGGTCTTTTGGGGATTTTTAAGGGTAGTCCCAAGAGATGAAGCAGCGTGAAGATTCGCAAGAACCCATAAGTGGTTAAATTCATAACCAACAAGTCCTTGAAGACTTACAAATCGACCCCTGACAACTTTCAAGTGTAGAGGATGTGAAGATTTGATTGTATACTTAGGACCTAAATGAAAAACATTAATTACAAGACCCTAATGATGTCAAAATGCACTATAATTTTTATGGAAAATGTTTTGAACATATTAGAATATAATTCAACCATTAATTTGTTCATTCAAGCTCAAATTATGTTCAATTAATATTTAATACATCCAAATGCATACTTAGGTAGATAGTCTCTCAAATATGACCTAATTTTGCTTTTTTAACACATTGTTGATGTTTTAAGTCATTTTCCTTAATTTCCACACTTAACCCATTTATTGTGTTAATTTCATGGTGTTTAACCTAGTTTCTAGCTTAACTTAAGCATTTTAGCTTTGACAAGCTACACCTCATCACCAACTTCTATAATTACATGCCTAAATGTAACCTAGAAGCTTCACCTAAGAGTTTAAACTAACCTGACAAAATGGTGAGAAGGGACACCGGCTTTGGCACACCAAAGTCAAGATGAAATCATACGTGTTGAGGAAGTTCTCTAGGGAGAAAGTGAAAGCATTGTAGAAGGTGTGGGGCACTCCAATGGCATTGGTAGGGTGAAGGAGAAGAGGGTGTGAGAGATGAGCGTAGTGCCGTCAAAGCTACTCCAATAGGTAGGTGAGAGGTCACTAGAGGTTAAAAAAGAATAGGCTATCGTTGGCTGCAGTTGGGGAAGAAGGATAGGGGATCGACCACTGTAATCGGAGCCATGGCAGGGTATTTATATGTGGAGAAGAAGGTTAAGGGAAAGAACCTGGATTGGAGGACATCCAGATCCAATGGATCAAAGAAGAAGATTAAGGGAAAGAGCCATAGCAGTGAGCTTACTCTCATCGAGAATGAGGATTAATGGCTGATCTGAGCCATTGGATTACAAGAGGTTGTTGAGGTGAAGCTCAATGGCCAGTTAAAAGGTCGACTGTTAGATAGACAGCCATCAGAGGGTCTTATCACCAGCCTTCGTCGACCGTTGAAGAGAACTACTTGAAGGACCTTTATGTAAATAATGGACCAATATGTGAATAAAGACTTAATTGACATGAAACCTAGGGACTAAAATGCAAATCAGTAATTTAAATAAGTAAATTAATTTATTTCTTTCTCAACTTTTTATATAAGATTATATATATGTTAAATAATATATTTATGCCTTAAAATTACATTTTTGTCTCTTTTAGCATTATTTAATTTAATGATTATCTTACTACTTACATTATTAACTTATCTTACACAATACATATGAGTTTAGTTATAAATAGTAATAAATAGCTAAATGCTTATGTTTAAGTCCTATTTATTATATAGATATAAAGAAATGCTTATTATACATTAATTAAGCTATTTTAGCATCTAAGGTCCATGTACATTAACTTAATACATAATTAACCTTATTTTAATGTTATCAATAGTTAATTAACTAGGTAAACTAGCTTACTTTAGTGAATCAGAAATCATGATGAGTCCCTCATTATACCCACATGCAAAAGCTTTGCTAGTCCCTAGCAAAATAATTAATGAATATGATGAATTCAACACACTAGGGTTTAAAAGTGCAATTATGAATCTCAGGGTAAAGAGTAGGTCAAAAGATTTTGGAAGAGTTTTCTCTTTCTATGTTTTTATAAATAAAATGATTTCCTTTCATAGCATTAAGTGGGAATCTACTTGCAAAGGACTCAAAACTCAAGAGTACTTCTCAAAATAGATACTTGTCAAAAATTAACTCCTGATGGGAATTTAATTCTGAATCAAAACATCTGATACTTTTTTTGTAATTTGTATACTACTCAAAACCCTAGAAATCAGAGAGGTCAAGATGGAAAATGTAACAAGACTCAAAGATTGGAAATCAAATTATAACTCAAAAATTCAACAGACATAAATTAGTCCTTAAGCTTGTGAACTCTGATTTTTATCAACTTAAGTTTTCATAAATTAACTAAACACCATTTATTAACCAAACTCAGAAAGTGAGTAGGACCCTTAATACAGCCAGCCCAAAACATCAAGGATAGACTTCTAAACCTAGGGCTTTGTCAATCTATCTCCCTTAAGCATCAACCGCTAGTTTTCAGAGTTTGATTTTTTAGGCTTCACTATCCACTCATGGTTCCAGTAGCTGTGAGGTTAAAATGTCCATGCACGTGAAATAGATTCATCTTATAAGCATCCGAAGTTGCAAAAATCCAAAACTCAAGGCATCAAAACCTCAATCCAAATTATCCCAAATCAAGCCTTTCGCTTAGACTTACTCAAACTTGATTGCTTTCTCCTCACCTATTTTTATCTCTAAGTCAACACTCAAGGCATATATTTCCTCGACTGTACCTGATGGTAACACCATCATTTGTGATAATTGGCTTATTTTATCCTAACTCTAATAATAAATACTCCTGAATAACCATCCAGAGGTTGTAATTCTTTTCTGAGCTAAATGCAAGAAGACATGAAATTGGGTTAATTTTGTTATTTTAATGAGAAATCACTAACACAAATTAACTGAGGGGCTCATTGGTATCAACTATAAGGTCAAATAAACTTAAATTTTCAAGAAGTAGGCTTGAACTGACTGAAATAAGGTTTTCTACATTTTGAGGATTATTTTATTAATAAAAACCCTAATTACAGTCTCACATCAATTAAACGAGTTTTGGTAGAAATAAATGTAATCTAAACCTTCTAAAATTCATTGAAAAATATTATAAAAGATTTAGAACCTTGGCTTTGACTAAAGGAACCCATTTTGACCAAAAATAGAGACTTAGGCGAGAATCTACTCTATTTTAGGCCTCTATGTAATTTACCCTGTCAAACTTGGTCAAAACGAAAATCCAGGATCACCATTAAATTCCTTGTGTCCAAATTAGCTTATTCCAAAATTTTGAGTCCAATCAGAGTCCATCTTAACTTAATTTACATTTTAGCCCACGTGCCTCTATTTAATGCATAAATGCCCCTAAGTTTCAATTTGCATTGCTAATGGGTCCCTACCTTTCTTCTTCGACGAGCCCAGTATGGAAACCACAGTAGGAGAAACACCCAAATCCGTGAATCCTTGATTGAGAGTATCTCAATCAATTCTTCAAATTTAGAGGAATTGTTCATGAGATCAGGACCTCTTAATTGAGCAAGATCTCGTACTCCGATTCAAAGCATATGGCCACCCATGGAGGTCAAAAATCGTGGATAAAAACTTACCAATTTTGAGGAGAAACTTCGCGAATTCAAGCAATTAAGGGTGCAAACCTCCTTTATATAAGCTTTGGCATGTTCCTAAGTCCAAATTAGTAGTGAATTGGCTGAAAAATCACCTTCTCCATCTCTGGCCACGTCCTCACACACTTCGGTGAGCTCCTCTGTTCTCCCTCTTCCGTACATGTTCAAGGACAATTGGCACCGCCACCATCTTGCTCTCTTCCTCACAAACCTTCCCGGCCAAAGCAATGGTGTTTCTAGCCCCTTCTTCCTCGCCATTCCCTTATCGCTTTCGTTGTCTTCCCCATGTCCGACCAGTCAAGTTGGACGTGGTTCCTCTTCCTCTCATCCCAATAAGTAGTTCCCCTTCTTCCTTGCTCTTCTTAGGTTAGTTTTAGGTCTTTAGTGTTAAGTTTCGAGCCCTATCCTTGTCGTTCGACCTTCTTCTTCATGTCTGGCGGAGCTCCGATGAGCTCGATCTAGTGCCATACACCTCCAAACTCCACACCACCTACACCACAACCACCCTCACGACTCGTAGATCCAAAGCCCTCGAGAAATTGAGGGCATTGACCTCCGAATCACCATGCCAAACACCCCACCCGTCCACCACGTTCACCGCCTCCGTCCAGCCACGCCACGCACACAACCACCAAATCGACACCACCATCATCTTCGTCATGCTCCGATGAAGCTTTTGAGCTTTCTAATTGAGGCCAAGAACCCATATTTTGTTGCAGGACCTCCGGCCGTCGACCTTCATTTCCATGCCTCCAGCTACCTTCATCCGACAAGAGAAGCATCAAGCGAGCACACTCTTGTGCAAACTCACGCGAGAAAGCTTTCCACATTGTTGGATTGAAGATTCAACGGCTAACTTTAGCCATCGACACGAGCCTTCCATGCCATGAATGTGCTACTGAAGTAGAACAAAGACACATTTGGAAAGTCTCATGTCATAGGATTTTGATTTTTGCTTTTGCATAAGTTGAATTCCACATCCTAAGGGTTTCCCAAGACCACTGGGGTCGGGTCCCCTACCCCTACCCATACGCACGCACATACACACCCGTGCACACGTGGGTGCACCTGGGCATGAGCCTAAGTCGATTTTGGACCTCGATTTGCATGTGGTTGGGTGTCCTTTGAGCTTGCCTTAGGTTGAATAGCAAACGTCTAATTTCTCACTTTAAGACATCCAAGAGCATATTCTAAACATTTGATTAGCTTGTGAAATTCATTAAGTATTAAGTTGAGCTTAGTTGAATCACATTTTTGTTGCTCAAACACTTATCTTTATTTTTGGAAGTTTGGTATTGTAATTAATTGAATATATTCCTTTCTATATCAAGCTCTCTGTGCTTCATTTTATATTCATCAATTAGTAGTTTAAATTGCATATTTTTTACTCCATGAGACGACCTCGGACTCATAATTCGAGATTACAAATTTAAGTATTTTCGTCGCTTTAGTCACTGTACTATGACATGTATTTTAAAACCCAACTTTAGCGCGAAAACATTTTAGCACCATTGCCAAGGAGCAATGTGTTGTTTTACCACTAGTCATACTCATTCTGATTTAGCTTCTATCTTGCTCTATTTGTGTTGTGTTGTTTCAAGGTGAACCACCATTCAGGATCATCAAGCTCTAATCAACCACGTCGGGGCAGGTAATCAGCTGATTCTCTTCCATAATCCCCTCCTCTCTTGGAAAGGTAAAAAAGGGAAATAACAGAATTAGGATCTAATTCTGCCTTAGTTTTCTAGTAATCATCATTCAAGACAAGAGTTTTTCCTAATTTATCTTGATTGATTGCAATCAGATTTGATTGATTCTAATTTGATTAGAGACACCCAATCCTAATACTTGCACCTATTAAGGACATTAAGCACCTTGAGATATTCACCTTCTTGTTTGAGCCCAAGGTGCCATCTTCTGAATCAATCAGACTTGGGAATAGAGTCAAATTAGGATTTTTACATTAAGGCTTAAAGGACTAGTACACATTTTCCTGCTAAAAAAAGAAACAAATCTTCCCTCATTGTGTGCCATCAAAGTCCCTATTTGAATTGGTTAATCATCAAACCTTAAAAGTCAAGCCCTAAGATCACTTGAATCTTAAAAGTTGAGACCTAATAACCTGTTTGCAAAATCAAAACAGGGTGGTTCAAGTGATTTAACCCGAATTCCATCATCAATTTTAGGGCAGATCAGATGAAGTTGATTCACTTTGTGAAGCAACCAACCTCTAAATTAGGTCATAATTTAAATCAATTCTAAAATCAAATGAAAATCCAAGGCACAATCAGGTTTAAAATTGGTATACTTAGGTCTCAATTCACATATTCCGGTCTACTTGGAATCACAATAACAAGGTCAGGTAGGAGAAACCTTATAACCCGTGGGGACTCTTTATTGTGTAGAGGTCATTGCGAGGCTCTTCCTTCATAGCACCCAAGTAATTCTCGAGTGTGTGGATTTCTAATCTAGAGGTCTATCAACGTCGAACTGTCATAGTCATCCAATTCTTTTGGGTGCCTTGATTTGGTCCAATTCATATCCAGTCCCCCATCTATTCTCTAGTGCACATACACAGGAAGAGGTCCTTAGGTTTGATCTTAGGACTTCTATTAGAGTCTGATCCAAATCGAGGTCAAGCCCCGATTGTTTTGGATGAAATCTGATCTAATCTGATCAATTCAAATTTGAACCTAAATTTGATTCTTCATCCTGATCCACTAGCTGATTTCAAGATTCAACCTGACAAATTAGGAAAGAAGGCCACTAACCCTGAACCCAGTAAGAGTATGAAAGATCGCATGATCGAGGATGCTATCATATACTGTGAATAATTTTATAAAACCTCAACCCCCGTTATCAGAGTTCAGGTTAGTGAACCAAAGATGACAAACCTCATTATGGATCACATCTAGATGATTGCAACACAACTAGCATGTGGTTCAACCTAGGAAACCCTCTTAGAACAAATCATTGCGGTGAGAAGATTATAGAAATGAGGGTTTACAATACATGTAAAATCCACCACTCTGGGAATATACCAGAATATCATTACACAACGTGGAGATCTGTTAGATCTGTTGGAAGAATTGATCATTGAAAGATACCCAGACCCCCACCTAGAAGTAGATTATGAATCTTGGGGTAATTTTGAGAATCAATATGATTTTCCCAAGCCCAGGCTTGAATATGGAGGTTTCTATGCTGAATCGCCAACTCAAATGGAACCAAATAATGACTTTATGCAAAATGAGCTACCTGATCAATTTATGGGTTGGTCAGATCCCATTACAGGTGTTCTTGACTATGAGCCAGCTATTGAAAATTTTGAAGTTGGTTCATTGCAAATGGATTTTCAAAACACTTGTGATGAATTTGATTCAGAACTCCTTGAGGATGTAACTCTAGCACCTTATCTTGGTAAGGTATTCCTCGAGAATAGTTCTGATATCCCAATTGAACCAAAGACAGATTCTAGTGACCCAATTCCTACACCTAACTTAGAATCTGGATCTAAACCTATTTGGGATGATTATGGGGCTCAACATGATGAGGATGGAATCTTAGATTCGAAATATGATTTTGAGCCTATGTTTGATGATGAAACCTCTCCAGACTCCTAAGAAGAATCGATTGATTTATTTGAAGTAAAATCAATTTACGATACAGAATCAAAGGAATTTGGAGAGTCAGGAGTGAATTGGGCCTACCTTAGATACCTTGAAACCGAGCCTGTCTAATAAGGATACCCCTGTCAGCGTAGAATATGAAGCTATGTTAGACCAAAGTTAGGTTGATAACTTTGAGACTTTTGATTCCTTGTGTGGTGGAAATCCCGATTTCAAGTCAGGTTCAAAAACTTCTTGCCTCAGATTCTCCCCTGCTGAGTTTGATCCATATTCTGATTCAGGAGAATCTTTGCTTCTAGATGATTATGAGCCAATTTATGATCTCAATATTCACGACCCATTCTTCGAATCTAATTATGAGGTCATTGATTTAGAGCTCGAAGCAACCACACCACCTAATCCGAAGCTTAAGCCTCTCAGCAACTGACCCCTGCCACGTTACTCCACCGGAATCCATTTCTACTTTGAATCACCTCATTTCGATCCAGTCAAAGCTAATTTACTACCATAGCTTGAAAATGAATGAGACATTGATCAAACTGACAGCCATCTACCGTTTCCCCCTGATCCCATAAGTAGGGTTCTTACATTCTTCACCCCTCTATTATCTTTTGAGGATCCCTACTATAATCTAGCTTAACCAATGCAGTCAAGCCCTCAATTGCATTTCCACATCTATTTGAACAAGAATTCACCTGGTGGGCACCGCACCTATTGATTCACATTTCTCAGCCCATTAGACTAATTGGGTTTGGCCTGCATCAGTCAATTGATCTGAACAAGCACCTGGTTGGATCAACCAGGCTAATCATCAAAGTGCTTGTTTTACAAAATTCCACCAATCTGATCAACCCTTCTCCTTGGCCATCTTTTGTTCGGCTGAAGGTATTGAATTTAACACTTAATGGGAGGCAACTCGTCATTTTAAAAAATTGAGACCCTCCTGATCCTTTTTGAGCTGCATTCCTATTGCATTTTATGATTCAAACTTTAGAACAGCTAACTCCACCTATGATATTCTTATCAGAGCTTGAAATCATTTGCAACAGTCATCCCAACCCGTTCACCCACCCTTGTGAATCTATTCTAAAATACAAACTAAGTTGAATTCAAACCCCACCTGGTTTGCAATGAGAGCATTGCAAAACTTAGGCATTGGGGGATATTAAAGTGTAAAACAACTAGAAATTCAATTCTTTGAAGGGTACTCACAAAAAAATAATAAGAGGATGAAAGGGGAGGAAAATTTTTTAGCTGAATTGAAAATTCTTTATTAGGTAGGAAAAAGAGGAGGAAATCAGAGAAAATGAGCAAAAATAAAAAAAAATCGTATTAGTTCTAGTAGCAAATTATGGAGCAATACCTAAGTTCTAGACAAACTCAAATAATGAATTAAGTCCTAAAGTACTAAAGAAAAGGAGATTAGTGAGGGACACCGACTTTAGGCCTCTTGGGCCTATTTGGGCTTAAACACTCACATATTTGTTAAGATTTGAACTATTTTTCAAGAGGTTGAGGGAGTTGCGAGACTGATGTAATAAGTTCAAGGCTCAGGGATTATTCAGCCTCGTTGTCTGCCCTTCGGTTTGTGGGACTTAGTAACCTAGGAACCCAAAATTCATACACTGGTCTGGTTCAGTGAGCTTAATGAAAAATAATACCATAAAGTGTTCTATTCAGAAAATAATATTTTTTTTTAAAAAATTTGACTTAAAAGCAGTTCGAAAACACAAGTTGATTAAATGAGTTCCCACCATAGAGAGGAGTAAATACTCTCCTTGAAAATGCATTATAGCATATCGTTTCCTCGGTGCTTGTCTCCTAGGATATCTAAATATCCTATCGGGGGCATGTAAGCACCTTGTGTTAATTCAGGTGCCATGGGTGAAATTATCCCGAAATTTCCACTAGGAGTTGCCATGGGCAGTGCTATCTTGAAGCATCCATTGCCAGGGACCCTTCCAGGATTGATGATGGAGACAAAGAATCTGATGCAGACCGTGTTTAAGGCCAATCTAATGTTGGATTTAGGAGAATCTAAAAGCAAAGAGAGAAAACTCTCAAATATATATATATATATATATATATATATATATATATATATATATATATATATATCTCCTAAAAATACACTAGCAAGTTAGACCTAGACCTTACTGCATGTACGTACGGGTGCTTTAACCATAGGAGTCAACGAACCTCTAGGCAGATTCCAGGGCCTTAGAAACCTTTGTTGCAGACCTAAAGATGAGGTTGGTCAAGTCCGTATCTTAACTGGTACTTGAGTACCTCTAAGCCTAGAGTTGGTATTTCGATTTAATTTTTATTGAGGTGGCACAAGCAGGCATCGTGACGATTAAAATCCAATCTAGAGATCTGGCTAGTTCCATAGGATTTTGTTAGGGATTAGCAAAAGTTAGATATGGGGATATGATGGCAACACCATCATATGTGATAATTGGCTTATTTTAGCCCAACTATAATAATAAATATTCCTGAATAACCATGCAGAGGTCGTAATTCTGTTCTGAGCTAAATGCGAGAACATAGGAAGTTAGGTTAATTTTGTTGTTTTAATGAGAAATCACTAATGTAAATTAACTGAGGGGCTAAGTGGTGTCTAATCTAAAGTCAAATGAACTTAGATTTTCAAGAAGTGGGCTTAAACGGACTGAAACAGGGTTTTTTTGCGTTTTGAGGATTATTTTATTAATAAAAACCCTAATTACTGCCTTACTTCAATTAAATAGGTTATGGTGAAAATAAATATAATCTAAACCTCCTAAAAATCATTGAAAAATATTCTAAGAGGTTTGGAACCTTCACTTTGACTAAAGGAACCCATTTTGACTAAAAATAGAGATTTAGGTAGAAATCTACTTTGTTTTGGGCTTTTGTACAATTTACCCAGTCAAACTTGATCAAAACCCAAATCTAAGGTCACCACTAAATTCCTTGAATCAAAATTAAGTTACCCCTAAATTTTGAACCCAATCAGAATCCATCTTCACCTAGTTTGCATTTTGATCTTGTACCTCTATTTATTACTTAGATGCTCCTAAGTTTTGATTTGCATTGCAAATGGATCCCTACCATTCTTCTTTGACAAGCCAAGTATGGAAACCATGGCAAGAGAAACACCTAAATCCATGAATCCTTGATTAAGAATATCTCAATAAATTCTCCTCTAAATTTGAAGAGATTACTCATGAGATCAAGACCTCTTGATTAAGCAAGATCTTGTGCTCCGATTCGGGGCATATGGCCACCAATAGAGGTTGAAAATCGTGGACAAAAATTTGCTAATTTTGAAAAGAATCTTCGCAAATTCAAGCAATTGAGGGTGCAAACCATCTCTATATAAGCTTGGGCACGTTCTCAAGTCCAAATTAGTCGTGAATTGGTCGAAAAATCACCTTCTCCATCTCCAACCACGTCCTCACGCACTCCAGTGAGCTCCTATGTTCTCACTCTTCCACGCGTGTTCAAGGCCAATTAACACTGCCACCATCTTCCTTTCTTCCTCACGATCCTTGCCAGCCAAAGCAAGGGTGTTTCTAGCCCCTTCTTCCTCATAGTTCCCTCACCACCTTCGTCGTCTTCCCCACATCCAGCTAGCCAAGACGGATGTGCTTCCTCTTCCTCTCATCCCAATAAGTAGCTCCCCTTCTTCCTTGCTCTTCTTAGGTTAGTTTTAAGTCTTTAGTGTTAAGTTTCAAGCTCTATCCTTGCCATTCGACCTTCTTCGCATCCGGCGAAACTCCAACGAGCTCAATCCAACGCTACACACCTCTAAACTCCACGACACCTACACCACAACTGCCCTCACGACTCGTAGATCTAAAGCCCTCAAGAAATTGAGGGCTTTGACCTATGAATCACAACACCTGACAACCCACTCATCCATAACGTTCACCACCTCTGTCCGGCCAAGCCACGCACTCAACCACCAAATCGACACCACACATCATCTTCATCGTGCTCCAACGAAGCTTTTGAGCTTTCTAATTGGGGCCAAGAGCCCGTATTTTGTTGTAGGACCTCCGGTCGTCGACCTTCATTTCTATGACTCCAACCACCTTCATCCGACGAGCGAAGCATCAACCGAGCACCCTCCTCTTGTGTGGATTCATGCGAGCAAGCTTTCCATGCCGTTGGATTGAAGATCTAATGGCTAACTTCGGCCAATCGACACGAGCCTTCCACACCATGAACATGCTGTTGAAGAAGAACGAAGACGCATTGGGAAAGTCCCACAGTGTGGGATTTTGATTTTTGTTTTTGCATAAATTGAATTCCACATCCTAAGGGTTGCCCAAGACCACTGGGGGTTGGGTCCCCTACCCCTACCCATACACACTCGTACACATGCGGGTGCACCTAGGTGCGATCCTAGGTCGATTTTGGACCCTAATTTGCATGCATGATTGGGTGTCTTTTAAGCTTGGCTTAGGTTGAACTACAGACGTATGATTTCTCACTTTAAGATGTCTAAGTGCATATTCTAGACATTTGATTAGCTTGTGAAACTCATTAAGTATTTAGTTAAGCTTGGTTGAACCACATTTTTTGTTTCTCAAACACTCATCTTTATTTTTAGAAGTTTGATATTGTAATTAATTGAATATATTCCTTTTTATATTAAGCTCTCTGTGCTTTATTTTATATTCATCGATTAGTGATTTAAATTATATATTATTTACTCCCTAAGACAACCTCAGACTCACAATTCGATACTACAAATTTAAGTGTTTTCGTCGATTTAGTCACTGTACTACGACGCATATTTTAAAAGCCAATTAGAGCGATGTAACAGTATCGCTAGGTAACACATTCCTAGTTTTTATCTCTATATTTTTCTAATCGATTTTCTATATCCCAAAACACCCATTTGTATTAAGGTATTTTTATTGGATGGACAAGGATAGCATCCATTTATAGCAAGATGCTTTATTTAATGGATATATGCATAAGCACCCATTTGTACCGTGGTGCATTATTGCAAGGTGTAATATCTTTTTTTTCTCATCTCATTTTTCTTACTACTAAGTAAAATCTCCAAATCTTTTTTCTAGGTGACACATCCTTCATCCTTTCAAGAGTCGCTCCGTGGAAATCCTTAGGGTTAAAAGGATATGGAACTGATCCCTTTGGTTTCTGTGTTTTCGCGATCTCAGATAACTATAAGTCAATTCTATTGTGTGTGTAGTTTGGACACTTAGGTTACTTAGCTCGCAAACCAGAAAGTAGACACCAAAGCCCTATACTTTCAAACCCCTGTACCATTAGTATCAGCCTACAGGATCTATCAAGACACAGACTAAACGAGTCTAGCAAAATGCCCTCAACTGATTAAGCTACCTATAGCACATTAGGCCTTATGGTTAAGGTTCCAAACTAACTTCTTTATTTGATCAACTCTAAGTATCTAATATTTTTACTCAACTTTGTGATAAAAATAGAAATTCAAAGACAAAAGGGCATAATCTAGTTTTATTGTCTAAAAAAGTTACAATTCAATTCCAAAAATTAAATCTTTTATATGAATTAAGAATATCTTATTTACTTTGTTTTCGAAGTAAACAACAAGAATACAAATGGCATACTTAGGTTTTAGATTTTGACTCGAAAAATCCCATGTTAAGTTCTAAAAATAGTATTTGTTTTGAAAAGTATTCAAGACAAAGTCCTTAATAGGGATTAATGCTCTTACTTAGATATCTTTATAAAAATAACTATATACAATATTTTTTTTTTTATTTTCTAACCTTTAAAAGGTACTTGAGAAATTCACAATTCTATAAGCATAATCATTATGTATGAATATTAAATATGGTCCTTTTAAAAGATTTTCTTCAAAAATTCTTCTTCTTATGAATAGATTCGCTAAAAATGTAATCCCCCCACTAAAAGGAAATTATTTTTGTTATCTTTGGTTTTATATATTTTTTATGGCTTAAATTTTTCAAATTTTTATGGTCTTTTATGAATTTTTTAAATTTTTATAAAAGAATTTTTTAATTTTTATGATTTTTAATAGAATTTCTGTGTTTATTAATACACTTAAAGTAAATGATATTCACTTTTACACCCCCAATGTCAAAATTGTACAATGTCTTCGTTATATGAAAGGGATGAAACTAACCCTAAACTTCACTTGGTATAAGGTGACGGAAGGAATCGGATAAAGAAGATTAACAGATCCCAAGCGAACGATTTCTACTCTAACAAACGTCAAAGGGAACAATCAGATTAAGTAAAGGATAAGAAGTAAGGAAGTGAATGACTATGTAGTTCAGGCTTGAAGTGCGAAAGTAGACACAGACAGGAAAAACAAAAAAAGAATAAACCAAAAATAGCCATGTACAAATGTTACGTTTAACGCATTTAGCTAAGCGTAAACCCAGTGAAAAACTCTTGAAAAAGTAGATTGCAAATTCTGAACAAGGTTGTTGGGAATGATTCCACCCAAAATAGAATATAGTATAGTCCACCCTATTTGCCTAGATTAAGATCTCACATAACCACGATCAGATTCAAATCAAAAGTAGAATAGGAATTGATTCATGCAAAACAGATTTAATTGGGTTCAAGATAAATAAGTCAAAGCATAAGGCAAAAATAGGTAAAGATTTAAGTTCGATTAGGTATAGCATCAGCAACAAATCAATTCTAATTCGAAAGGATAGGTAACTCTTCTTAATATAGTAAAGGTGGTTATTGAGTCGGATTTGATAACTCAATCTCAGGATGTGCAGAGGGTGGGTTTTAATTCAAATCATTAGCCCAATTACTACATGTGCTTGGCCCTAATTCGATGGGACATTCCTAGGATTTTGCAAATTCCTAGGATTTGGAACTAGCTGCAATGGTAGGGCCCTTGGCTAACAAAATTCAACCAACTGCATGATTTGGCCCCTAAGATTAGCCAACTCAGCCGCACATTACCTTTGAACTTTAGCAAGAGACTCAGCATTTCTACGCTGGCTCTCGTTCACAGCTCTCAAAATCTGATGTAGTACTGGATCTTTATTTGGCCCCGAATAATTCTACATATTCAACTGGGTGGGCTTCACATGTTGTTGCTGAAAAGGCAACGGCAGCGAATTTGACAGGTCAGATTCGGATAGGTAGGTCTTTGATTATGATCAGACCAAAAGAAATTTGGGTGGATTCTCCATCCAAGGTTATAGGTATGAGAATATGGGTTAGATCTCGAATCATTCTCCTAGATGGCATATAGATTATAAGGATTCATCATGTTTTCTGCAACAAAAGAAAGTGGTGAAAGAGAAGGGAAAGATGGGACAAAGGTCCCTCCTTGGGTTGGATAGAAATCCAAGGTAGAAGGATCTAGTAAATCCAGATTATTCATAAATTCCCTCCCCATGGGAATTTGTGAAATAGGTCGAGGCGCAAGAGTTGTAGCAAATAGAGGTGAAAGGTTTTTCCCTGTGTTGCGAACCTCGCCAAGATGTTTCGCCACAATTTCGACCTTATCCATCTTCTTTGCGATAATCTCCAACTCTCATAAACTGGATTGGCCCTTAATCTCATACGTGCCCCTCTGATGTGTGCGAATTCTGATGCGGACTCCCTTGATTGAATTGCGACATGGAGGCATTGTTGATTGAATTCTCCGCCATTCCCTCGAAAAGTTCTAAGGTGGATTCTCTGTCCCTATTTAGAAAATTTCCTCCACAGGAGGCGTCAACGAGATTGTTGTAACGACCCGGTTCCTGAGTCCCTACGAGACACGAGAACTGGACCGACTCGACTAATCCCAAGACCTAGTCGTCTAACGAGGAAGTAACCAAAAGAGAGTAAAATAAACCACATTCAGCATGAATATAACTAACAGTAAGGAAATGCAGCAGTAAGGAAAGAAACTACTACAGTAAATACCACCACAACAGTAGAACAACATTTATCATATAACAAGAACTGCAGGTAAAGAAAGTACAGCGGAAACAAAAACTACTCACTAGAACAGAAACAAAAGAGGTACAAAAGACTGTGGTAAACTCTACTGGACCCTACTCGGCCCAGCGTCCTCTGCAGCCGCCGACCCTGGCTGCTCAACACCTGGTCCTGAAAAAGGTAACGAGTGTAACACGTCAGCAAAACGCTGAGTAGAGTGGCAAACTAACTAAAGACCACAGTAGAGTGTACAGTAGCTGTTATGTTCTATTACTTCCTTTATTCACATCTTTCAATTTTCTCACTATTTCATTTATTTCTCAGATCCTTTACTTGATCTCGAATGTCCTCGTGGGAACGATCTTGATTGTAGTCTTTTCCAAAAGTAGAAGTAGCATGTGGTGCTCTCCTGGCCGGGAGAATCCCCCGTGGTGATCCTACCCTCAGTCAACCACCCCAAGGTCACTGACAGACGTAACGGTGACTACGGCACGCGCGATAAACGCACAGGTAGCTAGCCCGCACTGGCACGCGGTCAGTCGTTTCCATTAACGGGTGCGCCCAAAGCACAGCACGGAACCAGGGCAGAGCCCTCTCAGTAACAGGGGTCCAACCCCTCCACAGTAACCAAACCGGGGCCTTGCCCCTCCACAGTCCGCGCACCCTCGCCTGACTACCCTGATTTGCCCTAGTGGGCCTAACAAGTCGGTGAAGGAGGCTAGCAGAACCCCGGGGCCCGTGGGGTAGCTAGTACTCTCCTAACACTAGTAGCTCTCCAAGGTACTACGTACACGAGAGCCAACAAGTCGGTACAGAGCGGCCAATCCTAACCCCGGGTCCCTGGGGTGGCTGGCCCCACTCTGCACTAAACAGGTACAGGTACTTCCCTTGGTACTGCATACCCAAGAGACAGTACAAACTACATCTCAGTTCCATTCCTTTTTCTTTCCAGGAGTTCCACTCCTAATTCCCCGTAGGGTTCCAGCTCTTTATCTCAGAACATCGTATGTTTCACTTTCCAGTTTCACGTTCATGTTTCTTTATTCATAACAGGCAGCTGTTAATTCAATTTACAGGCAGCTTTATATTCCTTTCCATTTTTCCAAGACTGCAGTATTATACATTCCACTAGTTTTTCCATCCTAAGGTTCATGCCACATCCTAGGATCTAGCATACAACTAATTTTCCAGCCCTAGGATTCATGCATCACCTAGGAGCTATCATTCCATACATTTCTCATTCCTAGGATTCATGCAATGTCCTAGATTCTAGTTACGGTTCCATACTTTAACAGATTTTAATAATAAACTTAAGCCACTCTACCAGGTACAACGGGAGTAATGGGGGCGTGATCGGGAATCCCGCGTGCCTCCGCGACTCTCAAGACTACAACTGAACGAGGTCCTATCACAAGGATCAAACACAAGGAGTGTCTCAAAATAGTGTATAGCTACTGTAGACGGGTAGAGGAATTAATTCTGAAAAGAACGCAACTCGAATCGCGGAAAACGGAGCCCGAACGGACCCTAAACGGGTCGAAAAAGACGATACTGTGCAAGATCAGACGTCTGGAACTTCTTCCAGACGTCTTAAAGAGTGGATCAGAGAATTACCTGTCCAGCGTGGTTTCCCAGACGTCCAGAAGTCTGCGGGGACGTCTGTCCTAGCTCCCAGACGTCCGATGGTCACCCCGGACGTCTGGAGGTCACTCCAGCCGTCTGATACAACTTCCAGACGTCTGATTCGCAAAGGATGGCGAATCAGCGAACCTGCGCACAGCCAACTGCCTCCCTCAGTACGGTCAGTCGACAGGAAGGAAGAAGAAAGCGGAATACTCACCTTGCAGACGTCTGTATGAGCTACCAGACGTCATCCTCGCCGTCTGCCTATCAACCCAGACGTCTGATTCTGGAAATTTTTTCCAGAATCAGGGCGCTACTCGGCCTCCGCTCGCGACGTCGCCCGCGTCGTACCTCGCGCGTCTGCTGCTCAGATCGCAGCAGGTCCCTCTCCGCGTCGCTCCGCGCCCCCTGCGCCCTCCGCCGGCCGGCCAAGCCGCTCCGGCGAGCTCGCCCTCACGGCAGAGCTCCGCTCTCGCACGCCGCACCTCCTCCGTGCTCACTGCGGCCGCCCTCGCGCTCACTCTCGCGCTCTGGCTTAAGGAGAAGGGAAAGGAGACGGTGGTGACGGAGTGAGGGGAGGCGTGCCCTTTTAAGGCCGCGCGGAGAGGAGAGAGAAGGATTCGCGGCAGGGGAATCCTGCAGCCGCAGGAGTGAGGAAGGGCGAATATGCGGTCTGCGCGCTCAGGCGCGCAGACGACTCGCGTGTGTCGAAAATAACGGATTTCCAGACGTCTGGAAACTATCCCAGACGTCTGGTCAAACGTCTGGACAACCTTCCAGACGTCTTAAAAGACGTCTGGGCCACACACTCTTTACAATTGTGAACACTCTTGCAATCCATAGTAGATGTGCATTAGTTGCTAGCGAGCGATGTTGTGATGTGAGCATTTCTTTTGCAAATTATGAATGCACTCCCACACTTTATGACTTGGTTCTCCTTGATTATATGAAAAGGTCATGATAGCTCACCTAAAGGCATTAGTACGACCTATAGGAAAGAATTTCTTCAAAAAGGCAGATTCAAGTTCAACCCAAGTTGTGATAGGTCATGTGATGGTGCGATACCAATAAGTGGCTTTATCCTTCAAGCTAAAGGAGAACATCTTCATTAGTAGGATTTCTCAATTCTGGTTTCTGGGACCTATGGTTTGTGAGAGATTCCTCAGAACCTTGATGTACTAAAATGGGTCCTCAGAAGAATTTCCGTGAAAGTGAGGAATGAGACTAATGATGTTGGCTTTAACTCTAGGTCGTTCTCCCCTATTAGAATCCTAACATTCAGCTCCACTTGGGCATTAGAAGGATTGTAATAATCTCAAAGTGGTGGCCTAAGTGGAGGACGTGGACCTGGTCCAGGTCCCACCTCAAGTTGGCGAGCCTGGAATTTGAAGAGCAGAAGTCAACAAATTAATATGATGGTTCTACTCGAGCATCTAGAGATTATGGTTCAGGAAAGCCTAATGGATATCAAAAGGTGACAACTCCTCTTAACCTAGAGGGTTCTCAGGAATCTGCGGTTGATCTGCCATAAGATCAATCGCAAAAAAAGTAGAAGGGGTAGAGACAGAATATGGAACCGTAGCAAGTCTAGGAGCACCAGTCAAAGGAGAGACAAGAGACGATCTCAAAGATTATCTCCCTTGCATAAATAGAAAAAAATGTGCATAGGCACACTCAACACCATAGCGAAGACTGTGGCAAGCAAAACCTGAAATATAGTGAGAAAAGCAGGTTTTCTTCTTTACTTAGTAAAAGAAGACCTAGGGTATGCAAAAAATATAAAAGATGCAAACAGATACTATATAAGTACAAGCACGTGTCCTACGTGTCTACGTAGGGATAAACCCTAAAAGCTCAAAGGTCCATAGTCTAAGATCGAGACCGCATACTACTAATTCCCCGAGGCTCAGGCAGTGAGACAGACTTATTAATCTTCAACTAAGACCCTAAGAAGTGAAAAGACCCACACACATTCGCAAAACAAATACTATGTCACGATTTTTAAGATTTTCTCTTTATAAAATGCCTCCTTAAGAAAAGAAGTCTAAAATATCTCGCTTTTCAACCTTTTGAAACACTTAATGGTCTTGCTTAATATGTCTTATGCAAAATGATAGGGCTAAGACAGTAAAAACATATCTATCTTTACAAATCTCCAATGCATAAATCAACAAATCTAGAAAGAAATATATATAACCTAGAATGGATGCCTACGAGATATAGCTGCTAGTCATAAGATATGTATTTTTGGTATTTTTTATATTTTCTACCTAAAATGCGAGAAACCACCTACAGAGTAAAGAATATCTCAAATGCAAAAATAAAGTGGGAAATCTGCTGTCTTCTCTCTACCTAGGAATCTCTTGAACAAATTATGAAAGACAAAAAATTCTAAGATAAAATAAAGAATACAAAATAAATCAAGAATAAAATAAAATGATAATGATGAATATAATTTATAAGAGTTGCCTCCCGACAACAACAAAAAAAATGGTGTACAACTACCTTGCATTGTTAATAATGTCATTATGTTGTAATATAGTGAACAAGATAGCTGACATTTTATCATTTATATTGGTTTAAAGTCTACGACGTTTGCTGGGAGACTTAATTAGTAATTATTCACCAATTATTCTTTAATTTATTCCTTTATTCTATTACTTAAATTAATACTAAGGTCTAAAAATTAATAATTTAGACTAATGTACTTAACTTAAGCTAAACTACTTAGTTAAATTTATTCATATTCATATAACTTAATACTATTTATAAATTACTTAATTGGAACTACTACAACTTAACTACTTAATTTATTAACTTAACTAATTATAAGTTACCTTATGATTTACAACTTAACTTAATATTTAAGTTAGACTTAGATAATAAATTACTTTACTTATACTACTATTTACTAAATCAATTACTAACTTAATTACTTAACTATTTAAATACTTAACTAACTCTAATTACTTAAATTATATACTACTTAACTTACTTGATTACTTAAGTTACTACTAATAGATTAATTACATAATTATGATACATTAGAAGCATGAATTAATCGCAAAAATTAAACATTAGAAGCATGGCCATCAATTCCAAAAGGAGATGAACACATTATACAAGAAGTGGCTAGTAATTGCAAAAGAATTTTCACGAAAATAGTTGTTTTGAAGCATCTAAGAATTCCTTTTATTTCTTTCTTAAGCACATAGGCAACACTTAGCCAAATTCACATTTTAGCCTTTCCTCTCCTCTTACTTTAAAAAAAATGATCCCACTTGGCACACAAGTTTTGAACCGAATCGATGGACCTAGATGGACCGAATCACAATTTGATCAGCACGTGCCATGGGGCAGCATCACCACTAGTGCCCGAAAGCCACCCTGCAGGGCCACAGGATCAACATAGCATGGTTAAGAAGGCATGCATGCCCACACACTACAACAAAAATAGGCTTTAGTGATAGAATATGTCACTAAAACTAACTTTTGACAATTAAAAAATTTATCACTTCACCTTCGCTAAGAATGTCATCATTATAAGTTTACAACAAATTTTATCGTCACTGTATTAACAATTATAATGTCAAATATAGTTCACTAAATCGTCGTTGTAGAAGCTTGTAGAATCAAATATAATCATCATAATTTTTATCTCTAAAGTCTACCTATAACTACAAAAAATACCTTGCAAAAATATTGTTATAAAACAATTGTAGTGTCAAATATAATTATCACTAAATCATTGCTATGGAAGCCTATAGAATTAAATACATCATAATGTCTCTAAAGTCTACTTATAGCTGCAAAAAATTACATCGCTAAAATATCACTATATAATACCAATAGTGATAAAGTTAAATGTCAATAATTTTTTCCTATATTACTATATAATAACAATTATAAATGTCACAATTTTCATCACTAATTACTCTTAGTTACAATTGTTTTCATTGCTAATATAATTTATGAGATAATTCAAGTATATTGTTCCACCACTATCATATTTACATGAATATATGTGGCAAATTTTGTCAATATAACCACTTACTTGTGACATTAAATGTAAATCACATTCCAATCAAGAACAATCAATAAAAAAAAATCCATAATTAAATGAAATCACTTAAATGTAAACAGATATTTATTCCAACAAAACATAAAAAGGTCAAAGTAAAAAGAAAGTCCACACTAATAGCAACAAATCATAACTTGTAACGTCCTAAAACTTTGACAAAATGGACATCTTCGGTCTATGAATGCTTTATCAAAAATATACTCACCCTTCTATCCATGATGGAGTAGAAGATCAAGCCATCATTCTTTGCAGCAAAAATTCAATATTATTGATATCAAATTTCCTCTACTCCCTAGCATAATATAAAGATAAATAAATCTTATATGATGATACTGATACTAATTTTTATAAGCGTAACATATATTGAAACTTACAAAGATAATTAAAGATATGAGTATCCAATTGCCTTATGGTTATTTATTTTTTTGGCCAAGTAATGACTTCAAATTACATCTATCCTCTTTCTCGAATTATCCATATGACCTAACTAAATCCTCACCTTCATCTATTGCCACTTCGACATAAACTACTATGAATTTAGAACCTAAAATTAAATCTCCGACTCTTTCTTCTGAATTTGTATTTCGTATCTATCCAAGTGAAACTTTTATATCAAGATCATCATAACACAATTGAAACGCATCCTATAAAAGATGAAAGTAATGTTTCACTTTCTTACATAATAGAAAGAAATTGATCATTTTTCTATTAAAATTTTCAACCTAATGTAAGTTACTTGTCCTTCCATAAACAATAATTGGCTATGAGATTATTACTTGTTTTAAAATGACATCTTCGTGTCTTTCATCTGGTGCATTTCCTGAACACATCAGGACAAGCATCATATACAATGTTAATATTCAAAAGATGTGGAAGAAAGAAAAATATCTTAATTTAAAATAAGCTTAAGATAGTAGAATGGGTCCATTGAATCAAGCATATTACAATAAATTCATTAATTATTCGAAAGCATGCAAGCTTGTCAAATACAAAAAATAAATACATTGTTACATGAAAGCAAACACAAATGTTAAATTATTTATCACAATAGTTTAGAGTTTATATGTTTATTAAGTATATAGTAAATTTAGTATTTTCCACCTTCAAATCTGTTCTATCTAAATGTTCATTTCTGTCAATATGGAAGAAGTGTTGGCTGCTCCTATGTTCTTTCATATTGGGTTTGGAAAGTTTGGCAACTTCTTTACCGGAAGCAAAATGTTTCACGGTTGTTTGATAAGCTAAAGAGTTTGGAAGGGAACATATCCATTATGGATATGAGCCCAAAAGGTAAGTGTTTAGCTAAGATTATTTCCGATTATGAGCTTGGTTTTCTGTCGTGGAAGCTACTGCTAATTCTGCTTGTACTTTCATATTTGGCTATTCCTAATTAGTTGCTTTTCTTGACTATTTGAAGAAGCATGATGGTGTATATGCTTTAGATACATATAGAAGGGCCTCTCAGGAAAGAAAAGGTAGAAGTAAAAAAATCTATCTTTGTCTCCCTATAAGATTATATATCCTCATAAAGTTTAATGATAGTATTTTGGTTGGTCGAATGCAGTACAACCTGTCTTATGACAAGATATATGGATACTATCTATATAGAAATGCCACTCCTATTTATTAGCATACTACCTTGATAGAGGTGCCACAAGTTGGAGAAGATGTTGTTAAAGGTGCCTGGATCTTGCTATTTACCATTTGGATCTTGGACTCTTGTTTCAGTTGGTTTTGAGATTCATCAGAGGAAGAGGGTGGAGGATAAAATAATTAATGTTCCAAAAGCATGCAATTATATAAATAAATATTACACCCTTACTAAGACACCCCCTAGATGTCAAGAGAGCTCCCCCCATCCATAAAGATGCGATGGACTGCCCTTACCCTATTAGAAAGCACCACCATTATTGGATCAACATGGCAACCCTTAATTGCATCAAGGTCATTCTCAAAGAATGAGAAGGCAAGGCGAGAGTGACATTTCATCCCCTCATTCTCCATGGTTGACTATAAACAATGATCTTGATGAAACTACTCCATCTCACATTAGACACAAATAAATAAAAGAATCTGCTTTTGAAATCTGATTCATTCAAACAAAACTACCTTGAACACATTGCACCCCCATTTTCATGTCCTTCAACAGAACAACCTCTTGCTGGTTTTGTCCTTTAAAATTCTCATTTTGATGAGAGTTATACAAAATCTTGTAAATGATCCATCCTCAAGATTTTTAATGCATTGCTTTTAACATGATTCCTTTCTTTGCTTGAAAATGTTTTAGGATTGTCAAATGATCCACAAGCATCATCACTACCAAACCAAAGACCATTGAACTCCGTCACCACTCTATCGAAAGTCAGACTACAACAACACACCCTCAAAGACTCGAAATTAGTTCTAAATTTGCAATCCAGAGAAGCAGAAAGTGGTTCAAAAACAATGTAAATTGTGCCAAAACAAAGATGGAAAGCACCTCGACGTAGGCAACAAAACAAAAATAACCTGACAACCATCAGTTATGTGAAGCATCTCCATGTACACAAATGAGATTCGCAAATCAATCATTCCAAATTGATACATCTTTGAAATGTTCAGGTTGGCTCATACTTTAGGGGTATATCAGGTTGGATCATTTACAGATTTGGTTCATTTGAAGTTTATGGTGGGGTTCATTCATCCGCTTTAGTTTTCTTTATGACCATTTGCATCTCTATCTTCCTTTCCCTTAGACAACATCCCTTAGCAACTACTTCTTGCCACCTAATCATTAACCACCCTCCTCCCACTTCCCCTTGTATTCTCCCTACATTGCATTCACAAGTTACGTCCCCTCTAAACTCCCTTCTTAATGAAAAAAAATAACATGAATGTCCAGTTCCTTATTTCAATAAAAATAATATGACATGCAAATATAAAAAACAACAAAATCTAATGAAGCAATCAAGGTTTGTTTGGCTCATATACAAAAGTATAGATTTATTGATATAAGCAAATTTCTAAAAGACCTTCAAGTTTGAATTGCACTATCAAGAAATCCCCAAAATCTAAAGGAGAATGTACCCTTACAAGTACAACATTTATTTTTTTTTCAAAAAAGTTCTGTATAGCATTTCTGAATGAAGTACATGTATGAAATAAAATGACGTGATTTCATCACACTTCTAAACAAGGGGATCAGTAATGTCAAAATTATTGTTTGCGTATTTGGTTGTAATATGTTGAAGCACATCTAAATTGAATCCTAGCGTGACAGCTTTTGCAAGCTGCATAGATAAAATGAATCATCTAAGAGATGTCTTGATAGGGAACAGGACTCCTTCGGGAATCTCTTGGCTAACCTAAATCTTTTCCACAAAGGGAAAGGAAAAATTGAAGGTATAATTACCTGATGGTACCTTGTTGCCATTGTCTTCCAAGAGACTTTTTCTTGCCCTTACCAAATGTCCACCCTAAATACTGTCAATGCGAAAGGCGATAGCAAGACGACACTACTCAAAATTGCCTGAGACGAGAGGTGACAAAAAGACGACAGCCTGAGTGAATTGCGGCGATTGTCTTTTATTGACATATATGTCTTATTAACTCAATTTAATAGTACTAAGTTTATAAAAACATATCTAATAATAATGTTAGAAACTTTAAATAGAAGAAAATGATGACAATTGTATTACCAAAAACTGTTTCACATAATTTTAAATGGTAAATAAAGAAAAGTTTCTACACAATTAAGGTAGAAAAACATAAAAATCAAATTTGTCATTAAAGTGAACAATTGTCAATTCTCAAATAATAAAACACATTAGTCATCAGAATCATCTTCAAGATTCAATTCGTTATCATTATCGTCACCAGCAACTTCTTCAATCTCCTCTTCCTCTTCCTCTTCCTCATCACTGTCCGCATACTCTTCCTCTTCTTCAATAACTATTGGAGCTTTCCCTTTTCCATTAGCTTTCTTAAGATCATTTTTCTTTGTAGTAGTACAAGCCCGAGTACGTCAAATAGCCTCTTGGTCATTAATTCCTGATACAAGCTCAACTATACCCCAAGTGAGATCATATCACCAAACACAAGATCATCACCTGCATTTTCCTCATCTTCCTCCATTCTCCCTAATAATCATTCATTTGAATTATCAATTTCCTAGAGGGAAATGAGATCAAGATAATCCCTATCTTCATATCGATCCCTCAAAGCTTCGTTGTACTTAACAAACACAAGATCATTAAATTTTTGTTGCGCCAACGAATTCCTTTTCTGAGTGAACCTATATAAATTTTCAAAATAAAAGGATTAATATAAAATTACTTGATAAAATTAATGCTATGCATATTTTGAATTGGTTTGTAACTTACATTTTCAAATACACTCCAATTCCTTTCACATCCCGAGGTACTACAAGTAAGACCTAGCACCTTCAGTGCCAATTTTGCCAAGTTAGGTGCAGACACACCAAAGAGATTCCACCACTCCACTATAAAAAGATAATAAGTTATATAATATTAATAAGCAACTGGAAATGGAAAGTTACTATAAAAAATTTATACCACTTGACTACCTGGGGCAATGATCTTCATTTGTCTAATAGCCATAGGTGTTCCAAAGAGTCCTTGTGCATTTCTATAAATGAAAATTTCTCATGTTATTTTATCTTGCACACTCTCATCAGGCTCCAATTTTACCAAGACATTGTAAAATCCATTCATAACTTCTGAATCAAAATCAAGATTTTGATTTTCATAAGAGAAATCAGGATTGAGGAAAAATCATACTGCATGTAGAGGCCTATGAAGCTGACAATCCCATCTCTTATCAATAATGTCGCAAATAGGTCCAAACTTTTCAGCATTATTGTTGAAAGCCTTCATGACAGCTTCCTTAACTCTATCCATTGCTTCATATATGTATCCCATTGCAAGTCTATTCTCTGAGTCAACAAGATGAAACTCTCATAAAATGAGACGTAGCCTTCAGAATGTATACAACCTTATTCCAAAATGAAGGCATCATAATGATTGTTGCCACTTTCTTTCCCTTCTCTTCTTTTGCATTTTTAGAAGTGATCCACTTATCAGAAGTGAACATCTTCCTTAAATTTACCTTTTGTCTATGAATAATCTGTAAAGTGAGGAAAGATGTAGCAAATCTTGTAACTACAGGCCTCAACAACTCCCTACTTGTGAATTGTCTCATCAAATTTAAGACTGAAGGATGTATGTATATATAACTACTCAGTTGCATTGCATGCTTGAGTATCTTTTTTACATCCTCTAACTTCCCAAACTCTTCCAACATCATATCAATGCAATGTGCAGCACAAGGAGTCCAATAAACTTGAGGATGCTTAGCCTCCAGTAATTTGCCTATGGAAAAGATAAATGATATTTTTTATATTTTACAATGCTTACAATATTAAAGAAAAGATGTATGCTAAAATAAATAAAGTCTAAAAATTTATTACCAACAAGAACATAATTCGATGCATTGTTGCTGACGACTTGAATCACATATTCCTCCCCAACGCAACCGATCATGCCACTTGTCAGCTCACAAAGCTTCTCCCATGTCTTTACGTAGCTTGAGGCATCCATGGACTCTAAGAAAACATAGGGGAATTGACAAGAAAATTTATAAATGTTCTACTTTTCCTATCTGTCCAACCATCTGTCATCAATATGCATCTATATTTCTTCCAAACATCATGATGTTTGGTGATGAAATCTTAAGACTCGTTCACATGATATCTCAATAAAGAAACTCTCACTTCATGGTAAGGAGGCTTCAATGTAGGGCCAAAACGACCAATTACCTCAATCATTATCTTAAACCAGATATCTTTAGCAGCATTAAATGCAATATTGCTACGATACATCTATTTTGCAATGATACGTACTTCATCTCTTCCCTCCTTTTTGAAAACCTCAGAAATTGTAGTTTGTTTTATCAACAATCTCCTTTTTTGTTCTAGAACCACCTTCTCAAGATCAACCTTCGTAAACTTATCTATTGGTCCATGAAACTTCTTCATTAAAGGAAGTCCACCACTTCCACTTCCACCAGCCCCCATCATGATTCGAACCTTCTTTGCATGTGGCTGTGTAGGATTTTCTACTATTCTTTTAGTTGTGAATCTATCCATGGGTCCTCGTAAGACATTCACTTCTATTTCATCTTCATGATCCTCATCATCATTAAGCAACTCATCATAAACAAAATCTTTCATGAACTTTTCTTTTTCTTCCTTTTTAGATTGTCGATATTCTCTTAACTCCTCTCTCACATGTTGTGAAGCTTTTGGACATATTGTTGTGTTATTATCACTACCAGTAATATGTCCAGTAGCTCTATGAATCCCACCTTTCACTATCCTAACACAGAAAATACACTTCGTATCATTAGTCTTTTTTTGATCCTCTAATGTGACATACTTCCAACATGAGTGCTTCCTCCTTATTTCAGCCATCTACATAATTCAAAACACATGCTAGTTTTATACATAGTTACAAACTTACAATGCACATGCAAAGTTGATAGTTAGTATAACAATATACACATACAAACACATGCAAGGTTGCCAGTTATATACATAGTTACATACAAATATAATAGAATAGTATATACTATATATATGATTTATACATATACATAGTTATATACGTATATAATATAACAACATAATTATGTTATATACATACTTATTACTTATATATATTATACACTAATAGTCTAATAGTTATGTTATACATAGTTATATATAATACTTATGTTATAGTTATAACATATATATACAATTATACATACTTACATACTAACAGTATATACTTATATGTACTTATAAGTATATATATCATACTTATATATTATATTATACATACTTATATTAATTATATACTTAACAGTATATAACATATACTTATATAGTTATATATATAGTATATACAACCATATATAACAATATATATTGTATATAATAATAAAATATATACAACATATATATATACTGTATATAATATATAATATACTATATATATACAACATATATATGCATATATATAATGTATAACAGTATATATATTATATATATATATAACAATATGCATATATATATAAGTATATAACACACACTCACACAGACAGTATATAACACACACTCTGCATATATATATAACATACACACACATAATAGTAGACATGAGACAACAGCTACAATGGTTCCACCATCGAACAAGGGGCGGAGGTGCGCCACCGTCAAACTCAGACAAGCGGCAGTGCGCCACCGTCGAGACTCAGAGAAGATTGAGCAGAGAAGATACCTGACCGATCTAGGTCCACCACTTGTCACAGATGCCAAGCGATGAAGCTCGGACGGCGATGGAGGTCGACGAAGCTCCAGCGAAGGCGATAATGGCATGAGGCGGTGATGGTTGGCGTGGAGATGACACACACGTAAATAAACTCTCGTATGGAAGGTGAGAGGTCGTCGAGGGCAAGAATGGTAAGTCCATTCCTTGGTTTTTCAAAAAAAAAAAAGTTGCAATGGACCTAGGGTTCAGGCGATAAGGCGGCGAGGCAGGGAGGCGCCGCCTGAGTCGAGGAGACACATCACCTGTTCGAAGCAACTCACCTGGGACTTCCTCGAGGCGATAAGCACCTCAGTCACCTCGCCTCGTCACCTCCTCGCCTGAGGCGACTGCCTCAACAATGCTAGTCCACTGTTGGGAAGAACGCAACTATGTGGTCATAACATCCCTTAGTATAACAAAATACAAAAATGAAACAACCGAGTTTCAAAAGTGAAAAGGTAATGTCATTTCTCATTCCAAAGATTTCATACATAACTCACTGAATACTGGTTGGATACATGTTTCATCCTTCTGAAACTGGCAATAGTTCACATTGGCACAACGTAGATGTCACTTTCCATTTCATTAGATGTAAACCACAACATGACCTTTTTTGAATGACCCAGACACTGAACCAGGCATAATTTTACTACTAGAACATGCACTTTCTTCCTCAAATATCAGGCAACATCTAGGAAAAGACTTTCTTTTCCTATTAGGAATAATATGATAGCAAATTAATAAGAAAAGTGGGAGGCAAAACATACAAGATACCATTGGTTAGAGCAAGTACTGACTCTATAGTTGCCAATAAGAAAAAGATTCTCCGGATTAAAAACTTCAGCTTGAATAGCTTCAATTACAAACTGTATCACGGCCTCTTGTTTTGGAAAATCATACTGCATTAAATTATAGCATGATGTTAGTTCAGTCACCTTAACAGAACTTCATATTCATAATACAGATATTTTCCTGAATCAATAACTCACTTGAGGGTTACAGTATGTGGTATCGAATAAGAGCATGAATATTGCATGATTAAAAAAGTGAACAACCGGCCATTGCTTCACAGAAACGAAAATCTTAACTGCCTATTCATCAATTTACCATGGAAGTTAGGTATGATCATCAAGGAAACAATTAAGACCTTGAAATCAACAAAGATTGTAATCAGCACATACCTTACCATTAGAGGGTTTAAAGAGAATAATGATAGAACCAGAGCAGTGATTTGCATCCAAACAAGTTTCATTTACAATTAATTTAGTCGCTAAAGTGAATTCCAAATGTTCTGATTATTTCACTAGTTAGTTTTCATATAATACATTATATACTATTTTGCTAAAGAAATTTAAATATGTGTTCTTGTTCACTTAGAGATAATTCTTCAAGCATTGGAATATGAAACAGTTATATTTCAATATTGTTCATCTTTAGGCATCTTTCTTTATCAATTTTTGGTTGTGCAACATTTAGATCATCCTGCAGATAGATATTGTCAAGGAACAACCAAGTTGTAATAATATTTCCATTTTTGGTTACAAAACAAGGAAATGATTTGGCAGAGTTAAACTGAAGTTATATTTCTATTTTATGTCTATGATTTCATATCTTAGCAAATGCAGTTTTGATGATTTCCCTATACAAACTACAAGATTTAGGGAGTGGCCAAATAAATGGATCATGTTTTGAAAGCTTGAATGTGTGCAGTGGAAAGCTGAAAATCTACATGCAATTGCAATAAAATTTCTAGAATCTTCAGATAACCAATAGCTAATGACATCTGGATAGTGATGATTTTGGGCTTAGAAGGATGGTATCAATTTTTATTAATCACTTCAAAAATAATCACCAAGAAAACATTTGGTCAGTGGAATTTTAGGAGTCTTACACCCTGGAAAATGGAATGATGCAATAACTACAACACATTGGGAGAAATGGAACTATCCTCTGTAGCTCACAGCTCTCTTGTCCGACAGGAAAGTTCCAAACTGACACGGGTAAAGCTTGGCCAGCTGAGATTGTATCCAGAAGAAAAAGATCATAACAACATTTTTTTCTTATTAGAAAATGTATTGGCGATTTATATCTCCTCCCTTATTCATAGGAATGCCAACATATACTAGTGTAGTTGGTAAGGTTAGGGGACCAATGTAGATGGTCCCCTCAGGCCGCTGTTGCCAAGGCATCCTAAAGGTAAGCTGCAAAGATCATTCAGAGAATATCTTGCAGCTAGAGGGATCGGCAACGAGTTAATCAATTATCTCATTCACCATTTGCGTGAGAAAGAGAGGCAACAAGATGTCACTTGGCTGCAAACAATGGAAGCTGCCATTAGGTTGGAGGCTTAGGACGTGATAAGAGAAGACTATGTTCACATCGCTAGGGTTTATGAAATTGAGAGGCAATGCCCATAGACATGGCTAAAGCTTACTAAAACAAGAAGAACGCCATAAGAATGATGCCGAATCGCAGTTGTTATTTCTCTTCAACAGAAGAAAATCAGACCATAATACACAATCATACGTTATATTCGTCTTCTTTGTTGTCATGAAGCTCTTCCTCACCTTTAGATGTCCGTTTGTTCATCAATCAGCTTACGTAGAAGAGTTGTACTCACATAAAGATGCAAAACCTCCAGTCAAAATTAAAAAAACAAAACTAAGGTATGTAGTTTCCAAAAACCAAAAAATTAAAAATAAAAACCTTACAACAGACAAAGGTGGAGATGGACCTAAATATTGCTGTGGTTCACGTTAGCAGCGATTGGGCGAAGGTGGTGGAGGAGGTAGCGATTGGGGCGGAGGGCAGAGAAGTAGTGGAGAGCGGAGGATCTGTGGCTGCAGGAGAAGAGCATTGGAAGTGATCGGCGAAGTGGAGGGCGGAGGAGCAGACGATGACGATTGGGCAGGGTAGAGGGCGGAGCGATTGGGGTGGCGGAGGCAGTGATCGGAAGCGCCGAGGACGGGGAAGCAGAGGAGAGCGGCGGAGCGGAGGCCGGAGGAGAAGAGCGGAGGAAGCAATTGGGCGGAGGAGCAGGCGACGTTGGTTGGGCGGAGGAGTAGAGGGCGGCTTAGGGAAGGGGAACCATCGACGAGGGGAAGGGGAGGAGCCGCGCGTGGGTTTAGGTTTCACACTGTTCACGTGAGGAGGTTCTGTTTTTGGTGCTGTGTGTTCTTTAACTTATTTGAGGCAGTTTCACCTATGAGTATTAAATGGTTATCTCTAAAAGTCTATTATGTTGCGGTGGGTTGCAAGTAGGTGTGTCTACGTAGAGGAGCGATTAGAGATGTGGCTGATGGAGAGAACTGATTGATAAGATGGTTGACGATTGAAGGTTGATGAGAATGGGGAGGAAAGAAGATGAGCAGGGGTGACATGGATGGGGTTGCAGGAGGAGTGCTAAGGAAGGAATTGTGGGGGGAAGCATTGGGGAAGGGATTGCAGGGGGAGGCAATCAATGGTCGATGAGAATCAAGAGAGAGGAAGATGGGTAAGGCAGAGTGTTGATGGGGTTGCAGGGGGTGCGCTAGGGAAGAAGGTTGCGAGGGGAGCACTGGGGAAGGGTTGCGAGGGAGCACTAGGGAAGAAGGATTGCGGAGGAGCGCTAGGGAAGGGTTAAGGGAGAAGTGTGTGATGGGGGAAAAATCGAGATATATACTGCATGTGGTCCATTTTGCAAAGTTGAAATGTTAATAAGAAATAGAATTTGGATAGAAATTCCTTCTATAAAATGAAAAAAGGGGAATTCAATCTTTATTTTTCTATATTTTTATATGTGATTGTTTATAAAATAATACTTATTTTTTAAAGAAAAATAAATTAATACACTACACTACTATTTTCCTCCAATTCTTTGTATCATTTATTAACCTATGTTTTCTATGGTAATATTAATTCAGAAATAATTATTTATTTTTATCTAATAAAGAAAAGAAGGAAAATAAATTGGTACTCAATTACCTCGATTCTTCTATCAAATTGATTTGCTTATTCATACAAAGATGATAACCTTTAAAAATCATTCACGGATGATAACCATTTGATAATAATATAATCAATGTATTACAAGTTTCTAGTTTACAACATAGAAATTTGTAAGAGCAATTGCAATATCCTTTTAAAAAAATGTAGAGAATTTATTATAAAAATCAAATTTAAAAAATTGATTGTTATCCAAGCAAGACTAATGATACTAGATTTGATGGTATTAATATAGTGGCTACATCTTTGTTGATAAATTTGTTATGATAGCAATGTACATATTTATAACTAAAATTATTGTCAATTAATAAATGAATGTAATTACTTTTATATTGGTACTGCTAAGCATAAGTAATAGTGACAATTATGGATGTCGCTAAAATTAATCATGAATTACAAAATTAATGTCGAGAATATGTATTTTTGTTACTAAATTATATTAATAGTGACAAATATATTTGTCACTAAAGGTAAATATCATTTGATAAATTATTGTAGTGGCATTTATTTACATCTGTCACTAAATAGATTTTAAGAGTGACAAATGATTTTGTCATTAAATATAATTGATGCTTGACAAATTAATATTGCGACAAATGTTATATATTTATCACTAAATCTAATTAATAGCGACAAAACTATTATGTGTCACTATGTATATTGTCGCTAACGACCAATTTTGTTGTAGTGACACAGCCAAAGGCATCGTTGTTGCTCGAGCGGCTAAGGGAGGCGATTCATTTTACACACTGGTGAAGGCCTATTTGCTTATGAGGTGGGACTAATAGTAACGCACATGCCTGTAGTTCACTTGTCTTCACAGCAATGGTAGCAACACTTCAATTCTCTTCTCAACGGAAATGCATCTCCTCAATTGAGCTCATTGTTAACTTCAACAACTCAAGCTAAGCTTAGATCACTATCTGGAATCATTAAGGACTTAATTTGAAATCTTAAATCAACTAAATGCCTCAGCAACTCATCTATGGCTGCTTATGTACAAGAGATCATATAACCTTTAAACCCATTACTAAGCCTAAATACTCTCTCTCAACTCTCACATTGCCTAACACTCCTCAGTGAACAAAGGAGCCTAAAGGAAAGCTTCTTAACTTCAGAACTGCTTGGAATCGTCTTTACGAACTTAGATTGACAGAGGATTGCTATTAAAGATGTGAATCAACTCACTCTGTAGTTGAAAGCTTCTAAAGTGATTTGAAACACCTTTTAGAGATTGAAACCAACTTAATTATGTTAAGGAGGGCTTAGAATTTATCCCAGAACTCATTCAAACTTGTCGCAAACCTAATGAGCCCAAAATGTGCAAATATGATATCAGATTTAATCTGACTCAGAACTTTCCTAGAATTGAGTAATGGATTTGTAACAACCTAAAGAATGTCTAGAAACTCCTAAACCAAAGTTCAAGAGCTTTGAACTCCAATGGCAACAAAAGGTTGACCAAATCAAGTCGAAAGTTGACTTTGATCTCCAAATTACTTCCTCTCATTCTAACAACCCAGATTGACTCAAATTAACCTTAGGAACTCATTCAAATCATCAATTAAACAAATTGAACTTCCTAATACCAAGTTCCAGGTCCATCACCTGAAATAGAAGTAGGTGTTGGTCGACAAAGAAACACAAAAGCCTAACAACCTATTGAGAGGTTGTTCTACACTCAAGGTGTCCCACTGATGTTATTCAATCTAATTCAGAGCTCGAAAAGTAAGGAAATAGCTTTGCGCAACTATGCCAAAGCTGAAGAAGATGATTGAGATTAGGGGAAGATAATCAATGAAAATCAAATTAAATGGGTGGAAATTTATCACTAAATGTTCCTAAGATGATCTTAGATCAATGGGAGCTAAATCAAACACTTTTTCTTGAAGTCAAGATCGCTAGAGCTCACTAGAGCTCGGGTGAACCACTGAAATGATCATCAGACATAAATTCTTGATGAAACAACTTGAGATTAAGCTCAAAAGATTCTTAAGACCATCAGTAGTCTCAAGAACTTGTCAATTTGATCACTAAATGCATGAATAAGACATGCAAACTCAAATGAGTTAAAATTAAAAGTTGAGTTCGTTAGAACAAATGAATTAATGAATTGATCAATTACTTGAGGTGAATTGATCTTTGAGATGTTACGAAGGTAATGAAGTGGTCAATTAGACGGATTAACTCTTTTGACCTCCACCATATACAACGGAGGTTCGACGTTAAATGAGATTAACCGTGATGGTAACACCATCATGGGTCCTAATTAGCCACATTTAGTCAGGTTTGAATGTTAAAATCTCCTACCTAATCATCTGAGGGTCACAACCCCACATTATTTTGATTTGAGAAGAGAATAGGGAATCAAGGTTAATTTTGTAATTTAACAGTAAATCATAAACATAGATTAACCATGGGGTCATTCAAGGGTTAATTGACGTTCAAATGAGTGCAAAAGTCTAAAAACTGGCTCAACACTGACAAAAACGGGGTTTCTCGCATTTTGAGGGTGAAAACAGCACCAAAAACCTTAATTATTAACCCACTTAGATTAAAAAGGTTCTGGTTAGGATCAAATTTATCTAAACCTCCTAAAATTCATAAAAAAATATTCTAAGAGGTTTGGTACCCTTGGTTTGGCCATATGAACCTATTTTCAAACGAAAATTTACCCTAATTTACACTTATGTGCAAATTTCCTAATCAAATGAGGTTAAAACTCAAATCCAAGTTCACCATTAGATTTCTTAGGTCCAAATTAGGTTAGCACCAAAATTTGAGCCCAACCAATGTTCATCTTGACCTAGTTTGCACTTTAGCCCTTAAAAACTCTATTTCTTGCATTTAGTCCCCAGGTTTCAATTTTATTGTGATTTGGTCCCTAACTTTCTCGTCATTTTCTACAAATGGGTCCCTACTGCCATTGGTGTGAACAAAGCGCCACTGCCAACTTTCGAGCGAGGATTTCTCACCCAAATCTCTCAAAATTTGGAGAGATTGTTCTTGAAACGATTCTCTACAAATTGGCCTTGATCTCAGGGCCAATCTCATGTGATTTCACCTCCGACGAAACCAAATTTGTCAACCTCAAGAATCTACTTAGAGCTTGCACGAAATGGCTCCTGGAAGGGTAGGCAAGGTCCTATTTAAACCCCACGGGTCCAGGTTGTCCTCCTTAGCTAGGTTTCAGGCCACAAACCCTCTTCCTCTCCTCCTTCAGCGATCTCCAACCTCAACTCTGGCAGTCCTCTCGCCCCTCCTTTTATGTGCATCCAATAGTCAAACTAGATGCACCATCATCTTCCTCATCTTCATCCGACGGTAACTGGCCAAAGCTTTGTCCACTTCAACCCCTTCCTTGCTATCGATCCTCATGCCGGAGACTTCATCATTTCCGTGACCAACCATTACATCGGCACAGTTTCCCTACTCCTCCCGTCCAGATAACTGGTGTAGACCCGGATAGGTGGTGTTAATATGGTGATTTAATCGTTGAAATGCGTATAGTGGTTAACCTAAATCGAGCCTAACCATCTTTTTACAAAAATTTTTAACCTGGCCTACTTGATTTTATCTTAGCCACTTTTAGGCCTAGGGTCGAACTCAGGGAAGCGGGATTAGAGGTGAATAAGTTTCCATGCCCTTCCTACAACGAATCTCTTCCGTTCGTTTATTATATTTTTGGTGTTTTTCTATTTAAGATTTTTTCTGATACTTTTTGTCCTTGAGGTACACCCTCAAAATCAGGTTCTTGGCTTTGAGCCAAATTAGGGTTTCAAAACTGGTCTTACTATTCGCAAGACTGAGTACCTGCAAGTGAAGGATTATCTTTTCTCTTTTGTATATTTTTTTTATCTTTTTAATGGCAAAAAAGAGAAATAGAAATAAGGTAAATATAGTATATATATTATATATGTATGTAGGGGTGGGGATGGAGGTGGAAATGGCGTATAGCACGGTGTCGAGTTGATCGTCGTCTAGGAAGATGCAACCAACAAGACGAAGTGCCGCGTGGAGTGTAGGATGGATGGGTGGAAGATGTGTACAAAGACGCTTTCTGTACGCGTGTATCGGGGAATATCAGCAACTGGTGCAAATATTCCTGTGATGCATCGTGTGGTAGGTGATATGAAAATATATATATGTATGTATATATGTAAATATATATCTATATGTATATATATAGATATGGTTATAATTATATAGGTGTATATGTAGTTATATATGTATATATATGTATATATATATAGATATGTAAATATATGTATAGATAGATGTATGTATATATATATATATGTATATATGTATGTATAGTAATATATGTATATAGTTATATATATGTGTATATGTATATATGTAGATAGATATACATATAGATATATATATATATATATATATATATATGTATTTATAGTTATAGATATATGTATATATGCATGTATATTTATATATATATATATATATATGTATAAATATAAGTGTATATATATATATATATATACTTATACTTAGTTGTATAGGTACTAATATATGTATAGATATATGTATAAATATATATATGTATATAAATATATATATGTATATATATATATAAGTATATAGTAGTGTACAAGTGAGTGGGTGTGTGTATGAGAGTGTGTGTATGTGTCTGCAGGAGGGAGTGAGAGAGTGCTGAGAGAGAGAGAGAGAGAGAGCGTCTGCTGGAGTGAAGAAGGCGTGGCGAGTTAAGTCGTCCGGATGCCTCAGCCATCATCTGATGGCCATGCGCAGTTGCAGGCGTAGGCTCTCGAAGAGGTGCGCGCACGCAGGAGGGAGTGAGCGCGAGGGAGGGACCGCAGCGCACCGCGCTACGCACTGAGGCGGGTGCGGGCGAAGAAGCGGGCGCTAAAGCGGGCGGGTGCAGATGCGAGAGCGGGCATGGGCGTGCGCGGACAGGCTGGCGACGGTAGCGGCGCAGAGAGAGAGCATGCGGTGACCGGATAAGTGAGAAACTTTCCGATCATCGCACTGTAGCTACAATGTCACACTCTTTAGCGTGAACAGTAGCTACAGTGCGCGCTCGGCTTGCACGACCGGATGTGGCCTGTTCTGCGTGTGCGGGCGCTGCGGAGCGCGCCTGCGCATGTAGAAAGAGCTGCGCCGGCTGCTGCAGGGGTGCGCAGTGGCTGGTGCACGCAGAAGGAGAGGTCGGTGCCGTGCTGCTGCTGTACTTGAGCTTCAAAGCTTGAAGCTCCTGTCAATGGCAGCGATGGGATGGAACGATGAAACAGAGAGGAGAACCACTACGCCCACCGGCTCTTTGATGAGCTGGGCGGTGGTGGGACTCACAGTGGTGGTTGTGTACCACTGTAAGCTACTCCTACCCGCAGCGTAGCTCTTCAGGAGGAAGAGAGGCTGCGTATGGAGGGGAGAGGGGAGGGGATGGCCTGGAGAGGGAAAGCTGCTGTCTGTTGGACCAGGCTTAGCCACAAGGAAGATGGCTGTGCCCTTTTTAAAGAGGAAGGAGGTAAGCACAGCCATGCCCTGGACTGTGCATGGCTCTGCATGCGGCTGGCAGGGAAAGCTTGCTGCAGAGAATGGCGTGAAGAAGATCAAGCCATGCCTTGCAGCCGCGGAGAAGAAATTCAAAGTCAAATAAAAATAAAGATGGTGAATTTACGAGGCAGCACTTGAGGAATACGTAAATTTCAAGGCAATTTTATTCACTCTCCTCTCCTCTCAAATAAATGCATGCATGTGTTTATTTGTACAAATGCGACTATGGCTACCTAATATGCACTGGCAATGCTAGGAAATAGCACAAGATGGCATAATTGTTGGTATATTTTTGCTATGCAATCATACTCCCATGCCTATCTTTTGCTAGTCCATAGCAAAACATTTTTGTATTGTATTTAGAAATGATCTTAAGATGAAGATTTTCTTCTGAGGCGACATAGGTGTGTTTATTGTTAGATATTGTGAGAACCAATTGCAGAGAAGACTACCAGTACTTTAAGTCTTATGTGACATAGATCATCTCTCAACTAACCAGGACTCTTGATATTTAAACCTTAAGTATGATTTCCAGGACCCAGGAGGTTTTTGCCGTACTCGAGAGCTCAAGAGATTATGGCTTGTGCATAGTGAAAGATCAAGCCTGACCAGATGAACATTGAGACTCAAGCCCAGGGTTTCACAAATTTTTAAGTCTAGGTTGGTCCCAGTTTCAGCTCATGTCTTCGGATTGACCCTTAAAAAGATGGCGGAAAACTCAACTCCCATTTTATGACATTTATGGCTCAAAGAAAATAGGGTATTTGCCCTGAAGAACTTTTTTGTAGGGAGAAGACTTTACAGACGCTTGTGAGATATATTGACTTATTTGCATCTTCTTCTTTTTTTTTTTTTTGAAACACGTCTCAGTATATCTCTTACAACATTATTTGGAGGAGCACACTTTTCTTTTGGTGGGAGAGTTTCTTTTTGGTGGAAAGAGTCTCTCCTAAACACAAGACTAAAGCCTGGGATAAAAAGTCTACCTGCGTGCACAGGTAAGGACTCCACCTTCCCTAATGAATACTAGGGTTGGATCTTATGTTCACCTGGTCTTTCTTGATATGTGAAGTGTGAACCAGGATTACTTAGGCTCACGAGTAGAAGCAAACCAACAAATCCTGTACTAGTGTCTCAAGTACAAGAATACATCCTTAGTTAGGAGAGATTCCAATCTATCTTGTCAATGCTCAAGTGAATTAAGCCGAGCCTGAGTGAATCAAGCTTCTGTGGCCTGGAAAGTCTTCAAAACAGTGGTTGAATATCCATAAACACTTATTGTATTTTTGTTTCAGCCTTCAGATCATTACTGAACACCATTTTTTTTTTATAGATAGATGGAAACTTCATGATACCATAAAATACCCAGATCTATGGATGCCTATCCACCCCCCATGCCAAACGATGCTATGTCCTCATATGCATGCAAGGTAGGGTACAGGAAGGGCGAAAGATCGGGTAACGAGAGCTGAGGTGCAGGGTATACAGCAGGGTGGTAGGGTGGGTGGATGGTGGGTGGTGAGGTGAAAAGTGAAGTGAGCGTGACAACAGCAGAGTGTTGTTGGGGTGCCTCCCAACGAGCGCTAAATTTAACGTCCCCAGCTGGACTCAGAATAAGGCACAACATTAATTACCCTCTAGCAAGGCAACAGTTTCTCCAATAGGGGCAGGTTCATGAGTAAGATAGGATTTCAAACGCTACCCATTGACCATAAATTTATGCCTAGATTTGGGATCTTCAATCTTAACGGCCCTGTTGGGAAATAGTCTCGAGACCAGGAAAGGACCAATCCATTTGGACTTCAGTTTCCCAAGAAAGAATTTGAGCCGGGCATTGTAGAGCCAAACTTGCTGAGATGGCTCAAATTCCTTCCACCGAATACGGCTGTCGTGAAAAGCCTTAGTGCGTTGCTTGAAAGTTAAGGCAGAATCATAGGCTTCACGACGGAGCTTTTCTAGCTCCTGGAGTTGGAGTTTCCTTTCTCGACCACATAGGTCTGGGTTGAGGTTACATTGGCGAACCGCCCAATAAGCGCGGTGCTCCAACTCCACGGGCAAATGACAAGGCTTCCCATAAACGATTCTATAAGGAGACATACCAAGGGGAGCCTTGAAGGCGGTCTGATACGTCCAAAGTGCGCCAATCAGCTTGTCGGACCAATCCTTACGGTCAGGCCGAATCATTTTCTGGAGAATTTGCTTGATTTGCCGGTTCAACACCTCTGCCTGGCCGTTCGTCTGAGGATTATACGGGGATGCAATACGATGGTGGACTCCAGATTTCCTTAGAAGTGCTTGAAAAGATGCATGGGTAAAGTGGCTTCCTCCATCTGAGATAATAGCTCGAGGGATCCCAAAGCACGCAAAGATGTGGTCTTTGACAAATCGAGTGGATATAGCATGGTCAACATGGCGGGTGGGAATAGCCTCGATCCATTTCGAAACATAATCAACAGCCACGAGGATAAATTCGAAGCCGTTGGAAGGAGGAAAGGGACCCATGAAATCAATTTCCCAAATGTCGAAGATTTTCGCAGCTAGGATGGGTTGTAAGGGCATCATGTCACGACGTGACATTGACCCTAACGACTGGCACCTAGTGCAATGCTTGGCATACTTGTGTGCATCCTGGTGAAGGGAGGGCCAAAAGAAATCACACTGCAACACCTTGCTGCAGTTTTCCTCCCAGAGAAATGGCCTTCACAGGCCTGATCGTGGCAGAAGGATAGCACACTGGGGAATTCGCTGTCAGGAACACAGCGACGGATGATTTGATCAGCACCTATTCAAAAAAGAAGTGGATTATCCCAGAAATAATACTTTGCTTTTGCCATGAGGTGCTCGCGCTAGTTTTTAGGCCAGCAATGTGGAAGGGATCTAAAAGCAAGGTAATTGGCAATGTCGGCATACCAAGGTCCACTTGCCACATTAATTGCCAATAGGTGCTCATTAGGAAAAATCTCATTAATCGGCAGAGTAAGTCCAATATGGTCAGGGTCCAGTCTAGAAAGATGATCAGCCACAACATTCTGGGCTCCAGCCTTATCGCGAATCTCAATGTCAAATTCTTAGAGAAGAAGGATCCAACGAATCAGTCTAGGCTTGGCATCCTTCTTGTGCATGAGATGGCGAATGACCGCGTGATCAGTGAAAACAATAACATGTGAGCCCAGAAGGTAAGAGCAGAATTTCTCCAACCCAAAGACGATCGCCAGTAGTTCTTTCTCAGTGGTAGTATAATTACGCTGGGCCTCATCCAACGTCTTACTGGCGTAGTACACCACGAAGGGGTGTCTATCGCGTCTTTTCCCCATGATGGCTCCGACTGCAAGGTCGGAAGCGTCACACATGAGTTCAAAGTCGAGGGACCAATCAGGTGGCTGGAGAACAGGGGCCTTGGTGACAGCATTACGCAGCTGCGTGAATGCTCGTATGCAATCGGAGCCCATATCGAAGGGTACGTCGGTGGATAGGAGATGAGTTAAAGGTCGAGAAATCTTGGAGAAATCTTTGATGAATCTTCTATAGAAACCGATGTGTCCCAGGAAGGAGTGGATTTGTTTGACAGAGACAGGCACAGGTAAATCAGCAATTACATCAAGCTTAGCTCTGTCAACCTCGATACCCCTATCGGAGATGATATGCCCAAGAACAATTCCCTCATGTACCGTAAAATGACTTTTTTCCCAAGAAAGCACGAGGTTTACATCAATACATCTCCTAAGGATACGGGTCAAGTTGGCAAGACGTCATCAAAAGATGATCCAAAGACCGAAAAGTCATCCATGAAGACCTCGAGAAAGTCACCCACCATGTCATGGAATATCGCCAACATACATCTCTGGAAAGTTGCTGACGCGTTACAAAGTTTGAACGGCATCCTTCTAAATGCAAAGGTGCCGAAGGGGCAGGTAAAGGTGGTTTTCTCTTGGTCCTGGGGGTCAATTGCCACCTGGTTATATCCGGAGAATCCATCCAGGAAATAGAAAAATTTATTTCCTGCTAACCACTCCAGGATTTGGTCAATGAAAGGTAGCGGAAAGTGATCTTTTTTGGTTGCAGCATTGAGTTTCCTATAATCTACACACACTCTCCAGGATGTAGGAGTGCGTGTAGGGATGGATTCGCCCCTGTCATTGACACGGATGGTGAGTCCCGCCTTTTTGGGCATGATGTGAATCGGACTCACCCAGGGGCTATCGCTGATTGGGTAGATTATACCCGCATCCAGCCACTTAATAATTTCCTTCTTAACGACCTCCCGCATGTTAGGGTTGAGACGTCGCTGCATCTCGCAAGAAGGTCGAGCCTCCTCCTCTGTATATATACGGTGAATGCAATAGGAGGGGCTAATACCAGATAAGCCTGATAAAGACCATCCAATGGTTGCCTTGTGTTAGATAAGGACTCAGTTAGTTTGCACTCTTGCTCCCTGGTCAATTTTGAACTAATGATTACGGGGAGCATTTCATTTGGTCCCAGGAAAACATACTTAAGTGTACTAGGCAGCTCTTTTACCTTAGGAGTGGGTGGTGAAAGGTCTGGCATTTCTTGGGATGAGAGTGTCCCAGGCGGATCAGAAGACAAGTCAGGAGGAAGAAGTTGGCCCTCAGATTGGCCAAGAAGAGGGGTTTCTTGGATAGATGGATCCAAAAAGGAATAGCCCCAATGAGTAGTATATGGGCTCAAGGTCCCAGTGTGGAGTTGCAACTTCACCTGATTTGGCGGGAAAGAAAAGGCAATCCGGTCTTCAAGAGTGTGGATCGGCGGTGAGTAGCCCGGATATGACTCAGACCACGAGGTATGGGAAGGGAAGAAAACCTCGTCAGAAGTCTAGCCAGGAGAAGGTACAGGAATAGGGAGGGATGGGGGAACGTCACAATAGGTGTTGGTCAGGCAATCGTCAGTGTTTACAGGTAATCTGCAGTAGTCAGAATAGGTCCCAATTAGTCCGATACACATGCTAACGGCCATGTCCTCGTCAGACGTGGCATCCTCAATGCAATCGCAATCAATGTTCTTGGCTGCCTTGAAGATGTTAAGCTTGAGCTTTTCAGATCCAACGGCAATCTCAATACAGCCCGACTCGCAGTCGATATGGGCGCGGGCTGTGGCCAAGAAAGTTTGACCAAAGATGATCGGACAATCAGAAAGTTAGCTAGGAACTTTCATATCTAAAACAAGAAAGTCAACAGGAAAATAGAGACTGTTGACCCTAACCACCACGTCTTCCACCACACCCTTCGGAATTTTGACAGAACGATCTACTAACTGTAATGTGATAGGGGTGGGTTTCAGATTTCCCAAGGAAAATTTTTCGAGCATGATGGTTGGTATAAGATTGATGGAAGATCCTAGATCAAGCAGGGCACGGTTAAAATTGCATCCTTGGATGCTACAGGAAATAAGTGGTGTGCCCGGATCTTTCTGCTTCGGTGGTAGATTTGACAGTATAGCACAACTCGCATGAGGCGAGAGAACCATCGGATTCTTAGTTTTCTTTGACTGTCGCCTGGGTGTTGTGTAGTCTTTGAAAAATTGGGCGACAGTAGGTATGTGGTCGATAGCCTCGAGTAGGGGTACCTTGATTTCAACATCCCTGAACAAATTACATAGGTTATCAAAGGCTTGCATATCTTTCTTTTTGCCTTTTGGCTCCCTCAGTAGAGCCTCAGGGAATGGGACTGATTCTGGCACCAATTGGGTGTATCGTCCTCTCGTGAATGCGGTGCGCATCCTAAATGAGAGGGTGATGAAGAAGACAGGCCAGGACCAGGTCGAGGCGGATCGACGGTCTGCTTATCGCTCCTCGTAGTGATTGCATAGACGATGAGGGTCTAGTGGGATCATAAGGCGGAGGAGGGTTTGCAATAGGGACATAAGAGTGAGGTGTTGCAGTAGGATTAGCCTGAAATCCTGGTGGAATGCTTGGAGCTTACAGAATCTGATGAACCTGCCCTTGAGAAGGTCATGCCTGTGGTTGAGGACCACAGGGTATGAAATTTCACGGGTTGGGAACAGGTTGGGCTGAAAGAGTGCCCTGAGATCTAGTTGCCATGCGTAGTTGACTGATCTCAGCATTCTGCTGCGCCAATTGGTGCTGAAGAGAGGTCATGTTCTCTTCATGGTGCTTTGACATTTCCGTCATCATTCGCATCAATTTATCAAGAGGACTTGATGCATGTTCTATTTGCGGTATGCAAGGACCCGATGGCGGATTCGCCATAGGATTAGACTGGGCCCTTGGGATGACGGGTGCGGACAGTCGCATTGGTCCACCCGCGGGGTTTTGGCGCTGCGGGTTGTTGGACCATGCGAAGTTTGGATGATTTCTCCACCCTGGGTTATAAGTGGCAGAGAACAGGTTGTTCCCCAGGGCGCAAGCGTCTTCTATTCCAAAAGACGCATCCGCATGTAAATACGCATCCGAGCACACGAAGGCTTGGTCCTCCATGTCAAAATACTGGCTTGCAGAAGCCAGATCCACATGACTTACCGAATCGCTCGGTGCGACACTCGGTAAGGAAGGTCTTACGGGGTTTCTCGGGATAAGCCTGGTGTTGGAAGAATTGGGATTGTGATGAAGTGGTGAGGTGGGGGTGTTTGCCATAGAACGGGCGGGGTTGGCCAGAAGCTCGTCCAGCTTCTTGTGCACAACGGAGACTTCATCCAATTTCTGTGCGATAAGGCTGAGATTAGTGGATGAATGGGAGGGTCTTGTGTCAACTTCGTGGACATTACGGGGCAGGCTGATACGATTAAAGGCGATAATAGAGGCATTGTTCATTGAGTTTTTGCTCATATTTTCAAATAATTCGAATGCTCCATTCTCGTCTTTATTCATGAAATTCCCTCCGCAGGAAGCGTATGCAATCTACTTCAAAGTCTCATTTAGCCCTTAGTAGAAAATCTGGGCTATATGCCACTTAGGCAGACTGTGGTGCGGACACTTCCTGAGGAGGTTATTTTATCTCTCCCATGCCTCATGAAAATGCTCGTCGTTTTGTTGCATAAATGAAGTATAGCATGGCGAAGCACATTGGTTCGCCCGATTGGGAAGAACTTCTTGAGAAACGCTGTTCTCATCTCTTCCCAAGAATGGATGGTTCTCCCAAGGGTGCGCAACCACTGCGATGCTTTATCCCACAACGAAAATGGGAACATTTTCATGAGGACTATAGGTAACCCGATATTTCTTAGTTTAACTATTTCAGCCAATCGGGTTAGGTCTTCCAAGTGGAGAAAAGGATCTTCACTTGCAAGACCATGGAAGTGAAAATTTATCTGGCCAATTATGTTAGGTTTTAGCTCCAAGTCATCCCTGCCCATGGGGACCCGAATTTGTCCTATGGTCTCTGTAGCAACGGGATTCTAATAGGAGCTAAAAGACCTAGGCTCCTCCCGTTCGGGAGGGTTCTGCATTTCCACCAATGTTTCCCTAATGGCTTCAATTTGTTCATTATACATTTCCATTTGGGCTTGGAGGCGGGTTATGGGATCCAAGGCTCCACCACCTGGTGGGTTTTGAGGGCGGTTTCCTCCCTCGGGATTTGGGGGTAGGCGTGCAGCCATGTTTGTGGAGGAGGAAGATGATTCGGCTTCTTTTCTAAATTTATCATACAATTCACACAGTTCAGGGTTTTGTGACCTCCTCCCAAACATGCACTACTGCAGGAAGAATTGGGGGGATACGAAGGGAAAAGGAGATGAGAGAGATGACGCCGCAAAGGTACACTTGATGACAAATCAATACAATCAAATTCCTAACCTCTACAGTGTGCCCTTAGACCTAAAGATCTAAGTTACCTACTATCACGACCTACGGAACTGAATGCGAGCACAGCGGAACCACCGAGCCAAATTGAAAGGCCGTTTGCCCCAGTCTTAGACACCCAATAGCACGCGGGAACCCTCACCAGCACGTAGGCGCTGCACGTAGGTAGTTAGACCTCCAATCCTTAATAAGGGTCAATTTGCTACCAATTTTAGTTAGAGGCTTAGGATCAAGTGCTTCTGGAATGTGAAGGGCGTTATTTACGGGTAATGCCCAAGTGATTGATTTTGTAGAGTGTATAAACCAAGCATGCAACGGGGAAATCTCCCCGAATTGAAGTTTTAATTGGTGAATGATTTTTAGAATTCATCCTTAAGTAGTATGGATTTTAGGATTTCGCTGAATTACCAATTCAACCAATCTCCGGGTTTTAAGAGAATGCAAGTTTTCTTCTAAGCCCAACAAACCCTTCTTCAATGTCAGTTGGTTAATGCATGCTAAAATGCAATGGGCTTCCCTGGATGGAGATTTCTATGTGTGGATGCACGAATCAATTTTAGATTAGTGTGAAAGGGAGCCAAAGTACTTCAATTCAAGTGCTCCCAATCACCAAAATGATTTCCACACACAAGGCTCAACCATAAGATAAAGAAAATCAAATTGTTGGGGTTGAAGTATTCAGGATCGAATCTTAGGCACGTGAAGGGTCGTGGTGGGGTTGGAATCAACTTAATTCCAAGTCTCCCCACCAAAAAGGTGATCCCGAATTGCAGATAAATGAGGCAAAGAGGGATGGCAATCAATCTATTTATCTTTGCCTCAAAGAATACTTCACACGGCGAAAGATTCAAGAAACAAGATTCTAGGATCTTCGCTTTGCGAAGTTTGGCGGGAAATCCTGGGGTGGTGGGAGTGATGACAAACAATCAAACAAGTGATTTTTAATCCACTTGCCCCAAGAGATCCAAAGAAGTGTTTTTAGTTTTTTTTTTTTATTAAGGTGACAAGTTGACCTAAGTTGCTAAAAAAGAAAGACCTACTTGTTCAGCAATGTGTGCGAAGCTCCAGTGCGGTGCCGGCATCTTCACACTCTCGTTCCCGCCTTGGATCTGCCCACGTCTCCGACTTCGACTGCCTGCCTTCTCCTTGCAACTGGTTCACCTGCACACCAACAAACAAAAACACCCGTGAAGAGAAGGGTGTGAGAAGAGAAAAATTAAAGGAATGGAGTAGAAACTTACTTGAATGCGCACTTCCCCGGCAACGACGCCAGAAAAAGTGTGGTGTAGACCCAGATAGGTGGTGTTAATATGGAGATTTAATCGTTGAAATGCATATAGTGGTTAACTTAAATCGAGCCTAACCATCTTTTTACAAAAATTTTTAACCTGGCATACTTGATTTTATATTAGTCACTTTTAGGCCCAGGGTCGAACTTAGGGAAGCGGGATTAGAGGTGAATAAGTTTCTACGCCCTTCCTGCAACGAATCTCTTCCGTTCGTTTATCATGTTTTTGGTATTTTTCTATTTAAGATTTTTTTCTGATAATTTTTGTCCTTGAGGTACACCCTCAAAATCAGGTTCTTGGCTTTGAGCCAAATTAGGGTTTCAAAACTGGTCTTACTATTCACAAGACTAAGTACCTGCAAGTCAAGGATTATCTTTTCTCTTTTGTATATTTTTTTTATCTTTTTAATGGAAAAAAAGAGAAATAGAAATAAGGTAAATATGGTATATATATTATATATGTATGTAGGGGTGGGGGTGGAGGTGGAAATGGCGTGTAGCATAGTGTCGAGTTGATCATCGTCTAGGAAGACGCAACCAACAGGACGAAGTGCCGCGTGGAGTGTAGGATGGATGGGTGGAAGATGTGTGCGAAGATGCTTTCTGTACGCGTGTATCGGGGAATATCAGCAACTGGTGCAGATATTCCCGTGATACAACATGTGGTAGGTGATATGAAAATATATATATGTATGTATATGTGTAAATATATATCTATATGTATATATATAGATATGGTTATAATTATATAGGTGTATATGTAGTTATATATGTATATATATGTATATATATATAGATATGTAAATGTATGTATAGATAGATGTATGTATATATATATATTTATAATTAGATATATATGTATGTATATATAACTATCTATATATATATATATATATATATATATATATGTATGTATGTATATATAGTAATATATGTATATAATTGTATATATGTGTATATGTATATATATATATATATATTAGTATAAGTATATATGTATATAGATATATGTAGATAGATATACATATATATATATTTATAGTTATAGATATATGTATATATGTATGTATATCTATATATATATATATATATGTATAAATATATGTGTATATATATGTATATATACTTATACTTAGTTGTATAGGTACTAATATATGTATAGATATATGTATATATATATATGTATATAAATATATATATATAAGTATATAGTAGTGTACAAGTGAGTGGGTGTGTGTACGAGAGTGTGTGTATGTGTCTGCAGGAGGGAGTGAGAGAGTGCTGTGAGAGAGAGAGAGAGCGTTTGCTGGAGTGAAGGCGTGGCGAGTTAAGTCGTTCGGATGCCTCAGCTGTCGTCTGATGGCCATGCGTAGGCACGCGAAGAGGCGCGCGCATGCAGGAGGGAGTGAGCACGAGGGAGGGAGCGCAGCGCACCGCACTGCGCGCTGAGGCAGGTGCAGGCGAAGAAGCAGGCGTTGAAGCGGGCAGGTGTAGACGCGAGAGTGGGCGTAGGGAGAGACGCGGGCGCGGGCGTGTTCGGACGGGCTGGCGACGGTAGCGGCGCGGAGAGAGAGCGTTGTGACCGGATAAGTGAGAAACTTTCCGGTCACCGCACTGTAGCTACAGTGTCGTGCTCTTTAGCGTGAACAGTAGCTACAGTGCGTGCTTGGCTCGCACGACCGGCTGTGGCCTGTTCTGCATGTGCGTGCGCTACGAAGCATGCCTGCGCACGCGGAAAGAGCTGCGCCGGCTGCTGCAGGGGTGTGCAGTGGCTGGCGCGCGCGGAAGGAGAGGCCGATGCTGTGCTGTTGCTGTACTTGAGCTTCAAAGCTTGAAGCTCCTGTCAATGGCAGCGATGGGCTGGAACGATGAAACAGAGAGGAGAACCACCACGCCCACCGGCTCTTTGATGAGCTGGGTGGTGGTGGGACTCACAGTGGTGGTTGTGTACCACTGTAAGCTGCTCCTGCCCGCAGCGTAGCTCTTCAGGAGGAAGAGAGGCTGCGTATGGAGGGGAGAGGGGAGGGGATGGCCTGGAGAGGGAAAGCTGCTGTCTGTTGGACCAGGCTTAGCCACAAGGAAGATGGCTGTGCCCTTTTTAAAGAGGAAGGAGGTAAGCACAACCATGCCTTGGGCTGTGCATGGCTCTGCATGCGGCTGGCAGGGAAAGCTTGCTGCAAAGAATGGCGTGAAGAAGATCAAGCCATGCCTTGCAGCCGCGGAGAAGAAATTCAAAGTCAAATAAAAATAAAGATGGTGAATTTGCGAGGCAGCACTTGAGGGATACGTAAATTTCTAGGCCATTTTATTCACTCTCTTCCCCTCTCAAATAAATGCATGCATGCGTTTATTTTTACAAATGCGACTATGGCTACCTAATATGCACTGGCAATGCTACGAAATAGCACAAGATGGCACAATTATTGGTGTATTTTTGTTGTGCAATCAATAACTAGTCCACACTCATTCTCTCTCTCCCTAGACCTTCCCTACACCCTTAATTCCCACCTCCGACCACTGTATCACCCTTACCCCTGTCGTCTTCCCCACGGTCGGCACAAGCTTCGACAAGCTCACGTTGGTGCCACAGACCACCAAACCCACTTCCACCACCTCCACGACATTCGTCATGTCACACTAATCAAAAGCCCCAAAGAAATTTTTTGCTTTGATCCCTCCTTCATCCCACCGAACACCTTGACCTACGCACACACTCACCGACCTCGTCACAACTCCACACAGATGCTCTCTCCTAATCTCCACCACCAGCACCTTTGGCGGACATCGGTGAAGTGTTTGAACTTCTCTGATGAGGCCACAAGGTCGTATTTTGCTCTTCAGGTCTTCGCTGGAGCGCCATCACCGCCATCGTCTTCCTCAACGCCATTTGCTACCCTCCAACTACTACTCAAACTGTTGCTACCTTCAACTGATGCGAATTCATCTCCAGAGGGGATCTGCAGCATCAATTGAGCGTAGTGCACAGCTGCAGCAGCTGGATTGTGAAGGAAAACTAGATGCAACAGCTGAATGAGAAGTGAGACACTTTAGTCCCACATTGTAGGGAGTAAACACCAGAACAACGCATAAAAGTCATTCGGTGCATCTGCTTGTTGCCTCTGAACGCACAGGGGTAAGGTCCCTCATACGCCTCTACTCACGCACTAATGTACGTCCTCACCCGCAATCACACCTGCAGGTCTAGGTCGGATCCATTTGCCCAGTTACTATTCATCTGGGTCTGAAAAGAGAAATCTGAGGAGGAAGGAGGGGGTTTTTGCACTATTGACCTTGCTCAACACTTAGTCGTTCTGCTTGCCTCCTATGCCTTGCGCTTATGAGGCTTTCCTCTATTTTGTGCTTGCCTTGGTTCTTCTGAGTCTTGAGATAAGGCGTCTGAGACTTAATCACAACATCTGACTTAGTTCTTTGCCTTGGTTCTGATTGTTGGTTTCTCTAATGGAGGGGGTGAGATTTGCGTGATATGAAAAATAATGCGAAAAATATAATAGCAATCTCACAAAAAGCAATCACACAAGTACACAAGAATTTTTAGTTGGAAACCTAAACCTGGGTAAAAATCACCACCTAAACCTCTCAGTTTAGGATTTCCTGATCGACTGAGTCGATCAAATCCACTAACGTACTACTTAAATGAGGGTAGTGCAACCTCTTACAACAACACTACTTTATACGAGGGTAGTGTACCTTAAATCACTCCTCTTCGTGAGGAGTATTTTGTCCCACGAAGAAGATGGGAATTCGCAAAGTGAATACCCAATCAAGAATAAAGAAAATAATAATAATAACCTATAGAGCCACAAAGTAAATAAAATGTTTTGCTACTATAGGTAAGGATCTCCCCTTAGTAGGAAGTGCGTAGGCATGATCTCGGCAGAGTGTTGATGCTCTCGGATTGGAAGCTTTGAGAGCAAAAGCACTTCTTAATCTCACTTCTCTTGGACACAAAATGAGTGGAAAATAGTATTACTTGGCATGTATTGGCTTAGGAAGGGTGTTCCTCTATTTATAGAGGTCCTAAGAAGGGTTTAGAAGCCTCTTCTAGCTGTTGGAATTATTCCAAGGTAAATCAGATTGAAATCAGGGCTATTTATAATTCTGACAAGGTTATTAGACGTCTGAATCTATTATCAGACATCTGGGTCATCGTCTGATTTTTTGGTCAGACGCTTGATCTAGAAGGGTGGATCAACTGGACGGTGTTGAATCAGAACGATCGTCTAAAGATGACTTTTAAGACATTTGGACTTAAGATCAAACATCTAATTCTAGATAAGTTTCTTTCCTATTTTTGTCCATACCTAAACAGGGTTCTAGGATAAGTTAGTCTAACGACAAGTCGATCGTCTGGCACAAAGTATGGACGTCTGGAAATACAATCTACTGCGGGAATGGATTTCCAGAGGCTAAAATGTCTATAATCATTGACAAAAGTGATTTGGGGATGGATTGAGCCTAACGTCTATTTATCAGACGTCTAGGGATCACTACGGACGTTTGAAAGTGTATGTAGGTCAGATAAAGATTTAATCCTCTAAGATTAGTCTAATAAAGCTAATGGTCCTCTAGTTGAACATCTGGCAAGGTCATTAGACATTTTCTAAGACGTCTGGACTAAGGGCTGGTCATCCAAGATTAGCAGATAGAAAGGACTAAGTCCAGCCTAAGTGTTTGGATGTCTGATCAAACAGTCAGATGTCTTAAAGTCAAAGATCAGACGTTTGATTTCTAGATTGGACATCTGATCAGGATGTTTGATGCCTATTTTAGCTTTTCAAGTTCTCTATGAAAAGCCTAAGTATCTTGGGGTTGTGTATGTGTTCCTAGGACTACTGTTTGGTAACTTTGAGGTTCTTTAACAAACATCTAGACAAAATAAAGAGCAAAGAATATAAAGACAAAAATACAAGACAAGAAAAACATCTATCCTATTCTTCTTTTCCTTTCTTCAAGCTCTCGCTTCAAGTGAAGCTCCTTCTCTTCCATCAAGCTCCTCTAATCCGCCATAGACGCAAGCTTGAGCTCCTTCACACTTGTATCCATTTGCAATTTCCTGAAACTCATAAACTCAGTGCAAATGTTAAATTACAAGTGTTTTATTGTTATCAAAATTAATGATCGTGGTGCCCTTGCACCAACACTAATATTGCTGAGATATTCGATTTTGGTTACTATTGATTTATTTGAGATAATGATTAGAGCTTAATTGCAGGGTTAAATTTGGTGATTCAAACCACCATTTTTACCCCTTCTTTTTACACTCTGATACTTGACATTCTGAGATACTTTTCTGATATATATATTGATTATCATTCTACTTGCATATTATTCTTGATATTGTGATTAGTGATTGATTTGTTGTAATTGCTCCCTACGAACGACCTCGGACTTATTTTTATTTCTTGAGCTTATAAATTTAAATGTTGATTCATTTTTTGACTGTACTACGATGCGTATTTTTAACTCGACGAAAGAGCGAGCTAACATTTTGGTGCTGTTGTGGTGGAGCAACGAGCATTTTATTCACTGATTACAATTCTGGTTTGGTACTAACTTGATCTATTTGATTTGTTGTGATTTTACAAGGTGAATCGGAAGAGCGGTTGCACGAACAACCTCACCATGGGCAGATAATCTCATTCCCTTCTTCTTAAGCACCTTATCTCTTAAAGGATTAAAAAGAAAATCAATTATAATCAACTTGCTTTATTTCATAGTAATCAATCATCTGAGTTGCCTGATTTGATCTGATTTGCTTAGAGATCCCCATCCTAATACTTGCACCTATTAGAAACTTATGGTGTCTGGGGCTATTCACCTTCTTGATTAAGCCCTAGATACCAATTTTTGGAAAGAATTGGACTTGGAAAACAAAGCCAAATTAGGGTTTCACATTAAGGTTTCAGGAAAACACACTTGCCTGATTTAAAAGAGAATAAATTTCCAGCATTGTGTGTTACCTAAGCCTTGGTTGAATTGATATAATCAAGTGAACCCTAAAAGTAGGCTCTAACAAGCACTTGAATCATTAAAACTTGGGACCTAATAACCTATTTGCAAATCACTTCAGGGTAATTTTGGGTTCTTTACCTAGCTCATCCTCAATTTTAGGTAGGTTAGGTGAAGTTGATTCACTTTGTGGGTCAACCAACCTTCAAATTTGTTCACAATCAAAATCAACTCTAAAGGTTAAGTAAAATTCAAGGCATAAACTTAGGATTAAAATTAGTAGACTTAGGAGTCAAGCTTCCTCATTCCGGTCTACTTGGATTCTCAGTAACAAGGAAGGTCGGGTAGGGAAAACCTTGTAACCTGTGGGGACGCTCTACCATGTAGGGGTCTTTGTGGGACTCTCCCTTCCTGGCTACCCAAGTAATTCTCGGGTGAGTGAGTTTTTGATCCAGAGGTATCATCTGCCTTGAACCTCCTTAGTCATCCAAAGATTTTTGGGTGCCTTAATTGGGTCCATTACATATTTTGTCCCTCCTCTAGTTCTTTAGTACATGTTCGGGAGGAGGCCCTTAAGACCACACTTGAGGCCTCCACTAGCAGTTCATTCTCGTCGAGGCCAAGCCTTGACCCAGTTGTTTGTGCTACCACCCGACCACATTGACATCTCTTTCGACTCTTCCACTTCTAAGCCTCGATCTCCATCATCTGCATCCATGGAGAACCAAGAAGAAGAGCACAATATTCAAAATCAATTGCAGTGCCTCACCAATCTATTTCATGCATTCATAAACCCACCACAGCATCCATAGATGCAAGATCACTACAATCCTGTTGTGGTGGCGATTAAACCTCGGGTGCAAATCTCGGTTGGAGGACCTGATACTGAACTGAAGCCAAATCTGATTAATGCTATCCCTAAATTCCACGGCTTAAACTCCGAGGACCCCTTCTAGCATATCAAGCTGCTAAAACATCTACCCCAGACCTTTGGACCACTTGTTCAGAATCAGGATATTCTGCTCGTGAAAATGTTCTTCTCTCTTATGGATAAGGCTGCCCACTGGTATCAAACTTTGACTCGTCAGATCAACACATGGGAGGAACTCCAATATGAATTTCTGAAGAAATTCTTCTCAGTTGGTCGCACCAACGCATTGAGGCACTAGATCACACATTTCACACAAAATGCGAAAGAACCACTTCATGAGGCATGGGACTGCATTTTGGATCTCATGCGGAAATGCCCTCATCATGGAGTTCCTAAATGGGAACTGATAGGTCCACTTGAGTGGACTAATTTAGTGGCTAAATACATTATTGTTGGATTAAGACTTCGATTTAAAGCATGCATTTCACTGAGAAATCAGTTAAGCTTGTGTCTTGGATGTTCCAACATTTTCTACGTTGCAGGCATACGTTAATGAATACCTCATCTATTTACATATTATTTTCTCTTAAAGGGATTGATTGAAGGGCCAATTGAGGATTGTCATCTTGTTATCTGATTTTTCCAAACATATTAACAAAAGGAAGCAAGTGGGCTTAACTTTGTTAGTTCTTGGTTTGGGCAAATGTCATTAAAAAGGAAAGTGGTGGCTAATGCATCAAAGGAAAGAGAGAAAGAAATCCAAGCATATTCCTTCCCTAGAATTTCTTTCCCTTAAAATCAACCAAAATCCACCACTTGCCATTTTTAGAATCCCCATGCTAACACACATAGGGAGGAGTAAAAAGAAAAGGAAAGAAAGAAAAAGAGAACAACATATATTTTTCCTCCAATCACTCTCTCTCTCTCCCCATAATCTCTCCGTCTCATTCTCTTGGCTCTCGCTTATATACAGGCACATGGAGATGGTAGAGGAGGATCACCCTCCTCACAGGGAGGAACTCCCTCTCCACCAGAACCAACCACCACCACATCTTGCCCACGTCCTCGCCAACTCCATCACAACGATCAGTGGTAACAGCACCGGCATCCACAATCGCGACACCTCATCATCGACTGCATTCACCACGAAGACCTCCACTCCACCACCACATTCGCTACTGCGTTCTCAACTCCCCATTGCGTCTTGTCTCTACCATGAGCTTCACGACCGTGCTCCACCTCGACCTCCAAAATTGCACTCTGCCATCTTCTTCAATCGCCACCATGCCACCGATCGTGACATGCCGCCACCGTGCTCCATTCGCCAACCCCGCCACTACATACTTCTTCAACTACCGCGATCGTGACCGCAACAACCCCCACTGCATGCAACAGCCAAGCGTGCCACCGCCGACTAACGGGGAGCACACACCCCTCTCCCTTTCAGCTAAGACCTCCGAGAACCTTCTTGGATGTCCAGAGACCGCATCTTCCTCTTCGTTCTACCTTCTCTGCACCTCCATAATAAGATACCAACGCTAGCCTCCTCCTCAACAGAACTACGCCTCCATCCTCTTCTCCATGCGCCAACACCTCCTCGCGTCCATAGCAGCATGCGCCACAGCAGTGCACGCCCTCACACCCTCCACGTGCACCAGTGCCAACAGAGGCGTCGCCGCCAATGCTCGCGTGCAACTACCTCATCACGTGGCCACGAACCAGCATAGCCATGCCCTTGTGAGGCCACAGAACAGCTAGCCACCTCGCACGCCCAAGGTCGTGTGCATACTCACCTCACACCAATAGCCACAGCAACGTCCTTCCCCTCCTCTTCTTCTTCACCTTTTTCTACTCCAACATAGAAGAACCTAATGCCGATTCTGCCCCTCTCCATGCAGCCGTCACCACATCCATCCATTCGATGCGTCGTTGACTCCACCGCACTCACCTCGACTCCACGAGAACCACTACATCATTAGAAACGTCGACGGCAATCCACGCACACGAGCGGAGAAACCCACTGCCCATGACCTCTGTCTCACCATCCAACGAACTCCGGCCACCTCTCGACATGGGACCACCACCATCAAAACCCTCTCCGTGACCTAAACCTCCTCTAACCACAGCGTGACCTGATAAATGCCAATTTATCTTCATTCTTATGCATTAAAACAAACCTAGCTCTTAGGATTTTGCTCCGCAAATGGGTTTTTTGAGTTGCATTTAGGCATTAATGAGGTTAGGCATGCATTGCACTTTTTGTTGTCTTTTTAATGAGTTTTTGTGAGTGTTAGGGATATGCAGATTGCCAGATCCCTAGAACCCTAGCATTCAGGAAGGCAACTAGTGAAGGAGAAGCTCTCACCAGCTGGAACTTAGCTTGATCCAGCTCACCATAGCTAGAATTCAGCTCACCTGAACTAGGGTTAGCTCATCCTAGCTCCATTTAACTCATCTCAGTTGAATGGTAGCTCAAGAGAGCTCATCTTAGCTCACTCTAGCTCAAGTCAGCTCAGATCCAGCTCAACTTAGTTAGTCTAGCTCATCTCAGCTCTCATTAGTCCACAGGGAGCTCTAACTAGCTCAGCTGAGTTGACTGGAGTTCACTCCAGCTTAGGTCCAACTACATCCAACTCCACTCAACTCCAGCCAGCTGAAGATGACTTCATTTCAGCTTAGGAAGCTCAAGTCCAGCTCCTGGGGACAACTTAGCTCAACTCAGTTGAGCTAAGCTACCTTAACTGCCTCAACCAGCTTGATCCTCACCAGAAGCACCAGACCCAGCTCACCTCAGCTCTTTATGGCAGAAGCCAGCTTACTTTAGCTTGGCTTAGCAGCTAGCAAAGAACTAGCAAGCTAAGCCAGCTAAAGTAGCTCCATGCCATCCTTTTCAACAGCTGCCAGCTCCAGTTCAGCTCCAGACTTCTTCTGTCCAGCTCCTCTTCACAAACCCTAGCTCCCATTGCCTCCTCCTCTACTCCATTACTAACTAAGCTAGCTTAGCTTAGCTAGGTTCCAGCTCCCTTGCATTTACCACCCTAAAACTCTACCTAACTAGCTCCACCAACTAAGCCCTACCTAAGCTCACCTAAGCTAGCTCCATCCACTCCAAGTTGGCGCCACCACCATCACCACCTTTCACCCTTTAACCACCACCAAAGGGCACCAAGAAGTTGGTGCCAAAACCACCCTAACTACCCCCCCTTTTTGGCGCCAACTTTTCCCTCCAAAAATGCCCTAATCTTTACCCTACACCTAAGCCTAAAGCCCATCTCCACCTTCCATTTTCCCTCCAAAATTGCCCCCCTTCTAGAACACCAATTTGGCACCAAAATGGAGGCACCCCCTCCACCATGGACGTTTGCCAAGGGGTGGATTCAACCTATAACTACCCCTCATTGCACCCTTTAAGGTGGCGCCAAGTGATCTCCACCTTAGGATTCCTAACCACCATCCCAAACTCCATCCTAGCCACCCATTACCTCCATGCCAACTACCCGTTCTCCACCACTATATATACCCACATAATTACCCACATTTTCCCATCCTCCATTTAGTAAAATCTACCCTATACCCACCTCAAATCTATGGCCAAGAAGAAGGAGTAGAGAAGAAGATTAAGGGGGCACATCACCCGCCCCCTTGGTGCCTTCTTCTCCCCATTTCTTTTCCCTTGTGCCATGCCAAGGGGGAGGAGCACTTCCTCACCAGGAGGATGCCCATCAAGGAGGAGTAAGGGTGGTGCACACCCACCCTTAGAGGAGGAAAGTTAAGGTGGAAGCTTCCACCTTGTAGGACACCATCTTGGAGGAGCATAGCAAGGAAGGAGTTGGAGGACTCTTTTCAAGCCCGGGAGCTACCAGGCTTGGAGCAAGAAGCCATCATCTTCTTCACCATTTCATTTAGAGGATTTGTGTTTTTATCTTCTTGCATTTCAAGTAGATTAGAAGCTTTCCTCTATGTGTTTTGTGTAGAACAAGTTCAATTCAATTCAAGTTACCTTCTTTTAAATTCTTGTCGCATTTGTTTTTTTTTTAATCTTGATTTAGCACTTTTTCACTCCCTCTCCCTAATTACTCTAGGCCCCCACGTGCCTAGAGTGAGCTTAGAAAGAGGCCTTTCTTGTCACTCTAGCAATAGTTTAGTGGATTAGGTTTAGATCACCTTTTTCTTCATCAACAACTTTATGAATGCTCATTATTTCAAAACCCTAAAAAAATTATAAATTAAAAAGACCAAAAAGAAAGGTGAATTTCATTTCCAAGCAAGAGACGTATTTTTGCAAACATTTGGCCTGCTTGGACGACCCTAGATACCCTACTATCTAGGTTTATAAATTTAAGAGTCGATCGATTTTGCGTGTTACAACGATGTATTTTACAAACCACGTAAAAATCTGTATCACATCCATCCGTGCTTCCTCCTCCTCGCACGCACAAGGGATCGCACTCCCCTATTTTGCTACAAGGAAAGAGCAATTTGGTATTACCTCATTCGCCATTGCCACTTTATTTTTTTTATTATATTATTTAGGTGAAAATTGCAGCATGATACTCTTTCACGTTAATCTTAAACTCTTTTATTCACCTCATTTCACACTCAATTTGGATACGAATTTTGCACCTATGGCCAAAATTGACATATGTGAATGCTTTCATTGCTTTGTTCCTCCCTGTGGATATGACCTAACTCTTTGTGGTTAGTTTTCACTGATAAATATTTTTGTTTGAAAAATTTCCACCACGATGTACATACTGTGACAATGTACTGAAAAGAAAAATCTCCCATTCAAATGGCACTGTTGTTGGGGAGGCAACAGACGCAATAGATTCACCTGATTATTTTGGGATTATTCTGAGGTGCACATTGATCTGACCAATTGTTGTTATTTTTTCTGTGGGAGGAATCTGACGAGGCGACAAGCATAGCTGATCAACGACGTTAGCCTTGAGCAATGCCCACACATGTGGAGTGGACGCAAAGAGGAGACTTGGATCCTGCTTTCTCAGGGGATTCTCCTTTGTCGTCGAGTTTATTTCATTTCAATCTTCTCTCCCATGTAGCAATTGGGGCTGATTTCCAGGGGTCTATCCCCACTTTCTTTATCAACTAGGGCTATTTAGCTATGGTGATCTGCTTGCTTAGCTCTAAAACAAAAAGAGAAAAAATATCGAGCTGCCCATTTAAGAGTTGCATGCTGTTAGGTGCATACATTTAGGGGTGATTGAGAAGCATATTAAATCTCTTTCCTTGCATTGTGTACATATCTACACGAAGATTGCTAGAGACAGGTATAGCGTTCTATCTTTGCATCCAACTACTGTTCACACATTGCATGTGGATTAAATCTCAAGACCACCAAAATTGATTGAATTGATCTAATTCAGTGGTCGCCTAAATGGAATTGGGATTGCTAATCAAATTTGACATTAAAATCAAAATCACATTTGATCTGATCAAAAAGGACTTGTGTGCGATTCTTCTCAAAATCAAACTAATTTGTAGTGTGATGCACACTACAGTGACTGAGCACACACTAGGCATTGCACTAGGTCTCGGTCCCTTAAGGTTATAGGCATCAATCTCTTCATCTATGCAGACCCTCCTATTTCACCTCGTGGTGGTGATATTATCCTGTGTCCAAGTGTTTTGATACTTCAAGGAGGGGGACACTCAAAGGAACAAAAGGGTAGTTAAGAGGCACTGTATTCTCATTGCCTCAAAGGAAGAGTTCGCCGTACTTGCATCCCTTAGTTTCGTCCTTGGAGTAACTTCTCACGAGGTCACTTGAGAGTATCACTGAAGCAAGGTATAGGTTCTAAGGCACGTGAAGGTCAACTTAGGGACCATAATTGATTGAACAACTTCCTTGGCCACCAAGAAATAACATAACTGACCTCTGTTCTTCTCCAAAAAATCATGTCAGGGATCTCAAGTCACAGCTCCCTCTTATACCACTAAAGTGGGAATGGACGGGGGCAAACTTAACCCCATTTGACAACTTTAAGGGGTAGGTTGGAGGTTGGCTCAAATATGCTCTAAGAAAAAAGAAAAAGAAAAAAAGAGAGAGTCCCATTGCCTTAGGTTTGATTGGGGTGAGTCATGGATTACAATAGCTATTGCATCTCTTACTTTCACCCCAGAACACTGAAGCCCAATCCCATGACGTGCAATTTTCCATCATCTGATAAGCATTGGGATCCTTTCTACTTCTACTATAGAGCATTAGTCTGATTAATCCCCAACCCAGTGATGATGAGCAGAACCTAGGAGAAGGGTATCCTAGCCCTAGGTCTTCCATGACTATACCCAACCCACCTACTCACAATGATTTTGCTTATCGAGGTTGTACCGATACTCCTAGGCAACTTGAACCTGAGATTGACTATCCTTCCCAATCTGTTAGTAGCCTCTCCTCTTTTATGATAGAAATGCAAAAATAGCAGAAAGAAATGATGGATTCTATGGGAGATATTTGGAGGAATAGTCAAAGATTAACGGAAGAGATTAGCTAGCTTAGCGACCCTCCTACAATCAATTATGATCCTTACCTCTATACCCTGAGTTACCAAGATAATTTCGAGGAAAACAATGTCAACAGGGATCTTATTTTAGGGAGTAGCTATCACTTAGACGTCTCCTATGAGATATACCCACCAGATGGAAATCTTGGTGATTATCTACCTGATCTTATTTGGAGTCAGAAAAAGGTGAAGATGTTCCCATTAGATGAACTTGACCTGAATAATAGTATCTTTGTTACATTTGACGAAATGGGTCACAGTCAAATAGTCAACCTAACTCCCATTTTGAATTTTGAGGTGGAATCGATACCCCATCCTAGGGATGCCGAACATTTACCTTACACTTATGAGGACCTTGCACCTTAGTTAGATCTCCTTGAGGATTGTGATTATGAATTTAACAAATTCCAGGAGTCTTGGATGTCGGATGAAATCATATTGGAAGGAAGTGATAATAACCACAATCCTTTACCTAGGGGACCAACACCTGTCATTGAATATTCTGAGGATTCATAGGTACCCAACATAGGTGACAATGAGGAAATTTATACTGAATTGGAAGACTTGGATCAATATTGGTCTTAGGGACATGAAGAGTTGATTTTTGAGGAAGACAAGGAAACACTTGATCCTGGCATGGAAGATTTTCCTAAGTCTCAAGGGCAAGAGGGACGAAATGTAGAAGAGGATGATGATGACTTTGAGGGGCCCGGACTCAAAGTATGGAGTGACTCTAGGGGAGAATATGTTTTGTTCGAGGACTTACCCCCTGAGGATCTTACTGATTTAGCCAAATCCGGATTCCTACATACCTTTGACTATCAAGATCATCTTCTCAAACATTCGGAAGAAATGAAGGCAATTACTACTCTTGAGGAAGGAATCTATACACCTCAGGGGTAGGATCTTAGCATTGAACAAGAACCTGGGGATGTCGTTGTTGAGGACTGATGAGTGGCTACTCATCATGGCTGAAAAGCTGAAGTTAAGCTAGACACTGAGTAAAACAACATCAAATTAACAGATAAAAAGGGTTAAGTGTGGGAATTAAAGAAAAAGACCTAAAACCTTTACTCTGTGTTAAAATTTCATAATTAGGTCACAAAACGAGATATTCTGAAAGCAAAAGACAAATGGTGATCCATGCATTAATTGAACACATAAATAAGTTTGAAAGGCCAAATTAAAAGTATAATTAATGTCTTAAATGTTCAATTAAGCACATATAAAAATTTGAAGGCATTTGGACATCATTTAGACTATGTAATATGTAGTTTACACTTAGGTCCTTCATGCATTACATTCTTGCCTTTAAAATTCCTTTTTGGACCTACTTGTAAACCGCAGGGACCCCTTTGAAAGGCTGCAGGGTCCTTCCTGTTGCAATTCTCTTCACTTATGGGCCTGTACGTAAATTTTCTACCCCTTCGCGTAGGGGTCTTCCCTGCAATTTTCCCAACATTTCAAAGGTCGGCCTGCTACTCTTCGCATGCACTGTAGTGCGCGAAGAACACGGGAGATCTTGATCGTCCGTTGCTTCTCGCGATTTCAATCTGCAGTTGGATTTGAATAGAAGCTTCGCGCGAATCGGCGCGTGCGCTCACCCCTCTCCCCAGATCCCATCTGATGGTCAGATTTTGAGATTGGCGCGCCGCGCGCTCCTCTCCTCTCATCCTTGCCACCGGTTACCTCTTCGATTATCCTCACCTGCGCAGTGATCTTAGCCACTAAGTTTGCTACTTAAGCACCTCAGTGGTTGCGCGCGCAAGGGATCGCTCCCTCCTACATCTCTTAGCGATCGTTCGTCCACTCCAGTTCCTCCTCCCCATCAATCCTCTGATTTCACAGCCACCGGCTGTGAAATTATCACCTTCTCTCGACCTCCTCGTCGCTAAGGACCTCGTAGCACCTGAGGATGACCCTGGAGCCTCACTAGCAGACTCTTCCCTCCACTGGAGTCATCTACCTCCCTTCTTCCTCCTTAGCCACCGGCTAAGGACCCATAGGTCCCATTCTTCCTGTTATAGTAGATTTATTATTCTGCAAATTAGTTGTAGCTGTAGTTAAGTAGGTTTAGAGTAGAATTAATAAATTGGTAGTGTTTAATTTTGCTATTATGGTGGAGTAGCTATAGCAGTAGATTTAGGCTATAATTCCCCCCTCACCTCCTCTGATCATTCCAGATCAGAGGGGAAGGTTTCACATAGTCATAATCACAAATTCTGCCCCTCTCCATATTTTCATATCCACTTCTAATTTCCACTATCTGTTTTTCACATTCCACCCATACACTCTGACCCAATTTCAGATCTGATTGGTTTTTAACCTCAGATATAAAATTAGTGTCAAAAAGCACTTAAGGGGCCTTCCCATTCACCTCACTCCTGTTCACAAAAGCCCCTGGTCTGAGTTTGAAGTTATCAGTTTGTCAAATTTCTCTTTAATTTGGATTTCAAGGATTTTTCATTCAATTTGGTTTCAACTGTTTTGATATGGCAAATTGAATAAATTCTGATTTGAGTTCATTGTTGGCAAGGAATCTGAGATGTTTCTGATGTCAGAATTCATCTCAGAAGAGCCATATTCAGATCTGAGTTTGATGAAGTTTTTAATGCTTTGAATGCAAGATAGAACTAAGGAAAATCACTGTGGTGATTTGAAGTTTTATCTTGCATCCATGAGTTTGTTTTGAATGGAAGCATTGATGATTTCCTAACCTAAGGAGTTCTCAGTACTCCTTAAGGTCTCAGAAACTGGGATTTGAACTATGGATTTCAATTAACTGAATTAACTCTTTCTACATGCTGTCTATAGCATTAGAAAGAGTTAGATCAGTATTTTTGTTGATTTAATCTGATGTGAAGCTTTTGATAAGGATTTTTGCATTTGAATTGGGGTATTTAGTGATTTTAGTGAGAAATGAAACCCTTGTCAGATGGGGATTGAGAGAGTTTTTCTTTTTCAGTTTGGATTTATGATTTTAATCCCAGTGGTCACAGCAAAGTGCTGCACTTTACAGCTACATTTTCCTTCTCTCCTAACTCAGATTTCATCCCAAATGGACTAACTGTAGCAGAAGTTAGACCATCTAGAATCTGATCTGAGCTGCTGCAGGGTTGGTCTGTAAAGTCCATGTTGCTGCTGCTATCTGATTGTTCTAAGTTGTAGCAGATAGAATCTGATGTAAAACCCTGTAGAATATATTTTGAACATAGCTGACATATGATTGTATTTCATTCCTTGTGTATACAAACTTTCCTGTTTAAATAATTAAACTTTAATTTCTGTGTATGCTTGTTTTATCTTTCTCAATTGTTGTCAGTTAGTTTAGTTAAAAATAACTGTCCAACACATGATTTAAAGGGAATCTAAACTAAAGAATGCATTAAAATTGGTAAAATCTTCCCAGATTTTATGCTGAATGAAAATAAGGCAGTCACTGCCTTTTCACACCTTTTAAGACCCATCCTAAGCCTTTAGGATCCCTTTGAATTCTGTTGAAAGGCTTAGGTTGGGTGAGATTTAAAATTCAATAAAAATCAGTAAAAATTCTAAAAAAATTAAAATAAAACTGTTTGATCAAAGATCAAAAAGTTGCCTATCCACATACCAAGTTTCATGGTATGCAAAACTCTAGACTTGGTAGAATTTGCCAGTCGATGGATTTGTATACCATGAAGCTTAAAAATAAGAATCATACCTAAAAAAAGCATCAAACATATCTCTTTCTCCTCAACCAATTCTTCCCTTCTCATCTCTGATTTCTATAATATTTATAAAAATCATAAAAAGTGAAAAACTCCCAAAAGACCTAATATATATATATATATATATATATTACTTTGTATATTAAGTATACTCTTGTAAACATAAGCTTTATACTAGGGTATATATGTAAATAGGTAGTATCTATAAATAAACTATACAACTATATAAATATATTGCATACTGTAAATTAGGTATCTAATTTAGATCAGAAAGTATATACATTAATTATACAACTATCTATAAATTAAACTAACTTATATGTATCCTTAGACTAAATAAATCAATAAATAGTATAAATAACAGTATTAAACTATAAAACTGTATATATCTATGCATATGTAGATTATAAGTAAATAAAACCCTGTACTTTAATTTAATTCTTTATACATAATAAATAATGAATTTATTAAGTTAATAGCTAAGTTATTAAATTAAATCAGATAAATTAGTAATTTAGAGTTATAATTAAGTTAACCGAATCTGTATACTTAGACTAATATACCTTAAGTAATTTAAGCTAGTTGAAGTATGTTTATACCTTATTATATTACTTTAACTTAATTTATAAGTAAAACAGTCAAAATTGCTATTTAAATGTAAATAGAATAGAAATTAATTCGGAAAAATATAATAAAAATATCTATAAAATACTTATCCACGTATTCTAACTCTGTATAAGGTCAATTAGACCATATAGTAGCCAATTTATAAGTAATTAAAGAATAAAACACCAAAATCAATGTGTAAAAACAGTATACTTTAGTGAATTTATTTATATAGTAAATCTAATTAAAATTTCAAATTAATTGTACAATTGTATAGTATTATATAAATGCTTCATTTTCCCATAATTTATTTTTATTTTTAAATAAATTACGACCCTCGAATTGAGGGCCAAAATCTCCCTCTACATGCAGCCGCACGCACTTTTCATCACAGATGCAGCACTCGAATAACGCCACATCGTGCGCTGCAAAGTGCGCGTGGTGATTTATATTGATTTTGTTACTTTACAGCGTAGTTGTCACGGGCGCTGGGCGCCCGAAACAACATACGCTATTACTATGAGCATACCCTTGAGCATATTCTGAGCATTGTGGGGCCAGGGGCTTGGTGAGGTGTGTGTGCGTGTGGGCTGAGAAAGCCCTGATCTGAGCTTGATAAAACGGAATTAAGCGGTCTAGTTACGATTAGGGTGCACTTAGTAGAGGTTTGGTCCCACCCTCTGGGTGCTGTGTATCCCTCGAAAAGCGTGCCTGTAAATTAAACACATTTTTTATTAATTAAAGAGAACTAATGACAATGGTTAATCACCTTTACGCCGTAGTATATGAAGTCTGTTAATGCAAGATTAAAACAAAGAAGAAGAAGAATAACAGAAGAAGGATAGTATGGAATGTGAGAGAGAGAAGATGTAAATACGAAAGTAAACACAGATACGACGTATATATATATGTAGTGTAGCCAATTACTTTTATGTAAATAAATTCATACATTTACTAACAGAATAAAACGTCGCCATAATCGTTGCTACAGACCCTAGTTTCCCTCTTTAAGTTTGTATATAGTATTTTCTGGGATCTAGTGACGCTTACATCTGTCACTATAGCTATTGTATGTGTTACTGTAGGTGTCAAATTAGTAAGTTAAGTTAGTATACTATGTAATCTTAGTTGATAGTGTACTTTCATGTAAGTATTAACACTATAACTTGTAAAGAGATAGTTTAGAATATAGTGATGAAATGTTTGGTGCTTGTTTATAGTTAGTTTTTGCAAGCATTTTGATTAATTCTTTGTGAGTAGGCAAATCATGTCTACATTCATTCATTCTTTATTAGATGTAAAACTTCTTTATGGAATTAAAGGATAATTTTTAGATCAAAGAGCGATGTAAATCAATAATTGCCTCCCAGTGAATGACCTGGAATAAAATCAGTAAAAATTAGACAAGTAAATAATAATGGTTGTAATGACTCGTATCCCATACAATTTACTACAATGACATTAATGATATTTTCATCCATCAATACACCACCACCATACTTCATCATTACCATTTTTTACCACAAATCATCTACAAACCATTACATTAAGGACACTCACAACCCTATTGCTTTCAACTCACCTGTACATGAGAATCAAATAGGCGACAACCTGGATTGGTTCAATTTGAAAGATGAACATTTGGGCCCATTCCAAGACGAGCACACCAATGATAGGTAGCATGGAAGTCAATCAGTAACTAAGGCTGCTTTTGATGAACTGGAATGGTTGTCAAGGAACAATGTTGAACTTCTCAAGCCCTCTTTGACCCTCATCCCTACACCACAACTAAGAGACTTCAACTCCTGCAGAAATAACTTCCTAAAATCTCTATTCACATTCCTGCTTTACAGGGGGATAACCAGACCAATACATCATGTGGTAGAGTGGTGAGTGTGGATCGATGCTTTTCCATGTCAACCCAGCAACCTTAGGGTATCCTTCATCGCACCCTCCTATTTTCACACATATCTATTGGAGGAGCCTTTGCCTCCTCGCCGCATACTCCCGGAGGTCACTACTTATGTGTATTTTGTGAAACCTACAACAATAGCTCAGGAGTACCCTATTTTCACCTGCATATGGCGAGCATTTGGCATCACTCTCCATCACCAACTTACCAACATCTTGGGTTACTTATTTGCTAGGTTAGGTTTGTTACTTATCTTCTTTGGGTCTCCTTCTGCCTCCCTTCTAGAGCCCGATTTGCGAGACATCCCAACTCCACCTCAAGTAATATATTTTCTTGCTCTTGCTTTCCAATGAGGACATTATCAAATTTAAGCATGAAGGGGTATAACTTGGGGTTGTTCATAGCATGATACATATTCCACATGTTGTTAGGGCATCCATCTTGCATAGAAAAAAAAAAAGAAAAGAAGAAGAAATAGAAGAGAAGAGAGAAAACAAAAAGGAGATGAAATCTTTGTGAGTTGAATTGCAAATATAGTGAGGAGAAGAGAGAGGAAAATGTACAAAATTGTGCTGGTCCCAGCATTTGATTATAGAAGAGTTACCTAAGTTTTGGGCTAGAATGAATGATTAATTAAGTCCTAAAGTGCTAGAGAGAAGGAGATAAGTGAGGGATACTGACTTTAGGTATCCTGGGTCTGTTTTAGAGCTTAAACACTCATGTATTTGTTAAAATTTGGATTATTCCTCAAGAGGTTAAGTGAGTTGCGAGGCTGATGTATTATGTCTAAGGCTTTAGGAGTATTCGACCCCATTACTTGCCCTTTAGTTTACGGGACTTGGTAACCTCGGCACCTAAAAATCACACACCGATTTGATTCAGTGTGCATAATGAAGAATAATACCAAAAAGTGTCTATTCTAAAAATGTTTTCTCGAAAAGTTGACTTAGGAGCAACTCGATGATGCAAGTTGATTGGACGAGTTCCCGGCATGGAGAGGAGGAATAAAAAATACTTCCATCGAAGATGCGTTATAGCACACTGTCTCCTCTATGCTTGTCTCCTAGGATATCTAAATATCCTATCGGGGGCATGATGCTGGAAATACGCAGTTTGTTAATTAAGTGAAATAGTGTCGTTGCAACGCGTAAATTCGCAATCAACTTTTAAAATTTGTAATCCTAGATAGGGTGAATATCTAGGGTCATCCAAGGAGGCCAAATTGTTAGTCACGAAAATGGTTCTCTCTCTCTCACCTCTGAAATCAACACACGTATTTTTGTGATTTTTGGTTTTGTCGTTTTTATGATTTTTGAAATAATCGGGTTCTTGAAAGTGGAGATAACTAACTAAATCTACACCTAAGTGACAAAATGAAACCCTCTCTTCTAAGCTCACCCTAGGCAAGTGTGCCTAGGGTAATTAGAAGAGGAGGATGTGGTGCACTAAAGAAATAACAAGAAGAAAAAGAACACAAAAAATTAAAACATGAACTTGGAAGGCAATGAAAACTTATATTACTAGCAAAGTAAAATATAGGTAGAGGAATGCTTGTTACATGAAAACAAACAAAAACTTTGGCTAATACAAGAAATTGGAAAGATAAATAAGAAGGTGGAATTCTCTTGTAGAAGATCCGGATGGCTCTTGTTGGTGCTAGAGCACCACGATCGTTTATTTTGATGATAACAAAACACGTGTCATTTAACATTTGCACTTGAAGTCTTAGATTTCAGGTTAATTGCAAATGGAGATGTGGTTAGACGAGTTCGAGCTCGCATCAATGGCGGATTGGAGGAGCTTAACTGAGAACAGAGGAGCTTCGCAAGGAGCGATGACTTGAAGAAGGAAGGAGATGAAGAATAGGATATATTTCCTTTCCTTGTAATCTTTGTATTTTTGTTTCTTTTGTTGCTCTTTATTTTGTTACTTAGATTCTTGTTAAAGAGCCTCAAAGAACCCTAACAGTAGTCCTAGAAACACTTGCATAATCCTAGCATACTTAGGTTTTCTGTAGAGAACTTAGAAAACCAAAATAGGGTTCAAACAGCCTTTTCAGATGTCTAATCTGAAATTCAGACGTCTGACTGTTGACTCAGACGTCCGATAATATTTAGGCTGAACTTAGTTCTATCTGATGAAATCAGGCATCCAGACCTTAGTCCAGATGTCTTAGAAGATGTCTGATGCTTTTGCCAGTTGTCCAATTAGTGGATCATTGGCTACCTTAGTAAACACTGAAGAAAATGACTGTTGCCTCGTATCAGACGTCCGTAGAGGACCCCAAATGTCTGATATATGACCGTTTTGCCTCGACTAACCCAAAATCTCTTCTCAAAGATTTTATAGCCGTTGCACTCTCTTGGAAATCCATTTCCGCAGAAAAGTAGGTTTCCAGACGTCCAGACTTCATTCCAGACATCCTGTATGTCGTCTGATGACAATTCACTAGAACCCTGTTTAGATCTGATTCAAGTCAGGAAGGAAACCCGCCTAAAATCAGACGTCTGACTTTGATCCTAGATGTCTTAGACTGGTTTTCCAGATGTCCGATGCTAGGATCAGACGTCTGATAACCCTGTCAGTGTAATGATTAATCCTGATTTCGGCCTGATTTTCTTGGAGCTTGCACCCAACGGCTATGGAAGCCTTCCAAGGCCTTCCAAAGCCTTCCTAGGGCCTCTATAAATAGAGGAGAACCTTTACCACTCATACATACACCAAGACACACCCAAGCTACATACTTTCCACTCATTGGTGTCTAAAAGGAGAAAATCATATAGAAGAAAGCTCTTGCTCTCCAAGCCTTGTTCTAGACCTAGAGAGCTTGATTCTTGTTGCGCACCCTCTCTCCCTCTGAATTACGAGAGCGGCGAAGCGGTGAAGCGCTACCGAGTGGTTCACGCATCCGCGTCGTCGATGCACTTCCACCAAAGGGAAGAATCCTAACTTTTATAGAAGCTTAGTTTAAGATTTACTTTGTTGTCTCTATAGGACTATAGTTGTAATTTACTTTGTTATTTGTGTTGGGTATTCGCTTTGCGAATTCCCGTCTCCTTCGTGAGACAAAATCCTTCTCATGAAGAGAAGGGGTTTGAGGTACGCTACCATCGTATAAAGTAGCATGGTTGTAATTGAGGTTGTACTACCCTCGTTTAAGTAGTACGCTAGTGGATTTGATCAACTTGGTTGATCGAAAAATCTTAACTCGAGAGGGTTAGGTGGTGGTTTTCACCCAGTTTGGGTTTCCACCTAAAAATCATTGTGTACATTGTGCGATTGTTATTTTGTGAGATTGTTTATATTTTATTTTCGCATTTTATATTACGTTACGCTAATCTCACCCCCTTCAAGTAGGGAATTTACAACCCTTACTCCAAGTGTGGTTTCTCCACACTTGAAAAGAGTTCTCCTTCTCTTCTTTAATTGCCATTCCTTCAAGCTCTCCTCCAAGGTGGGCGTCCACCACCTTGTTGGCTCCTCCTTTGCCTAGCCATCCCCTTTAGGTGAATATGACCTCCTCCTTAGCATGGCTAAGGGAGAAGAAAGAGAGGAAGAAGGCACCAAGGGGGCGATTAGGTTGCCCCCTTGATCTTCTTCTTCCTTGGCATGGAGAATGGGTGGATTAATGGTGAACCTAACTAAGGCAGAAGATGGAATTATGGTGGTGGTTAAGGGGGGGTAGATATAAGAATGGAGAAGGGGGTTGGCGTGACCTTTGGATGTAGGGTTAGGATTGAATGGTGGAGGTGGTTAGGTGATCCTATGGCCACCAAGAGTTGGAGCCATCTCAAGGGATGTGGGAGGTGGTGGTTATGGGTGGAATCCACCCTTTGGTGGATGTTGATGGGTGTAACGGTGCTTCCATTTTGGCACCAAAAGTAGGGTTTCTGGAATGGTAGGTTTTGGAGGGAAATTTGGATGGTGGAGATTGGGTTGAAGGGTATGTGTATGGTTGAGATGGAGGAGTTTCTGGAGGGAAATTGTGGGGGTGGTTATAGGTGATTTTTGGCACCAAAAATGGTGCCTTTTAGTGGTGGTTGAGGGTCCAAGGGGTGTCTATTGTTGGTGCCAAAAATAGGTCAGGAGTAGGGAAGCTTAGGTGGACTAGTTGGTGGAGCTTAGTAGGGTTGTGAGGTATGTAAGCACCTCTATTTTAATACACCAAAATTATGTTTATTGCTAGACTAACATTTTAGAACTATCTCGAATCAAAGTATTAAAGCATCTTTCAAGACAAGAGAAGATAGTTTCTAATGTGCGTCTTTTTCATTTATTTGAGTCTAGGACATTATTGTAAGGAACTTCAAATAAAACTCAAGTACGAATTTTTCGTGCATCTTTTTCAAAACCAAACTTTTAGGGTTATTGATCGACCAAACTAGATAATTGATTGATCAAATCACTTTAATCGACTAACCAAATTAATTGATCGATCAAATCAGCCCATTTTAGGAAGTTAAGAAAAATTCTCTTGATCGACCAACCAAGCTAATTGATTGATCAATCAGTGATCGACCAACTTTTTTAATTGATCGACTAAATTACCTTTGGATCGACCAATTTAGTTTCCTATTCAGGCAAAACTTTTTTGTATAAATAGAGGTCGCACGTAGCCCATTCCTTTACAACTTTGAAAAAGAGAAATACAATTCAAAACCAGAACTTCTCGTGCATATTTTCAAAGGCTTTCACGCCCCATTCTTCACGCTCTTCGAAAGCACAACGCCTCGAACCTTCACGAAAAATCGATTTGATCATTTATTGAGGCTCCATAGAATTCATTTTCTTGTTATACTATTTGGTTGTTTTGATTTGCAGATTCCAAGTCTGTTTGGAAGATTCGTGTTGTTTTTGCTTCTCTTCAAGATAAAAGGGAAGTGTATTGTAAGAGGTTGTGCCACCCTCATTCAAGTAGTACGGTTTAGTGGATTGACTAGCGTTGCCTAGTCAGAAAAATCCTAAGCTGAGAGGCTTAGGTAGTAGTTTTCACCCAGATCGGGTTTCCATTATAAATCAGGTGTACTCTGTGCTTGTATTCTTGGTGCTTTATTTTTTATCTGTGCATACATTTTTCAAAGCAATACTATTCACCCCTCCCCTCTAGTACTTAATTGTGATCCATAGGATATTCCTAGCATCCTCACTTGGTATCAGAGCCTAGTTGTCTAGAATGATGTCAAAGTATTATGTCGACACATATGCTGAGGGGTAATCTGCTGTTCATCCTCCACTTTTCGACGGAACAAACTATGGATATTGGAAGACTAGGATGCAGATTTTCCTTGAATCCATGGACTTTGAGGTATGGGATGTCATTGCATCCAAATACACTCATCCTGAAATCAAGGGAGTGGGGAGTGGTGGTGGCACCAGACCAGAAGAAGATGGCTACCCACAATGCCAAAGCAATGAACGCAATCTTCTACAGACTTTCAAAAGTAGAATTCAACTGCATCTTTGCATGCAAAATGGCATACGAGATCTGGAGCATACTAGAAGTCACCCATAAAGGAACAACTAAGGTAAAGGAAACTAGAGTAAATTTATTAATGCAAAATTACGAGCTTTTCACGATGAAGAAGGGAGAATCTATCGAGGAGATGTTCACATGATTCATGGACATCATAAACTCCCTACGGAATCTAGATCAAGACATAAAGAATGAAGCTCTGGTAAGGAAGATCCTTCATTCACTTACCAGTGATTGGGAGACTAAGACAACAGCCATTCAAGAATCAAAAGATCTGTCCACCTTGAAACTGGATGATCTTATTGGAAGTCTAATGGCTTGAAGTTCAGCTCCAACACATGAAGGAACAAGAAGATGAAGGAAGCAGAAAGATCATAACCCTTGAAGTAAATCAGGAATTTGAAGAATCATCAAGCGAAGAAGAAGAGGAAGACATAGCTCTTCTCTCTAGAAAATTTAGAAAGTTCCTAAAGAATAAGAGGAGCTGGAGGAAGAAGAGGGAAGAATCAAAGACTGATACAATCATCTGCTACAACTGCAAAAGGAAGGTACACATCAAGAAAGACTGTCCACTTCTCAAGAAAGAATTAGAGAAGAAGAAGAAGCTCTTCAGAAAAGATGGAAAGAAGAAAGGTTTCATGGCAACATGGGATGAATTAGACTCAAGCTCAGAAGAAGAAGAAACTTCAGAAGAAGAAGCTCTTCTAGGACTAATGGCACTAGATGATGAGGTAACTTCTTTTTCACAAGATGAATTATTAGAAGCATTTTTTGAAATACACGACATAGCTAAGTCATTAAAAATAGAAAATAAAAGCGTAACTAAAGCATTAAGAGAAGAGAGAACACACAAAGATATACTTACTGAACAAAACATTGAATTATTTGTTGAAATCACGTCATTAAAATTGCAGATAGATAATTTAAAGGTAGATATTGATAAATTAAAAGAGAACTTTGCTAGTCTCTTAAATGATCTGACTAAATTCACAAATGGAGGTAGAAACTTGCATAAATTATTAGGAACACAAGCCTAGAGCACCACAAAATTTGGGTTAGGCTATATACCAAAAAATAACCATGAAGCATCTAGTTCCAGCCAGAACAAAGAGAAAGGTAGCTTGCCAAAGCAGGCAATGCGAACTAACCATCGTGGACCCAAACAAAAATGGGTACCAAAAAGTATTTTGCAAACTTGTTTTGTAGGTTCTATAGATTATAAGTAGACTTTCTAACAAATCAATGGAACATTGAAGCCACTTTATCAAACAAAGCCTCACAATCACAAACCAATGATAAGAAAGAGAAGAAAGAAGGTGGATAATGGACAGTGGTTGTTCCAAGCACATGATCGGCAAAGAAGACCTATTCTTGCAGCTCAATCGTCAAGAAGGTGGTACGGTCACGTTTGGGAACAACCATAAGGGTCGTATCATTGGTATTGGCCAAATTGGTAACTCTTCTACCTCTTTTGATAATGTACATTTAGTTAAAGGCTTAAAACATAATCTATTAAGTGTAAGCCAAATATGCGATAAAGGAAATAAAATCACATTCACATCAAAAGGTTTTAAAATTCATAACAAAAAAACAAAACAAATTATTCTTAAGGGAAATAGACATAAAGATATCTACACTGTAAACTTTGACAAATACGATAGTCTTGAACGTCTGGTCGTATCTGACGAAGAAGTAACAGTTTGGCATAAATGACTAGGTCATGTTCACATGGGCAATATTAGTAAACTTGTGAAACATAAGCTTGTCAAGGGACTGCCAAAGATCAACTTCAAGAAAAGCAAAGTTTGCGATTCTTGTCAAGTTGGTAAACAAACCAAAAATCCATTTAAACCAAAAAGGATGGTTAGCACTTCTCAACTCTTGGACCTACTTCACTTAGACTTATTCGGACCAACCAAATTCGAAAGCCTAAGCGGGTGCAAATACTGTTTAGTCATAACTGATGACTTCTCTAGATTTACTTGGGTATCCTTCGTAAAAAGTAAAGACTTAACCATACATGCCTTTAGCAAACTAGTTAGAAGATTACAGAATGAGAAAGGATATGAGGTAATTAGGATCAGAAGTGATCATGGTGGAGAATTTGAAAATGAATCTTTTTCGAATTTTTGTGATCAATATGAAATCAAACATGAGTTTGCCTTCCCTGGAGATGCACCTCAGAATGGTGTAGTTGAGAGGAAAAATAGGACTTTGCAAGAGTGTGCCCGCACAATGCTGTGTGAGTCAAAGCTGCCTTGATATTTTGGGCTGAGGCTGTAAACACTTCTTACTATATCCAAAATAGAGCCTTGATCAGACCAATCCTAAAGAAGACACCTTTTGAACTCTATCATAGGAGAACACCTAGAATTTCCTACTTAAAGATTTTCAGATGTCGATGCTTTATAATTAACACTAAAGATAATCTTGATAAGTTCGATGCTAAAAGCACGGAAGGGATTTTCTTAGGTTATTCAACTAGAAGTAAAGCCTATAGGGTCTTTAATAAGAAGAATTCTGTTGTTGAGGAAACCATGCATGTATCATTTGATAAAGGTTTATTTTAACATAAATCTTCTACGATTGATGATGATGAATTAGTACATGATCCATCGAACATTCCAGAAGAGAATATTTCTAGTGAACTACCCAAAGATATCTCTTTTGTGAAAGATCATCCTAAAGAACTAGTAATAGGAGATTTGTCAAAAGGAGTTCAAACCAGATCTTCCCTTAACACACTAGCCTTTACAGCCTTTGTTTCACAATTAGAATCTGAAAGTGTTAAGGAAGCCTTCTCAGACAACTGTTGGATTATTGCTATGGAAGATGGGCTAAATCAATTTAAGAAAAATCAAGTATGGGAACTTGTTTCAAAGCCTAAATCACAAACCATTATAGGTACCAAGTGGGTTTTTAGAAACAAACTTGATGAATCAGGAAGTGTAATTAGAAATAAAGCTAGACTTGTGGCTCAAGGATATACTCAAGAAGAAGGAATATATTTTGATGAAACATATGCACCTGCTGCTCGACTAGAATCTACTAGAATGTTGCTAGCTTTTGCAGCCCATATGGAATTCAAACTCTTCCAAATGGATGTCAAGAGTGCCTTTCTAAATGGATTCATCAAAGAGGAAGTCTTTGTTAAACAACCTCTAGGTTTTGAAGATCCAAATCATCCAAAACATGTATACAAATTAAACAAAGTACTATATGGTTTAAAATAAGCTCCATGAGCTTGGTATGATAGATTAAAATCATATTTAATTAATAATGAGTTTAAAATTGGTCAAATAGATCCAATCTTATTTACCAAAAGAAAAGAAAATGATCTCCTAATAATTCAAATATATGTAGATGATATCATTTTTGGTGCTACTAATGATCTACTTTGCCGAGACTTTGCAAAGGTAATGTAGGATCAATTTGAGATGAGCATGATGGGAGAACTCAAGTTCTTCCTAGGTCTTTAGATTGATCAGATATCCTCCGGAATCTTCATACCTCAAACAAAATACACAACAGAGATATTGAAGAAATTCTTGATGGATAAAGTCAAAGGTAAGGAAACATCGATGGAAGCTTCTACCCAATTAAAAACTGATGACATAGGTAAATCAATAGATCAAAAACTATACAAAAGCGTGATAGGATCTCTATTATATTTAACTGCAAGTAGACCTGACATTCTATTCTGTACTTGTTTGTGTGTTCTCTTTCAAGTAAACCCTAAAGAATCACATCTACATGCTGTTAAAAGAATACTTAGATATCTAAACAAAACACAAGACTTAGGACTTTTTTATCCGAAGTTAGAAACATTGGAATTATATTCCTTTTGTGATGCTGACTATGCAGGTAGCTTCACAGACCGTAAGAGAACTAGTGGAACTCGTCAATTTCTTGGAAATTCCCTAGTCTCTTGGTTCTCTAGAAAACAAAATACTATATCACTATCCACAACTGAAGCAGAATATGTAGCAGCATCTTTAGCTTGTTCACAATTATTGTGGATGAAACAAACATTACAAGACTTTGGTTTATCTTATAAGAATAACAAGATTTTGTGTGACAGCACAAATGCTATTAACCTTTCAAAGAATCCAGTACAACACCCTAGGACAAAACATATTGATATCTATTTATCGCACTCGATCGGGTTTTAAAAGATAACACGTTGTAATATAGCAGAAAAAGCATTCAAACAAATAGGGAATTTTATTACTCGAAAATCGGAGCATCCGAGGTTGAACACAGGGAGCAATCTGAGTACTTTTAAAAACTAAAGAATACAACTTTTAAATGAAAAACAATTGATTCAAAGAGAGAGTTATAAAAAGAATTGCTAAAAGATAATAGGATTGGACGTCTGATTTCTATATCAAACGTCTTAAATGCAACTATTCTTCTTCCTGTTTTGATTCTGTCTTGGCCTTCTCTGATTTTTGCTTTCTCTTCTCTCTTCTGCCTTCTTCTTCTTCGTAGGCTCTTCTTCTTTTCTTCTGATCTACAGGTCATCTTCTTCCTTGAACTTCTTTCTCTTCTTTTCTCTTTCCTACGAAGGCTGCTTCTTCCTTGGTCTTCTTCCTGCCTTTGCTTCTTTTCTCTTCTGTCTTCTTCTTCTTTTTGTCTGCAGTCCTTCTTTCTTCCTTCTCTTCTCTTCTTCGCTCAGCCTCTTCTTCTGCTTCTTCTCTTCTTCCTTGCGGCTAAGCCTCTTTTCTTCAACGCCCGGCCTGCCTGCACAGCGAGGAAGCAAAACCTACCCTGTCTCTCTACCCGCACGTCTCTCTCTCTCTCTGAAATTCACTCAAGGACGCTCTCCCAGAGCCACGGGTAATCGGGTCGGATTTCGCACCTGGGACCAGGCGCACCGGCGTGTGGGTGATGCGTGAGGTGTGCTCAGAATGGGTCGGGTCGAAGCCCACCAGATCCACGAGGTGAAACCGCAGACTAGGCGAGCGTGGGTAAGGTGAGGGACCTCACCCTTGTGCGTTCGGAGGCGAATAGACAGTAACACAAAAGCAATTTAAATCATACCTGCGCTTCGCATTTCGCCGATGTGGGACTATTAGTCCAGCCCTGCTCTCGCACGCACCCGCAGAAGATTCTTCTTCGATTGCCAAGGCTGCGGACATCGCTGCGCTCCTTGCTGGACCCGATGTCTTTGCACTGCTTGCCCGAGTCCACTGCACCTGAAGGCTGGAGGTCCTGAAGCCTGGAGCTGCTCCGAAGCTGCTTCACCCGTCAATGGCGGTAGGGGCTGGAATACTGTCAAACACAAAACAAGCCTCTCGGCTTAATCAGACCAGCTGGGGACCTTCGCCGTGGCACGGCGAAGGTGGTGCATGGTGAAGCAGGTCGTGGGACGGCCTAGGCGTGCGTGCCTAGGTCGTCCTGTGACCGGAAGTGTGGGGGTGTTCGGGGGGCTGTGGTGGAGGCGTAGAGGGATGGTGGATGGGCGGAGGTTGTTCCTTGTGGTGAGTCGGAGCTTATGAGACGGTTGGCGAGGCGTGTGGAGGGGCGGAATGATGGGGGCGACTCGTCGAAAATTGGTCGGAGGGATGGAAGATGGCGGTGGTCAGGCAGTGTCGAGGGGCAATTAAATGAAATGTAAAGGGGAAAAGAGAGAGGGGAAGATGGAGAATGTATCTGGAGTGTTATGGAAGGGAGGGAGGCAGCGGAGTGGATGGGTCGTAGCTGCCATCCTGGAAGAAGAAGAACCCTGAGGGAGGGAGCGGCGACGAGGACGAGGTAAGGGGAACGCGCGCTTGGTACGACGCAACGCGGGAGGAAGAGGCGAAGTGGACTCTGCTGCTGGTATGGCAGCAGAGCGACAAGAAGGAGGGGAGGAGGTCGCCGGAGCTTGCGGGTTCCTTGGCCGGAGATGGAAGAGAGGAAAATTTGGGGGAATCTCCTCCAACACAAGTCTAAAAATCATCGGTCGGGTTTGGGGATTCTTTTATAGGTGCTGGCCGAACTTTCTAGTGCGTGGAGAACGCGCAATCATCTCCGACGGCTCACCGGAGAAGGAAAGAGGGTGGATACCCAAATCCCTCGTGCGTTCGCACGAGAGATTGGGATCAAATCAGAGATCTTGATAGGCCTCAGATGGAAGAGAATTCCTAAGAGAATCTCCCTTCCATTTTTGGGAGGGGATCTCTGAGGAATCAGAGAGTATTCCCTCTCTAATCCTCGCCGGAGCAGGATTCTGCCCCAACAATGGCGGAAGGACTTGATTGCAAAGGTGGCGAGGAAATTAGGGGGCTCTCTGCAATGATTTTCAAAAGATAGGGACCAAATTATGATTTGGGTGTACTAAATTGCAAAGTAGGTCAAGATGACCTCCCCTTATCTCCAAATTTTGGTAAAAACCTAATTTGGACCAAAGGAATCCAATGGTGAAGTTGGATTTTAGGTTTGACCACGTTTGACTGGACATTTTGCATAAAAACCTAAATTAGGTCAATTGATGAGCTAGGACCCTAATCTAGATCAAACTGGGTTCCAAAGGCCAAATTAAGTGTTCTAAACCCTAGGGGATATTTTTCCATAATTTTTAGAGGGTTTACTTGATTTTTATTCTGATCGGAACCTTGTTAATTTAAGCAGGTCTATTTTAGGGTTACCAAATGTCATTTAATTCCTAAATTACACATGAACCCATTTCTGATTGACTCAACCCACTTTTTATCTTATTTAGACCTTTTGACCTATGTTTTGCCTCTGAGAAATCCCGTTTATGTACTGCAATGGTAAAATTGCAGTTTTAACCTTTATTTCATGTTTTCTTCTCAGAGCACTTATTCCTTCATTTAGGCCATCTTCTAGGTTATGTAGGAGCTTTTATATTCTTTATTAGGTCAAAATGAGCTAGTTATGGCTCATGATGAGGCTCTCATCATACCCCCATGCCTAGCTTTTGCTAGTCCCTTACCAAAATTTCAAGGTTTTAACTTCCGTTCTAGACCCTGAGTGTCTATCAACAATCATGATAAGTGCTTCTCCTTTTCTTTTGTGATTAGGTAGGAATGCCGACAATAGGCCTAGAGGTACTCAAGTACCAACCAAAATCCGGACCTGTTCCACTTTAGCCTCAGTCATCCTCAAAGGTTTCTAAGGCCCACAGAAACTAACCTAGGGTTTGTTGGACTCCGCGGTTAAAGCACCCGTGCTTGAGACATTCTTAGCCTAAGTTCAGTTTGCAGTGCATTTTTGTAAGAGAGAGATAGAAGATTTATTTGTTTGGAGAGCTTTTCTCTCTCTTTTCTTTTTATTTCTAGCTTCGGATTAACTTCTCAACACAGTCTGTATCGGATTCCTCGTCCCCATCATCAATCCTCAAGGGTCCCTGGCTTTCGAGATTTCGAGATAATCCCGCCCATGGCGTTCCGTGGCCGAATTCAGACCCTGGCGATCGACATTTCGTGATAATGCCGCCCATGGTATCTGAACCAGCAGAGTGCTTACATGCCCCCAGTAGGATATTTAAATATCCTAAGAGACAAGCACCGAGGAGACGATATGTTGTTACGCATCTTCGAGGGGAATTTCCCGCCTCTCCGCACTGGGAACACATCCAAATCAACTTGTGTTGATTGGCCGCTCCTAATCTAGGTGACTTTTGTAGAACATTAAACGCTTTTGCGTGATTTGGATGTTTATGCACACTGAACCAGACTATGTGTGAATTTGGGGTGCTTAGGTTACCGAATCCCGCAAACCGGAGGTCAGTTAACGAGGTCGAATACTTCCTAAGCCTTAGACCTAATACTCAAGCTTTGCATTTTCCCCAACCTCTTGAGGATTATCCAGATTTTAGCAGATACGTGAATTTTTAAGCTAAAGAATCTAGCCCAAGAGGCCTAAGACCAGCGTTCCCGCTAATCTCTTGTTATGTCTCCTTAGCACTTTTTCTTTTATTTCTTTTCTTGATCTGGTCTAGAACTTTAGTTAATTCCTTAATCTTTTACTAATGACTATTTCTTTTCATTTTCATTTTGTGCTCATTTTTTTTGGCATTTTACTCTTTTCCTCCTCTCATTTGTATGACCCTGAATTGTTCCTCCCCTCCATCAAGTCTTTTTTTTTTTTAATTGAAACCCTTTCTTGATATGAATTTTCCTGACATTTTGCACTTTCATACCCACCCATGCCTAAGATTTGCAATGTCCCCATTGTAAATTAGGTGGGTTCGATTTCAGCTTAGTTCATGCATTAGGACAGGTGTGTGGTGAGTGAATGGGTCGAAGTGACTTGTTGCGAACGATTTCTAATCTCGGGTAGGGATACCTGAGGTGAAGTTGGCTGTTCTAATGGATGAACCCTAAAGTGCAATATGAATTCTGCAAAGAGATGTCAGAAAAGGTTTCAGGTTTTTCACAGCATGATGGGTTGCCTCCCGTTAAGCGCTGAGTTTTACGCCATCAGCTGGGCGCAATGAGCTCAAGAGGAATGGAGGGTAAAGGATGACTCAGCCAAATCTATATCGGTCATGTCAATGAACGACTTGAGTCTCTGACCGTTCATGACAAAGGGTTCAGAATCATGGATGAGTGGGCTGATTTCAATGGCTCCATTTTCGAAGATTTGTCAGACTAGGTAGGGTTCGACCCACTTAGATCTTAACTTTCCTGGGAATAATTTGAGTCGGGCATCAAAGAGTAAAACCTTTTGACCGGGATGAAAGACCTTTCTAGAAATGTGTTTGTCGTGAAAAGCTTTAACCCGTTCTTTGTAAATTCGTGAGTTCTCATATGCATCATGGCGTAATTCATCGATCTCGCTCATTTAAAGTCTTCTGTGGGTTCCAGCCTTAGAAAGATTTAGATTACAAGTCCGTACTGCCCAATAGGCTTTATGCTCCAACTCGACGGGGAGATGACATGCCTTCCCGTACACTAGTCTGAAGGGAGACATTCCTAATTGGGTCTTGTGGGCGGTCCTATAGGCCCACAATGCTTCCGGAAGCCGAGAAGACCAATCTTTTCTATCAGGTCGAACAGTAACCTGAAGGATCTTCTTGATCTCTCGGTTAGATAGCTCAGCTAGACCATTCGTTTGGGGGTGGTAAGGAGTAGAGATTCGGTGTGACACCCCGTATTTGGTCATCAGTGACCTGAACTGAGCGTTTGTGAAATGGGTCCCTCCGTTGGAAATTATAGCACGTGGGATCTCAAACCTTGAGAAAATGTTTTGATGAATGAATTTTATAACAACTTTATGATTGTTGGTTCGGGTCAGAATGGCTTCTATCCACTTGGAAACATAGTCAACTGCGAGTAAGATGTATTCGAAGCCATGCGAGATCGGGAAGGGTCCCATGAAATCAATCCCCCAGACATCAAAAATTTCGCATACCAAGATCGGCTGTAGAGGCATCATGTCTTGATGGCTCATGTTGCCCAGAGTCTGGCAACGGGAACATGCCTTACAATGATCGTATGCATCCTTGAAAATTGTGGGCCAGTAAAAGCCACACTGGAGGCTGGAGGACTTTTGATGCTATTTTATGTCCTGAGAAATGTCCACCGCATGCTTGGTCATGGCAGAATGAGAGTATGTCTTTGATTTCCACTTCTGCGATGCACCGTCGAATTATCTGATCAGCACCAATGCGGAATAGATACGGGTCTTCCCATAGGTAATACTTGGCATCGGAACGCAATTTGTCCTTTTTGGTCTTCGGCCAATCAGACGGAATCTGATGTGATGCCAGGTAATTAACTATATCAGCGAACCATGGAAGACTTGCATTGATAGTCAAGAGGTGCTCATCAGGAAAATGTTCTGTGATAGGTCCGGAAGGGTCAATTATTTCAGAAGGAAGGCGGGACAAGTGATCAGCTACCACATTTTGCTTTCCTGCCTTGTTGCGAATCTTAAGGTCAAATTCTTTCAACAGCAAGATCCATCGGATTAATTGAGGTTTCGCGTCCTTCTTTGCAAGGAGATGCCTCACAGCTGTGTGATCCGAGTATATGATAACACGGGAACCCAGAAGGTATGATCTAAATTTTTCTAGGGCAAATACTATGGCCAGCAGCTCTTTCTCAGTAATCGTATAGTTACGCTAAGCCTCATCCAGTGTTTTGCTGGCATAGTAAATGACCACAGGTTTCCCGTTAATTTTCTGCCCCAAAATCGCTCCTACAGCGAAGTCAGATGCATCGCACATGATCTCAAAGGGTTGAGACCAATCAGGGGACTGTAGGATTGGGGCTTGGGTGACTCGGTCATGTAGGACCTCAAATGCTTGAGTACATTCCTTGGAAATTTCGAAAGGCACATCCTTAGAGAGAAGATTGGTCAAGGGGCGCGCGATTTTGGAGAAATCAGGGATAAATCGACGGTAGAGACTGACGTGCCCCAAAAAAGATCGGATATCCTTAATCGAGCTAGGCATAGGGAGCTTGGAAATCAGGTTAACGTTAGCTCGATCCACTTGGATGCCTTTCTCCAAGATTAAATGTCCCTGGACAATTCCCTTAGGCACCATGAAATGGCTCTTTTCCCAGGAAAGAACCAAATTCACCTCGATGCACTGCCTGAGTATTTGGACCAAGTGTTGGACGCAATCGTCAAATGATTTTCGAAAAACTGAAAAGTCATCCATGAAGACTTCCAGATAATCACCTACCATATCTGAGAATATGGCAAGCATGCACTGCTGAAAAGTTGCAGGTGCATTGCAGAGACCGAAAGGCATCCTTCGAAACGCGTACGTCCCGAAGGGGCAGGTGAATGTGGTCTTTTCTTGGTCCTCTGGATGGATTGCCACCTGGTTGTAACCGGAGTACCCGTCAAGAAAGCAGAAGAACCTATTTCCTGCTAGTTTCTTGAGGATCTGATCAATAAATGGTAGTGGGAAATGATCCTTCTTCGTGGAGGAATTGAGTCTTCTGTAATCAATGTAGACTCTCCACGAGTTAGCTATTCGGGTAGGAATGACTTCTCCGATTTCAGTCGTGATGATGGTAAGTCCTGCCTTTTTAGGCACCACCTGTATTGGACTTACCCAACGACTGTCGGAGATCGGGTAGATGATCCCTGCATCTAACCACTTTATGATCTCCTTTTTCACAACCTCCTGTAGGTTAGGGTTTAGGCGTCTTTGCATTTCTCTTGAAGGTCGTGCACCTTCTTCTGTGTAGATTCGATGTGTGCAGTATGAAGGGCTTATACCAGTCAAATCATCGAGAGTCCATCCAATGGCTCTACGATGTTGCTGGAGAACAGAAATCAAACGGAGTTCCTGGTCAGGTGTGAGTCGAGAGTTGATAATCACAGGAAATGTTTGATTTGAATCCAAAAAGACATACTTTAGATGTTCGGGAAGGGGCTTGAGTTCCATGACAGGATTGTCAGCAGCAGCGGGTGGTTCGGGGTTTGTATCAGGAACAAGGGTAGGAGACATAGGTGTGTCTAAATCATGTTCGCACTCCTCTGTTAGCGGGTTTTGATTCTCTAGTGGTTGATCAGGGATAATCAGGTTGTCCTCTATATGTAATTCATCAACCACGGCTTTGACATCACATATTTCCTCTATAACTCTGCAATTAATCCCTTGTTGGGCCTTAAAAATGTCAATCTTCAGGTTTTGATTCCCAAATTTTAATTCTATCTGGCCCTCTTAGCAGTTTATGTTAGCCCTAGCAGTGGCCAAAAAGGGTCTCCCTAATATGATTGGTGTGTCCCTTGGGTTCTTAGGTGCATCCATGTCCAGTACTATGAAGTCCACTGGGAAATAAAAATATCGTACCCTAACAATGACATCCTCGAGTATTCCTTTAGGTGACTTGATGGCTCGATCGGCTAACTGCAATGTCACCTCAGTGGGTTTAAGTTCAGATTCTTCAAGGTGGTCAAGGAGGGATGTAGGTATTAAATTTATGGAGGCACCTAGGTCTAGTAAGGCTCTATCAAATTGGGTTTCACCAATTTTACAAGAAATCAAGGGAGTTCCTGGGTCTTTAGCCTTGGGTGGGAGTTTGCTCAAGATGACAGAGCTGGCTTGCTCTGACAGTACAATTGGATTCCCATCCTTGGTTCGCGGCTTACGTTTAGGTGTACATAGGTCTTTCAAGAATTTTGCGTAAGCCGGTATGTGGCGAATTGCATCCATCAATGGGATGTTTATCTGGACCTGTTCAAAGAGCTTGACCAGATCCTCCTCGGGGGCCACGGGTTTGGTTATCCTTTTTCCTTTGGTCAAGGCCTCAGGAAATGGGATCCTAGTTGGTTCCTCTAGGATAGGTCCAGGTTCTTGATCTGGGACAGTGGTATCTTGGATAACTATCCTAGGGTCTTGGCTATTATCAGGCTTGGAGTGGTTCGGATAATGTGGGTCTTGGGTTGTTTTACCACTATGTGTTGTTACAGAGTTTAATCCGGGCTGATTTTGGTTTGGGTTTGGTAGGAGGGGTGGCTGCTGCTGAAATCCCGCATAAGATGTCGAAGCTTCCATCTCGTCTGGCGATGGAGCAGCAGAGGCTTGATAAATCAAATGTGCGTGGCTTGAATTTGGATTCATAACGCGCCTCTGGGTCGGCACGTTATTTGGGTTGGGTAGAGGTTGAGAAGGAAGGGTGCCAGGTTGGCGGGAATTTGCCATCTGGGCCAGTTGGTTGCGAACCTCTGTGATCTCATCCTTGTGCTGTTTTTGCATTGCCGTATTTGTCTTTTGAATGTCAGCCAATGCTTGAAGGATAAGAGTCAGTTGATCCTGGTTTTGCCTGGATTGGTAGGTGGGATTGGGCCGAGGCTGAGGCGGCTGATATGGACGAGGGGCTTGTGGACGGGGTTGATATGGTGGTCTTTGAGAATTTCCTGCCCACTGAAAGTTAGGATGATTTTACCATCCAGGGTTGTAGGTATTGGAGAATGGGTCATTTTGGATGGCGTTGAGGTCCTCGCAGTTCTGAGGACCTCAGGAAAGTCAGAATACGAGGGTTCAGAGTTCCCCCAACTCGAGTAGAATGGATCGAAGGTCACTCCGGTCCAAGAGGCAGACAAGGGTGGATATGGGTCCATCCCCTTGGCAGATTGGTGATAGATGTTTTGCACAGTTTCCCTTGCCAGAGGTGGTCGTGCAAAGGAGTTTTACGCAGAGGTGGCTTGCTGCAAATGCCGAGTTAGCTCGTCCACCTTCTTTTCTATGATAGAAACCTTGTCCAACCGACTGGCCATCAGTTCCAAGTCGACAGAATTGGATAGGTCCTGCATCTCATGTGTCCCTCTCAGATTTGTCGATGCGTGGGCATTCATCCTGTCGAATAAGCCCATGGAGTCATTATTTATGGAGTTCTCGCACATGTTTTCGAGAATCTCCCACACCGTGTCCTCATGTTGACCCATGATGTTTCCTCCGCACGTTGCATTGACGAATAAACAAATGTCTTCACGGAGTCCCTGGTAAAAAGACTGGACTTGTTCCCACTTAGGAACTCCATGATGGGGACACTTTTGCATGAGATCTAAGAATCGATCCCATGCTTCGTGAAGAGGTTCTCCTGGTTGTTGAGTGAAATGAGTGATCTGGTGGTGCAAGGCATTCGTTCGGCCAACGGGGAAGAATTTTTTCAAAAATTTGGACTGAAGTTCCTCCCATGTGTTGATCGGACGGGTCTGAGTTTGATACCAATGTGCAGCCTTGTCCAAGAGGGAGAACGAAAACATTTTCATGAGTAGGATATCCTGGTTTTGTAGATCTGACCCGAAGGTCTGGGCCAGATGCTTGAGTTGTTTAATGTGTTGGAATGGATCCTCAGAGTTAAGCCCATGAAACTTCGGTATGGCATGAATCATATTGGGCTTCAGTTCAGAATTAGGTCCTCCAATCGGGATTCGTACTCGAGGTTCGATTGCCACCGCAGCGGGATTATAGTGATCTCGCATCATAGGTCACTGCGGTGGGTTTACAAAGTTCTAAAAGAGATCGTTAAGGCGTTGAAGTTGGTGTTCAAGGTTATTCTCCTCTTCAATGGGTTGTGCCATGATGGGGGAAGAAGGAGAACCAGGGTCTGAATCAGATGAAAGATTTATGTGGTGGGGTTGCTGCACAAACAAGGGCGTCGAGACTTGGCCTCGACGAGAGTGAATTTCTAAAGGAGGTCTTAAGGACCTCCTACCGAACATGCACCGAAGTATGTGATGAGTTTAGAAGGTGCTGGACCCAATCAAGACACCCAAAAATTGTTGGGTGACTATAGAGGTTCGGGGCAGATGGACCCCTTAGTCAGAAAGGTCATCCACTTGAGAAATACCTGGGCAGCCAGAGAGGGAGAGTCCCACAAAGACCCCTACACGGTAGAGCATCCCCACGAGTTACAGGGTTTCCCCCACTCGACCTCTCTTGTCACTGCGATTCCAGGTAGACCAAAATGGGGACCTTGACCTCTTAAGTCTACCTTTTTTCTACTTTAAGATCAAGGTGCTTAATGTTCCACTTGAACTTTTAGGTATTTTGAGTGAAAAAGTGACCTAATTTTAAGGTTGGTTGTCCCAAGGGATAAACTTCACCTCTTGTTCTTTTGAGAGCTTTTAGGTCCTTTCTTTTAGGGTTTAAATGGATTAAAAGCCTGATTTGCTTAGGGTTCCTTTTGTATAGATCTTTTCAAACAAGGTTTAGGCACACCTCTTTTTGGAAAAATTTGTTTCTCTGTTTAAGATAAGATGTGTCTCTAAAAACCCTAACTTTTTAATTCTTAACTTGGCTCTAGTGGGTCCAATTTAGTTGCCTCAGAATTTAGTACCTAGGGCTCAATCAAGAAAGTTTTAGCCCTAGTTACCTTAGTTGGATGAGCAGATAAAAATGTGTTGAAATGAAAATCAGGCAACTTGATGAGTTACTAAATATGAAGCAGGTAGCCCTAAGTTGATTGTTCTCTCTTTTTCTTTTCTTTTCAGGTTTTGAGGGAGTTAGGAGATAGGGCTTATGGAAATTACCTGTTCCTTGGAGTGTCTATTGTGCAACTACTCTTCTTTCCTTTTTGCTTTCCCTGTAATAAGCACAACAAAAGAGAGGAGTTAGGTCAAATATTGGATCAAAAAGTTGTAATCAAAAGCTTTAACAGTGCCCGTTGCTCCCTGGCAACGGCGTCAAAATGTTTATCGCGCTCGATCGGGTTTTAAAAGATAACACGTTGTAATATAGCCGAAAAAGCATTTAAAGAAATAGAGAATTTTATTACTCGAAAACTAGAGTATCCGAGGCCGAACACAGGGAGCAATCTGAGTACATTTAAAAACTAAAGAATACAACTTTTAAATGAAAAAAAATTGATTCAAAGAGAGTTATAAAAAGAATTGCTAAAAGATAACAGGATTGGACGTCTGATTTCTATATCAGACGTCTTAAATGCAACTATTCTTCTTCCTGTTTTGATTCTGTCTTGGCCTTCTCTGATTTTTGCTTTCTCTTCTCTCTTCTGCCTTCTTCTTCTTCTTCGTAGGCTCTTCTTCTTCTTTTCTTCTGATCTACAGGTCTTCTTCTTCCTTGAACTTCTTTCTCTTCTTTTCTCTTTCCTGCGAAGGCTTCTTCTTCCTTGGTCTTCTTCCTGCCTTTGCTTCTTTTCTCTTTTGTCTTCTTCTTCTTTTTGTCTACAGTCCTTCTTTCTTCCTTCTCTTCTCTTCTTCGCTCAGCCTCTTCTTCTGCTTCTTCTCTTCTTCCTTGCAGCTAAGTCTCTTTTCTTCAACACCCGGCCTACCTGCATAGCGAGGAAGCAAAACCTACCCTGTCCCTCTACCCACACATCTCTCTCTCTCCCTGAAATTCACTCAAGGACACTCTCCCAGAGCCACGGGTAATCGGGTCGGATTTCGCACCCAGGACCAGGCACACCGGCGTGTGGGTGATGCGCGAGGTGTGCTCAGAATGGGTCGGGTCGAAGCCCACCAGATCTGCGAGGTGAAACTGTAGACGAGGCGAGCATGGGTAAGGTTAGGGACCTCACCCCTATGCGTTCGGAGGCGAATAGACAGTAACACAAAAGAAATTTAAATCATACCTATGCTTCACATTTCGTCGATGTGGGACTATTAGTCCAGCCTTGCTCTCGCACGCACTCGCAGAAGATTCTTCTTCAATTGCCAAGGCTGCGGACGTCGCTGCGCTCCTTGCTGGACCCGATGTCTTCGCACTGCTCGCCCGAGTCCGCTGCACCTGAAGGCTGGAGGTCCTGAAGCTTGGAGCTGCTCCGAAGTTGCTTCACCCGTCAATGGTGGCAGGGGATGGAATACTGTCAAACACAAAACAAGCCTCTCGGCTTAATCAGACCAGCTTGGGACCTTCGCCGTGGCACGGCGAAGGTGGTGCACGGTGAAGCAGGTCGTGGGACGGCCTAGGCGTGCGTGCCTAGGTCGTCCTGTGACCGGAAGTGTGGGGGTGTTCGGGGGGCTGTGGTGGAGGCGTAGAGGGATGGTGGATGGGCGGAGGTTGTTCCTTGTGGTGAGTCGGAGCTTATGAGACGGTTGGCGAGGCGTGTGGAGGGGCGGAATGATGGGGGCGACTCGTCGAAAATTGGTCGGAGGGATGGAAGATGGCGGTGGTCAGGCAGTGTCGAGGGGCAATTAAATGAAATGTAAAGGGGAAAAGAGAGAGGGGAAGATGGAGAATGTATCTGGAGTGTTATGGAAGGGAGGGAGGCAGCGGAGTGGATGGGTCGTAGCTGCCATCCTGGAAGAAGAAGAACCCTGAGGGAGGGAGCGGCGACGAGGACGAGGTAAGGGGAACGCGCGCTTGGTACGACGCAACGCGGGAGGAAGAGGCGAAGTGGACTCTGCTGCTGGTATGGCAGCAGAGCGACAAGAAGGAGGGGAGGAGGTCGCCGGAGCTTGCGGGTTCCTTGGCCGGAGATGGAAGAGAGGAAAATTTGGGGGAATCTCCTCCAACACAAGTCTAAAAATCATCGGTCGGGTTTGGGGATTCTTTTATAGGTGCTGGCCGAACTTTCTAGTGCGTGGAGAACGCGCAATCATCTCCGACGGCTCACCGGAGAAGGAAAGAGGGTGGATACCCAAATCCCTCGTGCGTTCGCACGAGAGATTGGGATCAAATCAGAGATCGTGATAGGCCTCAGATGGAAGAGAATTCCTAAGAGAATCTCCCTTCCATTTTTGGGAGGGGATCTCTGAGGAATCAGAGAGTATTCCCTCTCTAATCCTCGCCGGAGCAGGATTCTGCCCCAACAATGGCGGAAGGACTTGATTGCAAAGGTGGCGAGGAAATTAGGGGGCTCTCTGCAATGATTTTCAAAAGATAGGGACCAAATTATGATTTGGGTGTACTAAATTGCAAAGTAGGTCAAGATGACCTCCCCTTATCTCCAAATTTTGGTAAAAACCTAATTTGGACCAAAGGAATCCAATGGTGAAGTTGGATTTTAGGTTTGACCACGTTTGACTGGACATTTTGCATAAAAACCTAAATTAGGTCAATTGATGAGCTAGGACCCTAATCTAGATCAAACTGGGTTCCAAAGGCCAAATTAAGTATTCTAAACCCTAGGGGATATTTTTCCATAATTTTTAGAGGGTTTACTTGATTTTTATTCTGATCGGAACCTTGTTAATTTAAGCAGGTCTATTTTAGGGTTACCAAATGTCATTTAATTCCTAAATTACACATGAACCCATTTCTGATTGACTCAACCCACTTTTTATCTTATTTAGACCTTTTGACCTATGTTTTGCCTCTGAGAAATCCCGTTTATGTACTGCAATGGTAAAATTGCAGTTTTAACCTTTATTTCATGTTTTCTTCTCAGAGCACTTATTCCTTCATTTAGGCCATCTTCTAGGTTATGTAGGAGCTTTTATATTCTTTATTAGGTCAAAATGAGCTAGTTATGGCTCATGATGAGGCTCTCATCATACCCCCATGCCTAGCTTTTGCTAGTCCCTTACCAAAATTTCAAGGTTTTAACTTCCGTTCTAGACCCTGAGTGTCTATCAACAATCATGATAAGTGCTTCTCCTTTTCTTTTGTGATTAGGTAGGAATGCCGACAATAGGCCTAGAGGTACTCAAGTACCAACCAAAATCCGGACCTGTTCCACTTTAGCCTCAGTCATCCTCAAAGGTTTCTAAGGCCCACAGAAACTAACCTAGGGTTTGTTGGACTCCGCGGTTAAAGCACCCGTGCTTGAGACATTCTTAGCCTAAGTTCAGTTTGCAGTGCATTTTTGTAAGAGAGAGATAGAAGATTTATTTGTTTGGAGAGCTTTTCTCTCTCTTTTCTTTTTATTTCTAGCTTCGGATTAACTTCTCAACACAGTCTGTATCGGATTCCTCGTCCCCATCATCAATCCTCAAGGGTCCCTGGCTTTCGAGATTTCGAGATAATCCCGCCCATGGCGTTCCGTGGCCGAATTCAGACCCTGGCGATCGACATTTCGTGATAATGCCGCCCATGGTATCTGAACCAGCAGAGTGCTTACATGCCCCCAGTAGGATATTTAAATATCCTAAGAGACAAGCACCGAGGAGACGATATGTTGTTACGCATCTTCGAGGGGAATTTCCCGCCTCTCCGCACTGGGAACACATCCAAATCAACTTGTGTTGATTGGCCGCTCCTAATCTAGGTGACTTTTGTAGAACATTAAACGCTTTTGCGTGATTTGGATGTTTATGCACACTGAACCAGACTATGTGTGAATTTGGGGTGCTTAGGTTACCGAATCCCGCAAACCGGAGGTCAGTTAACGAGGTCGAATACTTCCTAAGCCTTAGACCTAATACTCAAGCTTTGCATTTTCCCCAACCTCTTGAGGATTATCCAGATTTTAGCAGATACGTGAATTTTTAAGCTAAAGAATCTAGCCCAAGAGGCCTAAGACCAGCGTTCCCGCTAATCTCTTGTTATGTCTCCTTAGCACTTTTTCTTTTATTTCTTTTCTTGATCTGGTCTAGAACTTTAGTTAATTCCTTAATCTTTTACTAATGACTATTTCTTTTCATTTTCATTTTGTGCTCATTTTTTTTGGCATTTTACTCTTTTCCTCCTCTCATTTGTATGACCCTGAATTGTTCCTCCCCTCCATCAAGTCTTTTTTTTTTTTAATTGAAACCCTTTCTTGATATGAATTTTCCTGACATTTTGCACTTTCATACCCACCCATGCCTAAGATTTGCAATGTCCCCATTGTAAATTAGGTGGGTTCGATTTCAGCTTAGTTCATGCATTAGGACAGGTGTGTGGTGAGTGAATGGGTCGAAGTGACTTGTTGCGAACGATTTCTAATCTCGGGTAGGGATACCTGAGGTGAAGTTGGCTGTTCTAATGGATGAACCCTAAAGTGCAATATGAATTCTGCAAAGAGATGTCAGAAAAGGTTTCAGGTTTTTCACAGCATGATGGGTTGCCTCCCGTTAAGCGCTGAGTTTTACGCCATCAGCTGGGCGCAATGAGCTCAAGAGGAATGGAGGGTAAAGGATGACTCAGCCAAATCTATATCGGTCATGTCAATGAACGACTTGAGTCTCTGACCGTTCATGACAAAGGGTTCAGAATCATGGATGAGTGGGCTGATTTCAATGGCTCCATTTTCGAAGATTTGTCAGACTAGGTAGGGTTCGACCCACTTAGATCTTAACTTTCCTGGGAATAATTTGAGTCGGGCATCAAAGAGTAAAACCTTTTGACCGGGATGAAAGACCTTTCTAGAAATGTGTTTGTCGTGAAAAGCTTTAACCCGTTCTTTGTAAATTCGTGAGTTCTCATATGCATCATGGCGTAATTCATCGATCTCGCTCATTTAAAGTCTTCTGTGGGTTCCAGCCTTAGAAAGATTTAGATTACAAGTCCGTACTGCCCAATAGGCTTTATGCTCCAACTCGACGGGGAGATGACATGCCTTCCCGTACACTAGTCTGAAGGGAGACATTCCTAATTGGGTCTTGTGGGCGGTCCTATAGGCCCACAATGCTTCCGGAAGCCGAGAAGACCAATCTTTTCTATCAGGTCGAACAGTAACCTGAAGGATCTTCTTGATCTCTCGGTTAGATAGCTCAGCTAGACCATTCGTTTGGGGGTGGTAAGGAGTAGAGATTCGGTGTGACACCCCGTATTTGGTCATCAGTGACCTGAACTGAGCGTTTGTGAAATGGGTCCCTCCGTTGGAAATTATAGCACGTGGGATCTCAAACCTTGAGAAAATGTTTTGATGAATGAATTTTATAACAACTTTATGATTGTTGGTTCGGGTCAGAATGGCTTCTATCCACTTGGAAACATAGTCAACTGCGAGTAAGATGTATTCGAAGCCATGCGAGATCGGGAAGGGTCCCATGAAATCAATCCCCCAGACATCAAAAATTTCGCATACCAAGATCGGCTGTAGAGGCATCATGTCTTGATGGCTCATGTTGCCCAGAGTCTGGCAACGGGAACATGCCTTACAATGATCGTATGCATCCTTGAAAATTGTGGGCCAGTAAAAGCCACACTGGAGGCTGGAGGACTTTTGATGCTATTTTATGTCCTGAGAAATGTCCACCGCATGCTTGGTCATGGCAGAATGAGAGTATGTCTTTGATTTCCACTTCTGCGATGCACCGTCGAATTATCTGATCAGCACCAATGCGGAATAGATACGGGTCTTCCCATAGGTAATACTTGGCATCGGAACGCAATTTGTCCTTTTTGGTCTTCGGCCAATCAGACGGAATCTGATGTGATGCCAGGTAATTAACTATATCAGCGAACCATGGAAGACTTGCATTGATAGTCAAGAGGTGCTCATCAGGAAAATGTTCTGTGATAGGTCCGGAAGGGTCAATTATTTCAGAAGGAAGGCGAGACAAGTGATCAGCTACCACATTTTGCTTTCCTGCCTTGTTGCGAATCTTAAGGTCAAATTCTTTCAACAGCAAGATCCATCGGATTAATTGAGGTTTCGCGTCCTTCTTTGCAAGGAGATGCCTCACAGCTGTGTGATCCGAGTATATGATAACACGGGAACCCAGAAGGTATGATCTAAATTTTTCTAGGGCAAATACTATGGCCAGCAGCTCTTTCTCAGTAATCGTATAGTTACGCTAAGCCTCATCCAGTGTTTTGCTGGCATAGTAAATGACCACAGGTTTCCCGTTAATTTTCTGCCCCAAAATCGCTCCTACAGCGAAGTCAGATGCATCGCACATGATCTCAAAGGGTTGAGACCAATCAGGGGACTGTAGGATTGGGGCTTGGGTGACTCGGTCATGTAGGACCTCAAATGCTTGAGTACATTCCTTGGAAATTTCGAAAGGCACATCCTTAGAGAGAAGATTGGTCAAGGGGCGCGCGATTTTGGAGAAATCAGGGATAAATCGACGGTAGAGACTGACGTGCCCCAAAAAAGATCGGATATCCTTAATCGAGCTAGGCATAGGGAGCTTGGAAATCAGGTTAACGTTAGCTCGATCCACTTGGATGCCTTTCTCCAAGATTAAATGTCCCTGGACAATTCCCTTAGGCACCATGAAATGGCTCTTTTCCCAGGAAAGAACCAAATTCACCTCGATGCACTGCCTGAGTATTTGGACCAAGTGTTGGACGCAATCGTCAAATGATTTTCGAAAAACTGAAAAGTCATCCATGAAGACTTCCAGATAATCACCTACCATATCTGAGAATATGGCAAGCATGCACTGCTGAAAAGTTGCAGGTGCATTGCAGAGACCGAAAGGCATCCTTCGAAACGCGTACGTCCCGAAGGGGCAGGTGAATGTGGTCTTTTCTTGGTCCTCTGGATGGATTGCCACCTGGTTGTAACCGGAGTACCCGTCAAGAAAGCAGAAGAACCTATTTCCTGCTAGTTTCTTGAGGATCTGATCAATAAATGGTAGTGGGAAATGATCCTTCTTCGTGGAGGAATTGAGTCTTCTGTAATCAATGTAGACTCTCCACGAGTTAGCTATTCGGGTAGGAATGACTTCTCCGATTTCAGTCGTGATGATGGTAAGTCCTGCCTTTTTAGGCACCACCTGTATTGGACTTACCCAACGACTGTCGGAGATCGGGTAGATGATCCCTGCATCTAACCACTTTATGATCTCCTTTTTCACAACCTCCTGTAGGTTAGGGTTTAGGCGTCTTTGCATTTCTCTTGAAGGTCGTGCACCTTCTTCTGTGTAGATTCGATGTGTGCAGTATGAAGGGCTTATACCAGTCAAATCATCGAGAGTCCATCCAATGGCTCTACGATGTTGCTGGAGAACAGAAATCAAACGGAGTTCCTGGTCAGGTGTGAGTCGAGAGTTGATAATCACAGGAAATGTTTGATTTGAATCCAAAAAGACATACTTTAGATGTTCGGGAAGGGGCTTGAGTTCCATGACAGGATTGTCAGCAGCAGCGGGTGGTTCGGGGTTTGTATCAGGAACAAGGGTAGGAGACATAGGTGTGTCTAAATCATGTTCGCACTCCTCTGTTAGCGGGTTTTGATTCTCTAGTGGTTGATCAGGGATAATCAGGTTGTCCTCTATATGTAATTCATCAACCACGGCTTTGACATCACATATTTCCTCTATAACTCTGCAATTAATCCCTTGTTGGGCCTTAAAAATGTCAATCTTCAGGTTTTGATTCCCAAATTTTAATTCTATCTGGCCCTCTTAGCAGTTTATGTTAGCCCTAGCAGTGGCCAAAAAGGGTCTCCCTAATATGATTGGTGTGTCCCTTGGGTTCTTAGGTGCATCCATGTCCAGTACTATGAAGTCCACTGGGAAATAAAAATATCGTACCCTAACAATGACATCCTCGAGTATTCCTTTAGGTGACTTGATGGCTCGATCGGCTAACTGCAATGTCACCTCAGTGGGTTTAAGTTCAGATTCTTCAAGGTGGTCAAGGAGGGATGTAGGTATTAAATTTATGGAGGCACCTAGGTCTAGTAAGGCTCTATCAAATTGGGTTTCACCAATTTTACAAGAAATCAAGGGAGTTCCTGGGTCTTTAGCCTTGGGTGGGAGTTTGCTCAAGATGACAGAGCTGGCTTGCTCTGACAGTACAATTGGATTCCCATCCTTGGTTCGCGGCTTACGTTTAGGTGTACATAGGTCTTTCAAGAATTTTGCGTAAGCCGGTATGTGGCGAATTGCATCCATCAATGGGATGTTTATCTGGACCTGTTCAAAGAGCTTGACCAGATCCTCCTCGGGGGCCACGGGTTTGGTTATCCTTTTTCCTTTGGTCAAGGCCTCAGGAAATGGGATCCTAGTTGGTTCCTCTAGGATAGGTCCAGGTTCTTGATCTGGGACAGTGGTATCTTGGATAACTATCCTAGGGTCTTGGCTATTATCAGGCTTGGAGTGGTTCGGATAATGTGGGTCTTGGGTTGTTTTACCACTATGTGTTGTTACAGAGTTTAATCCGGGCTGATTTTGGTTTGGGTTTGGTAGGAGGGGTGGCTGCTGCTGAAATCCCGCATAAGATGTCGAAGCTTCCATCTCGTCTGGCGATGGAGCAGCAGAGGCTTGATAAATCAAATGTGCGTGGCTTGAATTTGGATTCATAACGCGCCTCTGGGTCGGCACGTTATTTGGGTTGGGTAGAGGTTGAGAAGGAAGGGTGCCAGGTTGGCGGGAATTTGCCATCTGGGCCAGTTGGTTGCGAACCTCTGTGATCTCATCCTTGTGCTGTTTTTGCATTGCCGTATTTGTCTTTTGAATGTCAGCCAATGCTTGAAGGATAAGAGTCAGTTGATCCTGGTTTTGCCTGGATTGGTAGGTGGGATTGGGCCGAGGCTGAGGCGGCTGATATGGACGAGGGGCTTGTGGACGGGGTTGATATGGTGGTCTTTGAGAATTTCCTGCCCACTGAAAGTTAGGATGATTTTACCATCCAGGGTTGTAGGTATTGGAGAATGGGTCATTTTGGATGGCGTTGAGGTCCTCGCAGTTCTGAGGACCTCAGGAAAGTCAGAATACGAGGGTTCAGAGTTCCCCCAACTCGAGTAGAATGGATCGAAGGTCACTCCGGTCCAAGAGGCAGACAAGGGTGGATATGGGTCCATCCCCTTGGCAGATTGGTGATAGATGTTTTGCACAGTTTCCCTTGCCAGAGGTGGTCGTGCAAAGGAGTTTTACGCAGAGGTGGCTTGCTGCAAATGCCGAGTTAGCTCGTCCACCTTCTTTTCTATGATAGAAACCTTGTCCAACCGACTGGCCATCAGTTCCAAGTCGACAGAATTGGATAGGTCCTGCATCTCATGTGTCCCTCTCAGATTTGTCGATGCGTGGGCATTCATCCTGTCGAATAAGCCCATGGAGTCATTATTTATGGAGTTCTCGCACATGTTTTCGAGAATCTCCCACACCGTGTCCTCATGTTGACCCATGATGTTTCCTCCGCACGTTGCATTGACGAATAAACAAATGTCTTCACGGAGTCCCTGGTAAAAAGACTGGACTTGTTCCCACTTAGGAACTCCATGATGGGGACACTTTTGCATGAGATCTAAGAATCGATCCCATGCTTCGTGAAGAGGTTCTCCTGGTTGTTGAGTGAAATGAGTGATCTGGTGGTGCAAGGCATTCGTTCGGCCAACGGGGAAGAATTTTTTCAAAAATTTGGACTGAAGTTCCTCCCATGTGTTGATCGGACGGGTCTGAGTTTGATACCAATGTGCAGCCTTGTCCAAGAGGGAGAACGAAAACATTTTCATGAGTAGGATATCCTGGTTTTGTAGATCTGACCCGAAGGTCTGGGCCAGATGCTTGAGTTGTTTAATGTGTTGGAATGGATCCTCAGAGTTAAGCCCATGAAACTTCGGTATGGCATGAATCATATTGGGCTTCAGTTCAGAATTAGGTCCTCCAATCGGGATTCGTACTCGAGGTTCGATTGCCACCGCAGCGGGATTATAGTGATCTCGCATCATAGGTCACTGCGGTGGGTTTACAAAGTTCTAAAAGAGATCGTTAAGGCGTTGAAGTTGGTGTTCAAGGTTATTCTCCTCTTCAATGGGTTGTGCCATGATGGGGGAAGAAGGAGAACCAGGGTCTGAATCAGATGAAAGATTTATGTGGTGGGGTTGCTGCACAAACAAGGGCGTCGAGACTTGGCCTCGACGAGAGTGAATTTCTAAAGGAGGTCTTAAGGACCTCCTACCGAACATGCACCGAAGTATGTGATGAGTTTAGAAGGTGCTGGACCCAATCAAGACACCCAAAAATTGTTGGGTGACTATAGAGGTTCGGGGCAGATGGACCCCTTAGTCAGAAAGGTCATCCACTTGAGAAATACCTGGGCAGCCAGAGAGGGAGAGTCCCACAAAGACCCCTACACGGTAGAGCATCCCCACGAGTTACAGGGTTTCCCCCACTCGACCTCTCTTGTCACTGCGATTCCAGGTAGACCAAAATGGGGACCTTGACCTCTTAAGTCTACCTTTTTTCTACTTTAAGATCAAGGTGCTTAATGTTCCACTTGAACTTTTAGGTATTTTGAGTGAAAAAGTGACCTAATTTTAAGGTTGGTTGTCCCAAGGGATAAACTTCACCTCTTGTTCTTTTGAGAGCTTTTAGGTCCTTTCTTTTAGGGTTTAAATGGATTAAAAGCCTGATTTGCTTAGGGTTCCTTTTGTATAGATCTTTTCAAACAAGGTTTAGGCACACCTCTTTTTGGAAAAATTTGTTTCTCTGTTTAAGATAAGATGTGTCTCTAAAAACCCTAACTTTTTAATTCTTAACTTGGCTCTAGTGGGTCCAATTTAGTTGCCTCAGAATTTAGTACCTAGGGCTCAATCAAGAAAGTTTTAGCCCTAGTTACCTTAGTTGGATGAGCAGATAAAAATGTGTTGAAATGAAAATCAGGCAACTTGATGAGTTACTAAATATGAAGCAGGTAGCCCTAAGTTGATTGTTCTCTCTTTTTCTTTTCTTTTCAGGTTTTGAGGGAGTTAGGAGATAGGGCTTATGGAAATTACCTGTTCCTTGGAGTGTCTATTGTGCAACTACTCTTCTTTCCTTTTTGCTTTCCCTGTAATAAGCACAACAAAAGAGAGGAGTTAGGTCAAATATTGGATCAAAAAGTTGTAATCAAAAGCTTTAACAGTGCCCGTTGCTCCCTGGCAACGGCGTCAAAATGTTTATCGCGCTCGATCGGGTTTTAAAAGATAACACGTTGTAATATAGCCGAAAAAGCGTTTAAAGAAATAGAGAATTTTATTACTCGAAAACTAGAGTATCCGAGGCCGAACACAGGGAGCAATCTGAGTACATTTAAAAACTAAAGAATACAACTTTTAAATGAAAAAAAATTGATTCAAAGAGAGTTATAAAAAGAATTGCTAAAAGATAACAGGATTGGACGTCTGATTTCTATATCAGACGTCTTAAATGCAACTATTCTTCTTCCTGTTTTGATTCTGTCTTGGCCTTCTCTGATTTTTGCTTTCTCTTCTCTCTTCTGCCTTCTTCTTCTTCTTCGTAGGCTCTTCTTCTTCTTTTCTTCTGATCTACAGGTCTTCTTCTTCCTTGAACTTCTTTCTCTTCTTTTCTCTTTCCTGCGAAGGCTTCTTCTTCCTTGGTCTTCTTCCTGCCTTTGCTTCTTTTCTCTTTTGTCTTCTTCTTCTTTTTGTCTACAGTCCTTCTTTCTTCCTTCTCTTCTCTTCTTCGCTCAGCCTCTTCTTCTGCTTCTTCTCTTCTTCCTTGCAGCTAAGTCTCTTTTCTTCAACACCCGGCCTACCTGCATAGCGAGGAAGCAAAACCTACCCTGTCCCTCTACCCACACATCTCTCTCTCTCCCTGAAATTCACTCAAGGACACTCTCCCAGAGCCACGGGTAATCGGGTCGGATTTCGCACCCAGGACCAGGCACACCGGCGTGTGGGTGATGCGCGAGGTGTGCTCAGAATGGGTCGGGTCGAAGCCCACCAGATCTGCGAGGTGAAACTGTAGACGAGGCGAGCATGGGTAAGGTTAGGGACCTCACCCCTATGCGTTCGGAGGCGAATAGACAGTAACACAAAAGAAATTTAAATCATACCTATGCTTCACATTTCGTCGATGTGGGACTATTAGTCCAGCCTTGCTCTCGCACGCACTCGCAGAAGATTCTTCTTCAATTGCCAAGGCTGCGGACGTCGCTGCGCTCCTTGCTGGACCCGATGTCTTCGCACTGCTCGCCCGAGTCCGCTGCACCTGAAGGCTGGAGGTCCTGAAGCTTGGAGCTGCTCCGAAGTTGCTTCACCCGTCAATGGTGGCAGGGGATGGAATACTGTCAAACACAAAACAAGCCTCTCGGCTTAATCAGACCAGCTTGGGACCTTCGCCGTGGCACGGCGAAGGTGGTGCACGGTGAAGCAGGTCGTGGGACGGCCTAGGCGTGCGTGCCTAGGTCGTCCTGTGACCGGAAGTGTGGGGGTGTTCGGGGGGCTGTGGTGGAGGCGTAGAGGGATGGTGGATGGGCGGAGGTTGTTCCTTGTGGTGAGTCGGAGCTTATGAGACGGTTGGCGAGGCGTGTGGAGGGGCGGAATGATGGGGGCGACTCGTCGAAAATTGGTCGGAGGGATGGAAGATGGCGGTGGTCAGGCAGTGTCGAGGGGCAATTAAATGAAATGTAAAGGGGAAAAGAGAGAGGGGAAGATGGAGAATGTATCTGGAGTGTTATGGAAGGGAGGGAGGCAGCGGAGTGGATGGGTCGTAGCTGCCATCCTGGAAGAAGAAGAACCCTGAGGGAGGGAGCGGCGACGAGGACGAGGTAAGGGGAACGCGCGCTTGGTACGACGCAACGCGGGAGGAAGAGGCGAAGTGGACTCTGCTGCTGGTATGGCAGCAGAGCGACAAGAAGGAGGGGAGGAGGTCGCCGGAGCTTGCGGGTTCCTTGGCCGGAGATGGAAGAGAGGAAAATTTGGGGGAATCTCCTCCAACACAAGTCTAAAAATCATCGGTCGGGTTTGGGGATTCTTTTATAGGTGCTGGCCGAACTTTCTAGTGCGTGGAGAACGCGCAATCATCTCCGACGGCTCACCGGAGAAGGAAAGAGGGTGGATACCCAAATCCCTCGTGCGTTCGCACGAGAGATTGGGATCAAATCAGAGATCGTGATAGGCCTCAGATGGAAGAGAATTCCTAAGAGAATCTCCCTTCCATTTTTGGGAGGGGATCTCTGAGGAATCAGAGAGTATTCCCTCTCTAATCCTCGCCGGAGCAGGATTCTGCCCCAACAATGGCGGAAGGACTTGATTGCAAAGGTGGCGAGGAAATTAGGGGGCTCTCTGCAATGATTTTCAAAAGATAGGGACCAAATTATGATTTGGGTGTACTAAATTGCAAAGTAGGTCAAGATGACCTCCCCTTATCTCCAAATTTTGGTAAAAACCTAATTTGGACCAAAGGAATCCAATGGTGAAGTTGGATTTTAGGTTTGACCACGTTTGACTGGACATTTTGCATAAAAACCTAAATTAGGTCAATTGATGAGCTAGGACCCTAATCTAGATCAAACTGGGTTCCAAAGGCCAAATTAAGTGTTCTAAACCCTAGGGGATATTTTTCCATAATTTTTAGAGGGTTTACTTGATTTTTATTCTGATCGGAACCTTGTTAATTTAAGCAGGTCTATTTTAGGGTTACCAAATGTCATTTAATTCCTAAATTGCACATGAACCCATTTCTGATTGACTCAACCCACTTTTTATCTTATTTAGACCTTTTGACCTATGTTTTGCCTCTGAGAAATCCCGTTTATGTACTGCAATGGTAAAATTGCAGTTTTAACCTTTATTTCATGTTTTCTTCTTAGAACACTTATTCCTTCATTTAGGCCTTCTTCTAGGTTATGTAGGAGCTTTTATCTTCTTTATTTGGTCAAAATGAGCTAGTTATGGCTCATGATGAGGCTCTCATCAATATCTGACATCACTTTCTTAGAGATTATGTCTTAAAAGGGGATGCCAACTTAGAATTTGTTAACACAAAAAATCAGCTAGCTAATATATTCACAAAACCATTACCAAAAGATAGGTTTAATCAGATTTTTCATTCACTAGGTTTATCTAGATTAAAAGAGCTTAATTAATTGGCCTAATAAATGACTCTTTTACTATTTTGGTCAATCAATTTTTCAAAAATTGATCGACCAACCTTTGATCGATCAAAACTATTTTTTGATCGACTAAAACTTGAATTTGGTTGGTGGGAATTTTCCCTCCACAACTCTGTCCTTTTGATCGATCAATCAAATTTTTAATCGACCAATTTGTTTGGGCGGGAATTTTCCCTCTAAACATTCAAACTCTGATCGACCAATTACTTCTTGTGATTAATCACTTCTCATTTTGATCTACCAAAAACCATTTTTGATTGAGCAAAACTAGCAGTTTCTCTTTTCACAAGCCACCTCTGTGCATGGGTCAACCGTGCACCGATCCTCACGAGTGCATGCTCGCTTGTCACCTCCTTGCACCTTTGTGCTCGCGCAACTTCAACCACCTCGCATGCCCTCCATCCGGCCTCCGTTTTGATCGACCAACTTTGGTTCGATCTTGGTACATTCTAAGCCTTGAATACATCCATTCCTTTGGAATTTTCTTATGTTTATAATGTGCTTTAACTTACTCTCACTTGTTTGATCTTGCTTGTGTATTTTTCTTGCGAAATCGTGTAGCATACATGAGTTTATCATCTGGTCAAACACTTTTTTTTCTAGTCTGAGGTCTTTTGGTCGGCCAAAACCCTTGGTTGATCGACCAAATGTTCGATTCTTTTTTGGTCGACCAATCAACATTCTTGATCGACCAACCGTCTTTTCCACCTCTTTACCATGGCACCCAAATGTGCACATGGCTCTTTTAGTCATCGTAATAATACTTTCGATCGCTTTTTCATTACTGAGGCTGCTCGTGATCGATTCTCTATGTTTGTGAAATTCTCTTTGCATGTCGGTTGACCCATTAACTTCACTTATTTCGAGTCTATTTTTCCTGGAATCCTCGAGAAATTTGCATACCATCAGATTTTACATTTGTTTGAGTGGAACTTTTATGCGGGTTTCAAACATAGTCGCATTTCTGGTGTTGATCCCATGGCCTATCACCTATTTTATGCTAATCTCAAAGATATAGGTGAAGGTGCCAACATCGAGTTGACCTCGAACGTCTACGGGATAGAAGTTCTTGTCAATGTGGATGTTTTAACTGAGATTCTTGGTTGTCCTTCCGTTGGACCTACTTTTCTTGACTTACATCAGCAGGCACAGTCTGACACCATCAGGGAGACCCTGCTCACTCCCTCTCATTTTGACTTGGGCCGTCCTGCCAAGTCACCCTATTTTCGACGTTTGCCTCATTTTATGAATTGCGTATTTTTATGGAATTTCATGTCTAAGTCCACATCATTTGAGAATTGCCCTGGCATTATGCTAAACACCCTCTATGCTTTTATGAAGAACAAACGGTTCAACTGGAACCATTTGATTCTTTATCTCATGAGTAAACCACTCAGCAGCTCCTAGTTTGAGACACTTCTCTCCCATTTCTTTCTTCACTTTAGTGTGCCCATGGACATCAATCATAAATAGTTTATCACTCGTGTCTCCATATTTGATAAACTTACATATGCGAAGATGGAGCAAGCACATGGAGCTATGGTGAGGAAGCACAACAAAAGCAGCAGCAGGAGGAGTAGACTGCAGTACCTCCTTCGTTCCTGCCTTATGAGCACTTCACTACGACATGTCCACCTCCAGTGCGACCATCACCCTCCTACAACTAGAACTGGAGCCTCTTGGACAAATAGATTTCAGGCAGGGACTTTATCACTATTAAGGATGTGACCAGTGGCATTTCTTTGATGATGAATAGGCAGCGGGAGACTGACATGGTTATGATGAGGCACAGGCATTAGGTATCGGAGTACTTGAATGCTTAGAGTCAGTTTTTGGACAGACTTGGAGAGTCAGTTCATAGCATTCAGCAACAGCTTCACCGACCTCCTCGACCTCGTCGTTCGACTACCATGCCTTCAACACCTCCTCCTCCTACATTAGTATCACTAGCAGCACCATCAGCATCAGCAAGACCAGTTGACCAGCACATTACTCCTCCTTGCAGGACATCTAAGCATTCGACTCCACGTTCATCAGCTCAGTGATGCCTTTACCTTGGTCAGCGTGCATCTTCTTAGAGATAAGATTCAGTGGATCTCGAGTTGGACATTGATCTTCAGAGCACCGTGGATGCCTTCATGGCATCATTAAATGATTAGATTATCTTTTCTAGTTTATGTTGTTTAACATGTATAACTTTATTTTTTCTCAGAACATTTATATTCTATGCAATGCTTATATAGACTGGTTATTTATGCATAATATATCTCTTACTTTTGTGTTTTTCTTTAGATCTATTATTTTGCATGACATTTTGCTTGAATTATTTGTTTAAGGGGGAGTTAAATGTAAAATCACAAATAGCATGTTTTACTTTTTGCTGAAACAAAAAGAGGGAGAATGTAACCACCTTTGTTTTGATACACCAAAATTATGTTTATTGCTAGACTAACATTTCAGGACTATCTCGGATCAAAGTATTAAAGCATCTTTCAAGACAAGAGAAGATAGTTGCTGATGTGCGTCTTTTTCATTTATTTGAGTCTAGGACATTATTGTAAGGAACCTCAAATAAAACTCAAATACGAATTTTTCATGCATCTTTTTCAAAACCAAACTTTTAGGGCTATTGATTGACCAAACTAAATAATTGATCGACCAAATCACTTTGATCGACTAACCAAATTAATTGACTGATCAAATCAGCGTATTTTAGGAAGTTGAGAAAAATTCTCTTGATCGACCAACTAAGCTAATTGATTGATCAATCAGTGATCAGCCAACCTTCTTAATTGATTGACCAAATTGTGTTTTGATCGATCAATTAACCTTAATTGATCAACCAATTTAGTTTCCTATTTAGGTAAAACTTTTTTGTATAAATAGAGGTCTCACGCAGCTCATTCCTTTACAACTTTTAAAAAGAGAAATACCATTCAAAAATAAAACTTCTTGTGCTTATTTCCAAAGGCTTTTACTTCATGCTCTTTGAAAGCACGGTGCCTCGAACCTCTGCGAAAAATCGGTTTGATCATTTATTGAGGTTCCATAGAATTCATTTTCTTGTTATACTATTTTGTTGTTTTGATTTGTAGATTCCAAGTATGTTTGGAAGATCTGTGTTGTTTTTGCTTCTCTTCAGGATAAAAGGGAAGTGTATTGTAAGAGATTGTGCCACCCTTGTTCAAGTGATATGGTTTAGTGGATTGACTAGCATTACCTAGTAGGAAAAATCCTAAGTTGGGAGGCTTAGGTAGTGGTTTTCACCCAGATCGGGTTTCCACTATAAATTAGGTGTACTTTGTGCTTGTATTCTTGGTGATTTATTTTTGATCTGTGCATACATTTTTCAAAGCAATACTATTCACCCCTCCCCTCTAGTATTTAGTTGCGATCCACAGGATATTTCTAGCATCCTCAAGGTAGAGTTAATTTGGGTGAGTTATGGTTAGGTTTTTGGTGCGATGGAGGTGGTCTTAGCTCAGCTAACCTAGCATAGCTAGCAGGGAGTAGGGTTGGAGGCAGAGGAAGCTAGGATTGGAGGGAGAAGAGATGGAGGAAGTAATCTTGAGCTGCACTAGAGTTGGTGGCTGCTGAAGAGAATTGTAGGGAGCTGGTTGATGACTTCTTCAGCTGACTGGGTCTAGCTAGTTGATGGTAGTAGCTATTTCTAGTTAGGTTGATCTCCCAGTGAACTCTTTTAAGCTGGAGGAGTTGGGATCAATTGACTTGAGCTAGTTTGAGCTACTATCTAGCTAAGGTGAGCTGAATGGAGTTAAGGTGAGCTAGCTAGAGCTACCATTTAGTTGAGATGAGCTGAATGGAGCTAGGGATGAGTTGATCCAGCTATAATGAGCTAGGAACTAGGTGAGATGATCTAGATCTAGCTGGGATCCAGCTGATATGAGCTTCATTTTTCGCCTTCGTGAGTGCTAAGGTATGAGGGATTTGACTTTCTATCTATCCTTGACACTCAAGTAAACACATCAAAAAAATACAACTAAAATGCAATGCATGCCTATCCTAGGTAACTTCCTAAATGCAATCCGAAAACCTATTTGTGGAGTTAAAACTCTGAGAGCTAGATCTATTTTAAGGCATAAGAATGATGATAAACTAATATTTATCACACTCCCATGCTTATCTTTTGCTAGTCTCTTAGCAAAATTATTTTCATAAAATGGATTTTTGGGAAAGACTTTTTTTTTACTTTTGAGAAGAAAAAGATTACGGAGCCTTGGTTGATTGAAAACATGGAAGGCATGGGATTTGTTAAAGATAAAACATCGAGATTCATCTTTGGATCCAAGAGTTAGAAGAATCAGGATTAGTGTATCTTTCAAAAATTCACAAATTAACTCATTGTTAATTCAAATGATCCGAAACCATTTTACAGTTAAGATTTCCTTGGCTCTTAAATCTAACTCGCAACTTGCATAATTCTTTTAAAATCCTGTGTCTGTGCTTTGTGAATTCCAATGTTTATCAGGATATTTATAAGGTCGTGTTTTTGAAACTTCTTTTTTGTCTCCCCCATGCTTACTCCTAGCTTAATCCAATAACAAATGTGTCGGGATCATCATTCTCGTTACCAATCCTCGAGGAGGCTCTAGCACTAGCACTTCGAGATAGTACTGTCCAAGACACCATCCAGGAGCTCACAACCCTAAAACGCATGCAGTGTAAAGGGGCACTCCAAGCAAACTTAAGCTCTTGCTCTAACGCTATGGGTAGAGCATCATTCAAGACACTTGAGTCGCAAATATGCGCCTTAATACTCCATCTAAAGTTATGAAATATAGATATAGAGTAGTGCTGAGGCGGTAACATGTTGACATTGCATTCTCAAAGGAAGTATTTTCCTCCTTCTCAGCGGTGGGAACTTAAACCAATGATCTGCTTTGGATTTCACTAAGACTAAACAAGGGGCTTTTCTAATTTTTCTAATTTATTTTTAAGTGTTGGCTGTGTGTGAATTTTGACACAAGAATTTTTGCAAGAGACGTAAGTTTTTGGGTCGAAAACTAAGCCAAGTAATTTCCAGGTCACAAAAAGAGATAAGCCACCTGAATCATCATGAGTTCAGGTGGAATTTAGAGAAAGATACTTGATCTAGTCTAAAAATAAACCCAGAGATTCTAATAATCAAATCTGTATCCTTATCCTTAGTTTGTTAAAGATTGAATCCCATTGTATCTAAAAATAAATCTTTCAACTGTAGTCCCGATTTTCAAAATTTTCCTCAAAGAGTTTTATGATTTTTTTATAATGAGATGCATGCAAAAGAAAAATTGCATATTTTTAGATTTTGAAAGTCCTGAATTGATTGTCAAAATTTAAAAACACCCCCCCATGCTTATGATATGCAATGTCCTCATGCATTAGGAGGGAAAAGAGATCACCTTAATGATAAGCGGTCGAGTTCAGGATGATCAAAACTTGGAAAAAGAAAGAGAAAAGGAAAGCAGGAAAAATGATGGGTTACCTCCCATCCAGTGCTATCTTTTACGCCATTCAGCAGGGCGCGAAGTGATGAATGGAAGATGGATAGTCATGTAAATAATTGGACACTTGAATGTCCTCAAGAGAGGTGTCTTCCTCAGGATCCCTTAAAAGATGATTGGTAGGGATCAAAATGAAATGGAAAAATGGAAGAATGACCCGAGTTTGGCCATGGTTTAAGCTCATGATGAAAGCCCAACTTGCATGGGTCGGGTGGTAGGTCCAATGGAAAGAGAGGGGGAGAGAAGTCAATGTGATGCAAGGTGGGTGAAGTTAGTGTGGATGGGTCGGGTGGAAAATCAGGAAGAATTGAAGAATGAATGTCAAACCCCAATTTATCTGAAATGTTTTTGACCACATAATCATATTCAGAATATGAATCAATAGAATTAGGATCAATAGTGGTCAAAGGAGTTGATCAACATAAATTTCTCAATTATTGCTTCCATTTTATTATCAGCATCCTTAAAAAATTCATAATCATTGGACTTCTTCGACTCTTGGAAAATATCTAATAAGATAGTCTGGTTATCACAACTTATACTCATTTTTCTGGAATGATAATTGATATTAGCTTGTACAGTAATCAGAAAGGGTCTTCTAAGGATGATAGGGGCATTTGTGAGAGCTTCAGGTACCTCTATGTCAAGGACTAGAAAATCAACCAAAAATGGACAATTCTAGACCTTGACAATACTATCCTCGATAACTCCCCTTAGTTGAATGGTAGATCAGTCTGCCAAAGGAAATTGAACCTTAGTAAGTTTTAATTCACCGAATCGTTCCTTGAATAAGATTGGGGGGATGAGATTAATAGAGGCACCTAAGTCGAAAGGGGTACAATAAAAGGTGGTGTCACTTATGACAACCGAAATGAGTGGTGCACCCGGGTCCTTTTTCTTGAGAGGCAGCTTGCTCTGGACAACTGAGCTTACTGTCTCAGCAAGGACCACCCTTCCTAGATGCTGGGCCTGCCCTTTGGAGTACACATGGCTTTCAAAAATTGAGTGTAGGTAGTAGGGAAGGCATCTAGGAGGGGGGTGTTAGTCTCAACTTGCCCAAATAAGTCTGAAAGATTTTGGTAAGAGGGCTCTAATTTCTTCTTGGAAGGATTGGATTGCAGTGCTTAAAGGTGAGAAATAGGATTTGAATCTTGTGTTTTTGGTTTGTCTTTTTCTTCTTCCTGCGTGGGGTTAGGAGAGTAAATTTGCATAGGGTGAGAGTGGGTTTGATCGATTTGATGTGAAGGCCCTAAATTAGTGGTGGTTTTCCCACTCCTCAATGTAACTGCATGTGCATTTTGGTTATCAATGGGAGGAGGTGGGGGGGCTTGTTGTTGGTAGAAACTGGGTTGGTGTTTAGGAATCAAGTTAATGAGAGGCTGATTAGTGTGGTTTTGATTTTGATTTCTACCCAAATATTGGTTGCTTTGATTGACAGGGTTTAGTATGGGCTGGGATGGTAAATGTTCTGCAAGTCTCTAGGTCGGAATAACCACAACTTGATCATGGAGATTGTTAATAACACGGGTTACTTCTGTTGTTTTGCTTTGCATTTACAGGGTTTTCATCATCTGGGCATTAATGTCTTCTTGAGATGGCCTAGGTTGATAGAAAGTCTGATTTGAACCATACCCTCCAAACGAGTTTTGTTTCTGATAAGGAACTGGGTTGGTCCAGGAGTGAGACAGGTAATTCCTCCAATTAGAGGAATTTTTAAATTGCTCCTATAGGGTGGAAATATTTTGAGTGTGGTTATGATTTGGATATGTGTAACTTCCTGGTGAACCATAAAAAGCCTCAGAATATTGATTATACTCAGCAGGGCAGTATTTAGATTATGCCAATTTTCTCTCTTTGGGTTGTTAGATGGGGTTAGATGTGGAGCCTGTAGAGCTTGGGTAGGTTTGGCAAGTCTCCCTTGGTTGGCTAGGTTTGTTATAGCCCTAGTCAACTGTTGTTGATTAGGTTGTAGCTGAGCCATCTACTCAGCTATCATGGAGTAGAGATGAGGTGGGGGGGCTTGATTAGGTAGCTCCAGTGCGGGTAGATGGGGGATGGAAAAATTAGCATGCTGGTTAGATTATGGGTTAGAGTAGCTATTTGTTTTTTCGCCTTTTTAAAATGTAAAGATGAGGAAGAATGCAGGAAAAGTCTTTTTGTGTGGGGGCAAAATCAAGTGGTCCCTCCAAGTGTGGAGTTTGGGACCGCCGCCCATGCAATAATGGAACAAATGGGGGGGAGAGGAGGGAGAGATGAGAGAAGTGTGTAATCGAGCAACAAAATTCTAGACCTAACTTAAATGTGACTCCCTAAAAATTAACCTAAGACATGGTCTATCTAGAAATAAGAAATCAATAGTGGATATCCGTTCCCTCAACAAATTTGGTTAGGCTGAATAAGGGGAGGGTTGGGCCCAAGCATGTCCCAGGAAAGTCACTAGGGGCTTGTATAAATTTACGCCTAGTTGTTTGACATGGCCCTTTGGCCTGGCACCAGATATAGATGAAGGAATTGCTATCAACTAAAGAAAACTTAAAACATAAGTAGCAAGTGATAAACACCAGTTTATCATCATTTTTATGCCTTAAAACAGATCTAGCTCTTAGGATTTTAACTCTGCAAATGGGTTTTTGGGTTGCATTAGGCATAAAATTAGGTTAGGCATGCATTACACATTTTGTTGTCTTTTTGATGTGTTTGTTTGAGTGTTAGGGTTAAACAGATAATTAGATCCCCAAAACCCTAGCACTCGGGAAGGCAACTGGTGAAGGAGAAGCTCAAACAAACTGGGACTTAGCCTAATCCAGCTCATCATAGCTGGATACTAGCTCACTTGAACTAGGGTTAGCTCATCCTAGCTCCATTCAGATCATTTCAGTTGAATGGTAGCTCAAGATAGCTTATCTTAGCTCACCTTAGTTTAAGTCAGCTCAGATCCAGCTTAACTTAGTTGAGTCTAGCTCATCTCAGCTCCCATCAGTTCACTAGGAGCTCTAGCTAGCTCAGCTAAGTTGACTGGAGTCCACCTCAGCTCAGGTCTAACTACCTCCAACTCTACTCAACTCAAGCCAGCTGAAGATGACTTCACCCTAGCTCAGGCCAGCTCAAGTCTAGCTCCCAGGGACTCCACTTAGCTCAACTTAGTTGAGCTAAGCTACCTTAGCTACTTCAGCTAGCTAGGTCCTCCCTAGGAAGATCAGACCCAGCTTACCTCAGCATATCTTAGCAAAAGCCAACTTACTTTAGATTGGCTTAGCAGCTAGCAAAGAACTAGCAAGCTAAGCCAAGTAAAGTAGTGCCTTGCTATTCTCTTCAACAGCCACCAGCTCCTATGCATCTCCAAACAACTCTCCTTCAGCTCCTCTGCTCAAAACCCTAGCTCTTTTGCTCCTTACCCTACTCATCTACTAGCTAAGCTAGCTTATCTAGCTTAGCTTAGCTATGCAACTCCTTGGCCATCCACCATCCACCATACCTAACCCTAATTCCCAGCTAACTAGCTCCAACAAGTAAACCCACCTAAGCTCCACATAAGCTGACCCTACTTCCACCTCACCTTGGCTCCAACCTAACCTAACCACTACCTCCAAAAGACACCATAAAGTGGTGCCAAAACCACCTATAACTACTCCCAAATTAGCGCCACTTTTTCCTTCCAAAACCCCCTTCATCTCCACCACACATCTTCCATTAAACCCATGTCCACCATCCACCTAACCCCCCTTCTAGAAACCCCCATGGTGGTGCTAAAACCAAGGCATCTCTCCATGGTTGGCACCACCTTTAGGTGCCCCTCCAAGGCCATAACCACCACGTACATAGTCCCCTACTTGGCCCCAACTACCTTCCACCATAGGATCATCTAACTATCTCCTAAATCCAATCCTAGCCCTACACCTAATCCCTATGCCAACCACCCTTCTCCACCTCTATAAAACCCTCCTAACCACCATGAAAAACTCATCCTCCCTTAGTGATAATTCCACCCTAAGCCCACCTATAACCCATGGCCAAGAAGAAGAAGGAAGGAAGAAGATTAAGGAGGCTATCCCTTGCCTCCTTGGTGCCTTCTTCCTCTCCATTCTTCTCCTTGTGCCACGCCAAGAGGAGGAGCAAGATCTTATCAAGGAGGATGGCCAGGCATTGGAGGAGAAACTAGGGTGGTGCACTCCCACCCTTGGAGGAGACAATTGAGGTGGAGAGCATCCACCTTGGAGGAGCCATTCAAGGAAGGAGAAGAAGGAGATATTCTTTTCAAGCCAAGGAATAGCTAGGCTTGGAGCAAGAAGACTCTCTTCACTAGTTTTTGCAAGAGGATTTGTGTTTTTAGTATTTCTATATTTGCAATTTCAAGTAGAAGCATTCCTCTACATGTTTTTGTAAAACACAATTCCATCAAATCAAATTGCCTTCTTTTCAGTTTTTGTCGCATTTGCTTTTATCTTGTTTCTAGCACTTTTTCACTTCCTCTCCCTAATTACTCTAGGCCTCCACATGCCTAGAGTGAGCTTAGAGAGAGGCTATTCTTGTCACCTTAGGTTTAGCTTATAGTAATTACTTTCTTTCCCTCTTTAAAAGTGTGGTTGCCTATGATTTCAAAAAAAAACCATAAAAATTATATCTACAAAAATACCAAAAAGAAAGTTGAGTTTCATGTTCAAGTAAGAGATTGATTTTTGTAAAAAGTTGCCTCCTTGGACAACCCTAGATACCACCACTATCTAAGTTATAAATTTAAAAGCGATTACGATTTGACGTGTTACAATGATTTAAAACCCTAATTTCAAATCATGCCAATTTTTCGCATTAGCAAGCCTAAGTTTGATGAAACCTTAGGAGTCAAATTGCTACAAAATTTTAATTAGGTATAGGAGCTTAAAGTGCACAAGGAATGTGATGGGTGTTGGTTGGGGTAATGCCCGATTATTTCTTTTTTGGTGTGTGTGCAAATTGGGTGGGAAGTGATGCCTAAGCCAATTCAAAGGAGATTTACAAACAAGGATTTGTTGTTCAAGTCTTATAGGATTTTAATCAAGAATTTGTGTCTTTTAGGATTCTATCTTGTTAAAATTTCAAACAAGATTTTGAAGTTCCACAAATAATAACAATCAAGTTGCAGTTGGTGAAGTTCAATTCCTTTAGAGTTGATGTGACTAAGAGAGAAATTAAAACCCTAACGTGGAAATCCTATGTATGTAGCTCCTAAAAAAAATGAATCTCTTTTCAAAATCTTTAAGAATGTGATCTAAATAAGAAAACAACACCACCACTTGATGTAAAATCAAATCAGGAATCCAAAAATTACTTTTTTCTGATTTTATGAAATTGTTTGATATTTTTTGAAAATTTTCTTCTTTCTAGTGTCAAGAGTCAAAATTAATAGATTAGGGAATTGATTATGCAGAAACCTTAAATGATTTAAAATTTTTTTGAGAATTTTATATGATGTAGACAATTTCTCAAGGTTTCTAGAAATATAAAATTTTCCTAAATATGACGAGTAGAAAAATTTATAAAATTCACAAACATTAAGAAAATGGTAAGAAAATAAGGTTTGACCCCCTGTTCAGGCCGTGAATTTTTTAATTTTTTTTATTTAGCAAAATTTCTTGAAAATTGGATTCAATGTTTCTGACTCAAAAGGGCTTCCCTAGGTGAAATTTGGTGAATTTAGAAAGCTCCTATGTTCTCGAACATGATTTTTGAAAATCAAGACAAAAGTCTGAATTTTCAAAAATCAGATACCAATAAGGCAAAGGTGGTGGAAAAATGAAGCAAACAACCAACAAAATGAATTTTAGGGTTTCACCACCCTTAATTTTTCTTGTTTTTGATTTTTTTTGATAATTTAAAGATTTTTTAAGAGATTTTATTTTTCTTTCTAATAAGAAAAGGCCTAGGGCACTAACCTGAAGTATGCGGGAAGAAAAGAAACTTGAAGCTTCCGCTCCAAGTGCTCCAAATCCCACTCCCGCTCATGATTCACACCTGAACAAAACACAAAACAAAATTCGTGAAGACCTAATAAAGAAAGAGAGAGATAAGATATGTGACTAAGCTGTGCCTCCCCAGCAACGGCGCCAAAAATTGATGCAGGAAATACACGATTTGTTAATTAAATGAAATAGTGTCGTTGCAACACGTAAATTCACAATCAACTTTTAAAATTTGTAATCCTAGATAGGGTGAATATCTAGTATCATCCAAGGAGACAAAATTATTACTCATGAAAATGGTTGATGTAAACACATTTACACTACTTAAAATGTCTATTTATGCATGTTCTTAAGCATAGGATTGCATTTCATGATATAAATGTTGCATAACATGCATCATCTTGCATTTAGAGTAGTTTGAATAAAATGGAGGTTAATTGTCTCCTTTTATGTGCTTGGACAGGGAAAACAATTTATCGGGGCCTCGGATCAAAGATCCAACCGTATGGATGTGATCAGGGCGGCGATTGGAGTTCAACGACTCCATGATTGCCCTAACCAGGCATCCGTAGCATCAGATAGTGATCGGGGAACCCTAGAAGATCAAGGGCCATGATGGTGAATATCTGCACTTCAGATGACAAATCCGACCACACGGATGAATTTGGATCGACAATCGCAGCCCAACGACACAAAAATCAAGTCAATCTGACATCCGTGGCACCATCTACAACTTCCAGAAGATGGACGGCCAAGATGACGCCACGTGGTGCCATCTCGGCAGCCCAAACGGCCGCACACATTCTACGAAGGCCCCTCACCCGCTTGCTCTCCACCGTTGGATCTTGATCCAATGGCTGTGGTCGGCCGCGCTTAAAAGCATCTGCTCGACCATCTGCGCCCCGTAGCGCAGCGGTCAAGCGTGCTTACGCTACCGGTGGGCGCGGGTTCGAGCCGCAGCAGAGGGCTGGAGGCGCGGGCGATTGGTCGCGGGCGGGCGTTAGATCGCGATCGGACAGCCGAGCGCGCCCAATAGCGTTCACGCGCGATTGAACGCGCGGCGTCACGCGCGATCGCACGCGCCAGGTGGGCGCAGCGCAGCGGGCGGAGATGCGTCTTAAGCCGTCCGATCTCGCGATCGGACGGCTGAGAATCAAAGTGCGTGCGATGGCGTTGAGTGCGCGGGCAGCTGAAGCGACGCGCGTGGGTGCGGAAGCTACGCCCACGTTGGGGGCTTTAGTGACGGATTTATTCGTCACTAAAGACCCCTCATTTATTATTTTGAAGTTGTAATGTCCATTTTGCCCCCACTCCTTGCAACTATAAAAGGAGACCCCCTCCATACGAAATTCTCATCCCTTCCTTCTCCTCTCTACCCCTCCAAAGCTCAAGAGAAGCTTGTCGCACAGCCGAGATGCTTCTCGCGAGATAAAGTCCAATTTTCGTTCCCCTTCGGAAGTGGATCCCGCGACGACGACGGCGTGCTGCTTCATTCCCGTTCTTCTGCTTCGTTCTCCTTCGTCCTGCTTCGTTCCCCTTTGTCCAGGTATCGTCCCGTCCGGCTCATCCTCCAAGCAACCGTCGAGGAGGATTTCTCTCTCCCTATTCTTTTTACTGCTTTCTAGTATAGATTTACTACTTTCTAGTGTAGTTTTGCTTGTCCTCCAAGCAATCGTCGAGGAGGATATTTCTCCCTCCATTCTTTTAATGCTTTCTAGAGTAAATTTATTGCTTTCTAGTGTAATTGTTTTATGCCTTCTAGTTGTAATGAACAATCTCCTCAATGATAAATTCCTTGTTTATTCCACATCTCATTTTGATTTCTCTGTGTAATATTCTCTTTCTCTCTTACTCTCTCTCTCTCTTCTATTTATTGTAAATAATTAGATAGTTTTAAATTGAATTATTTCGTGACAAATAAAAAGAAACGTGTAGTTTTTAAATCATATGTCCGCCTCCCTGTGTTCGACCCGAAATTTTAATTTCGGTATAAATTTTATTTGTTGAACATGAATTCTTCGCTTTCGAACTACAATGACAGGTTTTCCAAAATCGAACACGTTTGCGAAGCGATTCGCACGTTTAACATTTTGGCGCCGTTGCCGGGGAGGCGACGATCTTTGATTTCTCTTCGCGTTTTGTAACTTACAAATCATTTACTTCACTTTTCTCCTTTCTTATTGTAATTGCAGGTACTCTTTTGAGACGAGCAAAAGCGATAGATTGGAGTAAAGTGCTGTGGAAGGTTTTGTAAGTTATCCCCCATTCTTTCCCCCGCCATAGATTTCATTCGCCACATTAAATCCAAATTCCAATTAACCTAGGTGTTTGCATAAATCCTAGGAATAGTTTGGTTGTTTGGATTCTCACTCACATTCATTCCACCTTCATTTAAAAAAAAAAAATAAAAATAAAAAGATAATTTTGTGGGGTAATTTTCAACAAACACACAACATACACCCACATTCAAAGGCACTTAACCTAATTGATTTGTTTCTACTCAACCAGGTTCTGATCTATGGAACTGGTACACATAAAGCAACACATAAAAGAGTAGAAATCATTCTAGGTTAACCATCTTTGTGTGCCTAACTTAGTGGTGCATTTGTGGCCAGTTGTTTGAGTTGTTTGGGCTGCACCACTTCAATTAAAATCAACTCATCAAGTAGCTGCCAATTAGGTTTAACTCTTAGGGATTTACCAGGCACTCCACATTCTTTTTAAACTTTAAAGGAAAACATCTTCACCTGTGCTTGCAAAACCTGGTGTGCCAACGAAACCTGTTTGGAAACACTTAAAGTTGAATCCTAAAAGCTACTAAGCAAGATTTGAACCTTAAAATTCACCACATCAAAAATAATCTTGCTTGAAAACCACTGGTTGTGCACGCACACACAAATCAATCAATCATTAAGGGAATAACCCATTTAAAGGGCCCATCACATTCCAAAGCACATTCAAACCTAGCCCTAAATAAAACAGAGTAGACGTTGGCCTCAAGGATTGAACTCGCTCTTCAGAACTCAGAACGAGATTATTTTCGATTAGTCTGTTTCTACTGTTCAATCTGATGTCTAGCTAGGGGAGCAGAGTCAAACGATCGCGGCTGGGGGGTACACTAGGAACCGGAGGCGCAAGCCGAAGGAAGAACCTTCTCCCCAGTCCCTCCTTCTAACTGGTTGGATTGAACAGACAGAAGTAGATCAAATCGTTCTTTTATCTCAAGATGGGTTTTGAGAGTCTGTAGGTCTTTAGGCTAACCCATTTAAGGATAGGTTTGATTGTTTGTATTGCAGGGCGCCTTTCTTCCTCCCGTGTCTCATGAATCCTTCCACATATTTCACGCATTCCCGCTCTTTCCCTCCTGTTGTGAATTATCCTCAACATGGCGATTATCCCAACTCGTATTGTAATCAACCATCAGTTAGTTGGGATAATTCGGATTGGGGATACAATTCTGGACCCTCGTGTTTAGGGTCTAACCCTGAACACTTTGATTCTGATTTCTATCCTTCTCAGAGCTACATCGATTATAGATCGTCTTCCTTTCTTGAACAACCTAATACGATCTACAATCAAGAAGGATACACCGATCCTTACACATCCTCTGATTTCACTGCCTTTAGGTCATCACCATCTTTTCAACAATCTGAAATGACCTATTATCAGGAAGGGTATAACGAATCTCAATTCGTTAATTCCCCTGCATTGAGCCCAAACCCGCCCAACCCTGAACCAACTCATTTGGTTCAGGTTAACCAGGTTCTAGATAAGGTTCTGGCTAACTTGAGGAATATCATACAATCTTTAGAAGTTTAGCCAATACCTTGCATTGAGAGATTGGAGCCCCTGATTGAAATGATTGATGATTTAAACAAGTCTTTGTTGGATTGGCTCCGGGATGTTAAGGATAAGAACCCGAGCGAGTTTCTACTTGGGAAATTAGTGAAATTGAGGATGAGATTCGTGGTTGCTTTGATTCAATCTTGGAATAATTCCCAGGATGAACCCTCTTCAGGAAAGCCAATGATAGAACCTGCTTAGGCACCTGTTGGGGGGACACGTGTTACGAGGCTGACCAGATTGAATTAAAACAACCAATTAAGGATGATCTGATTTCTTCACCTGAGATCCCTAAGCCGGGTTATGAGGAAAGGTATGTCTCCTTGGAACAGAAAGTGACAAATGATTTTGGGACATACATTGATACGGATCCTGATGGTGAAGATTCAAGTTGTGAAGTCTCACGCGAGTTTTCTGAACACGATTTCTGTGAGACGATTGGGCCTGAGGAATCTGATAGATCATTTGATAGCCCAATAACTGAGGAAACTGATCTTATTAGGGCACACATTATGGATCCAGAATCGCATTTTCTGGAGGAATCAATTCAATGCCCTGATTATCAGTTACACCCTGTTGAGCTGATTGATGATTCTAATTCTGAGATAATTAGACCCAAGTCAATTTTGATTTTGCCACATCATTTAGACTTGGAGATTTCAGATGGGGTGATGAATATACAAGAGGTCCTGGAATTTGATATGCTGAATGAGGAGGATAGGAGCTGGGAAGTTTTGATTTGGGAAGTTAATTTTGGAGGAAATGGAAGATTGAGTCGAAGGGTTCCTTTTAAGCTGAAACCATCAAATCAGAACCCTTACGACATTTGTTTCAAGGATGTTCAACTCAAGCACACATTCAACGATTATCCTTTTGAGCTTCAATTCTCTGTAACTCGACTTTTTGGTCTTGGGTTGCATCCTCATAAATCGCAGGCCCGACCCCGCTTGCATTCTGATTTCAGGTTTTGGATAATTTTTATCCAGAACCTAAGATATTCTCGATTATGGGGTGTGGGTCTTCACGACAATCTGGTCCACATCTGTGGACCTTTGCTGATAGGTCAGAGGATTCTTCTATTCATTCTGATTCTGACCTGCACTTGTGATTTCTTCATTTTTTTTTTCTTTGTATAGTGTTCCTAGCTGAAGGCACTAAATTCAGCATATATACAGTTTTTGTTAGTTTTTATCTCGGAGCGGACCTGACATTCACGCAATTCAGGTGCTTTCTTCGCTTTTCCACTCTGTTTTATGTCTTTTTAATACAATGAGGACATTGCATTAGATAGGCATGGGGGGGTGGATATTCATCTCTGAATTCATTCGTCAGCTCCATGGATTTATTTTATTTTCTTTTATAAAAAAAATTTCGAAATTAGGAAAGAGAATTTGGGTTTAAGAAAATTTTCAATCTTAGGAAATACTACATTATGATCTGAACACAAAGACCCTTCAGGTCTTTGGACTTAATTAGCCTGTGTATCCACTAAAATGTGGATTTATCTTTGAGTCCTCGCCATCTTAATTCTATTATGATTGGAATAAATAAGTTTGGGTGATAAGTACACGACTTATCAACCCGCCCTCTGATTTGAGGGAATTTTGAATTTTAAGCATCTACACACTTTCTTTGCACTGACTCGTTGTTCGGCGATTCTAACGGAATTTGGGTAGCTAATGAACCTTCTAGGGTGATATGGCTGGCAAGTTATCATGGGTAACAGTCCATAGGTAGGTTGTCCAGAGCCCAGTCACTGGACCTTTCTCTTTTTGCTGCCTTTAGGTAAATCTTAGACCAGGGAAGCCACCTACTTAAAAAAAAAAAATCAAAAAAAAAAGGAGAAAAGAACAAAAAGAAATAAGCCACACTTCGCCGCATGAGTATGGCTGACAAGTTGTCGGTGGTAACAGCTCATCAACCGGTTGTCCAGAACCCAGCTTAGAAAATGCACTAAAAATTCCCAAAACACTTAGGAAGAAGTGGAGAAGTAGAATAAACCGGGGAGATATATACTAGGTTCACCCTTGTGTTGACCCCGTAAAAAATAAAAGTAGAGAGAAAGCTACCAGTTGTAAAGATACACCTTTAGGTAGAATTCTTTTTGAGGTCACCTAGAGGCGTAGAAATCCGAAGTCCGTTTTAATTGCCAGTCAACGAGTCTATCACAATCACAATAAGATGCTTAAAACTTAGGGTTCTCATCAAATCTTGGGTGAGTTGAATGGCCGTAGAAAGCCACTCTTAAACCCTAAAATTTGAAAATCCAACAAAATTAGAAAAGAGTAAAAAGAAAAAGAAATTATTCTTTGAATAAGGCGAGGCTTGAGGCGGTTTGCATTTTGGCTGATACCCAGGCACTGTTGTGTCTTTGAAAGTTCAGTTCCTAAGTAGACAATTTCTTAATGATTGAAAATAACTCAGGTCCAAATAATCCAACCTAATTCTTTTATAAATAGCATATAGTTTTTGCTAGGGACTAGCAAAAGATAGGCACGGGGGTATGATGTAAACACATTTACACTACTTAAAATGTCTATTTATGCATGTTCTTAAGCATAGGATTGCATTTCATGATATAAATATTACATAACATGCATCATCTTGCATTTAGAGTAGTTTGAATAAAATGGAGGTTAATTGTCTCCTTTTATGTGCTTGGACAGGGTAAACATTTTATCGGGGCCTCGGATCAAAGATCCAACCGTATGGATGTGATCAGGGCGACGATTGGAGTTCAACGACTCCATGATCGCCCTAACCAGGCATCCGTAGCATCAGATAGTGATCGGGGAACCCTAGAAGATCAAGAGCCAGGATGGTGAAGATCCACACTTCAGATGACAAATCCGACTGCACGGAAGAATTCAGATCGACGATCGCAGCCCAACGACACAAAAATCAAGTCAATCCGACATCCGTGGCACCATCTACAACTTCCAGAAGATGGACGGCCAAGATGACGCCATGTGGCACCATCTCGGCCACCCAAACGGCCCCACGCATTCTACGAAGGCCTCGCACCTGCTCGCTCTCCGCCGTTGGATCTTGATCCAATGGCTGTGGTCGACCGCGCTTAAAAGCATCCGCTTGACCATCCGCGCCCCGTAGCGCAGCGGTCGAGCACGCTTACGCGACCGGCGGGCGTGGGTTTGAGCCGCGGCAGAGGGCTAGATGCGCGGGCGATTGGGCGCGGGCGGGCATTAGATCGCGATCGGACGACCGTGCGTGCCCAATAACGTTCAGGCGCGATTGAACACGCGGCATCACGCTCGATCGCACGTGCCAGGCGGGCGCAGCGTAGCGGGCGGAGATGCGTCTTAAGCCGTCCGATCTCGCGATCGGATGGCTGAGAATCAAAGTGCGTGCGATGGCGTTGAGTGCGCGTGGGCGCGGAAGCTACACCCACGTTGGGGGCTTTAGTGACGGATTTATCCGTCACTAAAGACCCCTCGTTTATTATTTTGAAGTTGTAATGTCCATTTTGCCCCCACTCCTTGCAACTATAAAAGGAGATCCCCTCCATACGAAATTCTCATCCCTTCCTTCTCCTCTCTACCCCTCCAAAGCTCAAGAGAAGCTTGTCCTACACCCGGATGCTTCCGCGGGATAAAGTCCAATTTTCGTTCCCCTTCGGAAGTGGATCCTGCGACGACGATGGCGTGCTGCTTCGTTCCCATTCTTCTACTTCGTTCTCCTTCATCTTGCTTCATTCCCCTTTGTCCAGGTGTCGTCCCGTCCAGCTCATCCTCCAAGCAACCGTCGAGGAGGATTTCTCTCTCCCTATTCTTTTTACTGCTTTCTAGTGTAGTTTTGCTTGTCCTCCAAGCAATCGTTGAGGAGGATATTTCTCCCTCCATTCTTTTAATGCTTTCTAGAGTAAATTTATTGCTTTCTAGTGTAATTATTTTATGCTTTCTAGTTGTAATGAACAATCTCCTCAATGATAAATTCCTTGTTTATTCCACATCTTATTTTGATTTCTCTGTGTAATATTCTCTTTCTCTCTTACTCTCTCTCTCTCTCTCTTCTATTTATTGTAAATAATTAGATAGTTTTAAATTGAATTATTCCGTGACAAATAAAAAGAAACACGTAGTTTTTAAATCATACGTCCCGCCTCCCTGTGTTCGACCTGGAATTTTAATTTCGATATAAATTTTATTTGTTGAACGCGAATTCTTCGCTTTCGAACTACAACGACAGGTTTTCCAAAACTGAACACGTTAGCGTAGTCATTCGTAACGTTCAACAATGGTTCTCTCTCTCTCACCTCTCAAATCAACACATGTTTTTTTGTGATTTTTGGTTTTGTTGTTTTAAAGATTTTAGAAATAATCAGGTTCTTGAAAACGGAGATAACTACACTAAACCTATGCCTATGTGACAAAATGAAACCCTGTTCTAAGCTCACTCTAGGCAAGTGCGCCTAGGGTAATTAGAAGAGGAGGATGTGGTGCACTAAATAAATAACAAGAAGAAAATGAGCACACTAAATTAAAACATGTACTTGGAAGGCAATGAAAACTTGTATTGCTAGCAGAGTAAAATATAGGTAGAGGAATGCTTGTTACATGAAAACAAGCAAAAACACTAGCTAATACAAGAAATTGGAAAGATAAAGAAGAAGGGGGAATTCTTTGGTAGAGGATCTAGATGGCCCTTGCTCCAAGTGTGGTTGCTCCACACTTGAAAAGAGTTCTTCTCTTCCTTCATTAATTGGCCTTCCTTCAAGCTCTCCTCCAAGGTGGGCATCAACCATCTTGTTGGCTCCTCCTTTGTTTGGCCTTCCCCTCTAGGTGAAGATGACCTCCTCCTTGTCATAGCTAAGTGAGAAGAAAGAGAGGAAGAAGGCATCAAGGGGGTGGGTAGGTTGCCCCCTTGATCTTCTTCTCTCCTTCTTATTCCTTGGAGTGGAGAATGGGTGGATTAATGGTGGACCTAACTAAGGGAGAAGATGGTATTATGGTGGTGGTTAAGGGGGGTAGATATAGGAATGGAGGAGGGGGTTGGCGTGATCTTTGGACGTAGGGTTAGGATTGAATGGTGGTGGTAGTTAGGTGATCCTTTGGCCACCAAGAGTTGGCACCATCTCAAGGGATGTGGGAGGTGGTGGTTATGGGTGGAATCCACCCTTTGGTGGATGTTCACGGGTGTAAGGGTGCTTCCACTTTGGCACCAAAAGTAGGGTTTCTAGAATGGTAGGTTTTGGAGGGAAATTTGGATGGTGGAGATTGGGTTGAAGGGTATGTGTATGGTTGAGATGGAGGAGTTTTTGGAGGGAAATTGTGGGGTGGTTAAAGGTGATTTTTGGCACCAAAAAATGGTGTCTTTTGGTGGTGGTTGAGGGGCCAAGGGGTGTCTATTGTTGGCACCAAAAATAGGTTAGGAGTAGAGAAGCTTAGGTGGACTAGTTGGTGGAGCTTAGTAGGGTTGTAAGGTGGAGTTAAGTTGGGTGAGTTAGGGTTAGGTTTTTGGTGCTATGGAGGTGGTCTTAGCTAAGCTAAGCTAGCTTAGCTAGCAGGGAGTAGGGTTGGAGGTAGAGGGAGCTAGGATTGGAGCGAGAAGAGCTAGAGGAAGTAGTCTTGAGCTGCACTGGAGCTGGTGGCTACTGAAGAGAAGTACAGGGAGCTGCCTTAGCTGACTTAGATTGCTAGTTCTTTGCTAGCAGCTCCTCCTCACATGCACAAGGGATCTCACTCCCCTGTTTTGCTACAGGGAAAGAGCAATTAGTTATTACCTCATTTGCCATTTCCACTTTATTTCTTTTATTATATTATTGAGGTGAAAATTGCAGCATGGTACTTACTCTTTCACTTTATTGTTAAACTCTTTTATTCACCTGATTTCACACTCAATTTGGATAATTATTTCGCACCTATAGCCAAAATTGCAATATGTGAATGCTTTCATTTCTTTGTTCCTCTTTGTGGATACGACCTAACTCTTCATGGGTAGTTTTCACTAATAAATACTTTTGTTTGGGATTTTTCCACCATGATTTACATACTGCGATGACGTATTTTTTTGAAAAGATAAATCTCCCATTCAAATGGCACTGTTGTCGAGGAGGCAACTGATGTAATAGATTCACCTGATTATTTTGGGATTATTCTGAGGTGCACATTGATTTAACCAATTGCTATTTTTTCTGCACAAGGAATCTGACGAGGCGATAGGCTTAGCTGATCGACAACGTCGACCTTGAGCAACATCCACACACACGGAGAGGACGCGAAGAGAAGGAGACCTAGATCTCGCTTTCACAGGGGAATCTCCTTTGTCGGCAAGTTTATTTCATTTCAATCTTCTCACCCTTGTTGTCCTCTTAACAACTATGGCTATTTAGCTGTGGTGATCTACTTACTTGCCTCTAAAGCAAACATAGCGAAAATATTGAGCTGCCTATTTAGGAGTTGCTTGCCCTTAGGTGCGCGCATTTAGGGTTGATTGAGCAGCATATTAAATCTCTTTCCATGCATTGTGGAACATCTACATGAAGATTGCTAGAGATAGGTATAGCGTTCTATCTTTGCATCCAACTACTATTCACTCATTGCATGTGGATTAAATCTCAAGACCACCAAAATTGATTGAATTGATCTAATTCAGTGGTCACCTAAATGGAATTGGGACTGCTAATTAGATTCGACATTAAAATCAAAATCACATTTGATTTGATCAGAAGGGACTTGTGTGAGATTCTTCTCAAAATCAAACTGAATTGTGGTGTGATGCACACTACTAACACTGAGCACACACACTAGGCACCGCACTAGGTCTCGGTCCCTTAAGGCTATAGGAACTGATCTCTTCATCGGTGCAGACCCTCCTATTTCACCTTGTGGTGGTGATATTATCCTGTGTCCAAGTGTTTTGGTACTTAAAGGAGGGGGACACCCCTTAAAAGAACAAAAGGGTAGTTAAGAGGCACTGCATTCGCATCGCCTCAAAGGAAGGGTTCGCCTTATTTGCATCCATTAGTTCCGTCCTTGGAGTAACTTCTCACTAGGTCACTTGAGAGTATCATTGAAGCAAGGTATAGGTCCTAGGGCACACAAAGGTCAACTTAGGGTCCGTAATTGATTGAACAACTTCTTTTCCACTAAGAAATAACATAACTCACCTTTGTTCTTCTCCAAAAAGCTTTTTAGGGATCTCAAGTACAGCTCCCTCTTATACCACTAAAGTGGGAATAGACGGGGGCAAACTTAACCCCATTTGACAACTTTAAGGGGTAGGTTGGAGGTTGGCTCAAATATGCTCTAAGAAAGAAAAGAGAAAAAAAAGAAAGAGTCCCATTGCCTTACGTTTTATTGGGGTGAGTCATGGATTACAATAGCTACTACACCTCTTACTTTCACCCCAGAACACCGAATCCCAATCCCATGACCTACAGTTTTCCATCATTTGATAAGCATTGGGATCCTTTCTACTCCTACTATAAGAGCATTGGTCTGATTAATCCCCAACCTAGTGATGATGAGTAGAACCTAGGAGAAGGGTATCCCAGCCCTAGCTCTTCCATGACTATACCCAACCCCCCTACCCGTAACAATTTTGCTTATCGAGGTTGGATCGATACTCCTGGGAAACTTGAACCTAAGATTGACTATCCTCCCCAATGTGATAGTAGCCTCTCCTCTTTTATAATATAAATGCAAAAATAATAGAAAGAAATTGATGGATTCTATAGGAGAGATTTTGATGAATAGTCAAAGATTAACTGAAGAGATTAGCTAGCTTAGCGACCCTCCTACAGTCAATTCTGATCCCTACCTCTATACCCTCAATTATCAAGACAATTTTAAGGAAAACAATGTCAATGGGGATCTTGTTTTGAGGAGTAGCTATCACTTAGATGTCACCCCATGAGATATACCCACTGGATAGCAATCTTGGTGATTATCCACTTGATCTTATTTGGAGTCAGAAAAAGGGGAAGATGGTCCCAATAGATGAACTCCACCTGAATGATAGTATCTTTGTTACATTTGACGACGAAATGGGTCATAGTCAAATAGTCAACCCAACTCCCATTTTGAATTTTCAGGTGGAATCGGTACCCCATCATAGGGATGCCGAACATTTACCTTACACTTATGAGGACGTCGCACCTCAGTTAGATCTCCCTGAGGATTGTGATTATGAAGTTAACAAATTCCAGGAGTCTTGGATGTCACACGAAATCATATTGGAAGGAAGTGATAATAACCACAATCCTCTACCTAGGGGACCAACACCTGTCATTGAATATTCTGAGGATTCACAGGTACCCAACACAGGTGACTATGAGGAAGTTGATATTGAATTGGAAGACTTGGACCAATATTGGTCTCAGGGACATGAAGAGTTGATTTTTGAGGAAGACAAGGAAACACTTGATCCTAGCACGGAAGATTTCCTGAGTCTCAGGGGCAAGAGGGACAAAATGTAGAAGAGGATGATGATGACTTTAAGGGGCCTGGACTCAGAGTATGGAGTGACTTTAGGGGAGAGTATGTTTTGTTCGAGGACTTACCCCCTAAGGATCTTACTAATTTAGCCAAATCCAGATTCCTACATACCTTTAACTATCAAGATCATCTTCTCAAACATTCAAAAGAAATGAAAGCAATTACTACTCTTGAGGAAGGAATCTATACACCCCAGGGGTAGGATCTTAGCATTGAACAAGAACCTAGGGATGTCATTGTTGAGGACACTCACAACCCTATTGCTTTCAACTCAACTTTATATGAGAATCAAATAGGCAACAACCTTGATCGGTTCAATTTGAAAGATGAACATTTGGGCCCATTCCAAGATGAGCACACCAATGATAGGCAGCATGGAAGTCAGTCAGTAAGTAAGGCTACTTTTGATGAACTGGAAAGGTTGTCGAGGAACAATGTTGAACCTCTCAAGCCCTTTTTGACCCTCGTCTCTACACAACTGAGAAACTTCAACTCTTGCAAAAACAACTTCCTAAAATCTCTACTCACATTCCTGCCTTACGGGGGGATAACCACACCAATACATCTTGCGTAGAGTGGCAAGTGTGGATCGACACTTTTCCATGTCAGCCCATCCACCTTAGGGTATCCTTCATTGCACCCTCCTATTTCCACACATATCTGCTGAAGGAGCCTTTGCCTCCTCGCCGCATACTCCCGGAGGTCACTCATGTGTATTTTGTGAAACATCCAACAATAGCTCGGGAGTACCCTATTTTCACCTACATCTGACGAGCATTTGGCATCACTCTCCATCACTAGCTTCCAACATCTTGGGTTACTTATTTGCTAGGCTTGGTTTGTTACTTATCTTCTTTGGGTCTCCTTTTGCCTCCCTTCTAGAGCCCAATTTACGAGAAATCCCAACTCCACCTCAGGTAATATCTTTTCTTGCTCTTGCTTTTCAATGAGGACATTGTCAGATTTAGGCATGGGGGGTTATAACTTGAGGTTGTTCATAGCATGATACATATTCCGCATGTAATTAGGGCATCTATCTCGCATAGAAAAAAAAAGAGAATAAGAAGAAGAAATAGAAGAGAAGAGAGAAAACAAAAAGGAGGTGAAATCTTTGTGAGCTGAATTGCAAATATATTAAGGAGAAGAGAGAGGAAAATGTGCAAAATTATGCTGGTCCCTGCATTTGATTATGGAAGAGTTACCTAAGTTTTGGGCTAGAATAAATGATTAAGTCCTGAAGTGTTAGAGAGAAGGAGAAAAGTGAGGGATGCCAACTTTAGGCCTCTTGGGTCTATTTTAGGGCTTAAACACTCACGTATTTGTTAAGATCTAGACTATTCCTCAAGAGATTAAGTGAGTTGCGAGGCTGATGTATTATGTCTAAGGCTTAAGGAGTATTCAACCCTGTTACCTGCCTTTTGGTTTACAGGACTTGGTAACCTAGGCACCCAAAAATCACACACTGATTTGGTTTAGTGCATATAATGAAGATTAATGCCAAAAAGTGTCTATTTTGAAAATGTTTTCCCGAAAAGTTGACTTAGGAGTGGCTCGAAAATACAAGTTGATTGGATGAGTTCTTGGCGTAGAGATGAGGAATAAAAAATACTCCCTTCGAAGATGTATTGTAACATACTATCTCCTCTGTGCTTGTCTCCTAGGATATCTAAATATCCTACTGAGGGCATGATGCAGGAAATACGTGGTTTGTTAATTAAGCGAAATAGTGTCGTTGCAACGTGTAAATTTGCAATCAACTTTTAAAATTTGTAATCCTGGATATGGTGAATATTTAGGGTTGTCCAAGGAGGCCAAATTGTTAGTCACGAAAATGATTCTCTCTCTCTCACCTCTCAAATCAACACATGTTTTTTTGTGATTTTTGGTTTTGTTGTTTTTATGATTTTTGAAATAATCGAGTTCTTGAAAGCGGAGATAATTACACTAAACCTACGTATAAGTGACAAAATGAAACCCTCTTATAAGCTCACCCTAGGCAAGTGCGCTTAGGGAAATTAGAAGGGGAGGATGTGGTGCACTAAAGAAATAACAAGAAGAAAAAGAACACAACAAATTAAAACATGAACTTGGAAGGCAATGAAAACTTGTATTACTAGAAGAGTAAAATACAGGTAGAGGAATGCTTGTTACATGAAAACAAACAAAAACACTAGCTAATACAAGAAATTGCAAAGACAAATAAGAAGGGGGAATTCTCCAGTAGAAGATCGGATGGCCCTTGCTCCAAGTGTGGTTGCTCCACACTTGAAAAGAGTTCTCCTTCTCTTCCTTCTTCAATTGGCCTTCCTTCAAGCTCTCCTCCAAGGTGGGCATCATTCACCTTGTTGGCTCCTCCTTTGCCTGGCCGTCCCCTCTAGGTGAAGATGACCTCCTCCTTGGCATGGCTAAGGGAGAAGAAAGTGAGGAAGAAGTCACCAAGGGGGTGGGTAGGTTGTCCCCTTGATCTTCTTCTCTCCTTCTTCTTCCTTGGCGTGGAGAATGGGTGGATTAATGGTGGACCTAACTAAGGGAAAAGATGGTATTATGGTGGTGGTTAGGGGAGGTAGATATAGGAATGGAGGAGGGGGTTGGTGTGACCTTTGGATGTAGGGTTAGGATTGAATGGTGGAGGTAGTTAGGTGATCCTATGGCTACCAAGAGTTGGTGCCATCTCAAGGGATGTGGGAGGTGGTGGTTATGTGTGGAATCCACCCTTTGGTGGACGTTCATGGGTGTAAGGGTGCTTCCATTTTGGCTTCAAAAGTAGGGTTTCTAGAAGGGTAGGTTTCGGAGGGAAATTTGGATGGTGGAGATTGGGTTGATGGGTATGTGTCTGGTTGAGATGGAGGAGCTTTTGGAGGGAAATTGTGGGGTGGTTATAGGTGATTTTTGGCACCAAAAAATGGTGTCTTTTGGTGGTGGTTGAGGGGCCAAGGGGTGTCTATTGTTGGCGCCAAAAATAGGTTAGGAGTAAAGAAGCTTAGGTGGACTAGTTGGTGGAGCTTAGTAGGGTTGTGAGGTGGAGTTAAGGTGGGTGAGTTAGGGTTAGGTTTTTGGTGCTATGGAGGTGGTCTTAGCTAAGCTAAGCTAGCTTAGCTAGTAGGGAGTAGGGTTGGAGGCAGAGGGATCTGGGATTGGAGGGAGAAGGGCTGGAGGAAGTAGTCTTGAGTTGCACTGGAGCTGGTGGCTGCTAAAGGGAACTGCAGGGAGCTACCTTAGCTGGCTTAGCTTGCTAGTTCTTTGCTAGCTGCTAAGATAAGCTAAGATGAGCTGGCTTCTACTGAAATGAGCTGAGGTAAGCTGAGTTTGGTCTTCCTAAAGTATACCCAGCTAGTTGGAGTAGCTAGCTTAGGTCAAGTAGCTCAGATCAACTAAGTTGAGCTGAGTTAAGCCTCTGGGAGCTGGACTTGAGTTGGCTTGAGCTGGTTGATGATTTTAACCACTTGGTTGAATGAACCTCTGGGTAGTTTTTGCGGGCCTTAGAAACGTTTGCAGCATACTCAAGCTAAAGCTGGTCAGATCTAGATCTTGATTGATACTTGAGTACCTCTAGGCCTATTGTTGGCATTCTAACCTAATTTATAGAGAGTAAAACTAATTGGGCATCTGAACATAAATGCATGGTCTAGAATTCTAGTTCTTTCCATAAGATTTTCCTAAAGGACTAGCAAAAGTTAGGCATGGGGTATGATGATAACATCATCATGAGTCATAACTGGCTTTAATTAGTTAGGATTAATTGACAAATGCTCCTACATAATCACCGGAGAGTCATAATTCTCTACACATCCATTATGAGAACACTTTAAATCAGAGTTAATTCTGCAGTTTTAACATCATATCTTGGAAGAAGAGTAACCACGGGATTTTCCAAGGGTTAATCTATTCTCTAATAAGCATTAATGTCTAATAAGAGGGTCCACACAGACAGAAATAAGGTTTCACGCACTTCGAGAATTGATAAAGCTCCCAAAACCCTAATTTTAGATCCGCTTGAATTATTGAGGTTTTGGTCAGGATAAAATTCATCTAAACCTTCTAAAATTTATAGAAAAATATTTCTTTAGATTTAGTACCCTTGATTTGACCATTGGAACCTATTTTAACCTTAAATAGAGTCACATACACAGTTCTGCCCTAATTTGGGTTTTTATGTAAATTATCCTATCAAACTTGGTCAAAACTCAAATCCAACTTCACCATCAGATTCCTTTTGTCCAAATTAGGTTGGTATCAAAATTTGGTCCCTTAGAGTTCAGCTTGGCCTAGTTTGCATTTTAGTCCAGTTAGACTCTTTCTCTCTTAATTAGCCCCTAAACTTTCGAAATCCTTGTAGATTGGTCCACAAGTTCTTCATCTTCTTTGTAGATCAGTCCTTACCGCCATTGGAGGTCAATTGACCTCCAGGCTGGCTTTGACCGTGCCTAAACCTACTCAAATCTTCATCAAATCCCACCAAATTTGGTGGGATTGATGTTCACACTGGAGAATCCATTGGGATAGATCTTAGCTCTTGATTCACCCTAGGAAGCTCATGCGAATGCACGAGATTCATGGGTTCTTCTTGATTCCTAAGCAAGCCAATTAGGCTTGTTTCCTGTTTAGAACTTGCTCAGAAGCTCTATAAAAGCTTCCTCATTGCAAATCTGTGATCTTTAGCTCTGTTTAGGCCACACCTCCACCGCAGCTCCAGCGATCCTCTCTCTCCGGCCTTGTCGCCTGCTGCCACAACATATAGGCAGCAGGTTCTTCTTCCTCATCTTCCTTCGCTCCTTGCCAGCCATAGCAGGAGCTTCCAGATCCCCTTGTCATCGCCACCCCTTCCACCGGAGCTCTTCATCCCTTCTGTGACTGGCCAATCATAGCTATTGCACTTCTCTCTCTCTTCATCCTTAAATAGGTCCAATATCTTCCTCTACTTCTGTAGATCCTCATCAACCCCTCTAACTCTTGTTTCAACCACCGACACACCCTCTCCCCTGTAGTCTTCTTTCACTTTGGCCATGCTTCGATGAGGCCTCCCTGACACCACAAGCCACTAAACACCCTGCTACCACCTCCATTAGCATCGCCACACCTACACCTTCAAAAGCCCTCACCCAATTTCATCTTTTACTCACTCCATAATGCCCACGAACACACATGCATCCTGTCATCGTTTTCGACACCGACCGACCACCTCACACTCTCTCACACCAAATCGCACCCACCATCACCTTCGCCACATCACGGCGAAGGTCACCGGCTATTTAATTGGGCCCTAGGCCATGTTTCTCTTGCAAGTCAACTTCATCGTCGCCGTCGTCTTCTTCGGTGACTGTTGCCATACGATCACTGCCCCATCTCGCTTCCAACTCTGAGAACTGCAAAACCCTTTAATGCAACTACGTGCAGCATCAATTGTGAAGAAGAGCAGCTGCGATAGCTTCAATTAGAGTGAGCTTGGCTACTATTACACGCGAAGGAGATATGAGTCATTTAGTCCCACATCGGTGGATGAGAGGCAACCGACGTAGTATATCACGATTTTGTGATACTCGCTTATCGCCCAAGACACGGGGGTTGGGTCCCCGCTTCACTTGATTAAGCACTCCTCGCCTGTGACACACGCCCATAGGCCTAGACCCTGTTCATGACCGAATACCTGACCATATACCCAATTTCGCCCGGGTTTGACAAAGAGAGAAAGGAGAGATTTCTGAGAGAGAGGGGGGAGGGTTTTGCTACACTATCCTTGTGTGCCTGTGCTGAAGAGAAGGAGAGGTTCTTGACACTTGGCCTTTGAAGTGTTGGAAGTGCCCTGTGCTTAAGGAAGGAAAGGCTTGAGAAGAAGAAAAGAAGGTTCTTAAAGAGCCTTGTGACATGTGTGCCTTCTGTGAGGCACTGTGCTATACTCTGTTAAGTCGTTTGATATAACCTGGGCAACGTCTAATCGAGGTTTATGCTGACATTGTTGAATGATTTAAGAACCTAAGTTAAATTGATTGAGATACTGTTTGATTATTTGAATAACTTGAATATGAGATGCATGCTTAGTTAGAGGACCTGATTGGTGATCTAAATCACCACTTTTTAGATTCTCTTTATTCTTTTTGTCTCATGATCTTTTGAATATCAACTTGATCAGTTTTCATTCATTGAATATCTGTTATTGTGATCAATTGATTGTGTTAATCTATTTTAAATGAAGATTAATGTGTGAGTTCCATATTTTCTTCCTGCGAACGACCACGTACTTCCTTTAGAATTTGAGTTTATAAATTTACATGTTTTGTTGTGCGATTTAGGAGTATACTACAACGAATGCATCTTTAAATCTCCTTTTTGTGCACCAACACTGGGATCAATGGACTTGAGCTAGTTTGAGATGCTATCTAGCTAAGGTGAGTTGAATAGAGCTAAGGTGAACTAATTAGAGCTACCATTCAGCTGAGATGAGCTGAATGGAGCTAGGGGTGAGTTGATCCAGCTAGAATGAGCTATGAACCAATTGAGATGAGCTAGATCTAGCTAGGATCCAGCTGATATGAGCTTCTTCTTCATCTTCTGCCTTCGTGAGTGCCAAGGTATGTGGGATCTGACTTTCTATCTATCCCTGACACTCAAGTAAACACATCAAAAAAATACAACTAAAATGCAATGCATGCCTATCTAATAAACCTGTTTGTAGAGTTACAATTCTAAAAGTTAAATCTATTTTAGGGCATAAGAATGATGATAAACTGGCATTTATCATACCCCCATGCTTATCTTTTGCTAGTCTCTTAGCGAAATTATTTTCACAAAATGGATTTTTGGGAAAGACTAATTATTTTTTTTTACTTTTGAGGAGAAAAAGATTATGGAGTCTTGGTTGATTGAAAACACGAAAGGCAAGAGATTTGTTAAAGATAAAACATTAGGATTCATCTTTGGATCCAAGAGTTAGAAGAATTAGGTGATAAACGCCAATTTATCATCATTCTTATGAATTAAAACAAACCTAGCTCTTAGGATTTTGATCTGTAAATGGGTTTTTGGGTTGCATTTAGGCATAAATTAGGTTAGGCATGCATTGCATCTATTATTTTATTTTTGATGTGTTTCTTGGAGTGTTAGGGATAAGCAGAGAGTCAGATACCCAGAACCCTAGCACTCAGGAAGGCAACTGATGAAGAGGAAGCTCAATCAGGCTAGGACTTAGCTGATTCTAGCTCATCATGGTTGGATACCAGCTCCCTTAGACTAGGGTTAGCTCCATTCAGCTCCATTCAGCTCACCTTAGCTGAATGGTAGCTCAAGAGAGCTCATCTTAGCTCACCCTAGCTCAGGTCAGCTCAGATCTAGCTCAACTTAGCTAAGTCTAGCTCATCTCAGCTCCCATTACTTCACAGGGAGCTCTAGCTAGCTCAGCTGAGTTGACTAAAGTTTATCTCAGCTCAAATCCAGCTCAACTTAGTTGAGTCTAGCTCATCTTAGCTCCCACCAGTTCACTGGGAGCTCTAGCTAGCTCAACTAAGTTGACTTGAGTCCACCTCAGCTAAGCTCAGTAGTTGAGCTCCCCTTAAAGCTACCTTAACAGTCCCAACTCCAGAGTACCTGATACCAGCTCCAGAATACTCTTCTTCAACTCTCCTCCATGAAACCCTAATTCCTCCACCTCCACTCTACTAGCTAAGCTAGCTTAGCAAGATTAGCTAAACCCTTAGCTCCACCAAAAAAATGCCATGGCCGTCCACTTCTCTACCTTAACCCTAACCAACCCTAACCTAACCCAACTTTTTTTGATGCCAACCCACACCAACCACCACCACTCACACCCCTTCAAGTTGGCGCCAGAAACACCACATGCACCCCTTCCTTTTGGCACCAACTTCCCCTTAAATCCTAACCCTACACATCACCACATAAAGCCATCCCTACCACCCACCTAACCCCTTCTAGAAACCTACACTTGGTGCCAACCTTAACCCCCCTTAAATACCCTAAACCACACCCTAGTTGGTGCCAATATACATCACCCACACCCCCTCATTTTGGTGCCACCTATATCTACCCTTAATCCCATAACCACCACCAAATAAAGCCATCCCAACCCTTCCTAAAACCTACGCCACCTAACTCACCTAAACCTCCCTTTTAGTTGGCGCCAAAACACCTAACCACACCTCCACACATCCCCATAATTGGTGCCAACTAAACATAGCCATCCATCTCCTAACTACCACCCTATGATCTAATCTTAGCCCTACAACACACCTAACTAAACCATTAACCCTAGCAACCACCTAGAGTTGGTGCCAACCACCAAGTGCCCTTCCATTTTGGCGCCAACAACCCTAGCCCTAGGATCCTATAACCACCATCTAACCCCCATCATAGCCTTCCATCCTATAACTAACCCTACTCCCCTCCTACTCTTATAAAAACCCCCTACCACCACCATTAAAATCCAACATTGGCTACATTTTTTCTACCCATATTTCCACCTACATAGAAGGTCAAGAGAAGAAGAAGAAGAAGAAGAAGAAGAAGAAGAAGAAGAAGATTAAGGGGATACTCTGTCCCCTTGGTGCCTTCCCCTCTTCTCTTCTCTCCTGTGCCCACACCAGCCAAGGGAGGAAGCCAGGCATTGGAGGACAACTTAGGGTACACGCCTACCCTAGGAAGAGGAGGATTTGAAGGTGGTGCACTACCACCCTTGGAGGAAGAATCAAAGGTAGTCCACACCACCTTAAGGAGGAGTTCTTGGAGTGGGACCATCCACTCCAGGAAGGAGAAGGCACGCCCATCTAGGGTTTGCCTTTGGAGTACATCCAGGAAGGAGAAGGAGGAGCCCATTTCAAGCCTAGGAGCCACTGAGCTTGGAGCAAGGAGCTTCCCCTCTTCACCATTATTTCAAGAGGATTTGTGTTTCTTTTGTTATTTGTTATATTCATTCTAGTAGTAGAAACATTCCTCCGCTAGGATTTTTGTAAACCACTCTTTCTCAATTAAAAGTTGCCATCTTTTTAATATAGCTTTTGTCACAAATTCCTTTTATTGTTTTTGTTGCATTATTCCTAGTGCACAAACACTCCTTCTTTCTAATTACCCTAGGCCGCCACGTGCCTAGGGTGAGCTTAGAAAGAATCAACTTTCGTCATGTAGATATTAGCTATTACGGTTAGTCTTTTTCAACAAAAATATGGTGTTCCTATTATTTCAAAATCTAAAAAAATTCATATATATAAAACAGCAAAAAGAAAGCTGAGTCCCCTTTAAAGCAAGAGATTTGACTTAGCAAATAATTTTGCCTCCTTGGACAACCCTAGATACCCCACTATCTAGGTTATAAATTTTAAAAGTGAATCCATTTTTGTGTGTTGCAACGACTTAAAACCCTAATTTAACAAACCACGCTAAAACACAATCATCAGGATCAGTGTATTTTTCAAAAATTCACAAATTAACTCATTGTTAATTCAAATGACCCAAAATCATTTTGCAGTTAGGATTTCCTTGGCTCTTGAATCCAATTCTCAACTTGCATAATTCTTTTAAAACCATGTGTCCGTGCTTTGTGAATTCCAATGCTTATCAGGATATTTATAGGGTTGTGTTTTTTAAACTTTTTTTTTTGTCTCCCCCATGCTTACTCCTAGCTTAATCCTATAACAGATGTGTTGGGATCATCATTCTCATTACCAATCCTCGAGGGGGCCCTAGCGCCAGCACTTTGAGATAGTACTATCCAAGATACCACCCAGGAGCTCACAACCCTAAAAAATAATGCGGTGTAAAGGGGCACTCCAAGCAAATTTCTCTTGCTTCGATGCTATGGGTAGGGCACCTTCTAAGACACTTGAGCCGCAAAAATGCACCTTAATGCTCCATCTAATGATATGAAATATAGATATAGAGCAGTGTCGAGGTGGTAACATGTGGACATCGTGTCCTTAAAGGAGGCATTTTCCTCCTTCTCGGTGGTGGGAACTCAATCCAACGATTTGCTTTGGATTTCACTGAGACTAAATAAGGGGCTTTTCTAATTTTTCTAATTTATTTTTAAGTGTTGGAAGTGTGTGAATTTTGACACAAGAATTTTTGCAAGAGACGTAAGTTTTTGGGTTGAAAAGTAAGCCAAGTAATTTCCAGGTCACAAAAAGAGATCAAGTCACCTGAATCATCACGAGTTTAGGTGAAATTTAGAGAAAGATACTTGATCTAGTCTAAAAATAGTTCCAGAGATTCTAATAATCAAATCCGTATCCTTACCCCTAGTTTGTTAAAGATTGAATCTCATTGTACCTAAAAATGAATCTTTCAACCGTAGTCCGGATTTTTTAAATTTTCTTCAAAGAGTTTTACGATTTTTTTATAATGAGATGCATGCAAAAGAAAATTTGCATATTTTTAGGTTTTGAAAATCTTGAATTAATTGTCAAAATTTAAAAACACCCCCTCATGCTTATGATACGTAATGTCCTCATGCATTAGGAGGGAAAAGAGATCACCTTAATAATAAATGGTTGAGTTCAGGATGGTCAAAACCTGGAAAAAGAAAGAGAAAAGGAAAGTAGGAAAAATGATGGGTTACCTCCCATCTAGTGCTATCTTTTACGCCATTCAGCGGGGCATGAAGTGATGCATGGAAGGTGGACAGTCATGTAAATAATTGGACACTTGAATATCCTCAAGAAAGGTGTCTTCCTGAGGATCCCTTAAAAGATGATTGATAAAGATATAGGGATCGAAATGAAATGGAAAAATGGAAGAATGACCCAAGCCTGAACATGGTTTAAGTTCATGATGAAAGCCAAACTTGGATGAGTTGGGTGGTAGGTCCAATGGAAAGAGAGGTGGAGAGAAGTCATTGTGATGCAGGGTGGGTGAAGATAGTGTGGATGGGTCGAGTGGAAAATCAGGAAGAATTGAAGAATGAATGTGTTTAGAGCGCTGGATCGGTATTAAGAATGTCACGTTGTAGTACAGTCGAAAAAACGTTCAAAGCAAATATAATTTTATTACTCGAATTTAAAGTCTGAGGTCGAACATAGGGAGCAAATGGAATTCATGCACTAATCTCAATAATAAATGTAATTTGAACACATAATACTACTCAAAATCTAATTAAGAATGTAAATCATGAGTATATGAAGAATAGAAATAATTGTAAATAAAGTATTGGAGAGCTTATAAAAAAATGGACGTCTGATTTGGCTAAAAGTAATGTGCTACAGTACTTTCTTCTGATTTTTTCCTTCTTCTTTCTCTTCCTTTCTCTTCAGCTTCTTCTTTCTTCTTTCTCTGTCATTGGCTCCTTCTTCTCTGTCCTTTGCCTTCTTTATCTTCTTCCTTTCTTAAGCCTGTGGTCCTTCTCTTTCTATGCCTTCAGCCTTTTCCTCTTCAGCTTTTTCCCTTGCCTTGCCTTCAGCTTCTTCCTTCTTCTTTCTTCTTTCTCTTCCTTGGCTTCTTCTTTGACCCTTCTCCTTCCGTCTTCTTCCTTCCTTCTCTTCCTTAGCCTTCTCGTCCTTAGCTTCTTCCTTCTTCTCTGGATTTGGCTAAGTGTGGAGCCAATCTTTCCACAGCAAAACCCCCTTCCCCTACGTAGCGTTCCTCTCTTCTCTATTTTAGTTCGCTTTCCCAGAGCCACAGCTAGACTGGGTAATCGGACCTAACGAAGACCCAGGTCTAGGCTCACTGGTGTGGGTGGTGAGCGAGGAGTGAGTCGCTCGAGTAAATGGGTCGTGGCTAGGTCCCCGTGGGTAGTACCGTAGATGAGGCCATGAGAGGGGGAGAGGGAGACCTCACTCCATGACTTGGAGGTGACAAAACTATGGCAGAAATTCCTTTTATGCAGCCACTCTCTCTCGTCCAGTTCCAAGGTGGGACTAAATGTCCCACCTCCCTTGCACGTGTCGCAGCAGTAGGTGTTCTCTTTGATTGCGAAGCTGCAAGGGCTTGGGGTTGCAATTGGTAGCCTGGAGTCATGCGCGAACACGTTCCGCGCGACCTGGGATAGCAACCTGGGGCTGGTGAAGCTTGGAGTAGCTTGCAAGCTTGCTCCAAGCTTTGCTCCAATGGCAGAGGGCTCCTGGACCTGAAATCACCACAACAGCCTCATGGCCATGTTAAAATGCTCAGGGTGTTTCACCAAGGCATGGCTAATATGCAGTGGTGGTCGGCGTGGCGTGGGAACGACTGTGGTGGCGTGCCTAGGGTTCTCTGTGGCTGTGTGAGTGGGTGTGTTCAGGGGCGCTTTCTGGTGGTTGATGGAGAGATTGGGGTAGTGGGAGATGATCAGTGAGGTGTTGTGGAGGTCGTAGGGCGGTTGGCGAGGTGGATTAAGGTTCGGAGCGACGGGAGTTGATGAGAGCCTCATCATGAGCCATAACTAGCTCATTTTGACCTAATGAAGAAGATAAAAGCTCCTACATAACCTAGAAGAAGGCCTAAATGAAGGAATAAGTGCTCTGAGAAGAAAACATGAAATAAAGGTTAAAACTGCAATTTTGCCATTGCAGTGCATAAACGGTATTTCTCAGAGGAAAAACATAGGTCAAAAGGTATAAAAGAGATAAAAAGTGGGTTGAGTCAATCAGAAATGGGTTTATGTGCAATCTAGGAATTAAATGACATTTGGTAACCCTAAAACAGACCCGCTTAATTCAACAAGGTTTCGGTCAGGATAAAAACCAAGTAAACCCTCTAAAAATCATGTAAAAATATCCTCTAGGGTTTAGAATACTTAATTTGGCCTTTGGAACCCAGCTTGACCTAGATTAGGGTCCTAGCTCTTCAATTAACCTAATTTGGATTTTTACACAAAATATCCAGTCAAACGTGGTCAAACCTAAAATCAAACTTCACCGTTGGATTCCTTAGGCCCAAATTAGTTTTTTACCAAAATTTGGATCTAAGGGGAGGTCATCTTGACCTACTTTGCAATTTAGTACACCCAAATTATAATTTGGTCCCTATCTTTTGAAATCATCGCAGAGAGCCCCCTAATTTCCTCGCCACCTTTGCAACCAGGTCCTACTGCCATTGTTAGGGAAGAGTCGACCTCCGACGAGGTTTAGAGAGGGATTACTCTCTGATTCCTCAGAGATTCCCCCCCAGAAATGGAAGGGAGATTCTCTGAGGAATTTCCTTCCATCTAAAGCCAATCACGATCTCTGGTGTGAACCCAATCTCTCGTGGGAACTGTTGAATGGTTTTGCGAATTGCTGTGCTTACGTGTTTGGTTTTGGAAAACCTGTCGTTGTAGTTCGAAAGCGAAGAATTCGTGTTCAACAAATAAAATTTATACCGAAAAGAATTCTGGGTCGAACACAAGGAGGCTACGTTGATCTATATTCGCAATTATATTTTTTTAGGATTTTTGATAAGAAAGGTTATATAATTACAGTGGAGCTATCAGACTAAAAGAAAGAGAGAGAGAGAGAGAGAGAGAGAGAGAAAGAGAAAGAGAGAGAGAAAGAGAACTTGTATTCAATATTTCAATTGTTTATATAATCAAACTAAATAAAAGTTACACTAGAAATCGGAAAATCAATTACACTATAAAGCAGGAAAATTCTACACTAGAAAAGCTGTAAATAAGAATGGGAGAGAGAAGTTATCCTCCTCGACGATTGCTTGGGTGGCTGAGATGGCGCCACGTGGTGCTATCTTGGTCGTCCATCTTCTGGAAGTTGTAGATGGTTCCACGGATGTCGGATTGACTCGATTTTTGTGTCGTTGGGCTGCGATCGTCGATCCGAATTCATCTGTGCGGTCGGATTTATCATCTGAAGTGTGGATTTACACCATCCTGACCCTTGATCTTCTAGGGTTCCCGGGTCACTATTTGATGCTACGGATGCCTAATTAGGGCGATCTTGGAGTCGTTGAACTCCAATCGTCGCCCTGATCACATCCATATGGTTGGATCTTTAATCCGAGGCCCCGATAAAATATTTGCCCTGTCCAAGCACATAAAAGGAGACAATTAAGCTCCATTTTATTCAAACTACTCTAAATGCATGATGATGCATGTAATGCAATATTTATATCATGAAATGCAATCCTATGCTTAAGAACATGCATAAATAGACATTTTAAGTAGTGTAAATGTGTTTACATCATACCCTCATGCCTATCTTTTGCTAGTTCCTAGCAAAATCTATATGATATTTATAAAAGAATTAGGTTGGATTATTTGGACTTGAGTTATTTTTCAATTATTAAGAAATTGTCTACTTAGGAACTGAACTTTCAAAGACACAACAGTGCCCGGGTATCAGCCAAAATGCAGACCGCTTCAAGCCCTCACCTTATTAAAAGAAAAATTTCTTTTTTTTCTCCTTTTCTCTTTTCTAATTTTTTTTGATTTTCAAATTTTCGGGTTTAAGAGTGGCTTTTTACGGCCATTCAACTCACCCAAAATTTGATGAGAACCCTAAGATTTAAGCATCTTATTGTGATTGTGATCGACTCGTTGACCGGCAATTAGAATGGACTTTGGATTTCTACGCCTCTAGGTGACCTAACCAGAATTCTACCTAAAAGTGTATCTTTACAACCGGTAGCTTTCTCCCTACTTTTATTTTTTTTTACGGGGTCAACACAAGGGTGAATCCAGTGTATATCTCCCCGATTTATTCTACTTCTCCACTTCTTCCTAAGTGTTTTGGGAATTTTTAATGCATTTTCTGAGCTGGGTTCTGGACAACCGATCGATGAGCTGTTACCACCTACAACTTGCCAGCCATACTTGTGCGGCGAAGTGTGGCTTATTTCTTTTTGTTCTTTTCTCCTTTTTTTTTTTTTTAAGTAGGTGGCTTCCCTAGTCTAAGATTTACCTAAAGGCAGCAAACTAAGAAAGGTCCAGTGACTGGGCTCTGGACAACCTACCTATAGGTTGTTACCCACGATAACTTGCCGGCCATATCACCCTAAAATGTTCATTAGCTACCCAATTTCCGTTAGAATCGCCGAACAACGAGCCAGTGCAAAGAAAGTGTGTAGATGCTTAAAACTCAAAATTCCCTCAAATCAGAGGGCGGGTTGATAAGTCGTGTACTTATCACCCAAACTTATTTATTCCAATTATAATAGAATTAAGATGGCGAGGACTCAAAAACAAATCCACATTTTAGTGGATACACAGGCTAATTAAGTCCAAAGACCTGAGGGGTCTTTGTGTTCAGATCCTAATGTAAAATTTATTAGGATTGAAAAGTCCTAATGTCCAACTAATCCTTCCTAATTTTTTTATATATATTTTTTTTTAAATAAGAAGAGAGACAATTTATATGGATTTCACAAAGCTGACCAAATAATTCAACAATGAATCCACCCCCCCATGCCTAGCTGATGCAATGTGCTCATTGAAAAAGAGACATGAAAGAAAGGGTAGAATATGAAAGATGTCACCTGGATATGAAGCTCGTATCAGCCTTGTGTCATATGTACAACTGCTGAGTTTAAAGCCGTCAGCTAGGCGAAGTCCAGCCAAAGAAGTCACAGAATGGCTAGAGCAACAGAGTCTGAGATGGGTTCTGGAAGATTACGATCAACAACGGGCTTCAAACGTTGACCGTTGACTTTAAAGGTGTTACCCGTCTTTGGGTCAGAAATCTGAACGGCACCATTAGGAAAAATCTGATCAATTATGAATGGGCCATTCCATTTAGATCTAAGTTTACCAGGAAAGAGCTTAAGTTTAGAATCAAATAACCAGACCTTCTGGTTTGGCTGAAAGCTCTTGTAGGAAATCAATTGATCATGTAGAGCTTTGGTCCGAGCCTTGTAGATCTTGGCATTCTCATAAGCATCATTTCTAAGCTCCTCCAACTCAGATAGTTGGAGTTTCCTGGTCTTTCCAGCTAGATTCAGATCTAAATTGCATTGTTTGATTGCCCAGAATGCCCTGTGTTTAATCTCTACAGTTAGATGGCACGCCTTTCCATACACCAAACAGAATGGGGACATGCCGATGGGCGTTTTATATGTCGTACGGTAGGCCCAAAGAGCGTCCTCAAGCTTTTGAGTCCAATCCTTGCGATCAGGACTAACCGTTTTTTGCAAAATGTTCTTGATCTCACGATTGGAGATCTCGGCTTGTCCATTCATTTGGGGATGGTAAGGTGTAGAAATTCGATGATTAACCCCGTATTTGGCCAATAAATTCCGAAATTGGGCATTAGTAAAATGAGTGCCACCATCACTGATGATAGCCCTCGGAATCCTGAACCTACTGAAGATATTTTTCTTGACAAAATTGATGACCACCTTGTGGTCATTGGTTCGGGTGGGAATTGCCTCAATCCATTTGGACACATAATCAACAGCAGCAAGAATGTACTGATGTCCAAATGAAGGGATAAAGGGTCCCATGAAATCGATGCCCCAAACATCGAAAATTTCTACAGGAAGAATAGGGTTTAGGGGCATCATGTCTCTCTTAGTTATGTTCCCGAGTGACTGACATCGAGAACATGACCTTGAGAAGTCCTGGGCATCCTTGAATAAAGACGGCCAATAGAAGCTAGATTGCAAGATTTTTGCAGCCGTCTTTCTTCCGGAGAAATGTCCACCACACCCAGATGCATGGCAGAACTCGAGTATATTGTTGAATTCATTCTCCGGTATGCATCGGCGAATAATCTGATCAGAGTCGATGCGATACAGTTTAGGGTCCTCCCAAAAGTAGTATTTGGCCTCAGATTTAAGTCTATCCCGTTGTTGCTTTGTCCAATCCTGGGGGATTTGACCAACGGCCAAATAGTTAACAATGTCAGCAAACCATGGGGTGTGGACACCTAAAACTGTAAGAATGGTTTCGTCCGGAAAAGTGTCAGCAATTGGAATGTCCGGACAAGAAGAATCACCTAGGAGTCTCGACAAATGATCCGCTACCACATTTTGCACCCCGGCTTTATCCTTGATTTCAAGATCAAATTCTTGAAGAAGAAGAATCCAACGAATAAGCTGGGGTTTAGCATCCTTTTTAGCCAAGAGATGTCTCAAGGCCGAGTGGTCGGTATAAAAAATAACATGAGACCCCAAGAGATAAGCCTTGAATTTTTCCAAAGCAAATACTACAGCTAGTAATTCCTTCTTAGTAACAGTGTAATTCCTCTGGGCTTCATCCAGAGTTTTACTAGCGTAGTAAATGACAGAGGGCTTTCGATCAATTTTCTGACCCAGGACAGCCTCGATCGCGTAATCAGAAGCGTCAGTCATGATCTCAAAAGGGGCTGTCCAAATTGGTGGTTGCAAAATTGGAGCACAGGAGACTGCCATTTTCAGAAAATCAAATGCCTTTCGGCATGATTCATCAAAAACAAACGGCATTTCTTTGGTAAGAAGATTGCTCAAAGGACGAGCAACCTTCGAGAAATCCTTGATGAATCTTTGATAAAATCCCACATGGCTAAGAAATGATCTGATTTGTTTAATAGATGTGGGAGGAGGAAGTTTAGCGATAGCATCAACCTTAGCTTTGTCTACTTCAATTCCCCATTCAGAGATTACATGACCCAAAACGATGCCTTCTTGGGTCATGAAATGACTCTTTTCCCAGCTAAGGACCAGTCGTGTCTTGATACATCGCTTAAGAATCATTTCCACATTAGCCAAACAAGAGTCAAATGATTCTTCGAAAACAGAGAAATCATCCATGAAGACTTCCATAAACTCTCCCACCATGTCAGAAAATATGGCTAGCATACACCTTTGAAAAGTCGCAGGTGCATTGCATAACCCAAAAGGCATCCTACGAAAAGCAAAGGTTCCGTAGGGACAGGTGAAAGTAGTTTTTTCCTGATCCTCGGGATGGATAGGAACTTGGTTATATCCCGAGTAGCCATCAAGAAAACAGAAGTAC